>CP144047.1:0-1236946 GCA_036427605.1 Cryptococcus sp. DSM 104549
CCCCTAACCCCTAACCCCCCTAACCCTAACCCCTAACCCCTAACCCCTAACCCTAACCCCTAACCCTAACCCTTCACCCCGTCCACCCCGTATCTCCGGCGACTATGCGTGCATCGCTTCTGCGTCCTGAGCATCCTCCCCGAGAATCTCCGTCACCACCTCTGCACCTAGCCCCGCCTGGCGCAGTGTCGCCACAGGGTTCTTTAGAACTGAGAGTATTTCGCCGCACATGTGTCTGTACTGCAGCATGTCGAGGATCGGGAGAAGGATGGTTGGTACAGGGAGGACGAGGGATGTAAAGTAGAGTGGGCGATGGGGTTGGCTGTCCGGCGGCGATGTAAAGTACGTCGAGCAGACCGAGTTGGGCAGCTGAAATGATCGAATCGCAAAGAGGGGACGTAGGGGTGGCAGAGGGGTAGCGAGAGTCGTACTGGTGACGAACGGCGGTCAGTGCCTCCGTGCAGCGGGGCAGAGGAAGCTTGGCTCACAAGTTCAAAAGAGACGGTATGGTTGGCGATCAGTATGGACACTGAGAGCTGTTCAACCTCGTGTCACGCCATGCGCATCGCTTCAAATCGCACTTAGTGCCGCATCGCTTCACGCACCTAGTGTTGTGCGTCAGCGTTCATCGTGCTGACCGAAAGCATGAAAAGCTTACAGCATGGAAGATATCTTCGTCAAAAGCCTCCATTTGCGCAGCATCCATCTGCCCTCGAACGCTTAACCCAGCGCCTGCCGTCACAGGCGTCGATCCGAGTACAGCTCCAGAGTTGTCCCGCAAAGTCGCGCGCAGGCGTAAATATTGCCGGGCGCCGAAGGTTAAAGCGTCGGCCATGGGAGAGTCGAGATCGAAGCCGGCGAAATATTTTGCTCTGGTGGAGTTGGAGCTGGGGCGCGGGTTATCAGCACGGCACGCGGATGGTTAGATCGGGCCCGTGGGCTCACATTGGTCTATAGCGTAGGGGACGACCACATCTTTGGCGTTCTCGCCACTCGCAGAGGTACCTCCAAAGAGCGGGAGTGGAAAGAATATGGTGCCGAGAGGGTCTTGGAAAGTTCAAGAGAGACCCAGAGCTCGTTTCGTGCGTCACTAAGATGTAAGACGTCCGTCAGTGCATTGCAATGCGCCGAATGGCCGCTGCACGCACTTGAGCTGTATAAAGACTTCTGATCTCAACTTCTCCATCTCCTCCCACTCCATCATCTTGTCCAGATCCATCTATTTGACCTTCTCAACTGCCTGGTGCTCAACTTACTGCGTCGCCATCTGGAGGGAGTCTCGCTAGCTTGTCCTCCGAGATGTCCAGCATGCCGTTGGGAGACTTGTTGCATATCCGCTCGAGTTGCTGGTTGAGCTCGTTCCGAATCGAATCACTGCATGAGGTATCATCCAGGTGTAGACCCTTCTATGCCTTCGAGATGCCAGAGCTCACCTTCCGGCAAAGACAAGTGCCCCGTCCGCCTCGATAGTCTTCACGGGCTTGTGGCCGAGAGCGAGGTCGAGAGTGGTAGGATCGAGGGATAAGACTATGTGCGTCTTTGAACACATTGATATGGGTGGGGCTGGTTGATGCCCCCCCCGTCCACGGTGCTCTGCTGGTCATGCTGTCTTTATCCATACCATGAGGAAGAAACTCCGCCCCGCGCACTCACCAAGCAAACGCGTGGTGATGTCTCATGTCCGCTTACATGTCCGCCATGTCCGTGCGCGCACATGACGGGTGATGAAGATGAAGGCGAAAGCCAGCACACCTATCACTTCAGCCGATGCATCTGTTCATCTATTCCCATCTATTTATTCGCCCTCTTTTCCCGTCCCGTCACCAGCACAACTACCGTCACTAGTCCTTCTACATATTCCACGCGCATCCACGATCACCCAAACCCGCCAGATGAGACCGAACTCGCAGACCACCATACCCACCACCTCGAGCCTTCAGAGCAGTTGCGACGGATGTGAGACTGCTGGAGCAGCTTCGGGATAGGTCTCGTTCCGAAGACCTGAGCTTCACTCTTGAGGTCAGCTGACCTATGCTGTGGTGTCCTCGGTCCTACCGTATGATTAACTCGGTCTATAAAGCGGACCGCCGGGCCGCCGTTGTGAGTTCGGGCTCTTCCCATGATCTCCCTCCTGCTGCTATTCGCAGAGCGACCAAGGTGTGCCAGCGGCCAGCCAATCTATTGATAGGACCTAGCTAACACCGTCATCATGTAGATCCCGAATCGTTGACATGGGTGGCGCTTCCTCGACACTTTATCTATATGTTCGCAATCGGCCCGAACATCCTCCGTAGCCATCCACCTTCGACTGCTGGGCTCGCTCGCTCCTCAGATATGTATGCCAGTCAAGTGTGGGGTTGGCGGGGCCACGCTTCTTCCCCGCACGCTCAAGTCTCTTCATCGTCTCACCATGGCGAACAAACCAACTGAGACGACCGACATTCAGGCAGGAGGCTTGGAGAAGTCAGACTTCGACCATGTGGAGGACGCCAAGGTGGGGATCGACCCCGACGTGGTGATCAAGTCGCCGTTTGAGGACCTGCCGTTCTTCGTGACCCTCAAGACGTTCAAGAAAGCGGTGGCGATGTCCCTCATTGCTGCTTTTTCTGCGGCTGCTGAGTGAGTTCTCGCGCCTCTTTGGTGAAGCGGGCATGCAGCTGATGTTGATGAACGCGCAGCGGGTACCAGATCGCCATGACTGGCAGCATCATCGCCAACAAGGGTTTCATCCAGACTTACGGCACAGCATACAACGCTGCGGGTGCTCTCATCCTTGACGCAAACGTCTTGGCAGCGTGGGGCGGTATTCAAAGCGCAGGACAGGGGCTTGGTATGCTGAGCATGCACTTGTGAGTCGTTGGGAGCGGAAGATGGTACGGAAGATCGAGAACTGACTGTTCTCCAGCATCGCCGATCGATTCGGCAGGAAGATGGCCTTCTATGGACTATGGCTCGCGCTTGTTGGTGTACGTATCATGCCTCCATACACTCGTCAATCTCTGCGTATGAGCTCCCGCTAATGACAACGAAACTTAGGGAGTCGCCTGTGAGACATGGGGCCGTCATTGGCGTGTCTGGCTCGTTGCCAAGCTTCTTTCGGGCTATGGAGTAGGTAGCGTGCAGTTCCTCACCGGCAGCTACATTGCCGAAATCGTCCCGTCCAGGACGAGAGGGTTCTTGTTGATCTTCTACTCTATCTGGTGAGCCCTTCTACATGCCTTTGATCACAACCCTTACTAAGACTGCTCTCAGGTATTCGATTGGACAGCTCTTCGCGTCCGCTGCACTCAAGGTCCTTGCCGATGACCAGCCTTACAACTACCTAGATCTCATCTACACCGAGTGGGCGATGCTGGTGAGCTCACGTGCCGGGCCTTGCTTTGAATTGTACTCGACATAATTCGAGCTTACCATGCCAATCTCTGCAGGGTATCATGTTGATCATCTACGTGTACATCCCGGAGTCTCCCTGTACGTGTTATCCCTTACGTACTGTATCATGAGAAAAGGTCACGTTGCACCGGACTGACACCATCGCATCGCAGGGTGGTGCGCCAACCGAGAGCTTCACGACCGCGGCCGCGCTATCATCAAGCGCCTCAACGGCAATATCGATGGATACGATGTCGACTTCCACTACGATATCATCCAGAGGACGGTCGAGCACGAGAAGGCGGTCAAGGAGGATCTGATTGGACCAGGGGGCGGGTTCTGGAAAGGCGTATGGGATTGCCGTGAAGTGTTTACGGGGTCAAACGGGGTGAGTGTTGGAGCGCCGGGGATGTGGGTTGGGTTTGTGCTAACGGTCTGCTGCCATTCCAGACTCGAACCCTCATTGCATTCTTCCCAGCCGCTGTCCAGCAGATCACTGGTCTTGCAGTGGTATGACCCACGCTTCACTGTCTGGGTGTAAAGCTACCAGCTGACCATATCGACAGCTCTCCAACTACTCTAGTTACTTTGCCCAGGTATGTTTTTCTGATTGCGGTCACTGCACCTGCTCCATAGCGGCCGTATCACTGTATACGTAGCTGACGAAAGCGGAACAGGTGGCCGGCTTTGCAGACCCGTTTGTCTTCAGTCTTCTTCTAGCGTGAGCCCGCACTCCTCCACATCGCACAACGCTCTCCGCTGACCTCCTATCTAGTATTGTCGGCATCGCCATAACCGTCCTCATCGCCCTCTTCACCGACTTCATCGGCCGTCGCGCCATCTTCCTGGGAGCTGTGGTCGTGACGTGGTGTGTGTTGCTCATCGTCGGCGGTATGGGCTTGATCAAGGACAAGTCGGATAGCATCAACAAGCTTGTGGTGCGTCACTCCTATCCTGTCCCACCCCCCCCGTGCATCGTGCCGATAACTTTGATCCACAGTTGTTCTTTGCGCTCGTATGGCGCATGTCCTCGACCTGCCTTGGAACCCTCGGGTGGTCCTACGTCGCCGAGACAGGCTCCAGTCGTCTGCGTGCTATCACCGCCGGTGTCTCCGCCGCAGGGGGTGTGTGCATCGGTGTCATCTTCAGCACCTCTGTCCCATACATGGTAAGCTGTACCACCACTGCTTTACCCATGCTTGGCGCCACGCTGACTTTTCTGCTATACAGCTCAACGCCAACTACGCCAACTGGGGCCTCAAGACCTGCTTCTTCTTCGCCGGTGTGTCTGCGCCCATGTGCATCGCCGCCTTCTTCATCATGCCCGACACGAGCAAGCGCACGCCGGCGGAGCTGGACGAGATGTTCGAGAGGAAGGTGAAGCCCTGGAGGTGAGTTATCTAGTTGTAGGAGGGGCAATTTGGAAGGCGGGCTCTGACCACACACTCGGTGATAGGTTCAGGAGCTATGTGAGCGATGCTCAGAAGGCGCTTGCGGCGGAGAAGGAGCGTACAGGCGAGACAGACGCTGCGGCGTTGCAGGATGCGGTTGCTAGGTGAAAGGGAGGTATCATGATCTTGGGGCAGTTTGACGGCGTTGGATGGCGGGAGGGCGCAAAGCGAGGAACACTAGGGCGATGGGAAGAGTAAAGACGGTCGATGGTCCTAAAGAACTGATGGGAATAAGGATACTCTTGGTTTCATAATAAGGTCTTTGATTCAGACAATGCAAAAGTGCACAGTACGCCCCCCTTGGATTCACATACTCCCGATTGGCCTGCCACGTAACCTCCAACATGCATCTTACGCGGCCGTCTCGGCCCAAAACCTTGTGAAGTCCTTCTTGAGCACCTCCCATGACCAACCCATAATCGCAATCTCGTCCCGATCCAACCACACGAAGTCGCTATGCGTTGCTCCCGCGATCTGCCCCAAAACAGTCAGCTGTGACTCGCGTCCCATATCCATCGATCCCAGCAGCTCACCTCTCGCAGCTCGACGTCTACCCCATCCCTCTTCATCCCTCGATACAACGCCACAATCTCATCGTAGAAGGCCTCCGCCGTACCCGCCGAGATGTAGACCTTGACCTTGTGGCGTGCCAAATGGTTAAAACCGCCCATCGTGGCGAGAGCCGGAGATAGGTATGGGTCAGATTTGGAGATGAAATGCCGTGTGTGTGATGGGATGTAGGAGGTGGTGAGGTCGACCAAGTGATCCTGAATAGGCCAAACTAGATAAGCACTTGTCCATCAGGCCGCACGAGATTTATGGTGGATGACTTACAGTGTAGCAGTTGTTCTTGATACTGGGGAACGAGCTGGTCATATCCCCCCAAGGCTATGTGACTGCGTCAGTTACGCCACACTGTATTTGAGTACGCAGCCAACATACCGAGTGCAAGCACATCGCTCCGACCTGCCCAAACCGCGTGCTTCCCATTTCTTCCATCTCTCCCAGACACCTCGCCAGTGCTAAGCAGCCGTTTGCTCCCGCGCTATCACCACAAAGCATAATATTCTGTGCAACCGCCCGTAAGATTCTGCTTCAGACAACATGATGAACGCACCTGGGCATCGAACCCTTTCTCCTCGACGACGTACTGGAAGCCCGCCATACAGTCAAGGAGGGAGCAAGGGAATGCCGTGGCATCCGAGAGGGACTTTCGATAATTGATGCCTGGGGCCGCCGCATCAGCCCAACCGGTTCTGAGAGACGCATCGATGTTCGCACTCACAGAAAACACGAGCGTCCGAGAGCTCCGCTAACGACCAGGGAGTGTGGATTGTCAAGGGGTGTCCACCCCCGTACCCGCCGCCGACGATGAAGAAAATGAGCCGCTCTCCCTTAGAAGCATGACGATCAAGACTCTGATAAGGAGTCAGCGCGAGGTTGGCGTATCAACACGACCTCCAGCTCACCGAGGGCTCCCGTGACTTGCGCTCAACCCAAAATCCGGGAACAGGACTGGCGAGCACCACATCCCTCCGCACTTTGAGCACAGATGGGGCGTTTGAGTCCTCGACAAGCGGCGGACACTCTACCTGCTTCACGGCACACGTTCCCAGGTATTTGGCCGAGCTTGCGGGGATGCGGCTCTCCTCCGGATCTCGAAGAGGCACCCTCCTCCAGCTGAGAAGTCCGCGGTATGTTCTCCGCCAGTTGATCGCGAGGTAGTGAACCAGTGTCCAGCCTGGGAAAAGCGGCTCCGTGGCGGCAAAGCGCAAAGAGTGGTAGGTGACAGTGAGTGGTAGAGCGACGAGGTAGGCGAAGGGGGCGATGAGAGTATCGATCGCCGTGTGCGCGAGAGGGGGGAGCTCGAGAGGGCGCATGGCGGCGGTGGGGCGCGGACTGCTGTCAAGTTCCGGTGTATCGGTGATATGATGGCGATGGATATATTATATACCAACAGCAGTACATGGCGGGGTGGGTGGGTTCAGGTGTGCGGCATATCATTGTCGCAGAGTGAAGAAAGGAAGACCGAACAGCTTTATGGATTGTTTGGTCCGGCCCGGGCCGGCGATGTTCTTCCACGCGTGCCTATCAACGTCTGGCACGTCCACACGCGTGCCTACTTTTTCGACCATGACGTGATGCGCCTCGTCGTTACCGCGCCCTCCAGAGTCCAGGCTGGAGCTCGACATGAACGTCTTTGGGTCTTGCATGCAGCGTATAAGACCAGCTCGCCGACTACTCAGCCCATGCTCCCATCACTCAGACGACTCAGCACCATGTCCGCGCCCAAGTACATCTTCAAAATCGTGCCGCACTCGTCGGTGGACACCAGGTACGTGAGCGCATCTCCTCGGTGCTCATTGAGGGTTCGGCTCGCCAGGTTGCACACTTGGGCCAGTTTTTGCCTCTGTTCGCCGCCTAGATAAGAGCTGACTCGGTGATGACAAGGTTCACCTTTCCTGTCCCCATCCCCTCCTCCCACCAGTTCCTGATGGAGCTCGACCTCAAAGACCGCTTCATTCACCTGTCCTCCGCCGAGCAGATCCCCACGACGCTCAACCTGTTCTTCAAGGACGTGCCCGCGGTGGTGCTGTTGCGGGTGGAGACGGAGCGGATTGCAGCGTGGAAGAAGGTGGAGTGGACGTTGCCGGACCAGACGCCCAGGACGGGAGGTGAGTGACTTTTGCCGATGCCGAGGTGGGCGGGATGGGTGGATGTGGCCTGCGGCTCGGTCGGCGCGCGTCGGTGGAGGTTGCTGATGTGGTGACCGAGGTAGACATGCCTTATCTCTGTGCGCACGCATGGCCGGTGCCGCTCGAGGGGGAGTACGTGGAGAGCTTCCGGGAGGTGCAGCGACAAGGAGGAGAGGACTGGGACGCTGCGCTGTCGAGCAAGGATGTGAAGGGGTGGCTGGTGTGATGAGCTGTGGGCGGGAGCAGACGTGGATGCAAGCTGGAGATGCCTTGGCGTTGGGAGAAGCGATCGCGGTGACTGCTGGTTATGCATGCGCCCCTTTACTCTTCCCCTTGCCCTCTCTCTTTCCCCACCAGCAGGAAGGGCGGCGATGGGCGCTGTCCTGATAAGAGCCTGAGAGCAGCGTGGTCCTTTCAGGGTCTCCCCTCCGCTTATCTCCCCCAGCCGAGGCCTTGACGTAACCCGCGTCCCTTGCGTCCACCTCCACTCCGTCTCCACCACGCGAGCAGAAATTCCTCTCGAGGCTGTTGGCCAGAGATAGCAAGCTCCATGCCAGTGCTCCATCGACCGTCTCTCTGGGAATATTACTATTATCGCTCTTCTCTTGTACATATCCACTCCACCAACGCGCATTAGCACCATTGCTGGCCTTGTAACGCGTCTCCCCCTCTACGGACACGTATTCACACGCCACTCCCGCCCACCACTCCCCCGACATGACAGTCGCGACCACACTCAAACACCGTGTGACCTCGCGGGAAGCCTGGGTCCTCCCCAAGGAGGACAGCTGTATCGCCCCAGATGAGATTTGGAGCAACAAGGGTGCGTCGCCGTCTGCTGTTGATGTGTGCTGCTGCGTGGCCTCCTGTGCGCGTGCCCAGAGTCTCGTACTGACGCCCTCATGTCATATTCGCAGATATGGACCCCTCCCCGATGGAGCATCGCCGATGGGGCTCGTGGACGTTCTTCACCTGTCAGTATGGTCCCCAGAACGAGTCCTGTCTATCGAGTGTAGACTGACAGTGACCACAGACTGGATCTCTGACTTGGTATGCCGTCTCGCTTTTCTCTGACTTTTGTCCGTTGCGATCGCTCGCGCTGACAACTCCCTTCAGATTAACCCGGGAACATGGGCTACCGTCGCCAGTTTTGTCACCATGGGTTTGACATGGTGGGAGAGTTGTCTCGCCATCTTTGTTGGCGGCTTCCTCGTCGCCCTTGTCATCACAGGTGAGTCCGCTGTTCACACCTGCAAATCTTTTGAGCTCATCCTCAACCCATCTGTTATCGCTCGTTTAGCAAACGGTTACATTGGTGCTAAGGTGAGCTGCGGAATGAGTCTGGTGGGAAAGATAGATGGCTGACAGAGTCCTACTTCAGATCCACACGCCTTTCGCCGTCACCTCGAGGTCGGTCTACGGCTACTGGGGTTCCAAGTTTGTCGTCTTCTCCCGAATGGTCATCGCCTGCGTGAGTACACCCCTGCATCTACCGACGATCGAAGCTGACAAATGCGCAGTTCTGGCTCTCCATCAACAGCTGGAGCGGCGGTGTGTTCGTTAGCTTGATGATCAAGGCGATTTGGCCGCAATATGTGCGTTCTACCGTGTTATTGACCACCAGATCGACGAGGCTGACACTACTTCGGCGTAGGCCCGCCTCCACAACAGCATTCCCGCATCGCAAGGCGCCACCTCGGCCGACTTCCTGTCGTTCTTCCTCTTCTGGTGAGCTCCACGTTCCGTAACCATCCTACGGTATCTACGAGCTGACACACAAACTCCAGGCTGCTCCAGCTCCCCTTCGTCTTCATTCACCCCTCCAAGCTCAAGTGGGTTTTCAACACCAAGGCGATCCTCGTCCCCGTTGTTGCGCTTGGCACTCTTATCTGGGTAAGTAGCTGTCCAACCACCCCGTGCGTGTGAGGGTTCACTGACAAGCTGTACTCCTTTCAGGCTGTTGTTAAGGCTGGCTCGGGGGCGTCCCAGGCTCTCTCCAACCCCGTGGGCCGAGTTGCCGGTGGTGTGCCGAGGTTCGAGGCGTTCATGTACTCGGTGACGGCTTGCCAGGGAACCTGGGCGACTTTGAGTAAGTCTCCAACAATGATCGGATCCCTCGAGACGACGCTGACTCGCGGCACAGGTGTCAACGTTGGCGACTTCTCGCGATACTGCAAAAAGCCCTCCGCCGCGTACATCCAGCTTATCGTCATCCCGATCCTCTTCTCCGTGCTCAGTATCTTTGCTGCCATTTCGGCGGCTTGCACTCAGTACGTGTATGGTGGTGACACTGGGTACTACCAGCCTTATGACATTGTGGTGAGTATATGTTCTTTTGAGGCACTGATGCCTCAAAACGTTTTGCTGACCCGCGGGTAGGCCCTCTGGAACACGTCCGCCGGTGGTCGCTGCGCCATGTTCCTCGCCTCCCTCGTCTGGGCGCTCGCCAACGTCACCACCAACATTACCGCCAACTCCATCTCTGCCGCCAACGACATGACCAGTCTCGCGCCCAAGTACCTCAACATCCGCCGTGGCCAGCTCATCGCCATCACCGTCGGTGTCTGGGGGTTCGCGCCCTGGAAGGTGCTCAACTCTGCCTCCAACTTCCTCACCTTCATGTCGTCCTACTCCATCGTGCTCGCGCCGATCGGTGTGCTCATGGCGTTTGACTTCTTTGTTGTCAAGCACCAGAGGCTCGACATCTACGAGCTGTACAAGCCCCGCGGGATCTACAGGTTCGACAAGGGGTGGAACTGGCGCGCGTACGTGGCGTTGATCGTGGCCGTGGCGCCCAACTTGCCCGGTATGATCAACGCGATCAACTCGAGTGTCAACATTGGGAATGTCAAGTACATCTACATGGTCTCCAACATTGCTGGCAACTGCAGTGAGTCCATCGCCCCACTAATTCATCGCCCGCACACGCTGACTCCTCTACCCCAGTTGCCATGTTTGTCTACTACCTTCTCAACCGCTTCTTCCCCGCGCACGAGGCCCAGGTCGACGTCCCTATCCACGACCTCATCACTCCGGACTCCACGGACTACGGACAGTACGGCGGCGGGTACGGCGGCGGTTACGAAGGGTCGTACGCGCCCCACGAAAGCGATCAGCTGGGCTTCAAGGAGAAGGATGGAGGGGTGGATGCGGAGGTCAGATCGGCGGTGTAGGAGCCGGGTTTACCGGTGACGCTGTCTTGGGGCATGGTCTTTGTGGGGTGATGTCGATGGGGACGTTGTTGGCGAGTCCCCGTAGAGGTGTGGTAATCTGCTGGTTGTACGTAGTGTTATCTATGAAGAATCGTCTGTTGTCTCGACCGCGGTGCAGCTTTCGGGCGAAGTGCAGCAGACCCGACGGGGACAAGCGCTCTTCTTGACTGTGTGTGCTTGACTGGTGTCTGGTGTCAACCACGTCAGCTGCGTATGAGATGGCGATATCATAGTATAGGGAGACCCGCCAAGCTCTCATCTCACGTCACCGCCCACGGCGCCCACCCGACCCCACTCCCCCCACTCCACGCATCCTTATCGATTGTCTTGAAGGAGAGCTCCGCTGGTGACTTCCCGCTCCCGCCGAGCCATCCCGGCCAAATCGGCATTGTGCCTAGTCTATTTCTGGCTGCCATTATCGAGCCGGCCCTTAATCGATCCCCGCGAGCTCTCGGCAACTCGTCCTTTTGAATCCACCCTTACCAAAGTTTTCACCGCGTCTGCGCGTCAGGATTTTGACGAAGCACATGGTCCTCTCCACAGAAGTGCTGGGAGTGCTGCCGACTCCGCCGAGTTCATGCAGCGGCTATCCGCGATGATAAGGATTTACTCTCCTCCTCTCGCAATGAACGCATGCCCTTCCCGTCGCCCCTCTAGGCATATCAAGGCCCAGCTTTCGTCTCCCTCCCCCCGTCGTCTCCTCTCTTTCACTTCCTCACACGGCCCCGCCAGAAGCCCGTGATCTTCAAGCGCGATGTCCGACCATCTTGCGTACAACGACACCGACACCGAAAAGGCCCTCGCGCCCGACGTCAAGGACTCGGCCTACCTCTCGTCTTCCACAGACGGCGAGGAGCACGTTATCCGGGAGGAGGAGCTGGTGGCGCAGAAGGGCCCGGTGTTTCGATGGCTGAGCAAGCTGTTTGATATCGGAGTCGAGGCAAGAGGTATTGAGCGTGTACCAGAGGACGAGCGAGATGGGAGGCACACAATTGGTCTGCTGCTGCTCTGGTGGAGCGTGAACATGGTGGTTAGCACGGTGCCCATCGGTGTAAGTTTTCATCATATTGGACGTGGTACTGTGCCGTCAGCTGACATAGGCCATAGCTTCTCGCCCAAGCCTACTACACTTTGTCCTTCCACTCCGCCGTCGCCGCCATCGTCACCTTCACCGCCATCGGTGCGGCATGCTGTGCCTTCGTTGCCACCCTCGGCCCCAAGACCGGTCTTCGAACCATGGTCATCTCCCGGTACTCGGTCGGCTACGTCGGCGGCACCATCTTTGCCATCTTCAACATCCTCACCCAGCTGGGTTTCAGCTGCACGGCGGTGATCTTGGGCGGACAGACTTTGACCAACGTCAGTGACGGGAAACTGCCGCTGGAAGCGAGCATCGTCATAGTGGGTGTGATGGGGTTGGCGCTGTGCTTCGTGGGGTACAATGGTGAGCTGGTGCAGCCACAAATGTGGTCTGAGGTTCGTCTTGAATGATTACTGACGCTGTGATCTTGCAGCTGTGCACTACTGGGAGCGATACGCGTGGATCCTCCTCTTCATTTTCTACCTCTGTATCTGGGGTCTCGCCGGCAAGAGGGGCTTCAACATCCACGCCCAGGAGGCGCTTCAGGACAGCGGCAAGGCGTACGCTGGTGACTTCCTGTCTTTCGGAGTGTGTCATTTCCGATTCCATCGCCAGTCATCTTCAACTGACCATCGCGCAGGGTATCGTCTTCTCGTCCGCTGCCGGATGGGCTCCCATTGCCGCTGATTTCAACTGCCGTCTCCCCCACGACATTGCTCCTTGGAAGGTCTTCCTCCTCACCTGGCTGGGTGTGATGGTGCCCTTGACCTTCCTCGAGACCATGTCCGCCGCGCTCATGACTGTTCCCGACTACGCCGCTGCGTTCGAGGCTGGGGATGCTGGAGGTGTCTTGAGTGAGATCTTCAGTGTATGGGGTGGAGGTGGCAAAGTGAGTTTCAGGCCGCCTTCTAGGACCACGCCAGGTCGAAGCTAACGCAAGACGTCTCCCACAGTTCATCTTGGTCGTGCTGTCTTTCTCCATCATCTGCAACTGCACGCCCAACACCTACTCGGCTGCACTGTCTGCTCAGACCCTCTTCAAGCCCTTCGAGAAGATTCCCCGAGCGATCTGGTGTGTGATCATGTTTATTATCTACAGTGAGTACCGTTCATGTTTGCGCTCGTTTTCTGTCCGTATTTAGGTCTAATGTGATATTGTAACCAGCCGTCGCCGCCGTCGCCGGTCGCGAGCACTTCTCCGAGATCCTCTCCAACTTCCTTTCCATCCTCGGCTACTGGATCGCCTTCTTCATCGTCGTCGTCGCCGAGGAACACCTCATCTTCCGCAAGTTCATCATCCCGGGGGGCTACGACCTCACTGCGTACGGGTCGATCAGGAGGCTGCCGGTTGGGGCTGCGGGAATCATTGCGTGCTGCTGTGGTGTGGCGGCGGCTGCCGTCAGTATGGCCCAGGTGAGTTATCCATCGCATAACTCGGGACAAACAGGCATCGCGCTGACTGTGTGACATCAGGTGTGGTACATCGGGCCACTTGGACAAGTCTTTGGAGAATACGGGGGTGATCTTGGGTTCGAGATGTCGGCCGCGGCGACGGCGGTCGTGTACCCGCCGTTGAGGTGGATTGAGTATCGCTACTTCAAGCGATAGTCATTGGATAGATGTTTATATTCTGATCTGCATTCCCTACTTATTCATACACTACGACGGACCGGTAAGATCAGGCTACGACGATCCAGAGATAAGAGTACAAGAGGATACGGTACAACCGTTCACGGCAGCGCTTTCCCACTTCGAGTCGCTTTGGCTACCTCTGATTGAGCCTCGTTTTTAAGGTATCTATGGCCACGAAAACACGTCAACACTTTTCCATGGAAGGAACAACTATACTGAAAATACCGTTCAAGGAGCTCGGCGTAGTACTTATCCTCGGAGCTAGTCCTCTTCAACGAGTCTCGCGCTGTTACCAGTCAGCTCCTTCCACTTTCCTTCTGTATCGCCCCCGCGACTCACCGAGGATCCTCTCGCGATACTCCAACCACCCATCTCCCACCTCCTTCTCATCTAGCCCCCTGTACTTTTCCAGGTTGTAGAACCTTCGCACAAAGGGAGCGAGAGACATGTCCACCGCCGTCCACTGCTCGCCCGCAAAGTACGGACCCTTCACTCGCTGGGCAAAGGTTCGCAGGGCAGCGTAGAGAGCTGTCCTCGCGGTGTCTTGGTCGGAAGTGTCTTGGGACTGTTGGAGAGAAAAGTAGGCCGGGAGAATCTTCTGCAATAGGATCGGAATCCTCCAATAGTCAGTTGCTGTTCTCGTACGTATCCACAAGATTGACGCACCTTCCCGACGTGCTGGATGTTCAGGCGGGCCCAAGATTTTTCATACGGATCGGCGGGGAAGATTGAGCTGCAACGCCAGATCGTCAGCTAATTATACTGCATGCAAATAGTTGAGCGGTAGGCTTACGGATGCTCGTCGCTGGCGGGGTATAGCTCCTCAAGATATTCCACCACCACGTCGCTCTCATAAAGGGCCTTGCTCCCGTTGGGGGTCTTGATCTCGATAGTAGGCACTAGACCGAGCGGGTTGAGGTCGAGGAAAGCCTTTTCCTTTTTGTAAGGCTACAGCTATTGGTCAATACACTGATCACGCTGTGAAGATCCAGCTGGAAATATGGTACGCACATTCACTTCGTGGTACTGGTATGGGATCTTGCGCTCCTCAAGCGCCATCCAGATCCTCTGCTTCACTGGTCAGTGGATGTCGTAGCATCTACCAAAGATGTGTTTACCTGATTGAATGGGCAGAACTATAGGTACCAGTTAGGTCATCTCTCGACACATACACCGACCGCAGCATGATGACCACTCACCCATCCGCTCCAAAGCACAAGGTCCTGCTTTTCCTGGTGGGCATCTACAGTCTCTTTCGCGAGCCCAGTCGCAGTGGGATGGATGTTGGAGTCAGGCAGAGGCATGATGTTGTTTCGAGCTATGTAGGACAATAAAGTCAGAACACTGTAGGATCATGACAGGATGTTGAGAGCGGCAATGCATATGTACTGCTGCCATTGGCATAAGTATTGGCGATGCTTGGTAAGGAGAACGTCATACCGCGCGTGCGTGCGACGTGCGCCTCCACCTCCGCCGCCTGACCTCCAGTAGTAGAATGAGCTTCGGGATGCGCAATACCAGAAGCGCATGTTGTATGACTTTTGGACAAGCATGACCAGCAAAACAACAGCTCAGGAGGTGAGATATCATATGGAGCTTGAAGAACGGCGGCTGTGGTTGCGCTTACAAGCACGACTTGGTGCGTGATCCGGATCTAGACGCCGATAACCACGTTCCGGCCGCCTTTAGACCGTCGCTCATCCCCGAAGATACACTCGACCGGTCCTCTTCCAGTCCCCACATAAGCAAGCAGCCCCCGGAGGCATGCAACCCCATCTCCTTCCATACTATATACTCCCAAGGGAAGAATCACCGCGCGACATGCTCGCTTTAGCCCTCCTGGCGCTTTCGTCTGCGTTCGCGTTGGCGGCGCCGTCCCAACTCGTGCTCTCGTCGCCCATCACCGGCAACGTCAACTACACCCTCCCGACTGAGCGTACTTTTCTGCTCAATGTCCCAGAGGCGTACGTCCACGGAGAGCCCCATCCTGTCGTTTTCAGCTTCCACGGCGGTACGTCTTGCACCTATGCTACTTGGCTTCGGGACAGGCAGATCCGACCATTGCTGACGAGATCCAACCTGTAGCTGGAGGCAACAGCACAAAGCAGCAGCGCATCACCGAGCTCTCGGATCCAGCCCTCGTCATTGCTGGGAAGCCCTTCCTCACAGTTTATGCTCAAGGGGTCAATAACACCGACGCCAACATGACCCACATCTGGAAGGGCGCTCCGTACGAGAACAGTACTGTTGACGATGTGAGTGCTACGATACGCTCGGCTCTGTCACGACACTCGCTGACACTCTACGTGACATCAACTTTCAGATTGCATACGTCTATGACATCCTGGCCACCATCTCTGCCACGTACACGGTTGACCGGTCTCGCCTGTACGCGTGTGGCAAGTCCAACGGCGGCGGCTTCACTGCACTCCTCGCCTGCCGGCCTGATACCTCGGCCCTCTTCGCCGCCTTCGCCCCCGTCTCTCCCGCTCTCTACCAAGGCACCTTTGCCTTCCACGGATGCTCTCCCTCCCGCCCAGTCCCGATATTCCACTCCCATGGCGTCGAGGACGACGACACGCATTACCACGGGCGTACTCCCGAGGGCGGCGGGTTTGGGCCGGAACCTGACGTTCGCCAATGGCGCCGCGAGTGGGCTGAGCGTAACGGCTGTGTGGGGACCTACGCTGGCGGATGGGCGGAACCTAAAGTGGAGGAGATCTACAAGGGAGTTTGGGAGGAGGTGTGGGACTGCCCTGGCACGGAAGTGAGGGCATTGACGGTAGAGGGGCTCGGCCATGCGTGGCCGTCGACGAGGGGTCTGGATCTTGCGGGGTTCCCGAACCAGACCGCGAGCTTCAACTTTACGAGCCCGCACCTCGTACAGTTCTTCTCTAGACACCAGTTGGTTTAAGCGTATGCAAGTAGACAGAGGGCGAATTGTGAATAGTACCCAAAAGCGAACAACAGATGCACTTCTTGAAGCGATTGAGCGTCTGGCACATGCGTCTTCATTTGCTCCCGTGAATATCTACAGTCTAGAAATGCAGCATCATCCCCCTGCGGACCTGCTTTGGCACCTCCCTCCCTGGCACCTCCACTCTCGGCGCATTGAGTATACCCACTCTGCCCAGCACATACTCCTCCGACCACCAATCATAGTCGCTCCTCCAAGTGTCCGCGTTCAGCCAGTTGGTCTTGTCCGGGACGAGGTGAATGGCGCCAAACGCGTTGTGGCGATTGCCGAAGCACGTAAAGTCCACGGCGTGCTCGCCCTTTGAGAGCTCCCCCAGCTCAATCGCGTACGGCTCATGCACAAGCAGACCCGCTTGGGTGCCGTCGACAGAGACAGACGCGGCAGGCCCGGCGAAGTGGGCGGCGCGGACAGCGAGAGGGGTTTCGCCGGGTGAGAGGAGTGTGGTGTGATAAGTGATGTTGCCGGAGTAGAAGGGGAGACGCTGGCGTGTGATGTCCCCCCACTCGAGCTCGTCGATATCGAGGGGCACGATCTTCGCAGTTCTCCCGCGCACGTCCACCCCAAAGTCGCCCACCACGTACACGCGCTCAAGGTTGGTGAGCATGCCGTAGCCGTACTCCAGCTCAAGCGTGTGCTTCCCCTCCCCAAAGGCCGGGAGCTCTACCGTCTTGATTGCCTTATCGACCCACCACCCCTTAGGCTTGAGCTCGACGACCTTGCCATCGAGCCAGGCCTTGACCTTCTCCGGGCTCTCGATAGCGAGCTGGCTCTGGGCAACAGCGCAGGTAGAGTCAATGGTGAACATAAGGCGCAGCGTGCCGATGGGGGCGCGCGCCTCCTGCGGAATCGTGTACGGCTGGCGGAACTTGGCACCCTTCAGGAAGAGGCCCAGACGGCGACGCAGCAGCTGGTCCACCGCCAGCACTTCCTCGGGGCCCACCCATGGCTCGTCGTTCCACTTGTAGTCACAGTAGTCGAGGAGGAGGGTGTTGGGCTCAGAGAGGGTGACGGAGTTGAGCTTGACCTGCGGTTGATTGTCAGATGTTTTCTATATCGAGAGCAGGAGGAAACTTACGTCGCCGACCTGCTTAAAGTCCTTTCGCAACACGACCTGCGCCTTGCCGTTCGGCGACGCGCCCCCCGGGGTGAGACGTAACACCACGCTCTCGCACCCATCAAACCAGTACTTCAAAGTCGTCTTCCCCTCTCGTACCTCCGTCTTGATGTCCCATGACGTCCCCTTCATTGTATCGAGGACCTACGGACACCAAGTGATCAGTTTGACACTTTGAAGTTGGTATAGCTGCGTGCACTCACCTGCACACCCCACTCTCCTCGAAGATTGATCTCCACTGGGCAAGACTCCTCCCTATCAGTGTTGCAAATGAACACGTATCGCTCGTCTCCGTCCACTCGCATCTGGTAGAACAGCGAGTCGGCCCGCTTCCCTTGCGTGCGGTACAGCGTGCTGTCACTGATGATCATGTCGAGATCGCGGAAGGGGTCGAGTGCGCTGAGAATCTGCGCTTTAGACCAGGGGACGGTGGAGGAACCGGGGATGTTGGGAGGGGAAGAAGGAGTGAGAGCGTCGACAAGTGATGGGGAGCTACCGGCGACGATGACGGTACCTCCGTGCTCCGCGAAGAGGCGCAGGCGCTCCAGAGTGGTCGACCGAATAGTGCGCAGATTGGGCACCACGACGACCTCGTACGCACACTTGCCCACCGGAAGCTTCTTCCCGATCTCTTCCACTGATGTGAGCTCGGGGAACAGCGACTCAGAGATAAAGTCGAAGTCGATGTGCCCGTTGAGCAACCAGGAGGTGAGCTGGGAGAAGGCTTGCTCGCGGTAGTCGAGCTCCTCGGCGTTGCGGTCCTTGGGACCGAAGCACAACCAAAAGCTTTCGACCGGGTGAATGACGGCGACGCGAGTAACGGGCCTGCCGCGGGTGAGTGCGGTGTTGACCCTCGCGAAGTGGTCCTCGATGGTCTTGTACTCCTCCCACCATGGCGACTGGTACCCAATGCACGCCGGGTAGTCACGCTTGGCCTCGCCCTCCATGGTACTCCAGAAGAGGTGATGGACGCGGAGGGTCACGCCAAGGGCGGCTTGCCAGTCGCCTTGGCCCTTGTGGCCGGTGAACGTGAACTGCCAACCGGTAACGCCGTACAGCTCGCTCATCACGCCGGTACGACCGTATTGGCGAGAGACGCTGGCGGCCTGCTTGGCGGTGTTGAGCTCGCGCTTGTCGCAGAGTATGTCGATACCGGGGAACTGCATCTCACGGTAGCAGCGCATAACCTCGCCGTTCTGGGCGGTCTGGGATGCGAGAGTCGGTTCCTAAAGAAGCTGCATCAGTACAACAGACACTTCGTTTGGGGCCCAACAAGTAGTACACTCACCCCGTTCATATGCCCGGTGCACATGATGCCGTTCTTCGCACACCACTTGGCCAGCTCCCCAACGTAATTGCTCGCGAACAGCTCGCAGACGTGGTCCAGGAAACGGTATCTTGTCGTGTTCGCCTCCCCTCCGGCGCCGTCCCACACCAGGCTCGGCAGCTCCTTTAACAAATCCCCGCCCGTCTTCTCCTGGAACGAGTGGATGATTCCTCTGGTCCACGGGATGAACACGTCCTGAAGCCTGTCTGCCACGTTGAGCGTGGACATGGGGCAGTACTGCGGCTCGTCCGTGAACATGGAGGGGACCGTCTCGCCGAAGTCCTTGCCGACATGCTTCTTGTACTTCTCGTGCGTGAGCTCGATGAAGCGCTTGGTCATGTCGGCGCTGAGGAGGTCGGTGTAGGTCTGGTCGCCGAAGAAGCCAGAGTCTGGGAGGGGCTCGACGTAGGCGTACCAGACGGTCTCGCCTGGAGAGGCATCGGCTGCGGTGTCGATGAGGCGGGAGGAGAGGAGAAGGCCGTCGCGGAGAGTGATGGCATAGGTGGCAAGAAGGTCGCCGAGCTCGCTACGCATGGGAGCGGCATTGGCGATGGGGAAGTCACTGCAAATAGTACACATGTATTAGTCAAGTGGCCACTCATAGCACCAAGCTAACACTCACGGCTTTGTGTACCCAAGCTCTTCTCCATACGCCCATGGAGTAAACAGCAGATGAACGTGGCGGAGCTCAGGATGCCCCTCAAGCACCTGCCCGCCAGCAAAGCCACTCGGCCACCTATGTATGCTGTCAGCGGATGACTTTGGCTCCAACATGAAGAATATGACTCACCGATCCTCATCATAAAGCAGTGCGTGCATCCCCTTCTTCTTGGCCTCTTCCACGCAGCCCTCCACGATCTCCATAAACTCTTCGCCCATGTAGGGGATGTCGAGGCCCACGCGAGTGTGCATGTGGAAGCCTCCCATGCCCATCTCTTCGAACATGGCAATCTGCTCTATCGTCTCCTTCTTCTCCTGCTTGGTGACCCAGCCCCAGAAGGGCGCACCGCGGTACTCGCGAGGGGGATCATTGAAGGTGTCAAGGGAGAAGGGGCGTTTGGACGTCGGGTAGGTGAGGGGGTTGGGTGCCATGGTGGGCACTGCTGATGATGGTAAGCTGCTGGATAGTGGCTAGCATCGTGCAGGAGGTGACTGAAGGTTATAAGACAGACAGCTGAAGACAAGAAGGAGACAGAGATCCACCACTCGGCGCGAACAAAGACCGAAATGTGGATGGACGCGGTGGACACAACTCGGCCCGGCGCGCACCGGACACCAGCGCCGCCCAGATCAGTCGATCACCGAGCGCACGCCGACGGCCTCATCATGCTTCTCTTCATGCTGTGGTCCATCTTCGAAGACGCATATGCCTATGTAGGTATGGAGGTTCACTACTGACAGTATCACCCGACCACTGACCTATACTAATACATGTATCTTCCCTCCATAAAGATCCTCTTTACCGTCTGGACCGCATCATAGCCTCCGTCCTGACTTTGAATGACATCCAGCACCCTCAGAGAGTTCGGGGGGATGCTTCCCGTGCTATTCCAGCAGCCAGTGCTTCTTACTGACTGTAGATCTGCTTTAAGAGTGTCTGAGAACTGACGAAGAAGAGCAGACTCGGCAATCTTTCCTATACTAGTTTGGTTTGACAATGTCAACCGTTTCAGAACGACGTGCACCGCGGTCGTTTCTCTGGCATTCAGCCTCGAGGTGGGGTCAGCAGAGGCCTCTGGAGCTCCCGTCGGAGCACCGTACTGCTGACTGTGAGCAGGAGGGGCCTGGTACGGGGGCATCTGACTGTTCTGGCTCCAGGACTGTTGGGAAGGCGGAGGAAAAGGCTGATACGACCCGCCAGTAGGGTTGAATCCTGCTGGTCCGTAGGACGTCGGGGCGGCTGGGGGATACCCTGGGCTACCACCGTAGCTTGAAGAGAGACTGGGCGGAGAACCTATGAGTCCTGGGGCGCTACTACCATGTGAATAGCCATACCCGTTCGCGGGTTGGCCCGGGCTATGAGATTCTTGGGCTGGGTACTGCGCCGGCGGTACCGGTGGGTGGTGCTGGCCGTAGCCTCCACCTGACTGATAATTTGATGGCGGCCCCTGCTGGTAGTCCGTTGGAGGAGACGAGAAGGCATAAGGTGGGTTACTTTGAGCCTGTGAAGATGTGGCACTGTACGCCCCGGTCCCCGCTGCAACACCACCCCACGAATCTGGATCAGGCGCTGGTGGGCCCTGCCAATAATACGGATCAGACATTTTATCTCAACTGTGAGCGATGAGGCAATATTTGGTAAGACAAGACTCTAATGATGGGATATAGCTACGGGCCCCCTGCATCTTATACCAGAGTGGAAAAGCTCTGAACGTGGTGGGGACACTTGCTCTTTCTTTTCATGAGGAGTTTCAACGCAAAACACGCCCGTTGCATTGATTGGCATTCGACAATGCATACTTGATGAATGGAAGGATGTTATTGCTTCTTACTTCTGCCCGAGCTCTGCACTTTTGTTATGAAGGTGACTATGATTGTCGCTATCGAAGGCCAGGGACGCCCGGCGCGCACCCACACACATTACCCCTCGCGGCCCAAATTATCTTCTTGCTATACCCGAGGGGTATCACTGGGTCAGTGACAGTCGGTTGACGCGTGGAGACATCTTCATTTACAAAGGGTGAGCTTATGGACTGACTGGTGCTGCTCTTATTTTGCCAAATTTTGACGGCAAGTACAACAATGTCAGTCCAGCCGGGTCGACGGCGCTATGATTTGTAAGTATGGGGCAATGAAGCAAAGCGATGGGAGCGATGGATACATGGCGGCGTATGTGGTCAAGCGTCAAGTCAAATCGACATGCACTGAACACCTGTCGTAGTCAAACCATGTTCATCGTCCACGCACATGTCTACTTCTCTAGTTCTGCAAGTCGTCCAAGAGCCCTACTGAGCGTCCGGCGTACGGAGGAACACCATAGCACACTAAGCCGGAGTCTCCCTCAGCTTGTCCAACCTCTCCTTAGTCACCTCAAATACCTCAGGCAGTCCTGTCTCCTCCCAGCTGGCACCCTGAACGAGCTTCGCGAGCGCCGGGGCAACGGTGAAGATACGGGCCTGGGTAAGTACGGTCAGCAATCGTGGTCCTCGATCTCTTCGCCAGGTCCACCATGTGAGCGTACCATTCCGTGACCATTGTGCCCGCAGCTCATCCACTGACCAGGCTTCTCCGGGACGGCTCCAACGAAGGGAACGTGGTCTGCGCTCTACAAGTGCCCAGTGAGTTAGCATTATACACTTCGTCTAGAAAATAATGTATAGCAAGACTTACCCTACCGATGATACCACTCCAAGAGTAGTCGTACCTCACGGGGTTACCCTTCGTCCCCTTTGGCGTGTCCCTAATAGACAACAAGCGCATCAGTGACTAGCTCTTCCCATTCAGCACGGCTAACTCACCACTCGAACCCCTCGGTACCCAACTTCCTGACCGACTCCGTGACCGGCTCAAAGTTGATCAAACTGTCATCCGTCCGCCTCGCAGGGTCTTGCTTCACATACTCCAACAGCCTATACTGGTTTGGGGGCGATCCACCAAACAGCACGGCACCGTCGCCCTTGCCACGCGGGTTGATGGAGTACATCGAGTCCGGGTAGATGACGGCGTAAGAGTTCCGGATAGCTTTGCTGCCGGAGAATGCGGATGGAGGGATGACCTTGTTACACCTGTGTAGAAGCCAATGAGTCTCCGCCATCAGACACACAACCCACGAGCAGCTCACATATGAGGGGTAGGTCGGATAGCGCCTTGGGTCTCCGGGAGAAGTACACCGGCGTACGCGTTGGTGCAGTGAATCACGGTGGGGGTGTTGATAGCTCCGCGTTCGGTGTGAACAGTCCACTGGTTGGCGGAGCCCGTGATGGAGGTGGCTGGGGTCCAAGTTTGCAGGTTAAGGCCGAGATCGAGAGCTTGCTGGATGACGTGCCCGACTGCAACGATGTGTTAGAGATGATGGTCTTTCGGCGATCAATGCTGGATCACACTCACCGAGCTTCCAAGGATGCAATGTCGAAGCATCCCAGGCATATACTGCCTGCGCACCCTTCAAACGTGAGATCTGGAGATCCAGGTAGTCAGTAATAGTTCGATCCCGGGATCTAGTCAGACTCACCTCCTCCGCCTTCGATGGGTCGAGTGTCACGTCAATCTTCGACGCGTCCCCACCGGCCGCCTTGAAGTCGGCGAAAGTCTTGGCCATGCTATCAGCCACGTCCTCGGTCATAGCGACGTCGAGCTGGAGTGAGACGGGTGTCAATCAGTGGGACTCTTTACACAAGGCCGCTCCCAGCTCACAGTCTTGCCGATCCAGAGATCGCACTGCACATCGTGCTTCTTCACATACGCCGTCATCGCCTCCCAAGTGTCTTGCTCATTGCGAAGGATCTGTTCGTACATCAGCTATGATGTCCACAACACAAATGTGCAGAGCCATCTGCTCACCTTCAAAGACTGTTCCGAGCCGTAGCGCTTCTGGTACTTTGTGAACCCTCTCCACTGGTCGGGCTTGCAGTGACCAGCATTCCTCCCCGTAGCTCCGGAGCAAAGCTCGCGCGCCTCGAGCAGGACGATAGACTTGGGAGGGTTCTCGCTCTGAAGCAAGCTCAACGCGCAAAGAGACCCCGATATCTGCGGACCAAATCGCGATTAGCTCGTGACCATGTGCGATGAGCTAGAGGAGCGATGGCGGGCAAGAACTCACTCCAGATCCGATGATGACCACCTCCGCCTCAGTGGGCAGCTTCTCCGTCGTCCTGTGGTCGAGAAGCGGGTTGTTGCGCACAGTCTGCAGCCACAAGGACAAGCACATGCCCGACTCGAGAGGCAGGCTCGTGTAGGCCTTGCCGCCAGCAGCTGCTTCGGAGGTCGAGATGGCCTCGCTGCCAACGGCGGGGATGTCGGTTTCGGCCTTGATGATGGCCATACTGCGCTGTGGGGTGGGAGGGTGTTGAGGTTGAGAAGGCATTCAAGATATACATACGGGAAAGTGAAGTTGCAGCTGGGACGATGTGCTCTAAGCGCCAGACACAGCGGCTGCGGCTCTTGAGCAAGAGCAAGAGAACCCCCCCGGCCTCGCGTCGGTTTTGACCGATCCCTCGGCGTCCAAATCCGCCGGCGGCCAGACGCGCGTGAAGGCACGTGACTCGGCGAGCTGGTGCTTTGATCAAGACGTGATTCCAGCCTCCCAAGAAGATCTCTTCGATGCATTTGTCTCTGATAAAGGCGCGAGATAGACTCCTCAAGGCGTGCCAGCGCCCCCTTCGCCCCCCCTT
This sequence comes from Cryptococcus sp. DSM 104549, assembly GCA_036427605.1. Taxonomy (NCBI): domain Eukaryota; kingdom Fungi; phylum Basidiomycota; class Tremellomycetes; order Tremellales; family Cryptococcaceae; genus Cryptococcus; species Cryptococcus jaspeensis. The sequence continues at coordinate 24,193 of CP144047.1, forward strand.
CGGTCACCCGGACGCCGACAGCCACAGAGTTCAGCTGCCAAGAGAGATTGTACAGCCCAGAGACTCCTCGGTGCAGGCGTCGTCGTCGCGTCGGGCTTGGCCGAGGCGTCTCTATGGCGCAATCTGAGACCACCATCCCAGCAACCAGCAGCATCTCTTCGAATTCACGGCACACACAGGTGATGCAGGATGTCTCTCGATAACCGGCAGCCGGCAAGATCTATATGTATATCCCACCCGCCACAGCGCTTGCTGGTATCTTGCTCCAATCACGATCGCCCTGTCTCCCCTCTCACCCACTCGCACGCCATCATCTCCATCTCTTACAACGTTCTTATTCTTCCAGATAATCGTCCACACCTAATCTAACGTCATCTTCTCACCCTTCAGCCTTCACTCTTCGGCACAGATATATATACAGCCTCTGTGTTCGACAACAATGATCCACCAGACCTCACGGCACCACAGCAACCACCACAACCACCATGGCCACCCAGACCCAGACCGACAACCTCGCCACCGACCTCAGCCACACCGTCGGCACCCTCGGTGTCCGAGGCACCACCTCCCCCCTCAAGCGCAACCACACCCTCGACAAGTACACCTCTTTCGCGGTCACCCCTCCCATCGGCCAGGAGTTCGCCAAGGACGCCCAGCTGTCCGAGATCGTGCACGCGCCCAACAGCGATGAGCTCATCAGGGACCTTGCTGTGCTGAGTGAGTGCATCTGCATGGCCTGCGTACGCTGTGAATGGTAGCTGACATCTCACAATAGTCTCCCAGCGCGGTGTCGTCTTCTTCCGAGGGCAAGACCTCGAGCTCGAGGACCAGAAGACGCTTGGCCGCAAGCTCGGCGAGCTCTCGGGCAAGCCTGGTGACTCTACCCTCCACATCCACCCATTGACCGAGATTACCTCCCCCAAGGGCGATGAGATCTCCATGTAAGCTCGCTTGTCCCTTACTTACATCAACTGAGAGGTGCATGCTGACATGTGGCGTGGGGCAGCATTACGAGCGAGCGTTCAGATGGCTACAAGGTCGCCGACTTCTCGCGCCTCGCCTCCCAGGGTTGGCACTCGGACATCACCTTCGAGCCTGTCCCCAGCGACTACGCCATTCTCAAGGTGAGCTGCGTCGCTTTCCGCCTTCGCCATGATGCCGTGCGAACATTAGCTGACCCCACACGTCCACCAGGTCCACACCAACCCCCCCTCGGGCGGTGACACCCTCTGGGCTTCGGCCTACGAGGCCTACTCGCGTCTCTCCCCCGACTTCGCCAAGCTCCTCGAGGGCAAGAAGGCCTTCCACACCGCCTCCATCTTCAGCGATGCGGCCAAGGCGTTCGGTATCGAGCTCAGGACGGGCCAGAGGGGTTCGCCTTTGAACTCTGGGAACGCGCTCTCTGCGATCCACCCGATCATCCGTGTCAGTAAGTTGCCCTCTCCCCTTCTACGAATGGACCGAGAGCACAGTTGACAGCTTTCTTTAGACCCCGTCACCGGCTGGAAGGGTCTCTTCGTCAACCAAGGCTTCACTCGCCGCATCATCGGCGTCACCAAGGACGAGTCCGACTTTATCCTCGACTACCTCTTCGTGAGTGCATTAGCTGTACCTAAGTCTTCTGAGTCACCGCTGACACTCGCTGTAGAAAGTGGTGGCCAACAACCACGACCTCCAGGTCCGCTTCAAGTGGAGCACCAACAACGCCCCTGGTATCGGTGACATTGCCATCTGGGACAACCGCTCCACCACCCACACCGTACGCCCCATCTGCTACTATGTCCCCACAAGACATCTTCATCCAAGACCATAGCTGATACTGGAACCATCTCCAGGCCACCACCGACTACGACAAGTCCCTCCGTGTCGGCGACCGTGTCGTCTCCATCGGCGAGAAGCCGTTCTTTGACCCCAACGCCACCACCCGCCGAGAGGAGCTCGGGCTGCCTTCCCCCATTGAGAACGCTCTCGGGGACTCTTACCGCCAGAAAGTCACGGCTTGAGAGGGCTGGCGATGAGGCTACGTCTGAAGAAGGAGAACAAAAAGGGTTGTCCGTGTCGGTTGTATCAGGAAAAGAAGTTGCCGGGTGTCGGAATGGCGATTTTGGATGTGAATATATGAATGTTGCTTGTCGATCACTTCCAAGCTGCTGTGCTCTTGCCGCCGATGTCGTCTGAACTCACTTCTCAACCTCTTGTAGTGGCCTTAGGTCGCGCTGGGACCATGTCCACTGTCGTATGATCCGTGGTTTCCACTGGTCTCGCCTTTCTGGTCTCGTGCTGCGGTTTGGTGCAGTCATATCATATCCTCGACTCGCACTCGGCTGCCATCCCATCACGCACTCTTCTTGAAGCGACATGTTCAAGATACAAACGAGGAGACGCACGCTCGACGGTGCACTAGTCTAGCAACAAGCATAAAGCATATACACGTCTCTCGAGAAATTGAGACAGTGGACCACCAGTGCAAGAGACGATAGCAAATGGGCTGTCGGCGATGTCCGACGTGCATGCGAAGAGTTGCTTTTCGTCATCGCGCACGCCATCTGGGCGAACGCGTTTGTTCACATGTTCTTCTCGGGAGGCTTCTCGGGGCGCATTATTATCTACGCCAGCTGCATACCCAGGCCGCCAGGCGATGGCTTCGCGAGAGAGCGACCACCAAGCATCACGTCATGCATCACGCAGCCGTGGAGCATCTTCCGAATTCTTCTCAGCTTGCCATCGTCTATATATATAAAGTCGCCGACTATCTTTCACTGGAATCGGCACACCCACCTTGACCACCACCACCATGTCCACCACCCAATCCCAAACCCAGACTGACGCCCTCGCCAACGACTTCACCCACACCGTCGGCACCCTCGGTGTGCGCGGAAGCACCTCCGCGATCAAGCGCAACCACTCGCTCGACAAGTACCAGTCGTTCGAGGTCACCCCGCCCATCGGCCAGGAGTTCTCCAAAGAGCTCCAGCTTTCGGAGATCCTCCATGCTCCCAACAGTGACGAGCTGGTCCGAGACCTTGCTGTCTTGAGTGAGTAACTTTCGCCTACAACGTGAGTGTGTAGCTGACCGTCTTTGACAGTCTCCGAGCGTGGTGTCGCCTTCTTCCGAGGACAAGACCTCAACGTGGAGGACCAGAAGATCCTTGGCAGGAAGCTTGGAGAGCTCTCGGGCAAGCCCAAAGACTCGACGCTCCACATCCACCCCACCACCGAGCTCACTTCAGCAAAGGGTGACCACATCTCCATGTACGTGGTCCTCTCGGTATGGTTCCTCTGAGAGCCAATACTGATGCGTCAGAGAGCAGCATCACGAGCGAGCGTGTGGCGAGGAACGTTGGCGACACATCTCGTATCGCTTCCCACCTCTGGCACTCGGACATCACCTTTGAGCCTGTGCCCAGCGACTATGCTATCCTCAAGGTGAGTGGGATTCACATATCAGATTGCCTTACTGTTCGCCGTTGCTGACTTCATCTACAGCTGCACACCGTCCCTCCCTCCGGTGGCGACACCGTCTGGGCTTCCGCCTACGAGGCCTACTCCCGCCTCTCCCCCGATCTCGCAAAGTTCCTCGAGGGCAAGAAGGCTTACCACGAGGCCGGCTTCTTCAACGCCGCCGCCAAGTCTTATGGGATCGAGCTGCGTACGGACGCCAGGGGATCGCCGCTCAACCAGGGGAACTCGCTCTCGGCCATCCACCCTGTTATCCGCGTCAGTGAGTGCTGCTTCCTCTGGCTATACTGTGATGTCTGAGCACTGCTGACAAGATAGTACAGACCCCGTGACAGGATGGAAGGGTGTCTTTGTCAACCAGGGCTTCACCCGCCGTATCCTCGGTGTCACCAAGGACGAGTCCGACTTCCTCCTCGATTACCTCACTGTGAGATCGGCTTTGTGATACGCAGACGTGCCCGAAAAGCTGACGGTGATTACAGAAAATCGTGACCAACAACCACGATCTGCAGGTTCGCTTCAAGTGGACCACCAACAACGCGCCTGGTATCGGGGACATTGCCATCTGGGACAACCGATCAACTCAGCACAGCGTGAGTACCTTCTCCTCCCAGCTTTCATCTGCCCCGCTACTCTTGCATCGAGAGCTGATACATGGCATCACAGGCGACCATTGACTACGACAAGGCCGTTCGTGTCGGCGACCGCGTCGTCTCTATCGGCGAGAAGCCCTACTTCGACCCCAACGCCACCACCCGGCGCGAGGCTCTCGGCCTTCCCAGCCCTCTTGAGGATGCCCTTGGGGAAATCTACCGGGAGAAGGTGAATGCCGAGAAGGCTGCTGCCAAGTAGATTTGGGGGGTCGAGACGTCCGGTCGGCAGGGTAGTGTGTGGGGGTTTGATTTACGGGGACAGGTGATAGAAGTCAACAGGATATGCACCACGAGTTGTATTGGTTCCTTCTTGTAGTTGGGCATCTTGTCGGCGTAGCTACACTTTGTGGATGAGCATCCAAGCCTACAGGTTGTCCATCAACACCTCGCCACACCATGCATCGCTCTTTTCGCTCCGCCTTAATTGCGCACACACCCAACGGCAGGCGGTAACCGGCAGTCACATGCTTCGTTCCTGTCGATCTTCCGGTCCCTGAGTCACGCCTGAGGACAGATCTGCGCGTGCGTCTTGCTTCATTCTTGGGCGGCGGGAAACGCGAGATGGCGAGAAGCCCTTCGGAGCTACAAAGAGAAGGGTGCAGAGAGATGAAGAGCGTATAGACCAACGATAGTGCATGGATACAAGAATGCAGGAGGCCTCTGTCATCCTTCACCGCGAAGCTTTTGAGAGAGGTGTACGAGATCCGCAAGCAGATCAAGCCTTGTCGCCTCAACGTCTCCGCCTGTCGTTCCTGGAGGAGGTTTTCTCAAATCCTATGTAATCGGCTCTCCTCTCTCCCTGCCTCTCAGCTTCCGCCCAGCCCTCTTCGCCCGCTCAGCTCGGGACCTGGTCGTGATCATCCTGCTCACGATGGAAGAGTAATTTTGGCGTCGTCCTCTTCTTTTCTGCCAGCAGCAGCCGTCACTTCAACGTCAGAACATCCACCTTTTACGACAGAGCAATATCCTCGCGGCATCACACATGGCCAGATGACAACAGTCAATGAGGGCTTCACCAACTTCAATCCATATCCGGTCGCGGCGGCTGGGTATCTCTTTGGATCTTACATCTCTGTACGTTGCCAGCCTCCGGCCCCTTCTCTCTCTCCACCCCCCTACTGACACCTCTCCCAGATCGCCCTCTACGGCATCCACACCGCCCAGGTCTACCAATATTACGGCCGACACAGCGACTCTTGGCGGACGCGTCTTCTCGTCGCGTGGATATGGACACTGAGTTCTATCCAGACAGCCATCACGCTCTCAGCGAGCTGGAAGTACTTTGTGGATGGGATACATAACCCGGGGATATGGGGGGAGTTCTGGTGGCCGCTGAGTGTGCAGGATGGGCTGGTGAGTCGCGTTTGTCAGGCAGGAGACTGGTGAGCGATGCTGACGCTGTAGGTGCACGCAGATACCGGTGATGGGGTTCACGGCGCAGTTGTTTTTTGGGCACCGGGCGTGGATGTTGACAGGGAAGAAGCGGTGGATCCTGTGGACTCTTCGTGTGGGCTCGTTCATCACTCTCTTGGCGGGGTTCGGGTACGCCGTTTCACAATTCCTTTGCGGCCTAACGTCCACGGCTCATCTTATACTTTTCTTCTAGCCTCGCCATCACCGCCCGCATATGGGCCAACAAGCCCTACACCACCGCCGACGACTTCAACTCCCGCACCATCGGCGTCCCCTCCCAAGTCGTAGCCATCCTCTGGATGGGCCTCTCCGCCGTCATCGACGGCTCCATCACCCTCATCCTCCTCATACGCTTCACCCGCGCCCGCTCCTCCTCGTACCCCACCACTCGCGCCCTCGTCCGCCGCATGATCGCTCTTACTCTCGAGACTGTGCTCCTCACGCACCTCACCGCTGCCGTCATGTGCATCATCTTCATCTCTAGTCCCGCAGCGCACCGCACGCAGAGCGACGCGTTGTGGGTGCTCATCGAGCCCGTCACGGAGCTCTACGCACTCTCGGTGGTGTTTACCATCAACTCCCGCCCAGATCACTCTCCACCTGCCTCCGCCGCCGCCTCACCCGACTCGAGCGCCACCTCCGCTCCATCTGAGAAGGCGCCCGAGGCCCGCCCGTTCCCCACTACGGACAGCGCGCTGGACAGATACGTCGAGGGGTACCAGGGATCGCACCCGTTCGGGGTGCGGGTAGGGGATATCGAAGCAGGGCAGTTCAGGAGTATCAACAGCGCGATGGCGGGGCTCACGCCTAGTGTTTCGGCACCCTCGGCGGGGAGGCGGTCGATGATTGTGACGACGCCGCCGGTGGATACGGGGATGCCGCTCCCGATGTTGGGGTATGTGGCGTGGGGGAGCCCGACGGCTGAGGAAGGCGGGATGAGCCCGGGGGAGGAGGACAAGAGGTTAGAATGAGGGAGGCGAGGGAGACGAAGGAAACGAGGGAGTTATCTTGGGTATTCGATCTGGTATAGACAGTTTCCGGCATTTGGTAGCATGGCTCAAATTCTGTATGTACAAGTACCAACGTTTCTTGCCCTTCACTTCCATTCTTCATTCGCCTTGGTTTTCTGTTTCGCCCCCCTACAAGATACACGGATACAACGTCGCTGTACACCAAAGCCCGACCTCTCAATTCCCCATGGTCCACAGCCACACCGCATCAGTGCTGTTGCCCAGCCCCTTGAGTTTCTTCACCACCCTCGACTCCCACCACTGCCCATCGATCTTAACGAGCGCACGGCACCCGTCCGAAGTGGGGCGGATCGGCAGCTCGAGCTCCCACACGGAAACGCTGAATAGCAAGCCGACATCAGCATTGCCCATCCCAAATAAAGCACGACACTACTCACTCGTCAACCGAAGCAACTCTTCCCGTCGCCTGCCTCCCCGGCACCTTCACCCTCGCCATCTGCAGATCCTCCCACACACCCCTCGCCACATCCTCCGGCGCGCACCTCTTGATCACCGTCACCTGCTCCACCACCTCGGGCCCATACACGGGCGGAGACGCATGCTGGTACGCGATGCTCCCGCGCGCTGGCGGAATGCTGGTCGGCGAGGTGAAGAATGACGGGCGGAGGTAGAAGTAGTAGCGAGACGACTTGGCGAGTCGGACCTCGATGGTGTCGGGCTTATCAGAATGGGGAGTCTCGGGGGTAGCGGTGGCGGCTGTAGAAGCGACGGCGGCAGGCTTCGGTCCACCTGATGGCTCCGTAGTCTCTTGCGCGAGTGTGGGCACTTCCTCAATCTTCTGCGTCGTGATAGCCGTCAGCTTCTAGTCATATGGGATGTCTTCAGCTCCGAACTCACAGCTGTCTTCCCCCGCTTGCTCTTTGCCGCCTTCTTATTGCTCTCGTCCACCAAGTACCCCTTCCTGAGATGCTCCACAGGTTTGCGCAGCGACGACGGGTCAAACGGGGTTGCTCGAAGCGGCGTTTCATCCGACCTAGTCGGCATCTCACCAACGCCGAGACTGCCGTTACCGGTCTTGAGAGGGGAAGGAGGGGCGGGGGTGGTCTCCGAACCCGGGGTAGCAGCGGAAGCGCCGCCATCGTGGTCGGCCATGTGCGAGGCCTTGATGTTCTCCACAGCCTTACGCAGCGCATCCATGCTCATGACCTCCTCCCCGAGGGGCACTTGGGGGGTGAGGGGCGCCTTGATATACGACGGGGTGGGCGGGGGTGCTCGGATGAACGGTCTGATTCGCGACCTCCCGTCCGGCATACCCTCAGGGCCGGTCGTGCGACTGGGAGAGGGAGAGGAGCCGGCCTCCGGGGTGGGATCAACGGTGGCGTGCGCGACGTCGTTGGACTCTTGCGAGGTCTTGCCAGCCTCGGCGGCCCCACCCTTAGACTTGAGTAGCCTGGCATCCTCCGCAAGCCTCTCGGAGTCAAGCGCCGCTCTCAAAGACTGTTTGGCCGACTTGGCGGGAAGGGCCGGCGTGGCAGCAGAGGCAGCATCGGAAGCCGACGGCGCAGACTCGGCGTAGGCATCCACAGACGCCCCCACACGCTCTGCCCCTTCCACCTTATCCACCGCCTGCCTGATAGACTCTGCCACCGCCTTCCCATCCACCGGCGTCGATCCCGGCGCATGCGTGCGCTCCACCCCGCGCTCCACGCCGACCTTCTTGAGCACCTCGAGCGCCTCTTGGGCCTCGCGCAGCTGCTCGCGGAGTCGCCAGTTCTCGAGACTCGCTTCGGGGTCTGCGGGGTCCTCGTCCTCGGGAGGCTCCTCGGGCGAGTAGGCGCGGAGGATGGCAGCGCGAAGAGGGCTCTGAGGATCGAGGCGGTCGATTAGGCCCCGATTTTGAAGGTCGTTGAACAGCCTGCGATCCCACGGGATGCGGGCCAGTCCGCCCTGGAGCACTATCGCCTGGATTAACGCGTGATCCGCCCAGCTCAGCTTCTGCATCAGGGGATCGTTCTCGTGCTCGCGCATCCGGCGGCTCGCCTGAGCCCATGTCTTGGGCACGGGCGGCGCCGTCATCCATGCCGGGACGGATGGCAACCTCGCTAGCTCGCGCACTTGCCAAGCCATCCCTGGCGGATACGGCCCTTGGGCAGGTATCTTCCCCGCAGCCTCCAGCTCCTTCATCACCACGTTCTTCGCCGCAGACCTCCCGGGGCGCCTCCCTGCGTATAAAGTCACCGCCCCGATCAACCCCGTCAAGCCCAACGCGACACTAAAGAAGACTAGGGAGCGGGGTATCACCAGCCCATGTTGAATCTCCGAGCCAGATGGGTTCGCGGGGGAGTCTGTGGTGGTGGTGCTGGCTGCGACCTCAGTGGCGGGTTTGGCGCCCTCGAGAGGCGCGAGCACGGCGGCGATAGCGGCGTCCTCAGCTTGGACGCTGGCGAGCGCTTGGCCCGAGGCGAGCGCGTCGGCATACCCGGCGTGGTACGACCTGCGCAGGAGACCGTCGAGGATCACGCGGTGCTTCATGTCTGTATGATGGTTATGTCAGCTGGTGACCAGACGATACTGGGTTCTCAAGCCGTCCGGCAAGGGTGACTGGTGGCTGAATGCCCGACCGGCTAGGGATGTGGAGGATCTTGCTCACCTTGATCACCTGCAGCGGCCTTCTTGTCTACGCTCTCTACCTGCCCGTTTGGCGACGCTGTTGTGACGGCGGTGCTAGCCGAGGAAGGGGGACTATCGGTGGGTGTGTCGTTCCCGTGCGAATGACCGGCGGGGGCGGGGGCAGACGGCGGCGACGCGGGTGCGTCCTTGGACCCAGCTTCGCACTGGGTGCCGGATCGTGTGCACATGGTGGCTGTGCAGAGCTGGTAGGTATGGAGCTGTGAGGTTGCGGTTGGGATAGTGTGCCGAGTAGCCACCTAAAGTACAACGAAGGGAGAGACGATGCGAGACGGAGATTGAGAGGTGAAGGAAGCAGCGCCGTCGTGCCCACGCCGGTGGCCGCGCCAGCCCACTCAGCGCCGAATAATATGATCCCTTCGCGGTTCATGAGATGCCACACACCAGAGACCGAAGCGAGAGATGAGACATAAGACAATTTCAATACGGTGCATTCTTCTCACGCAGTCACTCAGTCACCCCGCTAGACAAGCCAACTCCAAGCTATAGCTAATGCTCATCTCCGCCAACTGCCAAACGGGTGTCGCTATCAAGAGTACGGGATGGTTCAACCATGAAAAACAGTCGGTCGAACGAAATATCAAACCAGAGGAAGTACGGATGGACGGCAAAGACGGTGGGGACGTATGTATTCCACAAAGTGGAGGGTGAGGGTGTGGGAGGGTGGAGAGAAAATGAAAGTCGATAAGGAAAGAGAGTCAAAAGCGAAAGACCAAACTCGGAACCGAAACCAAAGAAAGAAAGATAGCCGGAGGCCCCACTCGACCCTGCCCGGACGGCCTTGAGAAGGCATATACACCGCCCTCCACGCCGTGTTCACGCAAAGAACTTGATCTGGTCCTTGCTGAGCACGTTGAGGTCGACGAGAGTCGTCAAGAACGACGACATCGCCTTCACCTGGTCCTCGAGCTCCACCACCTTCTTCTCGAGGTACTCCGCCCTCTCAATCTTCGCCCTCCTCTCGTCACGCGACTTCTTCGCCGCGTCCTTGGCCTTGTCACGGTTGTCCGCAATCTTCTCGCCAAAGTCCTTCGCCCCCTCGAGAAGGCTAGGCTGGACCTTCTTGAGAAGCTCCTCGAAGGTGGGGAAGGACATGATCTCCGGGATGGTCATCCCGAGGATCGCCTGCGCCGACCCGTCCTTGAGGAACTTGGCGGGCACCACCGACTTGGGGCGGTCCGTAGAAGGCTTGCCCGTGGCCGTGAGCTTGACAGGGGACACGTCCGACTCGTCGTCGCTCTCGTCCATGTCCGCGGGCAAAGCACCGGTGGACGAGGAGGGAGAAAGAGACGCGGAGCCGGGGCTGGCCTTGCTCGCCTGTCGTCGCTTGTCGGCGCCGGGAAGCGCCACCGTCTTGGCCTTGCCGGACCCTGGCGGGCGTCCTCGTCGCTTGGGGGCGGGGGCGCCGTCCTCACTGACCTCGGATGCCTTGCGCTTCATGGAGACGGGCGCAGGCGCGGGGGCAAGAGTGGGCTCGGGAGCAGCCGCGGGAGTGGCAGAGCCCATAAGCTGCGCGATGGCAGCCATGAGCTCCGGGCCGTAAGTCTCCGCGGGCGCGGCCACGGGAGCGGGGGCTGGGGCGGGAAGAGGAGCCTCCGCCGGCTGGGTAAGGCCCGAGAAGTCGAATCCCTGGAAAAGGCCGCCGAACGCGTCGCTGCTGAGCTGCGCGTTGGCCACCTCGGGGGACTCGGAGGGGGAGGTGAAGATGTTCTCGAGACGGTGGGCAACACCAGTCTGAGGAGAGGCCTGGAAGGGCGCGCCGAAGCCAAAGTTGAAGTTGAAGGCTGGCTGAGGGTCAAGCGCGACCGACTGGTCGGACTCGGTGGAGTTACCGCCGAGGGTAGAGGTGGAGGGAGCGGGGGACACGACGTTGGCGGCACCTAGAGATGGAGTCAGCTGGTGCTGTGGATCAAAGTCGAAGGTTGAAACTCACTGTTGTCACCGAGGTCGGTCTCCACGAGGAACTGGTCCCAGTCAATCTCCTCGATGAAGCTGTTCAACGACATGTCTGGAGATACTTCGGGAAGAGGTGCGGAGGGGATGTCGGAGGGAGTAGGGAAGAGGAAAGATAGAGCGTTGATTTGCTCGAGGTCGATGTGGACCTTATCCAGAGTCGATGTGGGACTCGGCTGACTAGCGGTGGATGTGGCGCTGGTCTTTTGTTGCTCTACGCTGGAGCTGGGGGAGATGCGGTGGCTTGTAGGAAGAGGGGGAAGTCGGGTAGGGATAGGAGGGAGCGAGTGTGGCACTTGGATTCTGCAAGAGAGATCAAAAGTCAGCCTCGTGTCCGCACAGATGTACCGCACACGCGCGCACGGGGCGCGCCGCCGCGTTGCCGCCACCGTCACATGCGGCGACCGGCACATGAGAGATGGACTCACTCTTTGTTGTCTTGTTTATCGTCCTTGGACGTGGAGTGCAATGTGACTATGTGAGGCTGTTGGGAGGGGAGGGGGGACGACACCGTGCTTGCGCAGACGGAAGGGGGATGTACTGGGCGGTGAGGGGTTGCTGTTGTGACGCGGGGCAGTATTGGATGGAAGCCATGATGGGCAAAAGTAAGAGGAACCTGGGTAGGTTCGGTGTGGGGGTTGTTTAAAAGATGTAAAGGGGGTTGTTGTTGATAACTAAAAGTTCGTCCTTGTTGGTGACGACGGTCCTGTTCTTCGGGGGAAGACTGGGGGTTTAAGCGAGAGAGAACATTTTGAATGGTAGTTGAATAAGAGTTGTTGAGATTGTACGGCACTTGGGTTGTTGGTGAGGGGATCGCCCGAGGCGGAAGAGGAGGAAGCGCGGGGACGGGTAGCAGTGAGAGTGTGTGCTGTGAGCGGAGTGTGGGAAGGAAGAAGGAAGAGAGGAAGAAGAGAGAAAAGAGAAGGGACGGGATTGGACGGCGGGCCAGGGAGTTTGGCGCGGGGAATATATTTTTGGATGTTTATTCCCACTTTCTCCCAGTGTGGCACTTTTGGTCCCGCCCTGCCATGAACGTGCACCTCCACACACCTCGTCCACTGGCTTCTTGCACGTTGTTTATCCCGTATCAGTGCGGTCTAATACGGGCTATATCCCCTGCTGCCAGCACCTCTCCCGCCACACAAATCATAGTCCCAGGTCCAAATACACCGACCCGCCACAAACATCCCCACCACACGGCTCCGCCCGCCCGCCCGATCCTCATCGCCTGCCTCTCTCTCACAAACGTTCTTCGTACTCCAGCCATCACCCCCCTAGACCCATATCAACCGCCCGATGACCAGACCAACTCGTCAATGTTTCAGCAGCTTCTCAGGGTACATGTTTGCGTCTCGGACCGTCTGGGTGGCGCGTGGGGGGCAGCTGCGCGAAGGCGCGAGAGGATGGTGATGGGCGAAGCGAGGGTTTATATACCCAACGTGGTGGCAACATGGATGCTGCTCAACTCGTCGCGTACTACTCTTGTCTTGCTTGCCTTCTGGTATGTGTTTGGTGGTCTTACAAGACCTACTCACCTTCGAACTCAGCCTTCCCCACTCAAGCGTCAGGCTCGGTTGACGCGACCATTCGCGGTTGCACTATCCACCCTCATCTCCCTTCTTCACCTCTCGTCATCACCACAACTCTCTACTCCACCCATTGTAGCCCTACACGGACCATCCATTCCACATCTATATCTTCTGCGACGCGTCTCTCGCCCACCCCTCTCGCATCCTTTCACCGCCGCTTGCCCTCCCTTTCACCGTCGCTTCTCCCCCCTGGCCCTCCCCGTAACCCACACCATACATAATGTCGTATCAACACCCCAAGCGGGGTAATCCCCAGACTACACACGTAGTTACCCAGCTGCTCACTCCTCCTCTTACTCCCGAGAGCTCTATCGCCTTTCAGCAGCCCACCAGCACCACCCCCACACGCTTCACCGCCATGTCCTCTGAAGCCAAGATCGACGGGTCCTCACCAACCTCCTCTCCGGAGTTCGCCCTTCCCCCATCTATTGCCCAACCTATCCCCACTCTTGATCTCGATGCCCCTTCCTTGCCCTCTGAGGACGTACACGTCGACCTCCGTCATGCCAGCGACGCGCGCCGTGATCTCGCGGACCTCGCGAATGAGAAGGATGCGGAGAGGTATGCATGGCGCGAAGGGATGAGCGAAGAGGAGAGAGATAAGAGAGAGGCGTGGTTGGCTGCTGGAAGGGGAAGGAAGGGTCTTCGCATCGTGATCGTCACTGGTGAGTCCACTCCTTGGCTCGCCGATCCATGGCGGACGCGTCGACGCGCACCCACTCATCCGCAGACAGAGAACTTCCTTCCCAAAGTCGACGGAGTGACGCGCACGCTCTCTCGCCTTCTAGAGCACCTCCACGCCTCAGGCCACCAGTGCATGCTCTTGGGCCCCTCCTCCTCCCTCACGCACTACGCCTCCCACCCACTCGTCGGCACCCTCGGTATCCCGCTCGTCGTCTACCCGGGGCTCAAGCTCAACTTCCTCCGACCCAAGTTCTTGAGGGTGATCAAGGAGTGGCAGCCGGATGTGGTGCATTTCGTGGACCCGATATGGTTGGGGGCGCAGACGCTTTTGGCAATGGAGCTGGGGTGGGCGGGGGAAGAATGGGTTGGGGAGGAAGGGCCTGCGCTCGGTGCGGGCATTGGTGGAGCTGTGGTTGCGAGCTATCATACGTGGGTCTACCCTCTCGTATCTAATTCACCTTACAGCCGCTGACATAGATACCGGTTCGTCCTCCTCAGCAACCTCGCGACCTACGCGACTCTCTTCGGCCTCTCCTACCTCACCCCCATCATCTGGCGCTTCCAGCACTTCCTCTACTCCAAGACCCTCCTCACACTCTGCCCCTCGCCCTCCACCAAGGCAATGCTCGAGTCCCAGTCGTTCGACGGCGTCCGCCTTTGGCCGCGCGGTGTCAACCTCGAGCAGTTTGGCCCGAGGAAAAGGAGCGTGGCGAGGCGTGCCGAGTGGGGTGTGGGTGAGGCGCCAGGTGGATCGATCGGAACTCCAGGCGCCGGAGCTGGGGTGAAGGTGGTCGGGATGACCTGGGGAGGCGGGAAGGTGGATGAGCTCATGACCCCACCAATGAGCCCCGAGAACGGGCCAGTCAAAGACATGAGAGTGCCCATGCCGGGTGCTGAGGCGTTCGCTCCGAGCCCCGCCAGCCCTGCAGCTGCCTTACCGGAGCGCGTGGTCCTCCTCTATGTCGGTCGAATGTACGTCCCCGCTATCACGCTTATCCGTCGTCTCACTGAACTGACACACACATTCACTCGCAGCTCATGGGAGAAGAACCTCCGCCTCCTCCTCGCCGCCTACGCACACCTCCCCGCCCTCCTCTACCCCGGCCAGCCCACCTCGGCCAACCCTGCGCTCCTTCCCAAGTTGATCTTTGTCGGCGACGGACCTGCTCGGTCCGAGCTTGAAGGGCGCTGCAAGAAGGAAGGGTGGGATGCCGAGTTCTTGGGTCACAGGGAGGGCGCGGATCTGGCGGAGTGTTATGCTAGCGGGGATGTGTTTGCTTTCCCGAGCTTCACCGAGGTGAGTCACGTTTGTCCGAGGAGCAGAGTTTGGCGCTGATGAAGTGTCGGCACTATTGTAGACGTTCGGCCAAGTCGTACTCGAAGCATTGTCTTCAGGTCTGGTAAGCTCCTGCCTTGACTTGACCTCGAGTGTGCAGAGCTCACCAACGTCTTTGCTCCAGCCTGTCGTCGGCCTCGACGCCGAAGGCACGCGCGACCTTGTCTCCCACGCCTCCACTGGCCTGCTCCTCTCCCTCCCTTCTTCCAACACCAACCCTGCCCCCACATGGGCCACCGTCTGCCAACCCGAGTCGCCTTACTTCCCTGCTCTGGCTGAAGGGTACGCCGCGCATCTTGCGCGGGTGGTACAGGATGCCGAGTTGAGGAAGGCGATGGGCAAGAAGGGGAGCACCGATGGCATCGAGGGATATACGTGGTGGGATGCTATGGAGGTGAGTTGTGTCGTCTTCAAGGTGTACCAACGCGATGCTGCAGATCGCTGACCTTTGTGATCTCTCCGTAGAAATGCGTCGACGGCTACCGCGAGTCCATGCGCACCGCCCGCGCCAAGCGCTCCCTCTCCATCGTCCCCCACTCTCCGTTCACCGAGAACGCGGGTATCCCCATACCTCCCGCCTCCACCGGGGCCTCCCACGCGCGCAAAGTATCGACCGTCAACCGGGTGGTAAGCAGAAGGCTGGCCCACAAGGGGTATGCCTCGCCTGCGCAGGGCCTGAATGAGAGCAGGAGTGGGTGGAGGCGCAAGAGGGGAGATGAGGGTGCATGGATTCTCAGTAAGTCTTGCACTCATCAATGGCGTCTGGCAACTGAGCTGACTCACACACTCTGTAATCAGAGACGGCGCTGAAAGCGATGATCGCTCTTGCCCTTGTTTACGCCATTTACACTCACCGTCGGGCCAAACTCACTGGCATCTCTTTTGAAGAGCTTGAGGTGATGGATTCTTGATTGTGGAAATCTACTGGCCGAAAGATGGTGTACATATATCAGTAATTCATCTTGTTGGCGTCGAAACGCTCGATGTTGAGTGTAGGACGAGAAGAGGTGCGCCTGTAATGTTGTCCGCTTATATAGATTGCTCTACTTATGACTATACCCTCTTTGTGTGCTGATATGAGAGCAATGCTACATGTTGCTGTGCACTACTACTGACGACTTCCCACGTACTCACGCAAGGCTCCACATTCACGCGAGTGCAAGGCTCGTCCTGCCAAGCTGTTCCAGCTATTCATGAACACCTTTTCATCCACCACTTCAGGCGGCTTCACCCCGTTGATCCACCCATCCCCACTGACGAACCTGAACGCCAGGGGCGACGGTCTCCAATTCTCGCTGATGCTTTTCAGTCTCTCAGCTTGACTGCCATCAGCCTCCTCGTAGTCTTTCCCGGTAGGCTCAAACGCCTCCATCCTTACAGACTCCATGGTCCCTTGCCCTCCCAGACCTGCTTCTGCACGGCACCGTACGTGCTCACGCAGACGGGTCTCAATGATCGATGACAGCCCGGCGGCATGTAGTGCGCTATGTGCCCTGGGGTGGACGGTCGTCCAAGCAGGCATGGATGCCGCTTCCTTCTCTTCCTCCTTATCATCACAGTAGATGGCTTCAGTCAACCCCCCCGGCTGGCTATTGCGTGGCATCCCCTCACAGCGATGGCGCACCGTGCTCCTTATCTCTTGGGCGAGCCAAAACGCTTTGTCTGAAACAGTTTCTGCTTCCTGTTCAGTGATCGCACTAGCAAGATCTTTATCGGTGAGTGGGAAAGCAGGTACGAAAGCTTCTTCGTTGATCTCGGGCAGGTGTGAGTGTTGATTGTTCACTGTAATCTTTGTTTGGCCGCACTGCTCAAAACCGGCTGGGCCCGTCTCCTTGAGTTGTATCTCGGGGTGCACCTTGAGTTTGAAGTAGTTCGAAACATCTTGCTCTCCGGCGTTGTTTTCGGCGGAAGTATCAGAGGGTGGGCGAGCGGCATATCGTCTCATGGAAGCAGCCATCCCTCGGGAACTAAGATCAACCGCTGACATGTGCAGGCCTCGGTTTGATGACACATCATCGCGGATACGTCTCGACGCCGTGGGGTCTTTCTTGCACACAGCGCTGATGCAACTGTCCAGACCCATCAAGTTCATTCGGTACCGCCCGTAAGCCAACTTGATGGTTTCGGTGAGGTTATGCAGTTCTTCACACATATCGGGCAGCGCATCAAGAACCTCCATAAGCCGGCTGTCAGAGTGCTGAGCTGACGCAAAAGAGATAGATCGTAAGCTCTCCAGCTCGGCCGTCGTACTGTTCAACTTAGCTTGCGTTGCATGAAGCTGGCTTTGGATTGCCGCAAGGCTAGACTGGGCATCATCACGCTCCGCTTGGGCCGCAGACAGATTGCTCCTACCCGTTAAACAGAAGGATGGGGACCTGGTTGGGGTAGTAGATGTAGGGGTAGACGGGGTTGACATTACGGTGGTTTGTGTCTTGATCAGAATGATTTGAAAAGCTCAGGAAGAGACTGGAGATTTCAGCGTGCACCGTGCTCTCTGCCTCCTCAATATTAGGAGAAGCATCTCCACCGGCACAGCCAGTCTCAGTACGTAGAGGACATGACTGACATTGATTCAGCCTTTGTATCAATCCCTTCATCAAACCAGACCTCCCAAAAGGAGACGCGCACACCACTACTTCATTCGTTGTCAAAGCAGACGGTGGTGATTGGGCGGAGAGATACGACGTACGATGAAGCTTGAAGCCCATCTTTCCCATCCGTGCGCAGCCCATTCACGATGCAGCCGGCTCAGTACGATGCAGGCGAAGGCCACAAAGCGAACTATGTGACTATTGCATGAGGAGTGGTGTGTCTTTTGAGAGCAACCATGCGAATGCAGCTACGTTATGCGAGATACCAAGAACATCTGATCTTCCTTTTCGCTCCCCTCCCCCAACCACTTCCTTCTACAGCTACTGTGTAACCCAAGCCCCCTCCCAAGATTGATACAGTATCGCCCTCCCCCAACGACGAGCTCGGACAGCTTATCGCTTAGCCCCCGTCCTCCTCTTCCCCCTCAACGCGTTCTTCCCCCTCTTCGCCCCGCCGCCCGCACCGGCACCGATAGCCTGCTGTCCCTGGATGTACCTGACAAGCTCCTCAATGTTCTCCGTCCCCTTCTCGCCGATCTTTGTGCTCGGCTCCTCCGCGGCACCCTCTGGTGCTGAGGGCGCGGTGCCGGGCTGGCCAGCAGCCTTGGCGGCCGCCGCGATGGCCGTGAGCGTCTCGGGGTCGACAGCCCCAAGGTTCTGGAGCTTGCTGGCGTTGATGGCTTGCGCGATACGCCTGCGCTCCGCGACGGTCACGTACGGGGCAGGGCCGCCCTGCGTCGCTCCCGCAGCATTAAGAGCGAGACGCTCCTTGGCAGCCTTCAACCGCTCTGCCGCCTCGCGCTTCACCTCCTCCTCGCGCTCCTTCTGCTTCTCCACCCTGTCGACCACGTCCTGCAGGAGCTCGACGTTCCTGCGAACCTCGGCTGTCTGGGCATGCTCGTCGCCGAAGCGAGCGGAGAAGATCTCGAGAGCCTGCTTGGCGGTGGAGAGGGCGGAGGGAATGTCGTTCGCGAGGAAGTGGGTTTGCGTGAGCTGGTGCAGCGACTGGCCGGTCTGGATGTGCGAGGGGCCGAAAAGCGCGAGGGTCAAGTCGTACGCCTGCTGTTGGAGAACGAGCGAGAGCGCAGCGTCGTTGAGGTTCTGCATGATCACGCCGACGTTGCTCTGTGAAGAGGATACTCATTAGCTCGCCGCTCATCATCGGCTCTCAACAGACCACTCACAAGCACCGTCGTCGCCTCAGGGTGACCAGGGCCGTAGATCACGTCCCACATCGTCAACACGTGACGGAAGTACCTCAAAGCCTGCTGCGTGTTGCCCTCGAGGTTCTCGAGCATCGCGAGGTTGAAGTAGTACCCGGCAGTCTCGGCATGGTAGATACCGAGCGTCCGCTCAGCGATCGTCACCGCTTGCCTCTGAAGCCTGAGCGCAGTGCCGACATCCACGCCCAGAGGCTGCTGCTCCTTCTCGGGGTCCTCGGACTGCACGACCTGCTGGATCTTGAGCCGGGCGACCTGGTGGACGACAGACGCGTACTGGTTGTACGCGGCGGCAACCTCGGGGTGGAGGACAGAGTGGATGTTCTCGAAGAGCTGCACGGCCTCGAGCATGAAATCGAGGCCGAGTTCGAGGCTGCCACGGTTGATGGTGGCGCGCCCAGCATCGAGGATCTCCTCAGCAACGGCAACCTGCAAATGACGTTAGACCATACCCCATGTTCCAATAACGTGGCACAACTCACGGAAGGCGCAGTCGACTTGATAATCGGCACCAGCGTCAACACATCCTCCGGCTCGAACGTCGTCGACCTCTTCGTCGCCGTCCCCTTCACCTTCTTCTTCTTGTCCTTGCTCTTCTCCGCCTTGCCCTCCTCCTCGCTCTGCACCTCCTCCTGGGTGAACGCGTACTCGCGCTGCACCAGCTGGATCCCGAACCTCATCGCCACCTCCCTCAACAGCTGCTGCTTCCTCAGCCCGTCAACGAGGAAGTCCTCAGAGAGCGTCCACCTGAACCTGGACTGGACCTCGGCGATGATCTGCTGCCTGAGGGACGCGGGGGTAAGTGCGACGTAAGCGGGCTCGGGCTCGTGCGCCGAGATCCCGACGGGGTGGTACACCGCCGTGGGGTTGGCGTTGAGCTCGCTGCCGAGAAGACAGTTGAGGAAGTGCGAGACGGCGTAGGTGACGGTCTCGGGCTGGAGGTCGAAGAGGAGGTTGCGGAGGATGTGCTTGGAGGCACGGTAGACCATCTCTTGCAGAACGATTTTCTATCCCAGCAACTGTCAGCTCTGACCACCCGCGTTTAAGCACACTCAAACTCACCTGCAACGACGCAAGGTACCCTTCCGGCTCCTTCTGCTCGCCATCCTTGCCCTGCGAGAACTGACGGATCGTGCTCGCAAGGTGCCCGAGGTACCTCACGTTGATACCCCTCCCATGCAAGTGCCTAATCAGACTCTGCCCATCCACGATGCCAGACGTATTGCCCGTCAACACATCCAGCACGACCGCGGGGATCGCGATCGTCCTGAGGAAGACGCTCGCGTCGCGCACAGCCTTGACGCTGGGGTCCGACTCGTCCGTGATGGTCGCCGGGACGTACGGCAGCTCGCCCTCCTTGCGCTCGGCGTCCTTGGCCGGGGCAGTGTCGACGAACGCGTCGGGGTTGAAGAGGAGCTTGAACTCCTTGGCATCGCCAATGACGGAGGTGTCCACGGGGGCCTCCTCCTGGGCGCGGTGGGCAGCCGCGGCAACGGCCGCAGGCGACTGGGCGTCGATGGCGACTTCGGCGTTGGCAGCCTCCGCAGCCCTCTCCTCAGCCTCGCCCTCCTTGGCCTCCTCCTCCTTGGCGAGCTCATCCTTCTTCGCCTGCGCCTTCTCCGCCGCCCCTCGGGCCCAGCGCTTCAGCTCGCTCTCCCAGAAAGTCTCGATCAGCTCCGGACGGAGCATCACCAGCCTGTGGGGGTACTGCGCGCCCTCCTCGCCGTTCACCGTCTTGCCCTCCATGTCCTTCTCGAGCCACTCGATGTCCATCGGCGAGAGCCTCTGCGAGTCGAGCAGGTACCTGCGCCCGTCCTGGCCCTTGAGCCCCTTGACCTCGGCGCTCGCGTAGAACTCGTGCGACGCGCCCTTGCCGTCAACGATAGCGTGGGGCGCGAGGCGCTGCGCCGCGCCGATCTTGGCCATGAGTTTGTGGGTGGCCTCGTCCCAGTGCACGGTGGACTGGTGCTCCGAGTCAACACCGTAGATCATCATGGGGTTGTCCGACTCGGGCTCGGCGCCCTCAGCAGCGGGCTTGTCGAGGACCTCGGACTTGGCAGTCTTGGGCGAGCCAGAGACGTCCACCCAGTCCTCCTTCTTCTCCCCGTCGGCCTTGCCCTCGGCCTGCTCCGCGGCCTGCTCCTCAGCCGCCTCGGCCGCCTCGGCCTCCCCCTCGCGCTTGTTGGAGAAGATCCCAGGCAACACGCTCTGGCACACCCACCTCCTGCCCTGCCAGTCGACGATAGTGTGCCCAAGGAGGTACACGCCGTCGACGTCGAGCCTGTTGAGGAGGCGGACGCCCGCAGCGTCCTTGGCGTGCGAGATGCGCATGGCGGCGTCGCCCCCGAGGTGGGAGAAGGCGTCGATGGCGTCGGCATCGCCTTGGGTGACAAAGACGTTGGACTGGAGGTACATGTGGGCTCGCGAGTCCTCGGCGGGGTTGAGAGGAGGGATGTCGCCGCGCTATGAGATGAGCCGGGGCATCACGTAAGCAATATCACAGATTTACAAGTCGCACGGGACCACTCACAGAGACGCTCTGGACAGCCTTGACCGCAGCCTGGTCAAACTCTGACCAGACCTTCTGCATCATCTTCTCCCTAAACACCCTCTCCTGGACAGTGCCCCTCGGGAGCTCCCTGATGCCCTGGATCTCCTCGTTCCAGTCCCTCGCCGCGTCGATGAGGTCGGGCCCGTAAGCGCCCGAGTGGAGGAACGCAAGCTGCGTTCGCAGGACCTCTGGCGCGGTAGCAGGCTTGGGCGCCTGCGCGAGGAAGGGGTACGCGGGCTCGGCCTGGGGGATCCCGACGGTCGCGATGGGGTCCGCCGAGGGGGGCTCGGTGGACAGAGGCGCGAGCTTGGAGATGCGCTCTGAGAAGAGCGGGGAGATAGAGTGGAGGAGGTCGATGAGCGAGTGGACGGGCGTGGAGGGGGCGCCGTGCGCGCCCACGCGCGGGGCAGCGTCAAAGTTGTTGACGTTGGACTTGGAGACGTACCACCCTCGGGTGGTGCACACGATCGTGAGCGTCTCGCCCTCGAGGGTCGCGACCGTGAGGTAGAGCTGGTGGCCCTGCTGGCGGAGGTGCGGGGGCGGGGGGTTGAACGGGCTGATCTGGATGCTCTTCAAGCTCGGGAGGACCTCTGCGACAGGCTGGGTGATGGGGAGGGCGCCGAGCAAGGTGGTGGGCCACTCTTTCCAGTCGGCAAAGGCGTGGGCCTTGTCGCCCTGGACGGCGCGCTTGACCTTGACGACCTCCTTCTTGCCGGCCTTGCCCTTGCGGCCGCTGGGGAGCGCGACCTCGACCTCCTCGTAGGTGGTCTCGGAGCCGGCAGAGACGAGGCCGTCGCGGACAGCCTCAAAGATGGTGGAGCCCGCGCCGAGGCCGAGAGAGGTGGCCGTGGTGTTGAGGTTGGTGCCGGAGGGGCAGATGAGCTCGAGCAGGCGGAGCACCGACTGGCGGGCAGAGAACTCGCCGTAAGGCTCTGCAGTGGTGTCAGTTGTGCGCTACGACACATTCAAGCAGACACGGGCTCACCCCTGACGGCCTCGAGGACCCTCTCCTCGCCCTCCTCGAGGTGCTCAAACGCCTCACCAAGCTCCATCCACTCGTTGAGCTTCTCGCCGGCGCGCACCTCGCTAAAGTCCTTCTTCTTTGCGTACAGCTTGCCGCGGCCGTCCTCGCCCTTGACAAAGGGGAGGCGGAGCGAGTACGGCCCGAGCCAGTAGGCGCCGACCCAGTCGTTCACCTGGAGCTTGATTTCCTGCACCGAGTCGGTCGGCTGGGGTGTGAAGGTGATGCTGTCGAGGGGCTCGGCGTCCTTCGCCTTGGGCACGGTGCGGCCGCAAGTGGGCTTGGGGAAGCGGATCGTGAGGGAGGCTGTTCATCTCTGTTAGCTTTGATCACAGCTACACCATCGAGAGACGATACATACGGAGCTGGACCTGCTCGGGCTCTTGAGCCTGGAGCTCGCCGTCCTGCTGCTCCTGCTCGTGGTCGCCGTTGAGCTGTGGCTGTTCCTCGTGGGGGACGCCGTTCTGCTTGACCTCAGCGTGGTCCGACATGCTGAGAGGGGGTGGGTGGGGGTAGCTGTGTCGTATGGGGGGTAGTATGAAAAGCAATCTTGACGGTCGCTGCCTGCGTAGATGGCCATCGAGCACCTTGGACTTTTTCGACGAGCCGGCAAGAAGGGCCAGGGCCTGCCACGTGGGGGCAGTCGGTTATTGTCCCGAGCTATTCCGATTACAACTGTTCTAATGGGCCGGGTAGAAGCGGCGCCCGCCACCCTGCAATTTTGTAATCGTCATTAGGAAATCATACGCTTCGGCTGCTCCGCTCCGCCCTCCTCCGCCTCCACCGCAGATCACCTCCCCGTCCTCCCGCGCGTCCGTCCGAGAGCGTACAGCGGAAGCAGATGCACGCGAGGTCCACGCGAGATGCACGCGAGATACACGTGCTGACACGTGGCTGTGAGACACGGAAGGCGGGGAAGGAGGACCAGAACCAGAAGCCAAGAGACCAGCAGACGGTGTGTGGGTGATGGGAGTATGTATGGGCGTACTGAAAGAGATCCCGCACACGTAGACTATGGGCCACGTATGTAGCGATGCATTGATTGAAGATGCATGCATTAGGCAGCCGGCGGCCCGGTGATCATGTGTGGCGTTGTTGACGCTGGCGGGACCTCGTGTTGGCACAGATGAATGTTGCTGCTCAGCACTGAAATTCTTTGTCATCTCGTCCTCGTTCATCCACATCGCTTTTCTCCTCGGTCAGTCTCGCTCAGCCACCGCCACTGGTACACCCCAGCCTATATAAAGGACACCTACGACAGCGACGAGTGCATACACTCCGTAATCAGCACCTCCCCGCACCCAGCCTCGAGGCCGCCCCGCCTCCCTCCCGCGCCCACGGCACATATCGTGCTCCTTTCATCGACATACAGTCACATCGCCACCTGCCGAGCTGGGCAAACTCCATCTGATACCTTTCCCTCTTACTACGCCAACCCCAGTAGTGCCAGCTATGTCTAGCTCCCCACCGCCACCGCCTGCTGACGCAGCAGCTCCAGCGGACCTCCCACCCCCGCCCACATACGCTCCCTCCCAGCCCCAGATTCTCGTCGTACCCCTTCCCGATGCCTCGAGCTTCTTCTGGGGAAAGACTGTGCAAGGCGAGGTGTTTGTCAAGGGACTTGGGGAGAAAAGAGGTCGCAAAGTCGGAGTGGTCAAGAGCCTGTGAGTTTGGCGTATCGTACATGCGGAGAAACGTAGCTGACGGGTGATGCTGTGACAGGACTGTCGAGTTGCAGCTCACCAACCACCTGCCCAACTGCCCCGACGTCTCTCTCTACGACTTCCCCTCTCAGCAGCTCTACCCCCTCGTTTCCCACTCCAACATATCCTCCTCCACCCCAGCTGCAGACACCACTGCGCCCTTCCCGGCCTCGCACCGCTTTTCCATCGCCCTCCCGCCCTCCATCCCCGACGCCTTTCCTCCGTCTAGTGCTGGCCCCCAGCCCGTACCAGGCACCCTCAACCTCTCGGCGTATGGGCGCGGCGAGGTCAGGTGGTCTCTCGTGGTATCGCTTGTGCTTCCCTCGGGCCAAACGGTGGTCGAGACCATGCGCATCGAGGGGACACCGCAGGTGCTTTCCACAACCACCGAGATCGCCCCGCCGACTGAGGTCGAAGAGACCATCACCCGCTCCGGCGTCGTCGCTCGCCTCCTCGTCTCCAACGCCTCCCCCGCACTCGGTGACCTCCTCCACCTCGGAGTGGAGATACGCCCCCAGTCTCGCCAGAAAACCGGCGTAGCAGGGCTTTCCACCCAGCCAGACCCAGGAGAGACACTTCGTCCTCTCCGGCGCGTCCGTGTCGAGCTCTTCCGCCGTGTGCGCATTGCCCCTACCCCTTCCTACCCAGACGCCGCTGGCACTGCCACCACCTCCTCTGCCCCAGCGGAGGACCCCACCCACCTCACCCTCCTCCACGCCTCGGGCAAATCCCTCCGCTACCCCGGCACAGGCCGGAACCGCCCCCCTCTCCGCCTCCTCTTCACCGTCCCCACGGCGCCGATCACTTCCGCCGCCGACCCTAGCTGGGGAGAGATCAACATGCACACCGCATACCACGCCGTCACCTTCTTCCTCTGCGTGACTGTCGGCTTCGGCGACGGGGGCGCGTCCAGCACCAGCTCCGGGCCTAGCACCTCTGCCGACTGGGTCCTCCAGCGGGATATCCAGATCCGCCCGCGGGTGTGGAAGGAGCCTACAGAGGTGGTCATCGAGCGGGGGATGGAGCCCGCTCCTGGATCCGCAGACATGTGCGCTTGCACGTCTGCATCGGGGTCGGCGGGGGCGGCCGAGGGGAGCTGCTCGGTGGATTTGGCGGGGTCGATGACAGATGAGGAGCTTGCCAGGGAGGCGTATAGACAGAAGGGGAGGGATGTGGTTGGTGCAGGCGGGACGGTCAGGCAAGATCAGGCGATGGAAGAGGACTTGCCGCCTCCATTCGAGCAGCCCCCATTTGCAGGCGAAGCCGGGCCATCTACATCGGCGTCGACTTCATCGCCGGAGGCAGAGAGTAGGCGCGAGCCGGGGGATAACGCCCTCCCGACGTTCTTGGAGAGCGAAGAGCAGATGCGCGTAGGCGACGCACCGCTCGTGCAGGATGCCGTCCGGTCAGAACGACTCGTGCCCATCGACTTTTCCACGGCCGAGGGTGGCGGTGCCGGGCAGGATGGCAGCGTCGGGGAGAGCGATGAGGATGATGCGCTGAAAGTCGGGAGGAGGGCGAGCTTGGGAGGGGAGCTTGCATCGTGGGTTGAGGTGCGTGATTTGACACATAGTGGCCGTTGTGCTTGTGCTAACACAATACGCACACTACAGTACGACGGGTACGAGACCTTCTCCGTCGCCCCTCCCCCCATGAACGCCTCCTACGGTGCCGGCGGGAGCATGGACCCTCCCCAGGAGGGCGACGACGTCACGCAAAGCGCGCTGAGCGGGATGGCCGCCCGCCTCGGGCTGGAGGACGGCGGAGTGCCGCGCACGATGGAGGGGCTGGAGTTGATGGAGCATCTTGGTTTGGGTGAGGGTACACGGGTGGTTGACTTGCAGGTGAGCAGCTTGCTTTAGACATCCGTCGAGAAAGAAAGCTGACGAGATACGATTCATTACATAGGATGACCTCCCGCCAGGCATCGACGAGCCTTCCCTTCCTGCTCTTCCCTCCTTCAACGCCCACCCCCGCCCCCACCCTCAGGGCTACCAAGACTTCTCCCCGCTCCCTCACCCCGCTTCCCCTCCACCACCCCACGCGACCCACCCACACCAAGACACCACCTCCCCACCAGCCCACGACCCCCCATCATTCGACGCCTCGCAAGCCGCCTCAGCAGTTGGCGGTGTGGCGGCGAGCAGTGTCCGCCCGAGGGCGGGATCGACGAGAAGAGGTGCAGAGGAGGTGGCGGGGGTGGGGCCAGGGGTGGGAGTGGGGGAAGCGCCGCCTGGGTATGATAGGGGTGGAGGTGAGGGCGGGCTGCCGCCTTACAGTCAGGGCTGATGAGCTGGGGGAGGTACTGTGTACAGTGCGTAGCGAGGGGATGCACAGTGTGCATACATCGTGCGCCCGGAGCTTATCACCCGCCATACCTCACCCTACAGAGACCACATCAAAGAAGGCCTGAACATTTCACTGAATACTGACAGCTAACGCCTAGCATCTCGACGGCAGATACGGATCTTCAACTTTCAATGGCTTTTTCGTCTCATCCAGACCCTACAGCATAATGATTATCGCTCCCCATTCATTGGCGAGAGCTCCCTGCTCTGCTCTCCGCAGGGCTAAATTTCTGCCCGTCCCTCTTAATCGCTTTCATGGCCAAGTAGGTCGGCCATATAACATGTTTCGGATCGAGCATGGTAGAAGCCGCACGATCCATCGCTTTTCTGAGGTCTTCCGTGGGCTGACCAGAATTCGGTGCCGTGATCGTCTTGTCCCAGACATCCAGGCGCTTTCGAACGCTTGGTGTGCTTAGGTACGGGTGCTCATTGTCTTCTGCCGATTCCCCTTTTGACATAACCCATGTCAATGGGTCTTCCTCTGACGTATCCAGATCAATGCATCAGCAACCACATACTCCGAGTGGCACTCTACAAACCAATGAACTGCACTCACTAAAAAACCCATGCTCCTGTGAGAGCACATAGCTTCTCAACTCCCACGCTCGCTCCGTTTCTTTGGGCAGACGATCGAACCATGCCGGTCGAGGCGGTCGCGGCCGTGCAGGGTCGAGATTGCATAGTTCGTAAGTCACCTGTTCGGCCACTGACTTTCTTACATCTGTCGACTGCGGTGTCAATTGGAGTGTATGACGGGCGGCGGTCTGTGAGTTGGCATGCTACTTACCAGTGGTGCTGGCTTCAGTGGGCGCGTCGGTGATGGCGACATCTGTGCTCGGCGCTGCGGAGGAGGAAGTATTGACGGATAGCTCAGTGATGTTGTTCTGCTCAGACATTATCGGTGGGTTTGTGATGGAGAGACCTGCTCGCACGCACGCACAGACAGTCAGCTTTTATCCTATCAGCATAACCAGTGCTCCGGCACGACTTCTTGTCCACGCACGACATTTTGTTCTCTCACGACATCGTGTCCACGCACGACATCGGGACGCCGCATCGGATCGAAGGTCACTTAACCCCGATATCTAAGAGCATAACCTGTGTCACGCACGACATCGCCACACGACGCGACACAACATCGAATCGGAAGGTCACTATACCCCGATACTCCCTTCATGCGACGAGCTTTACCCACAGGGATAGTCTCTTCCCTTGTTGGGCCGTCCTAACGTGCATTCACATCTCAATATATTGTCACAGCAGTCCCACAGTCTGTCGTGCTCATTGCGAGGATGGCTCAACGCATCCGGCCAAGAACAGTTACACTGCGCTCCATCGATCCCTATTCATTGGCGTGAACTCACAGCGCTACGACGTCTAGTGAAGTTAAACCTATGCCCGTTTCTCTCCATCGATTTCAACATCAAGTAAGTCGGCCATATAAAATGTTTCGGATCGAGCATGGTCGCCCTCACGCGTTGCATTGCTTCTTCGAGGTCTTCCGTCGGCTCGCCAGAGTCCGGCCCAGGGAGGGAATCGTCCAACGTGTCTCGGCGGCTCTGAACACCAGGTGTGCTCAAGTAGGGATGCACATTGTCTTCATCACATTCCGGCTTTGACCTGACCCATGTCAATGGGTCTGCCTCTGACGCATTCAGACGAATGCATCAGCAATCACGCTCACCAAGCTGTGCTCTGCATATTAATAAACTGTACTCACTGTAGAACCCGTACTTCTGTGAGAGGACAAAGCTCCTTAACTCCCACGCCCTCTCCGTTTCATTCGGCAGACGGTCGAACCATGTCGGTCGAGGCGGTCGTGGCCGCTTGGGGTCAATATCACAGAGTTCGTAAGTCAGCTGTTCGGCCAAAGACTGTTTGGCTGTGTATTGAGGTGTCAATTGGTGGGCTCTACTATTGGGGGCGGCTGCTGGTCAACATCGTGACTCTTACCTGTGCTGGCTCCAGAGGTCACGTCAGTAATAGCGACACCTGTGCTGGGTGCCGCTGAAGTACTGTCAGTCGAAGGCTGAGTCGTGTCGTTTTGCTCGGACATGATGGTGATTCGATGATGGAGGTGTCTGCTCACACGCACTCACAAACAGACCGGTCTTGTCTTATCGCGATGGTCAGCGTTCACGACTCCGGTAAGTGACATAGGAAGACAGCTGAGATCGAATGTTCCCTTCACAAGCCGACCTCTATCCACGGGAGGATCCTCATCTCTTGCTCCGCCAATCTGGTGTATGAGCAGCCAAATGGCACTGCCGGCGTAGTGCTGTGTATCCACTACTGCCATAAGTCCTGCATTCTATGCTCCATTGATTGCTAGCTACTCCCCGCCAGAGTCTTTAATGCTGGCGAGAATGGCTCTGGACAGCAACGCCGCCGTCCAAGAATAGTTATCGATATCATTCGCCACACTGGCAGCATCGTTGACCGCCTGGCGTATGTCCTCAGTAGGCTCTTGTTGAGCTTTATCCGGTATACCCTCCGAGGCTTGAGCTCGACGAGTTTGCACGCTTGGTGATTGAAGGTAGGGGTGTGAGTCGTATGCGGGCTCTTCACCCACGTTCATGATCGACCCCACAGGATCCCTCTCTGGTAGACATGTTGAGCGATGGGATGATCAGATCGGCACCAGACAACACTGACACTGAGTCACTCTGCCGATGAGCCAGACTCACTGTTGAACAGGAAATGCTCGGCAAGAATGGAAGTGCGCACCTCCCACGCAGGCTTGGTCTCGTTTGGCTTCCGATTGAACCAGCTTGGTCGAGGGGGCCTGGGCCTGTTGGGGTCCATATCGCAGAATTCATATGTCAGTTGCTCCGCGAGGGATTTCTCGGCTAAAAATCGTGTTGTCAGCGAATAACTCTTCAAGAACAGGATACCCAGAAGCCACTGCATGTCTACCACCCACTGGTGGCGGCGCTCGTGGTCGGGGATGTAGTAGTAGCGTCTACTGGGGAGGAACCGTTGGTGGGGGCGGTAGAGGTGTTGTCAGTCATATTGATCTGCTTGTTCGATTACCGTGCACCTCCTCTTGTCATGCGTTGTTGTCTAGCTTCACTTTGAGGTCTCGTTCAAAAAAACTATAGCCCGTGCCAGCTGTGGCAGTGTAGGCAGCTAGGATTGTATGGTCCTTTCTTCGCTACCGAAACAGTATTAAGTCTGCGTTTATCTTCCATTCCTTTTGCTCATTCTCCAGAGTCTTCTTCCTTTTCTCTTCGCCACTTCCCTCCTACCTGATGTACTCTTGGAGGAGGAGTTCGCCGTTGCCAGCAGGCTTCACTCGTTGTGTACATTGTAAACTGAGTACGTAGTTGGTCGATCCCCTCAGGAGGAAGACAACTTGCCCCTCCCGCCGACATCGACGGGATACCTGACCATACACATGAGAAGATCAATTTGATCTTCAGCAGTGCCACTTCTTTGACGTCAATATTGGAAACCGTTGCACAAACTGATATAAGATTGGTAGGATCCAACATCACATCAACGGTGCGAGGGCATTACTGTGCACATTCATTTCTTTTCCTTCACACCATCAGACAGAAGGTGGCAATTGTTCAAATCACTCCTCCTGTTTGAAAGTCATTCAAAGACGCTGTTGATGGTCTGGTATAGTCTTTGGCATGCGCTGACTCGTTCGACTGATTTTCCCCACTGGAATGTCTTCTTGAGGCAATGTCTCGCAGGTTAGCAAACCACAACATGGTGTCGACGCTCTGTACAGTGTCTTCGGCACTCAGAATAGCTTCGGATATGTCTTCGCTAGGGCTATCGAACATGTTGTCTGGCATGCTGAGGGATAACACTGCTCGACGCAGTTGCACGGATGGCGATTGCATGTAAGGATGCTCGTCTTCTTCTGGACGCTCGTTGGTTTTCGTGATGGAAGAAACTGGGTCGCTCTCTTTTGTGTACCAAAGAAGTGGAATGTCAGCCGGCGACACGCTACCTGGAAGCCACATGATGGGGCTGTCAAGTGGCCACAACCGGCAGGTGGATTTAGATCAATGATTATTGAATACGCACTATTGTACCCAAGGTTATCCGCCACTATAGCTGTGCGAAGTTCCCACGCCACTTTCGTCTCACCGGACTGGCGGTCAAACCAGCTTTGTCGAGGTGGTCGTGGACGCGTAGGGTCGAGATCGCAAAGTTCGAACGTAATCTGTTCAGCAAGGGATTTGTCGTCATCATATGTTGGACTAGACTGAAGATAATTCGGGATGGCCCCGGTGTGCGGTCTGGTGGACTGCGCATTCCTGCTTGTACAGGAGAGATTTTCAAATGAACCCTGTTGATGATGAGCAGCACCTCGATTCAGGCTGCTGATCCAACATTGGGTGTACTTGGACGACGAGGGTGGACGCTCGTTTTGCCTTTGATTGAGTCCGTTGGACGACTGGCGGTCTTCGGTTTCCGTGCTTCCCGGCGCTGCGGTAGAGGTGAGAGGGCGGTTCATTCTCTTTGTGTGTTATAATGTTTTGTTGCGGTGTATCGCGTAGATGATCTTCTGTTCAGGAGGGAAGGGTGTTAAAGCAGCCGGGGCAATCCAGACTCACGCTTGGTCGACGGCATCACCATCCCTCTCTTTTCTTTCCTTGAAGTCCTCATTTTAAGGCGATTTTTTCTGACGGTCTCTAAACTGACGCTTTGCTACATCTTGCTATTTGCAAGAATGGCGTACTGATACACGTAGGAATGCCATCGGGATGTATGCAGCGGTAAGATATCCCTTTCATGGTTACTTCTGTTACACGAGCAACCTTTCGGCTAGATCACCCTGATGGTCACACGCACCAAACATAAGTATTACTACTCCGATGAGTCGACCACCCCTCTATGCGACCGCTACGTGCTGGCCCTGTCAATTCAGATTGTCTTCCGCAAAGTATACCACTTCCATGACGGCTCACTTGGATACTGTCCCATTGCATCGATTATCAGGCAAACGATGATTCGAGCAGTAAGCTCTCCGGTCACAGAGGCGCTGGGCAGTAGCTTAAATCATATGCAAGCATGATAAAGACGTATTCATTCATGTGTGCATCAGTAATAAGCATGTCATCCTATGCATTGGACTCGCTAGCGTACCACCCGCTACTGCTTATTGGGCCATGAAGGTAACCCCGTCGGTCGTCACGCTGGCTGCCCGCCTGCATCACTTGCCCCTGCAGTAATCGCAGTATTACCAGAAGCAGAAGCGGAGGTAGTGGCAGCGACCTCTTTCCTCCTCGCACCCTCCTTCACCAATCGAGATTGCCACGTATAGTTAGTCCTATCGGCTAAAGTTGCGAGAGTGTCCTTCCTCGCTTTGTTGTACCACGCCTGACCGCCGATGGCAGGCGCGTGAGTTACACACTCGGGCGCATGTTGGGTCCGGTATACGGACACAGAAGGGTGTTCGGCTACTGGGTGGTAGAGGTCGTTGTTCTCAACAAAGTCGATCTGGTCGTTTGCTATGAGAATGGAGTATGGCGACAATGTGGCGTCAGCATGTGCTCGGTACGGAATGAGTATGCCCGTTTGAACTGATCAAAGTAGCCCATGAGAGCACCTGTGCTTGTGGTTCGTACCTCCCACCCGTCGTCGGTTTCATTTGGTAGACGGTCTAGCCAGTCTGGGCGCGGCGGTCGAGGGCGCCCATCGTCATCCTCGCAGAGCTTGTTGATCACGAACTCTGCAAAGCTCGTCCTGCGGTCCTCCGGCGCGTCTGCGACGGAAGGCCAAGCGTTAGAAAGGGTGAGGGCGTTGACCGAAGGGTCAGTATCAAGACCTTTGGACCGCTCGTCAATATTGGAGTATACGAGGCTGATGGCTGACGCGTAAGGCCCATTGCCGGCGGGATACTCTCGAGTGGGTGTCTGGCTTGACATGATGATTGTTGTTCACCGGCTGCCTACTGCGGTTCTTTAGAATGGAGAATGCTATTGCGTGTGCCAAGGATACATCCCCTATATATGGAGAAGGTGATATTGGGTTCACCATGAGACGGGCACCGACACGCCATAAGCTCCTCACCGAAGATAGATGTGGTTTCCCTTGACGTGACGCGGTCGATCAACCTGTGACGCGCATCATCACAAGAAGCACCACCCCACATGTGCTCCATTGACCTTGTGGTAACATACTCACCAATTTGACTGAGTATACTTCGTCGCCGTCTGGGTTGCAAACATATGACAGCTGACGGCGAGGTGTTGCATGCAAGGAGGCCAAGCCTAAAAAAGGTCGTCTCACTCTCAAGCACCCCGGCAGCAAGGATCCGTAGGCACGAACAGCGAAATGTGATGACGTGTCACTGCGCCAAGGGACCGTCTCGTCACTTCAGCTTGAGTCTCCTCGTGTTGTTGAAGCGTTCTCATCATCACCATCTCCTCTCCTGTTCAAACCAGAACAACCCGCCGAGACTCTCTCATTACGCGCAGCGACCTTGTGCGGACTCACTTCAACACACATCCTCCTCTCACTTCCCGCTTCTTTTATTCAAACCAAGGCATCATGGTCTGGGGCTATTTCGGCAGCCTGCTCTACATCGGTCTGCTGTTCACGAACGCGATCGCTATCCTCAACGAGGAGCGCTTCCTTGCTAGGAGTAAGTGGATTACGCATTGATGACTTGCGAGGCTAGGGCTGACTGCCTGAATGCGCGTTATTCCGTCCTTTACCTTTCCTTTACCGACTCTCCCAATTCCCTTGCCTCCCTACCAGTCGGATGGTCCACCCGCACACCCACCGCCGCCAACTCGGGCTTCGGCCACTCGCCCACGCCCGGACTCTACGACTCGGGATTCAACAATGGCATGTCTAGCGGCGACGGTCCTGGCGTGAAGGCGAAACTCGTGAACTTGATCGGGGCGACGAGGACTCTAATGCGGAGTGAGTGTCCCTTCTGTTGCGGCTGCCAAGCTTCAAACGAGATTTCATGGTATTTTGCGTACAGAGCTGATGAATATGATGGTGCAGTACCGCTGATCGTGGTGAACGTTGTCGTGTGAGTGTAGCTTTCAGTCACAGGTCCCGAGAGCATCCCACAAGCTGACGAAGACATCCCCATTAGCATCGTCTACGAGGTTATATTCGGATAATGCGCGTCTCATGTACAGTACTTATTGGATGTCTATGAACCTTTCAGCAGCGTACATATCACGCCGGTAATGGCCCTCTTTTTGTGCCATTCACCTCTTGGAGCCGACAGGTGCACCTGATGACGAGGCTCAATTGTGATCGCGGATCTTCTGATGTGCTGGCTGAGTAAGTTCTACTGTGGCTTGTGTGTCCGCTCACAGGAGCACCTAGTATACATTCTTGCACAGTATGTAGAGCTTGCTTAGAGACTGTGGTACATCGCCCTTGCACCAAGCCTACTTAGACTTCCGAGTCCTCATTCCCTCCCCACTCCCCAGGCTGCTCGCCTGCTGCCGGCCAGGACGAGGGCGGGATCAAATGTGAACGCGTCTGCCGCATCAACTCCAATTTCCTCTTCGCGTGCAAGTAGTCGTCCACAACACATCCATAACTCTGTCCTCTCCCAGATATCCACCATCCCCGCATTTTTCCTTAACACCCCAAGTGCCGTTTGCTCTCATCACATTATCGTTCACTTACGGCAGCACAACCTCTCAAAATGCCCCCCAAAGGCTCCACCCTGCACCCTCCCAAGCCGCCTCCCGACGCGCCCCTCTCGGCAGCCGCGGAGCAGCAAAAGTCGCATATGGCCGGTTTGGGCGACCTCGAGCTGCCAAAAACGACTCTGATGAAGCTCGCGAAGGGATCGGTGAGTATCCATCACTTTTACGTCTGGGAAAGCGGGCCTAGCGGCGACCGGAAGGCGCGTGGTGGTGGCATGTGCGGAGGGCGGAACTCGCGGTGATAGAGAGGCGGAGTGCTGCGTTCCCGTAGATGGGGCTGAGGCGTGCATAAATGAGTCTACGGGGTGTACAAGCTGACCACACCGTCTGGTGCAGATCCCCGACAACGTCAAGATGCAGCAAGAAGTTCTGCTGGCTCTCATAAAGGGCTCCACGCTGTTCATCAGTTACCTCAGTGGGTACCCTCATCACACTTTGATTCTTGTGTGTATGTACTGACCCCGTCTACTCTGCAGCTGCCGCGTAAGCTCCTGATCTTGTTATTTGAGACCGTACTGGACTATAATCTGACTTTCTCGCTCGCCTCCAGCGCCCAGGACCAAGCAGCCGCCCGCTCAGGCAAAACCATCACCGCTTCAGACGTGATCAAGGCCATCACCGACCTGGACTTTGGGCCTGCCGACACACTCGTACCGCTGATGGAGCACGAGCTCGCTGGTGAGTCTTTGTTTTTGATCTCCCTGCCAGCTGGACGCCCTACTATCGTCGTGTATCGAAGCTGATCCTTAACCTTCATAGCCTACCGCGCTCTGCAGCAAAAAGCCAAAGCCTCCAAGAAGCCCCCCGGGCCCGGCCGAGGGCGTGGTCCCCGTACATCCAATGCGCGCCGTGCCCAAGCAGCGGACGAGGACGTCGAGATGGGCGAGGGCGTTGAGGACGACGACGAGGTGGATGAGGTGGAGGACGATGAGGAGGTGGCGGAGGGGGCTGATGAGAGTATGGCGGCGGATGGAGGTGACGATGATCGGGATTGAGAGTTGAATGGCGCTGGTAGGGGAGGGAGAGTGGGATCGAGGGGGTAGGGGCGCATGGGGGCGATTTTTCGGTATTGTATTGCATCGGTATGTATTTCGTGAACCATACCCCCGTGTATATCACCCCGCTTTTCCAAACATCACAGCCTCTCTTGTATTCCCCTCTATCCCCTCCATTCCCCCACTCCAACTATCTCACATCGCCTCTAACAGAGAAGGTCCGCACAGCAGCAGCACTCGGCGCAGCACAAACAGCACGCGCCCCCACAGCACGCCGCTGCTGCCGTGCCAGCGCCGGGGCCTCCGTTGTTGTTGTTGTTGTTGGCCTTGTCCTGCTGTTGGTAGTCCATCCCCTGCTGGGGCATGTACTGCTGGTGCATCTGTTCGAAGGGTGGCGTTAGCTATGCTCACCACGTGGGGGCTTTCGTGGAGGGACTGTTTTGGAGACACAACGGAAGCTTACAGGGGGAGGACCGCCTTGTTGTTGGCTGCGCAAGTTCATTATATTGCAGAATTATGCTCGTCAGCCGTGTGTCAGTAGCTAGGAAGGACAATCGCCGACTTACGCATAGTAGTCGCCACCAGGAGGGGGCCCGTCGTACTGGCCTTGGGGAGGACCGCCATATTGGCCAGGAGGAGGGGCGCCGTACTGCCCCTGGGGAGGCCCGCCGTAGAACTGCTGTGCGGACATGTTGGTTGATGCGCAGTACGTGCAGTGGTGGTCTACGTGTAGCAAATGCGGTACACGACACTTTTATGTGACGACTGTCGATATAGAGATGCAGAATGAAAGTTTCTCGTGAGCCGCCTGCCTGTTGCCATGCGATGCACCTGTTGTTGCTTTGGGGCACCGGGACAAAGGAGAGAGGGCCGGGGGAATGGTACGACGGTCGTGTGCAGGGTTGTGTGGGCTGTTGTGTTGATCCGGGGCAGCCACAGTTACCGCGTACCAAGCAGCCCTCCTTTCAACCTTGGCGCCCGAGGCAGACGTAAGCGGTAGAGGAAAGATATAGCACGTCTAGTCCAGAAAAACGAACACGCTGCATACTATACTGTGGTGATACTGCACTCTCTTGACGGCTGATTACTGGGGAACCACCTGACCGATAACGTTGTACCTCTAAAGCCATGCCCTGGTCAGCTGGGCTTGACGTGAAGGCTGCACTCTCAGCTCACCTTCTCGAAGAACGACTCCCACTGGTCGAGCGTTTTCATCTGCGCCTCGTTCAGCCCCGAGTAGTCTGCGACCGCGTCCTTGGGGTCGAGGCTCGACATGCCTAAAAGTATGCGCCATCACTAGTTAGCGCCGTCCCCAGTCACAGTTCACCCTGCCGCACACCTCATCACACCCTGCTGTGCGCCCCAACTGCATTACCAGGCGCGTGGCACACATGCCAAGAGGCTCCCTCCCCCACCCCAGCCACCGGCCCACCTTCCGCCTGCCGCCTTCCGCTTTCCGCCAGCCGCCACCTAAGCCCGAGGACAGAGATCACTCACCGAGCCCCTTGCTCGCATCCTTGCCTGCGAAAATGTTGTACCCCTTTCCCGGGCCGTACATCTCGGCCTTGTTCGAGACGTCGAACACGCGGCCCTTGATGGCGACCCAGATGCCCTTGGAGGGGTTCGCGCCGTCGTGCTCTGCGAGCTGAGCCGCGGTGATGGGGTCGTTCTGTAGTCCCGAGGTGTACCGTCAGCATCATTGTTCCTCGGTATGCATTTCCAGAACGGAGAAGACAGACCTTGGGAGGAGCGAGCTCCGTTGCGGGAGCCGACATTACAGAAGCGCCCTACAGCACCCGCCCGCGTCAGCCCAGCCTATCATATCTCCCGCATATCCCCTCTTGTCCCTTTTAGAACTCACAGCTTGAGCCATCTTGCCCTTTCCTTCCGCCTGTGTGCTGTGTGCGATTTCCTTGGCCTGCTCGGCGAGTTGACTCGGCTGCTTGTTGGATGTTACGAAGAGCGCGGCGACAGAGACTCCGATGGCGCTTGTGATGAGGACCGGGGTGGAGGTAAGGGTCTCGTACCAGGAGGACATGCGGTGGGGGAGTGTGGCGAGGGTGGCCTGTGGTGGATGCGGGTGCGGCGGGGCTGGTATGAGTGTGAAGATGCAAGAAGAATACTTGAGAAATGGATGGCGGACGATGACAGAGAGAGCCGCCCCGCCGGAGAGACGCCGCCGAGCAGCCGCCCCCGAAGAGATGACGCTTCCCGCGGTTCCTCGGTCTCACTTTACCGGCGAGGCGCCTTCCGTCACTGCAGCACCCACCTTTGTAAACAAAAATCAAAAGAAAGCACAGGAGTCAGCCTCACACACATGCACTCTACAGGCCAGAGGCCAAGGCCTAGTGCATGGGCGATGGGCTCTTTACGCTTTCACTCTGCTTCGTCTGCATCACCGACTCGCCGAGACTGATCTGCGCGGGACTGGCGATACTATACGTCGAGCGACATGACGAGCTTTACCCGTGACCTCTACGACTTCTTCCTGGATGGGGATGAGTGAGCTACTAGCTTTCCAAAGAGTGAGATTTGCTGTCCCAGCTGACTGTTTGACAGGTCTCTTCATCATCTCCCAGCTATTTTGGACCAGCAAGCCGCCGAGGTATGTTCCACTCTTTGGCCGTCTGTCTAGCTGCCATCATGACCACAGACACTCAGCTGACAGCCACGTCCATGTAGCAATCTCTTGCTGGTGTTCGCTTCTCCAACGAATGGCTCGAGCAGAGAGCCAACCTTGATTCGCTCTTGGAGGAAAAGACAGACGAGTCTCTCTCACGGGCGCTCAAGATTTTCGGTAAGTGCTCTTCCAGTGCTCGCCCCTTCATCTCTACCTCTCCCATATCAGCTCAGCTTTGGATCAAGAGGTATCCTCAGCTGACGCCCCGCATTCATCAGCCAAGGTGATTGACACCCTCGACCTTTACGCCCCCGCGCTCAAAGGCCTCACCGACGTCCACGCGTACGCGTGTGAGACGCTCGAGAGCATCATCTTTGACCAACAAAAGGCGGGTCAGCGGGGCCAAGCTGCTGCGTTCCTTTACGGTGAGCTATTGATCTCGTTGTTCCGGCTCAGTGGGAATGTTCTAAACTGACACGACAATGGGGTAGGGCAAGCTATGGCGATGTCTAGCTTGACAGCTGAGGCGGTGGCCCTTGCAATTGGGAACCTGTATGTCAACGCTAACATGATAACTCCGTGTTTCAACTCTTGGAACAACATCACTGACTCGCGTTGATAGGCTTCTCCGTGGTGACCAAACTGCCGCCAATCTAGCACTCGCCATCATCCTCGGCGTCGAGCGATCCTCCCCTCTTTTGTTTGAGACCCACCTTCCAGAGCTTCTCCGACAGGTGCAGATGGCTGCTTTTGGCAGCGAGGTGCGTCTCCCGTCCTCCTCCAAAGCTACATGCCTCCAATGCAATCAGTGAGCTGACTGAGCGATTGCGCGCAGGACATGTCCGTAGCCCAAGAAGCTCTCATCCGCGCGCTCAAAGTGTACTCGCCCTCCGAGAAAGCTGCGTCGTGCCAGATGATCATGCAGAGCACTCACGCGCTGCTAGTTGCCAGCCTCGCTCTCTGTCAAGAGCCTAAGAAAGCTGAACAGGGGGTCATCTGGACGTGTTTCATGATTGAACACACTCCTATGGTACGTGTGATGTTTCGCAATCACCTCAAGGTTTCACCATTGACCAAAACGACTCGCAGCTACTCCGTAACGACCTCCGCCGTCGCTACCCCCACACCCTCACCCCCCTTCCTATCTTCAACATCCTCCTCCCGCTTGCGCCTTACTGCTCCCCGGAAGCACAAGTTGCACTCTGCTCAGCGCTGCCGCTACTCGCAACGTGGGAGACGTCCACGCTTGTCGAGGATGAAGTGTTTGAGGGGACAGTACAATTCATGATGAGATTGCCTAATGAGTTGAGGGCGGGGGCGATGAACGGACTGGGGCAGCTGGCGAGTGTCGTGCTTGACAGGTCAGTAGCGCAGGCTGGGTGTCGCGGGTCAATAGGATGATTGCTGACGGCATTGTCAGGTTCGAACCGTTCTTGGAAGAAGTGGGTCAGACAGCGCTTGGCGCCCTCAAAGCACAGAATCACCCCAGAACGTGAGCTTTGTTTGACTTGTCAACCGTCTCATCCTAGCTGACGCAAAAGCGCTATCTCATCTGCTAGTCAACGGGCCGCCCAAAAGCTCCTTGCACGCCTCCTCGCCTCCCAAGGACCCACCACCCTCGAAATCATGATCGAGTACCTCCACTCGCCGCACCACGTCCTCCTCGCCGACGTCGAGCTCCTCGAGATGATCGCTACCCTCCTCCCAAACTTGGCGAGACGGATCATCCAAACGCTGACAGATGTAATCGATGATCTACTTGGGGAGAAGAGCTGTGGGTACCCGACGGAAAGTGTCCTGGAGGCGCTGAATGTGTTCCCTCTGAACGGTAAGCTATCCCTCCATGTCCTAACTAATGAGTGACAGCTGATGGTATGAAGACATGGACCTGGCGGCAAGAGCGCAGAGGCTGGTGCTTTGGAGTCTGGAGGAGGACAAAGGCACAGACGTGGTGATTGCCGCTCTGCAGCTATCCACCAACCCGATCATCGCCACACCAAACATAATGCGCAACCTCACCTTCAAAGCTGCCCAGCTCTTACTTGCTGATGGTGAGTTGCTCATCTCTAGTACACTGGTAGCTCCCTGACGTTTCTCCTCGCAGACCCACACATTGTCCACATCGCCCTCTCCGTCCTCTCCAACCCCGCTCTCGCATCCATGCTCGACGAGCGCTCCTGCAGCATGATCCTCCTTGCCTTGCACCAGTCTCTCGAACCATCCATCCAGATCGTCGCCGCCAAGCTGCTCACGCACTTGACAACTGCCCACCGCGCGATTGTGCAGCCCCTTGCGTGGAGCCATATCAGGCAAAGCTTGAGTTTGATGGACTTTTTTGCATAGCGTCGACCCGACGAGGGCGATCATCGAGGCGTGCATCATTAGTAATCTCTTGTGAGCTATACCGTGTTTCGAGTACCCCCACTCGATTAGCGAAGCTGACTAGACACAGACCGGCACTCCCCACGAGCCTGCACAAGAAGTACGTCGGCCCTGTGAAAGAGCTGATCATGACTGGCTTGCGCCGCCCCTCGGAGAGCCACACCCTCTCCCTCATCTTTCAAGGCCTCTCTAACTTGGCACGCTTCGAAGGCTACTCCTCCGCCCAGCAATCGCAACTGGCCCAAGACCTACTCGAAATGACGCAAGAGATCCCGAAGGAGTGTCAACACGCGGCTTTGAATGCCATTTCGAGCTTGCTGAGCGTGCCGAAGGAAGGACTCGATGTGTATGAGCTGTTGATCAAGGTTCATGCGGTGTTTGGTGGCGGGCGCGGGGGAGGGCTGGATGGGGACTTGAAGGCGCTCGTTAGTGGGATATTCGGGCATCTGGGAACTGTCGAGAGGAACGTGAGTTGAGTGGCATTGGCTGCATACGACTGGAAGGATCAGCTGACTCTGACTCATCGTTCTAGCCTGTGATCAGCCGAGTGAGCATGCCGCATGTCTCTATGCATCGTTCAACATACTGACACTGACACCTTCCATAGGACTCCAAAGCAGCCATCAACCGCGAGACCCTCAACTACCCTCCCAAGATCGCACACCTCTCCCGCATCTCCGAGATCCGCGACCGCCACGGCCCCTGTTCTACCTCGCATATCAACACCCTCCTCTCCGAAAACCTACTCTCCACTCTCTCGACCTCCCTCAAAGCCACCGACGACCGCTCTCTCGTGCTCGAAACGATGTCATGCCTCGGCATCCTCCAACCGCGTGCCGTGCCCACCCTCCTACCCGACCTGCCGGGATTGATCATGCGTGAGCTGCGGTACGCCCTCAAGACACGCGACAAAGCGCGCGACTCGGGGTCGACGAGCGTGAATGCGGGGTTGCTGTTCTTGAGCAGCACGATGCATACCAGCGGGGGGTGGCTGGAGACATACTGGATGGAGATGGCCGAGTTGATGGTGGAGTGCATCTCGAGTGAGGAGGCGCTACCGGTGTTACGGGCTCTGGATGTCGTTCTGGATGCCGTGAGTGATTGAAGTGACGGCAGAGTCACAAGAACTGTAATAATATCATGCTGTGTTGTATGTATGAGCGACTGTCATCAAAGCTTCCGTTGCGCTCCGTTGCCTGCCCCCTAAACTCAAAGTTGTCGTCTCATCGTCGCAGTTCATTCCACCGGTCAACCACATCATACTGAATACACACTCGTTATAGATCTACCGTCTAACACGCTAGCCGAACCCACACACACCACCCCCCTCACACGATCGTCCATTTTGTTCTCTTTGCCGTATGCACATACTACAGGCCACCGATTGCCGACCCATCGACACCCGCCTAATCGTCGTCCGAGTCCTCGTCGTCCGAAACGTCGTGCTTCGAACTCCTCTTGAAGAGCTCTACATGTATACCCACGCATCAGCTCTAACCTGCACCCGCTCTACACGTTTTAACTCACGCATGATGTCGTCCATCGTAAGCTTCATCAACCCCTGGCCCGTCTGGCCCGAGAGCGCCGCATTCGCAAGCTCCCTCTTCATGTTTTGAAGTGCCAAGATACCTGTATCATTCATCACTGGTCAGCGTGGCCCATAAATCATGGTAGCCGTGACTGAAACTAGGCGTACGATCCTCAACAGTCTCTTCGATGGTTAACTTGAAGATGTTTACATCGAGTTTTTGACCCAGTCTAGAGGTGCCACAGATGGTTAGCTGGGGTTTTGCCTTCAACCAGGCCCTGGTACTCACCTGTGCGCCCGATCGAATGCCTGGTCCTCAAGTCTGTATACAGTCATCAGCCTCCGTTCTTCTTCCCTTGGAGTAGGTATTGGGCCCAGAACTCACGCAGGGTTCCACCACAGATCCATGAGGATCACGTTGTTGCAACAGGTCAGGTTTAGCCCTAAATGGTGTATGAGCTTCCATTGTCTTTCACATTGGAGGGGGGTGACGTGACGCTTACCAGTACTGCCTGCCTTGAACGAGATCAGTATGACTCGCACGGCCGGGTCGTTCTTGATAGCGTCGAGCGCGACTTCGCGCTTGTCTGCCCGCATCGAACCGTCGACTAACATCCCAACCCTCGTCAGCGCCCATCTCAATTCCACCTCATCGCTGCAGATATCCAACTCACATCGGACATAGCGCATCTTGTGATGCTTCAAGAAAGGTTCCACGAGATCCAAAAAACTCGTGAATTGCGAAAACACAATGGTCTTCTCCGTCTTGCCGCTACGCTCCTCCACCTCGCTCAGTAACTTCAACAGCATCCTAATTTTGGCAGATGTAGGAGGGAGCCCGTTGTCGCTCGCTGTCGATTGCCGGCGAGCCTGGCGTGCGGCGAGCTCTGCACACGCCGGGCAGTGGTCGGCCGCTGGGTCTTGCAGTCTATGATAGCACAAGCCGTTAGCTGACCTTCCCGGCGGCACACAGGATGGAGAAAGCTCACTTTATGAAGCACATCTGGCAAGTCTTGCCCTTGGCCACACCCAACCCGCCAAGCAAGTCTGCGAGATCATCCGCATCGTCCTTGGGTGCCTCTACGAGATTCTGCGAGCTGGACACGCGAGAGGCGCCAGCGCTG
This sequence comes from Cryptococcus sp. DSM 104549, assembly GCA_036427605.1. NCBI lineage: Eukaryota > Fungi > Basidiomycota > Tremellomycetes > Tremellales > Cryptococcaceae > Cryptococcus > Cryptococcus jaspeensis. The sequence continues at coordinate 66,665 of CP144047.1, forward strand.
GCAGTGGCACCGATGGCGTCCGCGTCGGTGGAGATGGATTTTGTGACGAGAGTGGGGTGGACGCAGGCTAGACACCGTCACGAGTCAGTTGGGAGTTCGTACAAACTGGTCAGCTGAGACTAACCTTGACGAAGACGCAGGAGCAGTGTCAACATCGACATTTGGTTGAACTTGCCACCGCTCTTGACAAACTGCCCATTCACACCTGTGTCAGCATTTCTGTGTCATTCAGACATCTTCCAGACGAGACACACCTTGTTGAAAGTAATCTCCGTCTGCTTCTCAAGGGCATCGTAGAACGCACGCTCCTCCACATCAAAGTCACACGCCATGACCTTGACCGTCCTCCCAGGAAGATTGAGAATCGCCTTGCCATCTAGATTCGTTTAAACCCATCAGCGTAGCCCCCAGTCCATGATCATCAGCACAAGCCCACGTACCAATCTTGGCGTCCTTGGTTCGCCGAAGCATGATTGCCTTCAGTACCACATGGAGCCTCTTCATCGCCAGCTTGGTGCGGTTATCTTTGACAAGCGAGGAGATTCGCTCGCGGAAGACATGCCAGTCGTCGAGCGGGCGCGCACGGAGGAACTGGAACAGGGAGAAAAGCTCTTCGACGTTGTTCTGTGAGGGGCCGGAGAGTAGGTCAGCGAGAGGAGAAGGTGTGATAAGAGCCTGTTCATCATACCTGGATGGGTGTACTGTTCGGCAGAAAGTACCAATACGTTAGCGAAAGACCAACAAAGGTCGGAGTAGACGAACGTACCCAGTCAAGCACCACCTGTACTTGGCCCGCAGGGCCACCGCTGCCTTGGCCATCTTTGTGTTCCTGTTCTTGATGTTCTGCGCCTCGTCTATCATTCACAGACATCAGCTCTATCCTCTGTCCCCTTCATCCAATAACGAGAACTACGCACCAACAACGATCCTCAGCCACTTGACATCAAACAACGCCGTCGCCGCCGCCTTCTGCTTCTTCCCTCCCTTCTTCCTGCCTGTCTCCAGCGCGTCATCCTCGTCTGAATCGCCCTCATCGAGCCGCTTCTGTCTCTTGAGCTCGTAGGCACCAAACTCGGAGGAAAGGGTTTGGAAAGTCGTGATGACGACGTCGTAGGACTCGAGGGTCTTGCAGGCTGATATGTGACCACGATTAGCAGTACGAGTGAATTAGAATGAACGGAAAACATACTTTTTGTTCGGCTTGGGCCGTGGTGGGTGGTCACCTTGAGCACCCCAGGCTTGGTCTTTGTCTTGCACTCCGATGCCCACTGCTCCATAACGGCGAGGGGCGCGACAATCCTGCGAGATGGTGACATCAGCCACGATTCGTATACAAAGTTGAGTGGTACTCACAGAGTGCCGGCTTTGTAGCCCGCTCGTTTCTCCGCAGCGGTTGCTTTGCCCTCCACGATCCTCGCGAGCGTCTGCACCGTCTTACCCAGACCCATATCCTGGCCTACAGTCAGCACCAGCTTGGCGACCGTTCCCACACGTCGAGCTGCACTCACATCCGCCAAAATCCCCCCGTACTTCCTCCCTGTCTCTCTCTGTCTCATCCACTTGACCCCTCGCACCTGATGGGGCATCAACCTCATCTTATCCGCGAACCCCTCCACCCTATCCTCGCCCTCTTGCACCCCATCGTCCCCCATCTCGTCCTCTCCATCTCCAATCGCCCCGCTCAGAAGCTCCTGCATGTGCTTATCGGCATCACCGTTATAGCGCTGGTAGTCCTCTGCCGTTACCGGCACAGCGTCGACGTTGAAGTCCTCGCGAGGGACATCGTCTTCCTCCGCCGCAGGCTTGGGCTTCACGGGAAGCGGCGCGCGCGCAGATGGCACCACCCCGGGGTTCGGGCGTCCGTCCTGCACCCAGCTGGGCCAGCCGTTGATGTACGCCCCGGGCGCGTGGACGGTGGTACCGCCGAAAGCGGGCTGCGACGGCCGCGAGAAGGTCTGCTTCGGCGGCACCTGCCCCTGGCTCGGCCCCTTGAACGCATTCGGCGTCGCGGGCTTTATGTAATTGCCATACGAGCCGACGGAGGTGATGGGCTTTTGCTGGGGCTTCCCCTTGGAGGGGAGTGACGAGCCAAAGCTGCCCTCCATGCCGCTGTGGGCGGGGCGGGGGCGGTTGTCGCTGTCGACGACGGTCATGGGCGACAGCGGGTCGTGGGAGTAGTAGTACCCCGGGCCCGAGGTCGATGCGGCGTTCGCATACGTGTTTCCGCGCGACATAGCAGGTTTCTTAGACAAGCCAGACGGGCCGTGGGGCTGGGGACGGGCTGCTGCCGACTGTTGGCGGACAGGAGCGGGGGAAGGGGTGTCGGCCGTGAGATCTATATACGGCTGGGGCTTTCGAGATGGAGGGGTGGCGATGTCGTGTACGCCGATAGATTCCATCATCTCTTGTGTCTGTGGGTGAGGTTGTCAGCCGATAGTTGCTGCTATCTATCCCCTGTGTTGTTAGTGTTGATAGATGTTGTGAAGTTGAATGCGTTTGTGGTGTGTTTGACTTGTTTGTTGACTGGCGACGATGATGCTCCGTCGTAAACAACGGATCCAAATTATCAGCCTTACCCCTCCACTACCTCTACCTCGATATCAGGTACACTCCCCCAACCGGGTCATCCGGCTCTGGGGCAGTCATCGACCGTCACAATTCTCCAATCCATGTGTCCGCTTTATGCATCTCTTTCGCCCAGCCCTCCCTATTCACAATGGCACTCTCGTATCGCCCCCGTAGCTTCCTCCCCACCCTCGAAATCACTTGTCGCCTCCAAACACTCCAACTCCGCACAGAGATCGTCCAGGTCAGGCTGCGATCGCGGCATGTCGCGCGTCAGCTTTCAACGCTTGCGGGGCAACCCGGCAGGGGGGAGGCGCGAGTGTTGAGCGGACGCTCTCTAGGTGTTCTGCGGGCGGGCAAGCCTCTGGGCGCCATCTGGGGAGTAGGCGGTGCAGGGGCTCCAGGATCTAGGCGGTGGTTTGCCTCGGAACGGCCAGGAGATGTGCCAGGTGCAGCTAAAGCAACTCCTGCGCCAAGTCCCTCGGTGAGCCCATTATCAGCTCCATCCCTTGTGATACCCGCCTGACACTCCCTATAGACGACCTCGCCAACTAACCCTCCCAAAGAAGAAAACCGCGACCTTCACGAATCACCCTACACCATCCCCAACGCGCTCACAATTTCGCGTCTCCTTGCGTGCCCCATCCTCGGCTGGACCATCGTTGAGGGGCACATGGGATGGGCTACTGGGCTGCTTTTTGCGAGCGGCGTGACCGACTGGGTGAGTTGCCCATCTAGACTGTCTTTCCCTCGTAGATGACTGACATGCTCGCCGATGTAGCTAGACGGATGGCTTGCGCGGCGGTATAACAGCTTCTCCGTGCTGGGCTCAATCCTTGACCCCATGGCGGACAAAGCGTTGATGACCACTCTCGTTGTTACGCTTGCGTGGTCCGGGCTACTTCCCGGTACGCATCCGACACCTCCTATCCCCCAGACGAAGCTGACAGGAGATACTCTGCTAGTGCCCCTCGCGGTGCTGATCTTCGGGCGCGACTTTGCGCTCTCCATGTCTGCCTTCTACTTCCGCTACATCTCTCTCCCCAAGCCTGTATGTCCCTACTCTCGACTTATTGATCAGACGCTGTATCTGCTACCTACCTCGACGCGACTCGTAGCTGACGCTTCACATTGATATCAGCGCACGCTCAAGAGATACTTTGACCCCTCCATGCCTTCAGCCGAGGTCAAGCCTACCCAGATCAGCAAGGCAAGATGAGAACCTCCGCTTCCGTGATTACTCTTCTGTAGAGACGCTGATGCCAAGCGGTGCGGCATGTTGCAGATCAACACCCTCCTGCAACTCCTTCTCATGGGACTCACCACTGTTTCCCCGCTCTTGCCATTCTCTGTGGCCCTCCCCCTCCAGTGCCTCCAGTGAGTCTGGCTCCCACTTGATAGGCGTTGTGTGTTGCAAAGCTGACAAATGAGTCAGATGGACTGTTGCGGGCACGACGATCTGGAGTGGCCTGAGCTATGTGGGGAAGGCCGGTGTGAATATCCTCAAACAACCGACCAAGGGGCTGTAGAGTGCTGGAGAGCAGCTTATGCTATGCATGGCTGGGAAAACACCACTACTAGTAGATGGGGGATCGTATCGGCCTGATACATACAGCTTCAAGTACTACATCAAGTCCTACTACCGAGCTCCACGAACCGACACTCCCTCTCCAGCACATCCTCCGCATCCTTCCTCGTCGTCTCATCCCCTATCCTGCCCAGAAGCATCCTCAACCTCATCTTCACCTGCTCGGCATCCACCATGACCCACTCATACTTCGCCCCGGCTCTTGTCCCTTGATCCACTGCAGCGCAACCCCCCTTAGGCATCATCAAAACGGTCCAGACTACCACCAAGGGAAGCGGTTCCCGCTCCAACGTGCTCACGGGGTGGTACCAAGTGGGGTCATGATTGGGGAGTGGTTGGGCGGGAGGCGGGAGCTGGGTGGAGCTGGGAAAGACGATGCAGACGGTGCAAGGTCGGGGGGCGAGGCGAATGATGCTGCCGATACGCGAGCCAATCTCGGCGTTCTGTGGTGCCCAACATGAGAATTCATTGAACAACTACTGACGATGGCGACTCACATCTGTTGAAGTAGTCTTCACAAACTCCCCATCACGTAGCACCAGGTCCACCCCTTTCTTCTCCCCCATCGCCATCACCATCTTCTTCCACCCATCTGGCAGCTTCTGTCCCCCCGGCCCTCCCTTCCACTGGAATAAGTCGGTCAAGAGAGAACACGATCCTCGTAACTTGTGGGAAGTAGATTTCGAACGGGAGATGGTCGGAATCGGCGGGGGGAGGGGGGGAGCGGTCAATGAGGTCCGTAAAAATTGTCAAGTGGTGCCAGTATTCAATATCATAGAACCCCAGGGCTTTGGCGGTCCCAAAAGGTTGGCAGCAAAAGACGCCCTCGCTGTTCCGATGAGGATTGTTATCCCTACTACTGTAGATTGGTGGAGACGAGGTGGAATGAGACGAGCCCTACTACAAAGTTTATGTCCACCTTCAATCCCGCATGGTCAATCACTGTATGATCACCGCAGCGTTTTACGAGAGGCCATATGTAATATGCAGCGGCTTCGAGCTCGGGGATAATGAAGTGGAAGACGGGGGAGAGGACCGAGAAGGCCTCGGGGGTGAGAGGGTCGAGAGGGGCGGAGGGTTGTGCGGGTTGGAGTGGGGCGGGAGAGACCATATTGGGAGGGAGGATGCGGCAGAAATGTTTTCTGGATGAGCTTGTTGGGATACCAGTCTTCGGTTAGATCTGGGAAATGTAACAGTATCCTTCTGAGCACTGAGGTAAGTAGAGTGACTTCGAATGTGAAAAGAGACGGAAGGAGAGAAGACAAGACCTTTCAACAATTTGATGGCGCGCCGGCGGATGTATGGCGACGAGACGGACGACGCTTCCCGCACACACACGACCGTCTGGGGGTAAGACACAAGAAACCAACCGCCGCTGCATCCTTGCGCATCGAGCATACAATGGGTGATGGCGAACCCATATGCGTATTACCTGTGGCTCACATTGTGATCAAGAGCTATATATACAACATCTACATACAAGTCGTGCAGCTAGATATAACCTCTTGAGACCTACCGCCTCCTCCTCATCTCCACAAACGTGCACTTCTTCTTGAAAACATGCAAGGTCTCTTTTCGATCCGCGTCGTGCGGTATCATATCTATTTCCCACTTGACCCTCTCCTTCAACACCTTTGTGCCCTCCACCACCCACTCGTACACTCCCTCCTCATCTGTCTCCGAGTCTAGTCCCCTGCCGATGCTCAGCACGCTCAAGACCACTCTGAGGGGTAGCGCATTGAGGCCCGCTGGAGGAGGGAGCCACATGCTGGGATTGTTCAGGGGCTGGAGAGGTCCCGAGTCACAGAAGATGACGCGAAGGGTGTGTGGTATTGGGGTAAGGCGGAGCATCCAGGCAATTCTAGCGCTGACGACATTATCGCCCTGCAAGCAACCAAGATGAGCATCCTGCAGTGTGATCTCAGAGAAAGAACACGGCTTACATCCCATTCTGGAGTCATCACTGCTTGCCCGCTCCGCAATATAAGCTCCACGACCGTCTTGCCTTTCACCGCCCCCACGAGCTGCTCCCACACATCCACCGTGCCCCAGCTGCCCACTCTCCCGCTCTGGAATATGTCCAGCGAAAGCATGAAACGCGTGACGCGCGGAAAGTAGGCTTGAAAAGGGCGCCAGTGGCCGTTGTTCTCTTTACGGTCGCCGGGATGGCGGCGTCGCACGCATGTGAGGGTGATGAAGCGGACCAGCAGCTCCAAAGAGTCGAAGCCAAGTGTTGTGGCGTTGCAGAATGGCTCGTAGCGCGGGGTGTTGTCCGTGGCGGGCACTTCTTTATTGCCAGAGTAGCGACCTGAAGATGGTACTGAGCCGCTTCGTGCTCCTCGGGGAGGCGGAGGCAGGGCGACAAGCCCCTGGAGGAGGTTCTCGTCGACCATCAGACCAGGGTGGTCGACCACTTTGTGGTCCCCGCATCGCGATACGAGGGGCCTGTCACGAGCCTATCGGCTCGTGCCCTCTCTCAGGCGCGGAACCTCCCGCCAGGCGTCAGGTTAGATCAGGGGAAGAGAGATGGAACGCGGGGATGCGGCGGTGTCAGGGGATATGGTAGCAAGGCCGGGGACGTGCGTTGTCGTTGCAGAGACGTATATAGCTGGCTCCCTCTTCCATAGCTCTTGATACCTCGTCGATCCGATATTGTTGTCTTCTTCGCAAACGCTGGCGGCCTCCGGCCGTGGCTCGGCTACCCCCTCGGTCCTCGGGTCACACTCCATCCTCCCGGCTGCTCAAGGTCTCTCGCCAGAGGTCCCAGTCACTTGTGACAGGGCCATAGGTGGGGAGCGACAATGTTCAGCTCTTTGATGATGAGGTGGAGCAGTGGGGATAGGACGGGGAAGGCCGTAGGGGTGCGGGGTTCTTCGTTTTTGGCGGCGGTAACGGGAGGAGAGGGTTGTCGAGGAAGAATGGGGGTAGGAGGGACGGGCATGAGGTGGGGGGCGGCGCGGGTGAGTATGCGGCTGATGAAGTCCATAATAGCAGTTGATGTGATCCTGCCGAGTTATGCTGGTAGCGCCTACCTTGAAGTCCCTACTTGTACCCATTCATGGCGTATGGTGTGTGGGGCGCAAATCCAGTCGAAGTTGAGTATATGATGCAGTAGTAGTTCTCGCCAAAAGAGAGCACTCTTCAGCAGCGGCTGCACAACGCGGACGGGAGAAACTCCACGTGGTGTTCTTGAAAGGCGGATCGGAAGATGATGTCCACACGCGAGGCGGAAGACACGACACGATGCCGACTGCTACTGCGTACACCATGTATGTACTGTATTGGATGATAGAGAAACCACTGACACGTGGTGAGAAGCCGATATATACATAAAGTCTGCTTACAACGTGCAATCAGATATGACGATCTCCTGAGACCTACCGCCTCCTGATCTCCACAAACTTGCACCTCTTCTTGAAGACTTGAACCGTCTCTTTACGCTCCCCGTTCTGCGGCATCTTATCTATCTCCCACTTCACCCTCTCTTTTACTTTCTCCGCATCCTCCATGACCCACTCATACGTCCCCTCCTCAGGCGTCGCCTTGTACCTCCCTCTGCCGAGGCTCAACACGTTCAGGATGACTCGAAGCGGTAGCGATTCGGCTCCTGATACAGGGAGATGCCATATGTTAGGGTTACCCTCCGGCTTTTTGAGGGAGGGGTGGAGGGGCCCCGAGTCGCAGAAAACGACGCGGAGGGTGTGCGGTACAGAGACCAGGCGGATCATCCAGGCAATCCTGGCGCTGGCGGTATCATTGCTCTGCGAGGGACGAAAAATGAGCATCGCGAAGGTATCAGAAGGAAGGATGTGACCTACTTGCCGATCCGAAGTCTCCACCGCTAGTCCATTCCGCAATACAAGCTCCACCACCGCCCTGTCCCTCACCACCCTCGCGAGATGCTCCCACGCATCCAGAGTCCCCCAGCCGTCCACTCCCGCACTCTGGAACACGTCTAGCGAGAGCACGAACCGCGTGACTCGCGGAAAGTACGCTTGGAAAGGGCGCCAGTCGCCGTCGTGCTCTACGCGGCTGCCAGGGTAGCGACATCGCCAGCAGGTGAGGGTGACGAAGCGGACCATGAGCTCCAAAGAGTCGAAGCCAAGTGCTGTGGCGGTGCAGAATGGCTCGTAGGATGGGCGATTGTCCCTAGCGGGTGTCGCTTTCTGGGGGTACCTGAGACTCACAGGCGGAACGGGGCCAACGTGTACCGCCGGCGGCAGAGCGACAAGCCCCTGGAGGAAGTTCTCATCCACCATCAGCCCAGGCTGGTCAACCACCTTGTAGTCCCCGCAACGCGATACAAGAGGCCATAGGTGGGGAGCGACTACGTCCAGCTCTTCGATAATGTTGTGGAACAGTGGAGATAGGACGGAGAAGGCTTTGGGAGTGAGGGGATCGTCGGCAGCGGCGGCGGCGGGAGGAGAGAGGGGCGGCGGGGTGGGGGCGGGGACGGCACGGGAGAGTATGTGGCTGATGAATCCCATGATAGGCGTCGAGATCGTAATGATTCGGCTCGGCGGCGTCTAGCTTGACGTTTCTACTGGTGCCCATCCATGGTGTACGGCGTGTAGGGATACAATTTCAATTGATATCGAGCATATCATGATGAACGTGAACAACAACGTGATGAACAACGCAGGGAGCGTCACCTCACATCATCGAAAGAGCGTGGCTCACTGGCTCCCCGGGCATCGCCGAAGAAACTCCACGTCACGATTTCCACCTTTATCGCCACGTGGCAGCGAGCGGTCTTTTCGAGTCTGTTGTCGCTCGCTGCTGGTCCTCATCGAATTCCATCTCGACTCGCACTGAAAGGAGCACATCTCCATCCACCCTATACCCACAGAGGCGCATACCATATATAGTGCACCTCGCCCCCCACGCACTGCACAATTACGCACTTCCGGGTACCCCCTCTATCAAGCGCGTTTGCTAGAACAAGACTCATTCGACCCTCTTTCCACCCGCGCAACAACCACACCATGGCCGCAAACGTCGCCACCAGCGCGCCCGTAGCCGCTGCCCCCGTCGTCTCTATGGAGAAGGTGCGTCCGCTTACAATTCGAGACATGGTGGCAAGCTGACTCCTCACCCAGACGGACAAGCGAGACTACCTCATCAACCTCGAGAAGGCCGCCCAGGCCGCTTGGATCGACGGTCACCTCTTCGAGACCAACCCCCCTCCTCTCCCCGAGGGCGTCGAGTCGTACGCCGACTTTTTCGCCTCCGGCCGCTCCATGGAGGAGGTTCATGAGAAACACCCCAAGTGGTTCGGCACCTTCCCCTACGCGTACATGAACGGCTCCCTCCACTTGGGGCACGCGTTCACTATCAGCAAAGTCGAGTTCGCTGCGGGCTTTGAGAGGATGAGGGGGAAGAGGGTGTTGTTCCCTGTGGGGTACCACGCTACTGGTATGCCCATCAAGGTGCGTCCGCTCATTTTCTAAGGAATGACCATCTCGTTCCAGAGCTGACTGAAATCTGCAGGCTGCCGCGGACAAACTCATTCGTGAGATGGAGTTGTTCGGCGAGGACTTCTCTGGCTACAAGGAGGAGACCGAGGAGGCCGAGCCCACCCCCGTCGCTGCCCCCGCCCCCGGCAAGGCCCTCGAGGCTCAGGACCCCTCCAAGGCCAAGAAGGGCAAGCTCGCGGCCAAGTCCACCGGTCTCACCTACCAGTTCCAGATCCTCGAGCTCATCGGCGTGCCCCGCGACGAGCTCAAGAAGTTCGCCGACCCTGTGTTCTGGCTCCACTACTTCCCTCCTATCGCGAAGCAGGACCTCTCCGGTTTGGGTGCAAGGGTTGACTGGCGAAGGCAATTCCTCACAAGTACGCATTACGTCTTGCCTCCGGGCTCCAAACAAATCCCAAGATCAAGAGACCAAACTGACAAGCCGTACCCCGCAGCCGAGGCAAACCCTTACTACGACTCGTTCGTCCGCTGGCAGCTCAACAAGCTTTACGCCCAGAAGCGCGTCAAGTTCGGCAAGCGCTACACCATCTATTCGCCCAAGGACGGCCAGCCCTGTATGGACCACGACCGTCAGAGCGGTGAGGCCGTCAACCCCCAGGAGTACACGGCCGTCAAGATGGGCGTGGTGGAGTGGGGACCGAGCGTGTCGAGCGAGGTGAAGCAGGCTGCCGGCGGGAAGAAGGTGTGGTTGGTCGCTGCGACCCTCCGTCCCGAGACCATGTACGTTACCCTGTCTGGCGGCTACGGCGACCTGCTTCTACCAGCCGCGCTGACGAGATACACAGGTACGGCCAGACCAACTGCTTTGTCGGCCCCACCCTCAAATACGGTCTCTTCGAGGCCTCCGACAACGACCTCTTCCTCGTCACCGAGCGTGCGGCGAGGAACATGGCGTTCCAGGGCACCTTTGACAGGCCCAAGGGCGAGTTCACCAAGGTCGCGGATGTGACCGGTGCCGAGCTCCTCGGGACCAAGGTCAACCCGCCTTTCGGGTTGGTCAAGGAGGTCTACGTGCTTCCTATGGAGGGCGTGCTTGCCACCAAGGTCAGTTCGGCCCCAGAGTTCAAACCCAGGGCTACACTGACACCATAGCGCAGGGTACCGGTGTGGTCACCTCCGTCCCCTCCGACTCCCCCGACGACTACCGCACTCTCATGGACCTTCGCAAGAAGGCCGAGATGTACAAGATCCAGCCCGAGTGGGCCTCCATCGACCCCATCCCCGTCATCCGCACCCCCAAGTACGGCGACATGATCGCCGAGACCCTCTGCACCGAGCTCAAGATCGCTTCCCAGCGTGACAAGGACAAGCTCGCCGAGGCCAAGGACATTGCGTACAAAGAGGGCTTCTACAACGGGACTATGATTGTCGGTGACTTTGCGGGCACCCCCGCGGGCGAGGCCAAGGTCAAGGTCAGGGAGCAGATGATCAAGGAGGGTCTTGCGGCGGCGTACGCTGAGCCCGAGAGCGAGGTCATCAGCAGAAGTGCGGACGTGTGTGTGGTGGCGCTCGTGGACCAGTGGTACCTTGACTACGGAGAGGAGGGCTGGAAGGCCCAGGCTTTTAAGTGAGTTCGCGTGTGGCAAAGGTGATTGACATGGCCGCTGACGCGCATCACAGGCTTCTCGGCCAGTTGAACACGTACCAGGACGAGACCCGCAATGCCTTCGAGGCGGTGCTCAACTGGCTCAACCAGTGGGCTTGCGCGCGCTCGTACGGTCTCGGCTCCAAGCTCCCTTGGGACCCCGTGTGGCTCATCGAGTCCCTCTCCGACTCCACCGTCTACATGTCGTACTACACCGTCGCCAACCTTCTCCACAAGGACATGTTTGGTACCGAGCCCGGCCCGCTCGGGATCACCGCGGACCAGATGACCGACGAGGTCTGGGAGCACGTGCTCGGCGACGGGCAGCTCCCTGCCGACAGCAAGGTTTCGCCCGAGGCCGCCGCGCAGATGAAGTACAACTTCAACTACTTCTACCCGCTCGACGTGCGTTCTTCCGGCAAGGACCTCATCCCCAACCATTTGACCTTCTGGGTGTACTGCCACGCGGCGCTCTTCCCCGAGAAGCACTGGCCCAAGTCGGTGCGTGCCAACGGGCACTTGATGCTTAACGGCAAGAAGATGAGCAAGAGCACGGGTAATTTCTTGACCATGCATGAGGCGACGGCCAAGTACGGTGCGGACGCGATGAGGTTGACCCTTGCGGATGCCGGTGATGATATCACCGATGCCAAGTGAGTTGGCCCGGTCGCGGATGTGGTGATCACCAGCTGACACGCCCTTCACAGCTTCGAGGAGACTGTCGCGAACGCCGCTATCCTCCGTCTCCACACCTGCTCTACCTGGGCCGAGGAGATGAAGGCGTCCGAGGGGTCGCTCAGGACTGGCGAGTGGAACGACTTTGACCGTGGCTTCCGTGCCGAGATGGACGCTCTCAACAAAGAGGCGTACGGTGCATTCGAGCAGTGAGTCAAGTCTTGTGTGTGGATTGCCGCGATTCTGAGGGCTTCACTGACAAGTCGGCGACAGGATGGAGTTCAAGCGTGCGCTCAAGGCGGGCCTCTACGACTTCGAGAACGCTCGAAACTGGTACCGCATGGTGAACGACCCCGTCAACGGCGGCAAGGGGATGCACCGCGACCTCGTCTTCGCGTGGCTCCGCGCCCACGTGCTCCTCATCACCCCCTTCACCCCCCACTACTCTGAGCACATTTGGAAGAACGTCCTCGGCGAGACCGCCTCCATCCAACAGGCTCGCTTCCCCGAGCCTTCCGCCCCCGTGGACCACGGGCTCCTCGAGCAGACCGACTACCTCCGTGGGGTCGTCGACACCATCCGTTCGGCGGAAGCGCAGGCGGCCAAGAAGAAGGGCAAGAAGGCGGCGGCGATGACCTACGACCCGAGCAAGCCCAAGAAGGGGAGGATCTACGTCGCCAAGACGTTCCCCGAGTGGCAGGAGAAGGCGGTCGGGATCCTCAGGCAGGCGTGGGATGACAAGGAGAGCAAGGTGGACGATGCCAAGCTCAGGCAGGGGCTCGAGGCGGCAGGGTTGATGAAGGACAAGAAGACCATGCCCTTCTGCCAGTCGTTCAAGGTTAGTCTTTTTCGCGCCGTGTTTGCTGGACTACCGCTGACATCGCCATCCCCCTCGACACAACAGAAAAAGCTCGCCCTCTCTGGCGCCACCGCTTTCGACCGTACCCTCCCCTTCGACGAGCTCTACACCCTCCGCATGCTCGCCCCGCTCATCAAGAGCTCCCTCCGCTTCGAGGAGGTCGACGTGATCAGCGTGGACGACGCCCGGGCAAAGATCGAGAAGGACGGGGAGACCGAGGGGTGGAGTAAGGAGAAGGCGGAGTCGAGCGAGCCTGGGGTGCCGGGCGTGCAGTTCTGGAACGCTTAGGTTTTGGGTTGCGTAGATGCGTTGACTGTGAGGAGCAGGGAGTTCATCGGAGGGTGATCTAGGACGGGGAGTTGATGAGGCATGGCATGAGAGAAGCTATATGCATTGACACTATGGTTACACAGAGTGCCTGGGCGCACACACCTTCGACCGCTCCAAAAGAAGTAAAGCGCGTACATCCGTGACGCGAATCGATCTCTCTCCCTACCTCTTTCGCAGCGTCTATATCCTTTTCTTCTTGGCCAAACACCTATTCAAAAACTGCACAGCGCCCCCCACTGCATCTATCATGATGCTGAAGCACTCAGATGTGAGGAGCAAAAAAAATAAATATTGGGAGCCGGAGCTCGGATGCGATCATCTCGGTGATCATTAGATCGACACTAGAGGGTTAAGATTCTAAACCGGGCTGAAGTGCCAGAACCAACTGGTCCACGGAGACTTTCGACGGGGATTCCCATTTTCTGGTCCATATGTTCCACGGCCTTTCACGCTATCGGAGCACGTGTCACGGCGAGCAGCCCCGTCGTCGTCGACGCCGCCCACTGCCGCTTGCTTGGATACGCCGCCCATCATCCACTCGTCAACAAGCCCACCATCCATCATCATCCATTCGTCTGTCGATCCAGCTCTCATAGCCACCGGTTCTTCACCGACCAGTGCGTACATACCCCTCACCATCGCTCAGCCCATCCTATCACCCGCCACACTCTCTTCCCCGGCTACTCACTACAGTCGCAAGTTCCACCACTGCTCAACCTCCTCCCTCTCGACCAACCTTTTTCTAACACGACACGGCGTCTCTCCATCCCCATCCCATCCCTCAAGTCAGCCACCTCTCGCCATGAACATCCGACAATACCGCGAACGGCTTTGCAACGGGCGCTACGTGCCGGCCGGTGTGCCGAACAACAACGCCGCTCCCTGGCGGATCACGGATAGCTGGCTGGTTCAATCCCCCACGGACATCCCGAAGGGCAAGGTGGTCCACCCCTGGTGCGTGCTGGTGCCAGTCCCGGAGCATCTGCGTGATGATAAGGCGTACCATCGGCGACGGGAGTGGGAAGATGAGCTGTACTTGAAGTACTGCCAGCTTGATCCTCTCTCGGGAGTCCCCACTCGCGTCGTGTGGGTCGAGACTGTCTTCAACGTGTTGCAAGACGAGAGGCGCACTGGGAAGAGCAGGGATGCAGAAGCGGTACGTGTGCACGTCCTTCCTATTGGCGAGGTACACCCCGAACTATGGCCCAAAGCCGTGTTCCCCATGTCGAACCGCGAGATCGTGGATTACCCGACTGAGCTGCAGCTGGGCGACTACCGACAGTCAGGAGAAGGACGGAGGGAGCTCGCCAGGTGGAAGACGGAGATGTGCCAGAAGGCCTCTAAGCCCGACAGCCTTGGCCGACCTACGCGATTTGTGCGCACCATCGACCGACACTATCGAGGAGAGAAGCAGGGTGTGGAGATCCTCTGGATCGACAAGCCGGAGAGGATGATCAACGAGTACTCGGGGCCGAAACTGGATCCTGCTGATAAGGGGCCTCGAGGTGAGCGACTAGTCTGCGGAGCGTGCGTCGTGATTTCCTGCTGACAAGCCTGTCTAGTTCCTTTCGAGTTCGATGCGAAGGAGTACTACAATCTCCCCAAGGTACCCCACTGGCCCCCAAAGCTATTCGATCATTTTCTCCCAGCTGATCACACGGTCGACCTTGCAGTCTCTCAAGTTTGAAGCTCGGGTGTGGGACCAAAAGACTTCTCGGTCCGAGTGGTCCTCCAACGACATCGAGGCCAACGCCAAACGACAAAAGCTTGGCGACTCTCTTCTCGCGCCGCGATACAGTACGTCCCTCCCAGCCGATATGCTCTGCTGGAACCACAAGTCCGACCCGGGAAGTAGCTGATCGATGGTACCGACAGGGCCCCAACCTCGTATCCAACCCTCATCTCTCGCCGAGTCCAACGCTCCTGCCTACGGGTCCAGCCTCGATCTCATCCCCCGACGGCTCCCACAGTCTTGCACCTCATCCGACTCGAGCCTCATCAATGGTCAACCTCCAACCGCTCTCAGCTCGCGCACCCCCTCGTCCTCCAGCTTTGGCCTCGGCTTCCCCCCGAGCGAGTCCGCTTCCTCTCGAACCGCTTCCGCGGCTTCCGGCAAGTCCCGTGTTGTGTATGGCGGTACGGTGCGCAGAAGGGGTGTCAGAATGCCTACTAGGACAGTGAGCGGACCTGATGAGAGAGGGGAGGTTGTCGGTCGCGAGACGGGTATGTGTTTCTCGGTTTAGCTTCAGATCATCCGAGGACAGTTTCTGATGACCCTTCCACCACAGACTGGCTTGCCGTGAAAGAACGCACCTTCCTCGCCGACCTGACAACCACCGACAACACCGATGGCAAGGACGGTTCCATCCCTTCTGATCCCTACAGTGCTCGGAAAGGGGCTGGACCTCAGATGAACGAGAGGAGCTCAAACGTAGGTCATTTGAGCGCCCATCATATCCATAGTTCGAATTGCTGATGAGTATCGCTGTGCACACATGCTCGTACTGCAGCTTTCGACTGGTTTTGCCGACGACGCTACCTGGAAGAGCACTGGTGGGCTGGTTTCTAGGTTATCATCGGCATATGCATGAGCTGACATGTGGCCTCCTTGCAGCCCACCAGCTAGGCGAGAACAGGGAAGAAGCTGGACCGTCCTCTGGCGGCAAGGCTGAGCCGTTCGTGACTACTGTTGCTAAAGGGCTTGCCACCGGTATGTCTCGTAAACTTGTGCGAACGAAGATGAAGTAGCTTCTGACCATCTCACGTATCAGCTGACGACCAAGCGATCGAGCGTGATCCATACGAGATGGAGGTCGCAATGGTCTATGAGGGCGGCGAGTCCTCCACGCCGTTGGCGGTAGGTTATATATCATGGCGGCAAGTCCGAAGCTAACGACAGACTGCCTCCTTCCACAGGCTACCAATCGGATCCACTCTCCTACCCACTCTCCTCTTAGGCCGATCCCTAACGACACAGACGAAGAGCAGTTCGCATATCCTCCCGGTCCTCCGCCACTCCACATCATCCGCATGGCCCTCGGCTACATCTAGTGGCTCGTGGCACGTAGGAGAAGTACACAGCGTGGACAGGAGGTGTACGAAGTTAGCGGGACGGCAAATATATGATGTACGGCAACGATAACGACTCAAGAAAGGAGAAGGACAATATTACGATTACGATTATCCAGCATGTGGTATTGCATTGAAGACGCGAGCTCGTAGAATCATAGGTCATAGCAGAACAAAGACATCATTACATGTTACCTGATACAAGATGGCGATATGGGACACAGCTCTGCCACGGCGAAGAACCTCGCGGAAGGGGAAGACGACGAATCTGAGGATGAACGAAAAGGAGGGCTCCTTCCCACGTGTGCTGGGGCAATCGGCGATTAGTCAATAGATCGATAGAGGACCATATTCTTTTGGTTGGTCTATCTACACTGGAGAGTCGAATAGACATAGTATCATACCAGGTATCATGGTATAGAGCTCCATGGGATAGACGTGGCACGTTGAGTGACGACGAGGAGGAATAGCGCAACAGCGGTGCCACCACCGCGCCGACGAACGCCCTGTGTCTTCTTCGTGCAACCCTCTTGACAGCGTTTCATCTTCTTCACCTTCATCGGCCACATCCCCCATTTATAGCCATCCCGCCCCCCAACATAACGACATCCCATGCATCGCGCAGCCGACTCGCCGCCCTTTAGCAGAAGCAGTGCTGATACTTGCGACGCGTCTGGCTGGTGGAGGCGAGATTAGCCGTTCAGCCGCGGCAATGACCTGAGTCTTTCGTGTCTGCCGCCATCTCCGCCTACTTTATATAAGCCACAGACGACTTTTATACGACCGCCCCTCCCCCATCTGCATCTTGCCCCGCCCCAGCACAGAACAGCACACCGCCACCATGGCCCCCGTTACCACCAACGTCCGCGCTTTCCTCTTCGACATGGACGGCACCCTCCTCGGTGAGCTCCCTTCCCCCTCCCTCGACCTCGCGCGCCTGCTAACGCGACTGTCTTGTCCTCCCCATGAACTCGCAGACTCCACCCCCGCCGTCCTTGCTACCTGGGAGTACTTTGCCAAAGAGTACGACCTCGACCTGCACGAGGTGCTTCGGACGTCGCACGGCGTGCGCACCATTGACAACATGCGGAAATGGTGTGGGATCACCGACCCCGTACAGCTCAGGGTGCGTTCGTCCTCTCGTCCTAGTAGCTCATTTAAAAAGCTCAGTGCACAGGCCGCTGACTTCACAATGTTGCATTGCAGGCCGCCACCGAGCTCTTCGAGGGCATGATCGTCACCGAAGCCAAAGAGCTCCAAGCCGCCGGCAAAGACGGCCTCATCGCCCTCCCCAACGTCATCTCCCTCCTCAACAAGCTCAACACCTCCTCCACCCCTCTCTGGGCTATCGTCACCTCCGCCACCAACATCTACGCTACCGCCGCGCTGCCCACGGCGGGGATCCCGACAGCGCCCAAGGTGATCACGGGCGATGACGTGACGAAGGGGAAGCCTGATCCAGAGCCGTATGTGTTCGGGGCGAAACAGCTCAGTGTGGATGTCACGGACTGTGAGTTGTATCGCTAGGTCACTTCCCAGCCCAAAATGAATGCTGACATCAATGCAACAGGCATCGTGGTGGAGGACGCTCCCTCGGGGGTCAAGTCGGGCGTCGCAAGCGGCGCCAAGGTGCTCGCGACCTGCACCTCGCACACGCGAGAACAGCTCGAGGGTCTGGGGGCTACCTGGATCGTCACAGATCTGTCCAAGTGAGCTCCCTCGATGTCGAAGATCGTTCCATGTACTGGGAGTGCAGAGCTGACGTTCACTGCAGGATCAGCGTGGAGATCCTCGATGGGCGGGTGGAGGTCACCATTGACGAGTCGCCCTAGTACCAACTCCTCAGCTGGGCTCTATCCATGGTGAGAAGCGATGGATGGGGTGTCCAGAGGGGACTGTACAGGTTGGCCAGGAGGTATATCTTGCATGCATCACACAATATCACTACGTACAGATCGGGCCACTCGTATACACCCTACATACACACGTTCCGACCCGCCAGTGCTCCCTAACACAACTTGTCTGCAACGGAGATCAACCCATGCTACCCAGCACCTTGAACGCCAGTGCCCGCAGGATCTATGGACAGATGTCAGTTTCGACCTGCTCTGAAACCAGCGACCCAATGCTCACCTCGGCCTTCTGTGCCCCTCCCAAGTCCTTGAACACCTCCCCGACAGCTCGGCCCTTTGCATCCCTAATAGCTCCCAGCCTGTTACCCGCAAAGCCTACACCCTCGTTCATCAGAATTTTCTTGATATCGACCTCAACGTCGGCAGATGAAAGGAAACAAGACTCACCACCAGCAATCGCCCCCGGGATGTTGGCCACGATATACCCCATAGCCATCCCGCTCGCTCCGCCCACCCAGGACCACCACGGCTTGACCCGCTCCACCTCCGGCGCCAGCATATCCGCAAACACATTCCCAAACACCCCTTCCGCGTCCGGCCTCCCTCCTGCCGCCGCACCGGTCTTCTCATCCCGCCCCGAGCTCGACCCCGCCGCGCCGGCGGCAGCGCCCGTGGCGTTCTGGAAAAAGTGAGAGAAGTTTTGGAAGAAATTGCCAGAGGCTTGCTCTTGCTCGTACTCTGAGGCGTTGTCCTCTGTGAAGGCGGTGGAGGGGCGAGATCGGAAGAGCTGGTCGTACTCGGCGCGGCGGGCGGGGTCGGAGAGGACGTAGTAGGCGTCCGAGACGACTTGCTGCGGGGGTGGAGGCGCTGGGCGTTAGTCGTGAATTCCCTGGATAGTGGGTTACACGGGGCACATTGGAAAGTAGAGACGACCTACGAATCGTTCAGTCGCTCGACGGCGCTCTTGGGGCGTAGCCCCGGCAGGCAACCGGTCGGGGTGGGACTTTAAGCTCTCCTTCTTGTACGCCGTGCGGATCTCATCCCTGCAAATCAAGGCTGCATCAGTACTCTTGTGGCTTCTGCTGGGAAAATCTTGGGATCAGGGCTCACACAGTGGCAGTTGGAGAGACATTCTAATGGGGATCGAGCTGTCAGCTTGATGTCTCGAAGCAGAGGACAAAGACTCGAACGGCGCACCAGAATGTGGTAGTACTGCGAACCACCATCAAGCCGTCAGCATCTCTTCCTCATAGATCCTCTTCTCCTCCACCTAGCTCACCTGAGGCAGAGAAGAAGCCATCGTATCGAATGGTCAAGTTCTGATAGATGCGGTTCCAAAATAAGATGCTGTTTGGAGCACAAGACAGCCTGGAAGATTGGACGTGTCGATGACGTCGGGCAACAGGTAAATGTCCGGACACGCCACTCATGTCCGGACACAGTTACAGCGCATCTTCAAAAAAAAAAAAAAGTGGGCGCAAGAAGAGCATGATCTGCTCACCATTCTTGCGCACATGAGGAGATGAGAGGGCGAGATACTTCCCAGGCGGGCAGCGACCAGGGGCGGTCTCTGTACGGTTGGCATAGCATGGACCGATTCGTGAGCAAGCCTCACCATTTCATCGGGATACATCTATTGACTCTATCATTTGCCAGTGAAGATAAAGAACGACCATGAATGCTTCTTCACCAGCACGTTGCCGTCCCACTCTTTTCCTCCCTTCTTCGTCACCTTCGGTGTAATAGTGTCGGGGTGGTCGAAGGTGTTCTGCATCCGACGACAATAGTTAGCTGGTGAGGGGTCGTGGAGCTGAGCTTGGTACTCACGATCGCGGCAAGATCATCCGAGTAGATCTCGTGGACCTCCACGCTTTCAACATCTAACACGCCAGCGCCATATCAGCCAGTGCCTTCACTAGCCCCACCACCAGAGCCACACTCACCGAACCCCGCAAAGCCGATCTTGGAGCTCCAATCCGCCTCTGGATGCCTGTTCAAGATGCTGACCCGGATGCTGACTCCCTGCTCCGTCTTGACGAGCATGGCGACGGCATCGATATATGAGGGCTTGAAGCTGCCTTGCTGGATGTATACTGGGAAGGTGGGCCCTGTACTGGGGTGGCTGTCAGCATGAATGGTCATGTTTCGACTGGTGAGGAGAGGGGACATACTAGACGTCGGGGAAGACAGGAAGCTGCAAGAGATGTCCGTTCTTCATGTACTTGCTGAACAGCTGCAGGGGGTAGTACAGCGTCTGCCTCACAATCCCGTCCGGCTTGGTCATCAACGGCGAGATCTATCCCGCGTCCCATGTCAGCTCGAGTTTGAGGAAAGGTGTGGAGCTACCCGATGCACTACGCACAACATTGACAGACTGCGCCAGACACGCGATCCCGATATCCTTGTGCTTCCGCACCAGCACATTCAACCACGCGCAAAAGCCCAGCATGTCGGTGTAGTCGTACCACTGCTCGAGGCCGTTGGAGCCGGGGGCTTTGGCGTCGTCCCAGACGTTCCACTGTGGTGGTTGAGGTCAGCTGCCGGTCATCTGCAGGGAGACAGGAGGGGCAGCGTACCTCGTCAAAGCAGATCTTCATATCTTTGGCGGGCATCCTCTCCCAGGTCCTGCCGATGTTGGCGAGGTCGATGAGTGACTTGCAGACCTCTATATGTTTCTCCGCGGCCTACGCCAAACGATGTCAGCATCGCGAGGGAGTTCGTCCGTCCAACGACACCCAACACTCACAGCAGGCCCAAACACGTTCTTCTCGTAGTCGTACCCAGCCACGCTCGACATTTTGTCGTGCCCCAGCATCGTACTGCAACCGCCTGTCAGGTGTGCTCGTCCCTGCTCCAGGAAGGCTGAGCTGCTCACTAGAAGTGGATCGAGTGCATATCGGCGAACGGCAGCAGAGCCTGGATCACCTCCCGGTCCCAGTCCGACGCGCCCTGCCCGTGTAATCAGCTTTGAAGTGTTGTAGATGTGGAAGTCACGTACTGTCTCCCCACAAGATACCAGCACGATGCTCGGGTCGACCAGCTTGAGCGCATGTGCCCACTGCCTCGCCTTCCTTGCGTACTCGGAAGGGAGGAGATTCCCGACTTGCCATGGGCCCCACACTGTCGCATCCCTGGTCAGCTCGTGGCATTCTTGGGGACAACACGGGGACTGGACTGACTCTCGTTGCCGAGGCCCCAGTACTTGACTGCGTGGGGTTCGTCTCGGCCAGAGTTCTTGCGACGGAGGTTTGCCCAGCTGGGGTAGACATTAGCGCTGTGTACCTGTCAGAGAAGGGAGACTCTAGCGCTCACTGGGTGTCGCCCGTGCCGTTGCAATACTCGACCCATGCCAGCGCCTCCTCCAGCGTTCCAGTCCCCACTGCCCCGATATATCAGCTCCTGACCCTCATAACGCTATGATATCTCGGCGTACAGTTCAAACAGACATACGGCTCAGCCCCGGAGGCTCGACAGTAGTCGATGAACTCGTCGGTGCCAAACTTGTTGGACTCGTCGCTGAGCCAGGCGAGCTCGACGCGTTTGGGACGCTGGGCGATGGGGCCAATGCCGTCTT
The DNA here is from genome assembly GCA_036427605.1 of Cryptococcus sp. DSM 104549. NCBI lineage: Eukaryota > Fungi > Basidiomycota > Tremellomycetes > Tremellales > Cryptococcaceae > Cryptococcus > Cryptococcus jaspeensis. Next base: position 88,240 of record CP144047.1, read on the forward strand.
GCCAGTGATAGTTGGACACAAAATTGCCTGCGAATCTGTCAGCTGGGTGTTGGGCACAGTGAAGAGGAGCTGGGTACACACCACCAGGCCACCTCATCATAGGGATCTCGAGCTCCCCGTCCTTCCCCAGACACCCCATCACATCCTTCCTAAACCCCAATCTTCCCTTGGTGAACGCCTCCCCCGTCTCTTGCTTCTCCAGCAGCTTCCCAGGACTCGGGTCCCGAGGGTTGTCCACAATGCCCCCATAGATGCACCTCCCAAGATGCTCGAGAAACCCGCTGTAAAGCTTGTCGGTCACTGGCGGCTCAGTTGGGTGGACGAGCCTCGAGACATCGAGCAGCAGTGGTGTCGAGGCGAGCGACTTGGGGTGGGACGGGGTGTTGAGGAAGGAGCCGGGGACTTGCTGCAGCAAGGCTTGGTTGACGGTAACGTGTTGGCTGTAAGTGGCCATGGTGGTCAGACTCGTTGGGCTTTGGGAGGGGAGAAGAGGAGCCGCCGGTGGTCACGATATATGACGAGGAGGCGGCGTGTTTGGCTCGGCCGTAGAGCGGTTGCCCCTGGTCGGCATGGCCGAACCGCACGATCACAAGCATACCCGGATGAAGGTTATCGGACCACGAGCCGGAGTGCGAACTCACTAAACAAGACTCCAAGTCCATCCCCTCTCCTCCTTCACGTACGTAACATAATTGAGCCGACAAGCCAGTCACCCTCGTCCTCTCTGTTTCGAGGCCCTTGCTCCCCATCTGGGTCCCCGAATGAGCTGGCTCGACACAAGCCCCGCGCCTGGCCCCCGGCCAGGAGGGTCGAGCCAGCCGAATGAGCATCCCCGACAGCCATCATGCTGCGCATCACCACCAAGCACCTCTCGTCTGCTGCTTGACGTTCTTGGGAGCCATCTCCATGCCTCTCCATGCGCAGGACACGCGTACGTACCACGAGGTGACAGCCGCCGGGCCGAGCCAGCCCCGCCCGTTGCCGCTATCTTCCCTCCGCCGGGCCGGGGGTTTAATCTTCCGGATTATCGGGACCCTCCTCTGTCCTCTGGCCTTCTGCGCTGCCATGCCCTGCAGTTTGGTGTCGGCTGTGGCCGGCCGCGTGAAAATAGCCAGCGGAAAGCTTGGAAAGCGAAGTCAAAAGTCGAGATGAAGATGGTGGCGTAAACATAGACCGGCGCGTGGAAAGATGACGTCACAATTCTATCTTCTCTTCCGTCCTCTTGCGTCCAAGACCCATATGGGCACCCCGACTTTGCCCTTTCTTCTGTGCCTTCATTACTTATTGCTCGTCGCTGTTTGCTCACCAAGCATGCAGCTATGACCATCGCGGTAGACCGACCAGGGCAGGGGAAACGGAGAGGGCATGTGACGGGCCAAGAGCCGGAGTCCGGGGAAAGTCGAAGATGGGCAGAGGTTGTTGTCTTGTTCGCGATCGGTCCCCTGGGTCAACCCCGGCAAGCTGGGCGGCCCGGGCAGGTGCGAAGGCGTGAGTGGTCTCCCTATATCATGTCTGGGTGCGTTCTGCCCAGCCTGAGTGGCACGCCCGTCTTGTCCAGCTCATATACTTTGCAACAGTCGTTACAGTCTTGCCGACAGACCTGAGAACGACCATGTTGCCCCCTAAAGTCTACACCTTCCTATGTGGCTGCTTCGCCGCGTGAGTCTTCACCCCGGCTAACGTGGCTCCTTCGTCGAACTGGCTGACATTGCCACAGCATGGGCGCGATGCTCTACGGCTACGACCTCGGTGTCATCGCCTACGTCCTGGTCGCACCGGACTTTATCAAAACCATCAACACCACGGACGAGAACTATGTCGGTTTCATCACCTCGTCGTTGCTGCTCGGCGCGTTTGTGGGTAGCATCCCTGCTTCCCTGATCGCTGATGCCTTCAGTAGAAGGATGGCCAGTAAGTGTTATCTCATGTTAGGCTGGCGCCGAGCTGACGGAAATTTCAGTCACGGTAGCGGGGATCGTGTTCATCGTCGGCGCCATCGCCCAGACTTCAGCCCAGAACAAGGAAGCAATGTTCGCAGGTCGATTCTTTGCCGGTGTCGGGGTCGGTATGCTGGGGCTGTTAACACCTTGTGCGTGAATTCCGCACTCATCATGTGTCCTTACGCGATCTGACGATGCTCACAGTGTATCAATCGGAGATTGCCCATCCATCGGCTCGAGGTATGCTTACCGCTACCTTCCAATTCTTCCTTGGCATCGGGTCTTTCCTTGCAGGATGGATATCGTATGGCGTTGCGCAGACCCATCCCGATGCTCCTATTGCGTGGAGGTTGCCGGTGAGTTAGCCCGATACCGTGAGGTGTACGGTTACTGATGGTAGATGTAGCTTGGTATCCAAATGCTCCCTGCTGTTCCCCTCATCTTCCTCACCTTCCTTCTTCCCGAATCTCCTCGGTAAGCTCTTCTCTGTCCTTCCCTCCGCTGTGGTACCTACTGACCATCGTTGCAGATGGCTAGTCATCAAAGGGCACGACGAGCGGGCTCTTCGATCCCTCGCTCGCCTGCACGCCAGGGGCGATGAGACCGACCCGTTCGTTCTGGGAGAGTTTGCGTTGATCAAGAACAAGGTGGAGGAGGAGGCGATGACGCAGCAGTCCTGGAGACTCGTGAGTTTGAAATATGGCTTCAACGCGCTGCGGTACTGACGGGGTATGACATAGATCTTCAACTGGAAGGACAGGCTCAACATGAGAAAAGTCCTGTATGGTATCATTCTGCAGTTTTCTGTGCAGATGACTGGTGTCTCCGCGATCCAATACTATGCTCCGTGAGCTTTCTTCTTAGTCCTTGCCACTTCAAAAGCTGACTCCCAATCCACAGATCGGTGTACGCTTCTGTCGGCTTCTCAACCCACACCTCCCTTCTCATCAACTCGATCAACTCCGTCAACGCGCTCATCGCGCAGTTCTGCTGCATCCTCTTTGTCGACAAGACTGGGCGTCGTATTCCGTTGATCTTGGGGAACATCATGTCGGGAGCTTGCTTTGCCGTCGCCACGTGAGTCGCCTGTATCCTACCAGCCAGAGAATTGGGCTGACGTCGGCTACAGTGCGCTGGCCAAGCAGTTCGCCGATGGCGGTGGGACCAGGGGCCAAGGTATCGGCTTCGTCGTCGTCATCTACGTCTACAACTTCTTCTTCTCGGCTTGTATCGGCCCTCTCTCTTGGATCTAGTAAGTCAGATAGCTTGAGTGCTCCGGTTTGGTGGCAAGCTAACATCAGTGATAGCCCTGTGGAGATTATGAACACAGCTATCCGAGCCAAGGCAACGGCGATGGTCAACATGGCGGCGTGGATCTCCAACTTTATGATTGGCCAGGTCTCTCCCAAAGCCTTTGCCAACATCGGTGCGTACCTTCCTCAGTCTATGCCACCATTGTAGGAGCGCAGCTGACCCACAAGTATCACGCAGGCTGGAAGTACTACCTCGTCTTCTGCATCTGCTCCTTCACCAACGCCATTACCTTCTACCTCTTCTTCCCCGAGACCAAGGGCCGCACCCTCGAGGAAATGGACAACTACTTCAGGAACATGAAGGTCATCGTACCTCTTACGAAGATTGAGAAGACTTCGAAGCATGATAGGGAGGTGCAGCTCGCGGCGGCGGGGCAGGGTGAGTCTCTCAAAGGCATTTTACTCTGGTGGATGAGCACAGCCTGAGCACAGCTAATGTCGGACGGGGGTAAAGATGTTTTGCAAAAGAAGGACGGGGAGAAGTCCGAGTATGAACATCAAGAGCTGGCGTAAAATCTTGGTCTTCGTTACTGCATCCACCCACTTTGTCTTCGTCCAACCTTCCACTTCCTCCGTTTCTTCAGTAGCATTAGGCAGACCCTTCTATCCTTGTAGCCACAATTTATTACTTTTCGCTCCAGGTTTTTCTTCAAGTGTTTCATAGCTGGATTTTCCTATGCACTAGTGTGTATCACTCTTCCAATCCCGATGCAATCACCTACATTCCCCCGCACTTCTGCCTTGGGCGGCCTTGTCGTCGTCGCCGTCCCTCCTCGATGTTGTTGGATTTGATCCCGCCAAAGCGTGCCCCCCGACTTGCTCATGTCGCGCTCTTTGACTTTGTTGTCCATCTTCTTGAAGCTTCAACCGACTTGCCTCTTTTCTAAAAACCAGTTTCACATCAAGGGACACACAATGAGCAACCCTCAGCAAGAAGCTGCCCTGCCGATTACAAACACCCTCTTCCCACCTCCGCCGCCATTCTTTCAAGCGTACACCGATGACGCTGTCGCGCGCTACGAGCGGCTCACGGGGGCAACTCCCGGCGCGAGCGTCGGACGGGATAAGGGGAAGGGGAAGGGGAAGGAGGTTGGCAAAGAAGATGGGAGTGCAGCGGAGATGGAGGTAGATGGTGGGGGTGCTGATGGGGAAGAAGGGGAGAAGGAGTTGCGGGAAAAGCTTGACCCACCGAGGGCGGACTGGGTGAACGAGGACGGGCGCTGGATGTGCTTCGGCACTATGTACACTGTATGTTTGCTATCCTGCGTCTGCTTAAGTACACCCTGATGTCCCTTGCGAAACTGACTAGAACCCCGACATACCAGACCGAGCCAAGCATCCCCACGGCCCAATCCATCGGCCTAGCCCCTTTCGTCGACCCCGCAGCACCACCACAAGAATCCCTCCCACCGCTGCTGCACTCATTCTTGCATACGCTTCTGCTACTGATAGACGCTCTCACGCAAACGGCACGCACGCCTGATGAGCTTATGGCAGCGGGCCGAGCGAGTGAGGGTGATCAGGTATGCCAGTCCGCTTCGTTGTGAACAATTGGGTTCAAGAAGAGCTGATGCGTGGCGGGGCGGCAGTATATCCAACACCTCACTAACCTCACTGCAAACATGATGGTCGCCTCCAACCAACTGCGAAGCGCACAGAGTGAAGCGACGCTGGTGTTACTGATGGAAAAGGAGTTGGAGGAAAGACGGAGGCAGACCGAGGCGTTACGCGCGTGAGTTGTGTTCGCCCTTGTGGCTCATGCCCGTCTGCTAGGGAGCTTCAATGCATGAGCAATGTGAAGGAATTGAGCTGATAGTCTTCTACAGTAAATGCAGGGAGATTGCGATTGGGATAAAAGCACTGCGAGGAGTGCAGGAAGCTGCCGCGGGGGATGGGCAGTGATTGCACATGGGTGTATTGCTGGTTGTTGTATGGGTATATGCATGTATAATCTGTCTCATATGAATGTTCGCACGCTGTAGATGCACTTACCGAGTGCCACGAAGCGGTATCATGAGTGTGTCGCATTGCAGCCATCGTAAAAAGAGCCCATGGCGGCATCTCGTCTATGTATCTCTTCTGGCTTGGACGTGAGCCTCCCTCCTGGGCTCCTGGCTCGACCTCCACACGCCCGCACTTCGCGTCACCTCGCCTCGACGTGCCAACACATCCATCTCCAACATCTTCCTCCTTTCACACCATAATATTCAACCCCCACATTCACCCTTCAACAATGGCCGCCAACGCCCCCCTCCTCTCTGGCACCATCGAAGCAGACGACGACACCCCCTCCCTGCCCCGGGGCAACATCGGCTCTGGGGCTGCCTCCTCGCCGCGCCCGGGGGGCAGCACGCCCGTTGTGCTCGTGCCGGGGACGCAGGCGGGAGGCGGTAATGCAAACGGAGGACCAGTGATAACAGGCATGGGAAATGCTGAAGAGGGCGGGATTGTGAGTGGGGTGGCTGTATTGGGCTGCAGGACAGCTCGGCGTATCATGAGTGCAGAGCTGATGGGGCGTGACGGCGCAGAGAGGTATCCTTAAGCAATCGAGCCACCCGATGTCACTCGCCTTCCTCTACTTCTTCCGGAGTGCTGCTATAGCTGTATACGTGCTTTGCGGTTTATGTAAGTTGCCCGTTCTTCGATTGCAGCACTCGTGAGCTGGGCTGATAGACGAATGTGCTCATAGTCACGGACAACTATGTCTTGAGCGTGAGTCGCTGCGACAAGGTATGGGCAGCTTCGTGTGGCTGACATAGCGGGTGGCTGCTTTGCAGATTGTGGTCGTCGTAGTCCTCCTCTCTCTGGACTTCTGGAATACTCGGGTAAGCCGCCATAAACAGCTGCCAATATGTAACCCATCAGATCAGGCTGACACCCAGGTGCACTACAGAACGTCGCGGGCAGGACGCTAGTCGGTCTGCGGTACTGGAACGAGGTAGACGAGGAAGGGGAGAGCGCTTGGGTGTTTGAGTCTCGCGACGTAAGCTATCTTGCGGGGCGGAAACTTGAGCATCAAGTGCATAGCTGACACCTGTGGGTAGCCGTCGAGGCCTGCTAATCCCATTGACGCCAAGTGAGTCTTCTATCGTATTGGCGGTGAAGTACAGACGCTGACAGCCAGCACAGGATGTTCTGGGTATGCCCAGCTTCAAATTCCACCGTAAAGATTCTAAGCTGACACCCTCTCCTAGATCGCACTCTACGCCTACCCCCTGGGATGGCTCGCTCTCCTCATCGTCTCGCTCCTCAAATTCAACGTGTCGTGAGTGGGCTTGAATTTCCTAAGAAGATCCAAGGCTGACGTGCTGCATGCCATCAGTTTCCTCCCCATCGTACTTCTTGCACTCGTGTTCAACCTCTCCAACGCCCTTGGCTTCACGTGAGTCTCCCTTCCTTCCACTCGCTATCCTCCGGCACCATCCAGCGAGCACGGATTTCAGCTAATCAACGGACATGACAACAGCTACGCCGACCGTGACGCTCAACGTCGCTGGGCCAACGGTGTCGCCTCGAGCGGCAACCTCCTCGGCTTTGGCTTCGGCGGGATCGGCGGACAGCTCGTTGGGGGTATGGTCAAGAACAGCGTCGGGAGGTTCTTCGGGTAGCATACTCGTCTGCCTGTTGACGGCGGGGGATTACGTTCCTACATACCATGCATGTGATATAGTTGCTCGTTGGTCGTACTGTACAAGGAGAAGGAGAAGATACGGAAGATTTACCGCCTGAGACCGCTAGCATCCGCACCGAACTGCTGCCTCGTCACCACCACATTGGACGGCACCTCCCCCTGTCCCTCTCCCCCATCCCCAGCACTTTCATCTTCCCGCCTTTGCCTCTTCCCCTTCCCTTTCGCCCCGCTCACCGGCCCAGCATGTTGAGTAGCCTGCGCAACCCCCATCCAGTACCCCGCCCAATACTGCGCCGTCATCGCATGACCCAGCGCCGCCTCATGCGTGATACCCGCAGGGGGGTAAACCCCGTACGCCGGGCCTGCGGCTGCACCTGCTTGCGGGTACGGCGCGGGAGCCTGGGCAGGGTAGTCTTCGACTTGCCAGTCCCCAGCTTCACCCTCCAACTCCTCTTGCCACTCTTCATCCTCATCCCCACCCTCCAGCCCCAGACCGACCTCTTCATCGTCTCCGAGCTCGTCGCCACTCGCAAACGGTTCGCCTGGGGAGACAGGCATATAGCTGGGGCTGGCAGCGCGTCCCGCTTGCGCCACTGCTCCGTCGCCCTTCCGCGCGACCCCCCACGCAGACGTACCCCCCGAGGCGCCAGGGCGCGAGTTGGCGGTATACTCCACGGGGTCGTACGGGTTGACTGGACCATAGACCTTCTTGGGTCGGTTGGTCCGCTGCTTCTTCTTTGGCGGGACGTAAGGCGTGGGTGTGGGGTCGGCGGCGTCGGTGGCGACGGGCTGGGAAGGGTTGGAGGCGGTATACCATCTAAAGTAAACTAATTGTAAGCATTAATGATGATTACAGAAAGACGAGTGACTTACGATGTCCCGAAGTCGTTAGCACCAGGAAGAGGCTTCCCAGCCGCCATCGCCGCCGTAGCTTTATCGAGCCAGCTTCCTGGTCCGGGATGATGCACCTGTGCGTCACACTCTTGTCAGTCTCGCCCAGGTTTGAGGATCTTCGACAAAAAAATGGACGTACATGGAACTCCTTCATAGCGGAGTTGGCAGCATTGATGAGCTCGCGGTCGTCCCATGCGCCGCCGGGCCCAGAGGAGAAGGAAAGCTGGATGGTGGGCATCTCTGCGGCCGCGGTGGAGGCTTCAGGCGCGGGAGTGGTGGATGCGGTTTCGAGTGACATGTCGCTTGTTGACATGTGGAATGTCTGCTTTGTCGTGGAGTGTACTACTCTTGTAGAAACGAGTCAACAGCACTTGTTCATAGCGGGCGGATAGAGACGAGTGAAGACATGGGCGGCGAGTGCGACGAAATTTGATCCCGTCAGAGTGGAGGTCCTTCGGTCAACGCCTTCGACAAGGCGACCATACAGAACACCATTAAGCCATCTATCATCTGCAAACACACCTCAAACAGCCGCAATGGCATCCCCACCATCCTTCTCGTCATTCCCGGACCTCCCAGCTGCCCCTGGGAAGTCGGGACGGCCCCCGCCCTCCAGCGAGGTGCCCAGCTTCGGCTCTTTCCCCGACCTCGCGCCGCCTCCTTCGAAGCGCCGCCGCTCGCGCTCACCCGAGTCCTCGCGCGATGCCCGCCGCCGGGATGAGAGGCGGGACGAGAAGCGTTCAAGAGAGAAGGAAAAGGAGCGAGTGGAATGGATGGAGAAGTACAAGGATGATGATAGGAGGAGGGGACAGTGGGACGAGAGGGAGAAACAGGAGAGGGACGAGAGGAGGAAGGAGCGTGAGCGTGAGCGGGCGCGTGATCGTGGTCGTGATCGTGGTCGTGATCGTGACCGTGATCGTGACCGTGATCGTGATTATGATCGCGAGCGCGACGAGGACCGCGAGAGGGACCACGAACGCAGCCGCCGTCATAGCAAGCGAGACCGTGATAGCGACCGGCATACCGACAAATCCAAACACCGCGAGAAGCGCGACCGCTCTTCCGAACGTCGTGCCAAAGAAGAACGCCAGCAGAAGGACCGCGAGCAGGCGCAGCAGCTCATCCGTGGAGATGCGGGCACTGCTATGGATAAGGGTAAGAAGAAGGAAGAGAGGAAGAAGCGGGATGGAGTATTGAAGAAGGACGAGGACGATGGAGTTCCTTGGTATGAGACTCTCGGGAAGGGCAAAGGGCGGAGCAAGGCGAGGGTTGACACAGTGGACGAGGATGGCCCTGCTTCAGTGAGTATACGTTTTTCTTCAGCTATTGTAGGCCCTGGCGAATGCCTCAATGCACACTACAGCTGACACCTTTGAACAGTCCTCGACCGGGTTCTTCGTCGACACGGTCGGCGACAGAGATATCGTCCGCTACTCGACTACAGTGTCGACCTCTGCTCCGCGGTACTATCGTGACGCCAGTAAGTCTTTTGCTGTTCAGCTGCAATCTCTTCGATGATCTTCAGCTGACAAGACGGTAGAGAGCCGCATCATCGGTCTCAACTCTGGTCTGCGCATCGTGTTCAACCAAGATCGTACACAAAAGGGCGTAGAGATCGCTCCTTTGGGCCGTCCCTACGTGCGTGATTTGCTGTCTTGGGTGTCTTGGGAGACATTTGGCACAGCTAACATCCATCAAGGTCCCAAGATACAACGGCCGCAAAACCCTCTCCTCCGCCGACACCCACCTCCGCCGTATTCTTCTCCTTCCTTCCTCTCAGAGCGACGCCACCGCCGACCCCGACACCCCCTTCATCCCCTTTTCCACCCACCCGCGACGAGCGCCCTCACCCACACCCGCATGGCGCGATATCGCCCCTGCCCCCGCCGAGTCATCCGATGACGAGAATCTGTCTGCTCTTCAAGCTGCTGTTGGGCCGTACTCTACGCTGGAGGAGCAGGTACGCCAGCGCACTGCCGAGATGGAGCGGCACCTCCGCGAGTTTCAAGAGGACGTACCGGGGTGGCTCGAGTACTCCACTCTGCACCTCCGGCTCGCACCTGAATCCTCCGGGACAGGCGGCTCAGGCGCAGAGAAGAGCGCGACAACCCGCGCCCAAGCGGAAGTCACCACCTCCATCCTCTCGCGCGCACTCAACACCACCGAGTTGAACGGTTTCTCCATCCCTCTACACCTCGCCTTCCTCCGCTCCGCTGCGCAATTCTGGCCAGCAGACAAAGTTACAGGACGGTGGAAGAACGTCCTTCGCGCGCTGGGTGAGCGGGCGCAGTGGGATAAAGGGCTGGAAGAGGGTATGATGGATGTTTGGTTAGGGTATATCGGGTGGAGGGAAGGGCAAGGGTTTGGGAAGGCGTCGCCAAGGGATGAGCGGGATGAGGCCGGGACAGCGGAGGTGGTGGCAGCAGGCGGCGGGGTGGATGAGGTGGTGGATGTGTATGTGGAGTGTTTGGACAAGCTCCGGCAAGGAGGGCTGGAGGTGGAAGCGCGGGAGGAGAATATGGTGTATCTGTTCTTGAGGGCTTGCCTCTTCATCAAGCAGGCAGGTGAGTGTGGTTGGAGGGATAAGAGAACCTGATGCTGATGATTGATGGCAGGCTACGACGAGCGTGCTCTCGCGGCTTTCCAAGCTCTCATAGAGATGTATGTCACTTCTGTCGTAACATCGCTGGGACCAACCACTGACATACACGTCTCCGCAGAACATTCTTCAAACCCGACCACCTTCGCCACCCGGGCCCCTCCGAAGACCGCTCAGCATGGTTCACCCGCGTTCTCACCGAGTTTGAAGCATTCTGGGACACCGAAGCGCCCCGTATTGGCGAGCCGTCTTCCCTCGGCTGGCGCCATACCCCACCTTCCACCCCGCCGCCTTCTGTGGCTACTCCGCCCGCTCCTCCACCCACTTCTTCTGACCCCTTTGAAGCGTGGCTCGCCGCCGAAACCCACGCCGAAGCATCGCACCCCCTCCCCGGCCGCGCGACCACGCTCGATGACCCCGACTCCGACGACCCCTTCCACACCATCCTCTTTCCCGACATCTCCCCTTTCCTCTTCCCCCTCACTTCCCCCTCCGCCCGCCTCCAGCTCATCTACGCCTTCCTCACCTTCCTCTCACTCCCCTTCTCCCCGCCTGGCGCACCATCATCCTCACCCGCGAACCTCGACCCGCACCTCCGCTGGGGGGTGGCTGCAACTCCAGCAGCGAGGGCCAGGTTCTGGCCGGGCAAGCCGGCGTCGGGGGGCAGGAAGGCGTGGCAGACGGTTGGGGGGGAGGCGATGGAGCCAGAGAGGGGGAGGGGGATGGATGATCCCTTTGGAGGGCCGGTGAGGTGCTGGGCGCAAGAGAGGGGAACAATGTTTGGGAGGCATGGGGCGGAGGGGTGGTTTAGGGATCTGGAGGGGGGTGATTTGGAGGTGGTTAATGTGCCGTTTGTCAGGTAAGCCCAGATCTTTGAATGAGAAGAGTGCCTCGGCTAATGAGAGAGGGTAGGAACATGTTTTCGCTACTGAGACCGCTTGTGCCCGATCCGGCATTCACCCTCGCGTCATTCGCATTCGAATCCGCCGTCTCGTCCAAGAGGTCAGTCTCTACACATCAGTTCCACATCTCTTTCCCATGGCAGAAACTGATAATTGGCACACTCGCAGCGCCATCAAACTCGCCAAGTCGATCCTCGCAGCCGACCGGACCAACCTCCTCCTCTGGGACGGTTACGCCCGCCTCGAGCGCCAACGAGGCAAAGACGCCTCCGCGAGGACAGTCTACGTCACCGCCCTGCAGGCTGCTGCACATGCGCGGCAAGCCGAGGGCGAGGGGGCTAGATCAGAGGACGAGGTGGATCTGTGGGCCGGGTGGGCTGAGATGGAGATGGAGGTGGAGGGCGGGAACGGGGAGGGGAGGTGTTTGGAGGTGGTGGTTATGGCTGCGGGGGTTGGGGAGGAGCGGCTTGGTGAGTCTGTCTGGTGTGGTAAGGGTGAGGATTGGTGGAGCTGACAAACCGGGTAGCGCTTCATGGGGATCCGAAGTATGAGCCTGGGCAGCCGACGCCTGTGGCGTTGCTCAAGGCGAGACAGGTAAGCTAGTCCGTTTGATGGTATGACGACAGTAGCTGACACAACGCAGTACTACGCATCCACTCAATCCACCTCTATCAGCCACCTCACCCTCTCAGCCCTCTTCACTTATCTGACCGTCGGCGTCGAGGCCGCGCGTGACCTCCTTCTCGTTGCCTTCCGTGCCCACCCGCCGGCCAGCGCCCTCGCCGAAGAAGCTCTGCAACTCCTCACCAAGCTTCTCCACCAGCACACCACGCGGCACGCCTCCCCCGCGTCCCTCGCACGTGATACCCTCGAGCTCGCACTGGCGCAGTTCCCAAACAACACCAGCTTCCTTTCGCTGTACCTCTACGGCGAGCTGGGCGGGAGGGTGTACGGGCGGGTGCAGCGGTTGACCGCGGAGCTGACAGGCGGCGGGGGTGGTGACGCAGCCGGGGCCGGAGGCATCTCGGGCAAGGGGGTGGTCGGGCAGCTGTGGGCCGTGTGGGCTGAGGGGATCTCTGCGCATCGCACGTTCTGGGACGCGGGCGGTGGAGGTGCTGAGCGTGTGCGTCTGGCGCTCGACCGGGGGGTGAACTCTGCCATGTGAGTTGTCCTGGGTGCGCTCTGCATGGACGCTGCTGACTTCTTTGACCTGGCACAGGGGCAAGTCATGCGCCGCACTGTGGCTCCTGTACATCGAATTCGAAGCCATGCTGGGGAACGTGGCGGCAGCAAAATCGCTCTGCTATCGGGCCGTGTCGTGTCTCGGAGGCTGTAAAGGTGCGTCTGATGGCAGGCAGTGATGGGTGATCGTGATGGTGATGGCGGCGTCTGTGCGGTGTCTCGCGTTTCGGCGTTCCTGAGACAATGACCCCGGGCCCGAGCGCCGCATTGTTTCGGGCGGGGCTTGACGGGGGCGACGCCGCACGGGCCGCACAGGAGAGCAGTGGGCTGACGCTACGACCGTGTTTGGCGTGTGTTTTAGCTCTGTACCTTCTCCCCTTGAGCCCCTTGCTCCGCGCACACTTCACCCCACGTGAGCTCAAGGACTGGTCAGAGCTCACCATCGAGCGGGGGATCCGCCTCCGGGTGCCGTTCGACCGCTTCTGGTCCAACCACGACGACGGCGAGGGCGGGGAGCGGGCGATCGAGCTGCCAGAGGACGAGCAGCTGGGAGAAGACGAGCTGGCGTTCCTGTCGGAGCGGCAGGCGCTGAAACCGTACTGAGCATGCATGGTGCGTGTCAGCGGTGCGTGTCGGGGCTGCTGGACCCAGGGTGCGTATCGGGCAAATGTCTCCTGGCGACCGACCTCCTTTCGAACGCTTTAATAAAGAACCAAGGCGGGCGTGCGGCATGCGGGGCAGTCGAGAGACGGCCGGCCGACGAGTGAGCGGGCAGCGCATTCGTATCTTGGACAGCCAAATCATCGTAATAAGCGAAGGCAGGATTGCGTGACGGTGGCTGGACGAACGTGGCGACGAAAAGCTTTTAAAGTTGATTGCTCTTACAACCCATCATTCCTTACCCCAGAAAGACTAACCCCATACGTTCGCGACTACCACCCACAACGATGACCACGACCACCATCAAGGCCCGCGGAGTGCTGTTTGACCTGGACGGGACGCTCATCAGTGAGTGGCTGGGCTCTCTCTCTCTTTGCGCCACAGCGACCACGGCTGACACTCCATCCTGCAGGTTCGACTCCAGTATGCGAGGCAGTCTGGGAGAAGTGGGCGGAGGAGTATGATGTGGACTTGGAGCAGGTTTTCAAAAGTGAGTTCCCGCCGCGCCCTTCTAAAACACCACACGGCCCTGAGCCATCACTCCGCATCACCCCGATCAATCCATCAATCAGCCCATCACTGATGCCATCATTCCACACAGACTCGCACGGGATCAGGACGTCTGAGCTGCTGCGGTACTGGTGCAAGATCGAAGATCCGATCAAACTCGAGGTGCGTCGGCGATCACCGCTGCTGTTGCTATTACTGACAGTCAGTCCCAGCGCGCCACTGAGAAGTTTGAATCAGACGTCCTGGTGGAGGCCCAGCGGCAGGCGCTCAACGGGATGGCAGGCATACAGCTCCTCCCCGGTGTTCAGAACCTGCTCGTCGCACTCAATACCGCGTCTGGCGACAAGACACGGTGGGCTATAGTCACGTCTGGTAGGTCCACCTGCTCTCTTTGGAAATTTGCGACGACACAGCTGACAGTCCATGGCAGCAACCAACGCATACGCCACCACTGCCATCACCAGCGTCGACCTCCCCGTACCCAAGAACTCCCATCTCATCACCGCCGACGCCGTCACCCGCGGCAAGCCCCACCCCGAGCCATACATAATGGGCGCGGCAGCTCTCGGCCTCCACCCCAGCGAGTGTATGTCAGCCTCCGCTTCCATAAGCTCCAATACGACATCACTGACGGACATACACACAGGCATCGTGATAGAGGACGCGCCGACAGGAGTGCGAGCAGGCGTCGCGAGCGGCGCGCAGGTCATCGCGGTGTGTACGAGCCACGACCGGTCAAAGCTGGAGGGGCTTGGCGCGCACTGGATCGTCCAGGACCTATCAAAGTGAGCCAGATGAGCAGTTGGCGTGGGTGTATGTAGCTGACTTGAATGGTAGCATCAACCTAGACAGGGTGGACGACGAGGTGACCATCGTCATTCGATAGCGCGGGTCGCTATCCCATGGTCATCGGTTCGGGTACCAACACACAAAATGTACATCTAACTCGTTATGCACATGCACCCATCACTTTCCCGTCTCCGACGCCGTCGCTGCCGTCGACTCTGCACTCGGCGTCGCCTCCACAATAATCAGCACCGACCCCTCCTCGGTCGCACCCAACGTCGACAGCACATCCCGACTGTCCAAATCCGTCCCTCCCCCGCCATCCCTACACCTATTCAGCTGCGCCAGCAGACCCTCGATCTCCTCGTTCTGGCTACCTATATACGACGTCTGATTCGCCAGCGTCTGCTCATTCTCCAAAATTGTCGCCCTGTTTGGGCCAATCTTATCATGCTCCGAGCGGCGGTGCGAATACACGTACGTGACCCCGATGCCGGTACCGAGCGATGCGAGTACAGTCACCACTGAAATAGGCGCAATGGCTCTATCGCACAATCGGAGGGGAGAAGGACATCCCCCAATCCTGCAGGCGACTGGTCAGTAGAGCTCACGGAAGGGAAGAACGGACTGACCAGCTGCTTGTACGGGCGCTATCATTCTGTTCTGATCGACGGGAATCCTGTGCGTGCTCTTCGTCGTAGGGCCCGGACATGACTAAGAAGTGGTATGGTGTGGTTCGGGTTTCGAACAATGTGCTTGAAGTCACGGTGCAGGGTTAAGTATGACTGTAACACTCATCGGGTTTGATAAGGACCTTTGTTGTTGTTGTGTCAAAGAGACTCACAGTCTCCCGTGTGAGTGGGAACAGACCCGACAGTCACACGCCACGTCACCGCGGGGAGCATCCTCGTTGTATCAAGGAATGTTTGCTTCTCAATCTCAAGTGTATGCGGTGATGGTAGTGCCCCTCGTGTCGGACTGGTGAGAAATGAACTCGAAACAGGAACACGAAGGTTTCTCATGTGTACACAAAGGTGGGTCGTTCTCGTCTGCCAGCAGTGGTGTCAACACAGCAACAATCGCTCACATGTTGTGGGAACAAGGGTGGTGGCAGGAGATATATATTCCAAGCCTTCCTCCCCAACCTGCCGCTAGCTAACTCAGCTTTTTGCCACCTGGCACTGGCAACATGGCTTCCAAGAACGGCGATAGAGATACTAACACTACTAACACTTACGGTGGCAGGTAAGCCGAACACCTTTCCTTCCGCTCTACAAACGAGCAGAGCAGATCCAAGTACTCACCTTTCCCTCACCGTCCCAGCACAAGCCGTACCACAGACAACACCACCTTGGAGCTCCCCTCATACGGAGAGGCGACCGGTGCTACCGACTCTAGATTGGACAATCTTTACACCTGGCCGCGGCCCTCTCTCCAATCCCACCGCGATTGCCGCTCAGTCGCTGGTAAGGCCCGAAGTTATGCTGGTTGGACGACTGCCATAGGGAGCGGGGCTATGGGTATCGGCGCTCTCATTGGATGGGGAGCCAATGACTTTGAGACAAAGAGAAAATTACACTCGCAGTCGAACAAGATCACCTCTCAAGTCGGGAGTATAAATGGCAAAGCGTTCACGATACAAGAGAACGACAGTAGGATTGCGCGGTATCGCGACGATCTCGAGAGTTGTACGACAAATGGGCTGCAGAGTAGGGGGTTGCTGGGGGCGGCTATAATTGGACTGGAAGAGGAAACGCAGGACGGGGAGGGTGAGCCCATCGTTCAGTGGACGCCGACTGGTGAAGAGGCATCGCAGACACCTCCGTAACGTCCTTACTGCAGGCTCATGATGTACATATGATGGGTCGCTTATCGTAGTGTGAGAATGGTTACCATGCAGCATAACGTGCCACATTTATGAAAGGTAGTCAAACCGTACCGTTACCCAAGCAAGACATCCCTCACACACCGCCTCCCGGTGACGTCTTCAGCGCCGCGCCGTATCAGGAATAGAGCTCGCTGTTGCCTTCCTTTTTCTGTACCCACAAAATCGTCCCCTCCTCCTCATCTTCCTGCTCCCACGATCCCCCTCTCCGACATCTACACCGGGTCTCTCCTCTACTGCAGCCGCCCTGCTCCTTGTCCCGACGACTTTAGGTAGCGCGGGTCGATACCCTCATGAGCACTGGTTCGGCTATCGAAACAATTCAAGATATAAAATGTGCATCTAGCTTGGCATACACATGCACTACTCAAGCCATCATCTTCCCGCCTCTGACACCGTTGCTGCAGTCACTTCTGCAGTCGGTGTAGCCTCCACCGTAATCAACACCACTCCATCCGTCTGCGTCGCACCCGACGTCGACGACAGTGCATCCCCGCTCTCCACACTTCCTCCTGCCCCTCTATCCCAACACCACTCCAGCTCCTCCCCCAGCCTCTCAATCTCCCCCCTCTGATCCAGCATATGCGACTATTGGTCCCTCAGCGTCTTCTCATTCTCCGACATCTTCGCTTCATTCGCTCTCATCTGCCGCTGCCCGCGGAGGTACCCCGGCACTAACGTACTAGTGACGCCGGAGCCGATAGCGAGGACTGCGAAAGCGGCGATGGCGGCCAATTGTTTTGACCTGCACACAACAGGTCAACTACCCTCCAGCCTCCGATCTTCCACCCGCCCCCACCGCGAGTGCCGCACCGCCACCAAAGAGTTTGTAGCCTCGCACCCCAGCACCACTTTGACCGGCATCGTGACTCTCATGGTAGGAGCCGGCTCTTGCGGTGGATACGGTCTGAGCGAGATCCTAACCGCAAGCAAGCTCGCGGGGCAGTCGGATGATATCAAGTATCAGAACGGGAACATGTCTGAGAAAGCCTTGACAATTCAAGCGAATGATAGGCAGATTGCCGATTATCGCGCTGACATTGACAGCTGCATGGGTAAATGGGCTACAGGGTAGAGGGGAGTGGGATTTGGGGAGTGTAGGGCTAGGAGAGGAAACGGAGGACGGAACTGGCATGCCCTTTGTTGAGAGGACGCCGACGGGTGGTGCGCCATCGCACACACCTCCGTGATGTCGTAATTACCGGCTCGTTATGTACATGTCATGGATATCTTTTGATCACACGTACAAAGCTGGGCACCATGCAACATGATATCCTAACACCATTATTGTGCAGATAAGCTGTCACACAAGCAAGGCATCCCTTACATTCCTTACACATCGCCCGACGTCGTCTCCAACGCCGAATCAGAAGCAAAGCTCTTTCCATCCTCCGATGTATGCACAGACGGCACCCACCAAACTTTCACCTCCTCTTCATCCTCTTGCTCTCCCATGCTCCCCACCTGGGAAACCCACACCGGGTCTCTCCTCTGTAGCTGCTCTGTCCCCTGACACGACGACTCGAGCGCCTGGATCTTCTGCTCCAGCTCAGTATTCTTTGTCCTTGCGTCGGTAGCCGCTTTCTCCCAGTCATCAGCTCTCGCGTCGCAAGCTTCATAGTTTCGAGTCCGCAGGTAGCTTGCCACTCCGATCGCAGACAGGGGAATCAGAGAACCCATCATCAAAACGGTCAATGGGTGTCGCCTCGTGAGGAATGACTGTGGCCGGATCACATGATTCTTGGTATACGAGGTCTCGGTGTACGTCTTCTTGGGGTTCCACCAGTGTTGGAGGGTCGGCTCCGTACGCCATGTCTCCTCGGGTCGAGCAGGGAACTGGGGGTTGTTGACGCTGAATACAGTTTGGGGACGGCGCGGGACCGCAGAGTTCGGGCCATTGCTGATGCCGATCTCGGCGACGAATGAGTAGTCAAAAGGCTCTGTGCCGGGCTCTTGACGGCGAGTGTTTGTGCCGGTGGTAGGATGGTAGGTAGGCGGGGGGCGGCTCTGGTCTTGGGAAGACATGTCTGCGGATTGTCTTGTGACGTTCGAATGCGCGATTGGACAATGCGGCTAGATGCTGGGAGTGCTGTGGAGCTGTGGGGGATGGTTGATGTGGTCTTGGCGGAAGACTACGTGTGGCGGGTGGGGGGTGGTAGTAGTGATAAGAATCGAGGAGACGAGTCGTGCAATAAGACGAGGTATTTGCTGAAGACAGTCACACCATCAGTGAAGATGGCAGAGTGCACTCGGGCGCCTATAGACTCAAAGGATCGCCCTACACTGAGCACCAAAGAGCACCCTTCATTCGGAGAAGCTGTCTTGCAACCTTTGAAATCAGTAGGTTTGAGGGGGTGAAAAGACGGAAGGTCACGCTGGTGAGGTCAGCGTTGGCGAGCCGCCTGAAGGTCTGGATGCCTGGTGAAGTGAGAGAAGAGTTTGAGCTCGTCAAAGGCATCTTGACGGTGTGCGCAGTCACTTTCACCATTGGTCGCTGCATGCTCACGTAAATACGGCTTCTCCACGCTCACTCGACCTCAGTCCTGAGGACGAAACCTTTCCAAACCCCGCCGGCAGGAGATCACTGAGCAGCCCCCTCTTCCCCATCGATCGAGGGCTTCCACCAAAGCTGCAGTCTGTCCTCTTCCTTCTCCTTGTCCCCAACCTCCCCCACCCAGACCGGATCTCTCGTCTCCACCCCCGCGTTACTGCCACACGAAGCCTCGAGCTGCGCGATCCTCTGCCTCAGCTCGGTGTTCTCTTTGAGCTCCCTCGTTGCCTCGCTCTCCCAGTCTTTGGCGTTGGAATTGCACGACGCGTAGACGTTTGCCCATGAAAAGCTCTGAGCGCCAATGGCTGCAATGGGGATGAGTGATCCGAGGGCAACGAGCGTGAGGGGATGACGGCGGGTAAGATACGAGCTAGGGCGAACGACAAAGTTTTCCGTGATGGAAGTCTCTGTGTAGTTCCTCTTGGGGTTGTGCCAGTGACGCAAAGTCGGCTCGATACGCCAAGTCTCCTCCGGCCGCTCGGGGAAGGGCGGGTTGTTGAGGCTGAAGGTGGCGGTCGGGTGCCCGGTGTGGGTGGTGTCGGCAGTGGGGCCGTTGCCCAGCTCTACGTCACTGAGGTCCTCGCCGGTGACCGTCGTGTCGTTGGTTTGCTGACGGCGAGGGGGGACGGAACGGCTGCTGCCGGGCATGCTGCCTTCGTTGCGGCTGGCCATGATCGATGATCGGTGTTGAACTCTGATGAATCTGGTGTAACGGTGAGGTGAGTGGTAGTTCAGCGTTACGATGACTCGACGGAACACGAGTTCTTGTTGAGCGCCGGAGTCTATTTATCACTCGCCGTGTGTCCAGCAGAGGTATTTTGTGCTCGTTGATGATGGCCCCACAAGTATGTCATTAGACACCAAACAAGACCTTAACAAAAAGCGATGTTCTCGCTGCACAGATTCTATGAAAGGAATCATCATCTCTCTTTGCAGCCCAGCGCTCTCAAAGACGACAAAGTCACCCCGCACCCCGCGCCCCGCGCCAATGTCGGTCTCCCCGCGAAGCCCTCACCCGCCCGACTCCCTTGTCCCCCAGACCAAGCTCAGCAGTCTCGAGACGCCGTCTCATCAAGGGTATCCAAATGCTAATATTACAGTGTACAGATGTGTCATCTACACCCCCTCTACGCGCATACACCCCGCTCCCGACGTTTACACCAGCAGCACCGAGTTGATACAGCCGTCGTTCTCTGTAGGGGTGTGGCATGTCAGCGGCTGCGACTACCACCTGACAGAGCAGGAAAAAGCAGAAAGACGCGTACCTGGGTTGTTGGTGATCTGGGCGTACTCTGTAACGAACAAAAGACAGCTTCGTTAGAGATTGCACTAAGGTAGAGAGAACGAGACGACGCACTGGACCAAACGACCTTGCCTCCGGTGGTGACCAACCCCAACTCGGACACGTTGACCTCGATGATGGTACCCTTTGTGAGCACACCTATGAAATGCAGTGTCAGCGTCCACTCGCCATAGATCCAGAAACAGGACTTACCAAGCGAAGTGTAGAGCGGCGACTGAGGGTTCTTCTTCACGCCAAGGATGGGTAATTGGAAAGTCGTCTTGAGCTCGGGGTGGGTGACGTTGGCTTTTGTCATACGCAGACCTGTGGGTCGGATGAATCGCTACACCAGTCGTCTGTCAGCTCCAACCCAGAGTCCAAAGGTCATGAGGGAGACATACCTCGAGCTTTACAGGCTTTCGCGTGAACCCCTCCCCAACGAACGTCGCCTTGTTGACCATCCTCTTCCAGCTCTTCCCCTTGTGCTTTCCGGTCTTGATGACCTTGAACATCTCCTCCTCCGCGATACCTCGGACCTTGGGCAGGGGCACCGCGTACTTGGCCGCGCGGTCCTTGCGGCGGTCCTTGACTGCCGACGAGAGCGCTTTTGCGTCCTGTCGTTCTCGTCAGCTATAGCTCTGGCATTCTTCACACCAGATGAGCAGCGGACAAACCTTCTGACCCTCCCTGTCCAACAAGTACGCAGGCAAAGCCCCCTCCTTGACGGCCCCGTCGTCCTTCTGCTTGACGTTGCGCTCGTCGTGCGCCTTGAGCGTCTTCTTCATCTGCACCTTCTCGGCGTGGCGCTTGGCGTGCAGGAGCTTGGCCTTGTGCCCGAAGATCTTCTGGGCGTCGGCGGAAGCCTTGTGGGCCTCTCGGGCGGTGCGCTTGCGCCTGCGGTGTGGGGTGGTTAGCACATGTCGGTGTGGAGTCGGGTGTGACTGCTGGTAAGGCGCCACGGATGGTTGGGGTAAAGAGCAGCACGCACTTCTTCTCCTCATAGTCCATTCGGCGACCATGTCGCTTCCTGTGCTCGTCCATATACTCATTCTGTCGTCGGCACCTGCAGCATCAGCATATACCCTTCGGATCGCGGCGGCGCGGAGCCAGAGTAGGAAGAGCAACGGACCTGCGGCTGTGAGAGGGCAGAGAGTTAGCGCTATTAACACCGGGATTATGCTGAGTTCACTCACCATCTTGACTGTGTTCTATAGGTAGGGTATGAGAAGAGGAATACGGTGATGCATGTATGGAGATGGACATGGCAGCTCAACCCAGCAGCGGCGGCGGCGGTGGACGATGCCGGCCAGCAAAATTTCTGATCCCGCCGGAGACCTGCTTGTGCCGGTGCGTCCAAGAATTTTGAAAGACGCATCAAGTCACGCTTTGCATAAACAAGCATCCCACCACTCAACACAGCAAGCATACAAGATGGGTCTCGCAGAGCGCAAGGTTAAACGTGAGCCATGCTCAGAAGCACGATACTTGTGAGGCCAGAGCTGACTCTACCGCGCAGAACGCATCGGGAACGACCCCCGCAACCTCACCTGGTCGGGCGACAAGGACCGCTTCTCCTACAAGCACATGACCGCCCTCGGGTGGAAAGACAACACCGGTCTCGGCAGCGACGCCTCTGGCAACCCCAACCATATCGCTGTGGTGCGCAAGTCCGATAATGGCGGTATCGGTATGGCACGGCAGATCAAGGAGGGGGGTGACTTGGCGGCGGGCGCGGGGCAGGCGGGGCAGGGGCTGGAGGAAGTGCTGAGGAGGTTGGCGGCGAGTGCGAGTGCGAGCCCGAGTCCTGCACCTGTGGTAGAGGCTGAGGAGAAGCCCAAGGCGCCCATGCGGAACAAGATTGCGTAGGTCCATCGTCTCTCTCTACTTCCCTCTGCGCTGACATGTGTGCTGTAGCTCGCGCCAACGCCATCTCGCCTCCAAGCGCATGGCCTCGTCCGACCCCAAAGCCCTCGCCGAGATCCTCGGCGTCTCCGTCTCCTCCCTTCCCTCCACCCCCCGTGCCGGCTCCCCCTCCGACTCTGCCGCCTCCACCCCCGCACCCGAGGAGAAGCCCGCCGCCGAGGCAGGCGACGAGCGCACATCAGACGAGGTGGTCGCGACCTCGAAACTCTCCGTCTCCGACTACTTCCGCCAAAAGATGCGCGAGAAGATGCTCGCGAGGCAGGCTGCTGCTGGCGGTGCCTCCAGCTCTGAGGGCGTCAAGCTTGAGGTCAAGGAGGAGGACTTGCCCGCGAGCAGCCTGGAGCGACTCGGCGAGAGCAGTACCCTGCGCAAGCCTGTTGGTGGGACGGCGTGGGAAGGCGAGAAGATGACTTTCAAGGAGGAGGTGAAGGTGGAGTTTGACCCGTCGGATTCCACCGCGGCGATCCCAAAGGAGGAGAGCAAGGCAGAGAAGAAGGCGAGGAAGGAGGCGAAGCGGTTGGCCAAGCTGCAGGCGGCCGCTGGGGTAAAGGTGAAGGAGGAAGAGGTGGACCCGATACACCAGGCGGCGGAGGCGGTGGATGCGTTCGAGCACCGGGGAGAGGGGGTGCAAGTGAAGGTCGAGCCGGGGATGGAGGCTGTGGCGGGGGAGACTGAGAAGGAGAGGAAGAAGAGGGAGAAGAAGGAGAAGAAGGCGGCCAAGGCGAGTGAGGAGGCAGTTGTGAAGCAGGAGCCTGCTGCTGAGGAGCAGCCGGTAGAGGTCAAGTCGGAGAAGAAGCGTAAGCGGGATGAGAGCGGGGAGGGCGAGACGAAGAAGAGCAAGAAGGACAAGGAGGGGAAGAAGGAGAAGAAGGTCAAGGTGAAGAAGGAGTAGGGTGGGCATAGAGTTGGGGGTTTTTGTCATTGTTGTCATATACTAGCATTATTGGGATTTTCGCATGTATGGTCTGGACTTTTGCTGTTTGCTCTTGACGGATCAAAGCCCTTTTGCGCGGCGACAGGTCACTCAGAGTGGAGCTCCATGCGAGGTCGAATTGGCCATCAACAACTACTTTGTACATGTATCGCCGGTCCAGCAGAAAAGTATACGGCCCGGGGGGAAGGGGCATACTTGTGTCCGTCCAACATGTGCTAACTCGACCATGGCCACACCAATCGTGGTCACACCAGTCTCGACACGGCCGACGGGAACTGTGCCGATGCCACCGATCTTGTACACGTCCTGGAGGGGAAGACGGAGGGGCTTGTCGGTGGGACGGGTAGGGGGGTCGATGGAGTCGATGGCCTCGAGAAGGGTCTTGCCCTTGGCGGCACCGGCCTTGGTCTCCTTGTTCCATCCCTTGTACCAGGGCATGCTGGGGGAGAGTCAGCGATTCGAGCGCGACTTCACGATGATTCATATCATAATAGATGGTAGGCTTTGTACTCGCATGACTGAGGATGACACAGACAATTGCAAGGAATGCGTACCTCCGCTCGTCATATATCGATCGAATGGCGGCACCTTCGACACGTGCTCGAGAATGCATACATGACAAGTACGCCGCGCACGCACGCACTACTACACGACGACACAGTAGCACGTCGCACGCAGGGACCAGAAGACCCGAGCCTTTTTCCATTCTACTGTACCGCTAGTCATGCGAGAGCGGGGCAGTGACTCACTGTAGCTGACCTCTTCTCTCTCCTGACTTTCTCAGCCATGAGCAGAGCTATCGTGGCAGCAGCCTGTTGCCCCTCCTGCCCATCCTGTACCAAAGACTTCAGCGGTGACCAGGCACGCCACACTGGACGGGGTCAAAAAAGCCTTCCCGGAATCAAATCCGCCACACTGTACGGCGTTTTCATTGCGGCGAAAAAAATAGTGGTGGCCCTGGTGCCAGCCGCGGATTGAAAGGCCCCAGGCTCCCCCCAAATTCTCATTCCTCTTCTTCACCTCCTCTATTTCCCCCTACCAAAACAACTCGTGAGTGCCCCCTCCCCCCACCCCCACACCTCCCCATCCCCTTCCCCCATCCCCACGACACTCTGCGGTGGCGTCGAGGAGGTCCAGGGAGCCGTTTTCAGCTTGTTTCGTCGGTCGCTGTGGAGCGGGGCGGGTGGCGGGGCGATAGCGTATTGTCGGGGTTCCACCTCCGCTATACTCTTGAGCCTCGCGCAGCACCTCCCCGCTACACTCGACAGTCGATCCTGCGAAGGAGCGGCTTCCGTGGTGCATTCTGCGGTGTCGGCGGCGGCGGATTCGCTCCACCGCCTCGCTCCGCAAATTTGCCGCCAGTCGGGCACACAGGGGGCGTTTTCCACGGCTTTCTTTGTCTTCCATCAATACACACATGAGCGGAAAGCTGATTCTTTCATTTTCTTCAGATAAATCTTCAAAATGGGTAAGGTCAGTAACAGCGCTTTCGCGATTAAAATTTTCTCGACCCCCTTTGACCCCCCGACGGCCGTGCTGACGATGCTTATCTTTGCGCATACAGGACAAGCTCCACGTGTGAGTTCTTTTTGCATCTTTTTGCGCTTTGACCGCCACTGACCCCAATCACAGTAACGTCGTCGTCATCGGTCACGTCGACTCCGGTAAGTCGACCACCACCGGTCACTTGATCTACAAGTGCGGTGGTATCGACAAGCGTACTATCGAGAAGTTCGAGAAGGAGGCTGCCGAGCTCGGCAAGTGTGAGTACTTTTCCCTCTCTCCCGGCATGGCCTCGCTGACCCCCGCCCAGCCTCGTTCAAGTACGCCTGGGTCCTTGACAAACTCAAGGCCGAGCGTGAGCGTGGTATCACTATCGACATTGCTCTTTGGAAGTTCGAGACCCCCAAGTACCAGGTCACCGTCATCGACGCCCCCGGTCACCGTGACTTCATCAAGAACATGATCACCGGTACCTCCCAGGCCGACTGTGCCATCCTCATCATCGCCACCGGTATCGGCGAGTTCGAGGCCGGTATCTCCAAGGACGGTCAGACCCGCGAGCACGCCCTTCTCGCGTTCACCCTTGGTGTCAAGCAGCTCATCGTTGCTTGCAACAAGATGGACACCTGCAAGTGGTCCGAGGACCGTTTCAACGAGATTGTCAAGGAGACCACCAACTTCATCAAGAAGGTCGGGTACAACCCCAAGTCCGTCCCCTTCGTCCCCATCTCCGGGTGGCACGGTGACAACATGCTCGAGGAGTCTACCAAGTGAGTCGCTTTTGCCTCTTCTCTCTACTCGCGACAGCGCTGACTCTCCCCCAGCATGCCCTGGTACAAGGGATGGAACAAGGAGACCAAGGCCGGTGCCGCCAAGGGCAAGACCCTTCTCGAGGCCATCGACTCCATCGACCCCCCTACCCGTCCCACCGACAAGCCCCTCCGTCTTCCCCTCCAGGACGTGTACAAGATCGGTGGTATCGGCACAGTTCCCGTCGGCCGTGTCGAGACTGGTGTCATCAAGGCTGGTGCGTTACGTTTATTCATTTTTTTTATGTTCGATGCTGACTGACTTTTTTCTTAGGTATGGTCGTCAACTTCGCTCCTTCCAACGTCACCACTGAGGTGAAGTCCGTCGAGATGTGAGTCTTTCTGTCATCGTCTTGGTGTCGTCGGCATCGTCTTGTGCCGTCGGATCTGTCACTTGAGTATGTCGCTGACATCTCTTGTAGGCACCACGAGCAGATCCCCGAGGGTCTCCCCGGAGACAACGTCGGCTTCAACGTCAAGAATGTTTCCATCAAGGATATCCGCCGAGGTGAGCATCTGTTCTTATTCTCCATTTTCCATACCTCGAGCTTTTTCAGCCCGTCTGTGCCACTTGTATGACTTTGGCTGATGTCATCCTCCCTCTTCCCCTTCCTCAGGCAACGTCTGCTCTGACTCCAAGAACGACCCCGCCAAGGAGGCCGCGTCCTTCAACGCCCAGGTTATCGTTCTTAACCACCCCGGTCAGATCGGTGCCGGTTACACCCCCGTGCTCGACTGCCACACGTGAGTTCCTTTACGCGTCCATGCCCCAGTCCTATACTGACTAGCAATCTACAGTGCCCACATCGCGTGCAAGTTCGCCGAGATCATCGAGAAGATCGACCGTCGTACCGGTAAGACCATGGAGGCCGCCCCCAAGTTCGTCAAGTCCGGCGACGCCGCCATTGTCAAGCTTGTGTCCCAGAAGGTGTGTCCTCGTACTCGATCTTGCCCTTGTCCATCGCTAACTTACCGCTGCCCCTCCCCAGCCCATCTGTGTCGAGTCCTACGCCGACTACCCCCCTCTCGGGCGTTTCGCCGTCCGTGACATGCGTCAGACCGTCGCTGTCGGTGAGTCGTATCTTCTACCTTCGGTGGCGGCTTCTATGGCTAATAAACGGCCCAATTTTAGGAGTTATCAAGTCAGTCGAGAAGACGGATGGCAAGGGTGGCAAGGTCACCAAGGGTGAGTTCCACGTCTTCCGAGATCGATTGGAGAAAAAACCGCTGACTTATGACCCGAATAGCCGCCGAGAAGGCCACCAAGAAGAAGTAAATACTTCTCTCTTCTTAGTCTTCATAGCCTTTCGTCTCTCTTCATGCATCATTGTGGATGAGACTGTATCTGTAGGCTTTGCGCTTTCCTGGTTCCACACACTCAGAGGTAGTATCGAGAGTTGAAAGAGAAGAGTAAGTACTGTACTTCTCGGCGCGGCTGTGGAAGGGTGGGAGCATTTTTGGCCGTGTCGTCTTCGCGGCGTGGGTTCTATCCAGCGCTCAAGGTAGCAGCAGGTCAGATCAAGTCTAATGCATACACTCAGATGTATTATTGCATGCATAGGCTCCCGTGAGGCATATGTCTAGTCCGCAAAGATTCGTGGAAAGACGCCGACGCAAGAGAAGATGGGGACACCGGGACGCGGCGCGCATCGTTTGCCGCCGGCGGGGCCTGCTGCGGGCACTGGTGTCTTTGAGCATGTTCCATGCACTTGGAAGTGGCATCTTGAAGCCTTTAGCAGCTGAATAGCAAGGCTTTGTGCATGTACAAGGTACATAGAACACCACGCAGGAGACATGACATGTTGTACAACATCATGTCGTCGGCACGCTCGCTCATGAAGTTGTTCTGTTCTCCGCGCCCAAGACACCATCTTCTTCATCCTACCATTCCATCTCCTCTTCACTCATCGCTCGCACCGTACTCATCAACTTTACCAAACAAAAAACAAACTTCAGCGAGACAACGACGAAACATGTAAGTGGCAGAGCTCCTCGCAGCACCAGGAATGCATGCAGGGGTAGGGGCGTCTCAAGATGAGCTGGGCTGACGATGTGCCAGTCGCGACGGCGGTCAGCTTGCTACTACATACTGTCAACACTTCGGCACCGGCAGCGACATCAGCCCATTCACCCCCGCCCCAATCCCCATAAACCGTACGAGCCGAGCCTCCTTTGCAGTTGAATTAAGGGAGTGGGGGAGAGGCCGAAATTACGCTGTCGGCTGCAGCTCGTCCACCGCGCCACCGCCTCCTCTCCCGTGGGTGCATCATCAGATCCCACCACCACCACTTCTCCACATCACCAACTCCACCCGCCATCACCTCTCCTCGCCGAAACTCCGACGTCTCCAGATCTACCGCGATCGCTGGGATCAATAACGCCCTCGAGAGGGCACCGAGGAGCACGGCGCCAGGCGATCAGGCCTACCCTGACAGCAAACAATGCTACAACCACCTCATCGTCTCTCCCCTCCCCGCTCCCGTGCCGATATGTCCTGGATGTGATAACGTCCCGGCCATCCTATCGCATTCCAGATTGCCCTTGGCTCGATCGAGTGCTAACGGTGTTCTGCAGGACCATCAACATGACAGCCCGCGACGAGAACCGAACTCCCGAGACGATGTGGTGGATGTGGTCGTGGCCACCATGAAGGTGGTAGATGGTTTGGGTGACGAGGGACGAGGGTGGATGGGATCGTCTTTGGGGTAAGTTTGACTCACTTGGTGTATCAAGAAGCGCGCTTACATGTGCCGCGACAGATGTTGGACCGTCTGGTACAGTGGCTCAAAGCCTGGCAGAGAAACCATCATTTGGATAGAGATCATGTTTCCAGCACAGTGGTGAGCAGCTCGTGTGACCCGCCCACGGCCTCTATCCGTGCTGACTCCAAGGTCTGGCGTTGTTTCACCATACATAGGCAAGCTCCTCGGTGTCTTCGGCGGACAAGCAGATACGAGGCCGACAATGGCAGTACGGGATGACTCGGTTGTGAGGTTGTGCTCGGGTGAGGTGAGCACTCTCTCATCATGGCGCTGACCGCCCGAGGAAGACGTAGTGGGAGTCTCGCTGTCCGACAAGTATGTGGACGACCTCTAATCTCAACTCCGAGGAAGAAGGGGCAGGCTGCGTGTCAAGACTCTTCGACGGAACTGCCAGAGCAGCCTTTGACGTGAATGTATGAGCCGCGCCGCTCGGTACTGATCATAGGACTGTCACCGTAATTGCGTCGCAAGGCGATATCATACAGCATGTCATGCATAGAGAGTGACCAGATCCTTCGAGACATCCTATCCTTCCGACGAAGAATCATCGACAACGATCGTCTTTCTTTGGCGGCTTACCCCTCGTTTCATGGGGAGGGTTCGACTCTCTGATGCTCCTCACTACGTGAGCTGTCAGACAAGACAATTCTGCGCCGACTCGCTCCACGCCTGATGGGGGGCGACGACGGGGGAGAGTGAGAGCGGGGTGGGGGATGTGCGTCTATCTTCAGAAAGGTGATGTACTGTAGTGGACACCATCAGTAACCCCATCGTCCAGCGCCACTGCCACGTCGACTTACGTCGTCCACCTTAGGCTTGGGGTATTTGATGGACCCGTACTGCTTGACCTCGTACCGGGCCGCCTGCCAGAACGGCTCTCTGTACGAACGAAGGATCTGTTGGAAGCACGACCGTGAGCGTCTGTTACCAGTGACGAGACGGAGCGTGGCGAACTCACGCTATTGAACAAAGCAGTTTTGGCGACCGGCGTGGCTTCGCCCTCCTTTTCGCTCAGCCTGCCCATCCGACTCTTGAGGCTGCTCACGGCTCCGTTGAACACGCTCTTCACGGACGTCGGGGGCTTCGCTCTCTTCTTCCCCGTACGGGAACCCGTCGGGGCCAGCTTGAGACCGTGAGCTACACCGCGGTATCAGCAATCTTTCCGCAAAAAAACGACGGCCAAGCTGAATCATACGCACTGCCATCGTCTTGCCACACACCCCTCTTGACGAGGCGGGCCTTGAGGGCCGTAAGGAAGGCGTGGCTCTATCACTTGCTATCAGCTTGGCACCGCTTCTATAGCCAAATCAACTTACAAGCGGGGATTTGATCCGCGTAGGAAAGTTCACACCCCCCCGCTCCGTCATCTCAGCTTCCACGGCCGTCTCAAAAAACGCCCAGCGCCTGTCGAGGACCTACAGAGCAGTAGACGTTAGCCGAGATCCTGTTATGGAAAGAATGAATGAACTTGCTTCAGAGATGATCAGAGATGACTTGTCCCGACGCTCGCCGTCCTCCTCGTCATCCTTGTCGCTGTCCTCGTCGCTGTCGCCGCCCTCATCCTCCAGCTCATCTTCCACCGCATCTTCAACCTCGTCACCCTCCGCCTTGTCAAGCTTCTTCCGCACCAGCTTCAGCGCCGCATCAATCTCGTGTTTGACGGTCCGCTCAATGGCGGAGGACCGCTGCTTGCCTCGCTGGAGCTTCGAAACTTGCTCCTCCCCGAGCACTGCCAGAAAACATTAGCCATGACGGGAGACCACCAAACCACGACAGAGTCGCGCGCGATACCGCCTGGTCGCCTCGAGGAGCTCGATCCGGCGCTTCTCGTCTTTGGCTGAAGCTGGAGGTGGCCGTAAGAAGCCGGGGAGGTCAGAGGCTTTCATGGAGTCTGCCACGGCGTACACGGCGTGCTCGGCTCCGACGACCTCGCCCTGAGGTGTGGGACCAGCGCTCTGGACACTACTGTGACGACAGGAATCACTTACGATCCAGGCACTGTAGAACAGCACACTGCCGTGCGTTTTCTCCTTGAAAACCTCCTCCTCCCCGTATCCTCCCGCCCCCAGGCATTGCCGAATGAACCTCAAAGGTTCGTCCACAACAACGCGCCAGTTGGTTTCCCGGAACGGCTTGGGATCGGTGTCGATGTAGACGTCGATACTCTTGTCCATGCACGCTCCGATCTTGCAGATCCAAAAGGCCTCGGCAAGACCGAGGGCCAAGCCGAGCCTGCCGCTGCTCCGGGGGGTCCAGTTCGCCGGGTGGACATTGTCCAGCCACAAAACACCGAATATCAACTGGTACCCGTGCGGGCACTCTCGAAACGCCTCGTTGAAGAGGTTCTCGCCGCTACCATACACTGTCAGCTATGAACGATCTGATCAGATGGTACGACTCACGTCTTGAGATCCGAAGTGTGTTGCTTGCTCCTCGCCTCGATGCCATACGCCCCGTTGATGCTGCTGTCTTCGCGGGGCCTGGACATGCTTTGTCCCACGTACATGAGTACGGGGAGCGAAGCGAAGTGCGGGGAGACTTCGGTGCGTGGTCTTCCAATCTTTACATAGATTCCGGCCCCCCGCTTGTCTCCGGTCCAAGTCTCGCAAATGGCGTAAAGACTCGCCACGCTGGGACGCGCGTCGGTGGTGAGAAGTGGTACAACCCCGGGGAGCGTACCTCGCGCGAGTTCAGCCGCCACGTACGCGGCGTCGAGCTTTTCACCGAGAGCGACACGCCAGAACTTGTTCCGACGGTGCTTGACGAGGCTCAATACGCCCTCGACCTGGCCGACGAGCGAGTCCCAATCCGCGTCGCCGCCGCCGCCGCCGCCGCGCTTCACCAGTGGCGCGAGCCGTGTCTGCACGGTGCTCTTGGCCTGGTGGGCGCTGACTGCGAGCGCAGCTGATGGACCAGCAGCGGGCTCAGCCGCCTCGTTGCCGTCGGTGTCGCTCGAGTGAGCCGCAGAGACGGGGGACGCGCTGGGTGTAAGCGCTGCTGGGGCGGGCTCGACCGCGTCGCCCGCGTCGCCGCTCGAGGCGGATGTTGACCCGCCAGCAGCCGCGTCGGGTGCGAGTTCTGCTGGATCAGCAGGCTCTTCAGCCCCGGCGTCCGCCTTCGTCATGCGAAGGAAAACGGTCTCGTCGTCGCCGTCGCTCTCCTCGGAGCTGGCAGCTCGGCGTGCGGGCTGGGCTCGGGGTGCTGGTTTTTTGAACCACTCGTCGAGTGTTCGCGGCGGCATACCGTGGGCGCGGGGTGCGGGGAGGAGGAGGGGTCACTGCACGGTATCTCGTCAGCCACCGATCTTCCAAGACTCGTTCAAGACCGCATGCATACCTGGCGGGGCTGTAAAAGTAACCATGTCGTTTCGTCAGCTTTACTCTCTGGATATCAAGCCAGGCCGGTAGGAGGCGAATTGGCGAAAAGGAAGATTGCCTGCCCGGGGACCTCACGGCGGTCCTGGGATGGAGCCGCGCGCGATCATCTCGCCGGCGTCGAGACTGGGCTCTGGGGATGTGGGGTGTGGAGAGGAGGTCTGGGATGGTCTGCTGCTCACCTTGAGTTTGGTCTCGGGCTGGGTATCACCGCTTCAGAAGGCTCAGCGGCAGGTGCGTGTGGGCTCGCCGGTGTTGCACTGTACCACAACGTCAGCCCTTGCTCGTCTCGATGCGGGTCTCTCTCGCGTATGAATACCTTGATGAGCTTGGCGATCTGGCAGGTTGTTTGGTCAGCTCCTACATACTCTCTAAGCGTCCATCCATACCCGTACGTGCCGAACTGGCCGAGTCCACCCAGAAGGCAAGATTGCACCCCCGGGGAGACCTCGCATCGGTCCTGGGATGGAGCCGGGCGCGATCCTCTCGCCGGCGTCGAGCCTCGACCTTGGGGAGATGGGGTGTGGAGTGGGGGCCTGGGAGGGTCTGCTGCTCACCTGGTAGTTGGACTGGGGCTCGTACCCAGGCTCAGCAAGCAAGCTCAGCGGCAGGGGCGTGTGGGCTCGCCGGTGTGGCGCTGTACCAAAACGTCAGCCCTTGCTCATCTCGAGGCGTGTCTCTCTCTCGTATGCATACTTTTTGGAGCAGGGCGATCTGGCAGGTGGTTCTATCAGCTCCTGCATACTCGTTGAGCCCACAGCCACACCCGCACGAGCCGAATTGCGAGAGCCCACCCAGCAGGGGAAGATGGGCCACCCGGGGAGACCTCGCCTCGGTCCTGGGATGGAGCCGCGCGCGATCCTCTCGCCGGCGTCGAGCCTCGACCTTGGGGAGATGGGGTGTGGAGTGGGGGCCTGGGAGGGTCTGCTGCTCACCTGGTAGATGGTGTGGGGCGGGGTGACGCCGGTTCAGAAGGCTTAGCAGGCGGGGCGAGTTGACGCTCGCTCGGGTAGACCTGCATCACGGCGTCAGCCCTTGCTCATCTCGAGGCGTGTCTCTCTCGCGTATGCATACCTTTTCGAGCTGTAAAAGCAGGGAGGTTGTTTTGTCAGCTGTTGCACACTCTTTGAGCCCACATCCACGCCCATGCGCGCCGAACTGGGCGAGTCCACCCAGGAGGGAAGATTGCACCCCCCGGGGAGACCTCACCGCGGTCCTGGGATGGAGCCACGCGCGGTCCTCTCGCCGGCGTCGAGACTCGACCTTGGGGAGGTGGGATGTGGGGTGGGGGTCTGGGAGGGTCTGCTACTCACCCTGTAGATGTAGCTGGGCCCAGTCTGTACTGGAACTGACTTTGCGGGCGGGGTGGTGCTGGTCGGTGTAGTTCTGCACCGCGGCGTCAGCCCTTGCTCGTCTCGAGACGTGTCTCTCTCGCGTATGCATACCTTTCCGAGCTGTAAAAGCGGGGAGGTGCATCCGTCAGCTCTTCCGCACTCTTGAAGCCTCCAACCATGCCCTCACGAGCCGAACTGGCCGAGCCCACCCAGGAGGGGAAGATAGGCCTCCCGGCGGCGGCGGCGTCAGCGCCGCGGCCTGGGCCAAGCGACGGGGCGCAATGTTGCGAACGCGTCGAGGCAGCTCTAGAGCCCCTCTCGGGGGACTGGGGGACGGACGGGGACGACTGGAAAGAGCCTGTACTCACCGGAGGTAGTAGGGGGATGGGGGGTGGCTGCTGTATAGCAGCTGAAGAGCTGGAAGGAAGAAAGAGAGCACCCCCCGCGGCGAGAGACCCCCCTCGTCCGAGAGGACCATCGTCCCGGCACGCGCTGATGGACCGCGACGGTGGAGGAGGCCAGGGCTCAGGCACCAAGAAAGAAAATCGCGCATCTTATCGACCCTGCATAAGAATGTTCGGTGTTTACATGCACAACGTAACTCTCTTGTCATCGGCCAAGTCAGACGAGCTCGACATTTGGCGATGTGCCGAGACGCCTGACAGACGCAGCGAGATGGAGCTGGGCTGGGAAAGTCACACTCCCGGTCGCAGGTGTCCAAGCCCCGACCTCTCTCTCGATCCCAGCCACCTGTATACCGGCCGATACTTTCGAGAGGGATCCTCGATGCCGTTAGCCGTCGTGGGGCGGTCACGTAGGCCAGCTTTCGAATGGCCAACCTCGCGCGGTGGCATTCCGACTCCAGGCTCGTCCCTTCTGCTCATGACGATAGCCCGAGAGCGATGTATAGTGTATCTCGTCGGGAGAGGGTGCTGTGTACGGGGCTCTTTCGATTTAGATACTGTCCACCACCGAGGGGCGCGCCTGATGATCGTCGATGGTGTAGATGTGGAGTGTTGAGAAGGTAGAGAGTACAGGTGTTGTAGGGCAACACTCGGTGGATGTTTAGATGTGTTGGAGATCGATTCACGCCCGGAGTCGGTCGAGAAGACGGACGGCAAGGGTGGCAAGGTCACCAAGGGTGAGTTCTACGTCGTCCGAGATCGATTGGAGAAAAATCCGCTGACTTATGACCCGAATAGCCGCCGAGAAGGCCACCAAGAAGAAGTAAATACTTCTCCCTTCCTAGCCTTCGTAGCCTCTCGTCTCTCTTCATGCATCATTGTGGATGAGACTGTATCTGTTGGCTTTGCGCTTTCCTGGTTCCACACATTCTGAGGTAGTATCGAGAGATGAAAGAGAAGAGTAGAGTAGAGTCACGGTGCGGCTGTGGATCGGCGGGAGTAATTTTGGCCGTGTCGTCTTCGCGGCGTGGATTCTATGCAACGCTCATCGTAGCAGCAGGCCAGATCAAGCTAGATGCACGCATTCAGATGCAGTGATGCATGTATAGGCTCCTGTGAGGCATGTGTATAGCCCTCTAAGACTCGTGAAAGACACGACGCAAGAGGAGATGGGGACCCGCACGCGCCGTCTACTCGAGATCATCTTCAGCGGGGCCTTGGTTGCGGGCACTTGAGTCTTCGAGCATGCTGCCTCCATGCACTTCGCCGAGGTATCTTAATGACTCGGCAGGAGAGAGAACGTGGTTGGCGGTCACTCGGCGCGTCTTCTGTTCACCGCGCCCACATCATCTTCGTTCTTCCTTTCCTTGTCCTCTTCTCTCACGACGCACCGTACTCATCATCTTTACCAGATCAAGAGCACTTTCAGCGAGACAACGACGAAACATGTGAGTGTCAGAACTCCTCACAGTACAAGGGATACATGCAGGGATGGGGTGTCTCGAGATGAGCTGGGCTGATGATATGGCAGTCGCGGCGGCGGTCAGCTTGCTGCTATCAACACTTCGGCATTGGCATCGAGATCAACCCATCCACCCCCACCTCACCCCCCGTGAACTGTACGAGCCGAGCCTCCTTCTCAGCCAGCTCAAGGGAGCGAGAGAGAGGCCGAGATCACGCTCTCGGGCCGCAACCCGTCAACCGCGCCACCGCCTCCTTTCCCGTGGCTGCATCATTATCTCCTCCCCCCGCCGTCACTTCCTCCCACCATCACCTTCCCCCGCTACTCCCTCCCAGCACCAGGGCTCTGAGTCCCCCGTATCGAGCGCACTCGCCGGACTCAACAACACCCTCGAGAGTGCGCTCAAGAGCACGGCGCCAAACGAGGAGCCTACGTCGATGGCAAACAATGTCACCACAACCCTTCACACCTCCTCCCTCCAGTCCCCCCACTGTGACGATATGAATTGAATGTGAGAGCGCACCTATCATCCCCTCGCGTGCCAAGGGGCTGTCCATGGCTCAATCGAGTGCTGACGATGTTCTGCAGGCCCATCAACTGCACAGCCCGCGATGAGAGCCAAACTCCTGAGACGATGATGTAGTGGTAGCTACCTTGAAGGAGGCAGGGTGACGAGGGTTGACGAGGACAGTGGATGAGATCATCTTCGAGGTAAGTGCGCTTGACTTGATGTATCAGGAAGTGCGCTTACATGTGCCGCGGTACAGATGATGGGCCGCCTGGTGTCCCGGCACAAAGTTGCGGCGTGCAAAGAAGGCGTTGTTTGGATAGACATCATGTTGCCCCAGCAGTGAGTGGCGCCTGGGTGACATGATCGCAGGCTCCATCCAGGTTGACATTGTGATCTAATTTAGCTCGCTATAGTCAATTTGCTCGGTGTCATCGGCAGACAAGCAGATACGAGGCTGACAAGGGCGGCACGGATGACTTGGTGTTGTGGGGTTGTGCTCATGTGAGGTGAACTTCTTTGTAATGGTGCAGACCGCTCGAGGTTGCCGCCCAACAAGCACGTGGACGAGCTCTGGTGGAGTAAGGTTTGAGCTGCAAACTCATTTCGAGGAGGATGGGGCTTGCTGTGCGTCGAGCTGGGCACTCGTTGAGTCGAGGCGACGCTGAGTATCCATGGGAGATGTACTGTAAGTGTAGCACCCGGAATCCCTTCGGCCGAACTCTCAGAGCAGCCTTCGACGTGTAACAGAAGGTCTATGAGTCCCGCTGCATGGTACTGATCATGAGACTGCCATATGCGCCACCACATGCGAGCTGATGACACGATGCAGTACGAGTAAATACTGTACATGTATGCCCAATCAGATAACAATCCCTCTCGATTTCCGCTTCCCGGCTCGCTCGCCTGCCCATAGGCTCCATTCAAGTAGTAGTCACGCTTCCGCATCTGAGCTACTCACCCGGACAATTTACAATCAAGTCTGAGAAGCCTCGAAAGGCGGTGTTGACTGCTGAGTGGTCTCTCCATCGTGCCTTTTGCATCCCGCGTCGTCGCTTTGGGTGATCATCAATGGATTCAATAGGGCGTGCTTTGTGCACATAGCAGCTCGTTCTGCCTTATTCCCGGCGGCTAGCGGAACTCTTTGGTCAGCCACACCACAGAGAAGCTCTGCCAAGGCGCCGCTGGGCTGCTAAATAGGTAAAGATGGGGCTGTCGAGGCGATTTTCGTCTTCATCTTGACATCTGTGTCCTCAAGTTGCCTGATCGAGCAGACTACAGCACAACGGCTCTACGAACCGCTCATAGAGCGTCCAGCAGCTCTCCTCTACACTCTCACACCAGCGAAACACCAAGACACAACCGACTCACACTCATATCAACCATCTCACACGCACACCAACAAGCTCACACGCACACTAACGAACTCACACACAACGAACGAAACCACCAAAGCACAATCGACTCACGGAGTCGCTCAACCGACCGGAGCCTTTGCTTTTATTCTCATCTCTGATACCTGCCTGCCAACTATTGTCTAATACCTGCCCGCCGAATGTAATGTATCGAATGTCCGACATGCAAGCCATATCGAGCAAGCAAGCAACGCTGAGAAACCTTAAACGGCGGTGTCGACTGTCGAGTGGTGGTCCCTTCATTGGGTCATTGGGTCGAGGACATTGTGTCATGTGTATCCGTCCCACGTCGTCGGGCGCTGTTGGGCGGTCAACTATAATGGATTTAGGATGGTCTTTGTGCACAAGATCTTTAGAGGCGCTCATTTGATTTACCACAGAGAGATGCCGCCGGGCTGCTAACAAGGTATAAATAGGGCCGCCGTCGAGGCAATGTCCATCTTCATCTCAACATCCGTTCGCTCATCTTCCCCAGCCAAGCGGTCTGCACACAAGGCAGCTTGTAGAGCATCCAGCAGCCCTCTACACACCCATACCGACGAAACACCAAAACACCAAGATCATCATGTCGAACGCTAATAACCGCTCTTCTCGCTGCAGCGACAATGCCTCGTACGCCGACGACAACTCTACTCTCGACAGGAGTTTCACCAACGATAGCACCACCAGGCCAGGAACCCCGCTCCTTTTTCAGTCATGGTCTCCTCCGGAACAAACGAGTTTCACCGATGACGCCAATGAATACAGAATTGCAGAGCGAGCGCTAACATCGAGGCTTCTCGACTGCACGTCGAGGTTGAACAGCCTGTGGCACGACGGTGCCGAAGGTGATTCCGAGCAGGAAGAAAACGTGAAAACAGAGCTACTGGACATAAAAAGGCAGTGGCAGAGTACCTTCTTAGACTTGATATCCAGAACCGGGCTAGTCACAGACCGTAACCGGAACGAGGCGTTGGCTCTACTGTACGTCGACGTCAAGTCAAAGCTGGATACCTACGGGGGCGCAAACAGCCTCAGACCAGATGCTGTGAACTCGGTGATCGGTATGTGGTCTGGGTCCGCCATCTAAGATGGTCATATACACACAGCGTAATGTGATATGTGCAGACGAGATGATTGGGGAATGATGAGTTGATAATAGCATGATGCACATGTCCTGTGCTTGAGTCGAGTAGTACCTGCCAGCCCGTCATCATCATTGTCCCAGCTCTCTCCGTCGTCAACATTGAGCCCTTTGAAATCACATCCCAATCGCCACTCGCCGCCAAGCAAGGCATTGTAGACGGTGATGAAGGGGTGGCTACCGACGAGAAACGCTCGGAAAGTGATATGTGCCACCACACGCGAGCTGATAACACAACAGGGCAGTACACACATAAATTCAATCAGAAAACGGTCCCCCTCTGTTTCACTTCTCCGGCTCGCCTGCCCACAGGAGCCATAATAGAAGTAGCCGTCACTGTTCCGCATCTGAGCTATTACCCGCCCGCACAATCGTCAATCAAGTCTGAGAAGCCTCGGAAGGCGACATCGACTGTTCAGTAGTGGTCCCTCCATTATGTCTCTTACACCCTGCGTTGTCGCATTGGGTGATTGACAATGGATCCAATAGGAGGTGCTTTGTGCCCATAGCTGCTCGTTCTAACATATTGTCGTGTTGCCGGCCTCTATCGGAACTCTTTTGGTCAACCACAGAAAGATTCTGCAACGAAGCCGCGGGGCTGCTAATGAGGTAGTATAGGTAGGGCAGCTGGCGAGGCGATTTCTCCAGCCCGACCTCTGGGCCCTCGATTTCCCCAATCGAGCAGAATAATGCACAGCCGTTCATAGGGCATTCAGCAGCCCTCTTCCACACTTTCACACCCATGAAACACCAAGACACAGCCGATTCACACTCACACCAAAGCTCACACGCACACCAATGAACTCTCGTCACACGCACACAATGTCACTCAACCGAACCGAGCACTTGCTTTCATTCTCATCTCTGCCCCGTGGAAAAAAAAGCTGTATCTGCGAACTATTCTGCATCGAATGTTCGAAAGGTATACCATATGGGGCGGGCAAGCAAGCAAAGCTGAGAGTCTCTAATGTAGGCGGTGTCGACTTCGAGTGGTGGTCAGATTCTGCAAAGAAGCCGCCTTCCTGCTAATGAGGTACAGATAAAGCCGTTGCCGAGGCAATTTCCATCTTCGTATCAACTTCTGTTCCCTCACCTTCCCTATCGAGCAGACTGTGTAGCCCCTCATAGAGCATTTCATCAGCCCTCTAAACACTCTCACCAACGAAACACCAAGTCACTCATCATGGCAAACGCTGATGACCCCTCTTCTGACAGCAACGGCGGTGCCTCGTACGCCGACAACTCTACTTTCGACGGGGGGAGTTTCATCGGCTATAACACCGCCAGGCCAGGGACCCCGCTCCTCTTTCAGTCATGGTCTCCTCCGGAACAGACGGGCTCCAAAGCCGAATGCAGCGCGCCTCCCACCGCCGATAACACCGAGTACCTCCCACCGCCGATAACACCGAGTACACAAATGCAGAGCAAGCGCTAACATCGAGGCTTTTCGACTGTACGTCGAGGTTGAACAGCCTGTGGAAAGACGGCGCGGAAGATGTTTCCGATCAGAAGGAAAGTGTGAGAACAGACGTATCCAAGATAAAGACTGAGTGGAAGAGGATGTTGGTAGACCGTATACACAAAGAGGGGCCAGTCACACGAGATCAGCAAATGTCGACATTGGCTAAGCTGGACGTTGACGTTAAGGCGATGCTGGAGAGCTACGGGGGGGAGAACAACCTCAGACCAGAGGCTGTGGACTCTGTGGTCAGTATATGGTCTGGGCCCACCAGCTAAGGTGGTTATGCTCGCACAGCGGGCCAATGGGATTTTCTGCTAAGATTCAGAACGAGATGGTCAGGGAATGGTAGAAGAGTTAATGCTAGCATGAGTACATGCCATGTGCTCTCTATGAAGTCAGTACTCAGCCAGGAACCCCTCAGCCAGATGGGCAGCGAGGTGGAGCTGGACGAGTCGCTCGGCGCTGTGCAACAACAACCACCATACGGACGCATTGTCAGTGTGGCATATGATCATACCTTCCTATTGTCATGCTGCCGCTAGCAGCCAGTTTGACGCCCTACTCCTAACCAGGCCGGGACAGAAGAGTTCGTGATTGTTGTTCATATCGTGAGCTAGGACGTGCCGAGGGAGAGACGACTGGCGGAGCATGTGGAGAGATAGTGAGGCCGGGTGTGATGGCTGGAGAGGGCCAGTGAACGGTGATGAGCTATGCGCGGATCGTGACAAAGGAGGCGTGGGTTACCGCCGATGATGTTGTCAATGGGTGGTGATGAGAGTGAGCAAATTGATGACGAAGTTCGATCCTTGATGAGACTCGCAAGACCGGCAAGAGCGTGAGGCCAGAAGATGAGGTGTGTGGCTGCATGCCTAACCGGGTGACGCGGAGGATTCCCCCCAGATAGGCGCACCCCTCGACGCCTCCACCTTGTTCCACGTCGACAGAGGTTCCAGCGCGACGATTTGCCACCCATCTCTCTCTTCCTCCTCTCTCTCTTATATCTCCCCCGGCTAACTCAATTTCTCTTCCTCCTCTCTACCCATGTCATAGCATACCCACCCATCGGGACACGTCACCCTACACCCACCCTCATCGTCGTCCCTCACCCTCACCTCTCCCTCCACACCTACCACACACCACCTCTCACACCATGGCCGCTCCCGCCTCCGCTTCCACCCTCAAGCGGCCCGCTCCTTCCTCTTCCCTCCCCGACCCCAAGCGGGCCAGGGCGTCAGAATCCCCAGAGGAGGAGGAAGATGACGGAGTGGGCGAGGAGGGCATGGACGAGGCTACACTCGCCAAGAAGGCTCGGAAGGATGCACGGGTGAGTTGCGATTTTCACGTAGATCCCGGATATCAACTGACACAAAGCTCTTCCCCTCAGACCATCCGGAACCGTCAGTCCGCCCAGCGGTCACGGGAGAACCGCAAGAAACACCTTATCGACATGGAGAAGCGACTTGCCTTTCTCGAGGCCGAGAACGCTGCGTTAAAGAGCGGCTCGGCTTCGTCGCCCTCCCCCTCCGCTTCCGCTGCGACTTCCATCGTCGTCACCCCTCCGCCCAACTCAACGTCGGTCTCGACGGATGTGAGTGGCGGGGTGCAGCTCTCGAGCGTCGCGCCTCCTCCCGCGGACCTTCAAATCGACGTCAAGCCTGACCTCATGGCTGCTCCTGCTTCATCTGGGGACGCACTCGAGGGGCTCAAGGCGGAGAACGCGCGGTTAAAGGAAAAGGTGGTGGTCCTCGAGGACCTCGTCAAGCGGGTCGTGTCCGCTGCCAACCTCAGCGGGCTTGGCGGGGCGTCCGCACCCGCTCCAGCTCCCAGCTACGACGCGTGGTCCTTCCTCTCTGCACCCGCGTCCCAAGGGCTTGAGACCACCCTCTCACCGTCATACCCCTCTGTCCCACCCTCGTCAACTGTCGTATCATCAGCCACCCCTTCATCCACCTTCACCCCTTCCCTCTCGCTCTTCTCCACCCCCGACCTCGTGTCGTCCACCCCATCCTCGTCGAACCTCTTCGCTCGCCACTCAGCAGTAGTGGCGACCTCGCCCTCGTCCCCTCCTCCTGCTCACGCAGGCGAGGAGGCGCGCGGCAAGGCCCTGCAGCGGGCGAAGGGGACTTATTCGGCGGGTTTGGCGGCGGCGCTGGTCAGGGACGAGATGCGCTTGGGGATGGTGGCGAGGCTGGTGGTGGCGCTGGCGCGGCGCAGGGGATGGACTTTGCGTTCGGCCCCGAGTTCACAGACGGGCTGTTCGTGGGGGAAGGGCTCGGCGCAGGCCCGGCCCAGGGGAGGGATGAAGGCGGGGAGGGCGGCGGAGGTTTGCAGGAGGAGATTGCGCACTGGGATGCGGAGATGATGTCGTTGTTTGAGGGGGTCGCCGCGGGCGAGTCGGAGAGTGCGGGGCAGGGGCAGGGGTTGCCGTTGGACAATGTGTTGCAGATGGACTGGTTTGGGGTAGGCGCCACGGGGGTGGTCGCGTAAGGGGGGAGCTTGTACTTTTCGTCTTCGTTCGGGTAGGTATCCACCACCACTAATTAGCAGCGTCACCGAGCCCACGCTCGACCCTCACCAACCTGCACCGCCTACGCTCACTACCTAATCACTTGACTGATCCCACTCCACCCCACCGCCCTCCCGCCCGAACCCAACTCTTCACCCACCCCACGCCCCAACCCCTCCCTCAGCCCGCCCCTACCCCACCGCCGATCTTCACCCGCTCACCGCAAGGTTCGAGCCTTGGAGATTATGCATCGGGGTACGGACAACGGGTTTCCGGGAGGCGGAGCAGGTGTCGGGGATGGTTGGAGATGAGGGGGATGGTAGAGGGGCAACGAGGTGTTGCGGGTGAGGGAAAGTGGGAGGGGATGGGGGTGGGAGGTGTAGGGAGGAAGGGCGGGTAACGGGGGAGGGAGCTGTTTACTGTTTGTAGTTCTTAGAATAGTAGGCCACAGATGCATATGATCGTCATCTGACAGAACGGGGAGTGGATAGCACAGAGATGATGTACATAGAGATGGCTTGGCAAGGGCGAGGGCAGAAGAGAGGAGGTGCTGGTCCACCTCCTCCCGTGCTGGTCCACCTCCCTCCCCCCCCGGACGACTTTTGGTGATTCATAATCCCTCCACTTGCGATCATGGCCATAGTGCCCCTCCACCGCACCCCTCGCAGCAACAGCACTACTCCTGGCGCAAGGAAGAAAGCATCCGACAAGAGGAGAGGCCAAACACCGAACACCACCAAATCGCCAACGGAAGCTTGTCCCCCTGCCTGATAAGCGTAATTTGATCCCGGCCCCTCCACTCTGGCGCCGATCCACCTCCACCTCCACCCGCGTTGTTTATTCAGCTGTCTTCTTGCTCTTTTTGCTTTCGCGTTTTCCGATGTGCTCTTGCAGGTCGATGGGGCGTATATACGCAAGGAGGGGGGCACTCCCTCCCCCCTTCCTCGCCTCCAGCACAGCTATAGTCACCAAGCAATACAGTAATGCCTTCTTCGACGACGACACTCGCCTCACCATCCGGCGCGGGAGAGCCCAAAGTTTCCGACGGAACGGTCACGCGAACGCGAGCCTCCACCTTGGGGAGCGGGTCGTTCAAGCCAGACCAAGGTGGGGAGGAGGTGCCGCTTGAAGCGTGCGTTAAGGAAGGGGGTGAACATGCGGGGCAGGGGTCGAGGGGGGAGGGCGGGGAAGGGGAAGGGCAGGGTGGGGAAGAGGGGGACGAGGAAGGGGTGCTTGGGGGCGCGGAGACGCACGTCAAGGTGCCGCAGAAGAAGAAGTATCTTCTGCTGGCCATATTCAGCCTTGCCCTCTTCATCGACCGTGAGTTGCCACTTCACCTACCCTTATACCTCGAAGAAGCTGGCGTTGGTACACCCGCAAACACTCAGCTGACCCACCGCAGAATGGTGTCTCGCCGCCTTCTACATCTTCACCACCCCCATCGTCGACGATCTCAACGTCCCCTTCTCCCAGCAATCCTGGATCATCACCTCCTACGCCGTCACCTTTGCCGCCTCCCTCCTCTTCTGGGGTCGGGTCTCCGACCTCTACTCCGCCAAGAGCGTCTTCTCCTTCGGCTTCCTCTCTCTCGGGGTCCTCACCCTCGTGATCTCGTTCCTCCCCGAGAAGTACTCGTTTTTCATCTTCCGCGCGCTCTCGGGCATCGCGGGGGGCACCTCCGTGCCCTCGGCTTTCCGCCTCATCGTAGGCGTGTTCGAGCCGCACGAGCTCGGCAAAGCCTTCACTCTATACGGCATGGCAGGCGTGACCGCCGCGATCACAGGCAACATCGTCGCGGGCGTGTTGATGCTCATCAAGCGCGGCGGGCAGCTGGCCGGGTGGAGGTGGTTCTTCAGGC
Organism: Cryptococcus sp. DSM 104549; assembly: GCA_036427605.1. NCBI lineage: Eukaryota > Fungi > Basidiomycota > Tremellomycetes > Tremellales > Cryptococcaceae > Cryptococcus > Cryptococcus jaspeensis. Next base: position 131,752 of record CP144047.1, read on the forward strand.
TGATGACGGTGATGATCGTGCCTGCGTCGTTGGGGTCGATGAGGCTGATCCCGAAGGTGCATGGGGCGCAGGCTGAAGTGAAGGACAAGTGGAAGCGGCTGGATCTGGTCGGGTGTTTTACGTGAGTCGTCGTCGCTCATACCGCGCTGTCGCCGCTAACCCACCTCAGAATGCTCACCGCGATCATCTGCATCATCCTCGCCCTCACCCTCGGCGCCACCTCCGGCTGGAACTCCGCCGGCTTCATCGCCCCCCTCATCATCTCCGCCATCCTCTTCCCCTCCTTCTTCCTCTGGGAATCCCGCCTCCCAACCGCCTACGCCCTCCTCCCGCCTTCCACATGGCGCTACAAGAACGTCACTCTGTGGATCATCTTTGCCCTCCTCGTCCAGGGGTGGTTCGCCGTCGAGCTCCTCATCTTCACCGAGATCTTCCTCAACGTGCATGGCGAATCAGGCATCATCGTCGCTGTGCGTACGCTGCCCCAAGCGCTCACGGGTATCGCCGTGACACTCTGCGCGGCGCACTTCCCGCAGATGACGGCGAGGCCCCGGGTGACAGTCACGGTGTGCATGGTACTCGCGACAGCCGCGTATGTCCTGTGGATCGAGTCTGGTGATCAGGTTGGGGTGAATTACTGGAAGTACGTCTTGCCGGGGTACCTCATCGGGCCGCCTGCGGCCATGGCGCTCTTCAACATGAACAAGTGGGTACTTCATTGTCATCCGTGGCGCACGACCCACCCGCTAACATTTCAGCCACCTCCAGCGTCGGCGTGATGACCTCCGTTCCCCCCGCCATGGCCGGCGTCGCCGGCGCCCTCCTCCAAGTCTCCTCCCAAGTCGGCAACGCCATCGCCCTCGCCATCCAGGCAGGCCTGCTCACCGTCTACCCAGACGGGATATACAACTTCAAGAACGTGCAGGTGTCTTGGTACTTTATGATCGGGTGGAGCGGGGTGTGGTTGGTGATGTTCTTGGTGTTTTATAGGAGCCTGGAGAAGGGGGAGGGGGATGAGGAGGAGGGGAAGAGGAAGGTGGTGGTGGCGCATTAGGCGGGGAAGGGTATGGCCTGTACTCGTACTGATACCTGTATATACATTTCAAGCACTCATAAAACATTCCAAGCACGTAGAAATAGACTACTAGACTCCATACTTTCATGAATACAAGTCAACCGTAAGTGGCGCTCATCATCCTAAGGATCTCAGCCATGACATCAAAAGAGGGGGGATTGCCGAAAATGATATGACGACAGCATGTAGAAGTAGGAATGAACAGCCTTTACAGGTGAAGGATGCCGTGCAGTTGTTCCATTCAGTGATACTCATACCCAAGCGGATCAAGGCTATACTCATCAAAACCGGTAGTCTCTTCACCGATAATGTTGCCGACAGAATCGAACGTCACCTTGGTACTCCTGCCAGTGGGACGCCCACCAGACGTCGTGAACGTCAGGTTCCCATGTTCACCGTCCCAGCGCATCGAGACGCTTCCCTCCTGGAGACTGGTGTCCATAAACTCTCGCCTGTCTCTCATACATTCAAACCAGAGTCGCCTCTCTCGTGCCACGCTGGGCTCCATACCGATGAGCCTTGCCGTGCTGGCCGTCAACTTTGCTGTCTTCTTTCGTGTTGTTGGTTGGGGCAACTCGTCTTCTTCAGGAGACTTGCCCCATCTTTGGGTGTGAAACCTGTCGTTGTCGATCTGATACCTATATACGCTGAATACGTGACTGGCGAGTCCGAGTTGCGCAATCGGTACGACGTCTGGCGGTGGGCAGATGACCGAGTCTGGCTCTTGCTGGCCAGTGCTCGCAAGACGCCTCAATGTGAAGTCCGCATTCCCATAGCAGTACCCAACTGCTCGATGACAGGCTTGAAAGGGCGGCTGTATAGCTGCGAAAGTGCACTGTCAAGTTCTCTCAGAATCACCCCGTCAGGTCTGGCACCTTGGGGCACACAGTCGTCTTCACGTGCTTCTTCGATCGCTCTGAGCTCTTTCGGATACTTGAGTGCCGTGTCGCGGAGCTCTGCTCTGGTTCTGCGATCAGCTCTGTGTTGCTTCACTCCATGTCGTGTGGGTGAGAGAGATGACGGCTCTGACCAATTCTATGAGGGAGAGAGAAAGTGAGTAAATGACACGGCTCAGAGAAACACACAGCAGCTTACCGAGCCCGACGCCACTGTGCTCAAGAACCTTCCCTTAGTAGAGTCGTCTAGAGGCACATGGCTATCACCCGTGAGATTCGTAATGGTATCAATCCTTGATAAGCCATCTGATCCGATCGAAAACGCATCATCTTCGGCTTGAGTGGCCCCATAGGGGAGGGACACCGTCTAGGAGGTTGTCATCTGAGCAGTAGCATCGTCTGGCGCAGGCAGCTGTGGCGTTCGTGACCTTTCTTGTTGCATAGTGTTGTCAGCGGAAGTCCGCTGTTTTGTGGAGGTTGATGGTCGTGTTGTGTAGTGAGTAGTAATGGAGGTTGATGGTCGTGTTGTGTAGTGAGTAGTAACGATTGATGGTTTTGTAGTTGTGGTACAGAACATTCCAGGTTACAGGTGTTAGATGATCTATGCGGGGGGAGGGAGGGGGGAGATTATGCAGCTGCGGTAAGGACAAAGTGATACGGGTATGAGATTGGAGGACAGCAGAAGAGTGGGGAGTTATCTCAATCATAGAAACTGACTTGTACCCAACTTATTGCAAGGGTTCAAGCAGGCAGTTGAAAGGGCTCTCAGTAGACATGTGGTGGGCTGCTCAGCTGTAACGGGCAGTACCTCTAAAGGAAACAGAGTAAAGCGAGACTTCTTTCTCAAAGGATGCACTGTGTCAGACTCCTTGGGGTCGCATACCACAAGGCCCATCAAAGGTGTGATCCCAGCACCGATGGCCATGGGTCAGCACGCTAGACATGTCAGTATCAGCCACCCCAGAAGAGTGACTCAAAGGAGAGAGGTCGATAGTCCGTGAATCACCACCAGAAGCTGCATCGAAAGATCAGAGTTGACGTACCCAAAGGACGACCGGCCGCGTTCTACGGCGACGTAGAACCTGCCTCCTCCTTACTCGCCGCGCTCTCAGGATCCGTCATCGTGATCTCCACCAGCTGACCTTGCTGCAGAGACCTCACCATATCGTCCACCGATTCCTGGTAGGCCTCGCTCCCTTCGCCGGCGTCGGCCCCCCTAGACTCCAGCTCCGAGCCTGTCCTTCCAGAAGCCGCCGACGCCCCTTCCACCCCCTGCGCCGCCTGATACTTTGCCAAGCTAGCCCTACACTGCTCCAACCTCCCACTAACCTCGCTCAACCCCTCCCCCATTCCCTTCATCTGCCCCACCAACCTCTGCTCCGCCTTCACACACACAATCCCACCCAGCACCACCGTCGCGCCCACCGCTGCTGCCGCTGTGCTCCCCACAGTGAGTAGGGGGCGGGCTTGGACTTGCTGGCGGATCCAGTCGGTGGGAGAGAAGGTGGTGGGGTCGAAGGAAGCGGGAAGGGCGTCGTCTGGGTCGGAGAGGGTGGGGTAGGGGTCGAAGCGGGTTGTGGGGAGGCCGTAGGATGAGGTGTCGCCGGGGTTTGGCTTCCTGATCGTGGCACGGCGGGACGGGTAGGGGCTGGACATTGCGCTAGCTTGGATAGGGAAGTCAGTAAGTACTAGTAGCTGGTTGGAGCGGGGATCCTGAGGGATTGAAATCAACTTACTTGATCGAGGTCTTATGAAATGTTGACCCCAAAGAAGAATCACGACCCTCCATTGACTTCATGTATTGAACCCACCTGTTGCACGTTCTCGCATCCTTTCTCGGGTGCGCCGTCAACCAGTCTTTTGCCTTCTCGTACCAATGTGGGGCGTTAGCGCTCAGCAGATGGCAGTCACTGTAGAAGCCTGTCTGTCCGACACATCAGCACCGGTACCCACGAATTACCCGAACCCCAAACTCACCTTGTTCCGTTCCAGACACCCATTAAGCAACGTCAGCCCGTTCATCCATCAGCCCTCCCTCGCGCGCTGCCACGAGACCATCAATGGGTATCAGACTAATCACATGCCAAAAGGAAACAATCATATAGATTTTCGTTGAAGTAAAAAACACCGCCATGCCGGATTCCGTATCATATCTCAGATCATCCCCTTCGCATCCACTCCGCCCTACACGCTAGAGATCGCAGACACACCCACGATCGCCGATTACTTGTCGCCATCCTTGCTCCCCGCGCCCGGCGCATACTCTTCCTGCCCAGCCGGGTGGGGGATGTCCATCTTGGTGCGTACATTGTAGAACACTTTGAGGAACTGCACGAGTTGCGGGTTTGTGTCAGCTAGGTCTCCGAGTTGAGAAGGGAAGCATTAGATGAACGTACCTTGGTTCGCGCGCCCTGGGCGGAGATCCCATTGTCCTGCAGATCCTGGTCGTTCATTTGAATCATCTCCTTCCAGTTTGACTTTTCAAAGTTGGACGTGTATTTCTGCGGGCACATCGCTGGTCAGCCTCTGTGCTCCTAAGAAATGGTCTGACAGCGTGACCGAGAACGACTCACATGCAACCTCAACACCCTCAACCACCCCGACACATCATCCAGAACCTTCAAATCCACATCATCCGGCCCCGCCACACCCGCCCCACCTCCAGCCCCACCACCGCCCCCAGCAGTCTGCCCTGGCGCAGGCGAGTGCGACTTGCCCAACATGGGCGACCTCCTCCCCTGGCTCGCGCCGCTGCGCAGCCCCGCGCTCCTGAGCGGAGGGTTCAGCCCGCCCCCAAGCCCAGGCGAGGGCGCCGACTGGTACTGCTGCTGCATCGCGAGCATCTGTGCCGCCTGGGCGGGGTTCAGCCCCGCCAGGCCGTTCAGCCCGGGAAGCCCGCCGAGGCCTTGCAAGCCGTTGAGCCCGTTAAGCCCACCGAGGTTCCCGCCGAGGCCGAAGCCCATCCCGAGGCTCGCGAGCGAGTTGGCATCAGCGCCGATACCCAGCCCGCCGAGGCCACCGAGGCCGAACTGGTCGACGAGCGGGGAACGGGCGGCGGCGCCGTACGCGGCATGCCCGGGGAGGAGCGGCGACCCCACGTTGTGGGCGTGGTGGGCACTGCCCGGCTGCGCCGCACGGGGGCTCACCATCTCGCCGTCGTCGTTGTACTGCCCCGAGACGTTACGCGAGGTCGTTCCCGACGCAGCGCCAGAGCCAGCCCCGGGCCGGCGGTACTTGCGCGCGTCCTCGAGCGGGACGTACCCGGGGCTGCCGAGCTGCATGTTTGCCATGTTGCTGAGCGCTTGGGACAGGTGGTTCGCGTTGGTGCTGTTGGTGCTGTGCTCGTTGAAGCCGGGCACCATCGGAGTGTTGACCATGCTCGCCCAGCTGCCGCTGTTGGCAAACGGGCTCGCCACGGGGGACTGCGCCTCGATGCCGAGCCCAACGCCGCCAGCACCGCCAGACACGCGCGGGCTGCGAGGGTAACTCGCGCTGGCCTCGCGCTCCCTCTCCCTCTCGCCGTGCGGCTGGCCCGCCTTGCCCGAAAAGTCCGTGCTCTTCGGCCTCGGCTCCGGCGTCGGGCTCTTGCTCCTGCTCCTGCTCCTCGCAGACAGGTCGCTCTCCACGCCAGGGCTCGACCCGCGCTCGATCACCTGGTCGAGCTGCTGGCCCTGCCACCTATCGTGCGGCTGGAGCGTGCCGGGAGCGGATATCCTGTTCTGCCTCGCGCGGTTCTTGGCTGCCTGCGCGTCTTCCGGCGCGAGGTACTGCGCGCCCCCGCCAGGCTGGCCACCGCCGGGAGACCCGGGGAAGCCCGCACCCCCACCCGCGGAGGGCGACTTGAGGTTCATGCCCGCGAGCTTGGACTCCATCTGGGCCTGCAGGCCTGCCTGGAGGGAGGCGGTGGCGGGCGGCGCGGGAGAGAGGAGCGCGGTCATGGGGTCGGACTGGGCCATGTGGTGCAGCACCGAGATGAAGAAGCGGATTTGGACGGGAGTGGAGTGTTGGAGGAGAGAGTAAAGCGCGGCGGTGCGCTCGGCCTCGGACAGGACGCGGAACCCTTCGCGGTCGTCAGCCGTGGTCACTCTTGTTCTCTACCTGTGTATCACTCACACTGCTCGATGGCGCCAAGCTCTTCGGTAAAGTTCTGGTCCGTGCTCGCCGCCGCCATCTCCTCGAGCGTGGCCTCCCAGCTCGCAAGGTGCTTGAACCACTGGTCGATCTGCTCCGCTGTGGCACGTCGCACATCAGTCCCTGCCATAATTCGCCCTCCACGACAGACAACTCACCCTCTGGCGTCTTGGTCTCCCTACCAGGGATAAACTCGCTACTCGGCCTACCCCCCGTCTGCGCCGAAACCGCCCTCCCTTGACCCACCCCACTCGGCCTAGGGCTCAAACTCTCCCTCCCTCCAACCCCTCCCGCACCTCCACCATACCCGCCCATCCCCAGCGCCACGCTACTACTAACATGGCGCGGGTGAGCCGGGCTGGTGGGGCTGGCAAGGCCAGCTCCGACGCCGAGGGCGCCAAAGCCTTTGGCGTGCGAGGCGGGGCCGGATGAGGTGGGCGGGCCGAGGGACTGGCGGGTGAGCTTGGCGGGGTTGGAGAGGTTGATGGGGGGTTCGGGGGAGGGGGAAGGGGAAGGGGAGCGGTGGGGGCGGAGGGTGGACGACATTATGTATCTATATCAATGAGGGTCGAAGATGTTGGAGAAGAGGGATGGGGAAGATGACCAGCCGACGTAGATCGGACCTGCACCTGGGTTATGGCTGCGACGAGAGTTCAGACTCCTGGGATGCAACGAAACAAGGATGATGGTAACCAAGGAAGATGTCAGCGCGTGCCCGTCCAGCCCAGCCACAGCCCCGCCACAGATCCCTTCGTCGCCTTCGTCGTCGCGCGGCAGTCGCCAGCCAGTGCCCGCCAGACTCAGTTCGCCACCCCTGGCCCGTCGCGCGCCGATCGCCCGACACCCCGCTCCAGAAGCAGACCACCGCCAGTCCGTCTCCAGGCCCAACCTCCTGAGTACCCAGGACGAGAGTAAACCAATTTCAGAAAGTTAGAACTCACGAGTGACGAGTCCGGGACGTGCAGACGCCGAAGTGGTCTGAGCGGGGGGCGGACGTGGACGCGAAGCAAAGCGGTGCGGTGTAACGCGGCGGGGTGTAGAGAACAAGACCCAGAAGACACACCACCACGAAGAAAAAAGTCGAGGGGCCGTAGGCGTATGGGAGAGTACCAGTAGACGAATTGTGGGTGTTATTGTGTCGATGGAGACAGGGCAAAGGGTGCGTGTGGGGAACAAAAGAAGAACGATTGCGGGTCAGCTCAGCCGCACGTAGAGTACGACTCCTTTCACGCGCTCTTCCCTCTTCCCTCCGCCTGTAGCCACTCACGTATGATAGGGTTGAGAGAGCGTGAGGAGTAGCTGTGTTGCTGAGGCCTGCTCTGTCTGGTTTGTGTGGGGGCAGGAATACGTACAGCAGAGAAAGAACCAACAAAGAGCGCAGAGAGGAAACGCGTGGCGCGACAAACAGCGGACTGGGGAATTTGCTTCCGCAGCGTGTCAGGTGTGTGGCACTTTTCTTGGGCAAGTAGACTAGACTGTATGTTGCATGAGTGCTCTACTCTATGTACCCCCGTCGAGATATGCACAACCTCTCTATGCTGCTTGTATATTTTGCTATGCACAAACAAATCACTACCAAAGAAAAACACCCTTCCGTTTGCACAACCGTAGCCTAGCTCCTGTTCCCCGGGTATCGTTGTCCCTCCGTACTCATCGCATAATCATGTCGTGTCCGTCACCGCCTCAGCCTCTTACTTGGCCTTGGGAGCCGTAGGGTCCGCGGGCGCAGTCCCGATGCTATGTACACTCCCGTCAGCGCCGCCCTCTCAACCCACACACACCAGGACCACTCACAAAGCCTTGACGTAATCAGCAAAGCTGACCATGCAGATCGTCTGCCACGCGCCGAGACCGATACGGGGCGCGACACCGCGGTACAGCCCCTTGATGCCGTTCGTCTTGTAGATGTACTGAAGGGTGTTGAGCACCGTCTTCTTGGCGGGACGCGTGGGGTCTTGCGACTTGATCGCGGATTGCATCTGCGCGCGGTGTGTCAGCTGTGAGCTGGAGTCATTCAGCGAGATAGCAACTCACCTCAACGCGCACAACCTCGATGGGCTGATTCCACGTCGCCAAAGCCCCACCAACCGTGCTCGCCAGGATTTTATCCACCGCCCCCAACTTCTCCCCCTCCTGAATCCCCTTCATCTTCCTCAACCCGCCCTCCGCGAGCCTCGCAAACCCAAACCTGGACCCCCAGTTCGTCGCCTGGCGCACCGCCACGGCGTTCACACCCTTGTTGATCCCCGCGATACCTTCGCGCTTGTAGATGTCGAGGAAGACTTTGAAGGTGGACTCGACGGGCGCGCCGGCGGAGGCTTGCTTGTGGCGCGTGATCTCGACGGTCTTCATGCACGTGCAGAAGCCTGCGAGTGAGTTCAACGAGCGAGCATGCGTGTGGGCGTGGGGGCGAGCAGGCGGGCGGGCGCGGACGCGTGCACAGGCAGATCGGTCGGATGGGTGGATGGCAGGGTGGTGGGGTCGACGCGTCTGTCAGCACTCTCCCCTCATTGGCCCCCTCCAACCTCCACCAGGCGACTCACCCATCGTAGCATAAGCCTGCGCGACACCACCCCCAATACCACCCAGCATCCCCGCCGCAGCGGGGCTCAAGCCGAACGTCCTCGTCGAGTATTTTTCGATCTCGGCGGAGGTGAAGATGAGGACGGCCCCTTTGGTGGAGGCTTCGATCCAGGCCTACAGGGGTGGGCGGGTTGGGTGGGCGGGTTGGGCGGGGCGAAGCGAAGCGTGTCGCGGGGGAGATGGGTCAGGTGACATGAGGGTGCGCATGTCAATGGGTAAGGGGCGAAGTGGATATGGTGGGCGTCGTAGCGAGTGCAGAACGGTCGAAAACGAGTGGTAGAAGGAGAAAGAGGCCGTACGTCAGCATGCCGTACGACGCGCGCCCACCGGGTAGCTGGCCCGGCCTTGCCCGGCGTCCGACTCAGGCGGTCGACGCCAAAGCCACCGGGCTTTCAAGCCATCCCCAAGCACTCCTCCCAGGCAAGGCAGCCCAGAGCCAAGCAGTGGAAGAGACGAGTAACTCACCCAAGGGATCAGCCCCTGGTAGAACCCCTTCACACCCCCCCGGCTCCAGACCGTCCTGAACGCCTCCGCCATGGTCTGTTTCCGGTTAGCCGCCATCTGTGTCTTGAGGACCTCGAGGGGCTGGCCGAGGGTGGTGACCTCGAACATGTTCATGGTGGCGCCTGTGCGAGGTCGGAGTGTTAGTGCATGTCGTGGGAAGGTGGGAGGTGGGTAGGGGGAGGGGGGTTGGGCTGGGTTGGGGGAGGGGGCGGAAGGAGGTTGGTCAAGGCGGGGGGCACGGGCGTAGGGAGGTGGACGGCGGCGGACGAGCAGCTGGCACTTCGGAAGAAACTGGAAGCTGCCCTCTACCGCGCACCCATCCTACACTCCCCACCTTCCCAAGCTCCCACCCCTCGTCCCATCGTCCCACCCCCGGCACACCCGGCGTCGACCTCCCCCACGTGCTGGTGCTGGACCGGACTCACCGACAGCGATGTTGGACCAGCTGAAACCTTTCTCGGCAGGGGCCATGGTGCGTATGTACTGGAGGGTATGCGGGTATTCGAGGGGGGGGGGTATGAGAGGAGAAAGACGAGATGCAGATGAGAATGGGACGATGTATATATTCGAACGCGGTGTGACTTTTGGGGAGAGCCTGGGTGGGGAATCCATTGCGCGGGCCCTGAAGGTGCCCCACTACAAATTGATCCCGCCACAGCCAGTTTTTCGATAAAACGGTACAGCCGCGGGACTCCCTATCTAGCCGTATGCCCGTGCAGCCGAGCCACAACCACAATCACAGACACAAGCAGTGGTCATATCGTGCATGCCCCTCCCGAGACGAAAAGTACAAGCCCATCCCGGCTCCAACCCCCATCCCTCTATCCAAGCAAGCCCACGCTCTACTTGGCCTTCTCGGCAGCCTCCTTCTCGGCGGCCCTCTTCTTCTTCTGGCCCTCGTTCCTCTGCGCAGCGCGGGCGAGACGGAGGGTGGTGAAGGCAGAAGCCTCCTTCTCCTCGGCGGTAATGGCACGGGGAGCCTCGGCGGTGTAGGCGGCGGGGAGGGGGAGAGCGTCGCGGGTGATGTGCGCGGTGAGGTCCTCGCCCTGGCGCGGAGGGTCAGCATCGTCTCGTAGCACACTCGCAACACTCGCAGCACTCACAGTGGCGTCCCCAGCCTTGGGCTTGCCAGCCTTCTTGGGGAAGACAACGAGCCTGGTCTTGTACTCCTGGAGCCTCTCGACGTTGAGCTTCTGGCCCTCCTCAGACTTGGACCTTCGTCGGGCGTCGACGGCGATACCAAGAGACTTGGCCTCCTTCTTCCTGATGCCGGCGAGCTTGAGCTCGGAGAGAGTGAAGCCACGGCCCTCTACACGCCGCGCCTCTTGTCAGCGCCCGCCTCACTGCTCCACACAAACAAGCGGACTCACCCCTGATACGGATGTTGTATCGCTGGGTGGGGCATCGGACAGCGGGGCGGAGACGCTGGAGGGGCTGGGCGCCGGTAGCGAGAGCCTTCTTGCTCCTTGCCACACGCCTCGACTTCTTCTTCCCGGGCTGGTCGAACTGCACCACACGGAGGGTCAGCGTTTGTCCTGGCGTCGTCTCGTCTCGCTCCATCCATCCTCTGCCATCCGCCGCCATCCTCCTTCTCCATCTTCTCCTCTGCTCATCCTCCCTCACACTCCATCTCTTCCCCACGCCTAAATGATCCTTGACTAACCCAGGTCTTGACCCGTCGCTGCCAGTCCTTGTGGAAGTGGTTCTTCTGAAGTTGGTTGTTGTGCTTGACCATTGTGAAGTCTGCGTCGTCGTCGAATCGTCCAGGATAGAGCGGAGGGGTAGCACTACACGTTAGCCTTGCCGTACACACCACCGACAGCAAGCACTGAGCGACATACCGAGGTCCCAGCTTTTACTTGAAGGATAAAGAAGAAACGGCTCATGGCGAAAGATTCAACGAAGAGCCAGGCCTGCATCAGCCCCGAAACTCCGGAAACGCCGCGCCAATTTCGCGTGGCACTTTTCCACTTATTCCACCCCCCACTTACCTTCGCCACTGCACGCATGCACTGCATAAATTTCTATCCCCCTCTCTCTTTCTCCTCTTCTCCTTAACGCAAAAACAAATCTACACAAAAGCACCTCCTCTCCCCCCTGCGGATCCTCTCCCCTAACCGGGAGAGTCGTATCCCACCCCCGTGGAGTATGGAGGCCGTCATTATCGTAGAAGAGAGCGACTTTCAAACGGGAATTGGGTGGACCGCTTTCTTGTGATTAAACAAGTGGGTAGATTGGGGTCCAATACTTGTTGAACATCTTGATACCTGCGTAGCGCGGGTTGTTGTGGGAATGATGCATGGCTTGCTGTTGATCAATCGGGTGGTGCACAGGTGGTTAGGCCGAAGACGCAGACGGTGGCCGTGGCACGCGTGCGAAACTTCACGACGGCGGCCTTCACGAGTCGCGAGTCTTCAACTCTTCACAGATCGCCGCAGCGTGTGACACTTACTCACAGCATACACAGGAGAAGATGGATCAGCACCCACGCCCGAGTTGGGCTCACAGCCGCCCCGGCGCAGAATGTATCCTTCCTTTCAAATGCACTTGCAGCGGGCATGCTTCGTCTGTAAGAATCGTCTTTCCCAGAGATAACCCGTCTACGCTGAGCTGCAGCTATTAAAGCAGCATGCCCACTTCCACAGTGACCCACAGTAGATCCCTCTCCCAACAGTCATCCCCCAACGTCTCGCCAGCACCACCACAACCATGCCCGGCACCCCCACCCACGAATCCGACAGCGACAGCGGATCCACATCGGCCGTGGACGATGACAGCCGGACCACGAGCGCGGGCGCCCCCGACGCAACCTTTGCTGGCCTCCCCAGCAGGGATGGTACGGCTAGCAGCTCTACTTTTAACAGCGAGGCTGCCAACCAGCAGACTCTTTACGGCGAGTTGGCCGACGAACAAGCTGAGATCGAAGACTTGTTGAGCCAGCTCAGGAGCTTGGAGCCCAACGAGTTCGTCTGTCCCAACGAGTTCGTCTGTCCTCTCCTCCTAAAGCCTTTTGTGTGGTTCTACCCTTGGTGCTGACTCAACTGTAGGGTCTATAGTGATGGTAGTGTCTTCGCGGTGGGAGGGCCAGGCCCACAGCACGACGAATTCGTCGTCATCCCGTGCACCGCCATCTCCAATGACACCGCTTCCCGCTTCGGGTTCTATCCTACCACAGGCCCCAACGCTGGCACCGCAACGCACCCCACTGAATGGCACGACGACCCCGCCGACCCCGGCCGGCGCGACCGCCGAGCCCTCCTCGCCCGCCTCCAGCTCCTCGCCGCCGCAGCCTCCTTCGTCTCTACCGCCCACCTCGCTTACTCCCATCACAACTCTACCGCCCAAAACGTCTCCCTCAGGAACGATCTCGCGTCATCCCAGCAGCAAGTCGAGCGACTAAGGGAGGAGATGAGAGAGCTGAGGAGTTGGTGTCCTGCTGGGAGTGGTGGCAATGGGGCGGGAGCTGTGGAGGGGAATGAGCCGGGGACAATCGTCATCAGAAGAACGGTTGGTGGCAGTGAGTTGGGAGGGGGTGCTGCGTCGGAAGAAGGCCAGTCCACTACGGACGAGAGACGCATAGCTCCAAAGACATCGATGAGGGCGTAAAAAAGGAGAGTTGGGTGGACAGGGGTGAGGAGGGAGAAGGGGATCAAGGCCGATCGAGATGGAGTTGCCCGACAACCTTTGGCTCGATGTTGACATGTTGTGAGGGATGCCGCCTCCCTGCTAATCCAATGGCAGAGTCCTTTTTTTCCTCCGCGCATGCATATCCAGATCTCTCGACGCAGCACCACGTCCATCACACCTTGCATCGTACGTCCACGACAAATGGCCATCTCACCAAAGCAGACAGAGCATCCGGCCCCTCCGTTTTGCGAGTCTAGTAGCTCACCGGGGAGAAGCCCTCCTCCTGTTTGTCGTCTTCTCCCCTCCCTTGCTCTTATTGCTCTTACACACTTCGGCAAAGGGATGCATCGGGTTTACTGACAAATCCCCTCTTCCCTCCTCAAAAGGGCCTCTCCACTACCCTCTTCCGCCAGAAAACAACGCAGACTGTAAGTATCCTCCCTTTCATCGGCGTGGCGGGTATGCTTCGTCTGTAAGGATTGTCTCTCTCTACATTATGATAACCCGTCTACGTGTTCATGGACCGACAAGCGCAATTCCACAGATAGTCCAGAGACTTACACGATCACCCACATGTTTTCGTCTCCCAACAGCCATCCCTCAACGTCTCGCCAGCACCAGCACCATGCCCGACACCCCTACCCACGAACATGACGACCCCAGCCATGCCACCACCGCGGGTCCCTCCGACGCTAGCTTCGATGGCCCATCAAACACGGCTGGCACAGGCGACAGAATCACCCTTGACTTGGAGGCGGTCAACCGGGCAATGATCGAGAGGCTGGAGAGCCAGCAGCTCACCCAGTTTATCAACCTCGGGGCCACCGAGTACGTCTGTCTTCTTCCCCCGTGGCTCTCTTCTGGTGCTGAACTCGTCTGTTCGGCATGCAGGGACGGCGACCTCTTACTGGCAACGAGAGACCCACAGCACGACGACGAGCTCCTCACCCTCCCGCGCACCTCCATCTCCGACGCCCTCGCCTCTCGCCTCGGGCTGCCCCCTGCCACCGACCGAAGCAATACTACCACAGCGCCTACACACTCCACCCAACCTGACGGCGACCGCGCCAACCCCCGCCGCCCCCGCCTCCGACCCCCTTCAGCCCGCCTCCAACTCCTGACAGCCATAGCGTCTTTTGCCACTACCGCCTACCTGTCTTACTCCTACTATGACTCTACTGTCAAGAACGGTTCCCTCGCCAACGACCTCACTTTGGCCGAGCAGCAGGTGGAGTCGCTAAGGAATGAAGTGAAGGAGCTGAGGAGCAGGTGCCCTGCTGGGAGTAGCGAGGCAGGAGTTGTGGAAGGGGATGGGTGGGAGACGGTCTTCATGAGGAGGATGGATGGTGAGTGGGGAGGGGATGGTGGGTCGGAAGAAGGGAGGAGGGGATCGAGATGGGTCGAGATGGAGCTGCCCGATAACCTCTGGGCTGACATTGACATATTGTGAGGGTAACACCCTCCCTGTTGATCCAAAAAGAAGTCTTTTCCTCTTCGCATGCATACCCAGATCACCCGGTACATCGCCTCCACTGTCAGTGTACACCACCTCATCACGGCAGATAAAGAGTCCAGCCCCTTCCTTTTGTGAGCAGTTTCGCGCGGAGAGGCCCTCCTCTTTCTCACCTTCTTCTCACTTTTGATCTCACGGAATACAGCAAGCGAGTGATCGGCTCAAGAGGCAACACACTGACTGCTACGCACATCACGCACTGACGCGGGGATTATTCAAACCTTTCAAGCCCAGCAGAGCGGCTACGCCCTCCATGTGCTGGTAGTGAATTGTTTACTCAAAGGTTTGCGGATAGATGGGGTAGACGGGAAGTGTTGGTATATCGTATCAACCTATGATACTGACCCCAGATACGCCCGTCATACTACCCACCTAAATACCATGTCGCAAGAAGAGTTGGTAGCTCGTCCGCCGAAGGGCAGTGTCCTGTCTTTGGGCACCAGATACGTTCCCTCGTGAGTGGCTGTATCCATTCCATTTGTCTCACTGAAGCCTCATAGCATACTAAACAGACCAACCATAGAGATATTGTCCTCGAGCAGAGAGCGAAGAGGCGCTGTCACGACCACCACTGCCGCTGCCCCTGGCAGTAGTTCCAAGTCCACGACGATCTCTTCCGCACGTGCCAAAGGTACTGAACCCGATCTCGACTCTGGTACGACACCGATCTCCGGTACCACCTCCAGCTATCCCAGCTACCATCACCCCCGCAGCACTCGCCACACCGAACGCCCTGCCCGCCACGGCCCCGGCCGCCCGCCAGCCATATACAGACCCGGCATCGGCCCCCTCACCACATGCGAGAACCTCAGCACATGGCTCGGCACCCGCACCTGGAAAGAGAAGTCCCTTCTTTGCCTCGGAGCCCTGATCATAGGCGGAAGCTTTGCGGCGAACGGGTCGCTGGGGGCATTGGTTGGTACGCAGCAGGAGGAGATTACGAGGTTCCAAGAGGGGTATAGGGCATTGTATGGGAAGGGGAGGAGGAGAGTGGGGGGAGGGAGAGGGTGGAGGAGGAGAATGAGGGGTTGAGGGAACATATTGAGGAGCTTCATCGGCAGGTTAGTCAGCTGGGAGGGTATCCGAGTCAGGCGGGGTCGTGAAGAGGGGAAAGTTGGACGAGCAAGACTGGCTGTGAGATTGTAGGGCGTACTGTTATGATTTTAACCTATCATTCACGAGCCAATGACTCCTGAACCGCACACTTGAGTACCCCCAATCATCCCGACAACATCCTTCATGTGAAAAGCAGGGGACTGGAAGAAGGAAAAACGAAGACAATTGACGAGGAGGACGAGATCAGATTAGAAGGCGGAGAAGTGGAGGCGCGACAAGTCGCGTCAACGACCACCACCTCTCGTTCGTCCGTCATCTTCTTGAAAGTTGCTTGCGTTTCAACAGCTCTCCTTTTTTGTCATCTACCCCCCAAACAGCTCCGCCGCTCCCACTCGCCATGGCCTCCTCCCTATCTGCCCCCCATCCAACTCCCACAGCTGCCTTCACAATCGCCCCCATCGCCATGAGCCGCCGCATGCTCCAAGGCCTCACCACCCGCTCCGCCGCCGCCAAACCTTTTGCAGACCACTTCAAAGTCCCCGCCGAGGAGATTCTAGTGCTCAGGGATAAGAACGGGGCGGTCTTAGCTGGGAAGAAGGGGGTGGTGGAGGTCATCGAGTTCCCGGAGGAGTCGTTTTTGCCCACGGCGGAGGGCGAGGAGGAAGGAGCAGTGCCGACGCCGACATCTGCAAATTCCATCACCCCGCTAGGTATGGGTCGCAAGCTCCTGCAAAGCCTTTCCGAGGACGAGGGCGCAAGGAGGGCATTCGCTCAATACTTTGAGACGGAGCCGAAGGAGATTGTGGTCTTTCGAGATGCAAAGGGGGCGATTCTTGGGGGCACGCGGGAACGAGTCGGTGGGCTGGGGATCTTTGGGGGTGAGGGCACGGAGTAGCATTGCAGGTGAGCCACATCTATGTTGGCATATGACTGCCAATATGACATAGCTGACGCATTTGTTCGATAGCGCATCATGTATAATTAGCATATCTATCCTCGAAGCGTATTCAAGCAAGCGCGATCGTTGCCACCTCAAAGGCCAGTCGTCTCGTCTTCTTCAGCTCGCCGAGGCTTCGCCTCTGAACCACAGTATCACTCGGTTAGCATCACAAAGTCACCAGAATCCTCCAGGATGACTCTTTGGGGGCAGAGGGTAAAGCATCACGGCCGGCGGAGGTGGGTGATCTGGAAGGACCTTGAAGGAGGAGAAGCTCTGCACCGCCAACATGGAACGATTCGCTTCACTGCTTCCCCTACCAGAGCATTGCCTTCACGAGCGACGGGCACACCCCTCCTGACCCCTATTTGAAAAGGACGCCTCGCAACACTCCATTGCGTTGACTTCGCCGCTCGATCGATGCGATCGTCAAGCAGCGACCGCCCGGAACTTCCTCCCTCCCACCCAGCCTCGTTCCCCACCACCGCACGCACCGTATCGATCACACTCCTCGCGGCGTCGGTGCATCGCTCTCGGCCATCTCATACCCCGCCCGTGCCCACCCCCCTCGCCCTTTGCGTCCTACCATCCTCAAGCCCTACTCCAGCAGCTGCCCGGCAATGAGCGGCGCTGCCAGTCGTGTCTGGCCTGGTTGTGAAGGACCTATCGGTGCCGAGGGGACATGCGATTGCAGAGAAAGGGGATGTCGGACGATAGTCGGGGGCGTCGTCAGTTTATGGCGCGTGGCTTCTCAATATCGTTGGGGGTGCGGTCGCCTCCTGCAATGGGCCTAGCTCACCCTCCCCCGCTTGGCTAGCGAACCGGTACGTCGGTGCTGTGCCCCGTGCTCGGTCTGCCTCCTCCCCTGTCTTCTCCTGCTGGCGTCTCCCGAATCTCCGGTGATCACTGACAACTCCCTCTCGCTTGTCAACGACTGATGGCAGTTCACGTCAGAGCCTATGTGGAGTTTGGTGCAGTGGATGGAAGGAGAGGGGCGGGAAACTGGTTAGAAGCGGGTTGGTGGAGCGAGATGCAACAGTGGAGAGCTGGACATAATGACCGTTCACTACCGTTTACTATGCATCTCTGTGTCTGCCACTACTATTGTGATGTGCTGAACAGGATGACGACCAGACACTGCCGCTCACTACTGTTGTGTGTGCCACTACTACTGTTTACGCTGTGCGATTTGAGGGAGCATTTTCCCCGCACCGTCACCGTCTACCACCGACCCACCGTCCACCTCGCCGTTTCCCACTCCCCAGCCTCCCCTTCGTAGCCGTGAAGGTCTCTTCCACAGGCAGACTCTAGTACACATTTGGTAAATACATGTAGATGTGATTTGCAGTAGGTGGCTAGGTCTATTTGTTGTACAAGATTCGGCCTCAATTGCTTGGCCGCCATTATAATCACTCATCCTTCTTTGTCTGTCGCCATAAAGGTCAGCAACCGTTCGGCAAAACTGTGGCAAGTGACTGACTGCTATGCTCACCTTCACCTTGTTCTGCATGTGGACCTCTTCATCGTCCTGAGCTCCCTGTGCAGAACCTGTCGCTTCGTTGACTCCACTCTAAGCGTGAGAAATCGCATACCGAAGAGGAATGCACTCACCCATCGGATAGACACGCCGCAAGCGAGCTGTGGCGGCAGGAAGTTCGAACTATATGATGCAAGTGAATGGTGGGGAGTGGGAGGATTGTCAGCCACAAGTCAAGTGTATAGGTTGAGAGCACTCAAGCAAAGTAACTCACGGGATGGGTCGGCTCTTCGCGCGCCTGAAGCATCTTCAACGTGGCATCACTCATTTGGCGCACCATTATCTCGTCGTTATTGATAGGAATGGTGGGAGGGAAGCGGAAAGGCACAGGCCTGTCCTTGTCCGTCAATAGGGCTTCGGCGAGATCCCACAAAAGGGGGTGATAGCCCTGTTCGTGCTGATTCAACACCCAGTTCGCCACCCGGACGAAAAGGCTGGAGATGCTGGGGGGAGGGGTGGGTGTGAATAAGTCCTCGTACGGTGCGCGAGTGCGGTAGATGCGAAGTAGTTCAGTTGAGTCTATCGGATCCCAACTGTCGGGTACGATGTGATCTCTCTCCCAGAGGTCCAACTGCCAGAACGTCACCTCGAGCCACGCTGGGGAGGGCAGCGATGATCAGCAAAACGTCAAGTAACGACGGGTAATGAGAGTCGCAGGACAACTTGATGCCATACACACCATAGGATGCCCACATCTAGTGATCGGCAGAGATCTGGTCAGCATCTCCGGCATTGTATAGTCACTCCATTTCAGGTTCATCAGGACTCACTCGTGAAAGGATCTCCTTCATGCTGTATGGTCCTTCGCCGTCAATGAAATCTATGTACTTCTCATAGATAGGCTTGTTCTCCTTTTCTAGCAATGCCAGTGCCATGGGGCTTAGAAAGAGTAGTACTTGGTAGGAACATGCCCAAGCTTTGCACAAGCCCAGCCGGGTCTGAACCAAGGAGGTAGTCAGTTGCGAAGCCCACAAGGAGAGCAGATGTGCCGCGGACTTACTTGGTTACCATATTCTGTATAGAACTCCATAAAGTAGAGTCGATCATCTTTGTAGAGGCGCTCTAAAAAGGTCAAGTTATCGATCCGATAGGTCAAACACGGGTTGTGAATGATGCGGGAGGAGTGCTGGCCGGTGCTGGCATCATCGGCGGCAAGGAGCTTGGCTGACTCTTGATGTCTTTGGGCCGTTCTGGCCAGAAAGTTGTTGAGGTGGGACATCGAGTGGTGTTGATTGCGTGCCCGGCAGAACCATGTACTGAGAGTGCGAGGAGGTCATGAAGTCATGAGTCGTCGTACTAATACTGTCTGCAATGATCATTGCGCGACTACGCGCCAACTTGCGAGTCCGGTTACATAAACTTTTTAATTATGTAATCACGATTTTTTGGCCGTTTGCGAGTTTGCGAGTCCGGAGGGCTTCTGGACACCGGACTGGGAGCCCGAACCCCAGATTTTGGACGGGGGGCCCACTCCAGGCCGCCTCCTGGTGCGTCGGCATTACGCGGCGTTATGTACCAGTCCGATGTGGCACCCCAGGTGGGAGTCCGATGGGCTTGTGGGTGCTGGACAGTAGTAGTGAGTCCGGCGCCGGACTCGCAGGTTGGCGCGTACAGTACTGGAGCGTGGAGGCATGATGGATCACGCGGCGAAGCAGTGAAGAAAGGGCAGAAAATGGATATTGATGGATGTCCGCCAGTCCGCCGCCCCGAGCCCCGAGCCCCGAGCCCCGAGCCCCCGACTGAGATTTATCAGGCGCCTCGTGAGCCGTGAGAGGGCTGAGCCCAATTCAAGAGCCTCACAGGCCTTGTTGCCACGTGTATGTACACAGCACACTACCTGGCAACCTCCTCTCCATATTGATCTACGTGACTTTACGCCCCCGCTCTCTACGTTGACTTCGCGTAGCTCCTTCCGGACGGCTAGTGATACTGCCACCACCGATCGTCCCCACTGCACGACCGCCAACTCGTCTACGCCCCGCCCTCTCGCGCAACTTGGCCTTCACTTCCTCATGTCGCTAATCAGCCCATTTAGCCGACGCTGATGCTATAGCATCAGCTCAGCATCAGCCCAGCATCAGCCCGTCGCCAGCAGGTGACCAGAGGTCCAGAGCCCTCCCGACGAGACGATGATGAAAGGCGGGGGGGCAAGCAGCACTTCGCTTCGGCCCTGCTAAACGCTTCCCGATGCCACCGTGATCAGTGAGTACTGCCTTTCGCTGCGTCTGGCCTCTGCCGGCCACCCCCCACTAGCCGATGCACCAAGTCAAAGCAGAATTCCGCTTGTCGAAACTCTATCCGTTGCGCCCTGCCAACTCACTCACAGTTACGTGGCAAAGCCTCTCCGCTCCCCTTGGCAAGCTCTAGTACTGTACGTATGCTAGATCTGTATTCTGGCTCTGTATGCTAGGCTGACTCTCTTCTCCAGCCGCTCAGGCTCAAGCAACGCTCTGGGCATTGCTTTCTGTTACCGACTCTTACTCATCACCCGCCGGCTCTCGTGCGCATGTCGACGGCACGATCGGCCTGCAACCCCTTCTGACATCTGCCGGCGCGTCCGTCCTTTACCTGCCCTTCATTCAACCTCAACCGCTCCTCTGCCGGTGAGCTAAGGGTGACGAACCATCACTGAGATTGGGGGTCACCATGCCAATCTGTCGGTCGCTAGAGTGGCCCGCGTCGGCTGATCCGATTGACACCGCTACTGACCTCCTTTCGACCTTCTTTCGGCACATTGTCCGACTCCCTGCTGCCTCTTGTTGCCCCCGCCCCCCCACCCGTCCCACGGTGCCTCTACAGTGTGCGCCCGAAACCTCCGTGAGTCTGATGCCTAGCCCACCATCAAAACTCGTCTCCGTCTTAGACCAGGGGTACGACAGCGCCGAGTGTGTCCGCAGACCCGTCTCGCTGTCAAGAGGGGCGTCAGAGAGATATATAATAAGCACGCAGTCGAGCCATCCCCCATCCCCTTCTCTCTAACACACCCTGCCACCTTCAGTGAGTCAACTATCCCACGCTGCACCGATAAACATCATTGACTGACACACAATAATCCAGAAATGCCACCCAAAAAGCTCACCAACCCTGCCGCGAACCAGAACACCATTAGCTCCGCCGCGAACCCTTCCCAGCAGGCCGGCTCCGCCTCGACCAGCACCGCCGCCCCATCCTCCACATCCGCAAGCCCCTCCGCCGTGCAGGCTTCCCCTCCCTCCACCTCCCCATCCTCCTCCGCCCTCTCCAAGACTCAGCTCCGAAGGAAGCAACGCAAGGCCTCCAACACCGGCTCTGGCTCTGGCTCTGGCTCCGCCTCCTCCCCATCTTCCTCCTCCCCCGCGCCCTCCACGTCCGCGGCTGGTGCCCAGCCGCACCAGGGAATCCTCCCGCTGTGGGTAAATTCTCAAGCCGGGACGGGCGTTGGATCAGCTTCTGTGGGAGTAGGTGGGGCAACGATCCTGGCGGCCCCAGCTGTTACCGCACCTCAAGGCCGGCTCCGACGGATAGCCCGTAAGTGAACTTCTTCCTCCCTATGATCTAGTGACCCTATGCTAATCCTTCTCTCTCTCTGATTCCCCTCCACTACTGTTGTCCGCATCACTTCCACCCGCGTCGCTGCCACGGCCTTCCTCATCTCTCTATCAGTCTGGGCCGAGAGCAGGCGCCGCCAGACACCCACCCCCCTCCCCGGGTCCGTCCCGCACGTGCGACGTGCGTTTTTTTGGGCCGGGAGTGAGTATCTCTCTTCATGAGTGCAGTATCTATGAGTCGCTGACATGGGGACATACCACAGTTATCGCGTCGACCGTAGCTTTTCTCCTCGCTGTGGCGATGGCCCGCACACCCCAGAGGTGAGTCACCACCGTCCATTGAGGGTATGGTCATGATCAATCGTCTCGCTGACATTCTCGCTGTTTTGAGCAGGCTTCCCTCATACGTGGGCACGATCATCGAGCTGGTCGGCGGGGTGAGCGCAGCAGGCATGTGGGCTCTGCGTGGAGTTCAGTGGAGTCTGCATTGGGAGGAGGCAGCAGCTGGAGGCGCGGGAGGCACAGGGGCGGGAGGGCCAGACATTGATGCGGGACTCGAGTGGTTTGCTGAGGGCTGGGGTACTGCAATTTATGTCTTTGTACATTCAATCCTGGTGTTGACCGGGACAATCGAAGCGTGAGATCCCTCCTTATGTTACATATGCAGAAGAGCTTCAAGAACAAGTCACCGAGACGGAGCGATCCCTTTGGGACATAGATCAAAGCACCACGGCCGGCGGACATGGATGAACGAGAAGGGCCTGCAAAGGAAGAGTAGATCTGCACCGCTAACAAGAATCGCTTCACCACTCCCCCTATCGAAGTACAAAGTAGCTGCCTTGAACATCTAACGACTGACCCCCACCAACTGAATCGCAGAGCCGCCATGTCCCCCCACGACCTCGAGCTCCAACCCGACCTATCCGCCGCCCCATCCACCCGCCGCTCCGGCGCCCCAACTCTCAACCGCCCCCCACCCACCTCAACCCCAAGCCACATCCCCGCCCCTATCGACTGGTCCACCGCCTTCTTCAACCCAACTGACGCCCCCGCCCGTCCTTCCGCCTCTTCTTGCTTTGCCTCCACCATCTCCCGGCACCGCATCTCCCTCGCGAGCCTCGCAGCGCTCACCTCTATCGCGGCGCTCGCTGCGGGCCTCGGTATCGAAGCCACTCACAACAACCAATGCGTCGCCGAGCGCGACGACTTGCGTGACAGAATGCTACTCAGGCAGAGGCGGAGGCGAAACAACGACGCGAAGAACTGCAAGACCAGCTGGAGGACGCGCTGGGGATGATTGAGGATCTGCAAGATGCTGTGGAAAGTTTCTCGGAGGCGGCGGCGAGTGCGAGTTCCACTGCCGGGTGTGCGGAATTATGCCAACTGTTACCGCGACAGAGACGATAACGGTGGGGTCCGGGGCGACTGGTGTGGCTACGCCATCTGGCGCGTTGGGTAGGAGGGCGCTTAGGCGGGGGTCTGCGAGTGGCACGGGGCAAGGCAGTCTCTCTGTGCACGAGTGGCTGGACCTTGCCCAATCATACACACCAGAGGGCATGTCCACCCCAGACTTCTTAGGCCAGCTCGCATTGGAGATGGGACAGACGGCCGCTGAAAGCAGTCATGCCTGAGCCGGTTTCTAGAGATCATAGACACATCCATGCAATGCTGTACCATACACCGAACAACGCCAGATGCAGATCATGCAGATCATGCCACCGCCGACAACACCCCCTTCGCCTCCTTAATCCCCCTCCTCACCACCTCCTTTTCCCTCTCCTTCCCCTCCAATTCCCCCTCCCATCCCTTCATCTCCCTATCCAACACCCACAACCACCCACCCGCGAGCTCCGTATTGCTCAGCGCCTTTTCAAACTTCTCCTGCACGATCTCGTCGTCATAGTCGGCGGGTTTGAATGATTTGGAGAGGACAAAGATGGGGGAGACAGTTTGGAGGGAGATGAGGAAGTGGAGGAGGAAGGCGGTGAGGAAGCGCGTGAGCGGTTTGGTGAGGGATGTAAAGTCCACGGCCTGTGCCACATTTCGTCCTTGTCAGCTTTCCCGCAACCAACTCGCTAAAGCTAGGACTCACCTTGAAAGCGGTCAGATCCATCCCGCCCCGAGCCACCACATACGCCACCGCCCGCGCCACATTCCCTACCCTCTGCTTCCCGACTTTGCTCCCGCCCTCCAGCTCACGCATGAAGTCCCATAGCGCGTACTGCAGGGTGAAGCGGTGGTCGTACGAGTTGGCGGTGAGGTGGTTCAGGATGAGCGTGTAGTATGGGTTGTAGGTTGATTCCTGTGCCAGAGTTTAGCTCTGGCCACGGCAGTCTACGGGACGTAGCTTGTACTCACGAGACCACAGCAGTGAAGAGCGACACGGACAAACTCCCTTTGCTGGACATCGCTCAGCTTGAACAAGCTCAGCCGCTCGCACGCGTGCGCATAGTCCTATCTCTGCGTCAGCTATATCCTGTCATCCCTCGAAATCCAGCTCACCTCGCTAGTCATGAGCACCACAAACACCCCCCTCCTCACATCCGTGTTCATCCCCTGCTTCCTCGCCAGCTCCAACAACGCCTCCTCCCTGTCCTTCTCCTTCTCTTTGCCCTTCCCGCTGGCCTTGCCTTTCCCGTCCAGCTTTTCCTGCTGCTGCTGCTCGAGCTCCACCAGTGGGTTCCCGGACCACCCCGCGCCGACGAGCCACCATTTACCCTTCTTGTCCGCTGAGAGCAGGTCAGCGAGTGATACGCGCAGCGGCTCATACGCCAGTACTGCACACACATATACGTCAGCCAGCTACACGCCATGGGATTGGTCCGAGATGCTAGCTGGACTTACAGCGCCGCTTCTTCCCCAAGCCAGAGAGGAACCGCTTCATCCTCTGTGCCGCGTCGTTCCCCGCCTCGGACCCGGCTGTCGACTTGACTTTACCATTCTTGACGTTCGTGAGGGTCTCCACCAAAAACCGGGCTCGCGCGCTGCCCCATAAGGCAACGTGGACAGGTCAGCTGGATGGTATTAGAGAGATAATTACCTGCCAGCTCACGTCATGGTCTTCTCCTTGCCCTTGGTTTTGTCCTGCACGAGCGCGACGATATCTTTCAAGCTCGCCGGGTCGTCCGTGCGGAGCTGCGCGCCCGAGCCTATCATACGCCTCGTGGTCAGCTCCCTAACGAAAATCTAGGCAATCTTACCACTCACACCTCAAGATCTTCAACAGCCCCTCCACCTCCCTCTCCCCCATCACCTCCCCCTCTTTCCCCTCGCTCTCCAAGAACCCTCTCACGAGGTCATAAATCAACTTCGACCCCACGACCTGAGCGTTGTAGAGCTCCGCGATGAGTGTGAGGAGATTGAGGGATTCTTTAGATGCGTCGGGGGTTTCGTAAATTGTTGCTTGGATGGTGGTGGGCGCGGAAGCGGAGGAGGAGGGGTTGGTGGAGAGGTTGTGGTACCGAGTGATGAGAGTGTGGATAAAGTGGGCCCCTGCAAGGAGAATCATTATGCGTCAGCTGGTGTTCTACACAAAGTGGATCATACTACAGCGACGCACCAAACTCCATCCCGATGACACGATGAAGAGCCCCCACAAGCGTCGCGTACAGCACGACAAATGAATCAAGCAAGTTGGCCTTGTCCGAGATCATCTGGATGATGAGCGTCGTGAGAGTCGTCGAGACGTCTACCGCCCAAAGTCAGCTCATCGCCGATTCTTTGTCCCATGCCAATGAGCTCACCATTCCTGCTGTGTCCACGATAGAGCCCCTCGACCTCCGCGAGAATCGTCTCGAGGTTTGCCTCGCTCAGCCTGAACCACGCGCGTCAGCTCCACCTCAACAACGACTATGGCACTCAGGATAGCTAGCACGTACTTGTTCAGCAGACCCTGCGCTTTCCGCTCCAGCCGTACCAGCTCTTCAGCTTTCTGCTTGTTGCCCTTGGCATTCTCCTCGAGCTGGGCTGCGCGGAGATGCGGGGGGACGTATTTCGTTGGGGCGGGTGCGTCGGTAGCGGCGCTAGCAGCAAGGGTGTCGGTGGGCTCAGCGGGGAAGGCTGAGGGAGGAGAGTCATCGCCGGGCTGGGAGGAGTCACCGTCGACGGATTCGTCCTCGTTGCGCTGCGTGGAGTTGGAATGGGTCAGGCAGACTGGTCGAGCACTCTCAGAGAACACATCACTCACGTCTATCTCGTTGGCATCTTCCTCGTCTTTCTCGCCCTCGTCCTCGCCGTCTTCCTCCTCCTCATCCTGCTCCTCTTCCTCATCGTCGTCGTCCTCCTCCTCCTCGTCCTCGCTGTCGCCGAAACCACCAAACACCTCCTCGTCATCGCTCTCATCCTCATATGCCGTCCTGTCCAGCCCTTTTCCATTCTTCCCCACATTGTCCACAAAGTCCAACAGATCTACCCACACACATCAGCTCTAGATCGGGCGACCCAACAGGAAAGCGAGCTCACCGTCCAGCCCATCATCATCAATCTCCTCTTCATCTCCCTTCCCCTTCCCCTTATTCTTCTCCTTCCTGAGCATGAACTCCAACCACTCAATCTCCTTGTCCTCCGCATCCCCGCCGGGAACTTCATCAGGCAATCTCAGCTCTGGGAGCTTCTTCTTCTTCTTTTTCTCGGGCTTTTCGGGCGCAGGCTTGTCGGCGGGGGCGTCTTTGGAGGTTTTGGGCTTCTTCGCCGGGGGTCGGTCCTCGTCGTCATCCTCGGAGGCGTCGTGGTCGGCGTCCCGCCGAGGAGCCCGTTGGGCAGGCCCACGTTTCTCGTCTCGCGCAGCCTTCCTCTTCTCCTTCCTCGTTGCTTCTCTCCTCCCTCCTGAGCCTGTACCCCAAGCCCACATCCATCAGCTTTTCCCCTCGGTATTGACGATGCTATAGACTTGTAAGCTGTAAAAATGCAGGACGTACCGTATGCTGCGTCGACTTGCTCAAGCAAAGCCGAGGGGAGCTGTGGCCCGCCGTACCGACTCCCACCTCGTCCACCTCGCCCGCTTCCACCTCTCCCCCTACCACCACCACCTCCACGCCCTCGTGATGACCCGCCTCTTGAACCAAATGGGGGCATGCTGTGCTTTGCTTGCTTGACGTTCTGTTGTTGACAGGATGAACGATTTGAGTTGACGATGCCTCGACCAACTTTTCTGGTGGCAAGTCACGATGTGGAGGGCTTTCCCACGGGCGCACAGGTCGAGATGTTTGGTCCCGCCACGCTCCACCGCTGCTGGAGTCTTCGTCCAGATCATCGATGATCTCTTTGAAGTTCATTTTCGTGGTGCTCTTTGCATGAGAACAGACAGAGCAAGCGCACCGTCGGTGCGCCTGGAGCTGGAGATGAACAAGTAATTAAAATGGTGGCCATGTAGGAGACAACGAGGCAATAGCGCAGCCGGGTGCAAGCAAGTGAAAGAGTCGGGAGGTCGCAGGAGCGTGGTGACGGCGATGATGCGATGCGATGATGATGCAACAGCGCCAACAACGTCCTCTCCACGTTCCCGGACCCAACAAACGTCTCCATAAGAACCGGTCTCTCTATCGCATCTACATGCAAGAAACAAACCTCTCCCATTTGCTCTGGACCTGCGCGATACTTTCAGGCGACAGTCGGCGGACCAAGCTTGCGGCCCGACTCGGCGGGCTCGCGTCACCTGTTCCTCAAAGCTAAGCATAGCTACGCCGACGTGGACGACAAAATCTGGTCGAGCATTGTGCATGCGACAACAAGCTAGCTGCTGGTATGTAGTTTGATGTTGTATATCTTCTAGATAGATTGTAAAGAGTGTGTATAGTGACAATGTGTACACCCCCCTCTCCCCCTCCCCCCGCGCCCTCGAGCGCCCGCGCACAGCGACGATATGGAATGATAAGATTGGTAAGTAGACATGAAGCTGATAGATGACGAACGATAGACGATAGATCAAGACGGCAAATCCCCAAGAAACCCGGTGTGTAAAGTAAGCACAAAGAAGAGAGACAAAATCAAAAGGGTAAAAAAAAAGAAGAACGGGTGAAATGAAGTTTGGTCGTGAGTGTCGTTACAATCCCCCCTCCGAAAGACGAGCCACTAGAGCCAGACGAGCCTACAGCAAGAAGCTGACCGCCCCCATCAACGCCCCCATCACACCCATCACACCTGCCACCCCCGCCCCCGGCGCAACCCTCCTCTCCGCGCCACTCGCGTTCCCCCCCGAACTCGTCTTCCCCCCCGTCCCACTCCCCATATCCCCATTACTCGTCTCCAGCGCGTCCGTCCCCACCGTCGCGCTCCCGCTCCCCACCAAACTCGTCGCGTATGTCTCTGTCGCCCCTTCGCTCACGCTGCTGTTCTCCAGCGCGTCCTCTGTCAGGAAGACCAGCGCGACGCTGGGCGCGGGGACAGGGATCGAGCAGACCCCGTTAGAGCAGGTGATGGATACCGTCTCGAGGTCGCCCGAGAGACGCCCGTCGGAGGCGAACGACGAACCCAGGGTCTGGTTCGCCCATGTGATGGCGTACTGCTCGCTCACGCTATCCGCGCGGAGGTACCTCACCTGCACGCTCGCCCCGACCCCCAACCCGCCATCCGTGTTCAGCGTAAGCTGCACATTCAAATCCGACGCGCCCGTCGAGTCGTCGATATAGTTGAACAACACCGCCCGGGTCGGCGCGTCGTTCTCGTAGATGGCGTAGGCGGGGTGGTAGATGTAGTTGGCGTCGGTCTCAGCGGTGGGGGTGAGGTCGACGACGCGGGAGGAGTTGGATTTGCCGAAGGCTTCGGCGACGAGGAGGGTGGGGTAGTAGACGGAGCCGGGGGTCCATTGACGGGTGGTGGAGAGGTTGGAGGGAGGGGGTGTGAAGGGCTGTCAAGGTGGGTCAGTATGGGGTTTGTAGCTGACGGGCGGAAGACTCACGTTGTAGTAGACGTTCTGCCCACCGACGTGCATGAGCGCGGCAGAGAAGTTGCCGTACGCCATCTGCAGCGCGTAGTCCGCCAGCCTACCGAGCTCACCCATCAGCCCCGCTCTACTAACCTGCAAGACACGCCGCGACTCACCACATGGCCGCCCCGAAACTATCACTCAACCCCGCAAACCCACCACAACTCGCCGTATTCGTCTCGAGCATCACCAGCTCCCTCCCCGCCGCTTGCACCGTCGCCGAGTTCCCGAGGTACGGGCTCACCAACCCCTGCGCGCTCGTGTGGTTCAAGAAATCCGAGAAAATCTCCTGCGCGTCGATGACCTTTCCGTTCACCTGACAGTTGTTTGTCGGGTAGTGCTGCACGGTGACGGCGGCGAGGTGCTCGAGGTTGTCTGTGAGCCAGCCGGCGTCGATGACGTTGTCGAGCTCGAAGCCGACGACTTCGCAGCAGAGGGAGGGGCCGAGGAAGGCCTGGGTGTTGGAGAGGGTGCCGTCGGTGAGGATGGATGTGGCGACGGAATCGTATTCAGAGACGTAGTCCGAGACGCCCCACCCGGTGGACCGCTTGTTGTGGTCAACGTACCTGCCACCCCTCGTCAGAACCACCTCTTCACACCCTTACGCGACGCCACTCACAAGTCCGGCTCATTCCCCACACTCAACCCCAACAAACTCTCCCCCAAAATCTCCTGCGCCTTGCTCGCCGCAATCGGGATATTCCCCGTCGGGTCGGTGACGTCCGTCTCGTTGAACGCGAGGCCGAAGTACCAGTCGATACCGACGAGGGAGGTGATGTTGGCCATGATGTGGAAGAGCTCGGTGGAGTAATTGATTATAGGTGTGTCCGTCTGTCCCACAGGTTGAGTGTAAGCCGGTGCCCCGGGATAGGAGAAGAAGAGGATCAACTCACGACGCCAGAGCTAACTTTGATCTTCTCCATAGCCAGCCCATCGTCCAACCCATCCACAAAGATGGTACTCCCCTCCTGACTATTCCCCCCAACCCTCACCAGCGCCCCCGCCCCCGCGCGGTTCTGGATGTTCGCCATGAAGTTCAAGAACGGTACCTTCAAATTCCCACCCGCGCTTCCCAGGATGCTCGTCGCGACGGACAGCTCGATAGAGAAGCCCAGGAAGTTACCCTTCTGCGGGATGGAGAGCGCTCCGCCAGCTGCGAGGACGGCGTCGCCCGTAGCAGGGAGGGAGAGGGTGTACGAGGTGACGGGGTTCTCGGGCGGGGAAGGCGCGGTGAGACGGGTAGGGTCGTAAGCCGGGAGACCGGTGTACGATTCCCCGGCGGCGTAGGAAGTGGAGGTGGCGGTGTAGGTGGTGCCGCCGGTGTAGAGTGTGAGGCCGGAGGCCTTGGAGGAGGTGACGGGGGTGGTGGATGTGGGGGTGGCGGTGGTGGTAGGGGCGACGGAGGAGGAGGAGGAGGTGGTGTCTGCGACGACGGCGGCGTCGGAGGTGGCAGAGTCGGTGGCGGAGTCAGAGGCAGAGTCAGCGACGGCAGAGTCGGACGCAGACACGGTGGTCGTGTCGTCCGCCGTCGTGTCGTCTGTGCTGTCTGTCGTGTCCGTGGTGGTGGTATCCGTGCCATCCGTGGTTGTAGTATCCGCGGTGGTATCCGTCCCCGAGTCGTCCGTCGTGGTATCCGTTGTCGTGGTATCCCCCGAGTCGGCTACAGCAGTGTCATCTGCTGTGGCGTCGTCCTGTGCGAGGACGAAGGGGAGGAGGATGAGAAGGAGGAAGAGGGAGAGGAGGAGGAGGGAGAGGGAGCGTGGTAAGATGATCATCGTGGGAGAGGGGGGAGGGGTTGTGGGGGGGAGGGGACTATGGAAGGGGGTGGAATATATGCAGTGTAGTGAAGGATGAGCCAAGAGGCCGAGCAAGGGGGCAGAAGGTGATGGTGATTGATGTGTGTGGGTGTGGCACTGCGCGTGGATCAGCAGAAGGAGGCAGCTGGGTGGCGTGAGGTGGGGGACAAAGGAGAGAGCGTGGGGTAAAGAACGACTGGGGTGGGAGGGTTTTAATGCAGCGAGGGGGAGATCACAAGACACAACAAGAGAGCTGTGGATGATATATGGATGCTGCGTGCAAACCTTGCCTCTCCCCCTGCTCGTTGCCAGCCAGCCAAGCAAGAGCCCCTTCCCCTTCCTCCTCCTCTCCCCTCCTCCCTCTTCTCTCTCCCCTCCCCTGTGGCCTCTGCGCAGCCTGGCGCCCATAACCAAACAAAGGGTAAACAATTATTCCCTGTTGCGGAACCTTGCCCGCTGCGCCTGGGCCGGGGCGCCGGCTGTCACTGCACCAGAGCTGCACCACCCGGATCGCCGATCGGGCGGCCCTGCATCCACCCTGAGAGTTTCTTCGCGTTGTTTGCGCGATGTCGCCATTGTTTGTGGCCTTGTTGATCCTCTCGTCACCGCCGTCATGTGCCTCGCCTATGTACGAGAGATGGTGCTTGTTAGACTTCCTGGTGGGCTTGTCCGGGGGAGGGGAGGGGAGGGGAGGGGAGGGGAGGGGAGGGGGCAGCAGCACCGAATGGCAGCGGGGGGGCACGCGGGAGGACCATGCATCTCTCAGTCTCACCATCAATGCATCGACAGCCGCTGCGCAGTGGATGGCGCTGGCGCACCGAGCGTTGTCAGAGAACACCGACACGCCGCCAGGGCACCAGTCACTCACTCTCACCCCTCGCCCTTGCCCTCATCTTCAAGTCACGCCGACATGCATGTGGCATGCATGCACCCCTGCCCCGCCCCCACCCCACCTTGCTCCAGACTCTCCCTTCATGAAAGCCAAACTCGAGCGACCCAAACATCTGGAGCGAGGGAAAGAAGAACGCACTCCTCCCTGTGCCCTGCGTGGCTTGGAAGTCCTTGGAATCAGGAATCACAGGGCGCGCGCGCGAGAACAAAGAGCGTTCGCGTTTGGCTTTTCGCCCGTCGGGCTTTTCGTCGTCGACGTCTCCCAGGTTCCGGTGTGAGTGCCGTGCCGGGTGACTCCCCGGTCGTCTGAGCTCAGTTTGAGCGGTGCTCGCCGTTTTCCAAATGACAGTTGGCAGATGGCCGACTGGCTGGACAGCTTGCAGGAAGCGCGGAGGAGAAGGTGGATCTGTGGGTGTCACGGGGCAGCACCGAGGTGACATGCGAGGGGGCACTGTACGTATAAATATATCCAGGAGCACATAAATAGAAGGAAAGATCCCATCCACACCTCTTCTGCGTGCTACGAGTGTCCCCCTTTTTTGACAGTAGTGAAGAAGCACGCAGCGGCAAGAGCGAAAGCCGATCAACAACAGCAAGACGCGCGCATGAAGCCTTGACTGGGCAGAAATGCCACGTGTAGCCTCACCGGCTCGGCAATCGGCCCCCTTAATCCGACTGCCTATAAAGCGGCAACCCCCGCCGGCGCAATTGCCAATCCGCGCCCACCAATTCCGAGTTACTCCGACCTCGCGGCTCCCTGCCACTGTGCCACACTCGCCCGCGGCCCTCTATTCCCCATATCTCCGCCATCCGTTTCTCCCCCGGCCCCCTCGCCCCGCACGCTCTTTCCAACATTCGCATCCACTCCCTTCCATCTCTTTCTTCTCCATCTCACCACTCTTCTTCTTTCTCTGTGTACGAGGTAGAAACGAGGTTTGACGAGCAAGTGAGTCGGCTCTTCTTGTGCTGTGGGAGTGCGGTGGGCGATGGGCAGGGGGAAGGGGGAGTGGAGTGGGTGTGGGACGAAAAGACTCCACTCTTATCGTCTCCCCCAAAAGTCCCCTCTTGCCCTCCTCTGCCCCTTCTATCCCATCCCTCACCCTCTCCCACACGCTCCACACCTCCTACCTCGTTCCCGCGCTGACCCCCACTCCAGTAAAAATGTCTGAAGTCGTTAAGAAGCCCAAGGACGCCAAGGCGTTCGCTACTGATTTCCTCATGGGTGGTGTTTCCGCCGCGGTCTCCAAGACCGCTGCCGCCCCCATCGAGCGTATCAAGCTCTTGGTCCAGAACCAGGACGAGATGTAAGTTTTTTTTCTGCACCTTTTTGTGACACCTTCGTCTGCTGGAAAGGTGCACCACGTCGACCGCGGGCGGTCGACTGGCCTTTTCAGGGACAAGAGGACAAGCGGGAACCGCGCTAACGCCCCCTCTCCCCCCTCCTCTCTTCACTTTTTCTCTCGTCCACCCACGCCCACAGGATCAAGCAGGGTCGTCTCTCGAGCCCCTACAAGGGCATCGGTGACTGCTTCTCCCGTGTCTACAAGGAGGAGGGTCTTGCTTCCCTCTGGCGAGGCAACACCGCCAACGTCATCCGATACTTCCCCACCCAGGCTCTTAACTTTGCCTTCAAGGACTACTTCAAGTCCCTGTTCGGCTTCAAGAAGTCTGAGGGCTACTGGAAGTGGTTCGCTGGTAACATCGCCTCCGTAAGTCGCCCCGGCGTGTTTCTGGCTGTGGGCTATGGCTGACGCTACCATAACAGGGTGGTGCTGCTGGTGCCTCGTCCCTCCTCTTCGTCTACTCCCTCGACTACGCCCGTACCCGTCTCGCCAACGACAACAAGTCCTCCAAGGCTGGTGGCTCCCGTCAGTTCAACGGTCTCATCGACGTCTACAGGAAGACCCTCGCTTCCGACGGTATCGCCGGTCTCTACCGTGGCTTTGTCCCCTCCGTCGCTGGTATCATCGTCTACCGTGGTCTCTACTTCGGTCTTTGTGAGTATCATCCGCTCTTACGGCACGCGGACACGGCTGACTCGCGATTTTAGACGACTCCGTCAAGCCCGTCGTCCTCGTCGGCCCTCTCGAGGGTAACTTCCTCGCTTCCTTCTTGCTTGGTTGGACCGTCACCACCTCCGCTGGTCTCGCTTCTTACCCTCTCGACACCATCCGTCGTCGTATGATGATGACCTCCGGTGGTACCGTCCACTACAAGTCCATGGTCGACGCCGCCTCCCAGATCGTCGCCAAGGAGGGCACCAAGTCGCTCTTCAAGGGTGCCGGTGCCAACATCCTCCGTGGTGTTGCCGGTGCCGGTGTCTTGTCCCTCTACGACAAGATGCAGGAGCTCATGTTCGGCAAGGTCTACTCCGTGAGTCCCCTCCCCCTGACTCTTGATCAAGGCTCGCGCTGACTCGTTATTCACAGGGTGGTTCCGGGTAAGCGCTCGGTTAATCCCGAGTTGACGAAAAATACCCCACCCCTTCCTACCTCGCACATACAGAATTCTTTCCTTCATTTCCCTCTTTCAGAGCCTCTCTTTACATGCGCATTCTCTCCCGTTTCACCCCGGCTCACATCCGCTTCTTATCATCTGTCTTTTGATCCCTCAAGTTCTATAGGCTGGTCATGGTCGTGGTTGTGTAGTGATCGGATGAGGTGCTATGCAAAATTGGTCAATTCGACGTTATTTCGCGGTTCGTTGGCCAGCATCCGAAACGTCTCGGGCACAACAGTTTCGTTCGTGGAACAAGGAGCAGCGGTGGACCAATTGAAAGGCGAGAAGAAGAGAGGTGTGCGGAGAGTTGACTGGACCAGGGGTGGAGGTGGAGGCTCGACGCGCACGACGAACACGACCTGGAGATCGCCATAAACAACAACCTCGTTCATCTGCATCACCTCTTCCTCCAAAAACAGCAACACACGCCGTCTCTCGCCACTCGCCGCCCCTCTCTCGACGAACGACGATGTGCATATAAATACGCCACCTGATACTCGGGCTTGCCAGGCGGAGACAGACACGCACCAGGGTTCTGTCTATCGGAGAACGGGCGAGCAGGCTGGATCAACATGGCCACTCAAGATCCCGCTCTGGCTAAGGCGGGAGGAGACGGACCAGCATCGGCAGCACCGTCGACATCTTCCTCGCCACTATCTCCGCCGCCCATGACACCGAACGGCCAGGGGCAGACGAGCACGCCACCACCCACCTCTACCTCTACCTCTGCCGACCCGGTCCCCGACGGCGCACCTCCTCCACCGGGCGGTATGACTGCAGGGCTACAACAAGCAGGCGCAGAAGCGGTGAACGAGAGGGAGGGGATGATCATCGACCAGCTTCTTGAGCCTGCCGTACCCAGCCTCAGCGGAGGCGCGGCGCCCTTGAAGGAGGAGGAAGTGGGGGAAGCAGAAGAAGACGATTGGGGAGAGGAAATATGGGACGAAGAGATGGAGGCGGCCATGCAGGCTGCCGAGCGGGCGCTAGAGGCGGGCGGTGCAGTCTCTGGTTCGAGCGTGAGCCCAAACGCTGGCGCTCATGGAGTGCCCAGTCCAGGCGTGGAGAATAGGGGGGTTGCAGAGGAAGCGTTGGTGGCGAGGTGGGGGCAGGGGATGGTGGATATCGAGGACACGATCCGGGATTGGTCTGAAGGCTTGTATGTGCTGGAGGCTGAGCCTGGCGCAGCTATCGAGGTGGAGCTGGACGAGCCCACGGGGGAAGCTGCCGTCGTCGGCACCGAAGAAGGGGGAGCTGTACTGGGGAGTGGGGAAGGCGGGGACGAGCTCGAACCGCTCATCCCGTTCAACCGCTTCCGGACTCGCGGGTTTCTCAGCGTCACAGACCTCGTAGGGCTGGTATGGTGCGAGACCCAGGTGAGCTCTCCTTTCCTTTGCGCTGTCTGCAAGGTGGCTAGCTGATCATGGATGTGTGCGCCCGCGTGGGATAGTTTGATTAGTGAGTACTGGCCTCCAGCTTCGGTGGCTCATCCTGGCGGGCTCCAAACACCTCAAGCTGACGCCCTCTCTCCCTCGCGTGAAGCCGGCTCCGCACCCCCTCGTACATCCCGCTCGACCAGCGTCCCGAGGTTATCACCTCTACCACGGGCAAGGAGATCCATATCAACAAAGTCAAGGTTGAAGAGGGCGCAAAAGTCATGCGGCGCGGGGAGGTACGTCCCTTCTCTTTCTTGTGTCTTCGCAGCTACTGTATGGACAACGTTTCGGATGGTATGTCTGGAAGAAGCTGACAGGAATGGGGACGGGGGACGAGCAGAAGATCCACAAACGCCTTGAGAGGCAGATCCACGGCGAGGGGATCAAGGTGGTCACCAAAACACGAGAAGATGTCTGGGGTCTCCGGTGAGCTTTCTAAGCTAACCTCCATTCGCTCGCTCCGCAGTGTCTGGAAAGCTGACGAAGATGACTCGGGAAGACTCCTGAACATGTTATCGGGCTTCGAGGCGCTGTTGACGATTGGGAAGTGCCGGGAGATGCCCGTGGCTGGGTTTGTCAATGGGGTGCTTGTAATGGGTATCATCGTGAGCTGCATCAGGCGCGCTTTTCCACTTTGCAAGAGCTCCAGCTGATCTATATGTGATCTGACGGGAACGACAGGACGAGATCACACGCCAGCCTCTCAACCCGGTGCCGGCCAAACCATCTACCAGGTCGAAGAAGGACACCCTAAAGGACCCCAACCAAACCCCGCTCACAGCCTTCTTCGCTCCCACCACTCCTACCACCCCCCGCCGCCGCCCAGCACCTCCTCCTCCAGCACCAACCGCACCCACTGCCTCCCGCGAGCGGACGCACAAGTTGGCGATCTCGGACTCCAAGACACGGACGGTACCGAGTATCCCCAAGGAGGAGGATAGTATCAGCGGGAGATTGCAGGTGATGCTCTACAAGGAGATTCTAGATTCTATCTTGCTGGCTTGTCTGCCCAGTGACGAGCCCGGATCTATACCCGATCCCACGCCCGAGGCGCATCCCGCCCTCGAATCGTACCTCCCCACCTCCCCCACCCAGCCCTTCTCCTGGGCCCGGATCTACACCCACCTCGACCTCTGCCCCACATCCCCCTTCTCAGAGGAGTTTGTATCACAGAGCCAAGTGGTGGTTAGAGATAATGGGCTGAGGTGGGGTGCGGAGGAGGTGCGGGATCTACAGGGGATGGTGAAGGTGTTGGGGAGGTATGTGGAGGAGATGGGGCTGGGGGTGCCGGCACCAGTGCCGCATCCAGAGGCGAAGGCAGAGGCAGGAGTGGAGGAGCAGGGGCAGGAGGTCAAGGTCAAAGAGGGGAGACAATGGGCAAATCTCGGGAGGACGGAAGACACGCTCGAGCTGGTATATCGCCGAGCGGGAGGGACGAAGAAGGGAAGGGTGCCGCGCAGGGCGCGGAAAGAGCGGAAGCCGCGCGAGTCAAGGAAACGTCGGCGTCGGGACGACGACGGTGATGGGAGCGGGGGCGGTGTTGAGCAGGTGGAAGATGGTGGAGATGGCGGAGAAGAATATGAGGGCGGGGTGGGGGATGAGACGATGGCGGAGGCGACGATGAACGAAGAAGAACAGATGATTCAGCTCGCTATCGCCGAGTCGCTTGGCCTCCAACCCCCAACCTCCGCTATCCCCTCCTTCACTATCCCTTCATCCAGCATCTCCGACGCCCCGCAAGGGCCAACCGACGGGCCAAGACACATACGAGAGGAAGATGACTCGTCAGACCTCTCAAGCGACGACGAGCTGTTCATGGCTGCGATGGAATTCGGGCTGGGGGATGAGCCAGCGCGGGCGAAGCTGGAGCTAGAAGTGCCGGGTGGAACGGGTTTGGCGCAGGTTAACAGCTCGCCCGTCAAGCCTCCTCGGACACCCCCTCGGACTCAGGCCCAGCTTGCCCCGGCGCTGCAAGCGCCAGCCACCCCCGCAACGCCTTCGCGCCGCCCACCAGCTGCTCCTGCCCCGCCCACACCTACCGCTGTCAAACAGGACTCTGCTACCAGCAAGGATAACCAGCCAGCCGGGAGCATCATTGGCACCTCGCGCTTTACACATGACCCCGAGAGGCTAGGGAGACATCTAGTGGATGTGATGGGATTCTGGATGGGGGAGCGCGCGCCACGCGGTGTGGAGGAGAAGGATGCGAGGAGGTGTGGGTGGTGTGAGTTTGAGGAAGGGTGTGAATGGAGGTCAGTAATGACTGGGATGCTTTGTGGGATTGGAAGGGAGCTGACGTGGTGTGCAGACTGATGAAGGTTGAGGAGCACAAGAAGCGGATGAGGCGATAAGACACTTATGTCTTGGATGTGGAAGGAGGCTGTTGTCGAGTCGTCGTTGGAGAGTAGCATTGTCGGCATCTCGTGGCCTGTTGTCATCTCATTGAAACACAATGTCCGTATAAACATAATCTATGACATATTGATACGCATGAATATTGTCCTACATCACAGATGAACCTGGTCGTACAACCCCTCCGTCTCACTAGCAGTCAACAAATGCCCACCTGCACTCCTCTCCCCAGCAGATCCTCCCCACCCCGCCGCCCCCTGACCCCCAACGCAGCTCGCCCCGCCGCTCCACCCGTCTATCCCTTCCACCGAAGGCCACCCAAACTCCTGACCCGTGAACTCGCAGTAATACCCCCAGATCACCGCGCCCCAGACTACGATGTTGAGCAAAACGA
Source organism: Cryptococcus sp. DSM 104549 (assembly GCA_036427605.1). NCBI lineage: Eukaryota > Fungi > Basidiomycota > Tremellomycetes > Tremellales > Cryptococcaceae > Cryptococcus > Cryptococcus jaspeensis. The sequence continues at coordinate 169,425 of CP144047.1, forward strand.
GGAACGCGACCACCCTATCGCATGTGCGCGCTTCGCGCTCCCTCCTGTCACGGGGGCGGTGGAAGCAGTAAGGGCACGAGTGCGAGGCAATCAGCGCTTCCTCGTCGTCTCGCCCGTGGGTGCCGTCGTCCACGTGAGCATGCTGGTGCAAGTGCGGGCACGTCGCCTGGTAGAACGACGGGGGCGGGGCGAGCAACAGGGTGGTGTCGCTGCCCGTCGGGAGGGGCTTGTACGTCGGCGGCGAGGGCGGGACGTAAGACGGTGGCAGAGAGCGCGGGGTGGGCGCAGTGGGGGAGGGGCTGGTGTAGGTTATGGAAGGGACGATGAGGAGCTGGGAGCCGGCGGGGATGGGGATGGGCCGGGCGCCTTGGGCTTGGGAGTGGATGTGCGATTGGGGGGCAGGAGGGGGAGCGGGCAAGGAGGCGGCGCTAGTCCAAGAGTCGGTGGGGTCGTCGCGGTACGGAAAAGTCTCGTCGAGTATGACGTGAGGGGGAATAGGGCCGGGGCAAGATACCATCGACGGAGGGCAAGGACGGGGGCTCGCGGGCTCCTGGGCGTCGTTCTGGGTGGGGATAGGCGGCATCGTCGAGGGGTGAGGAGGGCGGACGGCTTGGTGAGTGGAGACGGAACCGTTGGGAGCGACAGTGGGCTGGAAGAACGACATTCTGGAGTTATATCAGTCCTCTTTTCCCATCTTTGACCGAAGCACGACTCACAAGATGCCGACAGCGTTTTGAACTGAAAACGAAACAAGGGAGATGACCACCGCCGTCGTCGTGTGCGACTCTTCGACCTCGTGCTCTTAGCCTCGCCGTCACTTATACCTCACAAGTCTAACGACGACTGGAACAAAAGACGTCAAGACGAGTCATGAGAGTGAGAACAGAGGATTGCAGTCAGTGGGCGTGAATGGATGGCGCTCATGGCCGAGGGGTGGGAGGAAAAGGGGGGGAGGAGAAGGAGGTGAAAGGAAGGGCGAAGAAGCGGCGATCGGCATAATATGGGAGTTTTGAAAGTCAGATCCTTAGATGCAAGGGCATCGCAGTGATTGGGCTGGCTGCTTCTTTTATTATGACCCGAAGAAGCCTCGTCAGTAGATGCCATCTGCCGGGCGGTTCGAAGGCTGTTTACAGCGCTCTTCCGCGCCGTCCCCTGCTCTCCTCCTACGACTACTGTTGTGGTATTCACGTGCGTGAGTCTCTCGATCCAGAGGTGAGCCTTGCGGTGTTGACGAGGGTCAGTAATCCTACACACTTGGATCATCCCTTTGTCACATACACATGTCAAAGACAGAAGACGATTCACACCACCCAGGCGAAGCCAACCCGTCATCGCACCAAGAACCGCCTCCACTTTGCTCCTCGTCAAGTCGCGTTGTTCGTCGTCGGTCGCCTTCGACTTTCTTCTAAAAATCTAATCTGGCCATCATCTCCAGCAGTACCAGTACTCCGCCTACAGATCAACAGAACCGAGCATCCCTTGTACCCCTCACCAGCAACACCCAGGTTCCATACATGTCGTCATCCCCCGAAGCCGAATCCTCAGGCCAAGCCCTCGAGCGCTACATCATCGACCAGCTCTCTTCACTGTCGCTTACCGTCCCCCAGGATGATGTAAGTAGCTACTCCTCGTCCCCCGTGGTATGATACTGACAGAATCTGCTGGAACAGGTGGAGATGATTGCACGGTTTGTGGAGGAGGAATTCATCGAGCGAGATGAAAAGCTGGAGGGGGTGAAGGGGATGCTGGAGGGTGTGGTGGAAGACGTGAGCTTACAAATGCCCCGGTGGCCGATTGTCATCAGCTGACAACTGGATCGCAGGGGGTCCTCCCAGAGAGCGGGATCGATGAGGCATTGGAGAGAGTTATTGACGAGCAGGTGCGGCTCCACCAGCTGGACTTAGAGCGCCAAGCGGCAGAGGAGGAAGCAGGTGCGTGTTACGTCTGACGCAGCGTTGATCCCTCATGCAGCCAGGGAGCTAACCGATACCTCCTTCCCAACAGCCAGAAAATCCCCTTCTCCCCCACCTCAGAAACTTCAAGACCTCCTCGACAGCATGACCCCCGAAGAGAAGGAGGCAGCCCGCCGCCAGGCCCTTCTGAGGCAATACGCCTACGTCGACACTCCAGAAGATGAGGTCGACTCGCTCATGGGCGTGGCTCGCGATGGTAATGCGCCGCCGAGGGGCTCCAAGGGTTTGGAGAGTGAGGAGAAGCGCAAGGCGGAGGAGAGGAGGAAGGCGCTTGAGCAGGCGCTCAAGATGGACGGGAAGAAGAAGAAGTATAGGAAGCAGCAGGAAGGTGAGATCTTGTTGCCGTTTACGTGACTTGCTGGGCGAAGCTGACCAGACTGCATGCCATAGTCGATCTGTTGGCACCAAACCTGAACAGAGAAAAGGTGCAGTATGCTGCACAGATGCAGAGGGAGGCGGCGAAACGCGAGGCGGCAGATAAGAAGAGCAGAGACAAGGCTGCGCTGGACAAGCAGAGGTGAGTAGTAGATGATTGCTGATGCTGGCCCGTATCCACTGCTAGTAAACGGCACTGACATTCATGGATGTCATTACAGGAATGACCAGGCGCAAGCGAAGCTGGACAGGCAGAAAAAGGCGGCGAAGCAAGAACGTAGAGCATAAACATGGCAGACTCTGGGGACAGCTGTCACCTCTTGTATAACCACTTGGTAGGCTGGCTCAAGCGGTGTATACTGTAGGGTGAATCTAACAAACAGACTTGCACAGATGTATGGATGTTCTTTCTTTGGCTATAGTATCTGACACATCAGTCGAATTTGTCCGCTTTTCACTGGTCACAACTAGCGTTTCGCCAGCTATTCTCCGGGCTTCCTAACCCGGACACAGTGCCAACGAGACGTCTTCCACTGGCACGCTCTTTGGCCATTCTATTCCTCCTTTCTTTTCAGCCACCCCGGACCGCCGAACAGTCATCCCAATCAAACCAGAAGGCTGCCTGACACATCACGTGGCATTGCATCTCATGCCGACCGTTTCTGACGACTCGCTGCTGTTTAACGTCGACAAAGTAGGTCCCACCATTCACACCCTGCGTTTGACCTGGATGTGGGTTCTATGAAACGTTGACGCCACCTTTGACTGTTTCACTTTTCGCACACAGTTTATTCATGGACCAGAGCGCTGAGTGAATATTCACCCTTGGCGTACTCATTCTCATTTGCTCGAAGTATGACCGGCATGTGAGTCTTTCCCTTGATAAATCTCCGGGTCTCAAAAGCAAGGAGGGAGGAGGATTATAGCTGTCATCTGCAAGGCTTTTCTTTCTATACTGATAGCACAACACCATCTCTCATCTCACCGCCATCTTTCGAGTCGCAGATCAGAATGTCCGTCATATCACTCGAATCTGCTGTCGCCATGGATCCTCCCACCGACTACGTCCCCTCTAGTCTCTCCGCGCCGCCTACCTCCTCCGCGCAACCCGCCTTCTTTGATTCAACATACAACAATCCCAGCCCTACCGGCTCTACTGACTGCAATGCAGACGCCCCGCCGCAACCCCAGCATACCGCATCCATCAGCTGGGCAATCCCCGGGATAGATGGCTCCGCCAACAGTTTCGACACCTCAGGAAGTACCCACACCGCCACCCGAGCCCTCAAAAGCCCGTGGGGTAAAGGCAAGAAGCACCATACCTCCCAGCACATGTCCGGCAAGATGCTCAAAGGACGGGCGATGCTACGCGATACGGCGCTCAAGTGTGCCAAGGAGATGCGTGCTAAAGAAGAGGCTCAAGCCGATGGGGCTGTGCTCGTCGATTCAAGGACCGATGCCCAAATCAACCACGATATGCGAAACTGTTTGAGGGCGCTGTATGGCCCTACCATCGAACACACCGCCCATGCCCTTCATAGTGAGATGAGCGCGGTGGCTTCAGGCTCCTCGTCGGGGGTGGAAGTAACCCCTACTCTTGATTTCGTTTCGGGTCTGGTGGCGGACGGGATGATGAGGCACATGACGAACGTCTACCGGGATAGGATCTATGATGACAGGATTACGGTTGGATACCAATGGGGAAATCTTGTCACGGAGGAGGACGAGATGCCCCCGAAGTCCAATTGGGAAAAAGGGAAGAGTTGGTTGGCGAAGGAGCTTGGTGCCGAGACTAAGGAGAAGAAGCTGGCGCGGGTGGCACACGAGGAGTTAAGGCAAGCAAGGGAGTTGATGGATAGTCGCCTTCTGGATGGCAAAGCCACAATCGAGTGGGAAGGCGATGGGGATGGGACATTGGCACTAGACGGGCGACCGGGAGACCTTCGCATCTTACGAGCAGAGAGTGGCCAAAAGGAAGACTCGGGTTTCATTCTACGGCTAATGTTCGCCATGGAACCTCTCGCGCGTTCGTTGCCATCACCCGTGCCGAAGATCTCTATGCATAATGGTTCGTCTGTTAAAGATACAGTAGTGTTACACCGACCAGTAAGTATGTACAATGAACCGTCAAGTCCAGATTGGGGTAAGTATGTACAGTGGCCCACGCCATGCGTGAGATATCTTTGCCGCGTGCCATGCTCTTCGCTCCTCCAGCTCATTCTGCTTCTCCTGGCTCATGCCTCGAGAAGCGGTAGCTTTTCGCATGATGCCCCACCCCCATCCACGTCTTCCCCTGGGAACGGCTTGCTCGCCGCCTCCAAATCCTCCCTCGCGGGTTCCCGCATCAACCGCCTCAGCCTGACCAGCTCGCCTGCCAGTTCCCTATCGCAATTCATCCGTCAGCTGATGGTCATCTGATCACGTCTACCCTTGAACGGAAACGTACTCAGCCCGAAGTTTAGCATCCGCACCATCCTTCATACCCTTCTCCAACTGACTCCTCAGCTCTGCCGTATGTTTTCGCCATGCCTCGGATGCGAGCTGGGACTGCATGTGCGCTTGTTCGGCGAGGAGCTCGATGTTGGCGCGTTCGGCGCTGTGGGTGATCGGATGTCAGCCGTTTCCTGCAGGAGCGGTACGAGACAAGAGCTGGCTACGCGGGAGGGTCAAGCATACCTTGTAGATTGAACAAGCTTCAGTAGCGTTGCTTGCTTTTGCCTCTGCACACCCTCACTGTCGTCAGCTTCCCACACCCATATCCACAGCCCACAAAGCCAAAGCGCCCACCATCTCCTCCCTCTCCCTCCGATTTTTCTCCTCCCCCCTCTTCCAATCCTCCTTTACCCCCCTCATCTCCCTCGCCCACACATCCCTCAAACTCTTTACGCTATCCCTCAACGCCGCGCACTCGCGCTCCGAGCGGGCCTGCGACGCCTGCGCCTCGGCGACTTGGGCGTTCATTGTTTGGAGGGATTTTTTGGTGCTTGTTTCGAGGGCTTTGCGCGTGGAGGAGAGGTCTTTGGCGGTGGCCTCGGCGGAGCGGGCGCGTTCGAGGACCTCTGCGAGGTGCGGAGAGGGGGGTTAGGGGGTGTTGATAGGGAGGGTGATAACAGACGCACCTTGCAAGAGCCGCTCCTTCCGTGCAATGACATTGTTCAGCCCCTCACACTCTACGCGCATCCGCTCCTTCGTCTCTTGCAGATCCTCCTTCTGCCTCGTCAACTGTCACACAATATCAGCACAATAGATATTTCAGCCCGCCCAAACTCAACCTCGACTCACCTGCTCAACTCTCCGCTGGCTCGCCCTCATCTCCTGCTTCAACCTCTCCACATGCCCCTTTGAATTCACCAGCTCCGTCTGCAAATTATCAATCACCCTCGTACTCGCCGCCGAGCCCGATATCTTCCGCGGACTAGGCGTCGGCGCGGGGCTCAGCCTGCCTCCGCCGTTGTGATACCCGTTGCTCTGCGAGGGGTGGGATGAAGCATCACCAGCGAGGGAGGAGGATGGGCGGGGGGACTCTGGGGCGAGGAAGGGAGAACGGAGGGAGCGTTCGGCTGTTATCGTTATTGGGGATGGGGGTTGGGGTTGGACTGTGGGCTTGGAGGGGGATGTGGAGGGGGAGTGGTGGAGGGCGGCGGCGTGGGATACGACCGCTTGGGGTATACCTGAGAAGTGAGAGGCGAGGTCAGAGAGTGGTATGACAGAAACGATGTGGGCTAGAGGAGCAACATACGACTACGACCGTCTGGTTTGGCAGGGGTTATGGCCCGGCTTTTCAGGTCAAAGTGGGGGACCGAGTGGGGGAGCCCACGAGATGGGGAGGGATCGTTCAAAGAGATGATGCTGGGATCTGGGCGGTCGTTAGTATGTGAAGGACACTTCTCGAGTATGTTTTCACATATTTACCTTCAAGATCAAGTGATGCCCCGCGCCCCTCCTCATTGCCCTCCTCGATCAGATGGACCTTGAGCGGTGTCCCGAACGACAGGTCCGGCAAGGTGGGCGAGACCGGCACACCGATCTCAGCATCCGCAAGCTTCTTCTGAGCCGTCACCAGCGCGATCTGTAGAGATAACACATGAGCGCGTAGGTGTCCTGGTATGAGCCACAACATCAGCACGGCCAGATCAGCATGTGAAGGCGACAACGCCTGGCCGCTGGGCTCACCAGTATCGTCGCTGCTCGACGCGTTCAGCCCATCGCTCACACTAGCTTTCCGGCTCGGTGGGCGACTCCGCCCTCCCTGACTGAGCAAGCTCTGCCGCCGGTGAGCGCTTGAGGACGTGGCGGGGCTTGCTCTGCCGTTTGGCCCCCGAGACACCGCTGGGGGACTGCGTAGGGGCGACGCCGGACGGTCTGCTGCGAGGTTGAGGGAGGGGGAAGAGAGGGAAAGGGATATGCGTTTGTTGAGGACTGGTATCCTGGAGGGGGTGCCGTCGTCTGCCATGGTGGCTGGGTATATGGGCGAGGTATATGTATGGAACTGGTGCTTGTTTATGGTCAGAAGAGATGCCAAAGTTGACCCACACACACGCGCCCGAATAGTCACGTGATGGCGCGTCCGTCACAACAGATCTCGAAGAAGAGTCAAGAGGGCGAAGGCTATCTATGCATCGTCTGCATATCCATTAGGGTAGACAGCAAGGCAGCATTGCAGCCAGCACCCACCGCCACCCCACAGTCACCCATCGAAAATGGTAGGAGCCAGGCGCTCCGCCGCACACCGCGACACCTCCTCTCCCGACCCCCTCGCTGGCGGGTACGACTCTGACGACCCCCCATCCCCTCGCATCACCCGCTCCTCCGCCCCCTCCTCCCTCAAGAAGACCCCAACCACCTACGGCAAGCGCTCTCACACTGCAGCCGCGTCCGCGCTTACTCCCCAGAGACGGAAGCCGGGCGACGGGGCGGACTCGTCCCCCGCGACAGGGCGCGTGCTCCGCGGGGCGGCAGCACCTTCGCCGACACCGAACCGTAAAGCCCCAGTGCGAGGCGGGGGCATGTCTGCGGCAAAGCCCACGCCAAAATCTGCGGCGGCAAGCGCAGTGACGCCCACCAAGCGAACAACGCGCTCTGCACAGGCCACCGGCACTCCACTCACGCGCCCCGCGTCTGCCAAAGCCAAGGGCACCCCCACCCTCGCATCGAGCCTCGCTCGCCCCCTCCCCACCCCTTCCCCTGGGCCAGGTCGTGCTAGCCCCGCCCACAAGCGCCCTCGAACCTCTGCGTCAATCTCGAAAGCTTTGACATTCGAAGATGACGGGGTGTTCAAAGACCCCGGGCTGCATCTCGATGACGACGAGAAGGAGCGCGCAGCGTACGTCCCGCCCAGCATGGAGCAGTTCCGCGCGAACGAGGCTCTACGGCGGCAGCGTGAAGCGCGCAACTTTGTGTATGAAGGCGAAGCGAGCGCACCGAGGACAATGAGGAGTGGGAAAGTCTTCTTGGAGGAGAAGAAGCGGCGCGCGGAGAGCGACGACGAAGAGAGTGGGGTCGACGGGGCAGCGATGGATGTGGACGAGTACGGAGGAAGGCCGGAAGAGGACGAGCCGATGGGGGTGCAGGCATCTGTCATTCCCGACGTGCCCGTGTCCCCCTCCGTCCAGACAGATGCGGGGGTGCCGGACGTCTCTGATCAGACGACCCTCCGCCTCCCAGAAGTCGCCAGGCCCGATGTCCAGAGGATCATTGCCACTCTCTCATCCCGCGGCGTAGAGGACAGCCCGCCTCCGTTTGACGACGAGGAGTCGAACGAAGCCCTGCATGGCGTGGTGAACCTCCTCAAGGGCACAGTAGAGCGAGGCGAGGGGAACAGCGCGATCGTCGTAGGCCCTCGCGGGTCCGGCAAGAGTCGAGTAAGCACCGGCCTCCCCCTGCTCTCCCCCACCTCCCAACTAATCACTCGTCATATAGACCGTCGCCCGCGCAATCAACCTCGTATCTTCAGAATCAGCCTCTACCAGCCCCCCGATATTCGTCCGCCTCTCCGGCCTCGCGCAGGTGAACGACCGTCTCGCGATCCGCGAGATGGGGCGGCAGATCGCACAGGCAGAAGGGAAGGCTGTGCATGTGGATGATGATGGAGGGGATGAGGTTTTAGGGGACGACGAGGTGAGCTAGAATTTCCCTCCTTACGGGCAAAGTCGGAAGCTGACTTTTGTGCGATACGCGGCGCTATCCCACAGGAATACGCTCCAACTGTCCTCCCCTCACACCTTCTCGCCCTGCTCACAGCCCCATCGCCGCGTGCTATCATCATCATCCTCGAAGAATTTGACCTCTTCACCGAGCATGCCAGGCAGGCGTTGCTGTATTGTCTTTGTGAGCTTCCACATCGAAAAGAACCGTCGAGAGAAATGCTGACGTAGGGGATGTCGCATCTGGGGAATAGTCGATGTGGTGCAGAGTATCAAGACGGGGTCGGTAGAGAGTACCGGTAGAGGCGTCGCCGTGATCGGCGTAACCAGCCGTGTTGTACGTCTCATCACTTTGCATCACAATCATTCATGGACCTCTGCTCACCACCCAAGCCCCACAGGACACTCTCCTCCTCCTCGAGAAACGCGTCAAATCCCGATTCTCCCACCGTATCTGGCGGGTCATCTCTCCCGTCTCGCCAGAAAGCCCCGGGGGCTGGAAGAAGGTGATATCCAGGGCACTGGTGCCGTGGAAAAAGTGGGAGGACCCAGAAGCGGAGGATGCGGAGGGTGTAGGAGCGGGGACGGGGGTTAGTAAAGGAGGGAAGAGCGGGAAGGGGAAGAAGGTTGGTGGGAAGGCGAGAGAAGGGGAGGAGGTAGTGGACAAGGAGCTGGAGGAGTGGCGGACAGATTGGGAAATCAGCGTGGAGGTCAGTTTGTGGTCGCTCTCTCAGGACTGAGCAGGACACGCCAGCTGATACGTTCTCGGTTCTGGCTGTAGACGCTCTTGAGCGAAGACAGGATTGTGCGTAACTTAGACAGGCTTACAGGCCTCACTACCGACGTTCGCATTCTCTACCGCCCATTTGTAAGTTGCCATCCGGCACCGTCACCCTGCCACATAGAAGTTGATCAGCTGATGCTCAAGTGTGGAGCAGATCATCCCCATGATGGAGATCCTCAAATCGCAGCGGCATTATCTCTCGCAAACAGAGCTTGCCGAGAGCATCATCGCGCAAGTCGAGGGTGCTGGGTGGGGCTTGCAAAACACCAAGATCCGAGGTGCGAACCCTTCCATTTGAGCACCACCCTCACATACCAAAAAGCTGACTTGCACCTGTATGCCCTCTGTTGATAGGCCTCCCGCACCCGGCGATGGGGATTTTGATCATCGCAAAGCACCTCGCGTACGCTGGGAGAGAGGAATTCAACTTTGCGCAGGTTGAGGAGGAGTATCTGCGGTTCTCGAGGACGAAGCTGGTGGGGAGTGGAAAGGTTCGTTGGCCAACTGGGGTTTTGCGACAGGTACGTTTGCTCTGACCGGCCTAGACGGTTGAGTGCCTCTGTTTACCTTCACGAGGCGTATACTCAGAAAAACGACGCTGACATCCCGCACCCCCTATCTCATAGGCATTCGACCACCTCGTCCGCCTGGCAATCCTCACCCCCGCAGGCAACGCCACAGTCAAACCCCAATTCGCCAAAGTGCGTTGCGTGCTTAGCCCACACGAGGTGGTGGCGTGGTTCAAAGGGGAAGGAGCGAATGTGCTGGGGTCGGAGCTGGGTAACTGGGGGAGGATGATGGGAGGGCATGTGTAGATGGCCGGGGCCGAGGACTTGCAGGTGGGTAGTGGTGCTGGGCGGAAGAAGGGGAGGAAGGAGACAGTATTGTAGCAATAGCGGATCATACCTTGCATCTATCTTTGGTCATATGATTGTCTGGTGTCAGTCACTTATATCTACCCCAACGCCGTCGGTCTCGACCCACACTCTCTATAGATCATCGCGTCCTTCACAAGGGCCACACGCGACCTCCTCTCGATACATCTCCGTCAATGACGGCACGTTCAATGTTGGACTGCCTGGGTCAAATATATACCCACCCAGATCAAGATCGTGATCCAGTCTTGGAATGCCAGATCCCCCAAGCGTGTTTATTCCGGTAGATGATACTCATAGGGTGACTTGACATCCAATTTCATAAATAACAGCGGGGATACTTCGAACGTGATGTGACAAAAGACGAGACACAGAACGCGACACATGATGAGAAACACTGTACAGTGCCAACACACATACTCCACATTCCCCACATACTCCACATTCCCCACATACTCCACATTCCCCACATACCCCACCCACCCCACATACCCCGACACATTGAATACCAGTTCAGATCTCAACAGATACGGAAGGCGTAGAGCTTGTCCAACGAAGCTCGCCTAAGACGGGGAAAGGGTGGTGTAGGCAGGCGCTACTCGGTCTCGTCGAATGAGTTGGTACGGGGAGCGACCTGCAAGGGGGGTCGGAGGGTCCGTCAGCTGCTTGTTCTGCGGAGGACGGCATTGAACATCGAAGCCACTGAACACTGTGAATGATATCCGTGCAGCGCATCCACTCACCCGGTGCCTCATGGTGCCCCCAGACCCTCCTGAAGACACGCCAAAGATAGAAAGTGCCGACTTCCACAGCGGAATAGGCTGGTCAGCTTGGGCGGGCTTATCAATGGGAGAAAGGTTTGGGGATGGAGTGAGGGTGGTAGCCTGCAAAGTAAAGTAAGTCAGCGGTTGACTGTAAAGACAAGAGGTGCGTAGTGACTCACCGGCGCAGCCGTCATGCTGTCGTTCTCACTCGGTATGTCAATGATCTCCTCAGAGCTCGATTCACTGGTCTCCTCAGAGCTCGATCCCAGATGCACCTGTCCCCCAAGATCTTTCTCTTGAGAAGGTATGATATCGTCGCGGGGAATGGGAAATTCCCCGTCTTTCCCCGGCCAACAATACCACGGCTTCTTACTTTGATCGGGTACCGCGAGATGCCACACTCTCCAATACTCTTGCCCAAACCCCTTCTGGTGGATCTCCAGAAGCCGTCTAGCAGCCAACACAAAGTAGGGCGGCAAGGTCGGTTTTAACGAGTTGGGGTCATTAGAGGCAGAGCCCTTGAGTTGGAGGAGCTGTTCAAAGGAACTAAACTCCTCCATGGGCTCCCAGCATGCTGGAACATTGCCAGTCTCTTCCCAATAGCAAATGTATCTTTCGGCGTAAAGTAGCTCGCCTATCAGGTCAAATGTTCGTAAGCGGCAGCTAGCGGCAGCTAGCGGCAATCAGCTTGAAATCATGTGCTGTACTCACTAAGACAATCCGTTATCTCAAAGAAGAATATGTCGTTAGCGAATGCAGTTCGTCATGTGTGATTCATCGCTTACTTCGTTGTTCTGGCTTTCCACAACCTCCTGGGACAATGAGGTATGCCCTTCACCCGTCTTAAAAAAATCCAGGATTGAGTTGAGAAAAAAGATTCTGTTGTAGCCACACGCGAAGGCTTTGCAAAAATCGGTCCGCGAAAGCTGGTGATCCCGCATATTAGATTCAACAAGCCATATACAGGAAAGACGACGCAGGATAGGACGAGACGATGCTCACTAGTGATCCGTCGGTCATCTTGAACCCCTGGAACAGCATCATTTGGTCACCAGCCAGTATAGGGCGAAACGACCACCGTCTCAGTTCCGGCTTGTTAGTGGCAATGCGATACGGGATGGTATCATGATCGTCTACTAGCTGCCCCTCACGCTCCACAAATTGCTCAGCAAGAGTTCGCCATATGAATGGGGGCGTTAATTGGATACCGAAGCCGTCGAGAGAAGATGCAACAAAGCGAACCATGATGGGATGATGTTATGTTATGTTGTCGAGCCATATAGTGACAAAGAAGATTCACAGGGGGAACGGGGTTCAACATCGAGTAACAAAGTATCATCATGCCACGTCATTATGCCACGTTATTCAATTTTCGTATTTGATAATGGATCAAAGTGGTCAGGCATTAGGTCCTTCAATCAATTTAGAACTCTGATAGGGATGGGAGGATGGGGACGGAAGATGAGAAAGTGAAGAAGATGGTGAGCAGTAAAAAGTTGTCGATTTGATAAGTGTGCACAAAGAAAAAGGATAAAAAGGATAGGCGTTCGTCCGCCTTGCAATCCTCACCCCCGCAGGCAACGCCACCGTCAAACCCCATTTTGCCAAAATGCGTTGCGTGCTTAGCCCACACGAGGTGGTGGCGTGGTTCAAAGGGGAAGAAGCGAATGTGCTGGGATCGGAGCTGGGTAACTGGGGAAGGACGATGGGAGGGCATGTGTAGTCGGCCTGAGTCGAGGACGTGCTGGTGCAGGCGGGTAGCGGTGATGGGCCGAAGAAGGGAGGAAGGAGACGGTGTTGTAGCGATAGCGGATCATACCTTGCATCTATTTCTGCTCATATGATTGGTGCTAGTCACTCGTATCTGTTCCAACGCCGCCAGCCTCTTCATCAGAGGGGCAGACCAGCCAAAAGGGTGACCCACACTTTCGTCAAACCATCGCGTCCTTCACGAGGACCAGACACAACCTACTCTCTATACATCTTCGTAAATGCCACCAGGTCCATTAGTATTGTTGGACTCCCTGGGTCAAATATATTCCCACCCCGATCAAGATAGAGATCCAGTCTATAGTCTTGCAATGCCAGATCCCCCAAGTGTGCACATTCCGGCAAATGTTCTTCATAAGGTGATTTGACATTCTTCTCGAAATTACAGCGAGCGGAGATAAAACATGATGAGACGCAAGATGAGACAAAAGGTGAGACACAAGATGAGACACAGGATGAGAAACACTGTACACAGTGATAATAACACCCATACTTCAAAACATACCCCGGTTAAAACTAATAGTTTTAGACCCCCCATATACACAAGATGGATGGCACTTTTGAAACATACCCCACCCACCCCACATACCCCGACAGATTGAGCACCAGATCAGATCCCAATAGATACGGAAGGCGTAGAGCTTGTTCAACCAAGCTCGCCTAAGACGGGGAAAGGGCGGTGTTGGCAGGGGCTACTCGCTCTTGTCTACGGAGGAGTTGGTACGGGGGACGATCTGCAAGAGGGGGGTGTCAGCTGCTTGTTCTTGGTCAACGCCGTTGAACATCAGAGTCATTGAACACAGTGGGGATATCCATGCAGCGTAGCCACTCACCCGGTGCCTCATCGTACCCCCAGACCCTTCTGAAGACACGCCGAAGATAGCAAGCGCCGACTTCCACAGCGGGATGATAGGCTGGTCAATTTGGGCTGGCTGATCGATGGGAGCAAGGTTTGGGGATGGAGTGAGGGTGGTAGCCTGCAAGGTAAAGTAAGTCAGCGGTTGACTGTAAGAAGGACAAGAGGTGCGGAGTGGCTCACCGGTGCAGCTGTCATCCCATCGTCCTCATTCGGGATGTCAGTGATCTCCTCAGAGCTCAAATCAGCGATCCCCTCAGAGCTCGATCCAGTGCTCTCCTCAGAGCTCGATCCCAGATGCACCTGCCCCCCAAGATCTTTCTCTTGAAAAGGTATGATGTCTTCGCGGGGGATGGGAAATTCACCGTCTCTCCCTGGCCAACAATACCATGGCTTCTTCCGTTGATCGGGTACCGCAAGATGCCACACCCTCCAATACTCTTGCCCAAACCCCTTCTTGTGGATCTCCAGAAGCCGTCTAGCAGCCAACACAAAGTAGGGCGGTAAGGTCATCTTCACCCAGTTGGGCTTGTTAGAGGCCGAACCTTTTATATGGGGGAGCTGTTCGAAGGAACCGAGATCCTCCATGGGCTCCCAGCAGTCCGGAACGTAAGCAGCCTCTTCCCAATGGCAGATGTACCTCTCGGCAAAGAGTAGCTCGCCTATTGGTGGGTGCTATCTGTAAGTAGCGTCTCACAGTGAATGAGCACAATACATCATCGCGCTGTACTCACGAAAGCAAGCTTTTATCTTGGATGGCAATATCGTTAGCAACCGCAGTTCACTTTGCGGTGTCTATACGCGAAATGATTCATCACTTACTTCGTTCTTTTGGCCTTCCACGACCTCCTTGGACAATGAGGTACGTCGCTCACCCGCCTTTAAATACTTCAGGATGGAGCGGAGGAACATCATCCTGTTGTAGCCGCAACCAAAAGCTCTGCAAAAGTCGGCCCTAGAAAGCTGGCGATTCCGCAAATCAGATTCAAGTCACATGGTCTGCCGGAAAGACCCAGAACAGGGTGATGTTTTACTCACTATCGAGCCGTCGGTCATCCTGAACCCTGTGAACAATGCCATGCATCCACCATGGACTTCAGGGCGAGACGACCATCGTCTCAGTTCCCGCTCGCCAGTGGCGAAGCGATAAGGGAGAACGGGATGGTCGTCTACTAGCTGCCCCTTTCTTTCCAAGAAGGGCTCAGCAAGTGTTCGCAATACAAATGGGGGTGACATCGGGTTGCCGAATCTGTCCAGAGGAGACGCGACAATGCGAACCACGATGAGATGCCGAGCGACGGGACATGATGGAAAGCGTCGAGAAAGCGGGACTGCTCTTCGTTCGTTCATCAACTGTGTGCAGGTTGACTTTCGCTCGCCTCGAAAAGATAGGCGCGTCAATGCGTCTGCGTTCGGCAAGGCAACGCCCGGCCATCGTCATTGCAGCCACCGTCAACAATTAAATCTCTTTGGGCTCGTCTTCGTTGCACTTCCATACCAAAAGGGCAACAGCGCCAGTAGTGCACGTCTGTTCTTGTTTAGCTACAGAGGATAAACAGGAAATGTCCACAGCAATACCTACGCCCCGGTATGACTTCTACCAAACGGAGACGCAGCTCATCCTCGCGCTGTATGTCAAGGGGTACGCCGCCGTCGGAGAGGATGTGAAGGTGACCTATGGGGATGACTCCGTGAGTGGAGGGAGTTGCTTCGTAGCGAAGACACCAAAGGCGATGCTTTCGAATTCATAGAGCTTTGAACTGATGTTAACCCCATTCTTCAGGTCGATATAATCCTTCCCCCACTAGACCCCTCCTCCACTCCTTCGCGCATCTCCCTGCGCCCCCTTGTAGGTCGCTTGGCTCCCGGCAGCACCCACAGAGTCCTGGGCACCAAGATCGAGCTCAAACTCGCCAAGGCTGAGCCTACAAACTGGCCCTCACTTTTGCGGGATCCAACTAGGCCTTTGGGCCCGACTGTAACGGCGCCTGCGCGGACGGAGGGGCATGCCCAGAGCTCAAGCGAGGCGTCGTCGTCAAAGCAGTCGGAGCCGGCCAAGCCACAGGCACAGGCGGGGAAGAAGAAGAACTGGGACAAGCTGCTGGATGACGAGCTCGACGAGGGAGAGAGTGCGGATCCTGTAAGTCCCGTTATCTGCTATGTTCTACCGACATTCGTTACAGATCTCTCGGAAATAGCAGCTCGCTGACTTGCACCCCGACGACAGAACGCAGGCGGCGATGCGGCTCTCCAGAAGTTCTTCTCCAAGATCTACGGCGATGCAGACGAGGCGACTAAGCGCGCCATGATCAAGTCGTACACGGAGAGTGGGGGCACGTCGCTCAGTACAGATTGGTCGTCAGTTGGCAAAGGTAAGCGCATCGCTTTATTTCCTGGACTGGAGACTTTCCTGGAGGATGGAGCTGACTGACAGCGTTACAGAGACCACACCCATCCGGCCACCAGAAGGAGTGGAACCCAAGAAGTTCTAGTAGCATCCGCCCCGCATCTATCATCTTGACGTTCATACACAGATACCTGCTGGATATGCAGTCATGTCGTCCAGCCATACATGCCCGAAAAGGAAACAAAAATCACGATAGTTGCTGCTGCTACCCCACCTCCCCCCCCCACCCGCTCACCCCTCCCCTCTTCCTCCTCTACTGGGTATAGAGATCATCGATCTCACCATCCATCACCCCCTGCCAAAACCTCTCCTCCACTTGCCGATCCAGCGCAACCCGCCCGTTCACCGCCTCTCGCGAATCCCTCTGCTCCTCTTCCTCTGCCACCTCCCCTTCCTCCATGGAAACATCGAGATCGAGGTCCATGTCGCTTGAGGGAATAGGAAGACGATCCTCCTCTGAGTCTGTCCGCCACATCGAGCGAGATGCTGCCGCAGCAGGAGCAGGGGCAGGGGCAGGTGCAGCGGGGGCCGGGGTGGCGGTTTCACCCGCTGTCAACGAGCGGCGGACCTCACCCCTCACTTGATCACTGCTGCCACCACCAGTCCCAGCGGGCGCCGCTTTCGATGACGGGCTCGGTACACTCCCAAGGATGTTCGCCCCCCCACCGGTGCCGACGTCGGATTTAAACTTTGAGGACCTCGGGGACCAAGGGTTCGAATTAGAGGCGTGCTCTGCGAAGCCCGATCCCTGCTTTTTCGGTTCGCTCGCCGTGCCCGACCCGCCGCCTGCTGCACTTCCGCTCCCGCTCGCACTTGCACTGGCACTCCCACTCCCACCAGCCGCTTGTGCAACAGCCAAATTCCCAAACGCCCCAAGCCCCGGAGTACTGGTGCCAGTACCGGGCGACGCACTGGGGCTCTGCACCGGGAAGTCTCTAAACCTCGGGAAATTGCTGAGGGTGTTGGGAGGGGCAGCCCTTGGAGACGGAACGGGGCGGGCGGCAGGGGCCGCCGCAGCAGATGTAGATGACGACGGGGTGCCGGGGGCGGGGTTGCTCGAGGAAGATGAAGGGCGAAGCGGGGTACTGGGGCGTGAAGCGGGCGAATTGGAAGCCAATGGCGTGGCTAGCGCAGGTGACTTTCCACCCAACCTCGGCAGACTCCCATACGACCGTATCCTTTCGAGCGAGGATGTCAGTGCCAGTGCCCTGGCAGAGGGCGAGGTCGTATTCGTGTTGGCTGCCGAGTTTGAGTCGGTACTTGGGGGACGGGCGGGTACATCCACTATGCCAGTTGGAAGAGTCAGAAATGTCGCGTGTTGTGCGTAATTGAGTGAGATGGAATCATGCTTACCTCTTGGCGCTGGTGCCGGTACAGAGCCTGCAGCCGAGCCTGCTGCCGCAGCTGCAGGCGCCGCCCCTGATCCACTCCCACTCCCACCCGCACCCGCACCCGCACCCGCACCCGCCAGCGTCCCCGTCCCGGTAGAGGACCCCTCTCCCCTCCCACCGCCATTGGCTTGCCGGACCACCGCGTCCTCCTTCTGCGTGCTAGCGTGACTAGCACTCGGGGGACGAGTCGAATCGAAGGCGACTCGATCCGATACGGGGCCCGGGCCTCGAAAACCCGCGCCAGCTGGCGCACGGGGCTGCGCATCATCTTCGTCGTCGTCCGAGTCAGACAGGGTGAGGTCGATGACAGCGGATGATTGGGGCGCAGACGAGTTCCGGCTGGATGGGATGCCGCCCGAGAAGCGGCTGCTTGTGCCGTTAGTCTTGGCGAGGGGCTCGTCGGGCTCGTCGTCGTCGGAAGAGAGGATCTCGACGACTTTTCGCTTTCCATTGGATGTCGACCCATCTGCCTGGGAGGGAGAGCGCAAGGAGCCGAAAGACGGTTTGCTCTCAGGTGGAGGAGAGGGCGCGGCGGACGTAGAAGCACCTGCAGCTGCTGAAGCAGGCTTCAAAGACGGGTTCTCGGCAAACCAGCCAGCAGAGCCGTACTTGTTGTCCTCAGTGTGCCATTCCCCAGAAGGTTCCAGCACAACATCGTCGACCGAGTCTGGTACGGCGTCGAGGATCGACTGGACGTATCTTTGCGGATGTTAACGGTGGTCGTTTGTGCTAGCTCGTATTGTGTCGCGGACTCACCCGTCGACGATCAGGTCGTCAAAGTTCAGCTCCTTGTTGCAGTGGGGGCACAACCACTGAGGGTGCGCGGCGTTGCTCTCAATCCACCATTGCGGGTCAAAACATTGAACGTGGGAGCACTTTGATGACCGCACAGGGCGCGAAATCCGCATATACGACAGCTATTCGCAGAACATCAGCTCACGTGTGATCAGATAGGTCGCGCCCATGCAACGTACAGGATCCTTTATCGACATAACCGACGTCCCAACCATGATGTCGTCTTCAGCATCTTGCCTCTTCTTGACTGTAAGACGGGTGAGCGAGGGTTCAATCCGCCACAAGCGAGACCACGTACATTCCCTCATAGAATCTTCCGCACTCGTGGGCAGCAACGCGTTGACGCGCTCGAGCAGATCCTCTTTCGTGGTCATCTCGGCGAGCACAACCTGGAACCAGAATCTCTGCACGCCGCATATCAGTAAACGTCTCCAGAGAGTAAACATTCAGATTACAGGGCACGGCAGCTCACCTTCGCATATTCCTTCCTCTTCGCAACAGTCGGCCCCGTCTGCCCAAACGTCACCGAGCTCAGCCTCCCCGGTTGCAGCGACAGTTTCCCCGCGCGCTCCACCTCAAACGGCGGTGCGCTCCCTGCCTTGCCCCTCAAACCCTTCTCCTTGAAGTGATACGACTGCGAATAGTCGACCATCACATCGGGGTTGTTGGGGAATTCTATGGGGACGCGGACGTTGAGGTTGGTCCGGTGTGGGTTGTGCTGTGGGGGGTAATAGTGGTCGGACGAGGCGGCGAATATGCGGACGCTGTAGCGGGGTTTGGCGTTGGGGTTTGCTCTGCGAAATGCGCTGTTAGCGATGGCAAGGCGCGAATCGGTACTTCGCACATACCTAGTCTGCTCAAGTTTCTGGATAACATCTGTCGATAAGACAAACGTCGCCTTCTTGCATCGACGGGTGGACGAGCTGTCGTTCACGCTGACCTCGGGGACGTACTCCATCGGCGTGAGCGCCTTTATAGGCTTCCACATCGGGTTGGGCTTCCAGTCCACGAGGGTGTGTGATGGATTGTATGAGGGGCCTGATTGAAAAGTGTCAGTGACGTTGTTCCCGGCGAAAGGCGGTGAACGCGGAAACACGCACGGGGCGGAATCCCATTGGCACTCGCGCCCGCACCGCTCGACCCGGCTCCTCCATAGAGACTTCCGCTGCCAGAACCATACAACCCCGCATCTATACCAGGCCACCATCAGCACTTCTTCTCAGGCTCGAAGGGCATGCACAGACAGCCTTGTCGGCCAACTTACTACTGCTCCCTCCAGGTCGGCCGAGGTAGCTCACGCCACCGAACGTCGGCGCCGGTGCAGGATCGGGAGGCTGATAGTACCACCCCCGTGAGCCAGGTGCGATTTCCTCCAGTCGCAGTCGGATTTTGGCGTATGTGTCGAGGTCGCCACGGGCTTTGAGGGTGAGGAAGGCTGTCTGGAGTCTGCAGAGGGATAAACAAAGGTAGGTGGGTTAGTGTCGAATTATACGGTGAACATCACGGAGGAGCAAGGTGCAGTGCTTTGGGATACATACTTTGAGATGATATCTGACTTCCGCTCGTTGCTTCTCAACCCAACAGAGACCTGTTGGGTCTTTGACGCAAATGTTTCTGCAAATAGTTTGAGCGTCGGGATGGTGTATTTCGGTATCCAGCTGTAGATGAAACTCTGTTTGTGAAGTCGACGTCAGCTGGTGGTTCGACGGAGACTACGTGTCACATTCGGAGTCCCGTATTCATGAGCCAAAGACCCACATTGAAGTCATGCCAGTCCTTTTGAAGGACGGAACCCGAACTCATGGTGAAGAGTCGCGTCGAGCGACGAAGCCGCCCGCTGTGCTCTTGTGGGAGAAGTGGCTAGGTAAGTCGGGTGGGAAGGCGAAGCTGGTCAGCACAGTAGCTGATCGCTGGGTGCCGCCGTCGTTGCCTCGGAAAGTGTTGTAGATGCGGAGGAGGAAGAGTTGACTCAAAAGATAAACAGTCGAGGATATCTTCGCAGACGAGTTGAGTGGATCTTCGATTCCTCGCCGCCGTTCATCCGACAATTTGATCCCGCCAGCACCAAGCTCTATGGGTGGGGTAGAGGTACTCAAAACGAGAGTACTCTGTCTACTACCCTCCATGCATACATGCACAACCACCATGCCAGAGTTCGCCCCGCCCACCCAGGAAGATAAGCTCACCAAGGAGGAACGCGCAGCTATCGACGCAAAAGACCGCCAGCGAGAGAAGGAGGAGCAGGCAGGTGAGTGCTCGAGACGCCTCTTTCTGTCTTGCCCCTCTGACAAACCCCCAGCTCTCCCATACAGCTGGACCCAGGACCTCCCGACTGTCACTGTAACTGTAGTGCTGCCAAAGGGGACGCGAGGGAAAGACTTGGTGGTGGACATTGGGCGGAGAAAGCTCAAAGTGCGTGGGTTGACTAACTATGGCTGGGCGGCACTGGAGCGCGTGCGGAGGCTCACTCGACGAGTGCAGGTGAAGGTCAAGTCGTCGGCCGAGGCGATCCTGGATGGAGAGCTGTTCAACGACATTGTCAAGGACGACTCGTCTTGGACTATCGGTGAGGGTTAAAGTGCTGGCTGTCATGCCCTTGCTAACCCGATTTGGACACAGAGGACGGCACCCTCTCCATCGAGCTCGAGAAAGTCTCGTGAGTCCACCCCCCGTGAATGCACAACAGAAGTGCCGCCTGCTAATATGCCTCATTCTCTCCAGGGGCCACATCGGCGCATCAGAATGGTGGCCTCATGTGCTCACGCACCACCCCAAGATCGACACCAAGAAGATCCAGCCCGAGAACTCGAAGCTGTCCGACCTCGATGGCCAGACCCGCGGTATGGTGGAGAAGATGATGTTTGACAACCAACAAAAGGCGATGGGCAAGCCGACGTCAGATGAGCAGAAGAGGCTGGATACTATGGAGAAGTTTAAGAAGATGCACCCGGAGATGGACTTTAGCAATGTGAGTGACTACATTACGGGAGGAGCGGGCGGTGCGGTGAGAGGGCTTGCTGACGTTCGTGGTGCAGGCCAAGATGTCATAATTTGTATGCATACACCACATCATGAACCACACGCCTGCCACAGGTCTCGACTGCCAACATGCTCCTACCAGCTTCCCAACACAACTCACTCCTTTGCTCGTGAGGGGAACGCCCCTGTCGTCCTTTCATCCTTCTATGATCCACCACTTACCTCCCCTCCAGGTCTGCCCACTTCACCTTGAATCGCACCCTTATCCTCCTGGTTACCAGCACACATCAACACCACACGCTCGCCCCTGCGAGACTTGCACCCTTCTGCGAGTGCCGCGGCTCCGGCCCCTCGCGCCCCCCACCCACCATGATCTACCTCGAAAAGGCCCTCAGCGAAGCCGTCCTCATCGTCATCATCCTCCTCGCCCTTCTCATCGCCAGCGCCCACCCCGGATCCGGCCTCTCCTCTTCGCCCGCCGATAGCAAGCCCTCGTCTCGCGAGAGGGGCAAGTCGGGAGACAAGCCCGGGAAGAGTAAAGAGGGCAAGAAGGATGGGAAGAGTGAGGGTAGCGGGAAGGGGAAGGACAAGGAGGATAAGGATAAGAAGAAAGAAGACAAGAAGAAAGAGGAGAAGAAGAAGAAAGACGAGGACAAGAAAAAGAAGGAAAAGAAGGATAAGAAGAAGGACAAAGACGACAAACCATCTGACACCTCCGACAGCTCCGCCCCCACCACCCCATCCTCCGACGAATCCACCACCCCCGGGACGTCGTCGGGGTCAGACACTCCCACCGACACGTCCTCAGGCGATGAGACGTCGAGCGATAGCTCTGGGTTGTCGTTCTCAGCGCAGCTCTCGGAGGATCTGAGGTTGAATATACATGGAGCGGGGGACTCGCCGTTCGAGGTGGAGTATCGGCGGTGATGGCACTGAGGGAGGAAGGGTGGGACGGTGAAGCAGTATGGCAAACGCGAGCTACGACATGCACATCTTGGTCGTTTCGCATCCTATCGCATTTGTAGGACAATCCATTGCCCAGCGCTCAAAAAAGCTGGCTCTCGCCTTATCCTCTCGTAACCTCTCGCCCCCCCCAGCCGTCTTACCGGCCGTCCATCCAGCTTTCACTACTTATCATCCTGCTTCCGTGAGGTGAAACGGTGCCAACCTTTCACGCCGAATCAAACCACCACTCTTTGCAGAAAGGATGGCCTTGTGCACTGTATTACTGGCTATGAGATATGTGATGTGCTTCGATTCAATCTGATATGATGCATCGGCTAATGAATGTGCTTGGATGCTACGCCTACGTCGCATTTGCAGGTGGAAGCACTTCTCAGCCGACACGCAAAAGAAGGGTTCTGAGTCTTCTTGACTGTGATTTATCCCAAGCGCCAGAGCAAGAACCGCCAAGAGCGCAACATCAACGATAGCAAGCGAACACCTCGTGTCATGTCCGCCACGCAAGATTCTCAACCCACCCTTATCACCCCCAGCAACATCGGCATGCCAACCACCCACCCAATCCCGAGCATCAACTCCGACCCACCCCCGCTCTCCCTCCAGCCAAAGATCCAGGGCGTGCAGTACGGCGGGTGGAGCTTCAAGCTTCGGCCGGAGAAAGTGCATGCGAGGCTTGGGAGAAGGATGGGGGTGTATAGGTTGATGGAGGAGTTTGAGGATGTGAGCCGGGAGGAGGGGGTGGGGAGGGCTGAAATTGAGATGGGGGGTGATAGGACTGAGGAGGAGGGGAGTATGGGAAGTGAGATCAGCGACAAAGAGCACGGCGATGCGGTGGCAGCAGGCGAAAGACCCACATTGGAGGTCTCCTCGGACGACACCAGCAGCCTTCATTCCTCCACAACCACCTCCACCCCAATCCACACCCCCTCCCGCTCCTCTTCCCCAGACCCCATCATCCCCGACGAGATCTTCTCCCAAATCACCAGCCGATGCCAACACCTCTACGACCCCAGCATCCGCGCCGCCAGGTCTATCGCCCAGAAGTCCCTTGGACGGATCTTCTCTCCGCCCGTGATCTCGAGGAGCGATCTTGAAGCGCGGGGGTACGATTCCCAATGAGTGCGAGAGAATATCAAAGTGGCGGTGGGGCATCATTATGTGCGGGCGTTGTGTGAAGATCTGCAGGAGGAGGATGATATGCGTGAGCGCTCGTTGAGGGAGAGCGTAGGGAATGGCGCGGGGAGAGAAGAGGTGAGGAGGGCTGATATGCCGTGGGGAGAGAACTTGCAAGGTCTGATAAGAATCACCCACAAAACGTTGACTCGTCAGAAAGTCTGCTGCAATCCATGATTCGCGATCGCAACTTGCTGTCTGGGATGGCCTTCACCTTTTTGGAGAACGATGGCAGAATTTGGGTGCAGGTTTCCTCGCGGATACCGTCCGAAAGGGACCCGAGTGGGGAGAGAGGGAATAAGTGGCGCACAACGATGGAGATGGTGGGCGATACTGTCTCGGCGAACCTGGCGGGGGCGGAGCCGAGTGAATATAGGAGCTGGCTAGATGTTGATGCTTTAGGCCGAGAATCTCAGCACAGCGACCACGAAGGACTCACTGACGTGTCCGAGACTCTGGAACCTCGCCCAGACGCCTGTTTCCTGGCAGGTGAAGCATTCACATACCTCGACACCGATGGCCGAGTCGTCTTCGAGATCGTGCCAACAGAGCGGTTGACTACCGGTACTGACAAGGACGGGTGGAAGGGTGGGAGTGGTGAGGGACGGACAGAGGAAATAACGAGGGGATGGAGTAGCGAAGATATTGATTTGGTCGCGTATTGATTGAGGACAAGGCCCCAAGGGGTGTCCGTGGATGTCGCTGAGATAAGTAGTGATGTGTAGCCTATGCGGTATGCAGCCAATACCACTCACTGTTTTTGTTCAGTAAACACTTTTGACCGAATGCACTTGGTGATCGCCCAGTCATACCTCCTGCAGCGAGCAACGTCTGAAGGTTGGGCGGCAGTTGGGAACCGCAGCGTCTCCACGTGATGAGCTAGTTGTTCAACTAGACGGGGTCGACGTCCTTTTCTCAGAGAAGGTACTTGGAGCCCAAGGGTGAGGTAGTAGAGTCGATAGAGGTGATCCGGATGCATATGCGTGCGCCTAGAGCAAGCCCGCTCTACACGTCGCTGGTAGGCTCAAAGTATCGCCATTGCCCAGGTGCAGGCTTCTCCTCGAGCTCCTCCCACCTATGTCACTTGTCAGCTTGATTCCCCTCGTGAACAGTGGGTAAAATATCCACTTGGCGACTAGGTCGACGGGTGCACAACAAAACCACTCACGCCTTCCACTCCTGCATCTTCGCCACGACACCCTGCTCCGCCTTGGCCTCCTCCACGACCAGCTCAATGATCTTGCCAAACTCGCTCTCGGCAGCCTCAATATCCTCCCCGGCCTTCTCGACGATCGCGAGACGGTGCTGGGTGAGCGCCTCGGTAGCTTGGCGGTAGACAGACGTGGGCGGGAGGAGGGAGAGGGAGGAGAGGGTGGAGGAGTAGAGGGACTTGAGAGCGGGCAAGGGAGTGGGGTGGACCTCGAGGCCTGTCAGACCGGTGGAGGCTTTTAAGGGCCTGTAGAGAGGGGAGGGAGGTTAGCAGGGGCAACGAGAGAAGGGGATGCGACTCGAGGTGGAGGGCGAAGGAGAGTGCGAGGGTAACGTCGCACGTACTTGAGAGCGGAGAAAACGACGCGGGTGGCACGGAACATGGCGGCGGAGGGATATAGGTGGTAGGGGAGTGTAGATGGGTGAGGGGGGAGCTATGCAGTGGTGGATATGGCCCGGATTTGAGTGTAGTGTCAGAGATAGTAGCTGTTGGAATGATCAGCCTTGGATTGGTGCAGGAAGAGAAGGTGATCCTGATATTGGTAGTAGACTCCACGTGGCAGTTATCAGGGTCACTCAATATCGAGCGCGCCGGACGCGGTTGACTCAACGCGAAGATCGATGAGAGGTATGAATTGTAGAGAAGAGCCTCATACGTGTGCCACTGCCTATAGCCTGTCTTGAGAAGGGCACGCTATTCCTATGGCCCACTGTATCATATAGTTGACTCTCAAGTCGTCTTGACGACCATGGGTTCTTCTCCCCCGCCACCCTCTTTTCTGCTACCCCCGGGCACGAAGCGCGGAGGTGCCACGGAAGATGCCGTGCTTGCAGAAGGAGACAGCCCTAGGGGCACCGGGGAAGGAAGCTCATCTCTGGAAGAAGAACGGCGGGTGTCAATGTATGTTCGGCTGTTTGATGGTGAGTTGTGAGCTTTAACATCGGAGACTTGCATGGATCGCGTCATCTAACTTGCCGTACAGAGATGATCACGACCGTCATTGACTCTGAGCCGTACCTCTTTACCCCACGAGAACTGTGGGTGCTCCGGCACATCTTGGACCTGGAATGTGAGCTGGGCGCCTCAAGATGGAGGGTATATAGGATACACAGCTGATGCTCAAGCTAGACGAACCACACTACCTCCTCACTCGACTCCTACTCCGTCGCCCCGCGAAAATCCACGCCTACTCATCCCTAGCCACGTCCTACTCCCGGGAGATTGGGGAGGACGGCGTTAAGCGTGCTATGCGTGCTCTTTCCCGCTCTCTCCCCGTCCCGCAGGATGTAATAGAGAGTGAACCGCCCTGGGAGCCTCACCCCGAGGCACCCATCCCTACCGCTCGTCCGGGCCCAACTCCCCTCCGGCCCACCAAGTCGTACCCCTCGACGATGTCGGCCAAGGCGAAAGGGAAGCAGCGCTCAGGCAGCAACAAACCTTGGGCAAGCCTCGCCTCGGGGCTGACTCCAGAGGAGGAGAAGGCGGACCCACATCTTGCCGAGGCACTGAAGGAGAGTCTGTGGGCGTCGAAAGTGGGGCGGGTGGAGGTGGACGGAGATGTCGACGAGGTGCGGGTGGTCCATCAATCGCCTTCGGAGACCCCTACACGCTTTCGTGGGGGGTCAGCGTCGGCTGCGTCCACCCCATCACTCTCTCGGACGGGGTCGATCAAGGCCGTGTATGGGGAAGAGTTTTCGCTCTCCCCACGACCACCGCCGCCCATCACGGCCCTAGCGCGGGATGAGAAGGGGCTGGCGCTCGAGGATCTGATGTCGTGCATGTCCGCCGACGAGCTGAGGAAGGTTGCGCGGGAGCGCAAGATCCCACTGTCTTCGCTGGCTTCGCGCGAAAGCACAATCACGGCACTTCGGGCGATGGCCAAGCAACAATCTGTACTCGGCTTCACCCCCGTCAAGGGCAAATCCAAATCAAACACTTCCACTCCTACCCCCTCCCGCCAGTCCACCCTTTCCTTCGCCCCCCCGCCCAAAATAACTTCCGAAACCCTCCTCACCAACCAACTCCTCGCCCACCTCGGCGAATCCGCCATCCAAATCACATCCGAGCTCCACTCCCTCATCGCGCGCGTCAACCTCATCTTCTCCCGCACCCCACCCCTTACCGCCGGTGCGGCCCCGCTCATGCTCCCCGCCATTCTCGTCACAGCCCATAAACGCCGTTACCCGGACTACGGTCCGCCTACCCGGTCGACCGTCTGGAAAGACAGGGAAGAGCTACTCCGGTGGGAGCGCGCGGCGGGGTGGGAAGCTCTGGTGAGTGATGCGCTGGGGGAGACTTGGGATCAGCAAAGAAAGAATCCCGCACCAGGAGTAGGGTGGGCAGGGGGTGTGAGGCAGTTTAGTTCGAGGGCTGAGGGGGCTAAGGTGGTGAGGAGGGTATGGGAGGGCGTGTGGGAGGTCTGGAAGGGGATGGTAGAGGGGGAGAAGGGGGAGGCGGTGGATAGCAAGGATGTAGAGGGAGGGCTGGTCGGAGATAGGTTCAAGACTGGTGCGTGGTGGAATCGCTCTTTCTCGATATCGCGTTGCTGATGGTTAGGTCTGCAGGTCATGTTTTGACAAGGATCGTCTACAAGGTCAGCTATGAACTTCCCTTCGGCCCCGACTTGTGCTAGAGCTGACTCCATCGAGAATTACAGGGTGCTACAGCGCTCGGAATATTGCACGAGTACGACAACGAGTGCATGGTCCTCCGTGCCCTCCTGGCCCAGCGTAGATGGAGACGGGGAAAACGAGGGTAGGCCACCTTACCGTTCTTTGCTGAATGCTGAATATGTACAAGGTAGCTGATGGATGATACACAGCGCATGGTACGACCGCCTCGCACTGGTGCTCATGACGCACTACAAGCAGGACCCGGAGAGTTTGGAGGAGAAGCTTCGCGAGGCTACGCAAGTCTGCATTGACGGTTTACTCGACGAAGATACCCACCTGAGTAAGTTACGAGCTATACAGCCTCAAGCCCGGAGTATTAGCTGACACCATCAGTCTACCGCCCTGCGCTATCGCGCCGTCTTACCCGCCTCGAGAAGAAACTCAACCTACCCCCAGACGAGCGACATATCTCCTTCGCCTCGCTCTTGCAATGCGAGACTCGCGAGCTCTCTGCACCGCGATTACCCGAAAACACCGGTGTAGCCCGGTTCCGTCCTCGTTCTGAGAGCGTGCGAGAGCCAGGCGGGGAGGGGGATGAGGATGGTCCGAGGGGAGGATGGGGAGGTGCCCAGTTGGTGGGGAAGAGCCTGTGGGTGGGGAAAGAGGGGGAAGTGTCGGTGGAGGGGTGGGTGCTGGAATGGTGGGAAAAGAAGGGGTATAAAGGGTAAGCTTCAAGGTCTACGTGTTGAAATACTAGGCAAAAGCTGACAACCCATGGCCAGCTTCCACTCCGAATCATCCATTCTCACCACTCTCTTCACCCTCCTCATGTGGCCCGTCCTCTTTCACCCCCTTCCCGGTGCCTTCGAGACCCCTTACCAAACAGCCCCCCTCGACCTCGGCGAAGACACCTTCGCCCCCTCCCGCTCTGCCACCCTTGAAGCTCGCCTCGAAGCCTTGTCAAAAACATCCCGCGCGATAGAGATGCTTCGCGAAGTAGACGGGCGGGAGCGGCCCCGAGGGACGTGGGCTGTGGGTGTTGATTGGGAGTATGGGGCTCAGGAGTTGGAGGAGATATTGGAGTGCTTGGGCGGGAAGGCGCTTAGTGGGGTATGTAGGATGCTGGCGGAAGAGTATAGGCATAGAGCGAGCGGTGTGCCGGATTTGATGTGAGTTATGGGACATGGACCTGTGGAATCTGTAGTCAAACTGACATCGGATCGCAGTGTCTGGAACCCAGAGACCAAAGAAGCTAGGTTTGTCGAAGTAAAAGGTCCAGGCGACAGCCTGTCCGAGACCCAGAAGGTGAGCAACTCTCCAGACTGATTGCAGAGATGCCGAACTGATATCATGACCCAGATCTGGATCGACGTCCTCCTCTCATCCGGTATCCCCGTCGAAGTATGCCGCGTTAAAGCCCAAGAGCCCACCTCCTCCCAACTCGACAAGCTCGACAAGAAACGCGAAGCCAACAACTACCAGAACCACGTGGGGAAGCGCGCGAAGAGGGATTACTCGAAAGCGGCGGATGGAGAGTACGTGGAAGGGGCGGGTGATGAGAGGGATGAGGAGGACGAAGGGTGGGAGAAGGAGGATGAAATGAGGTATGAGAGTGGGGGGGAGGGGAAGGGGGAGGGGAAATGGGCTGAGGGTTAGTGCGCGAGCCGGCATCTCAGCGGGCAACCTGAGGCGGCGAGTGCGCGAAGCATCATCAAAAACATCACATTTGTAAGCGCAGACTAGCCTGGTGTGCATCATCATGTTGTAACGCGTGTCTTTTCTCAGTCAGTTCATGCATCACCGACCTTACGCCATCTCTTCATGATACGCCTACCTCGCTCCACGACATCATCAACTGATGTTGTTACTGTTGCTGTTATCTGACGGGGGTATTGTCCGGACAGTGTGTTCAATCCCTCGGCTTCGTAGATCTTCTTGAACCATGCCTCGAATAGCAATCACAGCCGCGGTCGGTGTTGCGTTGGGAGTATCCCGAGTGATACTATCATACGCTCGTCTACTGCTCTGGTTGAATGCGCTCTGCAAAGCAGAGTTCTGGTAGGTGTTGCCGGTAAGAGTTGTACCGGCAGGGAGGCTTTCTTGTTGACTCCCGGAAGCGCCACTGTCGTTATTGTTGTCACTCATAGTGGCTGATTCCAGTTGTGTGTGTGTGGAAGCTGCCAAGTATTTCTCGATCCTGTCGCTA
Source organism: Cryptococcus sp. DSM 104549 (assembly GCA_036427605.1). Classification (NCBI taxonomy): domain Eukaryota; kingdom Fungi; phylum Basidiomycota; class Tremellomycetes; order Tremellales; family Cryptococcaceae; genus Cryptococcus; species Cryptococcus jaspeensis. The sequence goes on from CP144047.1 coordinate 198,701, forward strand.
TTTATGTGCGATGGTCGAATGTGCGAGTATACCGTGCGGTCATCGGGTCATCGGTACATAGGCGCCGTCGGCGGCGATTCAATCAAGTACTTTCCTTTGAACCGTACTTACCTCTCTAGTTTACCCTCTTCGCATTCCCTTTTTGTTCTGTACTCGCCTATGTATGTCAACTGGGAGCTCTCTATCAGTTTGGGAAGGGCTTCTCATGCCCTCAACCAAGCAGGAAGACGCGCGCTTGAAGGAGGGAGAGGAGAAGGAATCGAAGAAAGAGTAGTGAGGAGGAGGGGGTGATACGGCGGACCGCAAGATGAGATAGCCTACCCTAGGGTGTTCACTATAGGGTCAGCTACCCAGGCCAAATCTGACCCTCTTAGTTCTCTATCATGGAGACAGAGGGATCATCATGATGCATGCATACAACTTCAACTTGAAGCCCGGCGGAATGCCGCCGCCTTGACATAGCATCAGCCCTTGTCAGGGTCATGACAGGCATTCACTCGGCAAAAGAAGATGGGCGTCGCGTCGTGTCGTCTTGATCAAAAGGCGAGGAGAGATGACAATGCTTATACCACCCCAATATCCATAGCCTCTAATTCAAACGGTTCCGTGTTGCAAATAGGAAGAGCAGCAGTCTACAAGTAGGGTTACGTAAACGACCCGAAAAGAAAAGACCCACGTTAATTACTTAATTATTAACGGTAGGCGGAGTAAGGTGATGGAAATCACTAAAGCGGCAGCCCGACTGGCAGCTCACCGGAAAGGATTGGCACAAACAACTTCAGAAATTCCTATAGGCCTCGCTGGAGTTGGGAGAGCACAATACCTTTTTGCTGCCCGATGCAATATCCTCCCGCCGTTCAAGCGGCGGCATGTAGTCTCTGCGTGGACCCGTGTCCCCACCAAGTTTCGGGAACCCCGCGGCCCCGCCGAGGGCAGTACCAGAAAGTAACCTTGAAGAGGGGCCTAAGTAACCTCGAAAGCGAATCAACAAGCAGAGAGACCAGCCGAACTCCACTCGCCCCCCCCCCCAGCAACGGCAGTTGGCCGGCGGTGGAGGTGCCTGAATCCGAGCCAAAACAAACGGCCCTGGCCGTCGAAGTTTTCTGTCCACTCCTTCATCGTCGCCCAATCCTTTTCACTGGATTCCACGCGCCCTGGCTACTTTTGGAGACACCCCACCATGTCGGACGCATTCTCAACACCCGCAGAGCATGCGCTCGCCCATCCCGAGCTCGAGGAGATCCTGGAGAACGCGCAGGCCGGGCCGTCGAGCATGGGCGACGGCGCGGAGGGGCTGAGTGTCGAAGAAGCGTTTGAGGTGGAGGAGACTGTGCGGAGTATCTTGGATGGGGGCTTCAAGACTGTGAGTCGACTAACTGGGTTGCAGAAGGCGAATTGTCGCTTGCCAATTAGCTACGGCTGTCATAGCTAAGCGGTGTGTCTCCTCTCTGGCTGCAGCAGCTGACTCATCGTCACAGATCGGCCTGCAATTTCCCGACGAACTCCTCCCCTCGTCTGTATCCGTCTACCGCGCCATTCAGACCCAGATTGCGCACACAGGTGCGCAGGCATATGTACTGGCCGATAGCACATATGGAAAGTGAGCTGCTTGAACTTTTGACACCCCACCAGCACCCAGCTGACACTCGCCTTGCGTAGCTGCTGCCCCGACATCTTGAGCTGCCTCCACCTCCCTGCCGATTTCTTGGTACACTACGGCCACGCTTGTCTTACACCGTCAGTTTGACCTGCTTCTCCATCTCATAGTATTGCCAGCTAACTCATCGTCCAGGACTGACGCTCTTCCGGTGCACTATGTCTTCCCCCGGCGAAAGCTCGACATCCAAAGAGCGGCAGACGCGCTCCTCAAAGCGAGTAAGGAGGAATTTGACGATGGCAAGAAGGGGGTGGTGGTCGTCTGGGACGTGTCGTATGATTGGCTTGCAGGTAAGCAGATATGCTCTAGACAGAACAGTGAAACAATTTGAGCTAATCTCCAACGTCAGCCGACATCGACGACGTCTTTACCAAGGCGTGCCACCTTCCCGTCAGCTTTGCCACCATCCAGCGACCGTCTACAGCACCCATGGACCCATCAGAGAAAGGGAAAGGCAAGGCTCCGGCGCTGAGAGCAATCGAGGCGCCGTCTGGAGTAGACATGGCGGACTGCGTTCTGTGGTATATCGGCGAGGAAGGGCGGTCGTGCATGAACTTGCAGATGACGCACGCTTACAACCCGGTATGTCCACGTATAAGGCCGCTGAGAGGCTGTGCATAGCTCACGAACCTCACCCGTACCCCAGTTGTTCCTCTACTCTCCAACGTCTGATACCGTCTCCCCCCTGCACCGCACCACATCCCGCCTCCTCTCCCGCCGCCTGTTCGCCCTCCACCAAGCCCTCGACGCCGACGTCTTTGGCCTCATCGTCTCCAACATCGGTCTCGCATCATCCAAGCCCCTACTCGCTCAGCTGAGAGAAGACCTCAAGCGCGCAAAGAAGAAGAGCTACACGCTCAGCGTGGGGAGGTTGAATCCGGCGAAGCTGGCGAACTTTGCGGAGATTGAGTGTTTTGTGTTGGTAGGGTGTGCAGAGGGCGGGGTGGTGGACTCCAAGGTGCGTTTCTATTCTCGTAATTATGAGCCCTCCTGGGTACTGTGCTAACTACGAGAATGTAGGACTTTTTGCGGCCGATCGTTACTCCGTGGGAACTTGAGCTGGCGCTTCAGGGTCCGGAGCACGTGTGGGCACCGGAGAAGTGGACGCTGGATCTCGACTCTGTGCTGAGAGGTAGGTCACTATCTGCTGCTATACATGTAATGGACTTCCAACTGATTTATCTCTCGCAGAGGCCCAAGAGCGCGCTGCCGAAGCTGAAGGCGCCCCCACCCCAGACGCCGACGCCGACGACTCGGACGACGGCCCCGAGTTCTCCCTCATCACCGGCAAGATGCGCACCAAGAAGCGGTACCACGACGGCTCCGCCTCCGCCCCTCCCACCGACGCTATGGGCGAGCTCACCATCCGGAACCAAGACTTCTCGCTGGCCAAGCTGGAGTCTGCCGGGAGCACTTTCCTGGCGTCAAGAGAGTTCCAGGGGCTGGAGCCGCGGTACGGGATGGACGAGCCGAGCGTGCTGGAGCAGGGGAGGAGTGGGGTGGCAAGGGGGTATACGGAGGAGAAGTGAGCGACGTAGGTGCTGGATTCATGCATACTACTGATCTACCTCTTCACCGGGCGCTTTGCCGTCATCGAACTTACTACTTACGCCGAGTCCTGAACTTTATAATCATCAAAACTAGTCACTAGCGACGCTACATCAATATTCGAAGGTGCTGGCGTATGGTCGAAGAAGCCGTCGAAAGACTTCCAAGCTAACCCCACTTTGAAGTCATTACCGTTCATTGTGACATCCTCTTCGAAATACAGGTTGCTCAAGGTCCCTTGCCCCGAGCTCTTATCTTTTGCCCTTTGGGACATCAAAGGCTTGAACTCTTTCTCGAGGTGACTTCTCAGTCCTTCCTCTGACGCATTCGAGATCTTATCCCAGTCATAAGACGTGAGCAGTTCTTTCAACCTCTCCCGCTCGGCCAGCTCATGCTTGCCGAGAGACTGAGAGACCGGGGATTGCTGGACCGCAACAATGCCGCTTTCAGTCAGATATTCGATCGTCTCGGGGACGCGGCTTGTCTCTTGTCTTTCGAACTCTCTCCTGATCGTCAACTCACTGAATCGAGGAGAATCGATGCGCCTGCTATACCTCTTTGTTTCATCATCGTCACGTCGGGATACCAAGCGCAAGATCCAGCCGTCGTCCCCTTCTCCTAAGTAATTGACGCGTGGCCTCAAGCACGACAGTAGTAAAGCAAGCGTCATATCATTATCCCGAGTGGTTCTCGGTGGGTTGCTCATGGCACCACGCCACTCTTCTGCGAGGCACTCTGTCACAAACTCTCGGACTTGACTCCGCAACGCTGCGTTGGACTGTATATCTTCCACTCCGGCAGTTTGTTTCGCTTTCGTCCTGAACACGGCTTGTGTGGCATCGTCTTCCTTGCCTTGGTTCACCCTTTCAGCAGCGAGCAGACTCTGCACATGTCTGCTCAAGTTGGTGATATGTCTTGTATATGACCTGGCTTTATTGAGTCTCTGATCGAGGTCAATCACTCTGACCTGCTGATCACTCTTTAACTTCTTGGTTTCTACTTGAAGCCCCTCCAGCTCTGTCCTCATTGCTTCGATTTCGGTCTCTATGTCAGCAGTCTCGGATCGTGCGGTGTTGATGTCGTCTTGCAAGACTGCATTGGCTTCAGTAAGTAAGGCGATCTGAGACTCTGTCGCGGCATGACGAGCCTTGGTGGTGCGATACCGTGTAAGCGGGTTCCACGATGGCTCGGGGTCAATGGTAGGAGTGGTGCTATCCATGTTGTGCGAGGCTTTGTGAACTGATAGAACTGATAGTAGGACAAGAAGATATCTGGCGCAGGCGGGGCTTCCAAGTTGAAGTTGGATAGCGCTCACATCATTTAGCAGTTGATAGTATCCGTTGATCTATGTCGTCTTTTGTCGTCAAAGAAGCACTCTGACGGACAGAAAGGTGGTCGAAAATAAATCCAGTGTAAGCTCTTCCGGAGTGTAGAACTCCAAGGACAAAGGGAATATTCACGCTGATCGCCTCAAGCCGAAAAAGCCTGGGTCGATGCTGATGGAATGGTGATGCTACTTTGCCAAAAAAAATCATGCTTCCTATCAAGAGCTCTTATCTGACTGACGATACTTTATTCTTGGCTATTCACCTTCTCTTTCAAAGCGACTGCGCTTCTTCCGATAAGAACCTCGTCTAAAGTGATGTCTCGTGGCCTCGTCCCTCTAGTATCGAACAATCCGTCTCGCGAACCCCATCTCAAAGCGACCTCGATACTTCCATCATATCTTAAACTTGCCTGAGGAGCGATCTTCAGATTCGACAGTGTCCCCTGACCGTGGGCCTTCAGATGACTTCTCTGTGGTAGTATGAACTTCGTCAAGAAGTCGGCGAACTCCGTTTCAAGGCCTGCTCGAGCAGACTTGGCAATTGAACTCCAGTCGCCGCATTGCATGAGTCTGTCTCTAAGACGGGAGTCATGGAGGGGGCCAACCTGGAATTCTTCATCGGTTGGCACCAGCGTCGATAGTGCTTGCACAGTCTCTGATGCTAGTCTACTCGCGGTCGCTCCAGCTTCATGAGATTCAGCAGTGCGAAATTGATACCTGACGTCAACATCCCGGAATCTGGGCGACTCGATCAAAACCGAGGAGGGAGCCGGCTGATCGTTATTGCCACTCTTGTAGCGTATCTCCCATCCCTCAGTCTCGCCTACATCGACTGACGCTTCGATGTTGAGCGCATTTTTGATCGTCTCGTCAGTCAGCTGAGAATGGTCATATAAATCCAGTCGTTTCCACAAAGCTTCCACTACTCTCTTTTCAATCTCGTCGCGGATCTCCAGATTGGACGCGATGTCTTCGGTTGCCCGGTCACGCCACTGAGAGCTATCCAACGCGAATCGTGTGCCCTGGTCGCTTTTGCTTTGGTTAACCCGTTTGCGAGCAAACTCGGTTCGAAGCTTGTCCGTCAACTCCCCTTGACGCTGCTCTACGATCATAGGGAGGATCGCCGTACAAGCCAGACTAGTGTTGATACGTCTTGCGTCTTCCCGTTGAGCGTCTCGCAATGCATGCTTTGTACTTATGTCGGCACTGAGCCTGGGATCATCGAGGCTCGCTTGACTGCGCTCTTGGTCTGCTTTGGCAATGGCTAGAACCGTGGAGAGGTCCGTGTTTTGGCTCTGGAGGCTCGCCGCCACTCTGCGCCTTGAGCGATTGCTGTTCGGGCCTACAAGCTGTTTGAACAGGGACTGCTCGTTGGCGGTTGCCTCAGAGGTAGTGTCTGGAGCTCTGTCGGTCAGGGCTCTATCCATCTCGGGGGTTTAAGAATCGTGCGTGTAATGTTATAGTGACAAAATGTGTGTGCACCAGTAGTTCTACAAGTGGCACTCACTTACACCTGACCTGACTATTTATGTACGTTGGTGGTGGTCGAAGACTGGGCTTTTATCTGAGTATGGCTTCTATCAAAGGATTGAGCCCTTTGATGTTCTCCTTCAGCCTAAGAACCTTTTGTTGAACTTGATAAACGGTAGGGTGCTGAATTCTGATTCTTTCACTCCATAGAAAATCCAGCGTGGAAAAGTATGACGGCATTGCGCTACTGTAATAGGGCAACCTAAATGCAAAGCTGTACAGCAAAGAGTGAGGCTAAAATACAGCACTACAGCATACTTCTGATATGAGATATAGGACACGATTGATCCTACCACCACTCGGGTGGCTATATACCCTCGCCAGGGGGAACAGATCGCAGCGTGAGGTTCACACACACGTCGTCTGGCTTATCCACTCTATCATTCCACCCGTCTCGGCTGAACAGCTTGAGCCAGAAGCCCATCTTTATTTCTTCACCTTCAACATCGTCATCCGAAGGATGGTTGATATTACTGTCCTGCACAGAGACAGCTTCCATTGTCCCCAGCCCCCCTAGCCCCCCATCTTCACGACGTTTCACTTGTCTACTTAGGATTGCAGTTAGATCACTCTCCAGCCCTTGCCGTATCATGTCATCGTCGGTGAGACTATGACCCAAGAGGTTTTTCCATAGTGTCGGAGAGGGCTGATCGGTACTACCTTGTAGGTAACACTTTGGACGGAGCAAACGCATCGCATCGAAGGAGAGTGACGACGCTTTGTCACGTATGTTGGCTCGCTCCGCTTTTGTGATTTTGCTCGCCAGATCTTTGTCCCCGAGCGGCATGGCAGGTACCACAGCAGTTGTCATGAGATCATTGCAGTAGTTGAAGGCCGGGTCTGTGTCATTTTCTCGTATGATCATTGTGGGGGCACCCTCAAGTGTGAATTTGTTGCCATACGAGTAAGTCGGTTCAAATCCCTTGAGTGGTCTACACTCGCAACTGACACTGAAGTCGAGATGAGGTCGAATGTGCTCCGGGTCTGAATTCCTACTAGAAGTGTATGTTTTCAAAGATTCCTGCACGGCTTTCGTCGCTAGATCGGACATATAGCGTCCGATTGTCGGGTCATTCTCCATCTCGGCCAGCATCCGATCAGAGGTGGCTGTGGGATTTTCCCTCCAGACGCTTAAGAAGGATGGATCATGCCCCCTTTTATCAGTAACGGCCTGAGCATACTTGTACAGAAGATCTTTGGTCAAACTTTTGATCGTCTCGTCCATGAGTCCTTGGTAAGTATCATCATCATGCGCAGTTGTAGAGGCATAACAGCTTGCACTGTGGTTCGGGTTCGTTCTCTCATCACGGCTGGACATGATTGTTCGCTGTATGTGTTCAGGAGATCGAAATGTTGAAACTGTTTCGTGAGAGACTGCGGTGGTGGTCAAGGTTCGTTAGTTGAGTGGTCGCGCATGAACTCGTATATGATAGGGGCATGAACGATCTTGATACGTCTGATTCAACAACGTTCACTCACATTATCTGCCCTTTGAGACGCTGTGGGTTGTATCGAGGCTCAACAGTGATACATGTCCTCATTCCCTCCTCCTCTTAAAGTAGACTGGCTATATAGCTCCCCCCTCCCTCTAGCTAGCAGAGTTCCTATACTTGCTCCAGTCAGCTATCGTATCAACGTCCAAATCTTCTATCTTCTCGGCTCCCACGAACCACCCGTTCCGACTATGCAACCTCAGTAGCAAAGGAGCAGCCTTCCCACCCTCTGTGGCGGCATCCCCTTGACTGAAACCGAGGGGGACAGGCTCTATAGGTCGCAACGAGACCGACTCCATCGTCCCCTGCCCGCCAAAGCCCTCCTCGGCACGGAGCTGCACGTGCCCACTCAGCCGAGAAGCAAGCTGCTGCGTCAGTTCGTCTTTGAGTTGAGCTTGTTGAGCGTTGTCGCCACCGATGCGCTCCCACGCAACTGAGCTGGCGGACGATGCCTTTCCCTCATTACGTGTTTCAGCTATGAATCGCCTGTGAACGGCGGACATGAGCTCATCAGCGAGCGACTTGGCCTTCTCTTTCACATGGATGCTCTCGGCTGCCGTAATGTCTCTGGCGAGGGCCTTGCTAGTCAGTGGGATGGAAGGCACTCCAGTCTCAAGCGTGAGGTCCGACTCCTCCTTGGTACCCTCCCACACAAGCCCCACCAGCCTGATTCTGGCTCCTCTGTCTTCTACACTCCCAGTATTCTCTGGCGGGTCGTAGTGCGCCCTCATCGTCAGGTAAGGGGTCCCATTGTTGGAACGATCTTGAAAGTACACGAAGCGCTCCAACGAGTTCATCGTCGCCCTAGCAGCAAATTCCGACAAGTAGTTCTTGAGCGCGGGGTTGAGCGACACGTCGTCCATGGTCCGATCCCCGGCAGTCTTGTCAGCGTCCCAAACGCTCATGATCGACGGGTCGCCCGACATATCTTGCATCACACCCCAGCCAACCTGGTACTGCAGAGCCTTGGTAGACCGCTCAATCGCTCTCTGCACTTCAGGCAGGCTCCCAAGGATCGACTCCAAGCGCGCGCTCTTGCTCCTCAGAACATGGGAGGCCTGGAGTGTCTTGGCATGATGTGTCTGGAGGTTCTCATACTCTGTGACGATGCCCTCGAGAGAAGAGTGGAGGGCGTCGCGCTCGGCTTGGAGGGCAGCGATGTCCCTGGTCTCTGTGGGGGACGATATGTGGGAGAGGAGCGAACGGGCTTCGGTGAGGGCTGCGGATTGGGGGATGTTGAGCTCGGCGGTGGGGGCTGATGAGTGGGAGGACATGCTGGTCGGTCTGGCACTAGTGGGATGATAGGGGATAGAAATCAGTATCTGCCATGAGGCCAAGGGAGTCTCCTGAACACTCACAAAGTGGTATGAGTAGCGCTGGTGGATGATACAGAACAGAAAATCCTGCTGGGGGGTGAGCCTATTTAACATTTTGCTCGCTGAGGTACATTCCCATCGCCAGAAGCCGACGGTCCCGCTCGCTCCTTCTTGAGACGAAACAGAAGTGTCACCAAGAAGGGGGTAAGCTTCGCGTTTGGGCAGATCATATGAGCACACCATCCCTTGTACTCGCCCAATCTCGCCTGAGGGGTTTGTCAGCACGAAGCAAGGTCATGGTCACGAGACTCTTCTCCCCAACGCACTCACCGATGATGAAAGGTATCAGCATCACAAAGGGAGCTTTTCTCTTGCTGATCAGTAATCAGTACTTGGTCGTTAGCAGCGACACATCATTAGCCTTTGCGACTGCATATACTCTCAGCGTATCCATCCCGTGTCATAATCGTACTGTAAGTGAGGAACGAATGGAGTGAAAATGTTGAACGAGAGATAAGAAAGAAAGAAAAGACGCATATGACCTGACCTATGTATGTATGAGAGAGACGCTATACCTAAACGCCGAACGTGGGGCTTGCTTCTATCTCTGCTTGTAGCTCCCGCCCCCTTGCCTGCCCACTCCAGATGACTTCTAATTGGTCTGCACAACACCCAAGCTCCCGCTCAACGGGTGCCCGGCACGGCATACTCTCACCCCCTTCCCGATACTCGCTTCTGATCCCGCCTCCCCCCTTCATCTTGACTCGTCTCCTCCGCCTGTCCGCCGCATCCGCACCATCTAATTCCTCTCCAGCACCTTGGTCTTCTTCTTCTTCTCCTGGTACTCGACATAGCCGTACCACCCCTGTATCATCAAATAGTCGGTCAGCCCTAGGCCTTGAAGAGACAGCAGAGGCGGCAGGGGAAACCAGACTTACACCGCCGATGAGGGTGAGCAGGATACCGATACCGTTCGTAGGGGAGATGTGCAGGTCGAAGAGGATGACGGCGAGCGCAATCGTCAGGACTTGCTTACAGCTATGATGGTAATGCCACCCTCACGTCAGCCCCGTATCCTCCTGCGACACGTCACACCACGCGCATCACTCACTTTGCCGAGACCGTCATCGTCAACGCCCCCGCCTTCTTATTCGCCGTGAACGACACGATATTCAGCCCACACGCAATCACACCATTCACGAGCAGGGCGATAGCCTTCGGGCGGGTCATCTGCGTCGCACCGTAGCGTCGCACGCGCTCGAGCTCGCCGGTGTACCACCCGTAGACGACGCATTGGATGAACGCGAGCGGGGACATGCGCATGAGGAGGTCGAGGGGGTGCTGTGGTCGCGTCAGCTTGACCCTGATCACATGCTTGTCGGGAAAACTCACGAGCTTTAACCTGCCGCCCGCGCCGGTCTGGATCAAGTTGGTCACGACCGTCTTGAGCGCCGCGAAGAACGTGCCGAGCAGGGTGAGGATCATGCCCCATGCCGTGAACGAGTAGTCGCCGTATGTCCTGTAGAGCGCGCATTAGCTTCAAATCCGCCTTCTCTGTGGCCTCGAGAGGAAGGGTCCGAAGAGGCGGAAGGCGGTAAAAGGAGGACTCACGCGAAACCGACGCCAGCGACGACAGGTAACAGCGACACGAGCTTCATGAAGCTGAATGAGGTACGGAGGAAGATGGTGGAGATGACGATGGTGAAGAGCGGGGTCGATGCTCGGACGACTTGGTGGAACTGCGCGTGGGTGGGTTAGCAAGCGTGAGCCGAGTCACAAGACGGAGGGACGGGTGTTCACGCACGGGAATCGAGACGAGCTGCAGACTGATATTGCTAACCGCGATGTTGATCGTGTACAGCACCGAGAACGCCGCGAGGATAAGGTTCTCCTTCTGCGTCAGACGGGCTGGTGTCTATCAGGCGGCGGAGTGGGGTGGTGAGAAGAGGGGGCAGGTCAGCTCACACCCCGTGTGGTCTGGGGAGAAGGTACACAGAGACGAGACTCACGAAAGCCCCTCGCTCGAGCGCGACATAGCATCCGACACACCCCGAGAGCGCATGCAGCCCCGTCAACGTCTACACGACATCTCGTCAGCACCCCCTTCTACCGAAATCCTCTTTCCTCCCTGCTAATCAAGCCACAACTCACATAAGGGAACGGGAACCCGACCAGCACAAACTTGTTGAACAGCGTCAACCCCAGATTGAAGAAAAAGTACATCCCCAACCAATACCCCACGCTGTCCGTGAACGGCACATGCGCGGGGTGCACCGTCGGCGAGTTGTGATGGTGGCCGAGGTGCGACTCCTTGCCCGTCAGCGGGAACCCGCCATTGTTGCCCGCGTGGTGGCTGTTGTACCCAAACCCACCGCGCAGGTGCGGCGGGTCGTACGGGTTATCCCCTGCGCTCGTGCCGCCGCCGAGCCCACTCGCGCCCAAGCCAGAGGACAGCCCGCTCGCGCCGACGTAGTCGGGGGGGCTGGTGCCCCCCGTGTCGGCCTTGTGCGGGGAGATGACTCTTCCGCGGGGCTCGTTCATCTGCAGCCCGATAGCAGAGGACGAGGTGAACCCGCCGTGCCCGCCGACGCCGACGCCGAGGCTCGACGGGGAGAGGGTGTTGTTGGCGGATACACCCGAGCTACCGCTGTTAATCTGGGAGGAAGAAGGCGGGCGCGGGGAGACGGTGCGTGGGCGCGGGGGGGTGAAATCCAAGGCGGATTGTATACCCAACGCGTACGATGCGGGGTTCGGGTTGACGCCAGAGCTGCCGCCGTTGGTCGCAGCGTAGCTAGAGGACGGGGCGAGGCCCGAGGTAGATCCAGAGCCTGAACCAGCGGAGAGAGAGTACGCCATGCCCGCGCTGGGGGGAACCCCGAGGCCGATGGTCGCGCCCTGCGCGAGCGACGGCGCGTCGTCAGAGCGAGACTTGGCAAGGCCGGGCGCGAGCGCCGGCAGCCCCTGGGAGGACGCGCCCGTGGCGTCGGGGGACTGGTCCAGAACTGGCGAGTGGAGCTCGATGGGGAGGGGGTTGGAGGCTTGGAAGTTTATGCCCATGCCCGAGAGGGAGGAGGATGAGGAGGAGCGGGGCGGGGGGTGGTGCGGGGAGGAGGGGGAGGCTGGGGAGTACGTGTACGCGTCCGGGGTGGTGGCCGGGGCGCCGGAGGACGAGCCGTTGGGTTGGGCGACCATATCGTGCGGCTGGGAGGGGTAGTGGGATGGGTTGGAAAAGTTGGGGAGGGGAAGGGGGGAAGGGACCGCGGGCTTGGCGGGATCGGCCGGGGAGGGCGTCTGAGGTGGTGACGCGGGGTGGGGAGATTGAGGGGTGTACTTTGCGATGTGCTGTTTTGGTGGGATAGGAGAAACGGGATGTGTATGGCGGGGCATGTGCGCCGGAGAGGGGCTGAAGAGAGATGAAGAGGTGTGGGAGCGTGGGAGTGCAGCGGTGATGTGGTGAAGGACGGGCGACTGCGCTCCCGGCGGCTGTGGTCGGCGATGTGGTGAGCTCGCTGTGGGGTCTTCAGCTGTGGTGCGGGCGTGGGCACTGCCTGTGCTCGTGCTACTGCTGCTGGAGTACTCGGGCGAGACGGTGTTGAAGTCTCTTGCGCGAGAGAGATGAGAAGACGTGAAAGAGAGTTGAGCGTGTTAGAGTCTGAGGCCGACCGCGACTGCAACTCTGATCTTTGGATCCCTGACGGTGGTGACCCCGGTCTTCAGCCGCATCTCCGCGTGGATCCCCCTTCCTGAGTCCTATGCATGCCTCTCTATCTCCGTCTATGCATGCACCTCATCGTAAGCCCACCCACCACCATGCATCGCCCCGCCTTCACCATCCATTCGCTGCTGCCACGCCACGCCATCGTTATTCTCCGCCCGCTCTACGCGCCGAGGTCGCTGCCCTCTCCCCGCACGCTCAGGGATGGCCGAGCGCGACGCTGACCCGAAGAAGTCGACAGGGAACCTTGTTCATCAAGCTCGGTCCTGGGGCTGGGGGCAGCGCTCGGTGTGCACTCCATTCATCGGTTCCTATGCATTAAGATGGCACAGACGACTGTGTGCATGAGCACCACCACTCTATGTACGACAAGAAGGCATGGAAGCAGCGAGCGAGTCAGGACCACCGTCGACGGACGGACGCTTCATCAGCACCTCGCTCCTCCTCCTCGCTGATGAGACTCGAGTCCCAGCATCGCCCTTCTTATGCACAGTATGCACCGCGAGTGGGATCACGGTGGATGGCTGAGCATAGATATTTAGTACTCTCCATCAACAACCAGCAAGGCAAGAATCGAAGCCCGAGTGATTGCGACGAAAGGAGTTGGGATATGAGCGTTCCTCACGATGGCCAGAACGAAAGCAGTAGTATGTTGAACGGAGGCACATTAACCAGCTGTACATACGTCTTTCTCCTGACAAAGATGCCCGAGTGACCAGGCAAAGTGCGTTGTTGAAACTTGGAATGCATGAGGAAGAAGAACTTGCATTATGTATTAAGGGGACGAGACGAGCCCCGATCGGCGATCCCCGCACGGCATCAAATTTGGTCCCGTAGGGTAAAAGTGCCACACGCCAGCTCCCGATGTCGCCGGCCAAACGCCGTGGCGAGGCGAAACTTGAATTGTGGCCATCCACCAAAGCCCGGTTCTAGAGCTTCTCTCTCCGTACTTCAAAAGCATCCACATAGGGCCGGTAACCGTACGTCTACAAGCACCCCCCCGTCGCCCCAGACAACAGAAACGCTGACAGTTGCCCCCCCCCGTTTTTCCCCCATCGCCGTTCGACCATTTCGACATCTTGTGTCCAATTCGTCAAAATATCATAACTGCAACACATCCCCTCTCACAACGACAAACCCCTCTTCCCAACACAGATGTCCTCTTTCTCCGCCCAGCCCATCGTCATTGACGGCAAAGGCCACCTCCTCGGTCGTCTTGCTTCGGTCATCTCCAAGCAGGTTAGTGTTAGGTCCGGGTCGTGCGAGGACAGGATGGAGAGTGGTGGTAGGAGAAGGGATGAAGAGAGGACAAGGGCAAGGGCATGGCGGTGAACGATATGGGGAGAGGGAGTTTGGGGATATGAAGCAGAGGAGAAGGGAACAGCGAGACGGTGTGAAGGAGCGGCATGCTGACAAAATTTCCACCCCCTTACCCCCACCTACACCCACTCCTCTCTACAATCGCCATCACCACCATACAGATCCTCTCTGGCCAGAAGGTCACCGTTGTCCGATGCGAGGAGATCAACATCTCGGGCTCGTTCTTCAGGAACAAGCTCAAGTACCACGACTACCTCCACAGTGAGTTTTTGGCTCTGGCGATGTGGTGTGTGCGTGCAGTGATGGAGATGGATGGAGAAGAGGGCGGCGAGGGGATAGGCGGACTGCACGGTGGAGACGGCGTGAGGGAGATGAGAGAGCACGCACACACCGAGAGGTGACCCGGGATCGTCGCTAACCCACCCCTCCCCAGAGCGCCACATTGTGAACCCCAAGAAGTCTGGTCCCTTCCACTTCCGCGCCCCCTCCCGCATCCTCTACAAGGCCATCCGCGGTATGGTCCCCCACAAGAGCTCGCGTGGTGCCGCCGCTCTCAAACGCCTTGAGCTCTTTGAGGGTGTGCCCCCCGCCCAGGACAAGGTCAAGAAGATGGTCGTCCCCGCCGCTCTCCGTGTCCTCCGCTTGAAGCCCGGCAGGAAGTTCTGCACCCTCAAGAGGATCAGCGCCGAGGTCGGGTGGAACTACAAGGACGTTGTGGACAGGCTCGAGGAGAAGAGGAAGGTTAAGGGGCAGGCTTACCACGAGCGCAAGGTGCGTTTTCTCCCCCTCCCTCGTCTTCTACCCTTGCACTGACACCACACGCCCCCAACAGCAAGCTGCGCTCAAGATCCGCGCCAAGGCGGACGCTTCCGTCCCCCAGGACGCCACCCTTACCCAGTTCGGCTACTAGGTGTAGAGTAGAGAGCGGGGATTTGGGGATGTAGGATGATGGTGGGGATGGAGGTCATGCATGACGTTCTCTTCGACTCGGGCTTGCGGGCTTGGCGGTTTATTTGGGTGCGCTGGGTCATGGGGGATGGCGGATGTGGCGGGATTGGCAGGTCAAGAGAGCGCGGGCTCTGGGATGAGGGTGGTCGTCTGTGCGCCTGGTGGTAATGCTTACTGATGACGACTGTGGTCTGGCACAGAGGGACGCAACTCAACTCCCGGGCGGACTCGCAAACATACTCAAATGCCTTCAGGCTCATTTTCCCTAGGGTCTAGCAAAATGCCATGGACGACTCTAATAACACCGCCCCCTACCTCAATACAGCTCGTCATCCAGCAGATCCGACGTGCCCACGCCTTCAGCCGCCTCGCTATACAGCTTGCTGGCCAACACCACCTCTGGCTGCGTGTCCAGCCAGACAAAGAACCCGTCTCCCGAGGTGAGTTGCCACGAGATCCGATCGCCGAGACTCCCTTGATCCATCTCCTCGACCTCACCATCTTCCAATGAGTCGCAGTAGCCCTCGCCATCCTCGCTTCCCGTCGTCGTGTTCGTAACGTCCTCCACCCTTGTTCCAGGAAGAGGTTCAAACCCCCAATCGATCTGGGGACGCAAACCCAACCTACGCAACGATCCTTGCCCTGTCAAACCCTTCTCTCCTCTCTCCCTCACCGCTCTTTCCAGCGTTCTCTGCGCATACCCCTTGAGCTTGGGGCGAACCGACTGGGCTACGTGAGTCCAGTCCCGATCCTCCCACGCGTCTTTCAATTCCGGACACGGCTTCGGGATAGACCATCCGGTCTCTTCGACTGCCCCAGCCCAATCGTTCATCAGGTCGTACGAGGTGTTCATCAGCTGGAGGCGCAGCAAGTGCGACCGGTCAGTCGCCTTGTAAAACTCCCTTTCCGCCTCTGCGGGTATGTTCAGCAAACCATCTGTCCCAGTCCTCACCAACCTCTCCACAGTCGACTCAACCTCCCCAGCCTCCAAGGCCTCCAGCACGCTCACCTCACCCTTCGCAGCAGCTTGCGCAGAAGCCTCTGCGGCAGAGGCGAACCTCAAAGGAGGATTCTCTCTGGTCAACTTCAAGTTTGAGAGGGCAGGGTGAGTGCTGAACAGGGAGACGTCCATACCCGTAGGGGTAGGCAGCACCGAGGTCTGGATAGACCAGAGTGCGGCTAGACGGTCCTCTTCTGGGAGAGAAGGCTGATGGGAGCGGAGAACTGATGCCGCCGTCGAGAGGGTAGGGCCAAGGAACATCGGGCGAGTAGTTGGACGAGCCTGCTCGGACTGGCTAGACTGACTCGAAGGTGCACTGGCAGACTCTGCGCTCGAAGAAGCAGGCATCGCCAGCGGACCCCCTGTCTTAACGATATCCTCAAACAACGACCTCTTACTCTGCCTCTCGGCAAGTATATGCTGCGCAACGGGGTCATCCGCAAATATCTCGGGGTGGAACCGGGTGGATAGCATTTGGTCTACCATCTCGTTGAAGAGGAACTTGGAGAGCGCGGTGATGACGGTGGGCTCGTCGCCGGTTGGAGGGGCGGGACGGTCGCGGATTGATAGGGGTGAGGCGTTGGTGAACCAGTCTGACGACATTGTTGCTATAATACGGGCCCAACTAGATCGGGAGGTGACACTTGTGGGTATATGAATCACTATTCATTTGGACTTCGTACAATCAGGACTCCGAACCTCCTCTGAGAAGGAGACACCAGTGTCGAGGAGTGTTGTGAATGGTCGGTGGTCAGTCCGGTGTCCGACAACTATGATCGTCGTGGGGTTCTGTGATCCTTTCTTCTTACCATACATCGATCACACAATGGACCGAGAAGTAAGACACTTGATAATGATATATGTCTCACCCATGATGACACGAAGGGAACAGAAAGAAGAAGTGATGGATAGATTCAGAGCAACGCAAGAAGAACCCATTCTCACATGTCCGAGACGGTGATTTTGCTGTCTTATTGCACATCGCGTCGCCCTAGTCTACTCATCACCCGGAATAGTCACTGCTTTCCACAGGAGCTCCTCCAGGGTGACACTTCTGGGCTCATCCATACCGTAGAAGAACCCATCGCTTGACTGCACCCGGAACTCGATCTTCTCCCTGACCCCCACGTTTCCCTTCCCTTCGTCGTTGGTGCCACCCGTGCCACCCGCCGCGGTGCTATGTCTGAACCCACCGAAGTTGAGTGTGGTGCCCATACCAAGGCTGGCGAGTGTCCCCTGTCCACTGAATCCAGAGATCTTGCGCTTCTCGATGATGTCGTCCAGCGTGTTGCGGGTGAATTCATGGAAGTACGGCCTCACGGTTTCCGCCGCATTGTCCCATGAGACTTCGCTCCATTGCATGTACTCGCTGTCGATCGGGGCCTCTACCGTCACGCCGTCTTCATCCACTTGTCCTTCTTCCGCCGCCTTCGTTAGTGTATAGTACTCTGCAGCTGCACTCGCCTCGATCGCTCGAAGGTGCGTAAGCGCTTGCTCAGTGAGAACATCGGCAGCTCGTCGTGCACCGAGCTTTTCACCAGCACTTGCTAGCTCCAGAACTTTGTCGTTGGTAAAGTAGACAGGAGGGATCGTTACCGACTGCGTCCAGTTCTTGGAAGGCTGGATTACCGGGTGCTCGGAGGAAAGCGTGAGCTCGACCCCATCTGGTGTGCTCGTCGCAGTGGCATTGACGGACTCGAGCGCTTGGTTGGTCTCCTCCAACGACACTCCGGCTTTAGTGAACTCGACCTCGGCCTTACCCAGCCAGTTTGCCACAAAGTGAGCTGTATCTTTGGAAGACGCGAGGGTACCCCTTCCGTCCTTTCTGGCCAGAGAAAGCTGAGTGAACATGCAGTCGGTGGCGCAGTCTTCGGCTCGGAGGTCGGGGTCGAGGCGGTCGAGCAACGTGGCTTCGATGAGCGCTTCTGTCAGACGTTTTTGGGCCTGGGGACGACCGACTGTGTCTGGCAAGGACGGAAGGAGTCGGGCTGTTCTGATTGGTAGTGCTCTGCTCGACATCTTGGCTTATGCTGTGACGGTCGGAGGGGGTTCGAGTGACATACCGTGGATCGTGATGGTTACTGCTATAGGTGCCAGACTGAGAAGAATCGGTTGTCGGCAGCTGACAGTACCTTTGAAGCGGAGGAAGACGATAAACTTCCCCTACCAAGGAAGATCACACAAAAGCTCTGTGATTCAGAGGATACATACCTCTGAAGAAGGAGCAACAGCGAGAAGGACTGTGTCGTTTGTACAGAGGCGGCCTCCTGTCATCAGCCTGACCGATAGTACCTTGTGACACGGCGTGGTACACACATGAGCCTCAATGGTGGCCTCCCTGTGGTAATTACAGTGGTGGTATAACGTCAAGTACTCTATCCATATGGCTCTATGTGGTCTATGTACGTACATTGTGTGTGTTACGCGCGTCAAGCCCGTGTGTCGCCAGCCCCAACGGCGATAGTGAGTGAGGGAGCTATCCCCCCGCCAAAACTCCAATCACCAGGACAGTGCCGGGATAGAGCAACCCGAAGAGCTCCGCAGGGTCAGGTAGACACTCGCTACGGCTGGCGCTGAGAACCAGTGACTTAGCTTCACACACTCCGATGGCCGCCGCAAGACCTCCGGATCTCCGCCAGCTACACCGCAGCCTCACATGCCCCCTGGACGCCCTGCGTCTCCTTCTTCTCCGCCGCCTCCGTCCTCCCCTTCCTCCGTACCCGCTGCCACAGGCTCCGGTTACCCGCAAAGAAGAACGTGAAGGGCGCCACCGCGGCACCCACACCGAAGCAGAACCAGCACACGGCAGTCCAGCCGTTCTGAACGTGGTCGTATACCTGCCCCCCGACGACTGTGCCGATTGCGGTGGAGACGGCTGAGTGTAGGGGAGACATTGGTCAGTTGATACACATCAAACCAGCTAGGAAATGAGGGACGCCACTCACCGAAGGCGACACTGATAGCAGCAAACTGGTGGATCTCGCTAATGCCCTCCTTCTGCAGCGCGACCATAGTGACTTCCAGCCCTGTAGGTGCCAAAGCAAAGCAAAGGAACAAGTCTGGACACGGACAGTAAGCTTCCACTATTTGTGCAGGCAGAGGTGGCCCAGCAGAGAAAGGCGCGACTTACTGGCAAGAGCAAAGATGACGATGAACCCCGCGAGGCTTTTGCTGAGCAGCAAGAGAGGAAGCCAGGGCAGGATCATGATCATGGATGGGAGCAAGATCCACTCGGAGCCGTACTTGTCGGCAAGGGCGCCAATGATTGGCCCGCAGAAGAAGGTTGGGGCGGCGGCGGCGACTGTGTGAGACGAGGTCAGCCTGACTAACAATGTGATGACAGAAGATGCAAAGAAGAATGCCAACGTACGGTAGATGAGGCCAACAAATTCCGAGTCTTTATTCCAGACGCTCTGTACCCGCAGTGTGAGCCTATAAAGTGGCTTCATATCAGCATTTGGCGCTATGCACACGTCTGATTTCCCCAGCAGAAGCCAAACTCACGTAGGCTCCAGGGCACCAGTGATCATCCCGAACGCAAAAACCACCAAGAACGAGGTCATCCCTCTCGGCGAGCTAACCAAGGTCACCATGACCATCCACGGCGACAGCTCCTTTCCAAACAGGTTCTCCTTCTCCGCCTTCGTCAAGTGGTTGACGTGCGCATGCTCCGCGTGGGGCGTTCCACCCTCAACCAGGTCACTGCGCTCTGCGGCAGGCGGGACCACGCCATGCTTCTCCTCCCATTTGCGCAAGTCTGAGCGCTCGAGGACGAAGAGCCGCATGATGAGGTCGATTGCGCAGATGATGATGCAGAATATGAAGGGGGCGTGCCAGCCGAGCCTGTCGTAGAGAGCCCCGCCTATGGGTGGTCCCTAGAGACAGATGATAGTGTAAGCCAGTGGTTCGCCGGGTGGGTGATGAAAGGGGTGGGTGCTCACAATGGTCTGGCCGATGGAGAGGCCGGACATTGCGAAGCCCACTTGTCGACCAATGTTCTTCTCTTCAACATTCTCGCAGCTGGAATTGGGGTCAGCTCTTCTTCCCAAGCTCCACCGCAACGGGTCCTTCCCTACTCACATCAAGGCAAAGCCGACTGATGTAGATTCGCGCAGCCCCCATCAGCCATGTTCTCTAGTCAAGATGATGAACAAGCTCACCAGACCATACCACTGCATTGGATGCCCCTTGCATCACACGAGACAGTATCATAGCCCAGTACGGCGTCGCCAGCATGAACAGGATCAACGACCCCTGGAGTACGAGAATCGCCAAGATGAGGGGACTTCGCCGGTAGGGATACTTGTGGAAAATGTATGCAGCGGGGAAGGTGACTTTGAGAAGGTAGGAGTTGGAAGTGTCAGCCATGACTGGTAGTCTGCTGAACTGACGGTTACTCACAGACCAAGATGCCCATAGAGTACGAAAAGAGAAGCCATGAAGTGAGACCTGACACATTGCCATAGCCCATGGCCTGCAGCCGGTACGGCAAGACGGGTACCACTATCGTCTGCGACATGGGTTTCTGTAAGCACGCTTCTCGGCCGTCAGAACACCTTTGAGTCATGACATACATAGGTGAGAAGATCGGTCGTCGTCCCAAGGGTCACGACAGCAGTGATGTACCATGCTGAGCTCCGCCACTGTTGCATCAGAGCGTCAGCTACACCGTCATAGGTCTGGGGCAATCGATGGCTCACTTTGGCACCCCAAGGCAGTCTCCCCGTGATAGGACTTGGGGCAGCTATCGCCTGGTGGTCTGTCGTTGCCGTCTCTCCTTCCCTCACCACCTTGTTCCTCTGCTCCTCTCCATTCTGAGCCTCTGAAGACGCAACGCCCGATTTCGAGGGGGACTCTATTGTCTGGCTTGTTGTCGTGAGCGGGCTGGCCATTGGGCTGTGGCTGTCTTGTGGTTTTCTGAGAAAGATAGGTCGGTGCCGAGCGAAGCTATCAAGGTGAGGGATGAGTCGCGAGCAAAGCAGAGTCGGTGCCCAGCTTCGAAGGGGTATATAGGGCGAAAAAGAAGAACCCACAAGAGGGAGGGGACTTGACAATCATCCCAGCTAGCATTATGAAACGTTCATATATCCATGAGCGCCCCCTTATCGATGCTGATTGATCAGCCAGACGACTTCTTCTTAAGCGAAAGTGGTGCAGAATTGACTTGATTATTCATCGAGAGGTAAGGAGGCACGCAGAGCAAGAGGATGATCGACGAGCATCGCTGCTGGTCGCTTCTCGTCGTGATCTCTCGGCACGTCGTCGGAAAATGCGACCGACATTTTTATACCGGACGTCATACCATCGAATGGGGCCTCGTTATCCCCGACGAATCCTAGAAGTCGCGCCAGAAAGTGCAGTAAATGAATGAAGACAGGCAAGACGCATCCCAATAGCGTGTGATTGCATAGCAGAGCATCACAACGACATGGGTATATGGGGCCCGGCATCCTACCGCGTCCTTAGTCCCACCTCTTGTGCTCTTGTGCTGAGCCTGCCTCTTCCCCGGCACCAAGGCCGCTGCCCGCATACCATCTTCTACTCAAACAAGTCTCTGTTTTCATTGATTCATTGTACAGTCTATTGCGCCAAAATCTATTCCAGTTCTCCAGACTCATTCAGTAGCTGGTTGCGATAAAAGTTGTCTCAGAGTTATGGCTTCCGGCACCCCCAAGCCCTCAAAGAACCCATCAACTGATCGCATCTGCCAGCTCACCCTATCCTCAAGGTCACGCCCTTTGACAGCCAGCGCAGCGGTTCTGACCTCCTCGTCCCCTCCCTGTAATGGAGCCCAGAACCCAAAGTCGTGCTTGACATCCAAGGTCAGCTCTTGTAGAGTACCTTGGCCGCTTAACCCCTTCTCGCCCCTCTCTCGGATTGCCCCATTGAGCGTGCTGGCGATTGACTGTTCGAGCGAGGGTCTGATGTTTCGCTTGATAGTCGCCCAGCTCTGATTCCACTTCTTGTACTCGTCGATATTTGGCTCCTCACCTGTGCCACTGCGATAATGGAACTCGGCGTCTTCCCAAGCTTGCGTTGCCTTGATTACCGCCCAATCCAGCTCGCTGGTACCTTGAGACGCCAGGCGTGAAATTGTCGCGGGGGCATCAGCCTCTTCTTCAGCTTGTGACCCGGCAAGTACGTTGCCCATAGCAAGGCACATGGGGGGATGAGTAGTCACAGGTTGGAAGCCGGGCGGCTGGAGAGACGGGTGACTTGATTTGAGGAAGAGCTGTTTAATGCCCGGGATCACAGTCACAGAGGGTTCTATCGTACGGAGGGCTTGGTCGATCTCATCAGTGGACGCTTGATGCTCTGACATGAGAGCCTCAGCATTAGTAAGCGCTTGATCGACAAATTTGTCGGTCATGGTTATGACAGAGGAGTCATCGCCCTCATTTGTACCGCTCGTGGATGCACAGGCCCCGCTTTGGGTTATGGCCATCTCAATCAACTGTGAGGTGAGGTAGGAGTGAACCTCAGAGCGGGTCGCCTGAGAGGCGGTGGAATCCATATGGGATGGGTCAACTGAAACCATTCTGTTACTTATAGTTGTTAGCAGTGGGAGTGAAAAGCAAAGAGGGCTTCAGTGATTTAGACATGAGTCTTTCGAGGGCTTTCAGCGTTCTTTGGCTGATCACCGCCAGTTAGAGGTTCTCTGCGACTCCTTATCCAATCGCTGCCTTCGGCGACCTCACAAAGGATCGCGAACCCCGACAGTCTGTTCGGGTTATATGTCACAAATACCATCCGTTAGTAAAACATACTGTACAACGCACGCCGCCCGATCACATCTTCGCTGCCCCGGGGCCGGGTCTCTCTCCGACCCCAATCTCGCCCCGTCCATTCACCCGGTCTCGCAGCCACCGAGACATGCCCACGCCCAGCCCCTCTGGCCAGTTCTCCCCGCTGTGGCCCTCCCCATCGCCATTATCATTTATCACCTCGCCGTCGTCCGCCAGTACGACACTCGCGAACGACCAGTCGCGCTCGAGTCCTTGAGACAGGTAGTCTACACGGCCAGAGTAGAGGATGTTCCACTGGGCGGTACCGCAAGGAGCGGAGGCACTGGTAGCTGCCGCGGGCGTGGGGGCATCTGTGGCTTGGTCGCCAGACGACGAGAGGGTAAGTAGAGAGTCGGCGGCGGCGAGGGAAGAGGTCGAACGAGACTCGTGGAGAGGGTTGGTGAGAGAGGAAGGGACGGAGGAGGGAGGTTTGCGCTGGTAAAGAGCCGTTGAGGCGCACCCAGCGGTCACGTCCAGCTTCCTGTCTCCTGTCAACTACAAGCCGACCCCCCTGTCAGTTGCGCAGCCCTCTGCCAAACGATGAGTCCACTCACAGCCCGTCCAAGTGCGATTAAGCTCGCCGCATGCGCAAAGATCACCACGCACTTCACACCCGGGTGCTCCGCCTCTACTCGGCTGACCCAAGCGTCCACAAAGAGCTCTGCCCGGTCATGCAGGTCTTGCAGACTTTCTCCCTTCCGTGACGGGAACACTGTCGACTGGTAGTCCAAGTTGACACTCCCCTCCGGGAAGAGCGGGGCGAGGGACTGGGGCGGACCAGGACGTGGGTGTAGTCCCGTGTTGGGGTAGACGGGGGAATACCACTCGGCTACTCCGTGCTCGAGCCGGACGCCTTGTCCTGCGCCGGGGTTGGCGAGGCCAAGGGCCTGCGCGGTGGGGAGGGCGGTTTGTATACACCTGTAGAAGGGCGAAGAGAAGACGAGCTCCGGGGTGGGATGCGGGTGGGTGAGGGAGGGGGTGGAGAGGAATGTTGCGAGCTCGTGCGCTTGCTCGACCCCATGGACTGCCAGCTGGAAGGGAAGCAGGGTAGCGGTCAGCAGGGGACACCGGTAGTGATATAGAAGAGTAAGCAGCTCACAGGAGGATCCCGGTTCATTCCCGTAGGCCCCGATTTTATAGAAGAATCTACCCAATTCGACCTGCAGCGTTTCCATTATCAGCATCCGGCACAGCCGGGCACAATCGAGCGGGTGTGCGACGCGCTCGAGAGCGCTCTGCCAGGAGGGGCTCACCTAAAGCCATGGCGGCAGATGTATATGTACTCAAGCATGGCACAGTGGCTATCGACAGTGCAAGGGGATGTACAGCCGGGCAAAGGAGTCGTGTGACTGCAAGAAAAAGTTGAATAATGAGAACTTCAAAACATCACAGAGGATCGACAAGGTGCGTCGCCTTGGAAATGACGGCGCGGTCCTCCGCTTCAGGGCAGTCACCGGCCGGAGTAATCCCGATGACGATGACGGGTCCGGTGGTGGGCAGGTCGACGCCATGCAGGGGAAGACGGCCATGCACATCTTTGCATGTCTATCCCATAGCCCAATTATAGCCCAGTTACAGCCATTCTATTATACGTGTGGTGATACTTCTTCTACTTTTCAACGACCACTCGGTCTTTTGGCTGCTTTTTCCTTCCAAGCCTGCTGGTCCCCCGCTCCCCTTTCTAACACACCAGCCCGCACCGCCACTCCCTTAGTCAAGGTAGTAAGCGTCCGTAACGCTGTTGTACACCGCCGCCCTCATGTCCTTCTCGAACACATCCCTGCACCCCTCCCAGCCCATGCCAGTCGCGAGACAAAGCTGGAGCTGAACACGGGCCTTGCCGGCCTGCATGTAGCCGGACGCGATGCTGGAGAAGAAGCGACATCAGCTGTCTATCCTTGGAGGATGCGGAGCGACGAGAGATGTCAACGTACTAGCTGCCGACGTAAGGCTTGGGGACGGAAGCACCGGTGACGGGGCGGAGGGACGCGACGACGGGGATGCCCTTGGTCTTGAGCTCGGCAGCAGCAGCGACGGCGCTGGAGGAGAGTTGGCCGGCACCGGCGCCCATGATGACGATACCCCTACGATAGGTCGTCAGCTGTGCTTGCAGACAATGATGAACGGTGATAACTCACTTGGCGCCGTTAGCAACAGCGGCGTACATGAGCTCGGCGTCGAAGCCCTCTGTGATGGAGTCAGCGCCATGTCGCCTGGCCAACCTAGTCGTCGTACTCACGAGACCCAAAGAGAACGATAACATGAGGCAACTGCGACCCGTCCGTCACCCCAGCCTTCACCAAATCGAAGTGGTACCTCCCAACAGGGTAGCTGGGCTCAAAGAACCAGTACGGCTGCCCGCCCAAGCACGCCCCGAGGGTACCCTGCTCGAGCGACTTGAACGTGTCCACCGTGTTGCCGTTAGTCTTGATTGTCCAGAAGGCCGAGGAGATGCGGTCGTTGAATACGACGAGGGAGCCACGGTCGCGCGCCTTGGGGTCGACAGCGACGGCGACGGCCTGGTAGAAGTTGGAGGGGCCGTCGTGCGAGATGTAGGTCTCGGGGCGCATGGCACCGGTCGCGACGAAGGGCTTGGAGCAGTTGAGGGTAAGGTCCACGCCGAAGAACTGTGAGGGGCGTGGTGTCAGCTATGCAATGCCAGCACCTCAAACAGTGTCACCCACAGTGTCCTCCTCAGTGTTCGTCCCGTGGAACATGACCGCACCCGTGATATCCGACTTCTCAGAGCATAAGTGCTCGTTCGCGTACCTGCTGACGTTGTAGTACAGCGTTGAGTTGAGGTTGGAGCTTCCCCCAGCCGTGGGGAAGGTCACGACCGAGATCTGGGCGACGTCGAGGATCTCCGAGTAGTTGCCGAGAAGGTCCTGGGCAGTGGGCGACTTGCCGCTGCCGTAGTTGATGTTGTCCATGCGGGAGTAGTTGCTCGCGCTGACGATGGTGCCGCCGGTCATGTAGAGCCTGGAGCAGGAGCAAGTCAGCTCGGAAAACGCCAACATGAAGCGAAAGACGACTTACACGACTTTGGGCAGAGTCGAGTTCTGGTCCTTGGAGATCCACTCGAGACCAAAGTCATCGCGCTTGAAGATGGGCGTGGCCAGCGCAGCGGTGGCAGCCAGGGCAGCGGTGAAGAGCGTCTTGATCATGACGAAGATAGCAGAGAGCGGGGAGATTATCGTACTGCGGACGAAGGCTCGTGCTCAAAGGCTATATAGTCATGATCTTATCGCCCACTGCCAGCTTGCGGCGGAAGTCATCCGACGGTGCGGACACCGACCTGAAGAAGCCATCGCCGGTCAGTTTCTCGGCGGCCAGGCTAAGCCAATGAGAAAGACAGAGGACGCTTGGAAAGCGATAAGAAGCATGGGGAAAGGGAAGTCATGGAAACGGGGTGCTTGTCTCGAAGGGGAAATGGCCGGGTCTTGACCAGGAGTGGTAAGCTGAGAGAAGAGATACGCCAGAACGCCGGGCATTCAGCCGAGGTGGGCGGTGGAGGGCTCATGTTCACGATTGTGGTTGCCGAAGAAGAAGCGCGCTTGCTGGACGGAAGCCGAACTGCTTCTCTTCTTTCGGCGTCTGATAAGGCCCATTGGAATTCCAGGGCCGCAGTAGTGTAGCTTCCATCAGCCTTTCGGAGCCTGCCATGTAAAGTATATGCCTGCAAGGCGAGTCCATGCACGTAGAGTGCTGGGGATAGATCACACATCGATATCGCCCAAGAGGGCCAGCCAAGGAGGGAGGAGAACTTCTTTCTCCTGCCACAAGAAGAGACCACATCGGGTCTAGTGTTCCGAGGACGCCTTCTCTTCTATCGCATCGGCGGGCGAGCTGTAGCCGCTTGACTCCTACCCCAGTCCTGAGCTCGCTATTGGCTGAACACCATACGTGTGGCGTACGCCAAGGCCGATACCTTGTCCTGAGCCTGCGTGCGTGCTACTACGTACTCTTCTACGCTATTAAATACAGGGACCTGCGATATGAACGAAGGAGCCCAGCCCACCAGGGGAGGCTTGCTCCTCGCTCTCCCTCGCCCTCTTCGTTAACCCTTGCAACCCTTGCAATATTTGCAATTGGTTTGAGGTCTCCCGCTTTGATGGTCTGTACTTCGGCTGCCGTGGCCGCCAGTGTCGATGGCTTTCCATCGGGGGGTGGGAGGAGGGTGGGGGTTGCCTCCTGGCGACAAGCTAAGTATACTGCTCTATGCCTCATATGCCTCATATGCCTCATATGCCTCATATGCCTCCGATGTACATGCGTGGACGTCCAGCGGCACTGTATTCGGCCACGTGAAGCCACGGAGTAGTGCGAGTCTTCCCAGTCGTGTAGTGTTCTGTCCGATGGAAGCTGTGGTCAAGGTCGTGCTCTATGTACTACGAGACGGGGTCACTTTGGCACAAATATGTCTCTGGGTGACCGGTAAGCAGCGGTTCCCTTGAAATGAGCGTACTCGGCATCATTGTCCAGGCGTAGAGTGTTCAATGATAGGGCATGGCCATCTGGCCATCTGGACGTCCAGTGATGACCCGTCCAATCCTATGGATCTGCTCTCTCAACAACATCTTGCTCCTTTTGCACTACACCGACAGTGTACTGAAAGCAGGCATAGCGGCTGGCTGTGTCGTTTGCAGTAGGTGTGTCTCTTCAGTGCGGTGAACTTCATTGTTGGGTTGGGTAAGTAAATGGAGTGCAGTCAGTAGTGCAGGATGGCGGGTCACGGGTACAGGCAGATATGCGCAGACTCAGAGAGCAGAGCAGCCCTCGCCGCCGCCATTGCAAGCCATCAGCACCCCTTCACGGTCCGGATCCAGCCCCACGCCAGTGTCACCATCGCCGTCTGGCGACCTACAGCGCCAAAGCCCCTTTCGAACACCAGATCCGTGCCCGACAATCATCCCTCATGATCCCGACGCCTGTCCTTGTGCTCTGTGATGCTGGTCATGTAAATCATACATCGCCCCTCCGCAGTATGCCCTATCCCGACGTCTAAGCCTCCTCGGTCCTGAGCTTGGCGGCGGCGTTGGTGACCCTAAATGAAGCTGTCAGCATACAGGTGTGCCGACAAGTGGGTTGCTGGCTGCCGCTCATGGAGAACGACCAGCATCAACGCAGGACGACTCACTTCACACCCAAAACCTTGGCCCTAGCAATGATCTCCACCCTCTTCTTCGAGCTGACGCCGTGAGCGATGTTGGCGGCGTACTTGCCAGAGTGCATGAGGAGGAGCTCGAGCTCAGAGAGGTTGTGCACGAGGAGCTCCTTGTGGCCGGAGGGGAGGAGGTGGCGGGTCTTCTTGTTGGAACCGTAACCGATCTTGGGCATGGGGATTTGGCCCTTGAAACGACGACGAACCTGTGGAGAGAGGATTGTCAGCGGTTGCTCAGAAGCATGGATGGTGGGAGAGAAGGAGCCGGGAGAGGAGGGGAAGCTGGACGAGAGTTGGAGAGAGCAGGATATAGGGGTATAGAAGAGGGGGCATGACGGGTTGGTGATAAGTGCAGGGGTTCGCACGACGGACGTTGCCCCCACGACAGCTATCACAATCGCCGCCAACCGCTCCCCAATCCCACCGGTCTCCCGCTGCTCCTGTCCATGCTCTCCCACGCTTCACTCCACTCTCTCCATCCCATATCCCTTCCCTCCCATATCGAAAACCATCAAACCCACCCTGTTGTCGATACCCTTAGGCTTCCTCCAGCTCTCCTTCACACCATGGTACCTGTCGGACTGGTGGCGCTTGAAGTGCTTCGTGCGCTTCTTGACGATGGGGATGTGGGCGGGCATTTTTGCTGTAGGGATGAAGGTTTGATAATTGGCGTTTGTGGCAGATATTTGGCGTGGAACAACGAGGGGATACAATGGGAGAGCGGGACGGGGGGACCTGGTATGTCAGCGATGGGGCCCAGGCGATGCTATATGGTGGTGGATGCACGTACGGAGTCGTCAAGCTGACTTGAAGGATAGAGAGGAAGAGGTTCATAGGTGGTGCATCGAAAACATGAGCCAGGTGCCGGAATTTGGGACGGAACCAAATTTCGGAGTTTCGACGCGAGCCGACACCTGTGGCACTTTCCACGTCACGCGTTTACTTACCGTGCTCCGACCTTCGAGCATGCAAATAAATGGGCAATCGGGCATGCTATGCATCACATTCAGAGCAGATGTCCATAACCAAAGACCCAATGCATCCACCGCAAAAGTATGGTACGTTCAGAATGCACACGGAAGATGCGGATAACCTACTTCAGAGCCCAGCTGCAGGATGCTGTCAGCTACGGTGGCAACCAAAAGGTTGTTGCGACTCACGCTTTCACGGTGAACAGCTCCTCCGGCATGCCCAACTGGGTCTCCTCCTTGACCACCTCCAGACCAGCGTCGGCAAACACCTGGAGCCACTTTGCACTTGATCTGTGGTAGAGCAACCTTGTCAGCCGTGCTTTGCTCATGTCTAATAGACGACTTGAACCCACCGGGTCAAGCTCGAGTCCTCGTCGTCCATGAATTCCTGAGCTATACCGCCAGGTCCGTCGTCGCAGCAGTTCTCCTTGACAAAGATGTACGATTCTTGGTCCTTGCGGAGCGCGGCGTGGGCTCGGCGGAGGAAGAGGACGAGGTCGGCGTGGCTCAAGTGGCCTGTCAGGAGAGTTGCGTCAGCCACGATCGTCGTACAGACGTCCAGAGCTTGTTGGGAGTAAAGATGGATGAACGTACCGAGACACCATTGACACCAGATGCTACATGCACATCTCGCGTCAGCTGCCGAATCTCCACATCGTGATCCCCGCCACACCACACTCACACATCATACTCCACCTGCTCTGCCCCGCAACCCCCACTCCCTTCCCTCCTCTCCCCAACAATGCCCAAGTCCTCGCCACCCTGTGCTGGCGTCTTGGGGTCCAAGAACTGCAGACCGCCCTTCACGAACCGCACCCTCTTCCCGCGACCTTTACGCGCCTCCTCCGCCCGGCGCTTCGCCTCCTTCACAGCCTCCTCGCTCTCCCCCTCCGTCGCCTCCGCGTCCAGTTTCAGCCTCGGGAGATCACGCCACTCGCCAGCTGCCGCAGAGCGATACGCCTCTCTGACGAACTTGGAGACGGGCTCGACGAGCACCACGTCGTCGAACAGTGGAAGGAGAACGTGGCGTGTCACACGGCCGATGCCTGCGCCGACGTCGAGCGCGGTGCGGCGGTGGGAGGGCGCGGGGGCGGGCGTGGGAGTAAGAGGGTTGGGGAAAGGAGAGAGGGAGGGGAGGATGGAGAGGAGCATGAGGCGGGATTGGAGTTGCTCGATGTGCGGGACAGGCTACGAGGAGGTCAGCGGTGTCATCGGCATTGTCGCTTCTTCTGAATGAATGCCGAGCTGCCTCTGCCTTGGTGGAAGAGCGGCATGCAACGATGTTCAGACATGGGCATGAAGACTCACTCCGGTACCGAATCCACCCAACACACCATCCACACTAGCCTCCACTCCGTCCCAGTACTCTATGCCCTTCTCATAATCCGGCCCGGACGGGCGCTTCTTCTTGAGAGCCGAGCCAACGGCGTTGGACTTGTGGCGCTTGGCATCGGGAACCTGTAGAGCGCAAGACCGAAAGTCAGCGATGCCGAATGTGGAGGGGTCTCGTAGCCGGCGCCTTGGAGAAGAGACGAGAGGTGGGTTTGTTGACAAGGCAATGATAGGAGGGCGTGGAACGCGTTTTTTGGCGCGACGACATACCTCGGTCATCTTGAATGCGGGCTACCCAACCAAATCAGATATCGTCAGCATCCTGTGCGTTCGCATCACTGCAGCTCATAATGCAAGCTCTTTGAAGCTAAGCAACACACGTACCCTCACTAAGCCACTCAGTCTCAAATTCTGCCGAGAAACAAGTCTCGGGACACTAACCGCGGTCCTCGCAAGAGAAAGCACCTTGGCGTATAAAGAAGAAAGAACCTATACAACGGGCAGCGAGAGATCCCGTTCGAGTATGAGGTGCTTGAGGTGCGGAGGATGGCGAGGTGCAGCGTTGCTTGAGCTAAACTACGAGCGAGAGAACGTGAAGTGAACGAGGAAACTTCAATTGTTGGGCGCCAGACGGATCAGGCCCAGGTGGAGGACCGCCTCCACTTTCGTTGACCAGCGGCCCCCCAGAGTGCAGAACGAGAGTCGAGAAGAGGGAACCCATAAGTCTGGGCAATGACTTGTCGGATGCATACCAGTGGGTTTCAGTGTTGGCATGGGCATAAACCACATGACATTCAATGCATACACGACCACCCTCACAATCTTCCTCGAGTCACCAACTCGTACACATCACCATTCTCCAAAAGCCGCCCCGTCTCCCACGCCTCAGCTGCCTCGGTGCCCACCTCCTCCGGCCGCTGCTGACCACCCTCATAATCGATTATCCTCAGCCACCCGTCCTCATGACGGAGTATGTGCCGTCTTTGCACATCGCCTTGCACCACACCAGCCTCGTGCATCCGAGCGTATATGCCCATTATCTCTGCCCTAGAAAATGGGATGATCGTGATTTTGTCAGCCACGGGGCAAGATTGACACAGGGATACTTGTAGATGGACTCACTTCAGAAGATTGCCCTGAGGTGTCTCTTCAATCACCTGGTCGATATCGACGGCCTCGCCACAATACTCGAGAAGCAACACCACCCAATTATCCCCTTCGCTATCCTTCCCGCCTCGCCACACCCCATACAGGCGCGGTGCCACCCTCACCTGCTTCACCCTGTCCAGAGGGCCAGAAAGCAGCTTTACCTCTCTGCACACCGCACGCCATGCCTCATGGTACGTATACCCGTACTTCCATTTGGGAATCCAACCCAGAGCCCCCAGGTGGACCGCCTTCGCAACCAGCTGTTGACCCTCACGCAAAGGATGGGGCGAGAGCGCGTGAGAGATTTCGGCGACGGTAGCGGTAAAGGCGGAGGCAAGGCGGCCTTTCCCGAGGAGTTTGTCGAGGCGGATAGTAAGTTTGGGGATGTCTTGGGGTGGAGGGGGGGTGGGGGGTGTCGGTCGCACGGTTGCTGGATAGATGACCTGGGGGGAAACCGATCGAGCACCGGTGTGTGGGTGGCCAACTCTGTGATATCTTGTTTAGCCAGCACAGCCTCAGACAGGCGTCGAAGGAACATCTTGTCCTCGTCCTCCAATTCCATCTCCAGCTCACCAGGCTCTACGCCAAGCTGGCCCATCCAGAGGCGCGATGAGTGCGGCGGGACGGGTGGGGGAGGAGGAAGCTGGGGGGGAGGAGCAGGCAGATCATCGAATGCTGGCCCATACTCTCCCCCCTTCAGCGCATGCGCAGCCTCTTCCAAAGCACCCGCTGACACGTACGGGACAGGGCAGCCAAGCGCAGTGGGAAGCGCGATGAGAACATCCAGAGGCGTGAAGAACTGCCATAGCGTTTTTATGTCGGGGACGCTGTCTCCGGAGGCCGGGAGTAAAGGAAGTTGTGAGAGACCCTCAACACCAGGTGTGATGGCGATGGGGGATGATATGTAATACTCAAAGATTGGCCCTTCCCTTCGCCGTTCCCAGCATGTGCTGTAGGCTATGACAAACAGCACAGTGTTGTTGGCAATAATGACTTGCTTTGCGTGACGTGAATGCATCGTCTCGATCACCTGTGATACGCGTAAGCACCAGCATAAGCTCGTCTCCTTATAAGACAACAGATGAGCCGCTCAGACATCTCAACTCACAGTGGCCATTGCAACCAGCAGGTCGTCACATTCTTCTGCCGTGTCTCCCGGCACGGCAAACTTTGCCTTCCCGCTCCGGTCGCAGTACAGATTGAACTTGCTAAAGAGGTCGATCTCACAGTGCCTCTTGATTAAGGTGAAGAGTGAGTGGAATTGAGACGTGGCAAACTGGGGATAATGGAAGTAGAGGCTAGCTGGAGGCTGTTTGTGCTCGGGCAGAGTGGGGTCCTGTGGGGTGTGGTAGATGAGTCCATCGGGAGCGGTGGGTTCGCATGGCTGCCAGGATAAGCGGGGGCCCTTGCGGCGGAAGAGGGAGTCGTCGGTAAGAAACGCATTTGCTAGGTCGAATAACGAAGGACTGGAGTAAATGCAGTCAGCTACATGGCTCCCAGGGGCACGTCATATAGCGGTCGTTGTTCGGCTCACGGATTGGGTCGCTTGGCTGCGCTCTTCCCACGGCCCACCTTCCTCTTCTTACGGCCAGCATTCGTGCCCCTCTCCACCACCCTCAGCATCCAATGCCGAGCCCAGCTGTGATACGGGCCTGGTGCGGGACCCGGCGGGCCCGACACCACGACATCTGCGGGCGGCGCCTGTCCACGACGGTCCACGATCTCGCGATGCAAGACGACATCGAAGAATGTAGACTGGTGCGCGTGGCCCATGGCAAGCTCGTGGAGTTGAAAGCTTCGGCGGTGAAAGATCAGCATAGAATCAGCACGGGTGGAGAGCCTGCGGAGTATCGGACTCACATGGCTTTGCCGTGCGCCTTCCAGAATCTCAAGCGCTGTTGGTGGGGCTCATCATCTTTCACCATCGAACGAGTGGCGGAGGGCATGATGACATGCACGTCGTATACGCTGAAGCGGAGACAGCAGGGTCGAATGCCTTAGAGAGACTCTTCTTGTGTCGTGCACTCCAACGGCAAAGGCCTTCGTCTGGTACACAGTCTCTGTTGGATAGATGAATAGATGTTGGGCGATGGGCGGGATCTGGCCTCAAGAGGATGACGCTGACGGTTGCCTCCACCTAACGGTGATCGCACGCCGCAGCGCAGCGGAGTGGTTGGCGAAAGAGAATGAACACCTGCACCTTGCTAGTCTGGGCAAGGATCTGTTGAATGCATACCAGTGGACTTTCAATGCATACAAGTGGGTTTCATTGTTGGCAAGGGCGAGTACAGTAAGATCACGGTTACAGCTTTCCACGAGTCACCAGCTCGAACACATCACGATTCTCCAAAAGCCGCTCCGTCTCCCACGCCTTCGCTGCCTCAGTGCCCACTTCCTCCGGCCGCTGCTGACCTCCCTCATAATCGATTATCCTCAGCCACCCGTCCTCATGGCGGAGTATGTGCCGTTCCCTAACGTCACCCTGCACTACGCCAGCTTCGTGCATCCGACCATATACGCCCATTATCTCCGCCCTAGAGAACGAGATCATCGCGCTTCTGTCAGCTACGGGGCAGAGATGGCAAAAGTGACACTCAGAGATCGACTCACTGCAACAGCTTGCCCTGTGGTGTCTCCTGAACCACCTGACTGATATCAAGCGCTTCTCCACAATATCGAGAAGCAACACCACCCACGAGTCCCCCTCGCTATCCTTCCCACCACGCCACACCCCATACAGACGCGGCGCCACCCTCATCCGATCCACTTTATCCAGAGGGCCAGAAAGCAGCTGTGCCTCTCTACCCACCGCATCCCATGCCTCATGGTAGGTATACTCGTATTTCCGCCTCGGCATGAAACCCAGAGCCCCGAGGTGTACCGCCTTCGCGACGAGCTGTTGGCCCTCGCGCAGGGGATGGGGCGAAAGCGCGTGAGTGATGTGGGTGACGGTGGCGGTGAAGGCGGTGGCAAGGCGGCCTTTCCCGAGGAGCTTGTCGAGGCGGATAGTAAGTTTGGGGATGTCTTGGGGCGGAGGGAGGGTTGGGGAGGGGTGTCGGTCGCACGGTTGCTGGATAGATGACCTGGGGGGAAACCGATCGAGCACCGGTGTGTGGGTGGCCAACTCTGTGATATCATGTTTAGCCAGCACAGCCTCAGACAGGCGTCGAAGGAACGTCTTGTCCTCGTCCTCCAATTCCATCTCCAGCTCGCCAGGCTCTACGCCGAGCTGGCCCATCCAGAGGCGCGATGAGTGCGGCGGGACGGGTGGGGGAGGGGGAAGCGGGGGAAGCCGAGGGGGAGGAGCTGGCAGATCGTCGAATGATGCTCCGTACTCTTCTATCTCCAACTCCTGTCCGGCCGCTTCCAGAGCACCTGTCGACAAGAATAGGAGAGAGCAACCACGCGCAGTGGGAAGTGCGATGAGAACGTCCAGGGGTGTGAAGAACTGCCATAGCGTTTTGATGTCGGGGACGCTGTCTCCCGAGGCTAGGAGCAGAGGAAGTCGTGA
The DNA here is from genome assembly GCA_036427605.1 of Cryptococcus sp. DSM 104549. Lineage (NCBI taxonomy): Eukaryota > Fungi > Basidiomycota > Tremellomycetes > Tremellales > Cryptococcaceae > Cryptococcus > Cryptococcus jaspeensis. The sequence continues at coordinate 233,464 of CP144047.1, forward strand.
GAGATCCTCGCTCCCAGGCGTGATGGCAATAGGGTATCCGATGTCATACGCGAAGCAGCTCCGGTACCTTAGCCATTCGGAGTACGATATGGCAAACAGCACAGTGTTGTTGGCGATGATGGCTCGTTTTGCGTGACTTGAATGCATCGTCTCAATCGCCTGTGATATGGTGACCGTCATAAGCCCATGCCCGAGAAAACAGGTAAAGACGTCAAACTCCACTCACGGTTGCCATTGCTTCTAGCAGCTCGTCACAATCCTCTACTACTTCTCCTGGCACGGCGAACTTTGCCTTTCCGCTGCGATCGCAGTACAGGTTGAACTCCATGCACTGGTTAAAATCACAGTGCCTCGCTATTAAGTTGAAGAGCGAGTGAAATTGAGACGTGGCGATCTGGTGATGATGGAAGTAGAGGCTAGCTGGTGGCTGTTCATGTTCCGCCAGAGTGGGGTCCTGTGGGGTGTGATAGACGAGTCCATCGGGAGCGGCGGATGAGTAAGGCCGCCAGGATAAGCGGGGGCCAACGCTGCGGAATGGGGAGTCGTCGGCAAGAAAGGTATTTGCTAGGTCGAACAATGAAGGGCTGGGGTAGATGCAGTCAGCTACATCAAACCCAACAAGTTAAATCGCGATCGTCGTCCTACATACTCACGGATCCGGTTGCTTGGCTGCGCTCGTCCCACGACGACCCACCTTCCTCTTCTTACGGCCAGCATCCGCGCCCTTGTCCATCCCCTGCAGCATCCAATGCCTAGCCCAGCTGCGAAACGGGCCCGATGCAGTCCCCGGCGGGCCTAACACAACGACATCTTCAGGCGGTTTCCCAACAGCAGTGCGGTCCACCACCGACGTGTTCCCGCGACTTAAGGTGCTACCTAAGAATGTACTCTGCAGCACGCAGCCCATGGCAAGCTGGTTGAGCTGAAAGCTTCGAAAAAGGGTGGGTCAGCCTAGGATGGCAACGTGTGAGCACCTGCTAAGCAATAGACTTACACGGCTTTGCCGTGCGCCTTCCAGAATCTCAAGCGCTGCTGGCGGGGCTCATCATCTTTTGCCATCGAACGAGTTGTGGCGGGTATAACATGCACGTCTTATCTGTCGAACTGTCGGTACGTATCGAGATATAACCCTCCGAATAACGATATCTTTGACCTATTGTGTCTTACGCTGCAGACAAGAAGACGTGTTCATCGACATTTCTTTGATGCGTGGAGGAGAACGGAAGAAGTGCGGTGGTGATTGCGAGGAGTACGTCGTGACGTAACCGTGAACTGAATGAGCCTCGCGTCAGGCCACCACCGATGCACAACTACACCAGAAGCTCTACTACTTTATACACGTCCAGTGTGGGTCTGGCGAAACTTGGAACTGCAAGGGCCTACCAAGACGGTAAGTACCCTGCAACGATCACCTACGGGCGTCCTGTAGGTGGTTGATGGTAGAAGACGCCAGACCAGAGCATCACAAACGCCAACCCCCTGAATCAAGTGTCATGATCATGCATCTTCGCCCTCGCCCTTAAAGCTCATCATGCTCAATCCCGCCCTCCTCCTCTTCCTCCTCCTCATCCTCCCACACCTCCTCCTCAATCACACCGCCCTCCGCGCTCCTCTTGTTGGTCTCCACAAACTCCACCAAGCTGTCCAAGCTGCGGTCCCCGTTGTAGTCGATGAACTCGCTGGAGCCGGCAGGACGGAACTTGAGGGTGGGGAAGCCCTGCACGCGGAAGGGCGCGGAGGGGGGAACGTCGTTCTCCGTGGCATCCATCTGGGCGCTGTCGAGGGGCATGGTCGTTAGCTCTAGTCTCGTGTGGTCATGCTGGAATGGATAGTAGCTTACATGATGATGTTGGAGTTGTGGAGGTACTTCTCACCAAGAGTGTCCCAGATGGGGGCGAGACGCTCTGCGACACCGTCAGCCATGATCCAGGCTCAATAGCACACACGACTCACGGCAGTGGCCACACCAAGGCGCGTAGAACTCGGCAAAGACGTCCTTCCCGTTGTCGCTGAACACGGTGTCCCACTCATCCGCCACAAGCTTGTACACCGGCCCGTCCTGCACGGGGATAGGCTCCGACTTGATGCTGGGCTTGATGTCCCCAGCAGCGAACTGCTTGACAAAGTCCTTGATCGCCTTGCCCGTGGCCTTGCCAGCGAGGGGGTACTTGAACCCGCCGACGAGGTCCTGGATGACAAACGCAGGCCAGACGTCACCGGGGAGGTTGAGCGACTTGCCGTGGTCGATAAACTTGTCCGCGTCAATGTGGACAAAGTTGACCTTGCCCTTGAGCTCCTTGACCACGTCCTTGACCTCGTCAATGATCTTGGTACGGGCAGCGGCCTCCTCGGGCTTGGCGAAGAGGTAAGCGATGGGGAGGCCCTGCTCGGCGTACGCGCCAAAGTTCTCGGGGGAGATCTCGTCAAAGAGAGGGATGGAGTTCTGCTTGACGAAATCGGCAAGCACGTCCGAGTCGAGGGCCTCGACCTCAGCCTCGGGGAGGACGGCGATGCCGTCGTCGAATTGCTTGTAGAGGACGATGGCGGGGAGGGAGGGGCTGCCGGGGATGGAGGGGAGGGAGCTGCCGGTGTACTCGCCGAAGAGGTACGAGTCCCGGGCGACGTTGGCGTACTCCTTGTAGGCGGCGGGGATGGGGTGGGAGGCGTCACCGTAGGCAACAAGGACACTGTGAAGACGTCAGCCAAGGGCTACAGCACCATTGCGTTGTCCAACTTACACCTTGTCCGACTTGATGAACTCGGCGTGAGAGTCAGCAGTCACATCGGCGATGGCGGGGAGGCTCTGCCTACGGTGCTTCGTTTGTCAGCACCCTTAGACGTGAGTTCAAGGACAAGTGGAAGTAAGGAGACGCACTTGAGCATATAGCTGATGATGCCATCAGCCTTCCTGGGCCCAGTGTAGTCGGTGGGCACGCCATTCCTGAACACCTTGAGGGTAGGGTACCCGTTTACGCCGTACTCGCCACAGAGGGCTTGCTCGACGGTGCAGTCGACCTATCACACTTGTCAGCTCTGGAAAGACACAGGTACTTCGTCGAACTGACCTTGGCCAGCTTGATGTTCTTGTTCTTGAGCTCGGTAGCGGCTTCCTCGTAGTGAGGGGCAAGGCTGAAAGATGAGTCAGCTGCAATTCGGCATCACACGAGCAGCACCTGAGCTCACTTTTTGCAGTGTCCACACCCTATAGTAACGACGATGTCAGCATGAGAGGCAAGAGGATATATACGCAAAGATGGATGGGGAAACGCAAGCGTGGGCTCGACACGTACATGGGGCAAAGAACCTGTTCACATGGCGCTGTCAGCGACTATCCTCGTGACTGCAAAGTGCTTGCAAGGGCAATGGCACAAGGCAACAGCAGATCAAAAACACGCTAGATTAGACTCACTCAACGAGAGCAAGCTCCTCGCTGCCCACTTGTCCCTTGAAAGACTTCTCGGTGAGGTCGAGAACGTCGCTGGCGAGGACCGAAGCGAGGTTGGGGATCGCCGCGAAGAGGGCGAGGGATGCCTTGGTGGAGAGACGCATGGTGTAGATGGTCTCGGAGTTTGAGGAAGGGAAGAGGGGGTGGGGTGAGTATAGAGATGAGGAGGAAGATTGAGAAAGGAGCGAGATGAATCAGCTCGAGTGGAGTGAGAGCCACGGAGCGATCATCATTCGAGTTCCAGCGTGACACGGTGCGAGACCCTTCCACGTCGACGCGTTTGATCCCGTCGCCTCCAAGCAAGAGTCTTCTGGCGGTGGGCAACATCCCCTATGCAGAACCACCTTTCATCCCCTCATTGCATGGCCAACATCAAGTCTAAAGAGTGTAGCGGAGAGTCCATGTTTCGACAGATGACAGATGACACAGGCTGAATACTTGAAGTAAACAACACTCAACATCAGCGGAGACGCAGCAATCCGGATAGCTCGCTCGGGCAAGGATGACGACGAGAGAAGAGGGAGGCTGGAACCAGTGGCACGTCCGCATCTGCAGACTGTGAGTGCTCCGTGTCGTAATGGAAAACAGGTTCAGACTACGAAACTTTCCTTTGTTTCGTTCCAAAGCATCATGTAGGGATACAGAGTTTACTGAAAGCAGCAAAACATACTCATGGTGTCAGCACGGCGGCGATGACATGTCGGACCCGGCAGATATACATCCTAGAAGGGTCTACATCTAACGGCAGGATTGCTCTTGCATACACAGATCTCATCTCCAACTCCTCCTCCGCGCTCTAAACAGTCAGGCAGATCATGCTGGGGGAGGGTATTATTGGGCGCCGGAGCTGTTCGTCGCCGTGTCGCCGCTGGTGGTCTCTGTCTGGGTAGCGGCTTGAGTATCATCTGTCCCGATCAGTGTAGCACCAGACGATGCACGTGATTCTGTCCGCTCTGTAGTCGTGGTGCCCACTGTACTGGTGGTGGAGCTCCCAGCCCTCTCCCGGTAGGCCGCGCCGAGACCTCCAGAGTTCCAGCCCTTCCCCCCCTTGTCGTACTTTGATGAAGGCATGGTAGCGTGCTCTTTCGTTGGTTTGTTAGATGAATATCCTGATAGTTTGACGAGAGACGATACCGGGAAAAGAGGTTGAAGGCAGACAAGCCTGGGGCGCTTTATGCCGACGGTCGCCTGGCGGGGGTCCATACCGGCCCGTCAAAGGTCTGCCGGAGTGTGGAAGGCCTATGAAAGGGCAGCCTCATTCTTCCACACGATCCTCAGTGGACTTCGAATGGCGCTCCAAATAAGTCTTGTGGTTGCTACATCTGAGACTAGAGATGGCTTCACCGATGCGCAATCTCTTGAGAGGAAGAAAAGAGGGAGCGAACTCGGAGGGGCGGCATCGTTAGGTACGAAGTGAACTGCAACCTTTGGCCATCGAGTAATAAGGCTACTGCATCATGGACGTCAGACAAGAAGAGGTGCATGGTCGTCAGATCAGATCCTGATGGAAGCATCAAGACGACGCGGTCGACGTCTTGCCCGACGAAGAACGTGTCAAAGAGTCAACCGCTCGATGGCTGTGTGGGCAGCACCCAAGAGTTTCGCCTGCATCGTATGCGTGTAGTACCAATGCAAGAAGAAGACCAGTAGGTACATGGAATGGACACCATCTTCGCCAGACAACTTGCAAGATCACGGCTTCCGTTGAGGAAAGAAGAAGACACCCACGAACGAGCGACGACGCGTGCAACCATCACCATACCATCACCGTCGCTCCCACGTACTTGTACAGCAGCGCCACAGCCCACTCTCATCTCACTCACTCATGCAAAATTTGGGTGACGGTTGAGCCAACAAATTACCTCGACTCCGTCCACACACTTGAGAAAAAAGGTATGGATGCTTGGCAAGATGCCGGCCGACACCCGGCAGGCCTGGGATCACACTCGTGCGTGCGCGACGACGCGCTCTTGTGCGACACCCGGGAGCCGAGTACGACTTCACCCGCGTGCGGCGCCGGCGCTCCTGTCCTGAGTGGGTACTTGTATCATAGTATCTCCGGGCGTTGGACACCGTGTGAAGCGTAAGATATCAAATCAGATTGTGGAAATCCGCCGTCGATCTAAAGTTTGATGGGCGCGCTCCACCACGACGCCTTCCGGCATGCCATAAGTGCACGACTAACTTGGTCTCGCTTTGGTGTAGGGCGATCTGCGATGGCATGGCCCTCCAGGTCAGTAATTGTAGAGCCACGACGATGGTGGTATTGTCCAGTAGATGGTGGTCTTGTAGTGTAGCTCGCCGTAAGAGCGGTACGTATCATATCGTGCTGTTCTTTTTTAGGACGTTCCAGCCCTTGCTATGCACAATTCTCTCCTCTATCATACGTCGTCCTTGTGATACATAATGAGCGGATCTTCGGCCTATGGATATGGCCGTAAGCAGGTCAGCTGAATAGCGCAGGGCAGGGGTATATACGGCATCAACTCGTCGGGCGAAGCTGGGAAAAGAAGCACCAACGAAGGGGGGACGTTGAGCGGCAGAGAGCGGTGATGGTGTGCGCTGTCGGAAGGACGGGTTGTCACAAGGTTAGGAGAACAGGCACTTGTACCAGACTTGATTCGGAAACTCCTGGATGTCGCCGTCGACCTTGGGAAGCGCTTGACGAACCGCATCGCTCGCTCGCAAGGGGGTGGTCCGCAAATATCCCTCGTGGGCCTTGCGCTATGATTTGCGTTGGTAGAGGGGGGGAAAGAACGTTGCATAGACATGCTCACTACCCTCCCATCCCCCTCCCTCCTTTCATTCTCATGCATCGGCTCAGCTGAGCCGTCCAACAATAATGAACACCGCCCACCCACCCATCCCTCGGACTGAACCGCGAACGGAAGAAGATCCACGGGTTCCCAACGATCTGGGACCCAGGAACGAGATCCCCCCAGACGGTTGTCGCAGGAGACAACTCTCCGCTCGGTATCCTCGCTGGGCAAGGGCAGAGCAGATCTGATAAGGCGAAGAAAGTTTCGTCACAACAAATCCCCGCGCCCACAACTTGTCGGCCGGCCACGAGTGAAAGACCAAGATCATGCATCCCAACGACGCCAGCCACCCAGTATCCCCAGATCAACTGCATTATTTTCATCTGCGCCCTCTATAGAAGAACGAAGCTAGCAACATGTATGGTGTATGTTGCAAGCAACGTCGAAAGTGGAAAGTAAAAAAGAGAAAGGTGGTTTACTCCCTGGCGAGCGTGTTCACCGGGGCCTCAGCGGGGTGCTCGAGGGCACCAGCCTTCTTCTCGGCCTCCTGGCTGGCGGCCTGAGCGTCGGCGATGGCGAACTCCTCGCGAAGGGCAGCACGGCGCTTGCGCGAAGCGGACTCGTAGCCGAACACGGCGAAGCGGCCCTCCTTCCACTTGAGGTAGACGAGGGTGAAGGCCACAAGAAGCCAGTAGAAGACGTAGGAAAGGATGGAGCCGAGGGTGGCAGTGTTGTCTGAAGGGGACAGAGTCAGTATATGGTTCTATAGAGGTGGATAGAAGAGATGTAGACTCACTCCACCCAAGAATGGCGTTGAAGATCTGCCAGCCACCGTTGGTGGTGGGGGAACCAGTCTCGGGGTTCCCGTAGGTCAAGTGCCAGACGTTACCGGCCACCTGGAAGGAACCGGGGCCGTCACCAGTCTCGGCGACATCACCGCCGACACCCTGTGCGAATCGGTAGTACTGGAAGTACCCGATCCCCTTGGACATGAGGCCGGCGCCGATGAGGCAGAGGAAGGAGGTGGAGCCGATGAGGAACCAGTGGAGGGTGGCGGTGGAACCGGTGCGGTAGATGAGGTAGCCTGCGTCGGGAGTCAGCAGGAGTGCTAAGCATGAGAATAGGCGGTAGGATCGACGTACCGACAAGGAAGCCAGCGATGAGACCGACGACGACGGGGATAGGGATGGAAGCAGCGGGGAGACCAAGAGAGACCTGTTGATGATGTCAGCCGCGTCCATCGCGCACAGAGTCCGAAAAGTACTCACACCACCGACGAACACGACAGCCTCAAGACCCTCTCGGAGCACAGTGATGAGCGGCAGGAGGAAGAGAGCCCACTTGCCGGACTTGCCCTCCTTCCTGTCGTGCGACGCCGCCTCGGTAGTCTCCGACTCGGCGAGCATCTTGGCCTGGCTCTGGTCGAAGGCGGCAGCCAACTTCCAGCGCCACTTGATGCGGGATCGGTCCATCTTCAAGAAGGCGACACCCATGGCGTAGATGATACCGGCGGCGATGACGGAGAAGACACCTTCCCAGATCTGCTCGGTCTTGCCCCAAAGGTCGTTGACCTCAGTGTAGAACTGGAGGGATAGATGTCAGCTGTGCGCGCGGGAGAGGTGCAGAGAAGAGGAAGGGCTACTCACGACAGCGATGAACGCGGCACCGATACAGAGAGCGATAACAAAGCCCACAGCGGTACCAGCCCAGATCTGGATCCTCATCCTCTTGATCAACTTGGCGCGCCTCTCCTTGTCGGTGAGCTGGCCGCTAGCAATGCTGCCTTCACCCTCTCCCCCATGGTCGGAGTTGCTGATCTCGGTGGGGGTCTCCTTCTTGTCGTCGGTGGAGAGGCTCCCGGTGAGCATGAGCTGCTCCACGAAGGAGAGCAGCACCGAGACGATGATGGCGGCTTCAATCGTCTCTCCTGTGATGGGAGTCAGTCAAGCCGTCGCGTGTGAACATGAGCAAGTGGAGGGAGGTCACTCACGGAAGACGATGAAGAAAATCGATACGGAGAAGAGGTTTCGTGCCATCTTGAATGGTGCACGGTGGGTAAACCGACTGTGTATCTCTGGGGGAAAGAACTCTGGGAGCTGACTCTCGACTTGCACTCTTATGGATGCCCTAATTTTCCTTCACGGCCGTGAGCAACGCGAAAATGTCCATCGTGATTCCCGAGGGTGCCTCTGATAAAACGCCCTGCACCTTGTCGGGTCGCTTCGCGAGTGCACAATTTGACAGTGCCTACGCTAAGACATTCTTCGGCCGCATCTCCCATCTTCTTTGATGGGGTACGCAGGTGTATGGGGGCCAGTAAAGATCGTCGCGATGGAGGCGGACGTTCTAGCCAAGAGGATAAAAATGCCTCGAATAAGCGGCTGTGGAAGGCACGCCGTAGTACGGCTCTCAGGGGCGCTTCTAAAAATGGATCTCTTCGGCCGCAGTCCGATAAATAATCTGATAACGTCTGCCCTTGATTCGCCCGGGAACTCTCTTCTGGCCCGCCCTGCCTGCGCTCGCCAGAGACAGCTGCTCACTTCATACCGCCAGGCCCCAGCTAATTCGCTTCGTCCTTACCCGCTGAAACCCCTTTCTATACCCGACATCCACAGGCTCTGTGCTTTTACGCCACACCCTATCCACGCCAGCCACGCCAGCACGGGGAGGTAGCGACGTGCCTTGGACATGCTCTCGGAAATCTCCCATCGTTTTCGGCCGCGAGCCATTTTTGCAATCTCGTTCCTCGAAGAGTTGAGCTGCCATCGCGTCCAGCAGCATGGGGGTGGATAGTATTTTACAGCAGGCAGCTGGCTAGCATCTTTCCCTCCTCAGCTTCAAGTTTTGTCGACAGCAAGCGCCATGTTCGCCCCCACAGCGCTGATAGCAACGGCCGCCATCTCGTTCGCGGCCACGGCTCAGGCCGCCACGATTGAGCACTGGTGGAACATCACCTATGCTACCGCCAACCCCGACGGTGTGAGTAGATGGCTGTTGAGGGAGCAGGCAAGAGGGGTGCAAACTGACTTGTGCGGATCAGCTTGAGGAGCGACGGGTCATCACCGTCAACAACACCTTCCCGTGAGCTCTCTCTAGCCAGCGTCAGCCGGGCGTATGCTAACTTTCACATCTCCAGCGTCCCCGTCTTAACAGCTACCCAGGGTGACACCGTCATCATCCACGCTACCAACGGTCTCGGCGATGTTGGCACTGGTCTCCACACCCACGGTGAGTCGCGCTGCCAAATGGGCGGCTTTGGAAACGCGTCTGATATCTTATCTCAGGCATGTTCTTCAACGGGTCATCGTGGTACGACGGCGCTGTCGGTGTCTCCTCGTGCTCTATTCCTCCAAAGAGCTCGTCCGGTACTGAGTACACCCTCGATATCGAAATCGACACCACCCTTCAGTCCGGTACCTACTGGATCCACGGTCACTTGGACGGCCAGAACACCGACGGTCTTCGTGCTCGTGAGTGTATCTCGACTGTGCTGAACAATCTTGAACAAGGCTGACGAGATGCCCCCACAGCCTTTATCATCTACCCCCAGAACCAGACCGGCCGTTCGGACAACGTGACTTGGGACGACGAGTTCATCATTGGCATTGCCGACTGGTACCACGAGGAGTTCCCCGTCCTCGAGAAGCGCGACTTCTTGGACTGGAAGAACGTGAGCTGCCTCTGCATCCCCTTGCGCCCCTACCCGAAAGTCACTGACAAAAACTACAAAAAGCCCACCGGTGCTGAGCCCGTGCCCGAGTCCGCTGTCATCTACATCGCCTACAAGAACGGTACCTACATGAACACCAACGAGGAGATCTCCAGCGGTGTCGGAGTCAGCGACAACGCCGTGCTCCCCTTCGAGGCTGGCAAGACCTACCGTCTCCACATGATCAACATGGGCACCCTTGCCAGTGAGTGTGCTCCTTCACCTCCGAGCGATGACATGCTGACTCGGAGTAGTGTTCTGGGTGGCCATGCAGGACCACGACATGTACATCATCGAGATGGACGGTATTGAGGTCGAGCCTTACCTCATCTCCGCCGCCACCGTCTCGGTCGCCCAGCGATACTCTATCCTTGTCACTGCCAAGAACTCCTCCGACACCAACTACGCGATGATGTTTATGCAGGACACCGACATGTGAGTTGCTCTTCACTTGTGTGTTGCTCGAGATATCGCAGCTGACAAATCACTCCTCACAGGTACGACTCTGTGCCCGATGAGCTCGTCCTCAACAACACTGTGCAGATCCAGTACAGCTCGAGCGCTGCCGCCGCCGAGGCCTTCATCCCCGACGACATCCCCACCTTCAACGACACCGAGCTTGTGCCCGTTCAGAAGAGGATGCTCCTCCAGCCCGATGTCGAGTTCGTGCTCAACGCGTACTTTGACACCTACGATGACGGGACCAACCGTGCTTCTTGTGAGTTTGATCCACCGTGACAAAGGGCGACGTAAGCGAAGCTGACGTCGGCGCAGTCAACAACATCACCTACCAGATGCCCATGATGACCCCGACCACCCTGACGGCGCTCTCCATGGGCTCTGACGCGTCCAACCCCGCCGTCTACGGTGCTCAGACCAACGCGTTCACCTACACCCACATGCAGAACATCCAGCTTACCGTGTTCAACTGGGACGCTGGGTTCCACCCCTTCCACTTCCACGGGTAAGTCCTCCCTCTACCGCCCTTCCCCTCTGGGCGATGCTGACGAGGCTCCCAACAGTCACGAGTTCCAGGTCGTGCACAAGTCGTTCGACGTCACCTCCGACGACCCCGTCATCAACCCCCCTATCGACGAGACCCAGACCAACCCCGCCCGACGAGACACCATCGTCATCCCCCCTACTGGGTCCGTCACTCTCCGATGGACTGCCGACAACCCCGGTGCATGGATGTTCCACTGCCACGTGAGTTAATCTTCACGCCCTGGCTCTTCCTCCCCTGGTCCCCGTGCTGACGATATCTCCCGAACAGATTGACTGGCATCTTTCCTCCGGTCTCGCCGTCGTCTTCATCGAGGCACCCGAGAAGTTCCAGGAGTCCAACTCCTCCGTGCCCCAGACCATCCTGGACCACTGCACCGCCCAGGGCATCAGCACCACCGGTAACATTGTCGGCAAGATGTCCACCACCGACTTCAAGGGCCAGCCTTGGGGACCTTTCCCTCTCAAGATGGTGAGTCTCCTCTCTCTTCTGGTACTTGTGAGATTGAGCCAGGAGCTGACAACTATGTCAATGTAGGGCTGGACCCCCAAGGCGATCGGTGCGCTCGCGGGCTGCATCATCACCGCCATCGTCGGTGTCCTCACCATCATCTGGTACGCTACCGGCGAGCTCGACGAGAGGGAGCTCGAGGCGGAGATGAAGAGGGAGGTGGAGATGAAGAAGAACAAGGTGCCTACTTGGAAGAAGCTCCTCAAGACTGAGGTCAAGTAGAGTGCTTGAGGGGGAAGGGGGATATATATGGGTTCGGGTTTATGTAGAGGCATGCAGAGGCGTTCATAATTTTCGCGTATCGCTGGTGCATATGCATATAGATGGTTTTACAATATGAAACACACGATTCCCGGACGGCATAGAGATATGAAGAGCAATGCAAGGAACCTATGCATAGACAATGTTTGGTCATGAGCTCAATCTACCATGTGATCTCACACCCCACGGCCAGGTGATCACTCGCACAAATCCCCTTCCTCGGCAAGCCCACTCCCAGCTCCTCGATCTTCGGCGGCATAAGCACCCCCGTGATCTCGGCGTCCGTCTCCCCCAGCGGCGGGAGCAGCAGCAAGTAATCTGCTCATCGAACGTCAGTGAGACCCAATCGCTGTTCTTTGAGCCAACAGGACGTACCAAGTGTCAACCGGAACAGAGGCGTGAAACACGTATACGCCGGCTCCCCTCTCCCTTCCACCTCCATCCCCTCTGCAAACCCGCCCCTCGCGTCAAACGACTCCCCCGTCCGGCCCTCTGCCCACGCTGCCGAGCCATAAGCGCTCCTCGCACCCCCGCGCGGCATGACCTCCTGGTACAGCTGGACCAGCTCGGGGACGGTGGGCAGGCCATCTGCCGCGGTAGGGGGGCGAGTGCCCTTGAGGGATTTTTCGTTGGAGTCGGGGAGTTCTTCTTCTTCGTCGTCTCTTTCCTTCTCCTTGCGAGCGGGAGTGGATGTGGGTGCGGGGGTGGAGGTGGTCGGCGTGTTGGTACCCGTACCAGAAACAGATGGGGGTTCCGATGGAGCAGGTTCGGTGGGCAAGAGCGCCGCGGCGACTTTGAAGAGTGACTCGTGAACGAAGCGGGATGATTCCACTTCTGCGACAAGCGAAGGTGCGAGAGGTTTATGCGGTGCCACGAGCAGCTGGTAAGTAGCTTCCGATGGCTGGGTATTAAGATCTGCAAAGACGAGTTGTCAGCTTTGCCTAGGTGCGATATGTGGAAGCTGCGGGACGCACCTCCGGCAAACACCACAGGCCAGTCGGTGCAGTTGTTATCCTTCTGGAACTGGCGAATAGTCCGTACGAGGATAAGAGACTGGCGGACCCGCTCGTATGCGTATCTGCAGAGGGTCAGCTCTGAAAGGCACTCTATCTATCCTTCGGGGCAGCTCACTTGGGATGCCAGAACCTAGAGTAGAGTATGCGGCTCGCATCAGTGCTGCCGCTCTGAGCTTGTGAATCTGTCACGATTCACTCACAGATGAGTCGTTGCCACAACCACACCCTTCCCCGGCTCATCCGCCCGTTCCAGCGCCACAATCAGCCCCACATTCTTCGTCTGCCTCGACCCTCCTCTCCGTCTTCGTCCATCAGCCCCCTCCTCATCCGCCGCCGCCTCGCTCCCCGTAGCCTGGGATACCGGGTTGACCTCCCCAAGATCCAGCTGCAGCAGATGGCTCGCGCGCACTGCGAACCTATCCGTACGGTAGATGATAACAAGACCGTGCAACTTGCCCGGGCCACAGCCCTGGACGTGCGAGTGGTTCGGCAGCACAGCGAGGAGGTCCTTCAGCTTGTCGCATTCCTATTCCACCTCTTATCAGCTGGTGTACCGCAATCGAAGGGCTATACGTAGCCTGAGTGGAGGGAGAGACAGGATATACCTGGAGGCAGATGATATCGCACGATGCGTGGTGCTCCATCTCGCCGAGGAGGAGGGGCTTCCGGTCGGACCATTTGAGGCAGTCGGAGCCCGGGAAGAGCTCTCTCCCTGTCAGGCGCAAAGTGAGCAGACGTTCAGTAGGGGGGCCGGGCTCATGTTGAGGACGCTCATTTCCATACAGCAGTACTCACGAACAAGCGTCTGGGCGAGGAGCTGTTACGTCTTCAATGAGTACCATTATCCACACGGATTTAACCCACTCACATTCCAAGTCAATATCCTCGCTGACTTCTTCCCCTCCCTCACCCCTTCACCACCCCCCAAATTCACCCAATCCCTCTTCAAAAACCTCCTCCTCTCCTGCTCCATCTTTTGCTCCTCCGACAACTCGGCCGTCCCATTCGCGAGCGCCGCCTTCTTTGCGAGCTTGGCCGCGCGACGCTGCTCGGCTTTGGCGATTTGCTCGGGGGTGAGGTTGGGTGGGGCGGGCATGCTGGGGCGTGATAGTGGGCGTGGTAGTGAGCGGGTGAGAATGGGGGCAAGGGAGTGCCGTATGGACATGGACTGTATGGCGTGGAAGGAGCAACCTCTGCTTGAAACTGACTGTCAATCAAGCATCGAGGCGCTTGGTGTGTGGAGGTCTCGGCAAAAAGCCACGTGGCATATCGCCCGTCCGCTTGCTGTGTGCGCGACTTGACTTCATCGAACGCCTGTGACTTTATGTTCATCTGATGCATTCCACAGCCCACTCATGTAGTATTATTATCCCAGCCCACATCTGCCTATCAAGACCAGCATCGTACCCCACCGCCATCACATGAAAATACCTCCTCGACACATGATGATTCTTCGACACATCGCCCTTCCCCCACACAGACGGCTTAAGCCTTATCAGTCGACTCAGCCTGCGCGCTCGTCGCCTGCTCCGTCTCCACGTCCCCCGCCGCGGTGGGCCTCCCGAACGGGAACAAGAACTTGTACAGCGGCTTGACGGCCCAGAGCACGAGGATGAGGATGATGGGGAGGTACTCGAAGATGCCGAAGAAGACCTCGTGCGTGGCGGCGTAGCCGTACGCTCCTGTGTACGGCGCCTGGTCAGCTCATGATCGCAGGTGCCTACGAGTCGAGAAGCTGTATTGACGTACCCTGCGCGCCCTCGGCGATCCGCATAACAAGCCTAACAAAGAACAAGGCGAACGTCACCAGCACCTGCACGAGCACAGGGTGGATCAGGGGGAAGGCGGACGCGTCCGGGGCGGCGGCAATGAGGGCGGCGGCGCGGCGGTAGATGACAAAGACAAAGACGGAGACGATGATGAGGGTGATGGCTTGGAGGACGTTGCCGGCGAGGAAGATGAGGGTGGAGGTCTGCCGGGGAGGGGTCAGCGGGAGGGAGCGGGCAGTGGGAGTGTGGTGTGGGGACTCACGCCGGAAGCGAACATGGGCGAGTCACCAGTGTACTCGGCGCCTTGAGCGGCAGCCCAGAAGTACTGCCCGGCAATCTGCATGACGACTATCACCCTGTATGTCAGCTTCTATCTCTAACCGTGTCGTCCATTGTAGCTGACGACTCACCCCAGACGACATCAAGAATCACAAACAGAGTCAACATCGACCTCGGCCTCATGGGCGACAGCCTCCTCCCCTCAGGCGTGTACTTGATCACCCTCTGCACCGACTTGTACATGGCGGCGGTGATGAGGACGGTAGCGATTTGGACGAGGTAGATGCCGATGAGGAAGGACATGCCCTGTGAGTCGGCTGAAGGTTAGCTGGATGTGCTATTGGAGGAGGTAGTGACGGGGACAGGGGACTCACGCCGAAGGGCTTGCCGTGCGTGTAGAGTCGGGCACCGTGGCCCAGCGCCTCGATGAGGGCAGCAAAGAACAGCAGCCCGTGCCTACCTCCACGCTGATCAGCTCTCACTCCCTTCCAGACCCAAGACCCAACTCACACGCTCCTAGTCCCCCTGATCTTGACAAACCACCACAGCTGCGGGCCAGCCACAGCGAGGAAGGTGATGACACCCACGATACCCATGGCGAGCGAGGGGACGTAGCCGTAGCTCCAGAAAGCAGCGTTGCCCGACTCGGGCGGGGTGACGATCGGTCCGGTGTAGCCCATCTTGCTTGGTGTCTGTGGTGGGGGTTTGCTGGAGGGAGGAGGTGGTAGGAGGTGGTAGGAGAGGTAGAAGGTGAGGGTGTATATGGGTGAGCTTCAAGCTTGTCAGTACGCAGTACCTTGCCCTCTTCCCCCTCCTGTATTGCACTCACTTTATATAGGCGTTATGAACTGCTGGAAGCTGTTGCGTACCGAATCAACTCGGTCTGTCGCTCGTTCGCTCCGTGTCGTATCAAAAAGTCGTGGCGGGGTTCGTAACTGTTGGTCGTCAAGCAGAGCGTCTTTGCAGGCCTGCCTGGGTATCGTATCGAGGGGAAAGAAGATGTGGTGGATTGGCTGGAGATCTATGGAAAGGAGGGTGGGGAGCGGGATGGAGATGAGGGGCAGGGGGGGTTTATATCTCTTTTCCGAGCCCCCTCTGTGCGAGATGATAACGTACTGACACCAGACAGGCGGGGGGCAGTGCGCAGTGCATCCGCTTGGAGCTTCTGGGGAGAAGCAGAGTTTTGCCCCGGGCGCAGACACAGACGCCGCGTTAGTGCACACGCGAGGTATGAACGAGGGCGAGCTGAGACCAAGAGCTTGTCGAGAATTCTCCGCCCCACCCCGCTCCAGTCCATCACCCACCAATCACTCAATCTGATCAGGCTGGCGGCTGGCGCCGGGTTATCGCCATCAGATGAAACGCCCCAGAGACTAACTCGCAGGGCCCAGCCGCCGTGTCGCGGTGTGTCTCCTCCTCCGCGGTCTGTCTGCGCCCCACCGACGAGAAGCGTGCACACACTCACTCGCTCCCGGTGGACGGTGTGGGGGCACCGGCATGGGCGGGTGATGCTGATGAAACTCTCGCATCAGTTCTAGCGAGAGCCCATACGCGCGTAGCGTACTCCAGCTCCCCCCGTTCTCGCTCCCGGCGCACTGTCGCTTCCCGGGTACACGGCCGCTGCTGGGGCGTCACAGTAACGCCCCGGAGCGGGAAGCTGAGGGTGAGAGAAGACGGCAAAGGATGCTCGGCAGGTATGTAGGTACGTGCATACGGTATTCGGAACGAGGACGTTTTTGAAAGAGGTCGAGAGACAACCGGCAGGGAGCTCGGCGCTTCAAGACATGGGGACCGAGGGGTGAAGCAAGGTTCGTTGCGGGGTCGCACGGAGGGATGTGGCCGAGCGGAGATGCGACACTGCTGCGTGTGAGGAAGGGGAAAAGCACGGCTCCAACGTGCAGACTGCAGAGAGACCTGACAGAACAGCGCCGAGCAGACCAGCCAATCTCTGACGATGGGTGACAGCAACAGCGCGAGCCGGCGATCCGAGTGGTGGGTGAACCGCCGGGAGGTGACATCCTCCTCCCTCAGCCGGGTCTTTCTGAGAGAGGGTTGGGTACGATTGGTATGACGATTGACACCTCGAGACAGGAAGGCTCCGACCAGAGCCTCCGCTGTGACATCAACATGAAGTAGACTGTCTCCTCGCTGATGGAGCGCTACGCGCTGACACTATTCCATGGACTGAACACCTTTCATAGATACATCAGCCAAAAGTCACCTTCTACCGCCATACTAGCGCCCCCACCATGATGATGGTCTTATCGTCCATCATGTGTGCGTGCTTCACCATCAACGTCCCTCCTCTCCAACGTCCCCAGCCGCGACTTTCACCACCAGCAGCACGCCCCCTCCCCACCTAGCACCTCCCTTTAGCCTCCAGCTTCTCATGATCATGGATGTGCCTGGCCCATCAGCATCAGCATCAGCATCACCATCACCATCATCCTGATCCGGCTGATGCTTCGCTTGAGCCCTCCCTGCGCCCTCGAACGGTGACATTGCGATCAGCCATCAATCATCAGCATCAGCATCGGAAGAGGCCAGTGCGGGGCGAGGTTTGCAGGAACCGCTATCTCCTGTATCGAAGAGACGCCTGGGGCGGTGAGAAGCATCATGTTGAGGTTCCGAGGAGAGCGAGGTCTTAAGAGAGCTGCTTGCATTGAGCTGGGGACGAGGCTGAACGCGTTCTTCATCAACACAATCCCCAGCATACATACTCAGCAATCAAGACCATTCCAGCCCCCCACCACATGCCACACCATCAGCCGCAATGTAAACATCACCTCACACAGCCACAACCTTGCTTGGCCCGGTAACCCCACTCACCATTCCCGTCCTTTGGCTGCATGCGGCACCCTGACCTCCTGCACCGACCACAGTCACCGACCCCACTCACCGATCCCATCTCCGCGAGCCTCCACGCCATCCGCCATCATCAGTGGTCCAGCACGGCGCACATAGCTTATAGCCCATAGCCCATCACGCAAGCGCAAGCCACATTTCATTTGAGAGCGATCGCGTTGTATTCAGTTGCGGAGAGTGGGGCGAGCAGACGCCGGCAGAGTGGGACGGAGAGCTTTGAGATCAATTGGGGACGGTGGGGCTCCCGGAGCTGTGTAGGTAGAAGCAGAGCTTCAGCACCAGGTGCAGCCCATTCAGTGTCCTATGTACCGTATCAGCTGGTACCACCATGATGTGTGTTTGACAAGATAGACAGAAGAGTGAGCGCCGAAAGAATAGAACAACAAGGTATTGGCCTGAAATCGATTGGACAAGACTCACCGGCGCTTCTATCTTGACCTTGACTTGCGCCGACCATACGTACGTACGGCCTATACCTGTACATCTCTGGGCCTCTGTGAATGTGCTGGGCACATGCACAAGTAAGTTCATCATCGTATGTGAGCTCTCGTGAAAGGGGGAGACAGTGGGAGGAGAAGGTGGTCCGCCGATGGTCCGATGCCGGGCAAAGGTGGTGGTGCCGTCTTCTTCCTGTTTATCGGTTCAGCTGCTGATTACCTTCTCTCCCCCCAGCCCCGACTTCCCTGCCCTGCTGACCACTATTCTCCTATCTCCTATCTTGCAGGGTATTGGCCGAGAAGAGGGGCAAAGAGAGCTGCTGACCGAGCATGTGGAGGACGGGAGACGGAGGCCGGAGCCGGATCTCGTCGCCGTCGTAGAGCGAGGAGGGCTCAAGTGTCGGTAGCCCCCAGAGTTCGCCCGGCTCGTATTCGTCGTGATTTTCAACGTGGTGGCCGTAAGCGCCGCTATCAAAGTCTCCCCCGCAGTTGTTCGACCAAGGGCAGGGCGGAGAGTCATCCACCACCGGCGGAGGCGGAGCCGTAGGCGTCGGCACCCTCCACCACACCGAGGGCAAGTCTCTCACCCCTCTCGGGCGACGTTCGCCCGCCTCCCCCGCTTGTCTAACCACAACTCGGTAGACGCAGTCCCCGCCCTGCCTCGGGACCTCTTCGACCCTCTCCCTCTTCGTCTCCCTTCCTCTTTCCATTACCATTGGCGGTGGTGTCGGCACAACATGCTGCATCGCTCTCTCATGCCGTCCCCTATCAAACTCCGCCCGGCGTTGCAGCTCCTCCCTAAGCGCAGACGACCTCGTGTCAAGGTTCTGAAACCGGGGGAATTCGGGGACATGCGGGGGAGCTGGGGGAGCCGGGGGGCGGTTCATGTCGGGCATGGGGATGGAAAGCCAGGTTTGCGTTTGGTAGGAATAGGGGATGTAGGCGGGGGCTGGCGGGCAAGGGGTGGGCGCAGGGAAAGAAGGCTGTGAGTTGTGGGAGGCAGGGTAGGACGGGTGGGCAGGGTAAGAGGGATAGTTGAGAGCCATGAAGCGCTCGTATCGCTCGCCGAAGGCCGAGAGGGGCCGGATGGGCAAAGGGTGGTTGAAGAAGTAGTAGGGCTGGGCGTTCATCGTGATGGTGGTGCTTAGTTGGTGTATAAGTAGGTGCGCGCGGCGAGAGAGTTCTGGAGGCAGCTGAAAAGTCGAATCGGTTGTGATGAGGATGAGGAAAGAGGAAGAGAGGTGATACAGGCAGATTATGAGGACATCATCGTACAGAGAGCGGATACACGGCACGCCGCATAGATGAGTCGCATAGAGGAAGACGACCTGTGCTTACATCCCGGATAGACGATGACGAGACTCTCCCGATGAACTCATCTGCTGCATGCATACTTGCTAGAAGTCAGCGCCGTCATTACTAGGTCATTGTAGTGGATACGTCTGCGAGGGTGAACGGTAAGTAGATGGTAGGGATACGCGCAAGAAGTCAGCGAGAACAAGAAGTCAAAAGTACGTCGCGTCAAAACCTCCGCGGGCGTCAAGCCCATGAATCAGCCTTCTGCATAACCAACCGTCATATGCATACCCCTCCCAGCTTCCACCCCAACCCCTCCACCGCTCACTTGAACTTGAGCGGATCAACCTTCTTCCCCCGCCCGCTCTTCCCTCCCCTCCCACCCCTGCCCCTGCCACCTCCCCTTCCACGGCGCGAGAAACCCACCCCCTGGCCGTCCGTCACATCTCCGCCGCCGACGGGGAGCGCCGCAATCTTGGGCATGAGGTACCCCGGGACGTGCTTGAGGTGGGTCTGCTGTCGGGCAGGGTGGAGGGGGGCGTCGTGCCGGAGGTAGGAGAGGTCGAGGGGGTTGGCGGCGAAATGTGACTGTTGTGGGGCGGACAGTCAGCGCGAGCCCGGGGTGGGTGGTGGGAAAGAGTGGAAGACAGACATACCTTGAGCTTCTCGCTGTTGAGCAACTCGCGCCTCACCTCCTCCCTCCTAGCCTCCGCCACTCTCTTGCCCGTAACCGCCTTCAGCGCATCCTCCATCCTATACCTAAACCCCTCAATCTCCCCCTTCCTCCCTCCCCAATCCCACTCTTTAATCTCCCCCCCACCTTCCTTCCTCACCCGCTCCTTGATCCGCTCCCACACCACCTCATCCTTCGCCGCCGACTTGATCGACACCACCCGGTCTTTCCCCCACTGTGCCTTTGGCACGACGAACGACAGGGCGAGGCCCGAGTGGCCCGCGCGGGCAGTACGGCCGACGCGGTGGGTGTAGGAGGTGGAGGTGCTGGGGAGGTCAAAGTTGATGACGGAGGAGGCGGAGGTGAAGTCGATGCCTCGGGCGAGGGAGGAGGAGGGGTCGCCCCGCCGGCGGGGGCGTTTGGACGAGGAGGCTTTGGGTGGGGGGGAGGTGGCGCGGCGTTTTGAAGGGCCGGCGGTGGGTTGGGCGTCCTTCTCTTCTTCCTCGGCGTCGTCCTTCTCGGCAACTTCGCCGTCCTCGGCATCCTCCTCGTCGTCCTCACCCTCACCCTTAACCTCCTCCTCCTCCTCGTCCTTCACATCTCCCTCGTCCTCACCGCCCGCGCCCTCGTCCGTCGCAACCACCACATCATACACCCCCCTGTTGAACTCCTCCACCACATGATACCTGCTCGCCAACGGCAACTCGCTATTCACCACACAGCACTTGACCCCGAACTGCTCCAAGAACAGCTTGACGCGGTACCCACGCTCGACGTCGTTCACAAAGATTATGGATTTCCCGCGGATGAGCTTGAGCTTGAGGAGCACGTAGATGAGGAGGAACTTGTCGCGCTCGGAGGTGTGGGTGTAGTGCTGGGTGAGGAGGGAGGAGGCGGTGGCGGGCTCGGAGAGGGTGAGAATGGCCTGGGACAGGGGTCAGTATGTTTCTACACGACGTACACGACTCGAGGAAGCAGCCACATACAGGGTTGCGGAGTACAAGGCCCTTGACATCCGCCACGTCCTCGCTTAGCGTGGCGCTCATCAAGCACCCTTGCACACCCAGCTTGGGCACGTACCCCGCCGTCGGGTCCATGATCCTCGTGAGGTCGTCCTTGAACCCGTACGACAGGAGGAGGTCGGCCTCATCGATGGCGAGGAAACACAGCTGGGAGAGCGAGAGAGTCTTGGACTGGAGGGTGGAGAGGAGCTTGGTGGGGGTGGAGATGAGGATATCGGGTTTGTCGTTCAGAAGCACTCTGCGCAATGGGTCAGTCGTGTCTGGGAAGCTTCTGCGAGTGATGAACCCACCTCTGAACGCTTGTACCACCCGCTGCCATGTTCACACACTCGACCTGACCCTCACAGTACTTGGTCACGCCCTTAATGAAGGTGGTAACCTGCAGCGCGAGCTCCTTGGTCGGCACGAGGATCACCGCACGTGTTGCTTGGTACTCGGGCGAAGCGGGCGAGAGAGCCTATCACCACCGCATGTCAGCTTCCACTCGAGCGTACAAAGACCTGAGACATGAACCCACCCCCTTGGCCTCGAGCACCCTCTGCACAGCGGGCACAGCATACGCCGCCGTCTTCCCACTCCCCGTCCGCGCCCTCGCCAACACGTCCTTCCCCTCCAACAGCAGCGGGATCGCCTTGGCCTGCACGAGCGTCGGGTGGGCGAACTTGAGGTCGGCGAGAGCGACTAGTATCCGGGAGTCGATGAGGGTGGAGAATGGGGGTTGGGAGAAGGAGAGCTCGGAGCTGGGACGAGGCGGTCAGCGGACGGGCAGAGGTACGTGACGGAAGGTAGCTTACTCGAGGAGAGCGCCCGAGGGCTGGGTGGATTTGGAAGCCATGATTGCGGGATGTTACAGAGCCGTGTGGCAGCCTATGTTCTGCTCTGGTAGGGTACTGCGAAGTAGAGGAGTGCTATAGTGCAGCTTAAGAGCGTTCAGACGACCTTCATATGGCGAAGATCTTCCAGCATCAGGCAGCCAGGAGGGTTGAAATTTGGGGAGCACGTGACTTCGGCCTGGAGCAAGTTAAAATCAATCGTAACTTGCACGAGCCAAACATTCACGCGCGACGCCCCACCACACGCGCCGCGCACCAGCATCTCTAGACTTTATCGATCTCATGAACAAGGTCAAAGATAGCATATGTACAAAAAATAATTGGCGGTTTTAGAGATTACTTCAGGAGTTCGGGTTTGGAGATTGTTGAAGTCTATTTACAGGGTATTACACTTATTTATACAACAACACTTTTGTTCTTACATACAACATGGATTATTACAACAACATTCCTACTGGTACAATACAACCTTATTACTAATCGCTACATTACTATTTACTATCACTCTTCACGGGAGGGGGAAACCCGCTTCTACAGCATTGCAAAGTTTGGAGGGAAATTTTCATAGACCGGTCACCATAACCGCATACATTGTTGGGGGAACTCTAGATAAGCCTTTGAACCCATCAACTCAATATCTGTTCCCCCCCTGCTGCCATATTAGGGGACAAGACGACATTATGGACAACATCGTGTCTAGAACGTGGGCGGTTAGGATCAACCGTTAAGAACACGACGGAATCAAATTAACATTGATGCCGTAATCTCCTTAACGGCCACGTTGGTTACAGGCTGAAGCAAGCATGCGTACGTCAGTTGCTGGCTTTCGTTTTCGCACGCATATGTACATGCCAGGCGTCTTCACCTCTTATTCCCACAACATGCACCAGCCAGCTTCAAGGATGGCCGTCACCTCTGGTGTGAGTAGCGGGTATGCACACCATGCACTGCAGCTATACGAATCCCATGCATCGCATACGCTGAACCATCGTGCGATGGCTGCCTTTTGGCTGAGCCTCGCCGCCGCCATGCGTAAGCATGACTCGACGACGACAGACAATAACATCAGGTCGACAGCCTTACGAGCATTGAGTACGCCTCGGCGTGCATGCAGACTGGCGAGCATCCCGTGCATCTCTGCAAACCGTAGAATCCTAGAATCCAGCTATTCAGCGTAACCTGGTCCCAACGCATTCATCGAATGCTTGCATGATGATGCCAGCACCTGATGCCACATTCGCGTAGGCTCACTACTGATGCTGATGGCCTAGGGTGTTCTGCGCACGGTCCTTTCCCCACCCACTCACCACGTCACCGCCAAACACCCCGGTCGCGTCACCTCTGTTTATCCCCAACCAATTCGCATCCTCACTTTCTCATCCTCCTCTCCACCTTCTCCCCCTTCTCTTGTACGAACCCGGCTGTGCCATCCTCCTCCCCTCATCTCCCCTGCGGGTCTTGCACCTGCTGCTGTCGATTGTGGATTTCCGCTGCAGCGTGCCCACCCGACTCTCTCCCCTTCGCCCTGGCGGTGCGCCACCCTCACCCAACCCGTATCCCCCACCCTCTGTACGACACACACCCCTTTGCTCCCTTATCCCTCATACCTCACTTCCTCTGTCCCCCTCTTCTTCTCTCCTACCCACTCACATCTCGGTGGGCTCATATGATGCCTTGCCGATCATCTGCGCCGCCGAAGAAGATCGCCGACGCCTCGAGCGCAAGGCCCACGGCGAGTAGCGGTACTACTTCAGCGGGTGAGCCTTCATCATCCAGTCCTACCCACATTCTCGCAGGCTAAACTGACATCTCCCGCCTCGATAGCACATTCTGCCAAGCCGGAGAAGCAGGGCCAGGAGGCCGATTCTGTCTGTGAGGAGGCTGTCAAGCCAGTTAAGAAGGGCACGCAGGTGGGTGTTGTCTGCGGTGTTGATTTCTCGCCGCCGTGAAGGATGGTTGCGTACGACTAGCTGACACCGTATGCTACAGGCTGTTGTCGCGACCGTCCTACTCAGTGGTGTCCCATCATTCGCTCCGCGCAGGGGTCCTCTCCCCTCAGCCAACAAGCCACCAGAGAAGCTCAGGTTCAGGCCAACGCCTAAAAGGCGAGAACCTCCGCATGCTGCGGCTGTGGTACGTGGCGCTCTCTGAGGTCCCCCGTTAAACTCCTCACACCCTTCCATTCCGGGTTCTGTGGCTGATAGCAAGGTTCTTTGTTAGCCGTCGCCTGTTACCAAGGCGAGAATGCACACCAACACCGTCTTCGCCTCGCACTTCGCCTACCGACTCAACTTCTGCCTAGACGCTCGCGACAAGGGGATCCGCATGGTGACCAAAAAAAGCGGCGACCACTTCGCGGGTGTGACTGCCCTGCCGAGGGTGGGTGATGTTCTCGTGCAAGAGGTCGGGGACGTATTTGGAGGCTATGGAATCTCGCCGGTGCAGTTCGTGGAGAAGACGAGGAAGATCTTTGAGGGGAAAGAGGCGTTGGTGCTGAGTTTCGACTGGTGAGTATATCATTGAACAACTTGTAGTTTGCAACCAAAAGGTTTTCTGACACATTCCGAACTATAGTGTTCCGTTCAAGTTCCGGAAAGAGCTCGACACTTCCCTTTCCCGCATCTGCACCAGGATCTTGCCGTGGAGAGACTCGGCTGCGTCTCCCCTCTCACACCTCCAACGAATTACGTGCATCAAAGAGGGCACAATTTCTACCGGCCAGGGCAAGGCGGACTATCTGCGCAACCTGCCCGACGCGGTCGCGTTGGCGGTCGTCATCGCATCCGCCTCCCAGCCCAAGATGTTTGCTTCCAACCTTGCGATCTACCCGTCCAGCGACAAGATCAAGGGGTTCGAGTACCCCGGCCTCCGATTCCGCGAAGGCTGCTATCCCCCGACCGTTCACACCTACCTCCCCGCCAACCCTCCCGACAGCCCCCACCTCTCCTTGATCCCGGTCGTGACGTGGGCTACGACAGACGTACAGCACCTCGGCCACCTCACCCACACTCCCGAGGCCGACGCGCTGGACTACATGGCGCTCGTCGCGACGACCTACTCTGCCGAGTTCATCGATCTCGCGACGATGGAGAAGATGACTGAGGAGTCCAGTGCCGGATACATGGAGTGCCGCGCCAACACGGCCTGGGAATTCATCTGGACACTGCCTAACGGCGGCAAGACTACGTCGGCCAAGGGCGGCAACCAGGTCGTCACGGGTGCTGGGGAAGGGGAGGGCGGGCGGGACGGTGGCAAGCAGGCCGGGCGCGACGATGGCAAGCACGACGGGCGGAACGGTGGCAAGCTGCAGGTCTTGTGGATCTGACGGTGGGCAAGGGAAGCCAGCCCGTGGACGGGCGTCTCTCTACCGGCGCGACCTCCGGCGCGCTCGCCAAGTCGGCGGTGCCGCACTTGTCAGTCGCCGCCCGTGCGGGCGCTAGCACTGGTACCAGCAGGAAGGAGCCCGCCGCGGAGAAGGAGACCAAGGCGGTGATGGGGGCCGGGGCGAGCGGTGTCCAAGGCCGCGCTGCGTCGGTCTCGACGCTCGCGGTTAAGCGTGACGAGCCCAAGGCTGCTGGCGGGTTGAACTCGGCGGTGAGCAGACAGGCTACGGCGGCGGGGGCAACGCCAGGTTCCGAACAGAAAGGAGCGGCCCCTCAGGCCAAGCAGATCCTGCCCGCTTGTGAACCGCCCAGAGCTTCGATCGTGGCGACGGCCCCCAAGCGCAGCCCGGCCACGGCGGCTGGGAACCAGACAGCAGTGACCCGCCCAGCGCGTCCTCCTCCTCATCCCGAACCCCTTCGTGGAGCAAGGCCAGCCCAACCATCGGCAAACCGATCGGGGGTTGTCAGCGGTGCGCAGCCCGGTCAGGCTTCCAAGGTGGCAGCTGCGAGGAAGCCGGTGAAGGCGGAGAGCGTGTCGGTCGCGCTGGATGGCGTTGTGGCAGCTAAGGAGACAGCGAGCGGGGGAAAGGCAATCTCGAAGACGGTCACGGCGGAGACGGAGCGTTCTAGGCCGCCTATGGTGTCGGCCAAGACATCAGCGATGGCTCCTCGCCCCTCGACGACGTCGACGACGCAGACCTCCTCCGCGTCCCGCGCGATCTCCTCCTCGTTCCCACCAGCGCTCGTGACCGTTGCCGACGAGCTCAAGCATGCGGCGGCGTCGCGCGCCTCCACCACCGACCCGGACTTCTCCAGCCTCCTCCCCCTCGCGCTTTCTTCTTCCAGGAACAAGCGACCTCACGAGGACGGCGAGGGCGAGGGCGGCGCTGGGAAGAAGGTCAAGCTGGCAGAGGCCGACGACGGGGTGGGCGCTGTCGACCTCTGGCCGAAGCTGAGTACCTGCAAAACCTATGGCGCTTGGCGAGTCACCGTTCAGAAGCGTCTGCAGGAGCAACTGCGTGCCATGCTCCCTCCCAATTTGGCCAGGCGAGTCTCCGTGCGCGTGCGCGAATCTGACCCGGAGTTCGCGGTCTCGGGTCTGGCGGACGACCCTTTCCCAGATGCACTTGTGGTCTGATTGACACGTTGCGTGGGCGGGTGGGTGGGTCATCGGGAGGGTATCGAGGGGCTGAAGGGGCGGAATGGGCGATCAGGCGGTGGATGGTGCCAGTTTCGAAGGGTTGTTTCTCTCTCCATAGTATTTTGTAGCACTGCTGAGTATGATTGTACTAGCATGGTGATAACAGTATCCTGTATTCGTTTGATTGTAGAAGCCCGTCATGCAGGTCATATGGTGTTTCTGCTTATCCTCGATTCTTTCCTCAAACAGACAACGCGCGTCCTCCTCCCACTCGCATTGCGCGCGCCCCTCGATGCCGCTCGCTATCCAGCCTGTCGATCCCGAATGAAGTGGTGAGTATCTGGTGAGTGCTTATATGCAGGTCGCTGATCACTATCGACGCCATAGTCAAATAATGATGCATAGAGACATGCTATCGCGACTGCTACCACGGCGCCCTCCAGTTCATATCGTCATCCATCTGAGAGTGCCATTATGATGCCCGTCGGCGCCCTACTCCAAGATCATCAGGCATGTTGTGAGTGTTCAGATTAATGCATTTTCATATGGAAGTCCTTTACGTCGTCACGTGCCCATCATGATCTATCTCGACGGACCCCAATACCACCTACTCCGTCTTCGCATCTTTCCCCTCCACACTCAACCCAAGCGCCCCATCATCCTTCCCCTTCTCCACCTCTACCTCCTTCTCCTTCCCCGCCCCCACCCGCTTATGCAACCTCGTCAACCCCTCATCATCCACCGACGGGAGTGGCACCGTACCGCTCCCCGCTGACGACCTTGGTGACGTCCCCGCGAGGCCGGGAGTGACGGCCGCGCCGTCGCGCAGGTTGGTGAGGTCGTGGTATGAGCGGCCGCGGCGCCTGCCTTTGGGCGAGTTGGGTCCTGCTCGGCGAGTGTCGATGATTGCGAGGACCTGGGTGGAGCACGTACGCCTGTCAGTACTTGTCCGAAGAGCGAGAGGGGAGGCAGAAATAAAAAAAAAAAAAAAAAAAAACGCAGAGAGGGAGATAACGCACATCGTCATAGTCGACATCCGCCTCGTACTCCTCGTCATCGCTCTCATTAGGGCTGGCCGGTGCCGTCGATGGCTCACTACGCGCCTTATCGAGCTTGGTGCCTCCCCAAACGGACTGCCCCACAGAGGCGCTACGGTTCCATCCTACCAAGGTAGACCGCGTTAGCGCGCAGAGCAACGCGTGAGACGCGGGGAGAAGGGGACATACCAAAGATACGCTCGTCGAGCCAGAGCATGGGGTGCGAGAGGACAGATGAGTCGGCGGTTTGGGATTTGCGGGTAAACATGCCGGGGGTGCGGCCTGTCTGGGGGACGGTGGCGGATGGGAGAATGCGGCCCTGCGAGAGGTGGGTTAGCATTGGGACATGTTGTGTGCTATAGGGGAAGAGGGACTTACAGTTTGGAAGTTGTCGTACATCTTGGGACCGAATTCGTCTACACCGCGAAACCGTGGTCAGCCCCGTTTCTGAGAAAACGTTACAGGAAGCAAACCACTCACCAATCACCTCGCTAATCTCATTCGTCAACCCCTCCCTCATCTCCCTCAACCTATCCACCTCCCTCTGATTCCCAGGCCACACCGAAAGGAACAACGGCCTCAACGATTTCGCCACGTCCACCCCCGCCTCCCCAAACTTGAGGCTCGCCATTGCCCAACCGGGCAGCCACCAAAAGATGACGACGGGTGTCCAGTGGCGGTAGGCCGGGGCGAGGTCGTATTTGTACGCGAGGAAGGTGGCGAGGACGCAGTAGAAGAGGTAGAGGAGGGGGGTGACGGCGAGGGAGACGAGGACTTTCCAGGTGGCGAGGACGTCGCGGCCTTGGATCTTGACGGTGGATGCGGCGAGGGCCTCTGCGGGTGGTGTCAGCAAGATGCGGAGTAGAGTGAGGGTGATGGACGTACCCTTGGCTTTCTGGATACTAATAACCTTCGCAAGGATAAAGATCGGCGCATGC
Organism: Cryptococcus sp. DSM 104549; assembly: GCA_036427605.1. Classification (NCBI taxonomy): domain Eukaryota; kingdom Fungi; phylum Basidiomycota; class Tremellomycetes; order Tremellales; family Cryptococcaceae; genus Cryptococcus; species Cryptococcus jaspeensis. Next base: position 261,840 of record CP144047.1, read on the forward strand.
AAGATCGCCCCCGGCAAAGCCAACATCGACCACCAAATCAAAAGCCCCGTCCTGTAAACCAGCAGCACCGCGCTCTTTGCGCTCCTGTTCGACGCGCGCTCGACCTGGTGGTCGGCAATGCCCATATCGCGCAGGAGACGGTTGTACGAGATGACTTTTTGGCGGAGGTCGATGATCTTGGGCTCGTCCTTGTAGGTGAGGTAGCCCTCCATGAGACGCTTGCTGAGCTCGACGACTTGGCCGAGGGTGAGGTGTTGGCCGGGGATACGGTAGAGGCGGCGGGCGGCTTGGATCACCTGGGCGCGGGGTTAGCGCTGTGAGCTGGATAAAGCAGCTCGACGGCTCACCTGCATGGTCTCCCAGTCGGGCGCACGGAGCGTAACCGCCCTCAACCCATCATGCACCTGCTCCAAAAGCTTCCCACACGCCTCACGCTTCTTCGCCCCCCCTTGCTTGTATAGCTCCACCAGTTCCTTGTCCACCGAGATGGGCGGGCCAAACTCGATCACCGCCCTCGAGCGGAACTTGTGGGCGTGGAAATAGGAGAGCCCGACGGGCACGAGCTTGACGTCGAGGTCGGGGTACTGGGCGATGGCGCCGAGGGCCATGATGGAGAAGCCGGCTTTGAGGGGGAGGAAGTCTGTGCGGTCGTGTGACCCGCCTAAAATACGTTGTCAGCGGGCACAATGACGGCACGGCTACAGGAACGTACCCTCCGGGAAGACACCGATACACCCGCCCTCCTTGAGCCGCTGGAAGCACGCCCCGTACGTCTCATCCTGCTCAACATGCGGCAGCACCTTATACTCCAACCCTTCCTTCTGCTCTCCCTCCGTCCTAACCCTCGTCGACGCCTTGACATTCGCATTCCCATCTTTACTCGGCACGACAAACTCGCCCTTCAGGCGGACCTCGGTGTCCGAGATGACTTCTTCAACGGTGGCGGAAGCGTAGCCTGCGGATTTGGGGAGGACGAGTTGGGAGCGGGGCTTGACTTGGGTGGTGAAGGCGGTGTTTAGGCCGGTGACGAGGAGGGGGTCAGAGTCGGAGAGGACGATGCGGCCTTGGCCGGCTTTGGCGTAGTCGGCGGCGCGGGCGACGGGAACTGGGAGGGGGTTAGCTGAGCTCGTGGGGGGGATGGCAAAGGGGCTCACTAGAATCCATGACGCGAGCGACGCTTCCGATGAATTTGCGGCTCATACTCTGCGTGGCGGAAGGTGTCAGCGCGCTGGTTTTCAAAGTAAGACACCGCCGAGACAAGCCCCACCTTTGCAGCGGTAAGCACCGAGACCCTCCTCCCGGCCTCCTTGCGCACCTCCGAGAAGAGCAGGAGGGGGTCGAGGAACTGGTTGGCATGGGGCCCGCAGATGAACAGGACAGGGCCCTCAGAGGGTATGTTGAAGGCTCCACGCGGCCTGGCGGGATGTCAGCGAATTGCATGCGCGAGTCGCTGGGAGGCAAGACGAACCTGATCTCTCTGAAGAAGATATTGATGACGATCCTCCAGAAGATGAGGATCAAGTCGTCTGCGATAAGATACGATCTGGAGTCAGCGTGGAACAGGCCGTGGGGCGGCGTACCGGCGGTCGGTGACAGGCGATAGCCGATAAGATCTTTACGCACAGGCTAGCCCCGCAGCCATCTTTGCTCGCTGTTGTTTTGGTGTGTGGCTTTATGCGGGAGGTGCAAGGTGATATGTGGATGGGAAGTGGGTGCGGGGTGGCGAGAGATGGACGGTGTGTGGAGGGTATCCGGGATTCCCCACGGGTCCAAGAGGCGCTTGTCTGCCCCACAAGATTCAGCGGAGCGGAAAGAGCCGAAGGCGCTGTTTGTGAAAGGAGACGCCGAGCGGGGTTGTTTTCGATGTGGCCACTGGGTGCGTGGGTGTGCTGTGCGTGGGCAGGGAGGGGCGTCGTGGAGGGGGAGTCGTCCTGGGTGGATGCAAGGCAGCTGAGAGTTGCGTGCCATCCTTCTTGCCGGGTGGCTTGGAGGCTCTTCGATTCTCCGCTGGCTGGCTGGCCCAGGAATGTCACGTGACCGGATATCCCCAGCCGGCGGGGGCTCCGCAGCGTACCGACACAGGATTTGCCAGCTATCCGCGGTGGATGGTTTTCAGAAAAGTCGTCGGGCACTGCATCCACACACTGCATCCTAGCGTATTCCTATAGACTGCCCCGACACCCAAGAGGACAACAGCACACAGTGCACCTCGCCTCAATGAGGCTCCTCACCCCCCGCACCCTCCCCCTCCACCTTCTCCGGCCGCTCCCCACCTCCTCCAGCCTCACATTAACCCGCTACGCCACCAGCAATGCCTCCTCCTCTCGCGACAAGCTCACCGCCCGGCACGGCCTCCCCCTCCCCCCACCGCCCGTGGTCATCCGCGGCAAGATGGCTATCGCAGACTATCCCGTCACCGAGGGACGCGAGGAGCCTCTGCCGTATGGCTACAACCCCGAGACCGCGATTGACTCCATCCACCCCAAACTCCGGGCGATGGCGCCCAACGTCTACGCCAATGGGGCGTTCTTTGCGAGCGCAAAGAAGCTCCAGATGTTCATTGCGGACCACCCTAAAGCTCTGCGTCAAGACCTCGACGAGGCGCGCAACTTTGTGTTCCAGCAGCCGTCTGGGGAGGTGAATGCGCCGGTATGGAATATGCTCTTGGGGTACCTCGGGCGAGGCGGTGACATGATTAGGCTTTGGGAATCCTTCAACATTGTACGTCTACCCTCTCCTATCACACTGCCCACATACTAAAACTCAGCACAGATGAAGAAGCGCGGCTGTACGCCTACCGCCCGCACATACACCACTATGCTGAACGCCTACGCAGGCGTCGCCCATTCAGCCATGGACGTCACCGTCGGCTTCAAGCGGCCCCCAAAGGTCCGCCTCTCGCAGGCGACCATCGTGTATGTCCAGTCGCAGGAACACCAAGCGTGGTTGATGAAGGAGCGAGCGCTGCTCGAGCAGCGAATCCGCGACATGGAGGAGGACATCCGGGTGAACGGCAAGCCCAAGAAGGTCCGCCCCCCGCCCACCCCGCCCAAGGTTCCCGAGCAGAAAGGCGCGCGGGGGAAGGGCCCAAAGCCCCAGCAGGAGATCCCAGAGCCCACTATCGGGGAGCTCAAGAAGGTCCTCGCGGACGTGGTCGAGCAGATCGGCGTGTCCCCCGCGAACGCGTACCTCAAGTACCTCTCGCGCTACGGGCTGTACAAGCAGATGTCTGCGCTCTTTGTCGCCATGCCCTCCACGGGCCCCCTCGCGCCCGACACCGTCACATACACCACGATGCTCACCGCATTGTACTTTGTGCACAAGGCCGAGGCTGGGAATGTGCCCCACCCGGTGCAGATCGGCGCCGAGGCGAGGTCGCTGTGGAACCAGTGCTTGCGGCAGGTGGCGAGGGGCGGAGAGGCCGGTGAGAGTGTCAAGGTGGATAATGCGCTGTTGTCGAGCTTGATAAAGTGCTTGATGAGGGGGTCGCCTGCGGATGGGCGGTTTGCGATGACGCTGGTGAACGAGATTTGGGGGCTGCCGCCTCCAGGCTTGGCTATCTCGAAGGACAAGCCGTCGGCGGTGACTCCACCCTCTCTACTCAAATTCTTCCCTACATCCCCCGATGCTTCCACCTCTGACACCCCTCCCACCCTCGCCGACTCTACCTCCTCCACCACCACCGACCTCCCCCTCCCGCGCCTGGACATTGACGTCCGCTCCGCCGACGCCCTCATAAACTCCCTCGCCTCCGCCTCCCTCCACACCCTCGCCACGCACTACACCCACCTCATCCTCTCTGACCGGCGCCTCACCCCGTACCTGGACTATGACTTCTTCTGCACCGTCATTCTCGCGTTCGCGCGGACGGCGGATATCGAAGCCGTCATGAGCATCATGGACTCGTACGCGCCCATCAAGGGCCCCACGCGCGCATGGCCTGCTCATATCTGGCACGAGGCGCTCACTGCAGCGCGGTGGGCAGGCAACTACCCCGCCGCGCTCAAGCTGTTCCGGCGCGCATGCCATCTTCCAGCAACGCTTGGAGACCCAGGGCGGCACCTCCGTCCCGCGGGTTCACGCCCCTTGCCGAGACACGCGCCATACGCGTTCTCCACGCCGAACGGCAAGACCCGCGACGAGCGCGGAGCGATGTGGTCCCGCCCCAACCCCCTGGAGCCCAATGCACACCTCCTCACGCTGGTGTTCTACACAGCGCTGCAGCGAGGCCTGCGCGAAGCCCTCTCTGCGCTCGAGATGTTTGAGTACCTCGGCGGGGAGGACAAGTTCTGGACATACCACATCACGTACCCGACCAACTTCCGCCCGCGCCGTGGGCAAGAAATCCGGCCCGAGCGCAAGCTGCTCGAGGAGAGGCCCACGCAGCTACTCGCGAAGCGGCCCGAGGTGCAGTGGGGTGTGCAGCTGGCGCGTGCGGTGGAGCGGGCGGTAGAGAAGGTCGGCGGGGAGAGGTATCAGGGGTTGCTGGAGAAGGCGAAGGCGATCGGGGAGACTTGGGGGAAGGTGCTGGGCACGGTTGAGAGGGCCAAGGCGGAGGAGAGGACGGTGGTGAAGGAGACACCGCAAAAGTTGAAGAGGGCTGGGATGGTGGATGCGGCGACGATGCCAAAGGGGGTGAACGTCCTTGAGCGTGAGAACGCCGAGGAAGAAGAGTACACCCCGCCACCCCTCCCGTCCACCGAATCCGACGCGTCTATCCCTCGCTCCGTGCTCCTCGACCGCGAGCGAAACAAGCCGCCCAAGAACGAACAGCAGTTCTACAAGCGCATCACTCGGCAGAACGAGGACAAGATCGGTCGGAGCAGGGGGAAGCGGGTGTGGACCGAGAACGGGCAGCCGAGCAAGAGGGGCGGACCGGGGAAGGACGTGTATGATGATGAGGAGTTCCCGGACTTTGACACGGGGCCCGGGAGGTACCTGGCCGGCGCGGGCGGGCGTGGGCGTGGGCGGAGTGCTCGCGAGAGGGAAAGTGGGCGAGAGGAGGTCAGGCAGTCGAGGCCTAAAAGGGGTGCAAAGCGAGAGAAGAAGTTTGACCCGCGCGGGGACCGTGAGGGGCGGCTTGCTCAACGAGCGAGAGCTAAATCGTGGGGACTCACCTCCGCCCGCGAAGCCCGCGAGGAGCGTGAACCTCGTGAGGGCAGTGCTCGCCCACCTCGGTTCGACAGCGACGCCCCAGGCCGCTCGTTCGCGTCCGGGGAGCAACCAGAGCGCGCTCCCAGGGAGACATGGGCATCTCGCCGCTCGGCCTCCCCTCGAGACGACGCCGAGTCGGGCAGCACCCGTGGCTCGTGGTCGCCTAGGGGTCGTGAGGTAGAAGACGGCGAGGGGCAGCAGAGGGAGTGGAGGCCTCGTTCTGAGAGCAGGGCGGGGAGGGATGGGGGTAGCTTTGGTGCACGGGGTAGGGAGGAGAAGATGAGGAGACCGTGGGAGGGGAGGGGTAGCAGAGCCGGGGCTGGGAAGCAAAGCGATAGGCCTCTCGTTAGTAGGGGCAGGGTGAAGGCAGAGGCGAAGATGACTAGGAGGAAGCTGGGGAGGTCATAAGTGTAAAGGCGGGAAGGGGCCTGGGGGGGAAGAGGGGATAAGATAGCATTGAGAGCTGGGGGTATCAGGATTCAGAGAACAGGAGAAGGGGGAAGGGGAAGGGGAAGGGGGATTGGTTAGGTTCAGCATATCGCATCACCCTTTGCATTTTGCCACTAGACTCTGCAATGTCATTCACTGCTCGCATGTTCATCAAATACCTAATCTCTTCTCGTCGCTCATTATTGATCTAGTCCTGGCCAGTACAACAGCCCCATGCTCCCAGCTCCACCGAGATCTTCGATCTTCCGCGACCGCCCCATAATACTACAGTTCGCGCTTCGACGCGGACTCCCGTGTAATGGGGAGCCACCGCTCAAGTACCACTCCCCATCCTCCGAGGGACTGCACTCTCCCATTGAGACGTACCGCCCATACCGTCGTGAGAATCACAAACAGCAGCAGCGCTATCCCAACTACGCTCCACGCATCAGTTGCTGGACCGCACCACCTTCTCACGACTGCAAGACACCCCGCCGCGCCCTGGTCAAAGCACTCACACAACACTCTGAGCCGCTGACCTCTTCCTACCCCGCTCTCAGTCTTCAGCCCCCGCTTCATACTGCCTACCAGCTCCCCGCCGACCCCATCCGGTAAGCGGCGCCGCGAGCGGCTCCCGCTCCCGCCCCGTGTGCTGCCACCGCGGCTGCTACCGCGTGAGGTGGAGCGAGGTTGGGCAGAGCGACGACCGGTCACTGATATGGGAGGGGAGAGGTAGTCGTGCTCCTGATTGTGTTCGCTTGAAGGCGAGGCGGGCAGAGACTCGTCAGAGAGTGAGGGGGAGTGGGTGGAGGATGCGGGGGAGGGCTGGAAAGAGGAGGAGGGGGTGGATGGGAGGGGCGAGGGGGCGAGGAAGTGGGCCATGGGAGTGGGCGCTGTCCGTGGGTATCACCTATAGTGGTGGCAGGTCCTCTATACACTGTGAGAATGGAACGGAGTAGCCTCTATACGGTTGAACAATGTTTATGGTGTGAACTGTGAACTTTAGACGGAGCCAAGTGTGCGCGGTGGGCCGGTGGTTATCCGGCGAGCGGACATCGCCGCTTTCCACACACCTCATCATCGCTCGTTCTCTGGCACGTCTTCAGTAATGGGTAGGATATCGCTTGTCTACTTATACGTTGCATCTAGACTCTGCAGACATTATATAGCTGGCAGTGGTGACAGCAAGTGACAAGACACGTCCACCCGCCATGTCCAACCTCAATCTCACCAAGGACTGGCTGCAGTCAGTCCTCCGCCCCTTCCCCTCCCGCGATCTCATCATCTCGGAGATCATGTCCATCCTTGCAGAACGGCGCACACTCGCTGTCAAGACAGAGGCATTCAGTGAGCTTCTCCGTTAGTTGCTATTATGGTGCCAAAGCTCACCACCTCCACCTAGCCTTCAATTCTGGCCACACCGCCCTCCTATTGCTCTTACACGGCACCCTCCCGATCACGTACCGCGGCGCGATCTACCAGATCCCCATCAACATCTGGGTCCCCCACGAGTACCCACGCGCACCGCCGCTGGCATTTGTGATGCCCACCAAGGAGATGGGCGTGCGCAAGAGTCGGGAGGTCGACCCGAGCGGGCGGGTCAAGGAGGAGGTCGTGGAGGAGTGGTGGCGCGGCTGGGAGGTGAGTCGTGTGGCTTGGCGCGCCGACGTGGCATGAGAGTAAGAGCTGATGGGCAATGCAGAAGAAGGGGATAGAGCCACTGCTGAAGCATTTAGCGGGGATCTTCTCGGCTGCCCCGCCGGTGTATGCCAAGCCGCCAGAGGCCGCGTCTCCGGCGCAAGCATCGTCGAGTCCTGCAGCAGCTCGCTCGCCTGGGCCTGCGGCGGCACAACCCCAAGCTGGTCAACCTGGTCAGCCTGGTCATCCTGGTCAGCACCAGCCTCCTCCTCCTCCTGCTCGACCCACTTTCGTCCCTCCTAACGGTCATGCCGATGTGAGCTTACCGCATCATCCATCATAGGAGACGGACAAGAGCTGACCATCCTCCAGGTCCTCCCCGTCTATCGCCCCGCCCCTACCCCTCCCCCCCATCCCTACCCCCAAGTCCACCCCCAAAGCCCCTCCCGCCAGGGCTCTACGTCCTCCTACGTGCCGCAACAGCCTGGCACTCCACCCACACATCCCGGAACGCCCCCTGTCCCACCACGCGTCACCCAGCGGCCGCCGCATCCGCAATCGCCACAGTCGCCGGGGCCGGGGGTACCGGCCGTCCCTCAACGGCCGTATGTGCCGGGGCCACTCGCACAGCAGATGACGGGGTATGGGTCACCTGGAGGGCAGGGGGTGGTGTCGCCACCCCCGCAGATGGGACTGCAGGGGTTCCAGCCTCAACAGCCCCCGCAACCACAGGGGTGGAGCGCGCCGCAAGGACAGCAGGGGTATGTGCCAGCGCCGGTGCAGGGGCATTACCATCCCCCACCACCAAACGGGAGTACTCCCGCAGCAGTACAGCAGCCCCAGCCTGTCCAGCAGCCTCAGCAGCCTCAGCAGGTGCAGCAGTCGGCACCACAGGCTACCCTCGCTGCCCCCCGTCGGCCAGTCCAGGACCTCATGTCATCACCCGAGATATCTTCCTCCGACCTCCCCGACCCCTCCACCACCGACCCTACCTCCCCTCCTCCTTTACCCCCATCTAAACCCCCACCCCCCTCTCTCATCCACCTCCACTCCATCCTCCTCCCGCACCTCACTGCCTCCCTACCACCTCTACTCCACTCCCTCCAGTCAACGGCGGAGCACCTCGCCGCCCGTCGGGAGGACCTTGTTACGGGCGAGCCGGCAGTGCGGGATGAGATGGCGAGGCTCGAAGCGGTGAAGAAGGTGTGCGATTCGGTGGGGAGGAAGATGGGGGAGGTGGTCAAGCAGGGAGGGGAGAGGGTGGCAGAGCTGGAGGCGAAAGGGGAGGTGGGGGTGGATGAGCTTGTTTGTGGAATATCGATCGTGCATAACCAGTGAGCTTCGTTTTCGTCAACTTTTGTTTGACTCGGCATCAAGCTGACTCCCCTGCAGACTGATAGACCTTGTCGCCGAGGACAACGCAATCGAAGACACAATCTACCACATGACGCGCGGGCTCGATGCCGAGCGCGTCGACCTTGATCGGTACCTCAAGTCCATCAGGTCACTCGCGAGGGAGCAGTACATGAAGCGCGCATTGATCGAGAGGATCTTGCAAGGAATGGGGCAGACGGGGTGGTAGTGTGCAGGTGTGTAGGATGTTTACGACGGGCATGATCTGATGCGATGCAAGGATACTGTAAGCTCTATAAAACGCCTCAAACGTCTGCTACTTCTTCTTAAGATCGCTGTGAGCGATGAGACCGGCTGAAGAACCACCCATTAGCTCCCGCCGACTGTTCAGTGCTCGAAGCCGTTTTGCTCACGATAAACATAACGCTGATTCGCAGCTGTCGTCACATGAACCTCCTCATTCTTCATATTCTGCAACAGGTTGGCCTCGTCCCACGGGTTCATCTTCTTTTCCGCCGCGGCTTTGGCTGCTGGTGCGACTTTCCGGCAGAGATACCAAAGGAAGCCCTGGTGAGCGCCACTGGTTGTCAGCATCATCAACGCGATGGGGGGGGGTGAGGGGACTTACGACTCCGGCCAGACTCCCAAGGACGGCACCGACGATCACTCCGGCGTTGGGGCTCCCTCCTTGTGTTGCGCCTATATCGCTGCCACCGGTACCAGTGGCACTAGAGTTGCCTGTTCCCGTAGCTCCTCCAGGACCTAACGTCGTCGTGGAACCTCCAATATTCCCTCTTTAGGTACTGATGGTCAGTCTTCACAGCGACATCACGAAGCAGAGTCTAACTCACATAAAGCCCGCCCCGCCTTTCGGCCCGTTCACCTCGAAACTGTCTATCACCAGCCCCCCTCCCACCGCTTGAACTACCACCGTATGGCTCGTGCTGGTGTCGAGGTTGGTCGTAAAGTACAAGAGGGCACCGTGGATGGTGGCGTTGTTGGCGGCATCGAGGGTAGCAGCTGTGGTTCCGTCTAACAGGATGGTGTAGGTAGAACAGGAAGGGCAGGTGACGCCTGCGATGGATATTGATGCTCCTTTATCGACGAGTCAGGTGCTATTTCTTGGTAGACAAGAAACGAAGAAGAGGATACTCACCGGTGAACATCACCTGAGCCGTAGCCCCCGCCGTTGAAGACATCGACAGCGACCCATTATAATCCGCCCCCGAAGTCTGCACAACCTCATTATCCGTCCCCACCGGCGCAAACCCCGAGTACACCACCAGCGGTGACGCATCGTCGACCTTCACTGTGTCGATGTCAGACCCGTTGGGCGCTAGCTGGGTGGTAACCCACGCGCCTTGGAAGATTGCGTTACCACAGTCATCAGAGGAACATGAAAAGTCGATCTCGAATGTTTGAGGGTCGAAAGAGTCGGACTCGGCTGTCCAGTTCTGGCCTGAGGCCCAGACCTCGGGTTCGAGGGAGTTTTGGCGGAGGGTGACGTTGTAGCTTTCTGGGGCGGTGAAGATCGGGGAGAAGGATGTTGCTATAGGGCCCAGCAGCGAACGTCAGTTGGACACGAGCAAGTGTGTGGGGGAAGAGGGCTCACCATAGAAAGCAGGCAGTATAACAGCCGCACTACCAGTGGCAGAGTGTGAAGTCGCAGTCCCACCGGCGGCACCCCCTCCCCCAGAGTCGGACCCCACCCAAGAGCTCAGCTGTTGGCCGGAGAAGTAAGCGGGAGCGGGCGAGTAGAAGAAGAGCGGGGAGGCGTCTGAAATCCATAGTTGGGCGGACATGGGGGAGAAGGCGGCCAGCGCGCGCGGTCAAACAAGGGGAGATGGGATGGGGTGTGCAGGTTAACACGCTCAAGTCGATGAGATGGTGTCGTGATCCACTTTCTGTTCATTAGCAGAGTCACACAGTTAGCTCACGAGATAAGAGTGAAGGGATGTCAGTCAAAGGATCCGCAGATAAAGGAGGAAAGGACGCCAGCCAAGAGGTACAATACCGCCATACATGAACATCAATCGAACTGTAGGTTACCTTCCTCTCTATCCCCCGACAAAACACTGTATGCTATGCTCCGCGCAGTTCCGTGTGTTGACTGCCCCATGGTTATCGGTACTAACCATAGCAAGAGTCAACCCATGTCAGCTAAGTCGTGTCATGCGCATGTCTTTGATAGCTTACCATGACACTCATTATTGACACACGCGTCGTCGTTCCTCTCATTCCTCCGCCTTTGCCTTGCCCTCATCTTCAGCCTTCACCTTGACCTTCTCTTCCTCCTTCTCCTTGCCCTTGTCTTTTGCCTTGCCGCCCTTGGTTGTTGCCTTGCCGCACTTGTCTGTTGCCTTGACGCCCTTGTCTCTTGCCTTCGCCTTTGGTTTGCTCTTCATCTTCAGCCCGGCGCGCAGGCTCTCAATCGACTTCATAAGCCTCGGCACCTTTGCCGGCCGCATCTCCTCCCTGGCCCTCTCATCCTCCTCTCCGTCCTCTTCCTCCTTGTGTCGCTTGATGACTCGCAGCAAAGCATCCTTCAGGAAAGGCGGCATCGGCGGCTCGGGGACACCGGAGTGCCTGAAGTCTGCGAGGGGGATGTATTGGGGGAGCTTGGGCGTGGCGATGTTGGTTGTGAGGGAGTTGCCGGTCGAGCCAGACTGGAGGGAGACGAGCGTGGTGCTAGACGAGGAAGAGCCGGTGCCGTGCATGTTGTAGAGCGGCTGCGCGTAAGGGGCTGGGGGCGCGCGATTGACCCAGAGCGAGGAGTATACAGGTCGAACGACGTCGTCCGGAAGACGGAGCCCAGTCGGAAGGGGCCCCTGCTGAGCCTCGAAGCGCGCGGCCTCGATGTCTTGCGGCACGAGGCTCGGCCCGATCCACAGACCAGCGCCCCCGCGAACAGCGGGTGAAGCCGCAGGGCGGTCCAGCGAATGGAGGTACGCCGTCATCGCCTGCCCGACGGTCTGGCCATGGAGCAAGTCCATAGAGAACTGGAAACCGCCAGGCTGGCCGAAGATGCAAGGGCGGGATGGGCCGAGCAGCTCGATGGGGGTGCCTTGGGGGGCTGCCAGTGCCGGCGAGGGCTGAGAAGCGTACGGGGGAGGGATGGCCGCTGCCGTGGTCTCGGGTCGACCTGGCATCTGCATCATCGGAGAGATGGGGGCGGTGGAGGGAAGTGACTCGTCGTCGGGCTCGATAGTGCTGAGGATCCAAAGCAGGTCATGGTGAGATGCCATGCGAGGGATGTTGATGTGGCGACGGGACGTGTTGGAAGCATGACGGCGGGATTTGCCGGCTTGAAGATCATGCTGGCGCTGCACGTAGGCAAAAGCCACCCACTTGATGCGCTCCTGGATCATCTGCCTCTCTCCATCATCCGCTCCCGCGCCGATGTACTCGCCCAGCCTCTCCAGGATGAGCTTGGCCTTGGGGTTCCTTGACAGAACCTCCACACACTGCGCGGCGGGACTTTGCCTGTCATGCACGCTATCCCACCAGCGAGGCAGCTCCGTCTGCGCCTCCTGGGGAGGTTGCGCGGGAGTGGATGAGGCCCCTTGCGCGGCCGGCTTGTCGAGCTCTCCGCTTGGGATGAAGCTCCACTCCCAGAACCTCTCAATCATCCCGTTCTCCAAGGCACCCGAAGTCCTGCCCTCTTTCTTGCTTCTCCATTCGATATAGCGCCGAGCATCGTTCGGCCCGAGGTCGCGGCCCTCCGGGGAAGCGCGGAACTCAGCGATCGCGTCGCGGAAGGACTGGTGCTTTGGTGGCTCGGTGGGGCCTTCGGATTGCTGGAAGAGCGAGGGCGAGTTTTTGTACCAGGTGGGGTTGGAGTACTGGCGGAGCTGGTGAAGGCCTTCGGGGGAGAACTGGCGTATGCAGACGGGGCAATATGCGTGGGGTTGGGTTCGAGTCTGGTGCTCAACCCACGCCGCTGCGCAGGGGACGCAGGTGGCTGAATGATGACAACACGTGAGCGTGTACGGAGAAGGCCCACCAAGACGACTCACTGGCACCGCAGTCTGCGTAGCTACAGATGTGAAGGGTGCGGGCGTCTCCCTGCTCCTGAGAGGTAGAGAGGACTGGATGCCAGCAAATGACGCATTCGGAGACATCTGCGCGCGGATCAGTTCAGCTACCGGAGAGACTGGAAAGGCATCACCATGAAAGAGCTACTCACAGAAAGCCTCCTTGTCCCCACCATGTCCAGCCCCATGATCGCCACCCACATCACTGCCGGCCCTCTGCCCACTCATCGCCTCCCGTCCTGTTCCCTTCGCCATCACTCTCTCTTCTGGTTCAGGCGTGTCCTCCCTCTGAAGCTCCGGTCCCGGCTTCCCCCTCTCCAGACGGAAGAAGCGTGTGAGGGCAGATTCGGCGCCCGTTGGGTTGTTCGGTTTGTTGTAGAGACGTGTCGTTGAGGTTGATGAAAGGCCGCCGAGGGTCATTGAAATGGGGTAGAAGGCGAAGGGTGGCTTGTTGAAGTTGGGATCTTTCGAGATGGGACGAGCCCCAGGTGATCGGGGCATGCTGGAGAATGGATGGTGTTCTACGTGAATGTGCAAAGGGCTGTGAGAGAAGAGGTTGGACGATGATGAATCGATGAGGAGAGGCCCGGTGCGGGTGGTGCGTGGGAAGCCGGGAAGCCAGTCACGCTAGGAGTTTCAAGTTTCCCACGGTGTCACCCCGGTCAAACGCGCCCACGCACTCCTTCAAATCAGTCTTCACCATAAGAGGGGCGCCGGTCAGTCTCAATAGCGGTCCTCGTCCACTGCTCTTCGCCATGATATTTGTCTGCAGAGGACCACGAGGATAAAGGCCCAAGGTACATTGATGGTACATGCTTAGTCTATCTTATCTGCTGTGCTATTCTGATGGGAGTAAGTCTGCCCCTCCCCCCAACTCTCCCCGTTGCCCCATACTGCGCGATGCTCTATCCAGCTACCACCCCCTCCCCTGCCCCTCTGTCACCCCCTATGGCTTACACATCAACCCCCTCACATTCACCGGCAACAACCTCGCCGCCTCCTCCTTCGTCATCTTCTTCAACGCCGGCAAGGGGTAGAACTTGCTCAGCGCTACCAGCTCAAGCCTCAGCCTGCGGAGCTCTTCGTCCGTAACCGCCTCTTCCGCTTGCGCCTTCTCTGCGCCCGCTGCTTTCTCAGCGGGCAGCTCCGGCTTGGCGACGGTGGTACCAACAGCCTTCGCAGCCGAGCGAGTAGGAAGAGGCGGCTTCTCAGCGGGGGACGGCGGAGCCGAGCTAAGCGGCGACGACGCGGTCGAGGTGACCCCGTCTCCCTGCTCGACCTTGATCCTCTTCAGCGCTGCATCTTCCGCCCCATCCTCCACATCTGCACGCTTGCGCTTCGATGATCCGGCTTCCTCGCCCGCCTCCAAAGCAAGCTTGCGCTCCCTCGCCCGCTGCTGCACCCCGACCAACCTCCCCAGCTCCTTTCCCGTCCACTCCAGCCCTTGCGTCACGCCATTCTTCCCTCCATACCCGTGGAACATGAAGTCTGCCTCCTCTCGCAGGAGGGGCTTGATGTCCATAGGGTTGGCAGGGCTTGTGAGGTGGCGGAGAGCGACGCGGGCGTACGCGGCGCGCGCGATGGGGAGGAGGGTTGGAGGGCGGGAGGAAGCGGGGAGGGAGAGGTCGGAGAGGGTGCGGGCGACGAGGGCGCGGGGGCCGGTGGTGAGGAGGGGGCTGTGGAACGTCGTGGCGACGTACTCGTTGAGTGGGAGGCGATCATCCTCGGCAGGCTCAGTTGAGGACCCTGGGGTGGGCTCTCGCTTCGTCTCGCGAGGCACGCTCGCCTCGCTCGCAGCCCCCGATACCATCGCGCCCCGCACGAACCTCTCCACACTATCCAAATATGCCTCCCCCACCACATCCCCCGTACATATCTCTCTCACCCAGTCCCCCGCTGTACGCTTCAGCGGCGCGTCGTATATGTTTACGAGATTCGGCGGTGGCGGGACCACCCCTCTCTGCGGGCGGGGCGCTGTGGGCCGCAAGTGCTCGCCCAGCAGCTCCGCGTCGTCGAGCAAGCCCGTCCGCTGGCGTATGAAAGCCAACTCGGCCTCGATCTCGGGGAAGACGCCGATATCGTACGGGGTGAGCTCTCGCTCGGGGACCTTATCCCGGCGCGGGTCGAACACGGAGAGCGGGATGGCAGGCACCTGCGCGGCGCTGTTGGGCGGAGGCGGGGGGAGCTCGAGCTCCCACCAGTTTGGCGTGTTGCCCAAGGCTTTCCAGTCGACGATACGGCGGACTTCGTCCCCCTTGCGCATCCGCCAAGGCTCCATCACATGCGTGATCTCGTCCATCTCTGCGATATCCCGACTCCCATCCGCCGTCCAGTTCTTCCACTTGCCCGCGAATTTCTCGCGCGCCCGAGAGATCCTCTTGGGGTAGACACGTTTCCCGCCGTTAAGGTTCCACCCCACTGCCTTGGCGGCGAGGGAGTTGGGCGGGAAGGAGAGCATCTCCTCGGGGATGTATGAGGCGGGGTGGACGTCATCGCGCGCTTTGCGGGGGTCCTCGAGTGCGGCGGTGAGTTCACGCGCGGAGAGGACGGAGCCCCCGCGAGTTTGCGGGCCCTGGTGGAAGGGGGTGGCAGAGTTGCGCGGGGAAGGGTCAGGCGTGAGCACAAGAGGGCGCGAGCGGTCGATGTGCTTGAGTCCGACGGTGAGGATCCGCGCGGCAGAGTTGTATGGTATGGAGCCTGGGGGGTTGAACTTTTGGGCGGCGGTGACGAGTGTGCGCAGGTCGGCCTGGAGTGGGAAGGTGTCAGCTTGCCTCGGAGATCTACTGTGGAAAAAATGAAAGCTTACCTCGATCTGATCGACGTTCTGGTACTCTCCACTTTCAACTTTGTTCTGCATCGTCCCCATGTCCATCATGTTGTCCTCCCCGCCGATAATGTCGAGGTAGTCTGGGAACGCCTCGAGATCCACTGAGGGTGGGTCAGTCATAGATACTCCAATAATCACAGACGTGACCTACCTGGATCCTCAAACAGCGCATAATCGTCCTTCTTCCGAATCTCCGCCATGATCCTCAACAACAGCTCCTTCAACGGCTTTTTTATCCTCATCCATTTCACTGGCTTCTTCCCCGAGCCCGAGGGCGTATCCACCTCACCCTCCTGCCTCGGTGTCCCATAGTCCGCCTGCTGCGACGCCGGGCTCAGCGGCCCCGACAGAGGGTCTGGCGACGTCTCTTCGCTCTCGAGCTTCACCTCTGACGACGCGGGCGTCTCTGGCCCCACACCCGAGGAACTCGTGCGAGAGGGCGTGGAGACGGCAGTCGCTGGTGTGGTGGACAGTAGCCGTGCAGGGATAGCACTAGGCCGAGCTGCAGCAGGCTTCTTCTTGAGTTTCGAAGCCGACTGCTTGGGCGTCTTTTTCGCAGAGCCTTTGGCCGACTTGGGCGGCCGGCCGGGCCCGCGCTTCGCGGGAGTTGGGGTGGCGATGAGCTGGGCGGGGGACGCCGTGGTGGGGAGAGCGGAAGGAGCTGCGGTGGTAGGGTTGGAGGTGGATGGGGTGTGGTGGTCGACAGAGGGGAGGTGGGAGCCGCCTGCTGGGGGCAGGCTTATCCGCAAGGAGGAAGGGCCTGGTGCGGGCCCAGCTCCGTTGGCATGGCCGTTGGTCTTGCCTTTCCCAGCAAGAGGGGTCGACGTTGACGATGCCTTTGGCACTTTTTGCCGCCCATCGCTTGGCCCAGCACTGCCCCCCGCTACCCCCCACTCACCCACCCCGCCATCCCCGCCGGCAAGAGCCTTGCCCTTGCCCTTCTTGTGGTGAGCCGGCGTGGGAGTGGCCGGGAGGTTTGAAGGGGACGGGTGTAGGTTTGCGTTGAGGGTGAGTTTAAGTTTTATAGGAGGGAGACGGGGGGGTGGAGGGGATGGCATTGTGGCGGGTACAGCAGCTGGGGTGGACTTGCCGGGTGGAGGCTGCTGTTGTCTTCGTTCGTTTGCGGAGTGGACGGTCGACGGCAAACAATTCAAGACGGCGGGAAATCGACAAGGCCTTTTATGCGCGTGACGTGGCTTTTATTTGGTCCCGCCCCTGCCTCCACCGGCCACCCCCGCACAGATTTCAGTAAGTTCTTCATCGAGGGGTATATGGGTAGACGCAGTAAACAACCGTCCACAAGCCCATACATACAAGGGGCAGAGATGGACGCCCCACACAAGACACACCACAAGCCATCGGCTGGCACAAAACACGACAAAAAAGATGCCGCAAAGGGCATAGACCGCTCGGGCGGCAAGAGTTTCAACCCCAAGGTTCGTCATCTCGCCCCTCGTAGCTAGCTGTGTGCCGAAGATCATGCAGAGGAGCAGCTAACACCAACCGCACACAGGCATTCACAAACACCTCGTTCCGCGCCGCAGACCGCGCTGCTAGGCGTACCGCCGAGAAGAACCAGAAACGTCTCCATGTCCCTCTTGTCAACCGTAACCCGGAGGAGCGCAAGGTCACCAATGAGAAGGGCAAAGGCATGGACGAGGGGGTCCTCCCGCCCCCCCCCATCATTGTCGGCATCGTCGGTCCTCCAGGTGTGGGCAAGTCTACCTTGATGCGCTCGCTTGTCAGGCGCTTCACCAAGCACAACCTGTCGCAGCCCCAGGGCCCTGTCACGGTGGTGTCGGGCAAGACCAGGAGGATCACGTTCATCGAGTGTGGGAACGATCTGAACAGTATGGTGGATTTGGGCAAGGTGGTGGATCTGGTGCTGTTGATGATCGACGGGTCGTTCGGGTTCGAGATGGTATGTCCACTCTCATACTACGCGCTGGCGCCCGCTGACGACCCCATAGGAAACCTTCGAGTTCCTCAACATCCTCCAATCGCACGGTTTCCCCAAAGTCCTGGGCATCCTCACCCACATGGACCTCATCAAAAAAGCGTCCACCCTCAAAGACACCAAAAAGCGTCTCAAGCACCGCTTCTGGACCGAGATCTACCAGGGCGCCAAGCTCTTCTCCCTCTCGGGCGTCATGAACGGCCGCTACCCCGACGCCGAGATCAACCTCCTCTCCCGCTTCATCTCCGTCATGAAGTTCCGCCCCCTCGTCTTCCGGAACCAGCACCCGTACCTCCTCGCCGACAGGCTGCAGGACATGACCCCGCGCGAGGCGATCCGGGAGAACCCCAAAATGGACAGGACGATCACGCTGTATGGGTACCTCCGCGGGCCGAACCTCCCGCCGAGGAACGCCAAAATCCATATCCCCGGGGCGGGTGATTTGGAGGTGAAGGAGGTGGAGAGGCTGGCGGACCCGTGTCCGCTGCCGACGCTTGAGAGCGAGCGCAGGAGGAAGATGGGGGAGAAGGCGAAGCTTATCCATGCGCCGATGAGCGATGTTGGGGGGGTCATGTATGATAAGGATGCGGTGTATATCAACGTGCCGGGGAACTTTACCAAGGGCGGTGATGGTGAGTAGTACCTTGCTTCGCCTTTTGCTACCGCATGATCGCTGACGCTATGGCCCCGCAGCGCTCCAAGGCGAAGGCGAGAAAATGGTGATGGAGCTCCAAGACGCTGAGCACACCTTCGCAGACAACATCAAAGCCTCCCAAATCCGCCTCTTCGGCCACTCCTCCGCCCCACTCGAAGTTTCCGAGGAGAAGCGTGCCCGTGTCCGCCGGCGCGCGGAGCCTCGTTCCGGCGGGCCCGTGCTGGGCAGCGCGAGCGACGAGGAAGATGACGAGTTTGACTCGGGTCTTGAGGGCGAGTCGGATGAGGATGATGAGGAGGGCGGGAGGGCGTTTGGTGCGGAGGATGAGTCGGAGGAGGAGGGCGAGGAAAGGGAGGAAGGGGATGTGGCGTATGCGGACTCGGACTCAGATCATGATGATCTCGCGCTTGCCACTGGCTTCCAGCAGGACGGCAGACGAGTCAACTTTGACGACGACGAGGACAGATTCGACGACGAGGGCGAGCTCTCGGGCGAGTCGGGCTCCGACGCAGACGACGACGCCCCCGCGTGGAAACGCAACCTCGCCTCCCGCGCCGCCTCCTCCTTCGCCGACCGCATGGGCCGCCGCCGTAACCTCATGTCGCTCATCTACGACGGCGAGCTCTCCCCCGAAGAAATCGCGCTCGGCAAATCACGCCCTTCCTCCGCCGACGCCGAGTCGTCCACCGCCGCTGCCACTGCGGGCGGGTTCTTCCGCGTTTCCCGCGAGGAGAACCGCGGGGACGACGGGGACCAGCTGAAGGAGGCTGTGGATCGGGATGCCCTGCGGGGGAAGTGGGAGGACGAGGCGATGCTGGATAGCCTGAAGGGGCTGTTTATCATGGGCCGGATTGGGGAGGACGGGGAGGAGGTGGATGAGAATGGGGAGGCGTACGAGGACGATGCGGGGGAGTTTGAGCATATGGAAGGCGGGGACGGGGAGGGTGGGGAAGATGACGACGGAGTGCCGTACGTCGGGGTCAAGCCCCAGTCGTCCAACGAGGAAGCGCGTGCAGCCGCGCTCGCCAAGAAGAAGGCTGCTCTCAAAATGAAGTTTGACGAGCAGTACGACGACTCGGGGGATGAAGGGGAGGGGAAGATGGATTTCTACGACGAGCAAAAAGCCGAGATGGCCCGGCAGCGCCAGCTCAACGAGGACGAGTTCCAGGGGCTCGATCTCGACGCGCGCGCGCAGATCGAGGGGTACCGCTCCGGCATGTACGTGCGCCTCGAGATCGCCGACGTCCCCTGCGAGATGGTCGAGCATTTCGACCCGACCTTCCCCATCATCGTCGGCGGCCTGCTCGCTGCCGAGGAGAGCTTTGGCTTCGTCACGGTCCGTATCAAGCGTCACAGGTGGTTCACCAAGACGCTCAAGACCAACGACCCCATCATCTTCTCGCTCGGGTGGCGCCGCTTCCAGAGCATGCCGCTGTACCACCTCGACGACCACTCGATCCGGAACCGGTACCTCAAGTACACGCCCGAGCACATGCACTGCTACGCGACGTTCTACGGGCCCGTGTCGGCGCCCAACACGGGTTTCTGCGCGTTCAACAGCATCCTCGGGGACGCGCCGGGCTTCCGCGTGTCGGCGACGGGCGTGGTGCTCGACATTGATCGGTCGACAAAGATCGTCAAGAAGCTGAAGTTGACGGGTGTGCCGTACAAGATCTTCAAGAACACGGCGTTTATTAAAGATATGTTCCACTCGGGCTTGGAGGTGGCCAAGTTTGAGGGGGCGAATATCAAGACGGTGTCGGGGATCAGGGGTCAGGTGAAGAAGGCGATGGGGAAGCCGGACGGCGCGTTCCGAGCGACTTTCGAGGACAAGATCCTCATGAGTGGTGAGTCGCTCGATTTCGGTTTGATGACACAACCAACTGACAACATCTTACAGATATCGTGTTCCTCCGCGCATGGTACTCGATTGAGCCCAAGAAGCTGTACAACCCGGTCTGCTCGTTGCTCCTCGCGGACAAGAGCGGGTGGCAGGGGATGCGCTTGACGGGGCAGATCAGGAGGGATGAGGGGCTCAAGACACCGATGGACGCCAACTCGGCTTACAAGGCAGGTCTACAATTGTCCTTCCTCGAGAGGGCACTCACAGGCACTGACAACCATACTTGACATCACAGCCGATCCAACGCACCACCCGTCGTTTCAACCCGCTCAAGGTCCCTCGCAAGCTAGAGGCCTCCCTCCCCTTCGCCTCCAAGACCGCGCAGGTATCCAAGCAGCGCAAGCCCACCTACCTCCAGTCGCGTGCTGTAGTGATGGACGAGGACGAGAAGAAGGCCGTGTCGCTGCTGCAGCAGATCCAGACGCTCAAGAAGGATAAAGCCGCGCGCAGGAAGGACAAGCAGGAGGAGAGGAAGAAGGAGTACAAGAAGAAGGTTGGGGAGAAGGCGGAGAAGTTGGATGATAAGATTAGGGAGGAGAAGAGGAAGAGGTTCAAGGAGGAGGGGATGAAGAGGAAGAGGGAGGAGGCACAGGAGGGCAGGAGGGGGAAGAAGCCGAGGGCATGAGGAGGGTGAGGGGGAGGCAGGTCGCACCGGATGTGGTCGTGCCTGGGGAGTTGTTCATCTTGATGTACGAGTTGATGGCTGCAATCGATCGGGCAGCACTCACAGCCACGACCAGGCATTGATTCTTTGAGAAGTGATTGACTGACACCCTCCAAACACCACACAAGCAATCAAGACGATGCATAGGCACTGAACCTTGATCTGGGGCGCGTTCGGCTTATCGGCCCTGGACTCATCCTTCGCCGTCTTTCCGCCATTCATCGACTGACTCCCAGCAGCCGCCAAGTAGCTCCCACCCTCAAGAACAGCCCGATTCTCACCGCCGCAGCCTCCTCTCTCATCTCGCAATTACCAAACCCACTCGAATCAACCCTTTATCCTTTAAATTACTCCACCTTTGTCGCTCGGGCCCGTTCTTCTTTTGTCTATCGAAGCCCTAACCAAAGACGCTTGGTTGGGCGAAGGCGATCCTTTTATCGCCGGTGTCAAGGGGACAGGTTCATCGCATACGGTCAGTATATATACCTGACCCAAACAAAGCTACGCAGATCGTAGTTCATACAGCTTAAGCAAATGTAACTCCAGCGGCACTTCTGATCTCGTCACCATCAATCGTTCATCTATCCGCCCGAAACTAATAAAGGGCCTTAATCCAACACGCGGATAATCGATCTATCCGAGAATCACTACATATATGCGAGGCATCTACCCCGAACGCTCCCCTCCTCACCTCCCTCCCCCACTACGTTCACCTTATCCCCCCCAGTCCGACAGCTACCACTCTTACGACCGACGCCCGTCCTTTGCCCACCCCCGCAGACAATCACTTGCTACCGCCGATCCACACAACATGGCGCGCGTGTATCCAGCACCCTCGCACGACGACTTGTACAGGATGCTACCTTCTCCGATGGCATCTTCCCCCACGGCACGCGGTTATTGTGAGTTCAGCTTCGGGGATATTGCGCAGTGTGCTATTTGGGTTCTCTCCTTCGTCGCGTCCTCCGCGCTTCTTGGCAGCTTCCCACCCTCCCTTTGTGCTCTCCTTGATCTCACACTTCATTATCTCGATTGAATATCCATCGCCCGCTCTTATTACCATCTTGCTACTCCGAGTTTTCATCTACACCTCTCTTTCCTTTGATTCAATTCATTTATCATTTGCCTTCCTTTTACCAACCCCGCTCTCTGGCGCGTCGTGACGTTCCTATGTGCAAAGCGCCCCGCTGACGCCAGATCTCTCACCTTCAGATGACTCAGGGGATGTGGCCCTGTCACCGTATGACCACCCATACCACCACCGACCACACCCTTCTGCCCTTGCCCATCACCACGCCCACGCGCGCGCGAGCTCCCACCCACAATCACCCTTCCCCGCCCCTCCCCTCTCATCTGTCCGCTACGACCCCTACACCCGTCGCCCCTCTTACGCCCTCATCCCAGCTGGCTACCCACCACCCCCACCTCCAGCCGGCCAGCCCTGGGCCGAGGACCAGTGGGCGGTGTCCCCCACTGGCCATGCTGTGCGCGCGCGTCCCCGCCTCGACGAGGTGGCTGCTCGGGGGCGTGCCTCAGGAAAGGCTCACGAGACGACAAAGCCGACAGACAAGTACCAGCCGTCGCGCGGAGCTCAGCGGGATGCAAAGCACTCGCAGAGGGTTCATCTCGCTCAACAACAAGCCCAGGCGGCGGCGGTCCGGCGGACGCCACCATCAAGGGCGCAAGCGGCGGCACCTGCTGGGCCTGGGATGATTGTGGGGCCAGCGCCGTTGGGGTTGATGAGGCGAGGGTCGCAAGTGGCGGGGACGCCCGAGGATATGCGGATGAGAGAGTATCAGATGATACAGGAGCAGCAAGCGCAGATTGCGAGGGCGCGGTATGAGCATGAGGCGAAAAGGCAGGCGGCGGAGGCCAAGAGAGCGGAGATGGAGAGGAAGATGAAGATGGTACAGATGCAGGTGTTTGTGCATGCCAGGTAGGTCAGATCGTACCAGGGGTCAAAGGCCAATGCTGACGAGAAGACATCGCAGACGCACGCCCTGTATCTGGGGAGATTGTGATGCCAAGCTCACCTCGTGGACCCTGATCGAGAAGCACATCTACGAAGCTCACTTGCATCCCGACAAGAAGCTCGGCAGCGACGGGTCTGGTGTCAGGTGTCACTGGGGCGACTGCGACATGGTATTCCCTACCAGCGAGGAGTGCTACGACCACACCCTGGTAGTTCATATGGGGCCTTTCTCCGCTCGGTGCCCATTTGGTCAGTGACTTGACATAAGAACCTACATGGGAATCCCCTTGCTGACATGACCTGCCTACCAGATTGCCTCTATGAGGGTCCCGACTTCACCGCCCTCATGGCGCACATCGAGCGCCGACACCCGAAAAACACGCCTGACGACTTTGTCCCCGGCCTGCGCCCCTACGCCCCATACATTCCTCCTCTCGAAAGGCTCCCCCAGCTCCCGGCCGCTCCCCAGCCCTCAAACGTCGACTCTGTGTGCCGATACGCTTATCTCGATGGGCCCGTCCGGCCTTCCCGAGTCACCTCGGCTGAGAGGGAGCTGGTCGGCAGGATGAGCCACAGCGTGGCGGAAGATCCTGTTGTCGAGCCTCCCAAGGAAGAGAGCACTACACCCCTTCTCACTCGCAAGAGGAGGCCCTCGCCGAAGACGAGGACGTCTACCCCTCCTCGGAAAAGGAAGCAATCTCCAAAGGCAGAGGCGAAGAAGAAAAATGAGGTAGTCGTCGATCTAGCCGGTGGAATCGTCGAGGGCCTGCGGAAAGCGAAGGAGGAGCACGAAGAGCGCATGAGGCTCGGGATGTTGACGCCTGACCCGTCGGAGGAGGAGGACGCGGACTGGTGGAAGAAGGAGCTGACAGAGGCGGAGTTGACGAAGGTGGATGAGCAGACGATGCCGCTTATGATGAAGGTGGCTACAGCACGGCGGGCGCAGCAGGAGGAGGAGATGGCGCTGCGAGCAAAGAAGGGGAAGAAAGCACCGGGGTCGAAGACTGACAGTTCATCTTCGGGGGCAACAAGTCGGGCGGGGAGTCAGAGGAGTAGTTAGTTTGTAATCAGGTTTGTAATGCGACTAGGATTGATCTACCCTGGGATTAGGAAATGTTTCTAGTTGTGACGCGTCAAAGCAACGGCGCCCAGCCTGCGGCCACTCTTTGCATGTTTTCAGCGACTTGTTCATACCTGGTCTGTCTTCCATTCTCCCACCCCCTCTCGACACGCTATAGCTGCCCCCCAGCGGCCAATGAGGGTGCCCTTAACCCACCCAGTCGGCCGTTAGTGGCGACTTGTACAGCGACGGGCGCGTCAACAGCGAGGAGCAGGCGACGCTTCCTCCTCAAGCCCGAGTCTCCATTCCCCTCGCGCATCACCCAGCCATATCTCTTCTCTCTCCACTTACCATCCACCCAAACTACCATTCATTCCGACCCACCGCGGCGATCTTTCTCACTCTCATCACATCACAGCAGGAAGGGCCTTTTCCCTGTGTGGCAGAAGCGGTTTTGATCCAAAGGGGGCATGCCATCGCCAACCAAAACAGACCTTTCAGATATATCTATAGACTCTTACCATCCTAGCCACACCTCAACCCCCACTCTCTCATCATCCTCTACCCCCTTGAACTCTCCTGAACCCTCCCGACCTCCCTTCCGCCCCGCCATCGCTCTCACCTCGAGAGAGGAACCCGCTGCCCACTTCAACAGCGCCCAGTCGCCTTCCTCCTCTCGCCATCTCCCGCCCGGCCCCGCCGAGGTAGGCTCGCATTCCTCTCCCAAGCTGTCGCACCCCCGCGGCGCCTCGCCCCATTCCCACATGGCTGGCGGGTTCGCTAGCATCCACGTCGGGCTGGGCAGCCCCAAACTGGAGTTTGGCCGTGATTGGCCAGGGGGCAGTCGGCGAGAGAAGAGCATAGGGCCAGAGACGGCCGAGAGGGAGAAGCCGGCGCATACATCGGAGAGCTCTACCTCTAGCCTCTCGTCAGTGCGGTCGAAAGAGAAGCGAGGGAGTGGACTTGTGGATCGGGTATCCGGACTGCCGAGCCCGCCCGGCACGGAGAGTGACATTGCTTTGCCAGCGGACAAGAGCGGCGGTGTGTCGTCCTCGTCGTCGGCGACCCAGACAAGAGCGATGATGAGCGGCAGCCCCGAGAAGGTGAGTGTCTGCGGCATGAACACGCGGCTGCGATCGCCTCTGTGCACGAGCTAGGCTGACGGGATACATCGCCCTTGACTACCGTCGTCGTATAGACCGCGTCCCCACAGCGTCCACCCAGGTCTCCTCGACGCGTCTCTACCACATCATCGCCCAACCTCCTATCATCCCGCCGAACCTCCTCACACTCAGGCTCCTCAGCTACTCGCACGCCCGACTCGCCGCGCCTGCATGCGAATGCGATGAAGCTGAAAGGCGCAGCCGCGTCCATGTCGCGCTCTAGCTCGTCGACATCTGTCGTGACGGCCAGCCCCATCCTGGAGCAGAGGCGATCAGAGATCTTCGGTAGCGGAGGTGGCGGATCGCGAGGAAGTGTCGCGTCAGACATGTCGAGAAAGAGCAGCCACGCGTCCAGCGCGAGTCTGGGGGAGAGCAGAGGATCGTCGCCCCGGCGCAAGGGCCCGCCTCCTCTTGACCTTCACAGCTCTACAAGCTCGCGAGCCTCCTCCCCAGAGAAGACGGCTAAGAAGCTGCCACCCGTGAGCGGGTCGTTTGACAAGGACGAACGGCGGCCGTCTAGGCGGCTGAGCAACGGCTTGCACAGCGAGCCGCTTGAGGAGGAGGATATGCGGGAGAGAACGCATACGCGCCGGCGATCGCAGGGCGCTGTGCTGGATGAGAAGATCAAGGAGGCGGAGGAGAAGATAGTGCAGTCGAGCAGCAGCCGGACACGTCGCTCGTTGGATGTGGAAAGAGCCACGCCAGTGAGGGGCAGCATTCGACGTCAAGACTCATACAGTCGTGCCCAGGGCTCGCCTGGCCCGATGTCGTCGACTCTCAGGCGGAATGCTACGCTGTCGTCGGCATCAGCGTCAGCACCCAACGGCGATGTCCCAAGGAGGCGGGCGGAGGGGAGCTACGAGGAAGAGGACGAGGACATGAGGCAGGGGATTGGGGAACGGAGTGGCGGGAGTGGGAGTGGAAGCAGCAGGAGGAGAAAGGCCTTGCCGACCGACTTTCGTAATGGCGGTTTCGTGAGTTGAAGCTCATGGCTCTATCATACTGGTATCTTTGCGCAGTCGGACTGATAGCAACTCTCATTCGCAGTTCACGCCGTCGCCCAAGACCCAGCCGAATCAGGCGCCTGACGATGCCCCACCTTCATCGGCTCGTTCCACCCGCCTTCGCCAGGTCATAGACTCGCCCTCGCAATACAACAGTCCCTCACCTCTCCCTAGCCGGTTTTCCACCACCTCACGGATCGGTCGAGACTACGATGGCGGCGTTCCTTCCCCGTCTAGACCTTCAACTGCGGGTCGCATCGACGGGCTCGAGCGGTCGTCGACCATCGCTGGGATGCGAGGCGGCGAGACATCGGGATACTCTCGTCGTAACTGGAGCCAGTCCATATCTGGATTGCCTAAAGCGGCCGAGCCCGAGATGCTCGACCAACGGGGCTTGCCAAAAGACAGGTACCGCCCGGACAGCGTGCTGGAGGGAGCCGGAGACCGTACGCGCTACCAAGCTCGCGGCAGCGCCGAATCCGCTCTCACCGAGCGTGAACTCAGTCGTCGCGGCATGAGCATGCTCGTCAACGAGCGTGACCTCGCCAACGCCAGCGCTAGATCCCGCATAACATCTATCGCGCCAGGCGACTCTATCTCTGCCGTAGGCGCCAAGAGCGATCGCGAGGGGAGTAAGGACCCACTGGACGTGATCCGCCGGCTGGAAGAGCAGCGCGCTCAATCTAAGCGCCGCTGGGACCACATGCCCCGCCCCTCCACGTCCATGTCAAGCATGCGGGACATCTACCAGAACCCGCCGCGGACAGCGCCGGTGGAGTCGGTCTTGCCTCCCCGGAGGAGCATGGACCAGGACACGCTGGTGAGCCCGTCGTACGGCCGAGGCGGTGCGTCAAGGCTGTCACTCCGGCCCATGACGGAGCCCAGGCATAAGCGAAGCTACACAAGTCTGGGCGGGCAGTCGAGCGCGAGTCTCGACCAGGCGCAACCGCCGTCGACAGAGCACGGGAGACTGCTGTTTGAAGCATTTCGTGGGCTCGAAAGCAAGCTCGGGCAGGAAGGTCTGCCGTCGCCGGAGCTCATGGGCGCGTTTGGGTCGGCAGCGCGTACCTCGGAGACTGTGAACAGCACTCTCGGTGCGGCGTTTGAGCTCGCCAACCAGATCTCTCTCGAGGCGGTGGTGGAGGACGACTCGGCAAAGGTCCGGGAAGGTTACACGGCGCTGGTGATGTTGCTCAGGGAAGCGGGGAAGGCGAGCGACCAGAATATGCGGGACATGACGCGTGTGATGCTCGATCTCCCCAAGGTCCTTCGACAAGGCAGGGCCACGCAGCCGCTCACCCCCTCGAGCTCGATGCGATTGCGCAGATCAGAGTCACTGGCGACGTCGTCGGCATTCGATCAGATCAGGGCGGGCGGGATGTCGGATGAGCGAGTGAGAAGATGGCAACCGTCGGCGGCGTCGATGTACAATGACCAAGGGGCGGACCGCTCGCCATACCAGAGCTGCTACAGCGTCGACACTCCGCGCCGAAGCTTTGACGTGCTTCGCGCGTCAACGTCTATCGGCGAGTCCTACTCGCCCTCCCCGCGACCTCCTCGCGAGCGACCAGGTTCCACCGTCTCTTCGCTGGTCTCCAAGGTGCGGAGTATGGGCTTGACCCCTCGCAAGGGCCCCTTGTCCCCCAAGACGGACCTGTCAACCATTGAGCAATCCCCTCCCCAACCTCAGGTCCCCCAGGTGCCTAACAACCCCTCCCTCGCCCCTGCCACCAAACCGCGCTCCTCTCTCTCATCTTCCTCTCGCTCGGTCTCACCCGAGAAGCCAAAGACCAACGTGCTCAAAAAGAAGCCTTCCGTCGCGTCCAACCACACCGTCCGCGGGTCAAGCTTCCTCCCGCAAGGGTCGCGCAGCAAGGCTACAACGGCGGTGAGCCAGGTGACGGCAGGGGACAGGAGCCCGCCCATGTCTATACGCTCGGGACGAACGCTGGAGATGGATGACGAGCCAAACTCACCCATGAGCCGGTTCAGCTTCCAGTCGCAACGCGAGGCTGCACACTCTGAGGACGACGGGGAAGGGGAGACTGATGGGTGGGGCGCTGGCGGAAGCTACCAGTCGTTCGAGGGGAATGCTATTTCGGTGCTGGAGAGGAATTTAGTGGATGCGGCCAAGGCTAGGGAGGAAGGGGAGGCGGGGTGGAAGGGGAAGGGGAAAGAGATGGAGGTGGAGAGGGAGAGGGAGAGTAATGTGGAAGAGGGGAGGGGAAAGAAGATGACGGAGAGGTTCAAGGCGAGCTGGAGGAGGAACTCTAGCAGGCCAGAGGGTGGCTCATAGGTGTGAGAGGGGGGTATGGGGCAATCTTTTGGTTATTCAGTCAGTCCAAAGCCCACGCACAAGGGATTTGCAAGTCCTGCGCCGATGAAGCATGTGATCGAGTACTTTACCGGCATTCATATAACTACAGACATCAACAGCTCTATATACAGTACTCTACATACTGTACAACCAACGAAGGTGACGTAGGCGACGTGAATGTCGCGGACCAAGCTAAAAGGATAGAGGAGCGAAAACGAAAGTGCACGCTAATAAATATCAGAACACTACAAGAAAGAAAGAGAAACGGACACTGGTCCTTCAATTATACGATCACCAGACCCAATCCCCAATGTCTATACACCCCTGCTCAAACATCAGCGTCCGTCAATGTCCCAAACCCATGACGCAGTAACTCACCACTCCCGACTCTTCTTCAATTTGCCTCGCTCTTGAGCCTCTCCTCCTCCTCCTTATACTTCTCTTGACAACTCCAAATTTGATCGTCAAGCTCCTTCACCAACGCACCCGCCTCCTCCCTCAATGGATCGAACGTCGCTTCTTTCGCCGTGGCCGCCCACTTCTTGCGCCGAGCCATCAGATCCGTGATATCGTCTTTCAGCCGTTGGAGCTTGGCTGAAGTAAGGGATCTCTTGGGGGCGGATGTGTTGTCGCTGGAGCGGGCAAGCTTGCTCGGGGACGGAGACGACGGTGAAGGCGGCATACCCGCGCGCGACGGTCCAGAAGTAGACAGCCGAGGGGCCTTCTTTACAGGTGCCTTCTTGACAGGCGCGTTCGCCTTGCCTATATCAACCCCATCTCCAGACCTTCTCGGGGCAGGCTTAGCCGCAAGCGCCCGCTTCCTTGGGCGCCTCTCATCCTCCGACTTGGAGATGTCGGACGATGAGTCTGAGTCGGAGGATGAAGAAGAGTCAGGGCTCTGTATCCGCCGGCGTTCCTTCCTGGCAAAGGCCGGTACGACCGATCTCTTGGGTTTGGGTTTGGTCGCCGCTGACGCAGAGTTATTGCGCTTGACACCGCTCAGCTCCTTGCCCTGGACCTCATGCTTCTCCGCCGCAGAGTCTTTGCTCGCTCCTTCCACCTTGGATACGCCGGGCAACACCGCCGACGCCTTCTTCGGCTTCAATCCATCGGCACCCGCCTTGGCCTTCACCGGTTGAAGGCCACCCTTCTTTCCCGCCAGCTTCAAACCCGACCCTAATCCCGCCCCTCCACTGATCTTCTTCACCGTGGGCCCCGTGGCCGCTTCCCGCTCCTCCGTCTTCTGCACCTTGGCAGGTGACCGTCCCGTCTCTCTCTCTTCGTCCATCTCCAAGCGTTTCTTGGTGGTAGGGGTGGACAAAGAGGACTTCGCTTTCACGGTGGCCGGAGTGCAGCTCCTGGATGCCGTGGGTGTCGAAGCGGCTACCTGACGTGCAGAGGTATCCGCAACGGTCTCCTTTGCCACCGAGCTCATCGTCGGAGGCTTGGTAGCCGCGCTAGCCGGGTAGGGAACTTGAACGTTCTCCACCTTGTCGTCGTCAGATGAACCGATCGCCCACTCTCCCAACGAGCCCATGTCGTCATCGTCTGACGAGGATTCGTCCAGCGGGTCATGGTACACGAAGGGGACGGGAGGTGTAGAAGGGGGCTCATCTAGGGCAGTGGCGACAGCGGGTGGGACGGGAGAGAGCGGGGACGAGCGTGAGCTCGACACGGCCGGGTCTGGGGCTGGGACGGAGTGGGCGATGCGGGAGGGCGAGCGGACAGTTTGTGTGTTGGTAAACACCGCCTGGGTCGAAACATAAGCACCCTGCACTGAACGTGTCTTTGCTAAACCATGACGTACCTTATCCACTTGCTCTTCGCGTCGCTCAGACGTCTTTGGCGCTGCCATTTCAGAAGTTTGAGGCAGAGGACCCGCCGCTTGAACAGCCTGTAATGCGACCGCGGATGTCAGCTTGGCGACAGTGCTTCCTGCAGATATTCGGTGACGTACCTGTTCAGGCTGCGCTGTTGAAGGCTGAAAAGGCTCTCCATCAAACTTCTCAACCCACTCCTTCGACATGTCTTTCCACCTGAACCGCGCCGTCGGCACCTTCGGCCCCGCCACCCTTCTCGACACCACCCACTTTGTCGGGCGGCCCCGCTCGTCCGGCTCGGCAAGCTCGTCGGCTTTGGCGTCCATCCACTTCTTGATACTCTTATCTACAGCCTTAGTGCTGATGCCCGCAGCTACCTCAGACGGGATAGGAATATCCGCCTGCCCAGTGAACATGGTCAAGGGCCAGATGTGGTACTTTTGCTCAGTGATGGGGGTAACCACCGCCATAAAAGACGTCTTGTCGTTGCTGTGCTTGTCGTTCATGAAGGCGACGTGGCGGGTGGGTATTCCGTGCTCGTCGAGCGCCGACATCTTTGTCCACTGCTTGTCGCGCCATATGTTGTATTGCCGGGCATCAGTCTTGCAGAGGTAAGAGCCAGGGATGGTGACGCTGTAGCGGTACTCCTTGTCGATGGGTGTTCCCTTGGGAGGCCGACCCTGCACGACCTCCAGCGGCTGAGGTTGGCGCTGGACAGGAGGCCGGGCAGGAGGTGGGACAGGAGTAAGAGCGCTTGGGACAGGAGGCTGAGTGGATGCGGCAGAAGGCTGAGTGGATGGGGCAGGAGGGAGAGAGGCGGCGTGCGGAATGGGTGGCGTGACGGGCAGAGGAGATTCGACGGGTGGCGGTGGTAACGGTGGTAAAGGCGGAGTAGTGGGCGGGGCATATGCTGTAGGCGGGACAGACTGGCCCGGCGCTCGGCACGTCTCTTCGACCTGCACTGGCCGTTCTTCCTCCGGCTCCCGCATGACAGACTCGGCTGGCGTGGGCATGCGCAGCCCCTCCGCCTCCGCCGACACCCCCATGATTCCCTTCTTAACGAGCTCCATGCTCCCCCTCCTCGGTGCGAGCGACGGCGACGGCGTGGGGAGATGCTCTCGACCAAACACCATCCCGTCCTCGGGTCTCCGCGTCTCGCCCCACATACCCTGCTCATCGCATCCACCGTCCTGCCCCCCCGTCTCCCCCTCCCAACCCAGCATTTCCATGCTCTCGTCCTTCACTTCCTCCTTCTCCCTCTCCACCTTCATCTCCATAGACGGGCCCTTCTCCGGTGCCCGGTACTCCCATGTGAAGACAACGCCCTCCCGCACCCAGGATTTCATGCAGATCCGCTTGCCCACTTGGGCGAGTTCGGCATTGAGTTGCGCTTCAAAGACACTTCGCGCGGCGTCGCGCGTGTAGCCATCGCCAGAGAAGCAGCCGCCGGGGCACTCGTCCATGCTGTTACCAGACAAGTCAGCTCAGATACCATACGATACCTTACGCTCGATCTATGGGCGGGAAAGAACTTACACAAGCATGATCTGGTTCTCGTGGTCATCCTCCTCCATCTTCAACACCGACTTGTACTCCTCCACCTCTGTCTTGACGGCATCCCTGTCTTCCTTCGTTACTACTGTCCCGTCCTCCGATGCCACCTCAGAATCGATGTCCATGTCCTCCTGCTCTTCTTCATCCGCCACCTCATCCCCGAACAGCGACCGCACTTCGTCCAAGTCCAGGCCCGATTCATCGCCACCGCCTTCCCCGCTTTGCACTGCCTCCTCTCCGCTACCAGATTCGTCGTACGATGGCGCCTTCATGGGTTGGGGCGTCTTCTCCAGCAACATGTCCGTATCCATGTACATCGGATCATGCTCGTCATGCTCGTCGTGCTCAGCATGCTCCTCTTCACCCCCCGTGGCGGGCGGCTGGCCCTCTATGTGAGGAACAGACGATGCACCCCGGAAAACCGATGGCGACAGCGCCGTGATGTCGACCCGAAATGCCGGGGTGGTAGGTGTAGTGGGAGGAGAGGAAAGGGGGGGCGCCTGCTGGATTGGTGGAGTAGCGGGTGGGGGCGCTGGAGGCGCCTGGGCGACAGCCGGAGTATGCATGGGGGGAGTGGGGCCGGGGGGGAAAGGCCTTCTGATGTGTGGTGGGGCATCCCGAAGGGCTCTAGGTCCGGTTGGGATGGGATGCTTGACAGTACTCGCCGATGTGGCAGGGGGGTTGCGAGGGAAGGCGGCCCGCGCGGCGGTCGCGGGAGGGGTGTCAAGCCCCTTGTCGATGGAGGGCACGGGACAAGGCGTCTTCAGATCGGGCATCTTGGTAGAGACGACAGGCGGGGTCGTCGAAGGGGGTATGGAGAAGGAGATTTTGGCACGAGGACAGAAGGATGCAGACTTTTCCTGGCTCGGCGCCGCCTGCATCGCGCTCGGTCCTACATCTGGGAAGAGCATGAGCGGCGGAGTGGGCGGGGTGGGTGTCTCTGGCGGCGACACTCGCGATGGCTCTGGGATTATAGCCGACGCGGTTGTCGATGTAGATGGGAGAGATGGTGATGGGGATCTTCCTCGTGGATACGGGTGATCACCGGCGTTCCCTTGAGAAGCAAGCACCATCGGCTCCCCACACACTGTTTGTCCGCATCCCGCACTGTCTTCCCCATCACACGCCCCTCGATCGTGCACTCCATCACTACTGCTAGCACGCGGGCGTGGGGGTGACCGCCCCCCACTCTCGCCCGCAGAGTCGGGGCTGCTCGACCGCCGGTCCGGGCGATAGCAGTCTGCTTTAAAAACATCGCGGGGCTCGACGTTGGTCGAGCAAGCCCCCAGGCGCGGATCGACTGGCGCTGGGGGCCCCCAACGAGCAGCTCGAGGATGGAGGGGGACGAAATTCGCTGACGTCCCCTCGCTGTGGCCCATGTCTCCCCCGTTGTGCTGCTCCCTACGCCGCGCTTTCCCCATCTCTCTCTCTCTTCCCAGGGGGGCAATGAGCCCGAACGCTCGCCACTAGACGTCCGGCTGCGTCCTCGTTTACTCAGGCCCCGCGATAAACGCGGGGCACGGGGACGGTGGCCGTTGCCAGCGAGTAGTGGGTTGACCCACGTATTGGAAGGGCTGCCGACCACCATAATTGTTGCTTCTAGATAGGCTTGGATGGGTCAGTAACAGTATGCGCTTACGAGTCGTTTGTGCGAGTAGGTACGACTCCACAACAAGAACTCACGTCTCTCTCCACCAGCCGGCGCGATGGTGGAGCGTGAAGTTGTGGACGAGGGTGACTTGCTCTGGGTGCTGTTGTGTTGTCTTGGGGTGTATAGTATAGTTCAAGGCCATGTATGTATAGGGAGCAAAGATGGAATACCAGAAGAGTATACTCTGTATCCCAAAGAACCCACCGGGACGACGCAGGACGGCAGGAATGGTGCGAATGTACTGGACCGACCGGACGGCCTCCACCGAGCCTGCCAAAACGCGACCTAAACCGACCCAAAGCGACCCATCCGCTGTCGCGGGGAAGGTCGGGGCAGCCGAGCGACCGACATCCGGCGGAGCGGGGGCGGCCGGGTGCTATAAGCATTGTCATCTCTCCTCGCCTTTTGGTCAAGACGACACGACGCGACGCCCATCTTCTTTCGCCGAGTGAACGACTGTCATGACTTTGACAAGGGCTAATGCTATGTGCTATGTCAAGGCGGCGGCATTCCGCCGGGCTTCAAGTTGAAATGTATGTACTGTATGTATCATGATGATCCCTCTGTCTACATGATAGAGAACGTCGTCCACCACTACTACAGCCATCCACTCCAGAGTCAACAGCAAATCCCTGTCATCTTGACGAGAACTGGTGAAGATGCGTAAGTACAATTCCACTGACTGGTTGACACGTTCCGTCTGACCATCCGCAGTAGATAAATCTCAACTTCACGCCAAGCTGTGTCGTCAACGTTCGCCAGAACCGCGAAACAGATTTCGAGCGACGATCAGAGACAAGGCTGTCTGGTAGACCGTGCTGAGAGAAGATGTGCGTGATGAAGAGGGTGGCTAGGCCTGGAGTCGAGAGAGTTCTGTTGGTGGGGATAAAGATGGACCACTCGGTAAGTCGGTCTACAATCACCAGAATTGAGTCAAAGCCGTGGGAGATCGGCAGAGGCTCGATGAGCCACGGCGCATGAGCAACCTCGAGTGGGTGGAGGTGCGGATGCGGGCGTTGATGAGAGACTTTTGAACGCTGACATATATCACAGCCCGAAACATAAGCTTCGACATCACGGCGCAATCCAGTCCAAATGTAGTCACGAGCAATTAGCTCGTATGTCTTGGTGATGCCAGGATGTCCAGCAAGAGGTGAGTCGTGGCGAGCACGAAGAATTTTCAAGCGAGCGTCATTGATGTCTGGAACATAGGTGCGGTGGTCAAGAAGAAGAAATCCTTGGTTTTGACCAGGAGGGGTTGGAGAGAGAGGTGAGATGATGAGTGCGAGCGAGCTGAGGCAAAGAATGCGGTGTAGGCTTGACCTGCTGACAAGTTGGGTGGTTGCAGGATACGCAAACAACTGCCATCATCTCGTCTCGAATTTGAGAAATGTGAGTGTCTTCCTTGATTCCATCAAGGATATCAATATCGTCCACGAAATAGTCCCGGTCTGATAAAACGGGCGTAGTCACAGCAACTCGAGCAAGTGCACGAAGCACAGGACGAGCATCGGCAGCTGTAGGAGCAAGAGCGGGTGATGAGGGAACTGAGAAGGGCGGCAGAGCTGGGAGATGCTGGCGAGGGGCAAAAACTCAGACTCGCTCCATGGAGGTGTCGCTGCGCTGGAGGGCACGAATGAAGGGGCAGAGCTGGAGGGATTTAGGGTACAGCAGGTGAGCTTACAATAGACGACACCACAGGTATTTCGTCACACCCCCCAGCTGACGTCTTCAACCTCCAGAATCCCACTAACAAGGTCCGAGGTCACGCCAACACCCCCTCTTCCAGCAAGGCCGCTCCTACCAACAACTCCCACGCAGCTGCCTCGCGAAACGACCTCCTCCCGAGCGCCTCAATTGCAACCCCTCCTCTCCGCATCGTCACGCGTCAGAGATACCAGACCACCTTGGGACAGGCTCGTTCGACCAAGGCAACAGACAATCTGACAAGCCCACCGAAGGCCGCGAAGCCCCTTCCCGCCGTTCCGACCCCCCCTACGCTGCCCCCTCGTCGACAGGAGTGATACGTGCCGCTGCAGAGACAATATACCCTTCTATATACCCCTCACTCTTCTGGTCATAATAGGTCCCTTGTATCACCCATGCATGAACAAAATCGCTTGTTGCCTTCACCGTGTGCTGAAGGACGAGGAGAGTGGGAGGATCGAGTGGCTGCGCAGCGGACGACTTGAGGAAGAACCACACAGGCAGAAATGGTATGGACGTGGCTGGAAGGGGGTTAAGAGACTTTCATGGGATCTAGATACGTCTAATGGAACTTCACCATCATCGTCAACATCGCGGACACTGTCTAGGGTGGCTAGGATGGCGCAGCTACTCACCTGATAGCATATACGGGCCTCGTCCCCATGTACCTCGCCCTGTACCTCTAAGACCAGCCCCACATCTGACCATCAAACAGTCTGCCATCCTCCTTCTCCTCGCCGTACCACGCGACAGCAAGAAGGAGGCCGTCGATCTCCTGTCTCCTCCCGCTCCTCGCCTCCCTCCCAGGTAACTTCTTCCAAGTATCCACAAGTTCACTCTCAGGATCTAAGCCCCACGCCCACCCGAGGCTATGCCCCGCCTCCACTGCCAGTTCGTCGAAAGCCCGGAGCACCACTGGAAGCTGCACCGGCTTCAGGTTTGAGACGTAGGTCACGAGAAGCCGAGATCCTATGGCTTTGTTGTTGAGTGCGAAGAGGACGATGGTGTCGTCCTGGGTGTTGCCGGAAGGAAGGCGGATGCGTAGACCGAGGGGAATGTTGTCGCGGATGGGTGGGTTGTTCCAGTCTCCCAAGGTTTGGATGAAGGTCAGAGCACCAGGGGAAGCCGGGTCATGGGCGAAAAGAGAGTGCTCGGAGGTATCCGCCCGCTGGAGCTGAGCCTTCAAGCGGGCTGAGAGCTCGTCGGTGACAGACGGCATGTCCTCTTGGTACAGCCACTCGACAGAGCTGTCGATCGTACCCTCTGGAGGCAAGATCTTCCACACGACCTCGGAGCTCGACGAGTCATCGACGACCCACCCTGGGCGCGTCGTGCCGATTGAGCAGCGAGCGTAGAAGTTGGATCCCACGTCTGTCCACAGGATAGATCCCACCGCTTTGGGTAACATGGAGGAGGGGAAAGGGGGGATGTAGTCGGCCTGCTGGGGGCCGCCCCAAGACTTGGGTATGGGAGGTAGGGTGTTGAGTGGACCGAGGTGGTGGTGGAGTAGGCTCAGCATACGCGTGGCGTACCCTTTGCCTGTCAAGTGTCAGCTGTGCGAATGAAGTGCTCGATTCAAGGACTTTCAGCTCACGAAGGTGATCTTGTGGAGTAACAACCGATGCGAGAGCATACACTGTCCCTTCTTCGACTTCATTAGAGCCCTTGCGCTTTACCCAGCCCCTTCGACGATATCTGTGGGGCACATGTCAGCGGTGGTCACACCTTTCGTCGCGTACTTGTAGGCTTGGGAAGCACTCACGTCTCGCAACCGGAGAACAGCTGGCCCTCAGGATCACCTGCCTTCACGAGGGCCCTATCCCACACGAGAAATGTCAGATTCACAGTAGTCATTTGGAATGGCAGGTGGTTGAGACTCACCAAGTGAGGAAGGCATGATCTTTGCCCCAAGCTGCCTCTTTCTTCTCACGTTGAATTATGCCCCAGTACTCCTGCGCATCGTTAGCCGTGGTTCTCAACTCCAATACCCCAGTCTCTGCGTGTTACACAAACCCCCCAGGTGGCACCCTTGTTCCATATCGCATAGCAAGCTCGGGCGTGTTGCTCTTGCTGAGCTTGGTTCGCCACGCGAACAGTGAAGGCAGCTAGGTCAGTGGTGGGTTGGCTGCTTGATGGTGACATTGTGAGCGATAGGTGCTTTCAAAAGCTCGCAGATACAGTCTGATGATCACGTACCGGATGGAGACCATCGCCTTTCCATCTTATCTGATGCTGCTGCTTCTCTGGTTGCCCCGTGCTGGCCATGTCAACATCCCTTCCCATCACGCGGGCTGCCGGCGATGAGGGGAAGAAGGGTGACATTTGAACGTCGCAAAATTTGAAGCTGTTTGCATATACATGCGAAGTTCACCGACTGCTGTCTCCCTCACCTACGATAGTAGTCAGCAGAGCAGAGATGCCTCGTTGTTCGTTCGCTGGCGATGATAGCAGTCGACCCATAAGAAGACGCGACTTGATGCAGCTCCCAGCCTCCCACCGCGGCGCGTGCCTACCAGAAGATAGGCGTGCTTCAGCGCCACAACAACTCCACCGCGCGCGTCACCGTGATCTTTCCTCGCCGTTCTTCAGAGAGCGCTGCTGTTGTTGATTTTGGCCACAAACTCAATACAAGCACTCCCGCACCCTCTTCTCTCTCCCCTCTCACCCTCACAAAAGCCTCTCCAACATGCAGGCGACCCCCGAGGCCCTCGCGGCCCTTTCCTCCTACCTGTCCTCCACCGTCTCGCCCGACGCACACACCCGCCAGAACGCAGAGAAGTCCCTCCGCACGGGCGAAGCCTCCCCGGGCTTCTTGCTGCTCGTTCTCCAGATCGTCCAGAGCGACGGTATCGACATGGTTGTGCGCCAGGCCGGTGGTGTGTACTTTAAGAACACAGTGAAGAGGTTGTGGGCCGGTGAAGAAGTGAGTGTTGTTGTTTGTTTGCACCCGCCAGCTGCCCTGAGCGCTGGTAGGCGAGGGCTGGGGTGTTCGAAAGTGGGCGGCAAGCTGACTGATTCTGGCCATTTTAGGAGACGCAAATCTCGCCTGCGGACAAGACGGCGATCAAGACCCAGCTGGTGCCGCTTATGATTGCGCTGGGTACGCCCCAGACGGCCAGGCTGCAGAGCCAGATCGGAGAAGGATTGAGCTATGTTGCGTCTCTCGACTTTCCTCACGAGTGGGAAGGTCTTTGCGACGTAAGTACCTTCCAGATGCTAGGCTGAATCATAGCTGTGTCCAGGTGCTGATGAAGGTCTGTGTAGGAACTGGTCAACTCGCTTACACCCAACAATTTTGTCATCAACAACGGTGTCTTGGCCACTGCCCACTCCATCTTCAAGCGGTAAGCTGAATGACTGGATCTCCACTGAGCTTCACTGACACCACTGTTACACAGCTGGAGATCTCAGTTCCGTACCGATGCTCTCTACTCTGAGATCAACTTTGTCCTTTCCCGCTTTTGCGAGCCGTACTACCAGCTCTTCCAGCACGTCGACCAGCTCCTCCAAACCCCCGCCGCCTCCCTCCCTGCCAACTCCTCCCTCCCTCTCCTCGCGCAGACACTCCTCCTCCTCGTTCAGCTCTTCCACGACCTGTCGAGCCAGGACCTGCCGCCGTTCTTTGAGGACCACATGGAAGAGTTCATGGGTGGGGCTCAGCAGGGGTGGTTGAGGAAGTACCTTGACTGGGAGGTGCCGGAGCTCAAGGGCGATGTGAGTTCCCAAATGGCTATCGGTGCTCGTCCGGTAAACAAGAACTCACCCAGCGATATAGGACGATGACGAGGCCCCCGGTCCTCTGCAAAAGATCCGCTCGTCCATCTGCGAGATCGCCGAGCTCTACGCGCAGAAGTACTCGGACGTTTTCACTCAGCTCGGGAGCTTTGTGGACGGCGTGTGGAACATGTTGACCAGGGTCGGTCCGGGAGCAAGGGAGGACGTTGTGAGTGGCTCGTTGCGGCACATACCGATGTTGGATTAGAACTGACTCAGTGCGGTTGGTAGCTTGTGTCTCGAGCGCTCAAGTTCTTGTCTGTCGTGGTCAAGATGGGCAACCACCGCGCGATGTTTGCTGCTCCAGAGACGCTGAACGCGTTCTGCGAGAAGATCATCCTGCCCAACATGTCCTTGCGGGGTGAGTAGATGAATATGGTTGCGTGAGCCCGGAACTGATCATCTATCACAGAAAACGAGGAGGAGATGTTTGAGGACGACCCCATGGAGTACATCCGACGCGACTTGGAGCCTTCGACCGGTGAGCAGCTGCCGACCTGAGTATGTTCTTACATGGTGAAGCTGATAAAGCTATGCAGAGAGCGACACCAGGCGACAGGCAGCCACGGACTTTACGCGGGCGTTGATGGAGCTCTTCGAGAAGGAGGTGACTGACATCATCAAGGGCTACATTACCGCCTTCCTTGGTGTACGTATCGCTACTATGTCCTGACTTTACTTATCGGCTGACTCTGGCTACTTAGAACTACAACAAGGACCCCAAGGAGAACTGGAAGTCCAAGGACACTGCCATCTACTTGCTCACGTCTATCGCGTCGAGAGGCTCCACCCAGCAGGTCGGTCGTGACGGTATCGCGGCGCAAAGATTAGTCGCTGACGTCCCGACGACAATAGCTCGGTGTCACGTCGACCAACGTGCTTGTTGACGTTGTGCAGTTCTTTGGCGAGAACGTCTTCCATGACCTCCAGGCGGCACAGGGTGCTGTTCACCCCATCCTCATTGTGGACGCCATCAAGTTCTTGTATACTTTCCGTAACCAGGTCAGTTAAAGTGGCATACGACTCTGGTTTTATAGCTTCGGCTGACGGCAGAAAATTGCAGCTCACCAAGGAGCAACTGGTCTCTGTCCTCCCCCTCCTTGTCCAACACCTCGCCTCAGACAACTACGTCATCTCGTCTTACGCTGCGATCACTATTGAGCGTATCTTATTCATCAAGGTCGAGAGGCAGGCGCTGTACGTGTGATGTACTGCTAGAGTCTACGCGGGCGAGTGCTAACGTGCGAGCGACTTCTAGGTTCACCCAGGCCGACATCAGGCCTTACGCGGAGAACATCCTCATGGCGCTGTTCGCGAACATTGAGAAGGGTGGTACCCCGGAGAAGATTGCGGAGAACGACTATTTGATGAAGTGTACGTTGCGCCTCCAGTTGGACCTGACCTTCCTGAGCTGACGTAGAGAGAGGACAGGTGCTATGCGCGTCATCATCACCGCCCGCCAATCCCTCACGCCCGTGTACCAGGGCATCCTTACCCGTCTCGTTAACATCCTCGGCGAGATCAGCAAGAACCCGAGCAACCCCAGGTTCAACCAGTACTGCTTCGAGAGCGTGTCGGCTCTTGTCCGCTTTGTGTGTGAGGGGTCGCCCGATGCGCTTGTGACGTTTGAGCAGGCGTTGTTTGGGCCGGCACAGCACATTTTGGCGAACGATGTCGTCGGTCAGTTGTCTGGTCCCTCCTTTGGTTATGTCGTACAGGAGACTGACCACTGCGCTTCTAGAGTTCATGCCCTACATCCTCCAGATCCTCGCCCAGCTCCTCGAGCTTCACCCCCCTACCGAGCTCACCTCCGAGTACCAGCAGCTCCTCGGCCCGCTGCTCCACGCAAGTCTCTGGGAGCAGCGCGGAAACATCCCCGCCCTCGCCCGGATATGGAAGGCCCTCCTTATGCGCGGTGCGGACATGATCGCCAGCCAGGGCCAGGTGCAGAGCTTGTTGGGTATCTTCCAGAGGCTCGTGGGGAGCAAGGTGAATGATGTGTTTGCGTTTGAGCTTGTGCAGGGGTTGTACGAGTTCGTGCCTCTGTGAGTGCAGCCTATCCGTGAGAATTATGTGGGATGAGGCTGACCATGTGATAGCGAGGTGATGCAACCGTTCTCCCAGACGGTGTTCATGCTGCTCCTCAACAGGCTGCAGAGCAAGCCGTCGCCGCAGTTCAACCACTGCTTCGTGTACTTCTTTGCGTTCATCGCGAACTTGGACAAGGTCGGACCCGACTTTTTGATTGCCGTCCTTGACGCTGTGCAACCTGGGTAAGCACTCCCCTCCTTCCTGAGACCGGATAGTCTGAGTACTGACGCCCTCGCCCGACAGTCTTTTCGGCAACCTCCTCACTGGTGTCATCCTCTCTAACACCCAGAAGGTCACGACCCGTCACAGGAAGCTGGTGGAGGTGGGATTGACAAAGATGTTGACGAAGAGCGAGAGCCTGTTGGTTGCCCCCAACAACCAGTACTGGTGGGTGCCTATTGCATTGGCTTACCCAACTTGACACCATACTAACGCCATACATTTTTCAGGCCCCCCATCTTCCTCGCTCTCCTCGACCTGTTCACCCTCCCCCAGGACATCACCTACACCAACCCCGACGCCGGCGCCGACCTTGCAGAGCTCGACCCGGAGGACACGGGATTCCAGTCGAGCTTCTCGAAGTTGGGCGCGAGCGAGAAGACTGTGCGGGACCCGGCGGCTGGGGTGGGCAACACGAAGGAGTTTGCGAGCAAGGAGTTGGGGATGAGGTCGGCTGCAAAGCCTGGTGTGGTGAGTCATGTGCTTGTGGCTATGTGTTGGGAGATGTTGCTGACAGGGCGTGGGGATAGCTTGGGCCTCTTATCGAGGCGGCGCAGAAGGAGGAGGGAGCGACTGTGTCTGGATTCATCCAGTTCATGGGGGCCAATGGGTATGTTTATAGAGCGAAGCTGTTGGACACAACGGATCGGAACTGACATATGAACGTATAGGCATACGATCGTGTAGATGAGGACCTGTAGCGGACGAACGACCAACATCCAACAATGCATTATTCCGTGGCTTATCGACGTCTGACCTTCATCCACCAGGATAACTACAAGTACTGTTCATTCGGAACATACACATAGTCATACTCCAACCTCGTGTGTTTTTCCACCGTCTGGGACTGCCCATATTCGTCAAGCGGGTAGGTGTACACAGACCCACCGACACTGGACGGAACAGGATCGCGCACGACCCTCATCTCATCTAAATAAAACTCACCACCACCCTGCTGACCTTCGGGCTGGGCTCTGGAGGCTTTTCGCCTCTCAGTACGCATCCACGCTAACACCTGAGGTCGACTGGACCTTTGCCCCCAAGGTGAGTCCCACTGACGCTCAGGGGGGACCCCGGGTCGCGTACCGTTGTACATGGCCGTGTCCACCGTGCTGTGGTCAAACGTCGGGTCTTCGGTAGGGTTCAGAGTTGTCTGGCGTAGGGGATGGTCTTCGGGCAGCGTGATTCTTATGATTGATGGTTCCACATTTTTGGTCGTCTCGTCTACCTCCAACTCCGAGTCCGCTTTCAGCTGACTAACTACCACTCGATTACAGTGTAGACGCTCTGAACCTTCAAACATCAAACCAGTTGTCGAGGGGATCAAGGTGGTGTCGAGCAACACTGACGATCTTTGAGTTGTGTTGCGGACAGGCAGAGGTCCATCACTGTGTGCAAAGCGGGTATTGGGAGGCTGGACGCTGACAGTGATCTTATATGGTGAGTCCCATCCCTCATTGGAATGGAAAAGGGCAGACGTGGCGGTGGAACCGTCTGAGAAGAACTCTCTGACAGGAGCGTCGTTGGCATACATGTTCCTTAGGACGTCGGATATATCGTTCTTGTGAAGCTATGCTCTGCAGCTGATCGTTTTGAGGTGTGTGTGTTGTGAAACCGTTTACCGAAATGGTTGCTCTTGCAAGAGTAGCTTTATATTGGCGCAGCATGCAAATACTCCGGCTTCTACTGTGCAATGCCACACCTATCGTTTAGGGCATTATCTTTTCATTCATTTGTAGTCCTATATGACAACCTTTGTCCTCAGTGCATCTCTCAAATGACCTTCTATTGAGGATGGACCGTCCACCATGCTTCCGAGACGGAAGGAAGAGTACAAGTCCCGATTTCATCGGATAGCGATTCAAGAGCACAGGGCTTCTAGTCGAAGTAGTGGGTGGAAGCTGCAAGATGAACAGACATCTCATTACCGGTCTATGGGTATGAAGCTCCAGCCGAAGTCTGATATGATACACGGTCGCGCAGTGCGCATACATATAGAGTACAGTACACGTTACAAGCTGAAAAAGATATTCTATGCACTAAATGCGATCATTCACACAACCTCTGTCTCCCCACAGATAACACGGATGAACTTCCCCCACCTCTCCACACACTCCGCCACATCACCATACACCCCCTTCCCGCCCGCCTTCATAAGCGGGAACATCTCCTTATGCGACGTCCCACAGTCCGGGCACTTCATCCGCACCCGCTCGAAAGCCGCTTTGCTCGTCGCGTGGGAGGCACACCGGTCTGATAGCTCGAGGTGCACGAGTCGTTCCCATCGTTTCATCGCGAGAAGCGGAGGAGTGCGGTGGGTCGTTGCGCCCGGGAGAAAGGAGGTGGTGAGG
The DNA here is from genome assembly GCA_036427605.1 of Cryptococcus sp. DSM 104549. Taxonomy (NCBI): domain Eukaryota; kingdom Fungi; phylum Basidiomycota; class Tremellomycetes; order Tremellales; family Cryptococcaceae; genus Cryptococcus; species Cryptococcus jaspeensis. The sequence continues at coordinate 305,137 of CP144047.1, forward strand.
GTACCGCTTCGCTGGAGAGAGGCTGGGGAGGAGGTCGTGCGGTGGCGAGGAGGAGTGGGAGGGAGGGGGAAGATGTCGAGGAGGATAGGAGTCTTGGACTGGCATTCTGCGACGAGGTGTCAGCGACATTAACGGCGGTGGTGTGAAGTAGACGTACGGTGTGTCCATTGGCTGATGCGGCGCGGCACATTGTCGGTCCTGCCCACTTTGTACACCGACAAGTCGTCCGTCTCCAGATCTACGATCGCCCAACACACTTCAGCTTCTGTAACTTGTGCTTCCTGCAAAGGAGATCTCACCTTTCAATTCATACGCGTAAAGGAAACCAGGCTCCTCCTAGAGAAAGCAAGAGAGTCAGCATCTCTGGAGAGTGTAGGAACGCTGAGGATTCAGATACCTTGGCCGTGAGATTACTCTCCATCGTCATTCGCAGCAGAGTCTGGGTCTGCTGCCCGATATCAAGGGGTATGTAGTCTGTGTCATCGCAGTCAGCAAGTACTCACAATGTAGTCGCCGTGAACGATGACTCACCGCCAAAGTCGACCCAGACCCCTGCTTTCCTTCCCTTCCCTCTCCAATAGAACCCCTTCGCATTGCATATCATTCCCGCATGATCTTTGCAATACCTCCCCATCACCCTCTCGCTCCGCACATCCCCTTCCACCTCGTCCCCTTCATCACTCCCATCGCTCGCCCGGTTCTGGTCTCTCGCAACAAGATACGGCGCCTCTACCTTGACCAGCCTCTTGCAGGGCTGCCCCGTGCGAGTGAAGCCCGAGCACTGCACCGCTGTGCTAGGCGTGGATGGCTTGCTGGGCGTTCCCGCACCTGATGCCTTGCTGGGAGACGCGCCTCGTCGACCCCGTGGTGTGGTCGTAGGCGAAGGCGACGTCAAGTGCTTCGTAGGCGAGGGCAGCTCCGACGTAGCCCGCTTACGCCGCGCAGGGGAGCGTGGGGTGATGTTGGCGGCCCTCCTGCGTGGTGACTCTGGGTCCGAGTCCGAGGTGACGAGGGTGAGGTCGATGATGGGGTTGTAGTCCTCATCGCTCTTAGACTTTCTGCGCAGGCTGGGCCTCGCAGAGGCAGAGGCTGGGCGTTCCTTCGCCGCAGCCTTGCTCTTGGTTGGACTCTTCCTGCCCACGTTCTCCTTGTCCTTGCTCTTCTTCTCGGCCTTGTTCTTCTCCGCCGCCTCTTTGCCTTTCCCCTTTCCCTTGGCTTTACCAGCTGACAGCACAACCGGGTCAGACTGAGGCCGTCTGGGAGTTTTGACCTCAGGGGGCTGCAAATCCGCCGTATCCGACGCCAGAGGTCGCGATAGAGGGTGGACAGAGGGCCTGAAGGTTTTGGGGGGGGAGCGAACGGGGACGGGGTAGACAAATGCGTCGGCGACGGGCTGGGAGGTGGGGCGAGGAGGGACGGGAGGCGGGGTGAGGTGATAGTTGGATGGCCCAGAAGCAGCCGCCGGTGGTGGCGTGCCATACACAGGTGTAGGTGCGCCATGCGCGAGGTACTCTGTCTGCGGTCGTGGAGGCATCGGAGGCGGGAGGGGAGGCAGCCGCTTGTTGTAGTTTGGCGATACGGGCGACATCCCAGCCCCTTCCGGCGCCGAGTGGTGCCTCAGCCGCCCGTCTACACCCATACTTCCACCTCCTGTAGGCCCTCCTTGAAGATCAAGGTTGGATATGGAGGTAGTAAGGCTGAGAAGGTACTCGTTGCCTTTGCTCCTTTGTGCTTGGGCAGAGGATGCTGGAGGTGGAGGGGCGTAGTATGTTGGGGATGGAGAGGGCTGATGGGGGGAAGCGTAGTATGAGTTGGGAGGGGTGTGGGAGTAGTAGGCGCTTCCACCAGCTGGAGGAGGAGGGTAGGGGAAGGGCGGGGTGCTGGTAGATGCTGGAGGATAGTAAGGACGGGGCGGTGTTGCCATATGAGGGGGGAGAGGGGGGAAGGCTTGTTGGTGAGAGGTGCGTGGTTCGTAGGACATACTGAGAGGAGGAAAGCAGCACCCCGGGTGGCGTGTGGGCGGGTTTTAAAGGATTCCGGGGCTGCTTTTCGAGGCAAGAGGCGAGTTTGGTGGCGAGATGGAGAACGAAGAACGCGAAGAAACAACAAACGAACGCGATGGCCAAAGTCAACCACGAGGCGCGGGGGAGGTGACTGGACGGCGGCGGCGATGCCCGAACACACTCTCTGGTAGCGACGACGGCGCTTTTGGTGGCGACGAACGGGGTCAAGGCCATGCAAGGGCTGGTAGAGGCAGAAGAACAACGTGCATCTATGACCTCCATGTACAAAATGCATCCCCTACGAGACGTCCTCACCACGAAGACCCCAGCCCATAGCCTCAAACCGCCAGCACCTTGGAACGCCTCACGTGCTCTGTGCAGGCGCAGGAGGTTCTCGTCTCCTTATGATCTCCACCTGTGAATACTCTTGTCAGCGACTAAGCCACCTTGAGAGGTCGAAGGAACTCACGTAATTGCCCGGAAACCACCCCAACCTCCCGTCCCTTGTCCTTCCTCGCCACCACCCATCCTCTCCCGGTGTCGACCCCGCCCTCTTCTCCAAAACAGCCACAATCTCGTCTCTCCCAAGCCCTAGCTCCCACTCCTCTGATCCCTTAAACTCCCACTTTGCTCGCGCAAATTCGAGCTTCGTCGGGTCAATCGTCCCATCAGCGTTCAGGAGGGACTGCTGCTCTTGCTGCTGAGCCGCCATCAGCAGTTTGATCAGCCGCGACATGAGGTACGGCAGGCCAACTGCCGAGAGCAAGAACAGCAGCAGCGGCTTGACGCTCGGCCGGCCCTCCCCTGACGGTACACCTCCAGGACCAACCATCCCTCCTGCTCCCGCTGCGCCGCTCCACTCGTTGGCCCACCCGCCCGTCTTGACCTTCTTGCCCTTCAGCCAGGCGATGATCTTTCGACCCAGCCGCAGCACGGAGAAGACGCCGAGGACCTGGCCGAGGTAGGTCTTGAGCGAGCCGAGCTGGTCGGCAACGCCGACCATGGCGAAGAAGGAAGAATGGGTGGCCATGTAGGTGGACTCGATGAGCTGGGCGAGGGAGGTGACGGCTGTCACTACAGACTCGAGGACGGCGAACGCTGGTGCTGTGGATGCTTGGAGCGATGAGGTGAGAGTGGGAAAGCCCTGGTGTTCAAAACGATGTCAGTCAGATGAGTGGCTGCACGATTAGAATTGGATGGCAGCTACTCACCTCTCCTGGCCCTCCCATACCGCCAACACCATATCCGCCCATTCCATAGCCCCCATATCCACCACCATACCCCCCGCCGAACCGGCTCATCCCTCCCATACCTCCATACCCGCCATACCCGCCGCCGTAGCTCCCAACTCCTCCATAGGGGCTCATACCGTACGATGTTGTACCATATCTTTGAGCCCCGTACGGCTGCATCGTTGACGAGTAGCTGTTCAATGCTGCACATAGCTCACTGATCAGTTCATGTCACGGGGGCTTTCAAGCTTGAGCCGGAACATACCAGTGTTTGAAGCCGTGGCTCCTCCTAAACCAGCTGGTCTCTCAGGAAGTTGAGGGGCCGACGATGTAGACGCTTGCAAAGCGCTGTCAAACGCCGATGAGGACGGCTGCGAGCTATTCTTGCTCGCTCCAGCGGCTGGAGCCGTGGACGAAGAAGGGGTGGCGTTGGCCTCCCATGGTTTGGGCCGGGGAGGGAGTGAAGTCATGGGGTTTTGCCGGGAAGAATGTGCTTGTGGGTCGTAGACAGCGTCGTGAATGGGCCCAATGGACCTTGAGGAAAGATGAACAATGGGAGGTGCTGAAGATGAAGATGAAAGAGGCGTTTGACTGAAGACGAGCTTGCGGTCATCTCGGGAGCACTTGACGCTTGTAACCGGTGGCCGCCGTGAACCCTTCAACTCAACACGGCACAAGGCGACGCACTCCTCTATTTCCACCCATATACCGCGCTGCATCCACAAAGATGACGGGCACACCTCTGGCAACGTCTTCCCACTTCAACATGCCGCCGCCCAAGCTGCATGTGGTGCGGAACCCATCGAATCGAGTGCGCCAGGCGGTCAGAGGTGAGTCTTGACCAGGTTTCCTTCCGTGGCGATAGTCCCGGAATGCCATCAAGACGGGCTGTATGTTCAAGAATCACACTGACACCACCTTTCAATGCCTTATAGACAACAATGTGCCTCTTCTCAACCGGTTACAGCGCAAGACGGATCTGCGGAATACAGATCGAAATCGCCTGACGAGTCTGAGTTGGGCAGCTATAGAGGGCAGCCTGGAGGTGTTCGAGTGGCTGTTACTCGACTACGGTCATGATGATCAGGAGTTATCACGGGTGAGCTTGCTATGCCAGTACGGATTGGGACCAAGCTGACACCAAGAACGTTCTCTAGGATTCCGACAACAACACCATCCTCCACCTCCTTGCCTCCGTTCCGTCTCTCTCTCTTTCCCCTCATTCGCACCTCCTCGCCTCCTCTCCCTTCCCTCCCAAAACCAACCCCCTCCCACTCGCCACCCAATCAGCCATATCTCTTCGAATGACCGAACTCTACCACACCCTCTTCCCCTTCCTGCTCGACTGGTCCAACACGGGCGGCAAGACCGCCCTCCACGTCGCCGCCCAGGCTGGTAACGCCCCATTCATCAACCTCCTGTGTGACATGGGTGCCGACGTGGACCTCACGGACCTGCAGGGAAATACTCCTCTGCACTATGCGTCAGCATGGGGCCACCTGGAGACGGTGAAGGTGCTGCTCGAGAGGGGATGCCAGTTCGCCGCGCGCAACTTTGAGGGGTTCACCGCCAGCGAGTTTGCATACTCGGACCGAGTCATGAATGGGCTGCAAACCATGGCGCGAGGGATATTCGAGGAGCGACGGAGCCGGAGAAAAGAGGAGCGTGAAGTGAGGGAAGGCAGGGAGGTGCAGAGGATGCGAAGCGGGAGCCAGTCTACCAGCGCGAGCATGGGTTCCGGCGTCGGAGGGGGAAGCTCCCTCGGGGTTGGGAGCTACTCGAGCGGGCAAGGCAAGCATCTCGATGCGGCGTATCAGACGCCCAACCTCTCTGCCCATCCCACTCCACCTCCACACCCTCCTCTCCCGCTGCCGCATGCCCAGATGCATGCCCAGATGCAGGCTCAGGCGGGCTACCCGGAGCGAACAAGCTCTCTCCCTATGTCCCGCCGTGGGTCAGACCAAGCCTCCCTCGCACCCACCACCTCATCTTACGCCCCCTCCTCATCCTATGCTCCATCCTCCTACACCCCTTCCATGCCCGGCATGCCCCCCCGCCCCGGACCCGCTCCCCTCGTCCGCCCCTCCCCTAACCAGCGATCCAACGTTGCCTCTCCACCGCCTCCTCCACCAGACGGTCCCATCCCGCCTGTGCCGCAGCACGGCTCGAGATCCAACCCGACGCCGTTCCCAAGATACCCGGCTGGCCCGACTTCGGCGGCTATGTCGCGGCCTTCGGCTAGCGTGGGTCCGGGGGTGGGAGGGGAGCAGGAGCGGGGGATGCCTGCGCCGCCGGAGGGGGTGATGATGGGGTCTGTTATGAGGAGGGCGAATTCAGCGCAGGCGACGGGTGGGAAGGAGGAGCCTAGGAGGCGGTGAGGAGAGTGGTATGGCCCCTTGACAACGTGGCGGTGATTGATTAAGGTTGTTGTACACATCCGATGTACTCTACATACGTCTCGTTGTACATAGTGTCCCCATGCATCGTCTTGTAGAAACGCTTCCCTGTTAATCGTGTATGCATGTGAATGGCATCTCGCCGTACAGAACGGCTCAAGCCTTTTGGGCCTGGAAAGTGGATCAGAACAGCAGCAGAGACCAGAGATGATGGTGATAAAATCGTCGCGTGGTGCTTTGCAAATCGCGTCGCGTCAAAAGAGGCCAAAAGGGGTTCACATTATTCTCCTCCTTCTGACTGCAATTGTCCATTATCGACGACGACAACAACGAACAGCTCAATCGCTTCATACGTTTCCTTGCCCACCCACACCGGCATCTTCCACAGCGAGCGTATATCACATTCACAGCAGCGATCGGTCCTCTGACACCTCTTGCCCCAGATCCCCCCCCCCCCCTTCACCCGCGCCCCCGCTCAATCTCTCATTCTCCTCCCACCATGGCCCACGAGCCCCCTTACATGACCCCGGACCCAGGAGCAAAGGTCGGGTTTGGTAGTCTCTGCAGAGAGATCATAAGGGATATCGTGGAGTTTTCTGAGTACAAGCACCCCTGGTTGCTTGTATCAAAAGTAAGTCCGAACGCTTTTGTTGTACGGATACATCAACGCAGAGCTGATCGTGTCTTTCACCTCTAGAACACGCCGTACATTGCCGCCGAAGCCATCTGGGACAATGATGGCGAGCCTCTTACCATCGCCGAGCGAGTCGACGAAAAACTCGAAGGCCCTGACCCCGACGGCAATGTCTCGCTTTATCAGTTGTTATTGGGGGATCAGAAAGTCAATCAGCCGCAACCACCCCTTTGACCAAGACTTGAACGTCTACTGCCTCAATGCCGTGAAGGGCCTTCGCTTCCTGCCTAGTTGGCCGGCTGCTCCCGGGGTTCGGTAAGTCCAGCTCTTCTTACCCCCTGTCTTGCCCCTTCGCTACGATTCACCCACCATCATTCATCATTACACCTTCACGACGTGAAATCGCACTTTGATCAAGATGCTGATGTCCTACCGCTTCACACGACAGTCGCGTGGACGAGGTCCATCTCATGACGGATTTTCTCGATTTCTGGCGAGATTTCAAAAGTGTCCTCCCCCTCTTCCCCAACCTCGGCCTCCTCCAGCTCGACGTCGACGCCCACCTGAAGCCGTCTACTTCCACCTCCGCCGAGGGTGACCGCTTCAAGCTCTTCTGCATGATGGCCTCCCTCTGCAAAGCCACCAAGGTGGTCTGCAATATGGGGTTCTCTGCGGCAAAACTCAACAAGACGGAGAGAGCGCTCCGGGGGGACCTGCTGTTTGCGGACGGGCACCTCCCGGATGTCGTCGAGTGGGTGATGCACGGCGAGTCCTACCTCCCAGGTGTCTGCTTTGGCACGCTGAATGTGGTGATGCTACACCGGCAGATACGCACCTCGGCAGCGCTGGTCTTCATCCTTACGTGCTCGCTAGGTCGTTTGACCAAGAAGCAGATCGCATCGATAACGGATAAGGAGATAGACCGGCGAGACGAGACGACCTGGCGCTTCGTCTCTCACATGCCGTATAGCACCGAGAATGATCTGACGCGGGATGCGGCGGAGAGTCATGTCAGGCGAGGAGTGCAAGTGCAGGAGAAGCTGTGGAGCCTGATGCCGGAGATGGAGGAGAGGGTTGAGGTCGAGTTCACGTACTCATTTGGTCAAGAGGGCGAGACACATCGGTAACAGTGCGATTGATGGGGAGAGGGGGGAAAAGTGATGAACAATATATGCATTGGCAGCATTACACCTTTGAACATGTCTAATATTGGCAACCTTCTTTTTCTCTACTCTCGGCTCTTCTTGATCAATTCCACGATGTTCTCCACCGCAGCCTTCTCCAACTTGCCCCACTTCCCCTCAATCTTGCTCATGTACCGACCCTTTGCTCCTCCGCCCTTCACGCGTCCCTCCAGCGCTTTCTTCACATCCTCATTCACCGACTTGGCGAGGTCGTTATCCGTCGACAAGACCAGCAGCAGCGTCTGGCTACCCGCAGACGCGTTTGGCAGGGTCGAAGTCATGACAATGAGAGGCGGGTTCGCCGGCTTGGTAGCCATCAACGCTTCCTGGTAACTCCCTACCACCACACCCATCCATTCAAAGTCATGTGTCGCCTTCTCTTCCCGCTCGAGGAGCATCACCCCCTTCTTTTCCTTCCCCGCCTGGATAGCCGCATCCCCAACAAGCTTCGCCACCTCCGCCCTCAACCCCTTCAAGCTCTCCACCGTCTCCTTCTTCTGCGCCTCGCTCCGCTCCAACCTCTCAACGAGGTCCGTCCGCGCGAAACCCATGATCTTGGCAGCGGCCGAGTGGGCGCGCGAGGCTTGCTGGAGGGAGGCGATAGCGCGCGGGCCGGAGAGGAAGAGGAGGCGGGTGGGGGTGGCTTTGGGCGAGGAGAGGCCGACGGGGGGGACGACGTGCATGACGGAGAGGATGGAGAGGGAGGTGTGTTGGGTGCCGCAGCAGGCGTTGCGGTCCGTGTCGGTGATGTTGATGTGACGAATTACACCCTATGATCAAAGATATCGTCAGTTTCTGCCAAGCTTCTGATGAAGGAAACTCACCCCGGTGTAGTCCTTGGGAATCTCCCTAAACTCCCTCGCCTTCCCTCCCTCACCATCATCCCCCTGTAAGGTAAAGTCCACCCAGATCTTCTTATCCTCGTAGATAGCCTTCTGGCAAAGCTGCTCCAGCTCAATAGCCTCGTCGAGGGTGAGCGCCCGAGGGAGCTCTACGTACCCCGGCTCAAGGGAGGGGTACGGGTGCATCGACCAGGAGAGAGTAGGGAGACCGAACTTGGCGTCGGCGATGGCGGAGAGGAGATGCTGGGAGGTGTGCATCGACATCTGAGACGAGATAGTTAGTCGTGCCGCATATAGAAACCTTGGTATGGCAATCTTGGCCGAAATACCAAGGCCATAAAGATTCACCTGATCGAGCCTCCTAGCCCAGTCAACTTCCACCTCAACCTCCCTCCCTTCCCAGCCACCTTCCACCTCCACCCCAGGTGGGATCCTCACCAAGTGCACGCTGTCGAGCAGCCTGCGAAGACACATCTCCACAGGGAAAGATTGGGTCTTGCCCCCGTTGGGGTCGAGAAGGTGGATGATACCAGTGTCAGACGGTTGACCACCGCCTGCATGTCAGATCGTACCGTCAGTATCTCTTCAGCGCAGCTGGTAGCTAGCAGGTTGTAAGAGACATGCCTTCGGGGAAGATGACCGTATCCTCAAGCTCAACCTCCCACAGCTTGCCCTTTTCCTTCTCCCCATTCTCTTCAACCTTGGGGGTGCTTGTACCAGACTTGGGGCCCTTCTTCATGTTACCCTTCCCCTTGGGAGCTGGCGGCGCAGCAATAGCCGCTTCTCTCGCGGCATGGACCTTGGTTCGGAGGTGGCGGAGGAGGGGATCACCTGCGAGGTGGTCGTCAGTATACGACAAGGCTATCGTCCGACTTGTCATCTAGCCATAGCCCAGGATACAAAGAGACCTACGCTGGCAAGCGAGAAGACCGACGATCCGCTTGTTGGGGACGTTGGCCGTATCGAAGTGGATACGCTCGTAGTCCTTCGGTGTCGCGGTGGGAGGAAGGGCAGGCTCGAGGGTGTATGTCATATTGGGCAGCTTGATATTGCCGGGGTCTTGAACAAGAGTAGAGTACCGTAAGATGCGCAAAGCTGATCGGAGAGGTGGCTGTTTCTGAGTGGCCCGAGTCAAGGAATGTGATAGATGAAAGAGGATCATGGGCGACCCTTTGTTGGTGGTTGTGGACGGCAATCTCGCCTTATTAGCGCGCGCGTCGAGAGCTTCTTTGCCGACTTCTGGTTATCTTCGTCCCGACGGGCTTCTCCGTCTGCCATCTCGGCCAATCATGCTTGGCCCATTCTTTTGCTCATCCACTGGACACTGTGACACTCGCTATGCGGCACAAGCTAATCTGTCTGTGCTGTGCTGTCATAAAACCATGCATCATGATGTCCCTTCTCTTCTCCTCTGCCCGCAACGCAAGCTTATTGCCCAAGCAGCCCCTTGAGCACCTCCACCACCTTGTCCCCAACATCCTTGGTCCCCTTCTCACCCCCAAGGTCCCTCGTCCTGAAGTCAAACCCGCCAGTCTCCTCGCTGTCGAGCACCTTCTGCACGGCCTTCTCGATGAGCTCGGCCTCGGCGCCCTTGCCGAGGGAGTAGCGGAGCATCATGGCGGCGGAGAGGATGGTGCCGATGGGGTTGGCGATGCCCTGGCCGGCGATGTCGGGGGCGGAGCCGTGAATGCTGTGGGTGGGGGGTACGTGTTAGCTGAGAAACCGAGTTGATGTGGGATAGCTGTAACGAACGGCTCGTAGAGACCCATGGTGGTGGACTTGGCGTCGGGGGCGCCGGCGAGAGAAGCGGAGGGGAGGAGACCGAGCGAGCCGGGGATGACTGAGCTCTCGTCAGAAAGGCTATACATGTGGCATTCTGTCAGCGAGATGCGTAGCGATAGACGAAGTATACGAGCTACGCACATGTCACCAAACATGTTCTCGGTCAAGAGCACACCGTTGAGCTTCCTGGGGTTGGCGATCATGATCATCGCCGCCGAGTCGACGAGCTGGTGCTCAAGCTTGAGCTGGGGGTACTCTTTGGCCATCAACTCGGTGACGGTCTTTCGCCAGAGACGGGAGGTGGCAAGGACGTTGGCCTTGTCGATGGAGGTGATGGGGAGAGGGGGGTTGGCGGCGAGGGCGATCTGGGCGGCGACGCGGGTGATTCGCTCCACCTCGGGCTTGGAGTAGATACACTGGTCCCACGCGACACCCTCCTCGTTGGTCTCCTGGCGTTCGCCAAAGTCTGCCGTGTCGCCGTCAGCCCGAGCCTGACAAAGGACAAGAGCAGCACAGCCACTGCGCACTCACAGATACCACCAATAAGCTCCCTCAGCACGATGATGTCCACACCCTTGGCGACCTCCTCCTTGAGCGGGCTTCGCTTGAGGAGGTTGTCAGAGACAAAGCTGGCAGGACGGATGTTGGCGTAGAGCCCGAGCTCTTTTCGGAGCTTGAGGATACCCTGCTCGGGTCGCACGGGGCCAACACCCCACTTGGGGCCACCAACGGAGCCTGTCGAGCTCATGTCAGCTGGTGGTTCGAGGAAGATGAAGAAAGCCGTAGCTGCTCACCCATCAACACAGCGTCGGCCTCCTTGCACGCCTTCAAGGTGACGTCCGGGAGAGGAACACCGTGGTTGTCGATAGCAGCACCGCCAAAGTCGTAGGACTGGAGCTCGATCTTGAGGTCAGAGTACTTGGTGATGGTCTCGAGGACTCGGACGGCCTCGTTGACGACCTCGGGGCCTGCATGCAATGTCAGCCGCGAGCACAGCTTTACCAGTGTCATGGTTGGTCGAAGGCGTACCGATACCGTCTCCGGGGAGGACTGCGACTTTGAAGCTGCGTGGAGAGTCAGCTCAAGATCGAGGGTGTCTGTCATTGTTCCCACTTACACTCGGTCAGCCATTTTTGTTATTCTAGAGTGTTTGGAGACTAGGGGGAGAGCTGGAAAGAGTTGTATGTGTCTGTATGAAAAGTCAGAGATGGTGGAAGTCAGTCACTCTCGACGCTTCTCGCGTTCGAGTCCTCATCGGGCGATTTCGGCCGACGGGTTAGATTGCCGAACCTAAGAGCGTAGTTTCAGTATATAGCATTAAATAAGGGTTAACTTGCTGACCCAAGTAATTACAGCTTGCTAACTAAAGCGGCAAAAAATAATTTCAGAGCACCAGAGAGATGACCGTCTGGATGTATGACCAAGAGAGCCATTATCGTCCTCAACTAGCTCAGCATATCGCTATAGAAACGCCCACCATGGTCCTCTCCTACAGCGCCATCGCAAAGCCCACAGCGGATACCCCCGACGTCATCTCCATCCGCTCCCCTGCCCCCGCATCCACCTCCAACCCCAGCGACGCTCCCGCGACACCCGCCTCTGAAGAGCCCGCTGCTGCCCCTGCCGCCGCTCCTGCCCCAGTTGAGGCAGCCCCGGAAGCCTCTTCCTCTACTGCGGCTGCCGAGTCTTCCCAGGAGGCTAGCTCCAGCTCGACGATCCAGCACCTCATTCTCGATGCGGGACCTCTGCTGTCCCTCGCGCCTCTGCGCCACCTCGCGGCGCGATTCTACACCACGCCGGCGGTGCTGGCGGAGCTGCGTGACCCGAAGGCAAGGGAGCACTGGGATAGGTTGGGGCTGGCGGGGGTTGATGTGAAGGTTGAGCAGCCATCGGCGGAGGCTATGGCTAAAGGTGAGTCATCTGCTTCGTCACGAGGCGATCAAAGCTGACGAAAGTGATGCAGTCTCGGCGTTTGCGAGGAAGACTGGAGACTATGCGGTGCTCTCGCAGACCGATTTGGGAGTGGCGGCGTTGACGTACCAGTACGAGGTGAAGGTGAACGGAGAGGAGAACATCAGGACGGAGCCGGGGCAGAAGAAGAAGGTGGACGGGAAGGGAAAGGAGAAGGAGGTGGTGAAGGACGAGGCTGGGGAGAAGCAGGAGGCTGGAGAGCAGGAGGAGGTGCAGGAGGAGGAAGAGCAGGAGCCTGAGGTGGTGGTGGAGGAGATCACCCGTTCCATCGACGAGGTTCTCCTCGACCCCCCAGCATCCTCAGAGCCCACCGACACCGCCGCTCCCGCGGACGAACCCCTCCCCACACCCCCTACCACTTCCACTCCTGCTGCCGCCCCTGCCGCCCCTCAAAACCAAGACGAGGAGGACGAAGACGACGGCGGCGAGTGGATCACCCCTTCGAACCTTGCCGCCCACCGCTCGCGCGACCTGGGCCTTGTCACCCCCTCTGGCTCGTCGGCCAAGCCACCCGCAGTGGCGTGCATGACTGGTGATTTCGCTGTGCAGAACATCTTGCTTGGGATGGGCCTCGGCTTGGTGGGAGAGGGCGGGAAGAAGATCAGTAAAGTGAAGAGCTGGGTGCTGCGGTGCCACGCGTGCTTCAAGTGAGTTGTTCTTTCACTTGCTTTACTGGCAATCAACTGACATGGGCTCTCCTGTAGGCTCTGCAAGGACTCGAGCAAGCGATTCTGCCCCTCGTGCGGCAACGCCTCCCTCATCCGCACGACTGTCACCACCTCGGCCGCCACCGGCAAGTTGACCGTCCACCTCAAACAGAACTTCCAGTACCGCACGCGGGGCACGATCTACTCAATCCCAGACCCGAAGATGGGCCGCGCAAAGGGCCAGCAGAAGGGCGGGAGCGGGCTGATCCTGCGGGAGGACCAGCGCGAGTGGCAGGATGCTGTGAGGAGCGAGGATATCCGGAGACAGAAGGAGGACAGGCGGGCGGCGAAGGGCGCGCTGCAAGGTTGGAACGATCCCGATGTGAGTGTCCGAGTGTCCTCTTTACCATATGCGCGAGGCTGCGCCACCTGTCTGGGGCTGTCCACGATCGTGATCGTGGCGTGACCTGTCTCTGATAGGCATGGCCACCTCGTGTTGGCAAAGCAATGCAGCAGCTGACTTGATACTCCCACACAGTGGTTGCCCGAGATCATCACCGTGGGCATGTCTGGCAAGGGTCGATCCGGCGGTCACGGGCTGCCCTCGATTGGTCATGGGCGCAAGAACCCCAACCAGAGTCGGAAGACTCGGAAGTGAGCGAGCGGCGACGCTCAGAACTCGGCGAGAGCGAGGGAGCGGGGAGGAAGCGGGGATTGATGGGTTTGGGTACGGAGAGAGGCCCATGATGCCCACCGGAGATTGATTTGATTGGGCCTGGGACCTGGCGGTGGATGCATGGTGCTGTGTGGGGCAGAAGGAGGCCTTCGTATCCTTCTTGATTCATTCCGTTTGTGAGTACCCACCGAGTGTCGCGGGAACGGTACCCGTTACATACCCCGAGCGAACGCTGACAAGCCTACAGAGACGTTCCATTGCCACTTGTTTCGTTATCTTGTACATGCATCTACGCTCAAGACAGCTACCATCAGCATACCCACCGCAACATACACATACATATTGACATCGACCACCACCAGCTCGCTGATGGCTGCACCCCGTAACACATACACAAACATACACCCCTCGGACAAAAAGCCGCGACATACCGAGATGACGCACCGAATGCCTCTGTCGATCTATCTATCCACACTGCCCATGCTTCATTTCCCACGCCTCCCACTCAGCCTAGTCTTTCCATCAAGCGGCGAGAAGCATCAAGGCCCCCCATCAGGGTTTCGAGAGTCTCGATACACCCTCGCAGGTGTATCCGCCAGACAATGCTTGCTCCGAGGTGTTGCTTGTGTATGGGAACGAGAGGTGGTTTGTTGAAATCTTGGACGATCTGTCGGCGGCGGGCGCCTCGTGCTATGCTCCGGATCGAGTGTCGAATGGAATGGGGACGGGGAGGGGGTAGGGGGTGAGAGCAGGTGGCCTGGGGAGAAGGGGTGAAGCTGCAGGAGGTACACGGGGCTCTTCTCGTGCATATAAACCCACCGGCTTCGTCTGCCCCCCCGACTTGAGAAAACTCACTGTCCCCCACACTCACAAGCAGTACTGTTCACCACGTACTGATACATCATCCTAGATACCACCAGCATCTTACCTGTCCTCGCCTTCACCACACCATCAGCAACATGGAGAGCCTCCTCCTCTTCGTCCTTGGCATCGCCATGGTTTCTCCTTACTTCACCGGTCTTCCCCGGGCCCGTGAAGAGCAGGCTGAGCAGGAAGTCCCGCTCGACGAAGGCGCACCCCTCGCCCCCATCCCCGCCTCCGCCCCAGCGCCCATACAGTCTGGTGCCCACACCACCGGTCCACGCGTCCTCCCAACACCAGCCCCCACCCCCACCCGTCCCACATTCGACGCACCCACACCCCGTGCCATTGCGGGCCCTCCTCGCGCTACCGCTGGCCCCTCGCGTCCTGCGCGAGTCCCCGCGCCGATCAACTCGCCCAAGCTGGTCCGCGTGAAGATTACCCGTCCCAGGCCGCCGCCTTTGGTCTGGAATGAGTCGTCTCCGAGCATCTCGGCGACGGCGACGGCAGCGGCAGCGACGACAGCGGTGGATCGAGGGTCAGGATCTGCTCCAGGGTCTACGTCCTCACGAGCGACGAGGGCGAAGCGGGCTCGCGAAGAGGAGCCCAGCGCCCGCTCGCGTGCGAAGAGGATTCGAGGGGGAAGGTCGGCAGGGGGGTCAGCGAGCGAGTCGGCGAAGGAGTCAGCGAAGGAGTCTGGAGCAGAAGGAGTATCGGGCGATGACTCTGGGGGCTCTATTTCTCGAGGGCAGCCCTCGGGCTCTTCTCGGACGTCCTCGTTGGTCCCCGCGCGTGGTCACCGTCCTCGTAAGGATAAACGCAAGATTGTGGCGCTGGCTGGGGGACGCATCAGAGTGGTGCAGACCAAGAAGGATGAGAACACTCCCGGTGAGTCCTTCACTACTGACGCCTCGGTGAATGTTGAGCGCGAGCTGACACGGCTTCTTGTCTCCGCGTACAGCCGCCTCAAGCACGCTGGCCCAACGCGTCCGTGCCTCACCCCCTCCCGTGCCCCACGTCCGCCGCATGCCCGCCCGTGCGCACGACACCTCCCGCTTTGCGCCGTACATCCCCGGCGGATCCTCACCCGTATCGTCCACCGAGTCACTCGAAGAGGAGCCGGGCGCAGGGACCAAGCCGGGGCGCAAGGCTGTGGTGATGATCTCCCGGGCTGTGGAGACGAGGGAGTTTGAGAGGTGCGAGAGTGAGGTTAGGATGATTAGGAGGGGGAAGAGGGGCGAGGGTGTGCAGACGGATGAGGAGGAGGGGGAGAAATCGAAGGAGAAGAAGGGAAAGGGGAAGGTGAAGGAGACGCCGACGAGGTCAGACGCGCCGCGCTGCGTCGGCGGCTCCGCCAGCAGCAGCGTGTCACTGACCGCTCTCGGCCCGCCGATGTTCACCGTGCCCGAGCCGCCCCGTCGGCGAACCGTGTACAGCACCATGGTCGACCACAGCATGTTCGGCAACTCCGACTACTCAGTGGCGCTGAGGAACAGCCACAGAGGAAAGCCTATCGTGGCTGGCGGTACAAGGACGACGGCTGCGGGGACGCCCGTGGCGGAGTCGGCCCACAACTGCCAGTCAGGGGCGTCTTCTACGATGGGCAGTTCCGAAGCAAAGCGAGAGGGTGGAGTTGTTGATCAGGCTGAGACGGGTCTGCTTGCTGAGACAGGTCTGCTTGCTGGAACGGCAGGCGCATCAAGGGCTGACGAGGGTAGTGGGGCGGCCCAGAGGACGGCAGAGGTGGAGAAGAAGGAGCGAGAGGACGCGAAGGAGGTCACCACAAGACGCCTGCCCGGCGCGCTTTGGGTACGTTCTGTCACTCCTTCATCCTCATGCACGGCGAGAAACCAGGCTGATGACTCATATCAGACCGACAAGCAGCGCATCGACGGTGCTCTACGCCTCGCTCGCGCCCGAATCGGCTTACCTGCCGACTTGCACCCTCCTGCATCAACGACACCCTACATATCCCCCCACACCCCGGCCCACCCTCACCACCAAGTCGTACCCTCCGGGGACGCAACCTCGGCGTGTCAGTCCGCTGACTCCGCCGGCCGGGTACCCACCACAGCCGCTCGCGACGGCACCCCGGCTGCAGCTGACCTTGTCGGTCGTGCTACGGTCGGACGTGGGGATGAGATCGCCAACACTGTTCATATTGGGGTCGTTGATTCAAAAGGAGGTGAGAGGAGAGGCGGAGGTGAAGAGGCGGAAGCGGGGGTAGATGAGCGGGGGGGTGAGGTGGGAGGGGATGGTGGCGAGGGTTGGAAGGCTCCCAAGAAACTCAAGCGCAAGGTCAGTGTTGATATCGTCGTTTATGGCTTACGAGATCTCTCCTTGCTGATGTCCTTTCTGTAGCGCGACGACATCGAGAACGTCTTGGGTCTCTCTTTCGACGCCAAGCGGCTTAAGGCTGGAGTTTCCACCTCTACGCCGGTCACCGAAGCCCCCTCGACTCTCCGGGTTGCCCTCCTCACGGAGCGTTGCGCGTACGACGCCTGGCCCCCGCTCTTGAAAGACGGGCAAAACCCCTCGCTTCCACCCAAGCCTCAGCTCCGTTACCCCGACTGGTACCCTTCCGATTACGAGCCGCGTGGCACCGCGCCTCGTCTGCCGAGGTGTCCTCTACCGGGGTCTGTCGAAGCGCGCAACTCTGAGGTTCCTATCGAGCACCAAGAGCCGCGACGCTGCCGGCCGTCAAGAAGGCGGCCCGTCAAGGCTGTGGCACCTACACTTGAAGAGGAGGAAGCGTATCCGGGGTTGACTCAGCAGCAGATGGAGGAAATCGCGCAGGCCTCCGAGCCTGGGGAGCTCGAGCGCATTCTGTCCAAGGCGGGCCGTGATATCCTCGTGCACGGGAAGATCCTCAAGCGCGTTGTCAACCGGCGGCAGGGGGTGGACGATGACGACTCGGTATTTGGGGAAGAAGGCGGCGTGGGGTCAGGTAGCGGTGAGCGAGTGTACTCTACGCCCAACCCTTACCCCATATCGCGCGACGCCTCACCCCTCCGCCCGGAAGGCGCCACCCCCGCACTCGCCATCGCAGCGTCCGAGAAGGTGCGCTTCATGACCCGTAAACCCCGCTGGGAAATCTTTGAGCTCGAGCGCTCGGGGGGGTACCAGCCCGTCCAGACCCGCCAGCTCAACACGGAGGCAGGAGTCGGCGCGGTCATGGGGATCATCGCGCACCTTGATGATGAGTGGAAGGCGGAGCGCGCTAGGAAGTACATGTTGCGGCAAATGGGTTTGGGGATCACTCGTCGCAGGAAACGCATGAGGCGACGCAGGGCGGAGGGGCATAATGCGTCGGAGAGAGGAAGGTCGAGTGAGCCGGAGGGTCCCCCGAGCATCGTGTATCGGCCGGCGCCACCTCCTTCCCCGCCCAGGCAGCCGGTAGAACCATCGCAGTACTTTGCGTGCTTGCTCGGGGGAGCTCCTCGAGGCCGCGAGAAGGCGTCCCCATCGCCGCCACCCCAGCTGCACGAGCCGGTACCGGTGCGGGCGTCACAGCCCCAGGTGATGGAGCAGTGGTCAATGCCGGAGGAGCCTCCTGCACCTCAGAGGCAGAGGACTCCCGAGGTGGAGGAGGTGCAGCAACCGCGGGTCTTCGAGACGTCCCCAGCGCCTCGGCAGCAGGTGCCCCAGACGTCCGAGATTCCGCAGATGCAGTACGCGCCCCCCTACACATCCGTACCCCCGCTTGCGCCCCCACCCATGCAGCCTCAGCAGTACTTCTCCACCCCTTCCTTCCAGCCCCCGCCCCAACCCCAGTCCCAACCTCACTTCCCATCCCAGCCCCAATTCCAGCCTCCGCCCCAGC
Source organism: Cryptococcus sp. DSM 104549 (assembly GCA_036427605.1). NCBI lineage: Eukaryota > Fungi > Basidiomycota > Tremellomycetes > Tremellales > Cryptococcaceae > Cryptococcus > Cryptococcus jaspeensis. The sequence goes on from CP144047.1 coordinate 323,188, forward strand.
CGCCCATGACCAACTGGATGGGCGAGCCCGTCCACCCAGTGGCCATGCCGATGCCATGGATGGCTGGCGTCAACTTCCCGCCCTTCGTCCCTCCTCCTCGTCCACCCCAGGCCTATGCGCCTCCCCTTCCTCCTCCGCCTATGTACTACCCTCAACGGGTGTACGCACCTCCGCCTATGGGTATGCCCCAGGGCCAGGGAGTGCCGCAGCCGCAGCCTCAGTATGACGAGTACGGTCAACACAGCCAGTACAGCCGGGGCAACCAGCAGTACGGTCAGTATGGGCCCGGTCCCTCGAACGGGCAGCAGGGTGACGGGCAAGGATGGAGCGGGATGGACACGGACACGGACGTGTCGTCGTTGATCGACGAAGACGACGAGGAGTTGAAGATGTTTATGATTGAGGAGAGGATGAGGGAGGATGCGGTGCGGTTTGAGACTGTGGCTTCGGAGATGGGGGATACAGAAGATCAGGAGATGTAGGGGAGAGGGCGCTCTGTCAGAAGGTGTCTTTTCTTTCGCAAGGGTTGGGGTTCTCGTATGTGTAGTGTACTGTATCAGTTGTACTTACTAGATGCTATTCAGGACTGATGTGCACATTATGGCCACTGCAAGAGACCTCTCTTTGATAGATACGCCAGCGTACGCTCAGAGGCCGACACAACAACAGGCCAGAGCAATCGAGTCCAACAGATACATGCGTGCATTTACTTCCTGCCGCCGATCCCCTACTTCGCTCACCCCCTCTCTAGAACACGGGTATGTAGTCATTCACCCTATCCCTCGCATCCTGCGCAATACACTCTGCTATCCAAGTCAGATTCCTCACCTCCTGCTCCTTGAGCTTGACAAAGCTGTAGAACACAGAGTACTGGAACTGCTGCAGGAAGCTCTGCTTGTTGAGTTCAACATCGTGCTTGAAGAACTCGTCCTCCAAGCTCGAGCCGGCCTCGTCCGCCCCGCCACCGCCGCTGCCCGACACCCCGGCTTTATCAAAGAACGCGCGGTACTCGGCAATGTGGTCCACGGCCGCCACGACGCTCTCGACGTCCTCTGCGCGCGCGAGCGCATTGTTCCCCTCCGGGAAGAGCCGCCCGATAGTGGGGAAAAGGCGCGCGCGCTGGTCCTTGGAGAGCTCGGTGCCGAACGAGTTGATGGTGATGTTGAGCGTTCGGCGGTCCGCCTCGAACGCGAGGATGCGCGACATGATCTCCGAGGTGGGGGAGGGGAGTGTCTGGCAGAACTTGTGGAAGTCCTCGAGGTAGGATTTGTACAGCGAGTTACGGATGATCTCGATGTTGAGATCGTCGAGGTCCTGCGCGGAGAGGCAGTCCTGGAAGTACGGCGCTGGAGCGGGGGTCAGCTGAGGACCTGATAGTTAAGTGGCAGTTAGCTCACCCAAAGGCGTCTCGACGAGTACGCTGTGGTACAGCTCCTCCACGTTCGTCGCCACGCACAGCGCCGGCATGGTGTCAAACACGCCAAGCGGATGACACCTCTCCAAAAGCTCATGCGTATCCCGCTCATGCAGCGTCCCGAGGGTGAGGAGGATCACGTTGTCGATCATGTACGCATACGTGATGTAGTCCATGAACGTCGCGAGGGGCTCGACGGCGTTGGTGCGGATGTAGTGGAACTCGGAGACGAGCTTCTCGGTGGCCTTGTCGGCGATGGTGGCGGTGGAGAGGGGGAGGGGCTCGTTGGCGAGGAAGCTGCCATAGTCGGTGGACGAGAGCTGGAGGCGGAAGTCTGAGTGGGTGTCAGCTATGATTACACTCATAGATGGCATCATCTACATAGCTCACCCTCAAGGTTCTCGCACTGCGTGAGGTTGTGGTAGTTGGACTGGGTCAAGAGGGCTCCTTTGTACCCCCTCACGACTCCCTCCAGGAAACCAGCAGACATCTATCGGGCGGCATGATCAGCTGGGCTATCCGCATATCTTTCGATGCAGCAGAGGGACCCACGTTAAAGCCGAGAGCCTCCATCTTGGCGGTGCAGTTCGCGATAGGTGGCTGATAGGGACGGGCGGACGGAGCGTCCCGAGATCGCAGGGGTGATGGAGAGGGCGGTTCTGGGTGGTTTTTCTCGGGCAAAGCTAGCTGAGGTTACTGTAGCTGCCCTCCAGTGTAGTGTGTGTGAGAAGGAGTGAACAAGAGTATAGATCTACTTGCCTCTGAGCATAGATCCAATGTCTATCGCACGCACCTGTGTCCACGGTGACGCCAGAGTCGGTGGCCGCGGCCGGTTAAGTGGGGGGTTAATTAAATTCAAAATAACGAGGAGCGACACGCCGCGCTCGAGCGCGCTCTTTGTGGTTCTTCGCTGACTTTCTATCTGGATTCGACTTGCTCTCCATCTCAAAAAGACCGACACGCAAAGCATACAATGAACGTCTTTGCAGATGAGGTGAGTAGCGATTGTAAGGAGTATACCGGCGTGCAACTCATTCCCCACTTCCCCTACAGGCTACCGAGGAGAGGGGCGAAAACGCTCGTCTCTCGTCTTTCGTCGGCGCGATGGCGCTGGGTGACTTGGTCAAGTCCACTCTTGGGCCCAAGGGGATGAACAAGATTCTCCGTGCGTATTGATGTAGCGACGGGCCTCTCCTGTGCTAACTCTCTATGCTTGCGCAGAATCCGCGTCCAACAACTCCATCACCGTCACCAACGACGGCGCGACCATCCTCAAATCCATCCACCTCGACAACCCCGCCGCCAAAATCCTCGTCAACATCTCCAAAGTGCAAGACGACGAGGTCGGCGACGGGACCACCTCTGTGTGCGTGCTCGCCTCGGAGCTCCTGCGCGAGGCCGAGAAGCTCGTCACCGTCCAGAAGATCCACCCGCAGACCGTCGCGGAGGGCTACCGGATTGCGTCCAAAGCCGCGCTCGAGGCGCTCGAAAAGTCGGCGCTGGACAACAAGGCCGACAGCGAGAAGTTTAGACAGGACTTGTTCAACATTGCGAGGACGACGTTGAGCAGCAAGGTGCTTGCGCAGGACAAGGAGTACTTTGCCAACTTGGCGGTGGACGCGGTGCTGAGGCTCAAGGGGTCGACGGATCTGGAGCACATCCAGATTATCAAGAAGGTCGGCGGGAAGTTGACGGATTCGTACCTGGACGAGGGTGAGCATCGTGGCTTGAGTGCTTTATGGGTACAGCATCTGACGATGTGTGTAATAGGTTTCATCTTGGACAAGACCATTGCGACCAACTCGCCGAAGCGGATAGAAAATGCCAAGATCCTGATCGCCAACACCTGTGAGTCGTCATAAGTTCGCATATGACTACAGTAGAGATGTTGCTGACTCTCATCACAGCCATGGACACGGACAAGATCAAGATCTTTGGTGCTAGGGTGCGAGTGGACGGGACTGGGAAACTTGCTGAGCTCGAGCGTGCCGAGAAGGTCCGCTAGACTCCCTCCATGATCCGCACCACAGAGCTGACACCCACTATAGGAGAAGATGAAGGCCAAGGTCCAGGCCATCGCCGCCCACGGCGTCACGTGCTTCGTCAACCGTCAGCTCATCTACAACTACCCCGAGTCGCTCCTTGCCGAGGCCGGGATCATGTCCATCGAGCACGCCGACTTTGAGGGTGTGGAGAGGCTTGCGCTGGTTACCGGTGGTGATATCACTAGCACTTTCGACGCCCCGGACAAGGTCAAGATTGGGCGATGTGATGTCATTGAGGAGATCATGATCGGCGAGGACAAGGTGCGCTAGGTTTTTTTCCAATTTCTGGGGCCAAGCTGACAAATCACCCTCTACAGTTGATCAAGTTCTCCGGCGTGGCCGCTGGCGAAGCCTGCACCGTCGTCCTCCGTGGCGCCACCACCCAGATGGTCGACGAGGCCGAGCGCTCGCTCCACGATGCCCTCTCTGTCCTCTCCCAGACCGTCAAGGAGACCCGCGTTACCCTGGGAGGCGGGTGCGCCGAGATGCTCATGTCGTGCGCCGTGGACGAGTCCGCACGCACCGTCGCGGGCAAGAAGGCCCTCGCAGTCGAGGGCTTCGCCCGTGCGCTCCGCCAGATGCCGACGATCCTCGCGGATAACGGGGGTTATGACTCGAGCGACCTGGTGACGAAGCTGAGGGCGGCGCACTATGAGGGACAGAGCGAGGCGGGGCTGGATATGGATAAGGGGGAGATTGCGTCGATGAGGGAGCTGGGGGTGACGGAGTCGTTCAAGTTGAAGAAGCAGGTGGTGGTCAGCGCGAGCGAGGCAGCCGAGATGATCTTGCGGTGAGTCAAGTCTCTTCCTTTTCGCACAAACTTTCTGGCATGGACTGACGAGATGTGTCACAACCCTAGTGTGGACAACATCTTGCGAAGCGCACCAAGACGGCGAGAGGCTCATTAGAGGGCGGTAGGCGGCAGAGAGTGGCAGATGCGGTGTCATGTGCGTGTAGAAGGGAAGCGTCAGCAGCTGTATGGATCATTTCATCATATGCATCAGAGCGTAAATTCGACAGTCGTCTATGGCTCCTGTATACGGGATGCGCCACGACTGAATGTGCCAATGTCTCCAAGTGTGCGTACTGGGATCTTTCTCCTGTGCGGGAGCCGATGGTGCGAGGGTAAGTAAAAGGCTCTGGCAGAAGAGCATGTGAGATCTGTCGAGGTAGGTACTGACAGTAGTTCTATCGTCATTGCTCTCCAGTCACGGCCACAGAGCTCAAAAACCTCCGCATCCCGTCCGATCTGCGCAGATAATATGAGCATTTGCTCTCCAGTCACGGCCACAGAGCTCAAAAACCTCCGCATCCCGTCCGATCTGCGCAGATAATATGAGCATCGGAGAGCCAGTACCCAGGTCGGGGACGACTGGGGAATCCTCTCTGCTGTGATTCTATCACTCTTTTTGATCTTTTTGCACCCAGTGGTGAAGGAGCTTCTTGGTGTTCGGCGATCGCCGTCGGGCATCCGCCCCTTCTCGACTTGGTTCATCGTCCACCACTCCGTGCACCATCTTGCCTCTCCTTAGTTCTTCACAGTAACAGCGTCATTCCTGTATCCATATAGCAGCCCGGGGACCACCTCTCATATCAACAAGAGTGATTGCGTGGTGGAGAGCTGTTAGCTACACCCCTGCAGCCACGCCCTCTTTCCCCGCCCTCCCTCACTCTTCTATCCTCCGTCCACCCTCTTCACCCACAGCCACCCACCATGTCCTCCTCCTTCTACGCCTCCTCCCACTCTCGCTACTGGCTCCTCACCCGCCCCCTCCTCGCCGCCTCGCGCGAGACCGATCTCCAATACTGCTCCCCGCGCCAGCTCTACTGCCTCTACATCTACTTCACCCAGCTCATCCAGAAGCTCGGGAAGAGGCTCATCCTGAAGCAGTACCCCATCGCCACGGCTTGCGTGTTTTTCCGGCGGTTTTATTTGAAGAATAGTATTTGCGAGACGAATCCGTATTTGGTGCTGGCGGCTTGTGTGTTTGTGGCGGCGAAGGTGGAAGAGACGCCGGTGCATATAAAGAGCGTGGTGAGCGAGATGAAGGTGGTGTGCAATGGTGCGTCTATCTCTCTCGCCTTTCTCCCCCGTCTACCGTTTTCTTCCAGCTACCATCCCTGTTCCGAAGAACTTAAAGATTGGGCCATGTCAGCTGACTATCGTATATGGGATTTAGAGTATAACGTCAAAATGTTCCCCGCCGAGACCAACAAGCTCGGCGAAATGGAGTTCTACCTCCTAGAAGACCTCGACTTCCACCTCGTCGTCTTCCACCCATACCGTGCCCTCCTCCACATGACAGGTCGAGAACCCTCCGACTCGGGCACTTTCCCGCAATCACGCGCGGAGGAGGACCTAGAGATCAGGAAGAAGGGGGAGGCGAGGCGGAAAGCGAGGGATGAGGAGGCAAGGAAGGGGTTGGGTGCGGGGAGAGCGGGGGTAGGGGCGGGAGGTGGGGGAGGGGCTGGGGGTGGGGTAGGGGCGGGGGTGGCGGGGGTAGGGGTGATTGGGATCCGGAGGATGAGACGGAGGAAGAGAGGATTCGGCGGTTGATGGGCCGGGGTACGACGGAGGGGATGATGGAGATTGATGAAGGGGTGCTGCAGATATCATGGTGGGTGCCATCGCTGTCCTCAGAAGGAGCAAGCAAGCTCACCCACCCCACCCTTCTCATAGGTTCATCGTCAACGACTCCTTCCGATCCGACGTCTCCCTCCTCTACCCCCCGTCCATCATCGCCCTCTCCGCCATCTACATCGCCTTCTGCCTCACATCCATGTCCTCCTCCAACGGCCACAAAACCCGCACCTCCTCCTCCCAACTCCACACCCTCGCTACCTCCCTCTCCCGGAATGAGGAGCTCAACCTGCCGGCACCGCCGCAGAGCGCTGCGGAGTTTATCAGTGGGTTTCAGGTTAGTTTGCCGGTGTTGTTTGGGTGTGTGCAGGAGATGGTGGCGCTTTACTCGGTGTGGGAGGCGTTTGAGCCGACGGTGGGGAAGGGAGGGGCGGCGGCGGCGGCGGCGGCGGCGGCCGCACAAGGCAGACCGGGGAGTCCTGCGACAGTACCCGGAGGGGTCAACCCACGAGCGGCAGCAGCCGCAAGCGGGCTGAGCGGGGCAGGACTCAGCCCGGGGGGGAAGAAGGAGTCATTGGGGATGGGGGATATGGATGCGCTTGTGCGGAAGATGATTGAGGAGAGGATGGTGGATGTGGGGCATCCGGATAATGCGGGGGATGTGAAAGCGGATGGGGCTGGGGCGAGTGTGGGGGCGAGTGGGAATGGGTCGGGGAAGAAGAGGGCGAGATAAAGTAGGCTGGGGTAGCATGTGGGCTTGATAGCATTGTTGGGGGTTGTACATTAGCAGCGCACGATCATAGCATGGCATGTAGTCGATGTAGCACTAAACCGTCACCAGGAGCGCAGGTTGCTCGAGCAGGTATCCAGAAATGCAGTTTGTACATTTACACTCATAGCCCAAGACTATCGACTATCCAGATCTCTACCTATTCTACCGCGTCTCAAACAACGTCCATCCATTCCCCTCGTCTTTCCCTCCCATCCCCTCCCACACCACCACCACAGCCTCATCTCAAGACAACGCGAGCAGTCGCTTAAGCGAACAGCCTCTTGGTGTAAGAGTTGAGCCCGTGGACACCACCCTCGAGCTGGGCCGAGGCGGTTCGGAGCTCGTACCTGACGATCCCGGCGCGCGAGGCGGCTTGGAGGTCGACGACGCTGCAGATAGAGATACCTTGTCAGTCGATGGTCCGGCAAGGAATCAAGACGGAAGATATGGCTTACCTCTTGATACCAGCATCCTGGAGAGAGTGCTGCAACCCCGTGTAGAGGTACGGCACAAACTTGTTGATGCTCCCCTTGTCCGCCACATCCCCCGACACACCCTGCGCGACCTTGACCGCGTCCGTCTCGGAAAAGTACCTCGCGGTAGCCGCGTTGTCGGTGCCCAGGATGGACGCCTTGGCAGACGCCGACCCGCGCTGGGTGTGCTCCATGGCCTCGATGGAGCCCATACCGCGGTAGACCTTGACGCGCTTGCCCTCGTGGTAGAAGTACTCGCCGGGGGACTCGGTGGTGCCCGCGAGGAGACCGCCCATCATGACGGCGCTGGCGCCGAGGGCGAGGGCCTTGGCGATGTGGCCGATGTTGCCGATACCGCCGTCGGCGATGGTGGGGATGCCGAATCTAAACGCGACGTCAGTGAAAGCTCGACACGCCATGGCTGGAGACGACTTACCGGCTGGCAAACTCGGACACGGCGTAGACGGCGGTACCCTGAGGGCGGCCGACGGCCATGACCTCCTGGGTGATACAGATCGACCCAGAGCCCATACCGATCTTGATACCGTCCGCACCGGCAACGATCAACTGCGCCGCCTGCTCCCTGGTAACGACGTTACCGGCGATAACGTCGAGCTTGGGGAAAGTCGCCTTGATCCAGTGAATGAACTCGATCATGAAGACAGAGTTACCCTGGCTCGAGTCGAGCACGACGACGTCAAGACCAGCCTCGACGAGGAGCTTGAGCCTGTCCTTGTCGCTGGGGCGGGTGCCGATAGCGGCACCGCAGTAGAGCTGCTTGGACTCGGGGACCTTGCTCGCCAGAGGGTAGTTCTGGTTCTTGAGCAAGTCGGAACGGGCGACAAGCGAGACGAGGCTGCCCGAGGCGTCAATGATGGGGAGCTTGCCCTTCTTCGAGTCGCGCAGGAGGTTGTTGGCCTGCTCGAGGGTGATGGGGGAAGAGCCGGTGATGAGGTCGGTGGTCATGACCGACTTGATGGGCACCTCAGGGTCCTGGAACTGGACGTCACGGCCAGTGACGATACCGAGGAGCTTGCCGCCGATCTTGCCGGTCTCTGTGGTGGGAGTCAGTCGCCCTTCTGGCACTGGAGAGTCGGTCACGGAAACTAACCGGTGATGGGCACACCGCAGAAGCCGAACCGGGCCTTGATGTCCAAGACGCTATAGTTTCTGTCAGTTTTGATCCATAGCCCAATTGTGGGAGCAAACTCACTCCCCAACGGTAGCGTCAGGCCCCAAGCAGAGAGGGTCGGTGATGAACCCGTTCTCGTACTTCTTCACGCGCCTGACCATAGCGGCCTGGTCCTCGGCGGAGCAGTTGTGGTGGATAATACCAAGACCACCGTGGAGGGCGAGGGCGATAGCCATGCTGAAAAGACGCGTGATTTATCAGCACCCTGCTCAACGCGTTTTGTACGCGGCTCCACACTCACCGGTCCTCAGTCACGGTGTCCATGGGGGAGGAGAGGAAAGGGGTGTTGAGCACAATGTTCTTGGTCACCCTGCAAGCACTGCATGTCAGCACACGTCCCCACGCGTCGTAATCCCGCCGTCCGCCCATCGCGGGAATGACTTGATAGCTTGATTGATAACGCACTTGGACTGAAGGGACACGATGGACGCCGGGAAGCTGATGTGCCCGGGGAGCATCAAGAAGTCGTTGTAGGTCAACCCGCCGTTCTTCCTCGAGTCCATGAGCTCGTGGAGGGAGAGGCCGTCGCCGCGGGGGTACTCCTCAAGGTAGGAGAGGGCGTCGGCCGCGTTGAGGACGGAGTCGGAACGCGCGGGGGCGTTGGGGTTGACGGAGGAGGTGCCGTTGGGAGCCATTGTGGGTGGTGTGTGTTGTGGGTTACGGGGTAGAGGTGAGGGAGAGGGTGTTTTGGTGGGAGTCCTGTGAGGATATCCAAGAAGAAAGAAAAGAGAGGAAAAGCGAGATGGTTTCAAGCCACACGCCACCCCACACACGCGCCCCAGCCAAAATTCTCAGCCTGACGTGGATTTGTTTGGCCCATCCCACGCGTCTTGATGATGTGTCCGCCGTTCTCATGATGGCAACTGGCAAGTCGGTTCCGTCTTCTTACTTTCTCCTGACTCGAAGCTTCTCCCAACGCGGCGCCGCCGAGTCGCCGACGGGAGGAAACGGGCGGATACACTGGCTCGAAAGCCGGCATGGATCTTCATGGAGCCGTTTTCTTGTCTTTCACATATACGACCTTCCGCTTCCTGGAGACGAGCGACTTCATCGACAATGGGCTATTTCATCGAGAGACCCTGCAGCGTCGACAACTGCACCCGGCTCTCTTTCGGCCCAGAATCCGCTTGTAGGAACTGCACCTTTGTCACTTGCCAGGAGCATCGTTGGCGGATAAATTACCCATTCAAGACGACACACGATTGCCACAACGTCCCTCTTTCCTTGGTGAGTCCCAGTGTCACTGACGTGCCGATGTATCGCTGATGGTTTGCTCTCCTGTGCTAGCCGGATGGAGGTGTCACCACTTTGATCAGCAAGGGAGGCGATCCAATGGATGATGATTTCGACTACAAAAGGGTGAGTCTTATCGACATGACACGCCACTATCAGGACTGATGAGTGCTACCAACAGTTCCAATACACTTTAGCATGGCTTTCCCCCAACATCATTGTAGAGCAGGCTCGGGCCATCCGCCCTGGCTTCCGGGCCACCTTGCAGTTCCCCTCTCCAGACGATATCCTCGAAGCTGGCTGGGATGCTCTCCACGGCAGCATGAACGCCCACCCACCCTCACTTTCGACGACGGTGTAAAGCGGGTGGTTCGCGCCCGACTTTACAGCCCGGGCAACCCTCCAGCAGTACTTCAAAAGGCTATAACAGAGAGTGAAGTTACAACAGTGCAGCTGTTGAAGGCGGAAGGTATCAAGGTGCCGTTGGCGTGGGTTCCGCCGACTGTGGCTGGTGGTGAGTATGACTGGCTGGCTATGGGCTTTACAATGTCGGATGCTGACTCTATACTCATAGTGAAAGATACCGTTGTCAACTACTACTTCATGGAGTACGCCAAAGGAACTGCACCGTCCTTCGCAGACATCGACATCCACAAGATCCTTAACGAGCCCTACACTCGTAACTTTTTCGACAGCCTCGCTCGCCACTTCATCTCTCTCTCAAATATCCGCCTACCCGTACGGAGCATCGGTTCCCTCTACCCGGGACATGTCGATGGCAGTTACAAGCTGGGTCCTTTGGCTTCGTGGAACTTCATGATGAACCCCCGCAATCCCTACCTGCTTGGCCCTTTCAAAACGCAGAGGGAGCGCTACCTTGCGCATTTCGACCATGCCCTCGACTACGTTTACCTGATGGAGTTTGAGAACGGCGGGGTTGCCCAATTGACAGCGTATATGTGGTTGTCCGAGGCACGCAAGTTGGTGGAAAGCTGTGCAGAGCTGGCGCGAGAGGAGACGGAGTTCTTCGTGAAGCATGCGGATGACTGGCTCAAGCAGTACATGGCGGATGATGATGGCAGTTTGACAGCAGTGTTGGACTGGGAATGGTGAGTTGCAGTATCTCTCACTGCGTCCGAGTAACTAACCATCATACCGCTTGTCGCAGGGCGTTCGTGACCACCAAAGCCGAAGCGTTCTGTGCCCTCCTGACCTGTACTCCACCGACGGTCAGGGCACCCCCTCCAGCAACGCTCTCACTCCAGCAGAGCATCACCTCATTGCTTCTTACGAGCGCCTCGGTCGCGGTGATCTTGCGGACTGCGTTCGAAACGGCCGGCTCTACCAGCGCCTCACCCTCGCTCTGCATCCCGCCACAGATCTCGACCTTGAGCATATCTACGGTCTTCGCCAGATCATCCTGGGCCATAATGCGGGTGAGCCGTGGAAGAAACTGACTGGGTGGGAGCTGGACATGGCAGAGAAGTATAGGAGTGACCCCAAGGCGGTCGACATGGCTTGGCGCCTGTATGTTTGGTTTGGGAGGAAAGGTGGCGACAGTGTGATGAAGACGCTGTTGAAGGATAAGCTGGCGGCAGAGCGGGAGCTGGGGGACGGAACCTTCGGGGAATGGAAGATCTTCAACGAGAGGATAGAGGATGATTGCAGCGAGGAGTATGGATTGTCGGAGGAGGACGATGAAGGTCTCACGGGAGCCGATTCCGAAGAACGTGAGTGGGTGCCTCCGGCAATCAAATGCTTCGAAGAGTGACCATACCCGTGTTTGATACATTACCTATATGCATTACCTATATACACGTAGATATGATGTGCTTTAGATATGAGAGATGAAAGCCGTGATTAGCCAGCCGTACATCAAGCCAACAGCTCATACTTGCCACATGTCCGGCGGTCGGCCCGCCTTGCCGGTGTGCCCCACAGCCCTCCCCACACGACCCCTTTCGTTTCCTTCCATGTTGTTCTGCTCTGTCTGGGCCCCAAGTCTCAGAGCAAGTCAGATCAGGTTCGGCATGATGCATGCGATGCTCTGACCAGCAATCAACACCGAAGACTTTCTCGATCAGCCGGCGGATCATCCAACAACAACGCAGAGAGAGATCTGAGTCAAGATCCTGACAGGTGACACTTGATTCCAGTCACCGCCCCTGCGCACACGAGAAAACAGGACATGGGCCAGAGTTAAACCATATTGCCAGTCCGGTGCACGCAGCTGATCGTCCATCCCTCAGGCGCTCAGAACACGTTGCGGGCTTCTTCTTCGTCTCCGGCAGCTGCCGGTGGTAACCTGTGAGTAACCTTAAGGGACTGAACGCTAATTAAAACCAGACATCGAGCACCAAGGTGATCTGCGGGGTCTGATATCATATTGCGAATGCCGATAATCGCTACCCAGTCGGTGACTGTTTCGTAACGCATCGATCAGCAAGACATAGGTATCGAACGTTGCACTTTCCAGATGCTCTTGATGTCGCGAGGTGGAGGTAGAATCGGCGTCACCAGGCGGTCCGTATCTCTCGGTGGTCCGGTGAGCGTTCATTGAGGCTCCTGGTGGCGGGAGCGAACAACCTCTCTGAACGGGACAGGAACGAGCCTGGAGTTTGGGACACATTATGCAGGATGTTCCTTCCTCGGGGTATTCAGCACCACCAGCAGTCACCGTGGCTGCTGACCGTCCTACTTCTATTCTCCGCCCGTGCTCCGTCGAAAACTGATCGAGCCAGCTTCATGATGCTTCTCCGCGTAGACAGGAGGACTCCGGAGGAGTCTCCAACGACCTGTTCCTGTGCGGGAAGGCCAACAACTGGGAAAGGCACACGACACGGAAACTCAGTCGGGGAGGAGGCTCCGCCATTGCGGACCTGTGCCGTGGCGGGGCTAGGTGGTGGGCTGGTGTGGGGCCAGGAGATGGCGTTGTTGCGGGAGGTCCCACTAGCCTGGGTAAGAGGAGGCGTTGATATGATATCATCAAGTGTGCACAAGTGTGTAAGTATCTCTTCGGTGGGCCGAGGAGGAGGCTTGACGTCTACAGAACAAGACAGATGCACGCTGGCGCTGTCGTCGTGGCGGCGTGGCTGGCCAGCTCGCTTTGCGTTAGCCACGAGGTATGGAGAACGGGCAGTCGTATCTTTTGTCTGCATCGCCGCATCCGGTGAAACACCCAATCTTAACCATGCATCAGCCACTTCTCAACGCATATATGCCAGACCTGCTTGATAGGATGGTTTGATAGGAAAATTATTGTTCGAGGGCGTACTCGAGGCGTGGCGCTCGCCGAAAGAAGAAGCTGCATCTCGCCGTTGTTGAGGCACCCACCTCATGTGTCTTCTTGCTTTTCGAGTGTTCTCTGCACTCCATCTGCCTTTCCTTGAGCTGCACACTGTGTCTTCGGTCCTCCGACCCAGGTACACTGCGGTACACAGCCAAGCAGTGGGAGCGCGCGGGAGGTACACAGGCGAGTGACCGCCATGCGCTCATCGGGTTCCTTCACGTGTGTCCGAAAGCCAGTTGTCCCGCTCGTTACGCCAGATACGTACGAGTTCTGAAGCTACCAAACTTTTGGCCATTGAGCTCTTCTCGCTTGGGCGACGGAAGCCCGGGGGGTCTACAGTCTCCGACGGGTAGAAGCAGATGTATCGGGTGTCGAATCTGGCGTCGGTGACCATCGTGGATGGTCCGCCGTCTTTCGGGTTCCTGCTCGAGACATCACGCTCGCATCACGTATTCAAGCAGCCAAAATTCAATTAGCGATGCAGATATGCCGTTGTTATCGAGGAGAATATGGAGGATCTGATCAAACTGTATCGAATGTGTGATCGAAAACAGAACAGCAAAAATGACAGACCGACTCGTCATCATGCAAGATCCTGACGAGATCTCTGGAGGTCAGTGCTGATAACGAGATGCGCACGCAGGTGGCGGCGCCTTCCACCTGGTGGTGCCGAGATTGAGCACGAGCCTCAAGGCGGCGCACGCAGGCAGCGCAGCAGGTCTGACAATTGAACCACTGCAGATTGGTCTGTCACCCCTCGGCCAGGCGGCATCCATGGGTTCGGCATTCAAGAGAGACGGGAGGCTCCTCGCTTTGAGAAAGAAAACTGGTCTCGTTCTGGACGCACATGCCCAAAGGTCGACGCAATTCGTTTGCGGTCACCCGAGCCCTTGCGTGCCGGTTTCTTCCAGCTTCTTTGCTTTCGGGTGTGACTCAGGTACAGAGGAACGACACTCCATGCTTACCTCTTAACATGGTTTTTCCAGAAGAGCCCACGACACCACCTTCTCTTGCGGCTCTGCTGTGCGGCACGCAACCATGTCTTGTTGTGGGATTCCCGTGAACGGAGGCAGGCTCAGCTGGTAGATCGGATGTATTCTAACCACGGCTGCTGGGGTGGCGTGTGTGCGACTGCCGGACCGGCAACTTTGAGCCAAAATCCTGTACGCCGTGGTTCCAGAAGGCGTTCAGCCATCAAGCCTGTACAGGCAGAAGCCTCAGGGCCGGAGACGGAGAGGCGACAAACCGGACAAACCGCTGGACGATCTTCAAGGTCGCTGGGCAGGATTGTCCGGCCCAGGGACAGGGATCGACGGCTAACTGCCGTGAGCATGCCGTGAGCTTATTCCCCGAGAGCCCCGGCAAGGAACGGCTTGGTCTGGCGTTTGTGCGGCACGGAACAGCCTAACCGTGGAGAGGTGGCGGGACTTTCCCGATGCGTCGACCTCCCATCAGGCCCGACGTTTAATTTCACCACCGGCCCTGAACATTTTCCCTTAACGCCATAATATTTTTTCTTTAGAGTTTGCACCTTATCCAATTCTGCGGAAAACCCTGTCCAGACTTGCTGAATGCAGCTGAACAGACGCTTCTTTCAGGATCAGCGGCGCCTGGCTCGTGATAGGAATCGACTGTGGGATGATGCGGTTTACCCAATTCGGTCGTGTCCTCATGCCGGAACTGGCGTCGAGTATAACTAGAGCCGGTCAGCTTTGAGGTCGCCCATAAGTTTATCCCAGCATCCTCCAGCATTACCGCTCTCGGCTCTTGCATGCGTAGCGAGCAACTCATCGATAGCCGCCACTAGAATAGATATAACTGCCTGTGATTCCAGCGATCCCCCTCTTCCTCATCATCATCTCAACTTCATCGCTCAACACCACTTCACACTCCGCATTCCCTCTCTCGCGACCAACCCTCTCAACCGCCCTCCCCCCCCACATCCACTACCACCGCCACATCCACTCACCCACTTGTGCTGGTCACATCAACTAGACACTTCCACGTTCTTTACACCACCCCTCCCACCCCACCCCACCATCGCAATGCCTTCCTCCAACCCCATCCACCCCGCCTCGCTCTGCAGGCTGTCCACCCACGGCAAGCCTCTCGTCGCCTCTCTTCGGAGCAGGGTTCGACCTGAGTTCCTTGGTGAGTCTTAGAGCTATCGGTGATTCTACGGCCCAGCTGACCCCACACTGCAGAGCACGTTGCCAACAAGACCTCTGAGGTTATCCGCATTGCCCCCTCCTCCCCCATCGCTCCCTCCCAGTCCTACCTCCTCACTCCCCCCTCCTCCCCCGCCAAGGAGCGCAGCTTCGACCTCAATGGCAAGCCCGTCGAGTGGTGGCAGGCGCCCCAGACCGCTGAGGATGATCTCGCGGCCGACCTTCCGGAGCTCCCCGAGTTCATCCGCGGGCTCGTGGTTCAGAGCAACGTTCAGATGCCCACTTTGAGCGTCACCCTGGTGTACCTCGAGAGGCTCAAGGAGAAGCTGCCTACTGTTGCTACTGGTGAGTCTAGCCGCTTTCTGATCCTTGAGTGCATAGCTGACATCGATCACAGGCATGAAGTGCACCCGTCACCGAGTGTTCCTTGCTGTGCTCATCTGCGCTGCCAAGTACCTCAACGACTCCTCGCCCAAGAACATGCACTGGCAGAAGTACGGCCGCTTCTTCTCCCTCGCCGAGGTCAACCTCATGGAGAAGCAGCTCCTCTACCTCCTCGACTACAACCTCCGTGTTGAGGAGGACGAGCTCACCCGCCACCTCGAGCTCTTCTGGCCTGCGCCCGCACCTGCGCCTGTGCCGGTGGTTGCCCAGGAGTCCACTCTCCGCGCCGCCTTCCCCACCCAGCGCGCTGCGGGCCCGAGCAAGTCTCGCTCGGCGTACTTCCCCAACACTACCCCCCTCACTTCCGGTGCCGCGTACCCCAGGTCGGCAGACCTTGTGCGCTCTCGCACCGCCGAGGACCTCGCTGCGCGCCCCGCGCCCAACGCCTACGCCTCTACCTCCACTGCCTACACCCGCGTCCCCATCCACGCTTCCTCCTCGTCCACCACTCTCGTGCACCGCACACCTAGCACCGCCGAGATGGAGTACTACGGCGACCTCCCCACACCTGGGCTCCGCCGCGACTCTGGCGCGGATGCGGACGACTCGCCCCAGGCGTCTACGCCCGAGGCTTGGGAGAGCAGGTACACGGCTGCGCCCGCGTACATCAGCGGGGGCAAGCAGGCGGTGTCTGTCAAGCGGGTGGCTGCCGAGCCCATGATCGTGGACGGGCAGTCGCAGGTGGTGATGGCTTCGCCGTCGCCCATAGTCGGGAAGGACTTGTTCAAGCGGGGGTGGAGGAACATCAGGCAGAGGGTTCTCTAATCACATCTCTTTTCATCTTTCGGGAGCATCTTGGGTTTTATAGGAGTCGGATACCATACATATCAGAACTTAGCATAGCATCGTTGTAGGTACAGTAGGACAGTATTGTAGGTAGACTGTGTGTTCGGCATATACATAGCAGGGGGGAACGGGGAAAGTGGCTGGAGTATATTCAAAACAGTATAATATGTAGGGCAGGAAGACATCTGGAATGAATCTGCTACACACACACCTCATCGCATGGTCTGCTGGCTTCTCCTTGGTATCCAAACCTCCACTCACTTTGAGTTCAAGACAAGGTCCCCAGCAAAGTCTTCCCCGCACAAACCGGCACTACTCTGATCTACCTCTCACTCTCCCTCGGGCGACCGAATGCACACACCACAGCTTACCAATATGGACCACGCTATAATAGCGCTCAGTACGATATTCTTGGCCCCCAACAGCGGTCACAGTGTCCCGACGCGCCAGGCGATGTCTCGCGCTGTCGGGACGAGCCTGGGGACGACGCCACCGAATCCCGCCTCAAGATCAGGCTCGTCGTCAGTCCCAGGTGATGGGACCTTGCGCTGCCGGGCGGGACAGCCACGAGCCACGACATGGGGGGCAGGTACTATCCCGGCGGCATTGTACGGCATGGGACGGCCCCATGTACCGAAGCACCACGCTGGGTAGGTCTAGAACTGTGGGAATCCACATGGAGAGAAGGCGTTTGCGACGGTGGCTCTCCCGCAACATAGGCGCGTGGGTGCGTACGTACGTTCCGCCGTTCCGGGCCTGCCTCTTGTTATGGCACCTCCCCATGTGCCCAGCGGCGCGGTCGATGACGCTCGTTTATGCATGCACGTCGTCAGCGAGGCGTCGTACGTGCTCAGCTTCCATGAGAGAACGTCCGAGCGGCGACCCCCACCTCTTATACCACCTGCCACTCCGCCACAAAAGTGGGCTCCTTTGGAAACGATGCACACGAATAAACACGGCCCGCTCAGCACCGGACCTCCACCGTCGCCCGGCGGAATTCCGCCGACCACCGAGTGCGTCCACCATCTGCACCCATCATCTTTCGTGAATCCAGGTGCCGGACGAGCGGCCCAGCAGCGGGCCGCCATGGGGCAGATGCATGCCCCGCATATGGCCCTGAGCGCACTGGGTGTGGGGGTAGTTAAAGGGACGAGTGGGGGACTAGGAGGATCTTTGTTGTGACAGCACCTGTAAGCAGCGGCGACTGACGAGCCAGCGACGAGCACCCCCCACGACGATTCACGATGTCCGCCCAAACCGACCCCGAATCCCAGCCCCTCTTGTCCATTCCCTCATCTTCACCCTCCCCTCGAGATGACAAACTACCCACCCCCAAACGACGTACGCCTCTCCCCAAAGTCCAGCTGGCCATCGCCTGCTTCGTGCGCGTCACCGAGCCCATCGCGTTCATGAGCTGTTTCCCGTACATCAACCAGATGCTGCTAGACATGGGGGTGGTTGATGATCCGAAGAAGACAGGGTTTTATGCTGGCCTGGTGAGTCTGCGATCGCGATGGGCCATGAGTGTAGCGTCGGACGCGCGCTGACAAGGGGGTGACAGATCGAATCGATATTTGCCGTAGCCGAGCTGTGTACCGTCTTTCAATGGGGCGCAGCGAGCGACCGCTGGGGCCGGAAACCGGTCCTTCTGATCGTGCGTTTTCATATCTCAAAGAGACCAGAACTGCGCTCTCGGGTGATGACTGACACGTGCAGGGCGACAGGGGTGCGCCGGCGCCGCGATCTCATCGATCCTCTTTGGCTTCTCGCGGACGTTCCCCATGATGGTTCTTACGCGGGTGATCAACGGCCTGGCGAACGGGAATGTAGCTGTTCTCAAAAGCGTAATGTACATCTGCCACCGCAGCATGGCCTATTGACCAAGCACTGACACGCAATGCGACAGCGCCGAGCTCTGCGACGAGACCAACCAATCCATCGCATTCTCCTTCTTCCCTCTCGCCATGGCCATCGGCACCATCCTCGCTTCCTCCATCGGGGGCTACTTCCCCCGTCTGACGGACCGCTACCCCTCCCTCGGTAACACCTTCCCCGTGCTCGAGACATACCCGTACTTGCTGCCTTGCTTGGTGGCAGCTGCATTCCCGCTACTGAGTGGGTTGATTGCGTGGGCGTGGTTGGAGGAGACATTGCCAGTGGAGGAGCGGAGTGGGGATGCAGTGGCGGTGGCAAGTGGGGAGGGCGTGGAGGTAGGGGAGGAAACGCACCTCCGGGCCGAGCTGCACCCTCATGTGACGGTGCACTACTCGTCAACGGACGACGGTGACGTCCGCGAAGAAGGCGCCGCGGACCACCACAACACCGCCCCTACCCCCGCCAGCGCCATCACCGCCCCAACCGACGACGACGACGCCCCCGCAAGCTTCCGCTCCCTCCTCACCCCCTCCATCAACGCCCTCATGCTCTCCTTCGGCCTCCTCCAACTCCAAGGTATCTCATTCCTCGGCCTCCTCCCCCTCTTCTGCTTCACCCCCACCTCCGCCGGCGGCCTCTCCTTCCCTTCCTCCCTCATCGGCCTCGCCATGTCCATCCGCGGGGTCAGTACCATCGTGGTGCAGCTGTTTGCGTTCCCGTGGTTGCAGACGAGGGTGGGGACGGTGAGGTTGTATAAGGGGTTGGTGGTGCTGTTTGTGCCGGCGTTTGTGCTGCTGCCGGCGACGAATGTGCTGGCCAAGAAGGGGATGGAGGGGCGGATGTGGGCGGGGCTGGCGGGGAGTATGGTGCTGTACTCTATCGGCAACATGGCTTTCGGTATGTGTCCATCGCCCCCTTCCACCGCGCGCAAAACACTGAGCACCTCCTACAATAGCTTGTAACTTGATAATGGTCAACGACGCCGCCCCCAACCGCCGCTCCCTCGGCGCCATCAACGGCTGGTCCCAAGCCGTCTCATCCCTCATGCGCGCCATCGGCCCCGCGGGCTCCTCGACGCTATTTGCGCTCTCGGTGGATAAGCAGGTGCTTGGCGGGCAGCTGGTGTGGGTCGTACTTGGGGTGTTGAGTTTGGTGAGCGTGTGGATGGCGTTGAGGTTGAAGAGTGATCTGAAGAAGGCTTAGGCGGGAGCGGGCAAAGGGGAGGAGAAGAGGCTGCCTGGAGCACGGCTGCCGGAGGGAGAAGAAGGAGGCGACACGGCGGCCGACCGACGACGGCGCTCCGCTGAAGAGGGAGTGGATGGCTGTACTGTAGTAGTGGTGGACGTTCAATATTATGTAGACAGAGGGATCATCATGAAACTGTACATACAGCTTCAACTTGAAAGCCCGGCGGAATGTCGCCGCCTTGACATAGCAGATAGCATTAGCCCTTGTCAAGGTCATGACAGTCGTTCACTCGGCGAAAGCAGATGGGCGTCGCGTCGTGTCGTCTTGACCAAAAGGCGAGGAGAGATGACAATGCTTATAGCACCCCAATATCCATAGCCTCTAATTCAAACGGTTCCGTGTTGCAAATAGGAAGAGCAGCAGTCTACAAGTAAGGTTACGTAAACGACCCGAAAAGAAAAGACCCACGTTAATTACCCAATTATTAACGGTAGGCGGAGTAAGGTGATGGAAATCACTAAAGCGGCAGCCCGACTGGCAGCTCACCGGAAAGGATTGGCACAAACAACTTCAGAAATTCCTATAGGCCTCGCTGGAGCTGGGAGAGCACAAAACCTTTTTGCTGCCGGATGCAATGGCACATACGTGCGAGGCTCATTGAGTCGTAAGTGGTCGCAGCGCCCCCGTGTAAGTAAGTGCCCGGACATGTCCTCGACACCCTCCCGGACATGTCCTCGACATCCTCCCGTTCTGTCGAGATGGTATTCTCCTTGATCGAGACAGCGAGAGCCAAGGCAGTCTTCGGGCAAGCATCCAACAAGAAGAGAAAAAGGAGGGCAGGAGGGTGCTGCCCCCCCCACCTGCCACAGCCGAGTCCAGGCACGACCTCCACCCATGACATCGACCGACGACGCGAAGCTGACGACCCGCTGATGCTCGCCGCTGTGGTTTTGTGTCTCGTGTCTCTCTCTTCGTTGATCTTGTGTCTTTTTCTTCGTCCTACTACTGTTACTCTGCACACTCCCACCTCTAGACGATCCCAGCAACACACAATCATCTCCCTCCCCATCCTCCAGCAAGAATACACAAACACAATGAACAGGTGAGCCCCCCTTCTCCGTGAGCTCGGTCGCATCACAGCACTGACTGTTGTCGTCCGTCGACTCCATCGTTCTCCCCAATTACATCTACAGGATCCCCGTCGTCCTCGTAAGCTGCATGCTCAACGCTCCTTTCTCTGCCTCAGCTGATCGCTCCCTTGCCCGTCTGTCTACCTGCCCGCTTGCCGCAGACTATCGATGAAGTCGAGTGAGTGCGCTATACACATATATTGTGGTCGGGTAGAAGACATACTCATGCCCATGGCTGGATGGATGGACAGGTACCTTCTGGATCAGCTCGTGAGTCGCCTTAACCTCCTTTTCCATGTCAAGCGATGCAAGCTCCAGGAGTCCGGGGCTAAAGACGAAAGCACATTGCAGCCCCCGCCAGACAAAGACGAGGACGCGATCGTGAGCAAGCTGCGCGAGACGCTCAAGCGAAGTCTGGAGGAGGTGCGCAAGGGCGCCGAGTAGTAAATGTACTCTCTTGAGCTCTCGAGCTGGGGGCGTGATGTGATGGGTTATGGAGGGGGAAAAGGAGAAATTGGGAGTGCGCGCAGTGTGGATGGGTGGTTCAGGCGTGGGGCGGGGAGTGTTGGGTCCGTTGGCTGGTGGCATTGGCAGGCTGTCTCTGTACCATGTACGGGAGTCTAGGGACAAAGCAGGCGGGATCGACGAGACAGGACTAGGGTAAACGGTATGTAACATGACATGACACGACCTGGCGCTCAACACCCTCTCCCATCCCTGACACGGCGACACCCCTCACCTCTCCCATCTCAACCTCCCCCTCTTCCCGTTCGCACCCAGCTCGGCCTACGGCACAGTCACCCCACACTCTTCACCGAACAACTCTCACTGCTCTTCTCAAAAAGCGTCGTCAATCTTGCACTCTCGCTCTCCCTTCGGCGCTGGCTCCTGCCTTGAGCCTTCATCGTCCGCCCATGGTGCAAGTAGAGTTTGACGAGCTTGAGCGTCTCTCCCCGCTGACTTTGGGCTGCGGTGTCCATCGGCCTTGCCTCCACCCCACATGCCCCATCACCTGACCTCCGGCTGCTCCGAGAACATCCCTCCATGAAGGTCAGGTCCTCTCGCACGACGAAGAGCTGGGTCCCGACCTGGCGGGTCTTGAAGATCTGGGAGGAGCCTTGGGATTTGCGGGCGGAGATCTCTTCGCGAGTGAGCTTGCGGGGTGTCGGGTTGGTGGTGGACTGTGGAGGGGTGGATTTGGGTGGAGCAGGGTTGGAGGCGGGAGGCGATGGGGTCGACGCTGGTGGTGCAGTCGATTGGGGGGGAGTGAGGGTGGAAGAGGTGGCTGAAATGGTAGCGGGTCTGGGAGGGCTGCTGGTGGTGCTACTGCTGATGGACGCCGGGTTGGTGGTGCTGGTAGCGGGGGTGGGTGCAGAGGTGATAGTAGAGGCGCCGCTGTGCGAGGTGCCGGCGGACGTAGACTTCCCGGGCGTGGGCTTGGGAGAGGCTGATCGTGTTGCTGATATCTGCGAGGGCTGCAGGGGCTGCAGGGGCTGCGAGGGCTGCAACGCTCTCGAGGCGGCGTGCGAAGGCTTGGACCCACTGCTAGCCGCTGTCGACGGCGAGCGCGGACTGCTAGCACCCCTCGACCCCATAGCGGGTAGCTTCTCGCGACTGTTCTGGCCGGGGAGGTTTCCGGGATGGGCTGGCAGTATCGTATGTGTCATGGACATCTTGCTCACTGGCGTGTTTTGGTGGCAGCCTCGAGACGCCCTGCTCGTCTATCGTCGGAGTGCGATACACACTACACTGTACACTATGCTTTGGCTGGGTTAGCTTAGGTTGCGTTGGGTCGAGCCGTACCGGCGTTGAACGCGTGCAGCACTTCCAAGGCGTCGTCTTTTGGGCGGAGCAATCCAACAACGGACTGCTGGGTACAGCGTTAGCCGATATCAGCGAAAGCGATGACTCGACCCTGTACCGCTGTCTGTCGGGGTTCGCGCCGTCCCACGGCCGTATCGCGTATGAACAGTCATTTCGGAGGGGTGAGCCGAGGGGGATGAAAGGACCCGGGGGAGTGTAAGGATGAGCGTGGCATGGCGTGATGGGACCCCGGGGCTCGGGGGCGAAGGAGGGTGAAGGGAGGGGTGGGTCGAGCGTGTGATTGAATTGGTCTTCATGTGATACGGAGGCAACGTATCATTGGTGTTGATTGCAGCCTTGGTCTGGAGAAGACAGATGCCGGACAGTCAGCATGGATATGACCAGTGGAAGACTACTCACAGCCTTCTCGGGGCCATTGCGTTACCAGCTGAGGCTCGCAGTGCCCCAAGAACCCGGGATCTGGGATCGGCTTTGCGGGCTGGGCATAGTGAGTTCCTTTCGATGTCGCTGTCGTTGTCGAACGCGCGCAACCTGGACAAAATGGCTGAGTGGTTGGGTGGACCGTGAGTACATTGTTTGTATACCTATGCAACCCTCAAACGAACACAGATCCGCCGTTCTTACCCCCGGCACAGACCAACGTCCTCCGCTCGTCAGCGTCGAAGCTGCTCGCTCAAAACAGCATCACGGGTAGGACGCCAACAACCACCTCCGTTGTGCTGTACGCCCGGTCGACACACGCGAGGAACCTGATCCGCGCCTCGTCGCACCACTCTCGTCGCCGGCGTACAGCACAATGTAGGTTGATGTTGGCGTCGTACGAGTGGTGCGGGTTTGAGCGAGAAGCGTCGGGGTACGTAGCTACATTGCCCTCGTGAAGTCGCTTGAGGCGTTCAGCAAGTGCCGGAGTTTGCTTGCGTGAGCGCTTCATTGCCAGCCGGGGTCCGAATTGGTCATCGCTCTGTGCGCGCTTCGAGAGCACATGCAATAGTGATATGATGGGAAGAATCGCAGACGGTGCTGCAGAGTGGATGAGGATCGTCATGAAAGGTTGAGCCAAGAAGAAGGTGAGGACGCGTCAAAAGTGCCACACTCGGAGAATTGCTGAAACGCCGAGTATATTCCGGATGTGGCAGTTTTCTGGCGGGTGACGGGGAACGTGCCCGGGCCGGAAGAAGCAGATCGTGCTGGACGGGGTGCTGTGGGAGCTGCGCTGGCTGCATGCATGCATGGTGCTGGTGGCTGGTGGGCGTGGTGGCTGACGAGGAGCACGCTGGTGTGGTGCTTGGTGGTGCTGGGCTGCTGCTGTCCCTGCGCTCTCGTCACGGCGGTGTGGATCGAGCTGGATCGAGTGACGTTGGACCCTGTGCCTCCCTCCCTGCGCTGCGTGCTTTCTCTGCGCCAGTGCCCCACTGCCCCGCTGTGCCCGTGCCACACTCGTCGTTCCGCTCTCCTCGCCCACGCCCTCGCTCTCCCTCCCTTCCCCCTCCCTCCCTCGCCCCCTTCCCCCGCCCTCTCGCCTCCCGCCGCCCACCGCTCCTCTCCCTATTCATAGCTTAATCCGCGGTCCAGCCCCACCACCCCAGTGCACCCACGCACCACCACCCCCCGCACCATCGTGAGTAGCCTCGACCCATTACATACCAAACCTTCCTTTCCCTCGCCCCTCCCTCGCGCCCCGCCACCATCACCCTCTCCCCTCCCTCTCCCACCCTCGCCTTCAGGCCCCCGCCCAGCCCAGCCCCGCCCCGCCGCCCCCTGTCCCAGCCGCCGCCCTGCCCCCCACGCGCCCGCGCACACCCACTGACTGACGCACTCCCCTCCCTCCCCCCTGACGCTCCCCAGCACTTCGCGTCACTCCAAAGGATCGTCCTCATCGCCCTTCCTCTCTTCACCGCCCTTCCCCCGCCGACCCCCGCTCAGCCCGGGAACCAAACAACCACAATCTAATCTATAGTGCCCTTCTACATATCAATCCCCCGCGGGCGTGTCGTGTCGTCGTAATAGTCACAGGTCAGTACGCGGCTCGTCGTGATCACCGTCGTGCTCGTCGTCGCTGACCCGCTTCATCCCATCCATCACTCGCCCATCCCATCCCATCCCACGTTCCGCACGTCTCTCCATCGTCGTCGATCCTCGCCCCGCCCCGACCCTCACCTCACTCCGACACCATCCACCATGCTCTCCCATAGCCCATCGCCGACGCCGTCGCCGTCGCCGCAGCCGCCACCGACACCATGCAGAGCAACGGCGCGGCCAATTGGTCGACAGTGAGTCTCCTTTCTCACGCACCGCGGATGATCAATCGTCCTCCCCCCCTCTTCCGTCACCCACGTCACCCGGAAGAACACCCCGCTGATATCTATGCTTCTCCTCATCACTCCCCCGCGTATCTAACCGTGCCCCGAACCCTCGCCCCAACACCTTCCGCCCATCCGTTGTACAATCACCCGCCCACCACGCCCCCGCCCCCCCCCCCCACACGCGCCCCCAGCCCGCACTCTCAAACACCATGTACCCCACCTCCACCCAACCCCAGCCCCAGACTCAACCACGTTCCACCTCCAACCCGCGCTCCTACGTCGCGCCCGACCCCAGCGCGCTCATCGGCGGCGCCCCGGGGGAGAGTAATCCGTACGCGCAGTATCAGCATGGTGGGTATGGGGGGTTGGGGGATACGGGGTACGGGTATGCTTCGGGCGGGATGAGGTGGGTCCTCATCTTTCTCCACGCCGAAATGCTCTGGGCGATGGCTGACATCAGCGCGCCGCACGAGTAGCAGTCTATCAGCAGCGTACAACGCCGCATCATCCTCCCCCGCCAGCGCCGCCGCCCAACCATCCTCCTCGCGCCGGACATCCGGCCCCGGCCAGAAACTCACCACCCCGCCAACGCAGCACGCTCCCGGCGCGCCCGGCTCTGCCGGCGGGGGGGATCCGTCCACGCCGTATAGGTATCATACCGCGCACACGCCGGATTCTGCGCACCAGCACGGGGGGCATGGCCACGGCGGGCATGGGCACGGGCAGTCGCCGTACCAGCCATCGTCGGCGCCGCCGCAGATGATGTCGCACCCTGGGATGGGGGGGCAGCAGCCCGCAACAGCGACGGCGTATGCGCCGTATTACTATGACCAGCAGCAGGGGCTGGCGAGCGCTAGCCCCATTACGAGCACGAGTGCCGGGGCAGGCGGGTGGGGTGGGTACCCCTCGTCCGCACCGCATAGCTACGCCGCGCCTCAGCCTCATCACTCGCAGCACCAGCGAGGTGGGAGCCATACATCCCCGGCGATCCCGCAGGGCCCGACGATGGGTGATCGGCCGGGAACGGCAGCGTCGGGGCCAGCAGCAGGGCCGGGGGCGTCGCCGAGCTTGCCGTCGATGGATTGGGGAGGGGCGAAGGCGTATTCGGGTTGGGGAGGGGAGGCGCAGAGGGCTCCGGGGAGTTCGTCGGGTGCTGCGCCGGGTTCGGGCGCGGGGGTGGGGGCGGGGGGGCTGAGTCCGCAGCTTCAGCAGGGTGCTTGGCAGCAACCACCGCCTCAGCCACAAACAGCGCGCGTCGCGCCGCAGCCTTCCACCCCGCAGAGCCAACACCAGCACCAGCCGCACCAGCACCAGCAAGGCCAGCAGGGGCAGCAGGGGCAGTCACCGATGCTCCAGCAAGGCGGGTGGGGGTACGGACATCCGGCGCCGCAGCATTATGCCGCGGGCGGCTATCCTCAGGCGCCGGGGCAGGGGCAGGGTCAGGGGGGTCAGCCGGGGCAGGGGGGGCAGTACGGGTGGCCGCCACAGCAGCAGCAACAGCAGCAGCAGCAGCAGTGGCAAGGGTATTACCAGCCCCCACCTCCGCCTCATGGCCAGCACCCCCAGCGCCCTCAGCACCACTCCCAGCACCCGCATCAACAGCCTCACCACTCCCAGCACTCCCAGCCTCACCACCCCCACTCTCACCAGCAGCAACAACCCCAACCGATTGTCCTCCCTCCAGTCAGCACGACCGCCCTCCCCCCGCCTCCTCCAGCGGCGATAGCAGCGCCAGCAGCGCCTGCTGCGCCCGCCGCGAAGAAGCGAGTGAGGAAGAAGGTCAAGGTGGAGGTGCCGGAGGTCGTTGATACGTTACCGGGTGTGGCGGTGTCGGGTGTACCGGGTATGCCAGGCGTGCAAGGCGTGCTAGGTGCCCCGGGTATGCCAGGTATCCCGGGAGTACCAGGCGTGCCAGGCGACCTCAACCTGGGCCCCGCGCTCGGCGGGAGCGTTCTCCCGCCGGAATACGCCGGGCTGGGAAAACGTCCGGCCGAGAGCGGCGGGGAGGAAGAGAGCGGCGGGGAGCATGGGGAGCTCGCGGGGGAGAAGAAGGGTGGGAAGAAGAGGAAGGCGAAGGGAGATGATGCGCATGGGCACGCCACGGCTGCTGGGGACGGGGTCGGGGCAGACGGCGGGGAGCCGCCCAAGCCAGCTCATGTGGTGAAAGCCAAATCCCACCTCCACCCCCCGAAGCAAGCGCAATCAGCATGGCAACTCTTCTTCACAGACGAGCTCAACAAAGCCAAAGCCCTCGACGCCGAAGCCGCCGCCACCGCCGCCTCCACCACCTCCCCGGGAGGCACCGTCTCTGCGCCTCCGCCAAAGCTGAACGTCGCGCAGATCGCGAAAGACGCTGGGCATCTGTACGCTGCGCTGAGCGAGGAGCGCAAAGCCTACTACGCGCAGAAGGTGCAAGAGAGTAAAGAGCAGTACGCGCGCGATCTCGCGGCTTGGCAGCTCACCCTCACGCCCGAGGACATCCGCGCCGAGAACGCTTTCCGCGCGCAGCAGCGTAAAGAAGGCAAGAGCCGAAAGGGCAATATCAAAGACCCGAACGCGCCCAAAAAGCCGCTGAGTGCGTATTTCTTGTTTTTGAAGGGGATCAGGGAGAATGAGGATATCCGGGAGCAGATTTGGGGTGGGGAGACGGAGACGACGAAGCAGAGTGTGTTGGCGGCGAAGAAGTGGAGGAACCTGTCGATGGAGGAGAAGAAGGTGTGTCCCGGCTTGGTTCCTCAGAACTCTATCACACAGCTGACCCCACCCCGACCCCGCAGCCATTCCTTGTCCAAGCGGAACACGACAAAGCGGGATACGAAGAAGCTCGCAAGCGGTACGAGGACGACGCAGCCGCCAGAGCTCGCGGGGAGGACGTGCCGACCCGCCCGCCAGAGAAGATTGTGTCGAGCCCGCCGAGGCCGCCTGCTTCGATCTTGAGAAAAACGCCGGAGCCGGCTGGGCAGGGGGAGGGGGCGGTGAAGAGTGAGGGTGGGGAGGTGAAGAGTGATCCGGCAGGGGAGCCAGCGGCAGATGGGCGGGGAGAGGGCGGGGTGGAGCCATTGACCACCACCGCCCCCGCCGAGCCACCCGCCCCTGCATCCGGCACCTCTCCCGCCGCCCCCGCTCCCACCAGCACCACCAACCCCCCCGGCACCTCCCCCTCCGCCGCCGCACTCCCATCCTCTGAATTCGCCGACCCTTCCGCCGGGCTGGAGATGGACGAGTTTAGCGGGTTCGCTGATCCGCTGGATATGGACCTCTCCGGGCTGGGGGGGATTGATGGGATCGACGGGCTGGATGGGATGGAAGGAATTGAGGGGATGGAGGGGATGGGAGGGGAGAATGAGCAGCAGTGGGATGAACTGCAGAAGCTCATGGGGTCGGGGGATGATGTCTTTGGCGTGGACGCCAACGCTGGCGTCGTCGACATCGCTGGCGCGGGTACGGGTGTTGGAGACGTGAATGCGGTGGACATCCCCGCAGAGGTGAAACACGAGCTTGACCTCGGCCTCACTGACGTCCCCGTCCCCAACACCAACCCCGACCTCCCCGAAGCCACCTCCGAACCCACCCCCGTCGACCCCGTCAACCCGCTCGAACGCCTCCCCCTGCCGGCTGGGACGGCCCCTTCCCCAGCAGGGGTGGAGAACGCCGAGATCTCGGTGGCGCCCACGCTGGAGGAGGCGAAAGAGGAGGCGGTGGAAGGGAGGGTGGAGGGGGCTGTGGCGGAGGTTCCGGAGGTGGCGGAGGTGGTGGGAGAAGGCGAGGCGGTGGCTGAGGTTACGGGTGAGGCTGTGGCTGAGGCAGGGGTGGAGGTGGGGGCTGAGGGGACACAGGGGGTGCCCGGGGCCGGGCCCGTCGTCGACGGGGTATGAGCGAGAGCGGAGAAGTGTATGTGGGGATCACGTTTTATAATCCCGCGAGGCGCAGGGGGTACACGACCTGCCGCCAGAGAACAGGCAGAAGGAAGAAAGCAGAGAGAAGTGAGAAGTGAGCGTCCCATGTTGTTATAGTACAGCCGTATAAGTAGTACTATATATTTTTCTTTGCACCAGTTTTGGGACTTTATATTCTTTCTTTTTGAGGGGGTTCACTTGGAAAGAAGGACATGTACTCGAATTGTCTTGTTGCCGGTCGTTGATGCCACACACTTGAAGGAAGGTCTCACTTAAACACACGTCAGGTTGCTTCGACGGATCGGAGCGATCTGGGAGACGGCCACCAGCAAGAGCGAAGACATGATGGTACTCCTACAATAATGCTCGCACAACACGATACTAGGGAAACACAAACAAGCACTTCAAGTAGACGCCTCCCCATCTCTACATCCCATGGAATCCGCAATTCGTCGGCCCCGTCAGCGAGACACGCTCCAGCGGCTATCGTAGTGGTCGCACACTCGACAACTCACAATCACAGCGATGCTGAGTGTGCGACAAGCTACCCGCACACTCCACCTCAGTCTCGTCCCCCACCCCCCCCTCCCGCAGAGCTTCCCCCCTGGTACCGTCCGCACCCGCGTAGCTCATCCTCATCCGTCTCAGGCAGACACCGTACCCGCGCGAGCCCCGTCAGCCTCGGCCGACGCCCTGGCATCCCCGGTAGACAGCGGCGGGGCCGGTGCTCGGCGTACCGGGGTGCTGGTCGTCGGAAGTGTTGAACTGGGTAGATGGGTAGCGGGCGATGTAAGTGCGGTGATATCTGCCGAGTCTGGAACGTCTGTCAGCTCGTAATCTCCCTAGCCAGCAGCATCAGAAACACGTGAGCGGCGTACCTCCCTCATCCTCGATATCCGTCGCCCCTACCTCGATCTCTTCGTCCTCCCGCCCCACCTTCCCCTCCACTTTCTCCTTCACCAGCCCGAGGAACGACCGGCGAAAAGACACCGCTGGGGGCGGTTTCGGTGCAGGCTTGAGCTGGAAGGGCTTGATATACTCCGGCCAGACGCGCTCGGGTTTGGGCTGTGGGGGGTCGAACTTCTTGTCCCATCCGGCTGGGGGGTGCCAATTCCTCAGGGGTGCTTTTGCTGGAGGTGCGGAAGAGGAGGACGAAGCGACGAGAGGTTGGGAAGGAGAGGATGTGGGAGAGGTGGGTGGGGAGGGTGAAACTCGCTCGGCATCGTCGTGTGGGCGTGCGGAAAGCGTGGGGCTGGGGACTGGCGTCTGGAGGAGGTTGAACGTCGATCCCTTGGGGGTACTCAGCCTGACAAGCGGGAGCCGTTTCGTCGGTAGGAGCGCAGCGGTGTCGATGGCTAATCCACCGTACCATCGTCAGCGGGTAGCACCTGAAGCTTGCCACGTCCACGTACCAGACATGCCCGGGATGATGTGTTCACTCGGCTCCCCGATCAACATCTCCACCTCCCCCTCTTCCTCCGCGCCAGCCCATGCCCTTCTTCGCTTCGTGGGCGTCGTCTCGCCGTCCGGGTGGTCGTCGAACCCCGCGCTGAAAGGGCCGGTAACGTTGATGGAGGGTAGTACGGGTGGGTGGGCTCCTGGTGCTGTCGCTGATATCGGTTCTGCGTAGTCAGCTTCGCTGCCTCGACCACGGCCGCCAAGTACGCAAGGGTGGTAGCACTCACGATCTTCCTCATCCATCACTTCCTCCTCATCGTAGTCCCAGTACCACTCATCCTCCTTGCCCGCTGCGCCCTCGCCGCCATCGCCAACTCGACCTTGTCCACTTGGCGACACCCTCCCTCCCCCGGCCTTCCACCACCACTTCTTCCCCTTCCACCCCGCCTTCCCTCCCTCCTTTTCCCCCGGACCCTGTGCCCCACTCCCATCACCGCCGTCTCCCAGCTTGCGAAACGGGTTATGCAAGATCGCCCCCCGGATACGCGCGCCCACCTGCGCGGAGAGGATCGTCGCGGGCCGGCTGCTGGCGGTGGTGTTGGATGTGGAGGAGGCGAGGGAGGTGACGGAGGTGTTGCCGTTGGAGGAAGCAGGTGGGGAGGTCGTTGTGGGCTGTGGGCTGTGTGAGCTGGGGTGATTGAGTGCGGGAGGCATGATGAGGGAGAGTGCGGGGGAGGGGAGGAAGGCGAGAGTGCGACGCGTTGAGTGTTGAGAGAGGGGAGGCGGCTGGATGAGTTGTGATCAGTTTGATGTGTCAGCGTCTCGCTCTGTTGCCCATCGTCTGCACTGATACAATGGGCATACCTCGTGAGGTGAGAGGGAGATATATGCAGGGCTGAGAGATAGGATGAATGACAACAGAGATGTGAGTTGAGTCGACGTTGAGGACGCGAGAGAAGTCAGTCGGGCTCGTCGCCGTCAAAGGGCGTCCGTGCGTGTTTGCTCACATCATCATGCAGCGTCTTCAACAGCCGTGCCGGTCAACAGCATGCATACATCCCAGTGATATCTGACTAGTGGTCATGAGCACCGAGAGCTGAGTAGACTGCATACAGATTTGGCCCCCTCAAACGTCGTGCCAGGACGGGGCATCACCACGCGCGACCACGGCGACTCGACCGCACAGAGGGATGACTATGGCTCTTGTGTATCTGCACGACTGACATCCATATCTCTCGAGCTCTGGCAGTGACCAATGAAATGCATGCGACATCACGACCATCTACTAATACTAACACCAACAGCTATCATGCTGAACCGCCGACCACCACAAGCTTACCATGATTCTACCTGTTGTTCAAACAGCCGCCAACATCCTTTCGTCAGCCTCGATCCCATGTCGCACGATTTGGACCCTCTGTTTATCAAACCCCCAGAACCAAAGAACACCCCCGCACGGCCCCGCCGTCGGCTGCTCACCTCCCCAAATGGTTTATATATGTGTGGCTTTCGCCGGGGGGCTCACAGCTTCGGGCAGGGGAAGGTCCGGGACAAGTGGCAGATCGGCCCAGCGCGGACGTACTAACTTGGCGAGAGCGTTCCTGCCCGCGCTGGGCTTACGCACACTTGGGGGATGACGTGAAGGGAAGAAGGAGTCGCCACGTCCCACGACCCAGAGAGAGGCTGAAAAAAAAAAATGCTTGTGCACCTTTTGGTATGAAGCGGAACGGTGTTGCGGTGGATGGGTGGCGAGAGAGGTGGGTGGCGAGGAAGGTCTGCGGAAGCGGAAAGTGTCAGCGCGAGTGCGGTGGATGGTGGGCGGCGAGGGGGTGGACTCACATTGACGTGGCACGATGCCTCCGCTGACCGGCCATGAAGTATATGGGAGAGAAGGTAGAGAAGAAGAAGATGAATGAAGATACAAATCGTGGCGGGGGCGCTACCTTATATACCTCTCGGCGGGGCTGTGAGGGATGGCGTCTTTCCGGACCATATCCCCAGCAATTTGGAATTGCCCCATGACCTGCGCCCCACTGAGCGGAGCGATGATGCCTTGGAGCCGAATAGCTCGGTGAGACGACTAGGAATAGTAACGGAGAGAGTCCTTTCGACAACGAGGCTCAGGGTAAACGACTGTATAGTACGGTTTCAAGGGGTCCGTGCGACGCCCTACCAAGAGTCTGTGGTGGCGACGCCGTGAGCGGAGTTTGCGTGGTGAATACATGTAGAGTTGACGATCTGTTGGGCAGGGTGGATAGGGGAATGGGCGTTGCATGCAGCGGTAGACTATGCTTGGAGACGGACGAAGAGGTGGAGAAGGAGGAGGAGGAGGAGGAGGAAGGCCGAAAAGAGACAACAACGTGGCGGAGAGAGTCCTCGTCGCAAGCGGGGGGCAGCAATCACTGAATGACCCAGGTTTGTCTCCTGGCAATGCTATTGCATAAATTCTATGCATTTGGACCATGCTCTCGAGAGAGACTGAGAGAAAAGGTAAAAGCAAGAGAGATGAAAGCTCGGGCCACGCTCGTCGAAAGGAGGTGTGTGTATCGACAGGAGGAGTTGCAAACCTTATTTGTCAGGTTCTCCTCACTCTATCCTGCGACCCAACTCCCGTGGGAAGAGGCATCATGACGTAGCTGGAAGTGCACAGGCTTTACCGCAGCTATCGCACCTGGACTGGGGAGGAAGAGGCAACTGTTGTCTCAAAGTAGTACCAGCTACGAGAGAAGAGGGCATGCGTTGACCTCGCGGACTGACTCACGCCAAAGAACTGGGGTACAATGTTTGCTCGCTCCCATGCAAACAGACAGCACCGAAGCTCGGTGTCTCACCGGAATCTCCGCTCGCTGCCCCCCCCCCCCCACACGGCTCAGCATGTGGACGTTTGATGGGAATGACGACGGTGACGGAGTAGCCATCAAATGATGGTACCTTGCCACCCGCTCACATACCTTCCCCCTCGCTGGTGGCAATGACGCGCTCTCGAAACTGTA
The DNA here is from genome assembly GCA_036427605.1 of Cryptococcus sp. DSM 104549. Lineage (NCBI taxonomy): Eukaryota > Fungi > Basidiomycota > Tremellomycetes > Tremellales > Cryptococcaceae > Cryptococcus > Cryptococcus jaspeensis. Next base: position 356,192 of record CP144047.1, read on the forward strand.
CGTGCATAGTAACATGCAGTCGGTGCCCCGCAGTGTACCGACACAGTCCACACACCTCAAAGTCTAACAAAGCGTCAAGAAGAGTCCGGGAACTTGAATTGGGGGGCTGCTTCCCTTGGCCACCACCACTTGTGTTTACTGCACAACCCGCACGGCTAGCTCCTCTCTTCTTTTTCTCAGGAGAGACAACCACGTCGCTTCTATTCCTCACAGTCATGTGCATGAAACAAGTATGCAAGGCGAATAGTGGTCACAGCGCCCTCGAAAGAGGCGACATGTACACTTGGTGGGCAGAAGAGTTTCCCCCATGCCCCGGCCGCCCCATTCAACAGACTCAAATCGACGGATCATTGGGTATGGTCGCATCTTACGGTTCTTGGGGCTCCCTTGACTGGTCAAGGGAAGGGGGAGTACCTTTTTGCGCCGTTGCTACATTGAGTGGCTACTTCTTTTGTCCATGTTGTCTCTGACATCACCGTTGTCAAATGCGAATCTGATCTGCTCCTGACCCTCATCGCCCACCAAGCAAGGTATATATAATCATCGCCCTTTCGTTCAGCTGATGTATCTCCATAGGCCACTTCATACCAAACGCTTATACACACAAAGCCAAACCATGTCAAACATCCAGCAGCAGTCCTCCACGGCATCCACCGGCGGGGGGAGCTTCGACACGCCCACCATCGACGTATCCACCAAAGCCAAACTCATCGACACCGTTTCTTTGATCCAATCCGGTGCGGCAAGCTTCACATACGTAGGAGAGGGTGGACGCCTAGTCATGAGCTACGCCAATCGGAATGCGCTGGACCGGGCCCGCAAAACTTTCCAGTCGCAGATGACGGACGAGGAATGGGATTGGACTGGTCAGCACATACAGAGTGTTAATGCGTACTGGGACTAGCGACGTCTCCCGTCCTTGGAAGCCATGGTATAGCAGGCTACAGCCGCAATCAAGAAGATACTTGGGAATGAATGAGATAAGGGAAAAGGTTAGCAAGCAAGACGATTTCTGCTTTCGACGGCCACACACTTAATTAGATTGCCGATGTGATTATTTGATCCCGCTGCCTCTGCCCCTCGTCGTGTGAGCTTTGATGAGCTTCTTCTTATTACCTGTTGTTGCCTGTTGTTCGTTGGCGGAGGAGGCGTTGCTTGCCCTATGTAACTTTGTTCTTGGAGATGCATCGATTGCACATGTACCCTCCTCAGGTCACGGAGTGAGCTATCCACGAGTCACGTCATCATGGCTGTGGAAGCAATGGGGGGCTAATCATCGCAGCACGCAGCAAAAAGCGCAAAAAGCGCCCACAACATCATAAGATAGCGTATACATACTTGAAACTAAGCCTTCACAAAAAGCAAAAAGTATTGACGGTTTTGTAGGATTGATAGGGGGTTCGGGATTGGGAGAGTGTCATAGGGTTATATATAATGATTATAGAAGGTTATTCAATTATAGGATGCTACGTTATTATATGATGGAGGAGGAGGAGGGATTTTGCGTTCTTCTACTTATTAATTCGAAGGATGCTATATACAAAGAGGATTAGGAATTGTGTTGTGGGCACTATTGCAGCCACATGTTCGCACCCTCCCGCTCGCCAGCTACATAATAGCTGACGGCGTTTGAGATTTTGCCGCTAATTACGCCGTTGATTCCATCACCGCGGCCGATCCAGTGTCTGTAAGACTTGCTAATTACGGACCTCACAGAACCATGTTAACGGTTACGTAAAGCCCTTAATCAGTGGATTCTGGCACGATTGAGGTATGTGAGCGTATAAGAGTGGCCATGCTCTTTTTAGAACGACCATATGCTTGCAATAGTGAGTGCTGCCCTCTCATAAAAACAGGTCGTCAGCATCACACTGCAGCGGCGAGGCTCGCATTGATGTATCCACCACTTGCATGACAGGGCTTCTTAGCCGGTCGGTGTCCGTCTTCAGTCAGCGTTCGCGCGCAACATCCTCCTTGGGCTGCGCCCCCGATGCTCCCGTCTCTGCTAGTCAGCCAGAGGCTTCAAGCGACCCTGGATCGTACAAGTACGTCCCAGCATATGCGTCTGCAGGTGCTGACTGACATACAGTGGCTTCTTGTGCATATGACTGTCTACTATCGATCCATGAGCTCGAACGGCAATACGCGGCGCTCTTGAGTCGACTTCTCTCTGCACCGTCCTTTGGGTGACTGATCGGTTGAGCTGGCTGCTTGGTTACGCCCGCCGCGTCACCCCCGATGTCCCCAAACAATTCGCATCCTCACTTTCTCATCCTCCTCTCCACCTTCTCGCTCCTGTATCATCTCACTGCCCTCTCTCCCTCCCCTCATCTCCCCCCTCCTCCCTGCGGCCTCCACTGTCCACATACGCCGCCGGCTGTGTACCCACCCGTGTACCCACCCGTGTACCCACACGTGTACCACATCCTGTATACCCCCACTCGTTACACTCCGCTTACTCAACCTCGGTCTCAACCGCACCAACGGAGGATCTTTCACCATGCCAAGGTTCATCGGACCAGACACATCGACTACAGAGCCCACCACGGCGGGTAAGGGCGACTTCTATGTTGCCCGTGCGATCAATGGGAAGAACGTTGAGAAGGCCAAGGTAAGACTCGCATCTCTGGATCAACCCACTGCTTCGCAAGGCTGACTGTGTTTGCATGGTCCCTTCTGTGTCACAAACACAATAGAGCACCCAGACCGACTCGCCTGGTATGCCTCCCACGCCCCCGACTCGGACTTGCTTGGATCCTACGCTGAGGCTTAACGCGCCGGCCGATATGGGTGCCATCAACGAACCCTTGGACAGGCAGAGCACCCCGCCCAAGGAGAAGGTTGACGGACTCGAATCGTCATCATCCGAAGTGAGTCTCATTCCTGGCCTGCCGCCCTCTCAGGCTCTCATTGAAGCGAGCTGACATCGACCGGTGGCGTAGACCTCGTCGCACGCACTCTCAGATCGCCTATCGACAGTCCAAATCGGGTGCGAGGATCCAGCCGCCGTTCAGGTGGAGCACGCGGGCCAGCTCGGGAGTATATCGCACTTCTCAAAGAGCACCGCGCCGCAAGACAGCGCGCACGCTAATGTAAGGCCATACACGTTCGGCGGTGAATCTACGTTTATGCATGGCTGACCGCGTCACCAACCATACAGAACGCCTAGTCTAAGGCGGTCGACCCGCCCCCCGCCCCCTCCCGACCCCGCATGCCGACTTGGAATTGCTGGACTCGCCCGGTGGAGCGTGACCTGCTGGCGAATGAGGGTGTTCCACGTGATTACCAGCATCAACAATCCAGGGTGAGTGACAGTATACATTGACTGGAGAGTCCTAGACTAATAGGGGTTGCTACTATAGACGTCGGCAAACGCATCTCACGGCGATGACTTCTCCGCCGAGGGCCGCGGTAGCACCCCACCCGTCGAGGAGATTGACGAGCTCGTCGCGTCGCCATTGGAAGTGCGTTTGATCCCTGGACTGTCTCCCTCTCAACGTAGCGAGCTGACGTCGAATGTTGTTGTAGGTGGCATCACCAGCTCCCCCTGCCAGCCAGCTCCCAGCGCGCCCGGCTGCATTTGTCGTCACGGACCTCACACCCCACGTTGACACGCGAGTCGCCAAGTGCGGCAAGAGGGCCTTCACTCTCCCCAAAGGCGTGCAAGGCTGCTCTGCGAAGTATTTGAAGGGTGTGGAGTTGAAGGGCGTGGATCAGGTGTTTGGGACAGGTGTTGAGAAGGTCTTTTCGGCGTGGGAAACCCTGGACGTTGAGGCGAGGCTGGGCAGGGCGAAGGCTCTCTGGATTGTCTTTCGCGAGTTTGACAAAACGATTCGGTTAGTTCGGCGTACGTTGCTTACCGGCGATGATAAGCTGACCGGGCCCCTTTGGTGTAGCGCTCCGGTCTCAGCAGCAAAGACCAACGAAGCTCGTCTTACGGCCCTCGCTACCAAAGTCACCGCTTCCTGGGGCGACGCCGCCGATTCGCCGCTTCTCGACATCGAGAGGCTCGTGATCACTCACGAGGGCGCCTTCGGGCCCACCTCGCTCGACCAAGCCTTCGCTTTCCCCTCCTCGATTACCAGCAAGGTCGCGCGTGCCTTCTGCCTGGCGACCAGGCCGACCATCTTCTACACCGGTGCGGCTGTCCAGTTTGGCAGCAAGTCCCTGGGCCCCCCGACTTACGAGGGATGGCAGTTCCACGGAGGGCACCTGCCTGAGACCGTGGTTCACACCGTGCCGTTCTTTGACCTGTCGGATGAGAAGTCGACCCTCATGCCTATCCCCGCCTGGGGCACAGGGAACGACGTGCACCTCATGGTCTGTGGTGTCGACGAGGCCTTTTTCACGTACGCCGAGAAGCTCTTCCGCCTCTGGCATGCTGAGGAGTACTCGAAGGCAAGGCTCGCCTTGGCCCAGCAGTTGACCGAGCCCGCGCTGCTTGGCCGTCGCAGGAAGACCGTGTGGCGACTGGTGCTCCCTGTCACCGAGCCGGTCCCGCTTCCGGACGAGGACGAGGAGCTGGAGAACCAGCTGGCCGAGGAGGCCGCCGGGAAGGAGGAAGAAAAGAAGGGGATGAAGAGGACCATGGCGGTCAACCACAACGCGACGGCCCCTTCCAAGAAACCTCGCACCAGCAAGTCGGCGGAGCATCACACCGTCACTTCCATCATCGCCAAGTCGGCTCCCAACCCCGGAAACCCCAGTGCGCACTCCCAGGGTGCTTCCAGCAACAACGCACAGGCCGATACGGGGGCCAAGAAGCCGGCGTCGGCGGCGGCGGCCAGCGGGAAGGCCGACTCGGATGACAAGAACCCTGCGGGAAGCAACGCGGGTGCCAAGGAGGAGAAGCTGGAGGATGAATATGGCGAGGGGAGCGGCAGCGTGCAGGAGGAGATCAAGGGGCAGGGCAAGCCCGCGGTCAAGAAGGAGACCAAGCGCAAGACCACGCGCAAGCAAGCCGAGGAGAACGCCGCGTGGTTGAAGCGCGAGTCCGACCGCCACACCAAGAAGCTCCACCAACTCCTTCCCAAGGCTCTTCACCCCCGGGTGAGTGTCGTACTCGTTCAGCACGGCCTCGACCAAGCTGTGTTCAGTTTGGCCGACTGAGGGAGGGGAAGTGGTGGTTTGTTGTATCCTGGTGGGGTGGGGAGGGGAGTTGCCATGCGGTGATGTTTATGAGGAGGGTGCGGCGGCGGTGGGCAGGCATTTTGTACGGAGTAGTCTGTAGTCTTTCGAGGTCACAGACCATACATACATTCCTTCAATCAGTAGCATAGCATTATCAGTTAGTTGTTCCTTGTTATTACACCGGCGAACAGTCGAGACTGTTTTTGAAAGTTCGGGTAAACGCTATGTCATCGTTGTCATCATCATGGCTGGTCTTCGCATCTCTCGATCGTCCTAACATTGCCCGTCATCAGAACGAACATACTCACAAGCAGCTCATGAGCCAAGCCAGACTGTCAGACTATGTGTCGGCACAATGCAGATCGCAGGTAAGAAGATCATGGTCCTTTCTGCTAAAGTGATCTAAAGTGCAATTCTTTCTCTTCAGCTGTCCATCGTCCTTCTGTATTGTCACTCTACCCTGATCGTCAGTACGTGGTGACTGGTGACTCGATGGTGAGTATGAATGCTGCTTTGAAAATTGCGCAATGCCTGTAAGCATGACCGAAAGGTTTAAAAGGACACTTCTGGCCCGACGATGCCCGCAAACCACTCCCCCCTCCATCATTCCCAACACTGCCCCAAGCAAACCCCAAACTCCACCAACCATGTCCGACCAAGACTTCTCCCAACCGACCATCGACGTCTCCACCGCCGAAAAATTCACATCCACCATCACCCCCCTCAATAGCGGCGCCGCCAATTTCGTTCAAGCCCACTGGGGCCCAGCGCCCACCATGAGTTACTCCAACAGGTGGGCGCTGCAGACTGCGTTGGCGAGGTATAGGCCGCAGATGACAGAGGAGGAGGGGGATGCGGCGGCGCAGACGATCATGAGGTATCAGGTGCAGTGGGAGTGAGGGGGGCGGGGTTGGCCTCGCGTATGGTTGAGCAGAGGTCGGTCGGAGCGTCGTACTGATGTTGGCAGTTGCGTGGAATGAATGCTGGGAGTGGCCCATGCCGGAGAGAGACGTGCCCCTGCCTGTGATCACAGCGCAACAGAAGTGGATGGTGATACATGGTACATACAACTCGTAATCGTCCCGCACATCTACCGGCCGCGCCTCTCCCCTCCTGATTGAGCAGACGGGCTAGTCGCTCGCCAAGCTCCAGATGAGGTTCGCAGTGTACACCTTTGACCGCGAGTTGTCGACCACGACGGAGTGCACGTCTTCTTTGGCGTCGTTCCCTGCAGCGTGGAGGTGTCAGCTGGTTACGGTTGGTAGGTAGAAGGATTGCCAGCTCACGTATGAGGATCTTTGCGGGCGCGGAGTCGTCTTTGGGTGGTACGAGGGAGAACCCGGCCTCGGAGAAGAGTTTCAGTCGGATACTGTTGAGCGTGCGTCAGTTGTTGATGATCGCAACATGGCAATCCGATCCTCGCCAACTCACATCTTACCGTCCGCCCACCCGCCCTCTCCAACCTCCATCTTCCCCACCTCCTCCTTCTCTGCCCGCCACTTGCCCAGCTCCACCTCCTTCTTCGCGACATTCGCCTGCTCCTCGTTGAGCTGCTTGCCCGTGGCGTACTGCTGCTGCTCGAGCGCGTGCACCTGGGCGTCGTGCTCTGCGACGGTGGGGTGGGAAGGCGGGCGTTGGGCGGCGGATGCTGCTGCGGTGAGTTGGCGGGATAGTTCTGCAGGGTGTTGAGGAGGTGGGTCAGCGCATGCAGAGTGCAGAAAGAAGAGCACTACATGCGACTCACGCCGGAGCTCGTCGCGGAGCTTGTCGACCACGGCTGTCCGCTCTGCGTCTTTGGCGTTCACGGCCGCCTCGGCAGCTGCGAGGTCTCCGAGCTCCTCGTCTGGTGAGAGGTTCGGCCCGACATCTCGCACAATTTTCCTACACACTTGTCAGCTTATCGACCCCGCGGCGAGGGCACACATGAAGCTGCCGAACGGATACATTAAAGCAACAGCAGCGACTCACGCCAAAGCCCTCCACTGGTCCTCGCCGAGTTCCTGCGACTCGTTGTGCTCACTGAAGGAGGCTTCCTGTGCGTCCATGTCGCTGAATGCGTGCTGCGGTGAAGGTGGGTGGAGTTCGGCGGCCATGGTGAGTTGTGCTGGGGGTTATGGATTGAGAGACATGCCATGGATCGAGCGCGTGGTTTGTTTATTTGGTTTCCTCGTGCGCGTCCAGTCGCGTTCGCGCGCCTTCCTGCCTCCCTGGTCTGACGCATGCCTACTGGGGTGTTGTCACGGCGCGCCTAACTGTCTAAGTGGGGATGTCGTCATGAGCTCCATACAGCGACGAGATGGGATGTCTGGACGGAAAGCTCTCTATACATCCTCCAAGTGCAGCTCGTCTTCCATAAAGCAGGCTATATCACTGCACAGAAAGAGACAGCCCAGCAGCAGCCCCAGCAAGACCCTTGTACAACACCCTCGGCAGCCATGTCCGTCAACCCCAACCCCCCGAAGCGTCACACCCGCAACCGCCTCGGCGAGCGAAGAAACCGTGACCCCAGCAGCTCCAGAGATGCCAGCGAGGAGGGTAAGTCTGGTGTCTGTCTCCTTGTGACCGGGTGAACACCAGAAGCTAATTGAAAGACCCATCGTTTTCCACTCCCGCCCCTATCTCACCTCTCTCGCTCGCGTTCTTCGTTCTGCCTTCCGCACCTCGATATCATGGCTTGGCATCCTCTACGCATCCTCCAGACAACGACAACATCGACAACTCCTTCTCTGATGTCGGCTCCATCGCCTCTGCCCGCGCCGACACCATCTCCAGCACATCAACGCAGGAGTCCCCACGGATGCCCCCTCCCGCCAACCTACCCTCCGCGGCGGCGCCGACATCCAGCCTTCCGCAGCCCTTGACGAGGCGGGCGCTGCACCAGAAACGGGTGGAAGAGCTCGGTGGCGAGGGCAGCCAGAGCGAGGGACTGGATTCTCCTACGTGAGTCGTGTTGCCCCTCCCCCCACCCAGCTCTGACATCACCTGCCCCCGAAATTTCTCGATCGGCCGCGATACACGTTCATGGGTCCGTGCGGGTGAATGTGGTGCTGATGTGAATTCTTATCGCAAACGTACAGCTACGACGGGGATATCGAGAGCTCGTCTACCATCGGCGGCACACCCGTCCACCCGTCCCACCTGCACCACCAGCACACCCGCCGGTCCTCCTCCCCTACCCCAACCCCGCACGCGCTCAGCACCGAGACGGCAGGCCAGCACCCCTCGGCCTCGTCGCCGTACAGCCACCGCCAGCCCACCCCGCGGGCCTCGCAGACCAACCTCGCCCTGTCTGACCCCTCATCCCCCCCGGCCCAGGCTGGGCCGGCACTCTCCCCGCACTCTCCCGTGTCGCACCCGCGCCCTATCGACGTGCTCGTCGCGCCCTCCAAGGCCCTCTCCGAGGCGAGCACCTCCCCGCAGCAGACCCTGTCTGTCAAGCAGTCAAGCTCGTCCATGGGTCCGCCTAGGATGTACACCCGCCCGAAGGAGCTCTCGGAGGAGAACATCAAGGGGTTCGTGCAGCGCGCGATTGATGGGAGAGGTGCAGAGGATGGGGTGGAGAGGTGGTGGAGGACGAACCCGCCGCCAGAGGGCAAGGTTGTGAGGGTGTACGCCGATGGCGTGTACGATCTTTTCCACTTTGGGTGAGTCCGCTGTCTGTTCCTCTTCTCTGGAATAACGAACTCATACTCCCGCGACCTAGCCACGCCCTCCAGCTCCGCCAAGCCAAGCTCTCCTTCCCGCAAGTCCACCTCCTCGTAGGCGTCTGCGGCGACAACCTCTGCGCGCAGCACAAGTCTGCGCCCGCCATGACCCACGCCGAGCGCTGCGAGGCCGTGCGGCACTGCCGCTGGGCGGACGAGATCCTCCCGGACGCGCCGTGGGTTGTGGACCAGGCTTGGCTGGATAAGTACCAGATCGATTATATCGCGCATGACGAGGAGGTTTATCCGAGTAAGGATCATGAGGATGTGTATGCTTTTGCCAAGAAGAATGGTGCGTGCTCTATCACTCTGGACTCATGATCACAACCCAAGCTAACAGGCGCGTATACGGCAGGCCGATTCGTCCCCACCCGCCGCACCCCCTCCATCTCCACCTCCGACCTCCTCGAGCGTATCGTCCGCGGCTACCGTGACGGCTTCTTTGACTCCAAGCTCGAGAAGAATGGCCACCCGGAATTGCTGGCGGCGGATGTGGATTGGGACTCGAGTGCGTCGGTGGAGAAGCGGGAGAGGAGGAAGGCGGCGGGGCATCATAAGGCGAAGAAGTAGGGCACGAGGGGGGATGGGGGGAGATGGGAAGAAGATATCGTAACGGACGGTGGAGAAGGGATGATCACAAGAAGACATGGGCTATGATACCTTGGGTGGACTATGCTGGCGGGATTGGTTGGGACAGGACAGGGCTGGGCTGGTGATGTATAATCTGGTTCTCCTTGGTCATGATGCGCTTCAAGTCTGACGGTAGTCTGCTCGCTAATGATGCTATGGCCACAGAAAGAGACTCACTCGATAATTACTGACGATGCTGACGCAACGATGATGTGACAAATAATCAACCTTTATCTTCAGGGTCATCACCAGACACTTCACCCCTGCTTCTCCTATGAAGTGCCTTGGCAATCGGTCTTGTGTTGTGTGTGTGAGTAAGCTTCGGTGTCGGCAATTGTAGGTCGTCGGGTGGAGTGGGAGAAGAGGAAGCAAAAAAAAAGATGCAAAAAGATTCGCCCCTCGTAGAAAGCTGAACACTTTCCTACGCACCGCAAATCCCAGTACACATTGATTACGTATGGGACCCGTTAGGAGTATGAGGTGGTCACCACTATTGTAGATGCTGATACCTGCATTCGCTGCGTCATGTTTCGTTGTCTCTCATGTTTGTCCCGCTAACGAGAAGGTCTTGACTGCCGATGATAGCTGATGGCGATACGGTCATAGACTCAGACCTCCATGTCTGACGATGAATGACGATGCTGATGCGACGATGAGGTGACGAAGAAACAATCTCTCTTCGTTGGGTCATGTCTCCTTCTTGCTCATCAGACACTGTACTGTACTGCCCCTGCTCTCCTATGAAGTGCTTCGACAATCGATCTTGTGTGTGTCTGAGCGATCCTGGAGGGCGCATTCCCGTTCACATCACATTGATCCCAAGCCATCCCCAGCACCTAGTGCAGCCGTATATATCCCCACTCGCCGGCCCCGACATGAGGAGTGGGAGGCGCACCACGGGGTAAGATGTGGCCTGTCTCCTGGCCGCTGGCTCGTTAAGCCCTGCTAACACGACAAGGTGTCAGTGTATGTTCATACGAGCCTCTCTTGCGTTCTGGCAGCGACATGCTCGCAACAAAGCAAAGCGGCTCTTTCCTCTTGTGCATCTAGATTAAGGTGGGAGATGTACAGATCATCCAACATTTGGATAGGATACCTCATATTCACAACAGTCGCCGGAACGACCGACGCCCTCGTTTTTGTCGTCTGCATGAAGGCCGTTCGTGTGAGATGCGAGCATGAGAAGAGACCGTAGTGTCCCAAGTACTTGTATGCATGGTCATCTCATAACCACAGTTGTTGTGTTGTAAGTGATAAGAACCCCGGTTCATAAGCTTGCATACGTAACACCGACATTGGAGTCTGGCCCAGGTTAATTTCGATTATTAACCAGCCGGTTCTCACCCTTCTGGGCGGCTTAAGTCACCGCCTGGAAGGACTCCCCAAGCCCCCTCGGGCGAGCGGGACTCTCTGCGACACAGGAGGGTCCCCACGAAGAGGTGCGGGCGGGGAGGAGAACTGGGGGCACTGTGGGGGAGGTTTCATCCTGGGCTGGTTGACGACGACTAGATCATCCAAAGGTTCCTCTTTTTGTTACGCGTTGTGTCTATGTATACTTGTGTCAGCATCTGTAGGTCGGGTAGGGTGGGAGAAGAAGTAGCAAAAAAAGAAAAAAGAAAAAAATGCAAAAAGATTCGCCCCCCGTAGAAAACTGAACGCGTTCTTACGTACCGTCACCCCTCAGCCATGCGGATTGTAGTCACTAATACCTGCATTCGCTGCGTCGTATCTCGTTCTCCCTCATGTCAGTCCAGTCTCCCTAATGCAAAGGTCTTGACTGACGATGCTAATCTCTCTCCTTGGTGTTCAAGAAAAAGGCTGGTCGGGAGTAAAGCGTACCAGTAAGAAGGTTGTCATCGTGGATGATGAATAGGAACGAAGAGCGTGCGCGGTAGCGAGCGGGCAGAGCTGGTACAGCACGCCTTGCCGAGCGGCTTCGCAGACTGAAAGGAGAACTGATAGGATTGACTGAAGTTATGGATCCATTGAATTGTGACGAGTGGTGCGTGGGGTGGTTCCAAACGGGACTGGACTGAGATAAGTACAATCTAAAGATCACAGGTGCTATCATCTATCCTGACCTGGCCGTCTTCATCGCGCCACCTGCACCAACCGAGCCTCACAAGATGTCAGACAACAAAGACATCATTGCCAACACTGCCATGACCAGCACGGTCGCCACCTACAAGTCAGAGTCGGCGTCGGCCACCGACAGCTCTCAACGACCTACGGCCAACCCTGTCCAGTCCACCCTTGGAGACTTTCTCAGGAAGAGTCAGAGTGCGCTACCGTGAGTCTGCGACTTCTGAGAGGAGAGAATGGGCTGTATTGATGTGGAAGGATAGGACGCACTCGACAGAGTATGAGGCGGGTCAGCAGGAGACATGGACACCTTAAGGCAAGTAGGTGGGTGACGGATGGGATAATGGAGATGCCTGAAGATCAGTAATAGTGAGAGAGGTGTCCGATGCATAGAGACGTATTGTGATGAGTGACGTTACAACACTTGCGTAACGGCAATACAAGCTCCGCCCGCTAGACAGCTCACCCGCCTGCCTTCAGCTTATCAGCCATTTTCTGCGCATTCGCCCCGCTGTTCGCGAGCGTCACAGCCGCCAGCCCCTCATCCGCCGGCTTCCACGTCGACCCCTTCCCCTCTTCCTCCTTCCCTCCCTTCCCGCTCTCGCCCTTCTCGGCCTTGTCGCCCAAGAGCAATTTCTTGATCTTTGAGCCTGCTCCTTTCTTCTCGCCTTCCCCTTCCCCGTCATCCTTCTTATCCTTGTCTTTGCTCTTCTTCTTGGCCTTCTTGTCATCCTCCAAGCCGGTGAGTGCCATCTTCCGCTTCTCCAGCTCCTTCTTCAACACCTCCTTCTCCTTGTCCCGCTTCTTCTCCCATTTCGCTAGCTCGTCTTTCCCCTTCTTCTTGGCCTTGTCGCGCTCCCCCTTCTCCTCGGATTTGATGCGTTTGAGGGTGGCGTCGGGTTTCTCGTCTTTGCGTTTCCGGAGTTCACGGTCGACCCATGTGGGCAGCTTTGAGCTTGATCCCGAACCCGAGCCACCTGAGCCGCCTGAGCTCTTGGATGACCCAGAGCTGGAACCGCCTTCTTCGGAGGCATAAGCCGCTTTGAGGAAATTACCTACTAGGATGACGAGGACGAACAGCCCCAAGGCGAGGAGGAGGAGGGCGGGTATGAGCCGCGGTTTGCGTGGGGTATAGTATTTTGGGTAGGCCTCGCGGAGGGCTGCTAGGTGGCGATGGGCGAGGGAGTGGATGCCGCGGGCTGTGAGGCGAGTGTATGGTTAGCGCTGCGCAGGGGGGAGAAGGGGGGACGTACTGTTGGGCATTACGACGGTTCGAAGGGGCGGTACGACAGGAAGAGGCGGTGCACGCACCCATCTCCCTATCCTCGCATTCCACACCCACTCCGGGACCGCCTTCACCTGCTTCGCAGCGTGCCCCACCGGACTCGCCCCTGGCCCTCTCTGCCCGGCAGCTGTCGCCACCCCCTTCCCGCCCCACCCTAACCCCCACGCCGCCAGCACCCCTTCCCCCTCCCCCTCCCCCTCCCCCCACCTAGCCCCCCAATCCCAACCATCCCCATCTCTGATCCACCCCCAAATCTGTCCTCCCGCATCCGGCCACACGCCCAGAAGGAGCACCGCCCCGCCCGCCATGGTGACGAGCGCGGTGGTGGCGAAGAGGTCGTTGGTGGAGAAGGGGAGGGCGGAGGTGCCGGGTGGGCGAGCGCCGAGGGAGAAAAGGAGGAGGGGGATGGCGGGGAGGAGGATGAGGAGGATGAAGGGGCCGGGGAGGACGGAGGGGGGGGGGACGAAGGGGGCTGGTTGAGGGGGTGGGGGGACGGGGAGGGGGGGCGGGGCTTGCATCTTGGAAGGGGGGCTAGGCTGGGCCGGGTCGTGTAGGCCAGCTACATGGATGAAGTAGAGTTGTTGGGTTAGCATTCTCGTCAAGGACCACCGCCGCGATCACCAACAAGACGTCAAAGGATCTCTTTTCAAAGGTCAGCCTAAAAAGGAAAGCCAGGCCCATCTCCCTCGCCTTGCCGCAGCCTCTCCAGAGGCTCTCCAGTATGACCCTATATGCATAAATCGTTCGCGTAAGCTGGCCCTATGCACACACCCCGGAACCATGTATACACTGGATGAGCCCCTGTAAGGCGGTCATCAGGTGTGATAATGTCTATTTGTTGAACTCTTGCCATCTGCGAACGGAGGAAGTCAGTTTCAAGCTGCACCCAACTTTCGGCGGCATCCAACTCACGCATCGCTCAAAGCCCCAAACGCCCCGTTCGCCAACATCCTCTGCTCCACCGTCGTGTTCCCCACGTTCAGCTGTGCGCGACAACTACGTCAGCTCCCACCGCACAAGTCAATGGATAACCAGTGGCAGCTCACCTTATCCGGATGCAGCCTCGCGATCACCTTCATATACTTGATCTTGACCTGCTTATCCGTCACCAGCTCATGCATCCCCACCTTCAGCCCGCCCTTCATGATCTCATCCCAAAGCACCGTATCGAGACTCGCAATCAGCGCGCGGAGGTTGGTCTCTTTCCCGCCCTTCCACGCGGTCAGCTTTGCCTCGACAGCGTCCTTGTGTTTCAGGCGGGCGTCGTCCTCGGCTTCGAGCTGTTGGGCGGCGCGGCGGAGGTCGGCGACGGCGGCGGAGCGGTTGACGTCTGCGGGTTTGGATTTGGGCGGGGCGGGTGCGGGGGAGTGGCGTTTCGCCGTGGGCGCTGCAGACGGGGCAGGTCTAGCAGCAAGGGGCTTGGGAGCATCCCCACCCTCAATCATCTTCCTCGCCCGCCTGGCCCCTTCCACCGCCAGATTCTTAACACTCCCCGCCCCCACACCCAGCACCGCCGCATCAAGCCCCATCACTCTCTCCCAATCCTCCAACGCGCTCTTCCACTTCTCCCCCATCTCCCACGCCTGCGCCCGCTTCAACACCGCCTTCCCCAGCCCTTCTCCCAAACGAACCTCCGCGAGCTCTGCAGGCAGCGGGGTTTCCTTGCTAGGGTGGTACCCCAGCCCGACGAGGTCGATGACCGCGCTGCAGTCCGCAGCGGCGGACGCGGAATCGCCGAGCTTGAGACGCGTGGCGGCGCGGTTGTTGTACAAAGGGATGAGGAGGAGATGACCCGCTGGGAGGGAGGCGATGGCGGAGGAGTAGGCGGAATCGGCTTCGGAGAAACGGCCGAGTTTGAAGTGGGCGTTGCCTCGAGTCTTGTGGGCGGCGGAGGTTTGGAGGACGGAAGGGGTGGCGGGGATAAGGGTGCGGGTGATCAGAGGGGCGGAGGGTTTGGGAGGCGGGCGGGAGGCTGGTGGGCGAGAAGCGGGGGTGGGCCGGGAAGAGGGGGCGGGGCGAGCTGAAGAGCCAGAGCGGGCGGGTTGGTCGTCTCCAGCGAGGAGATCGTCGTCCGCGGTTCTCTGGCGAGATCCCCCGCCATTCGCTGGCCTCTTGCCCTTGTCTGCTTGGGGCAGCTGCTGTCTCCTGGGCCTATCCTGGCCAGCAGACCTGGACGGGCCAGCCCTCTGCCCTTCTTCCTCATCATCACTATCCTTGAACCCACCCCTCATCTCCGCCTTCTCATCCCTCCACCCGTGCGCCTCCGCCGCCTCTGCCGCCTCAGCCTCCTGCATCCACCTCGGCCTCCCATCCTTCACCTTCCTCTCTCCCCTCTCTCCCTCCCCACCCCCACCCGCCCCCGCCCCAGCCGCGAGGTTCGCCTCATAAGCCCTCCTCTGCTCCTCATAAGCCTTCAACGCCTTCTCCTTGCCCTGATTCCAGAACGACGTCGCTTTGCTAAACATATTCTGCCCGATCTCACTCGCCTGCGCCAGGATCTTCTCCGCCTCGGTCGTCTCACGGTCTCGCTCTTTCTCCTCGGCGGAGCGGGCTTTGACGGTGTCCCGAGATGGGCCGGCGCGGCGCCGGCGACGGCGTTCGCGCTCGGCGGCTTCGCGCTGGGCTCGCTCGTGCGCGATGAGGTCGTCGTCGTCCTCTGGGAAGGCTCCCTCCCCGCCTGGTCTAGTGTTGGAGCCGGAGCCTGAGCCGGAACCTTGCGCGGCGAGGAGGAGTTCGAGGGCAGCTTGGACGTTGAGCCCCGTGGGCGTCTGCGCGAGGGCCTGGCGCGCCTGGGTCGGAGAGAAGCCCATCTCTACGATCTGGCCGACGATGTGCGGGGGCGGGGAGGATGAGCGACGTTGGGCGGTGGATTTGGGTGCGCGGTGGGTTGGCTAGAGGGTGCACATGGTATCATTAGTGTCGGCCAGTGATTGTGATGTGACAGCTCGACGCACCTCTTCTCGTGTAGGTTTCGCCTGGTGCACAACAGGCCTCCCAAGCTCTCCCAGGATATCATCCTCCTCCTCCTCTCCCACCTCCCGCCTCTCCCCAAAGTCAAAGTCCGACACCGGCGTCCGCATCCCCGACCCATACCCATTCCCATTCCTATCCCCATTCCCGGGTGCACCCCGGCGACTCGCGCCCGCCGTCGCCACATGGCTCGCGCGTGACGGGGCAGTGAGGCGATCCATAGATGACTCGAGGGCGTCAAAGTCGAATGGGTCGGAAGGTCCTTCCGCTGCCGGGGCTGGCGCCGCCATGGGCGGGGCGGGTGAGTGGGCCTGGGAGCGGGGCTGCGACGCGGGGAGTCGGACTCCGCCAGAGCCAGAGAGGAGGTCGTCGTCATCTCCGGCAGTGTCTCCGGTGCTGGGGAACTGGTCCCAGAAGGTGCCCTTGGAGGAGGAAGGCTTGCTCGGCGCTGGTGAAGGCGCGAGGATCCCTGCGGCGGAGGGGGGTCGGGAGGGCTTGCTGCTCGACGACGCTGTGGTGCTGGCAGTGGGGCGGAGCAGCCCATCGAACTCACCCCCAGTCTTCACCGCAGGCTTCCCCTGCCCCGCTCCATCACCAACAGAGCCAGAGCCATTCCCGAGGTTCTCCCAAAACTCCCCCTCTGCCTCAAACCGCTTCCTCTCCTCCTCGGCCTTACGCCGCTTCTCCTCCGCCAGCGCCGCCTGTTTTTCCGCCATCGTCATGTTCTTGCTCCCACTGCTGGAGCCGGAGGAACCAGCGATGGAGAAGAGGCTGGAGAACGCATCGCCTGAGGATGTGGGTGCGGGGACGGGGGCGGGCGCGGGGAGAGGCGTAGAAGTGTTGGACCGGGGGGGCACCCGCCCCGCCCCCGCCCCTGCCCCACCAGGCTGCGCCCCACCAGGCTGGAGAGTGGTACCCAAGCCCGGTGCAGGCGCAGGGTTGGGCGTGAGGCTCGGCGTAGACGAGCGAAGGGGCTTGGAAGAGTAGTAATTCGGTTTACCAGGGCCGGATGGTTGCGCAGAGAGGGAGAGGAAGTCGAAGGAGGAGGGGGTGGTAGCTGTGGGCGGGGGTTTGGGGGATGTGCTGTTGGATGGGGGCCTGGGGGGCTGGGAGGAGGATGACCAGTTGAGGTCTAGGAGGTCGTCCATTGTAGCAGTGGAGGAGAGGATATGTATGGATGCGAGTTGGAGATAGAGGAGCGAGACGATAACCGGGGCGATGAGCGCGAAGGAGTCCGCGCGCCGGGCGAGTGTGGCTGTGTGGCAGTTTGGCAGTGGCAACGGGGAGAAGTGTGCATGCAGCGATATGGTATAGTATGTATGTCCTTGTAGATGTATAGAATGAATCCATGAAAACCCTCGTATGCATCCCCTACTGCTCCCCCTCGTCCCCAAAGAACACCACCCTACAGTCACGTCAGCGCCTTCCTCCTCGGACAAGAAACCCAACTCACGTCACAGTAATATCATCCCTCATCCACCTCGACACCTTCCCCGTCAGACTCAACAGCTCCCCCCTCGTCTTCTTATCCGCTCCCGCCAGCGAGTTCCTAATCAAGTGCGTCGCAGCATTCGCGTCGCCCTCGTACACCCACGCTTCGGCTGAGGGCTGGGGGAGGTCTTGCGCCGGGTAGGGGCGTTGGTCGGCAGGGAGGGGCGGTGCGAGGGGGAAGAGGTTCGGGAGGGCGATTTTGGGGATGTCGGAGTGGGTGGGGTGGGAGAGGTAGGAGGCTGTGAGGAGGGTCGCTTCTTCGGACGTGATGCGGTCCCACACTGCGAGGCGGATGGTAAGCTGGCGCCACGCGATTGCCCATACCTGTCACGACAACTTACATCCGTCGGTGGCCATGACAATGAACTTCAGCTGTTCCCCCGTCTCCGGGTGAAGCTTCCGGTAAGTGACCTCAGGCCGGGCAGTCACATAAGGCGGGGTAAAGTTCCAAGGCCTGCCAGCGCGGGGCTTCTCGCCCTCTGCCTTGAACGCGTCGGCAATACTGCAACGTGCAAGTTGTAAGCTAGAGTATGAGAGCTGGTTTCGATCGGTCCAGCTTACCGAGAGGCCTGGTCGTTAGTCCATTTGTAGACAGCGTCACCGAACGCTCGAGTAGGCTGCAGACCGCCTTGCACGCGGCCGTTGCGGATGACGGTGTCTCGTTCCGACGCTGGGTGCTCCTTCTTCATCCTGGTAGCCACGCAGTGGGTCAGTCCACTTGCACACAATCTGTAGCCGGGAAAAGACGCACCTCTCCACCTCGCGAGGCGTCTCCCCCATCTGATCCTCCGTCAACACATCACACCGCCACTTCCCATCCGCCCCCTGCCACCCCGCAACAGCCCGGCAGTCTCCCGCGAGCGCAACGTACAAGTCGTCGTTCTCGGCATCGACGACGGTGGTTATGGAGCATGCTCCTGATGCGGCAGGCTGGGCGAGGGCGACGAAGGTTTGTTGCGGGGTGGGGAGGGGCTCGCCGGTGGGGGAGGTGGTGGTGGTGGAGGGTTTGTTTAGGGTGTGGAGGAGACGGACAGGGGTTTGGCAGATGCTCTCGTCCAGATCAAGATATCTTTGCCTTCGCATCAGCTTTAGTCATCGGGAAAATGGAACAGCTCAAACCCACGCCTTCTGAATCGACGCCGCCACGTTCCCCGGCGTCCACACCTTCCCCGCCCCAAGCCAGTACCAAGGGCTCAGGTACCTCTCCCACGCGCTCGCATTGGGCACATACCCCGCCTGGAGAGAGGCGAGCGCCATCGATACGGTCGGATGCAGCGCCTTCTCGAGTAGCTTGGA
The DNA here is from genome assembly GCA_036427605.1 of Cryptococcus sp. DSM 104549. NCBI lineage: Eukaryota > Fungi > Basidiomycota > Tremellomycetes > Tremellales > Cryptococcaceae > Cryptococcus > Cryptococcus jaspeensis. The sequence continues at coordinate 374,780 of CP144047.1, forward strand.
GGTGGCGTCTCCGGCATGGCCGTCCATGATGGAAAAGAGCATGAGGTCCTTCTTGCCGTCTGCGCCGTCGACAGGTAAACCGGCAGGTAGGGGCTGGGGTTCAGGCTGGCCTTGCCACCACGCTGCCCACCACCCCACTGCCCCGCTAGCCTCCGCCCCCGCCCCAGCACCAGCGGTGTGCGTCCGCGGCACAAGGTTACTCGCGAACCGATCCTCACACGGCTCGTTCGACCCCACCCAATTCGTATCCCACCTCACCACCGGATTCCCCTTCCTCCCCACCGCCCTCTCCCCCGTCTCGTGCTCATGCAGCATCTTCTCCACTTCTTCATCAGGCTTACGCGCGAATTCAAACGACTGCACACCCCTCGACGTCTGGATGTTGAGCTTGAACGTCTGTTTCCCTGGGAACAGCCCGCCGCCCAGTGGGGACGAGGCGCCGTCGGGGGAGGCAGAGGTTGTGTAGATGGCGTAGGCGGAGGCGAGGAGGGCGACAGAGATGAATGCTTTGGTTTTGAGGTAGGCTGGGGCGTTGGGGTTGGGCGGCTGGGTGCTGGCGTGCCGGGCTTGGAGAACGGGTGAGGCGAGGGAGGCGGGGCGGAGAGAGGGGCGGCCGAGGTGGGCGAAGAGGAGGGATATTTGCTGGCGCCGGAGCATCTTTGATCTATGGGGGAGCATCCTGTGTTTGTATAATGCTGTGATAGATGCAGATGAGCAAAGATGCAGTCCATTTCCGCCGAATAAAGCCATTCATTTATCGAGCCTCGAGTGAACGTCATCGTCGCGGCTCATCGCTTCTTCACGTCAACAACGAATCCTGGGATCTTCTTGCTTTTCTTCGCATCTCGCTGCAGCTCAAGAATTTCCCAGAGAGGGCCCACTCTGCGCAGGTAGACGCTCCCATAGTATCCTACTCACCCCATCATGGGTGCCCTCGCTTTCCTCTCATTCACCCAGGGCATGGCCACCTTCACACAGGTCCTCCTTGCCCTCCCCATGGCCCTCGACCTCCTTGGTAGGTCCTCTGGCCAGCATTCAAGTCTGACGAGAGCTTACTATCATCGACTACAGGCCCCCCATCATTCCTACTCCTCTCCCTCCTCTTCACACTCCACCACTTCCTCTACTCCACCCTCCGCCTCTTCCTCAAAAACACCCCGCTCGCACCCCTCATCTCCATCCTCTCCTTCCTCTCCCCCTTCATATCCTCCCTCCTCGTCCTCCTCACCGTCTACTTTTACCTCTCCCCGCCCTCCCCCCCTTTCCCTACCGCTGTCCTCCCCTCGCTATCCCACTGGCTCGTGAACGTCCTCCCGTTCGCTTACGCCCAGATCCTCCGGTGGGTGTCACCGCTGTTCACGTTGCTGGAGGGGATTAGCACGCTGTTGGTAGTGCAGGTGGCTGGGCGGGTGGGGAAAGGGTGGGCGGATGAGGAGGATAAGGATGAAGGAGTGGAGTGGAGGAGTCTGGTGGGGCTTGTGGCGGCTGCTCTGGTTTACTGTGCTGGGTTGGCGGGGGTCATCAAGGTGCGTTCGTTGCACCACTGATTTCCTCTGGGACGCTAACGAAGAAACCACCTGTTGACAGATATTCCCGCCCTCATCGACCTCCTCGTTCCCGGCATTCCTGCTCGGTGCAGCACTGACGGCCGTTCTCTTCCTCTCGCTGATCGGATTCACGCTCCGGCGCACTAACGTGCTTGAGACGAGTCTCGTGTTTGTCTACGTCGTGGTAGGTCCCGAAGTCTGTTCCCCGGAGGATGGCTAGGCTGACCTATGTTTGTAGTACTCTGCGTGGCTTTCTGGTGTTGAGGGCGAGATGGAGTGAGCTGCTTGTCGCTTGTCTCTCATTGACATTCACCTCATGGTCCGCCCTTGCTAACCCCGGGCTATCGCAGACCCCGCACCTTCGGCTCCTCCTGGCTACCCTCCCCATCCCCTCCACCCCTCCACACCGCCCTCTCCCCACCTCTCTCCTCCCCAACCATCTCCTCCCTCCTCTCCTACGCCCTCCACTCCCTCTTCCCCTCCTTCCTCGCCATCTCCCGAACCCTCCCGCCGCACCTCCTTCTCTCGCTGATCTACAGGGTGACAGTGCTGCATATGGCGGCGAGGATCGTGCCGGATATAAGGAAGGCGAGTATGGGGTGGGATGATGGGATGGATGAGGGGGGGAGGGAGAGGGGGTTTTGGGATGGGAGGAGTTTGGGGGAGGAGCCGGCAGTGAGTCGTCTCTGCGATCGGAGGGTGGGTGGATGCTGACTTCTTGGATTGTAGAACATGCGGATCACAACCGTGTTTCTCTCATACCGCCGTGCCGTCCTCATAGCAGTATACACCCACCTTCTCTGTACGTTCACCCCACCCCCACAGCTCTTTTCACCCATCGTCCCGCGCTCACACGACTCCACACGCAGTGCTCGACGGCGGCTCACAAACATGGTGGCGATGGATCAACATCGCGCTCTTCCTCTCTGTATGGAGCTTGGAGCTGCTATTGGACGCGGAGGGGGATGACACGGATAGCGTCACGCGGTGGAAGGTGGATTAAGCGGGGAGTGGCCGAGGGAGGGAAGGGATGTTAACGTGCTAATTGTGGCGACGATTGTTGGAGCGAGTGGCATTATCATGCATATTACACGGCATCTGGACGTCTGCTCGGGTAGTCGATGAAGCAGGTGAGACGGCCCAAGGGCTCAGAACGTCAGAAGGAGAAGATTATGATTATGTCCTCCGCAGAGCTTTGCCACGTGGCACACGTCATCAACCGCTCACTCCCCTCCGCCGTTGTGCTCCCAGCTCCTCCGTGCGCGTGCTCCAGTGTAAAAAGCACTTGCACTCTACATCTGTATCTTGCCGCAACATCACCCCCTCGCCCCTCTACCCCTCTATGTACCACACCTCACCACCCAATTGCCATGTCCGAAAGCATCGCTGACCAGGACCGAAAACACGCCTCGTGGGCGGCGATGTGGCTGAAGCTCGAAGCAGCAGCTTTCTTTCAAGACACCATGTACGAGCATCGTTCCCCGGGCGCCCCTTCTTGGTTTCACGTCTCTCGAGATACATCTGCCGTGACCTATCACCAATACGATGGGCCAAAGTTCCTTACCGAGATATTTGGTGATCCAGTCTTTCGCTTCGCGGTGTTCAAAGCGCATGATGAGGGACCGGATGTGAGTGGATCTCTGGCTCGGGAAAAAGCGCCTTCGACGTGTGGCTGAGTTGTGAACCAAACATTCTAGATGACAAGGTTCGAGCTGTGCAAAGCATACATATACGCAGCTCAAGCTATGAGCTTCTTCACCTACCTCAACGGAGCAACGCGAGCTTGGAAAGGCCAAAGGGAGCGAAACACCTTTGAAGGGAGGCGCAGACCCCTGGCTCAAGAGGGAAGAGGAGGGCCGCCGCTGGTGACGGATAACGTTAAATGGCAGTTGTACGATATGTATGAAGAGGAGAGCTCTGCCCAGTGGTCGGTGGTGTAGTCTGTTTCTGACGGTGCAAGCTCGACTTCCAGGTCATGAGGTGTTTCCGTGAGCTAGAGAACGACTTCGTCTAGACTGGGGACAGCTCCACACACCACTGACACTGTTTGCAGACATCCTTCACCACAATTTTCACCTCTTCAATCAATGGGAACGGCATCACCATATTCCTGATCACTGGGAACCGCTCCCAGAATGATCATACGACGTCCGAGACCTCCCCTATAACGACCCACCTCATCACATCTACAACGGGAAGCCTATCCCGGGACAGCTCCCCGCTTCCCTTCCCGGAGTCATCAAACCATACTTCATTGTTGCTGCGCGACATATCCTTCAGCTCCAGGCAAAAGGGTATGACCCAAAGTGGTGGAGGATGTGGGATGAGTACAAGCCGGGAGGGTGCTCCCAGTATTGCCCCATCACACTTCCCCCTGGGCTCCCACTCACGAATGATGATATCGTCTTACGTCAAGCTATACCAGGAATAGGTACCGTTCATGAATCTAACAAGTCAGAAAAGGTCGAGAGTACACGAGAAGTGCATGCGGACCGGCCTACGCCACCACGTTTCTCACTATTTCGCCGTTTCACATCGCTGTTGTCTGTGGTACGTTTTCAATCAACAAAGTGTGTGAGCATGTTCATCAGGCTGATCTGAGTGCTTATCTGCATAGGGCATCGATTCGAACCCTACTGCGAACACAGAGAGAAAGGCCTTGCTGGGAGTCGACGCTGTCGATACTATGACGGAGAAATAGTTCGCAGCGAAAGATACAGATGAAGATATCAGATGTACAGTTAGTGTGTACAGTTTGTTGCACACTGCCGTGTATCAGTCCAAGACGTCGGATGAATTGTATGGATCGCTTGATGCGTTGAAGGCTGAGAGTGATAGGCGACGTGGCTGTCGTTTTGAAAGTCTGGGGAGAGACTACAGTCATACATGACATACCGAGCTGAATAAAATGCGATGCTATGCTAGAGCCCTCAAATACTACACCTGCCCAGCAGCCACCGCCTCCTCCTCGTCAACCTCCATACCCCCCTTGCCCCCACCCTCTCCCCCTTCCTTCCGCTTACTCTCCCTCGCCTGCTTCTTCGCCGCATTCAAACTCATCCTCGCCTCCTCCCTCGCCTCCTTCTTCACCATCTTCGCCCTCTCCCTCGCCATCTCCTTCCCCTTCCGCTTCATCGCCGCCCTCTCCTTCTTCCCTTGCTCCTTCGCCTCGTGCGCCTCACACCCCATCCCTTCCAGCCCCCCGCTCGTCAGCTTCGCCTTGGCAAGCGCCTCTTCCTCGGTGTAGCCGCTTTCGATCGCACGGATCACCCTGCAGTGCGTTATGCACGCGCGGGTGGGGCACCGGCTGGCTGCTACGCCGTGGCAGCCCTCATGCACGCAGGGGGTGTTGGTGCTCCCCATGGAATGCCGGGCTGAGCGGGAGGCGAGAATGGTGCCAGGTATTGACGATGCAGGAGCGACATGGGGGTCCGAGGGGGTATCGGGTCGGGAGGTAGAAGGGGAGGGAGCGCCGGAGACCATGTCTTCGTGTCCGCCGATTTCGGTGGATACCGGGATAGGCCGGATTTGGGGTTGGGCGGCAAAGAGGGGGAGGGAGCGGTAGCCTGTGGCGGGGTCGATGGGGGGTGGGCGCCATGAGGGGCCGGCTTCTGTCCGTGAGGGCTATCGACGGGGCTCAGCTTCGTGCTCAACAGGCGATGAGAGAAGGAAAGACGCACCTCGCACCGCTTATCAATCTCATCCAACAGCGCCCTAAACCCTTCAATATGATCGCTCGGGTTCGTCGCGATCCTCACTCGCAACTGCTCATCCGTATCAAGCACAGGCTTGAACAGGCGGAAGAGGTGCGCCTTGAGGGCGGAGCCCGCGGTGGGCGTTGTCAACGAGCTGACGATGTCGAGGTACCGGTTTGCGAGGAGGGTGTAGGGCGGGTGGGCGTGCGGGTGGTCGCTTGGTACGAAGATAGCGGGGTTTGCGAGGTTGCCCTGTCAAGAACCTTGTCAGCTGGTGTTCTCAAGTAGGACGGTCATGAGATAATCACAGCTTACTTCAGCAGTCATCACCCCATCACACCCCGTCACCTCCAAACACCGATCCACATCCTCCCTATACAATATATTTCCATTCGCAAACACGGGAATACTAACCGCCTTCTTCACCTCGCGGATCATCTCCCAGTCCGCCAGGCCGGTGAACTGGCCCTTCATCTCGCGGGTGCGGCCGTGGCAGGTGAGGATCTGGGCGCCGGCGGCTTCCATCATTTTGGCGTAGCGGATTGTCTTTTCGAGGGAAGGGAAGATGCGGAATTTGGCGGTGACGGGGATGGAGAGGTTTTCGTGTAAGGTTGAGACTGGGCGGGGAGGTCAACGTTGTACAGAGGGTAGGAGCTGGCTCGACAGCCGGAGGGAGGCGCGGGGCTTGTGTCGAGCCAGGGGTAGGAGGCAGAGGGGGCGAGCGAGACTCACTGAGCTTGTGAATCAGTTCCCACTCATCCTGGAGGAAACTTCCGTAGTGTCCTCTCTTTGCGATACCCTGCGGGCAGCCACTGGATCTTCACGTCAGCTGTTGCCTTCTTGCCCAGAGCGGAAACGGGACAGCTGTCTAGCACGCACAAGTTGATATCAACGGCGTCGCAGCGGTGCTCCACCTTCTTGGCAGCGGCAAGGAGGATATCCGGGTCGTTCGCGCAGAACTACACGCAGTTAGATCAGTACACGTTCCAGGTCGCCAAAGTGAAACCTAACTGACCTGCACGATCAACGGCCGATCACCACCCTCAATCCCCGCAACCGTCTCCTCCGACCCCTCCTCGTCTAGCGTCAAGCAGAACTGCCCATCCCCGTTCCGCCCCAGCTCTCCCTTGGCTTCAAGGAACACCTTGGCGTGGATCATGGGCGTGTAGCACACATCGGCGCCGCCGGGGTGGCGCATGAGCACCTTGCCTTGCGGGGTGGTGATGGTGGTGGAAGGGCCGGCCATGGCGGGCGGGAGTGGTGAGCGGGAGAGGAGACGCCATGCCTACAGGGGATAGTCAGGTAAGTGTGTCTGTGCTTTCTATAGACGATAAAGGGGTGATAGACTCACGAGCTCACTCTGGTCCACCATGGGCGCCACCACAAACTTGGGGCTCCCAATCGACCGGTAGAAATCATACCCCCCAAGCTTCTTCGGCTTCTCCCCCGTGGCTGTGGGCACCGCTGCCACAGGCACCTCCTCCTCAGTCTTTCCCTCCAGCTTGCGAAGATGCTCGGCTGCCATGAGGCGTCTTGCTGTTTCGAGTACGAGCGGGGTGCGGATGCAGTAGCCGAGGTCGTGGACGGCTCGTGTGGAGGCCGGTGGTGCTCTGAATGCGAGGAAGGTAGCAGCTGTAGCTCGAGCTGTGGCGCCGGAAGCGGCGCGACTGAAGAACAGCGTTGTGGGAGGTCTTTTGGCTGCCTCGAGATGCCTACAGCCTTGAGGTCGTTGCTGTTGCTCGAGTGTTACTGCTGTTGTTGTCACCTTTGTTGCTTTCATGGATCTTCTTGCCGCTTGACTTCAGAAAATCTAAAATGGTGGGAAAAATAAATAAACAAGGCACCTCCACTTTCCTCAGCCAGCTTTTCCGAGAGTCGCCTTCATCTTCGCGTCGTTCTTCGATTTGGACACGGCAGAGTAAAGCATAGCGCAGGGCAGAGCAGGCCACACGCCCACACAATGACCGCCACCTGCCTTACAGCCTCATCCTCTTTCCGCCCGCGCTTCCACGCCGTCACCTGCTACCTCTGCTCGTCCATTCGGACCTTCACCTCCACCACCTCCCGGCCAGCGGCATCATGGCAGGTCGAGAAGTTCAGACAGGCTGCAGCAGAGCTAAGGCGGGAAAGGGAAGAGGAGTTGAAGCTGAAGAAGCTCAAGGAAACGGCGGAGAAGGTGGCGAAGGGGGACGCGAAAGGGGCGAAGCTTACTGGGCAGCATGTCGGGAGCAGGGCTGGAGCGAATGCTGAGGGACGTGCTGTCGAGCTGCCTGGCGTGTCGCTCGATATGGAGGTGCCCTCCCTACGTTCTCCCTCGCGGAAGCCATCCCCCCGGCCGCCTCGACCCCCTCCGCCTCCCAAGGCTACCCGGTCGCGCCAGCCATACGATTTCCCTTCCTCTTCCTCTTCTTCCCGGAGATCATTCCCCAAATACAACCAGAGACACACCTCCACCTCCGACGACTCTGATACCTACCTCTCCCTCTCCACTCCCCGCTCTCCACCTCCCCCTACCACAAAACCAGAAGCTACATCGGGTACACACGCCTGGCGGCCCACCAAGAAACTCACCTACTCCGCCATGGCCGGTATCCGCACGCTCTACTCCCTCGACCCTGTCGAGTACAACAAAGCCGCCCTCTCCGAGAGGTTTGGCGTCTCGTACGAGGCCATCAGCCGGATCGTGAAGAGCAAATTCAGGGAGAAGCACGCGGGGACGCATGATCAGATCTTGGCGGAGATGGGGCTGGAGGGGGTGGCGGAAGGGGAGCCGGCGAAGGCGAAGGTGACGCAGGATGTGAGGGGGAGGAGGGGCAAGTGGAGAGGGGAGGAGGTGGTGAGGAGGGGGGATAATAGGTTGTTGGGGACGAAGTGGGATGTGGACCCCAGGACGAGCGAGAGGAGTAGTCCGGTGCCGGCGCTTTTGAGGGCGTTTGGGAAGGGGCAGTTGAAGTAGGATGGATGGGGAAGGGGGAAGGGGGTGCGTAATGAAGTGTACACTACTGTAACTTGCATGGCCTAGACAAGCATCATCCACTACAACATAATCCATGGAACAACACTTCTCTATCAATGTATGGTACTCGGTCCTAGTATACCTGACCGATATTGTCTTATCTGTGCTCAAACCGACGGGAAGAGGCGGTCGTACTGGAAACGGCGTGGTCAGCTTGTGTGGTAGGGAGGCTAAGTCGCAACAGCTACCACTCACCTTGATCCATTGGTCCAGGATCGACACCTCTCCTGCAACTTCCCTTGCCTCGACCCACACCCAGAGCTAAACAACACTGCTGTCAGCTAGATGCTTGATGGCAAACGTTTCTCTACATAAAGACGCACCTTGATCATCGCCCAAATGCTCCCCGTAGGCGTCGCCGAGATCGCCTCCCTCGTGCCCATCTGTCTCCCCAGCTGCCTCAAAATCGGCAACGCCGACTTGAACAGGTCCATATCCGGATCAAGCTGCCTCCCAATCCCCTCCAGCAGTAAGATCGAAATCACCGTATTCACGAAATCCCCCTCCATCTTCACGTGGTGCTGCCTCACCGCCTTCAGCACGTCCGTAAGGATATCGCTGATCTTGATCTTGGCGAGCGAGAAAGTCTTGCTCTTGACGCTCAGCACGATGTGCTGCATCTTGAGCGCAAACGTCTCCTCGTCGAGCGCGTACTCGGGCGTGCGGCACCGCTCGATCATGAGCTTGCCGGCCTTGTACCCGTCAAACTCGGCAACAGCCTGGAACAGGTCGAGGAAGTTGCGCCGGTTGTTCTTGTCGAGCGAGGTGACGAGCCCGGCGTCGATAAAGATGAGCTGGGGTTCGTACCCCTGCGAGGCGATCTCGTCGAGGCGCGCAAGCCAGGCGTCGCGGTCGTGTGAGAGGGCAGCGAGAGAGTGGGTGAGCTCTTCGCAGGAGTGGTCAGGGAGTGGCGGGGTGGTGGGGGTGGGAGCGGAGGAGGATTTGCCGAGGCGGTGGAGAAGGGGACCGAGGTAGTCGGTGGTGGTGGGCTTGTAGAAGCGGACCATGATGTTTCCGCTGCAGGTGGTGTCAGCTGTAGGACGAACATCCTTCCATTAGATGACCCACGGGTGCAGATCTCCGTGCGTCCAGTTGTCCAGCAAGAGCATTTCCTACACTCTAGGTCAGCGGCGTCCCGCCCCTCCATGGACGAGCGACTCACTAAGAACGCGTCCAGCCCGATGTTGGCGATCCGATGATCATACGGCCCCCCGCCATTTCTCAAGAAATACTTGAGCGGCAACGCATCCTCAAACTCCTCAATCAACACATCCCTCCTCTCCTCCCTCTCTTCCCCCTTCGCATCCTTCCCAAGCTTGATCGGCATCGGGAACGTCACCCTCCTCCCCCTCTTCCTGAAATTCCTCTCAAACTTGTCCAAGTTTGACGCCTCCACCCTCAAGTCGAGCTGCGAGTTCATCATTTCGCCAAAGACGGCGACTTCCTCGGGCAGGGAGAACCACTGCATACCCGGGAAGGCATTGACGATGTTGGCAAAGATGGACATGATGGCGATGTCGCGGCGGATGGTGTTGCGTGCGCGGGGGTGGATGACTTTGATAGCGACGGAGGCGGTGGTGGGTTGTAAGGCGTCGGGACCGTCGACGTTGGCGACGTGGAAGATCTCGGGCTTGAGCTTGGCTTTGTACACCTGCGTGGGTTGGAGTGTCATCAGTGATGTGCTGAGTGGAGCACACAAAGGGTTGAACCCACCTGGGCAATAGCCCCGCACCCAATAGGCGTCTCATCAAACTCCTCAAAGATCTCATCAAACTTCAGCCTAAACGCCTTCTCCATAACCCGCTTCGTGTGCGCCAGCGAGTGCGGCTTGCCATTCGAGTGCAGCTTCGACATCTTATCGCAAAGCTCAGCCGGGAACAGGTCCGCACGCGACGCCGCCCACTGCCCAAGCTTGATGAACGACGGCCCCGCCCTCTCCATCTGCTTCACCAAGAACCCATACCACCACACCGCGCCCCAGTTCTCCTCTTCCTCCGCGCGGGGCTTGCCGGCGCGGCGGCGCCGCTCGGGCTGGCCGACGATGAGCATGGGGGCGGTGATGATCACGGGGAGGAAGAGGAAGGCGAGGTGGAAGAAGCGGATGAGGGTGGCGAAGGGCTCGAGGATGTAGCGGTCGATAAGGCCGAGGACGGTGATGGGGGGCTCAGAGGGGGAGCTCGCGACGAGGGTGGATGGGGTCGACGGAGTGGCCTTCTCGGCGGGGTGGAGGGGGATGAAGTCGACGATAGAGTCGTTGTGCACGGGACGGCGGCGGTGGAGGTAAAACACAGCGCCGAGGCCGACACCAACGATCACGAAGGCCCGAAGAGGTCGAGGCTCGCTCGAACTTCGGCCCCCGGATGCACCATCGCTGGAATCGCCGCCAATGTACTCTCTCGACGAGCCCGCGAGCCCCCCGGCCGACCCACTCCCACCCACCGCCCCACCATGCGCCAGCGTCCCGAACGATCGCCGAGTAGCACTCTTCAGCGCTGCCCAGCCCTCATTATCAAACATGAACGGCGCGAGCCCCCCACTAGGCTTCGGCGCGGGGCTAGCCACGCTCTGCTCCGCCCGGCGCTTCACCTCCGCCCACACCTCATTCCTCAGCACCTCCCCGCGAACTTTATTCAGCTCGCTCTCCAGCGTGAGCAAATTCCGCCTCGCAGGCGAGGGCGCCTGCGCGTTCATCCGCCGCACGAGGTCGTTCAGCTGCTTGATGTTTTCCTGGTGAAACTTGTACTCGCGGGCTTCCCACGCCTCGTCCTGTGAGGGAATGGAGTGGAGCGGCGGGAGGGGGAAGAGGGAGTTGGTGGACATGACGTTGCGGACGAGGTGGGTGGTGTAGGTCTGGAGGAGGGTGGAGCGGAAGGCGGCGAGGTTGCTGTCGAGCATGTTGAGGAGCTCGATCCATGGGGGGAGGGCTCCTTGGCGCTTGACGATGCGGTTCATCAACAGCTCGCCAGAGTCTGCGTCGTGTGTCAGACATGTTGCTCTGGGACAGGTGGACCACACGTACCAAGATGGGGGTTTCTTGCCTCTGGGTCTTTGGGTATAGGTTTACCCTTGCCAGTTGTGATGTTGAAGAAGCCGGCCTCTGTTAAAAACGTCAGATGCTGTTTCCAGTCAAACGAAGGGCATCGACATCTCACCTCTTGCTCGCTGTTGGTATCGGGCGTCAGTGGTGTTCCATGAAGTCCAAACGCAACAGCACTCACCTGGATCCTATCTTCGACCAAGCCTCCCCAGGCCCGCATACCACTCGCTCCGCCCTTCTGAGCACCGAGCACACTGTTCCCTCTCATCTGCCTGTTCCCCTTGAACGACTGGCCGCTCCCATCCACCCCGTCCACATCATCTCCCCCAAGCTCCACCAAGTGCGCCTCGTCCACCCCCAGCCCAAGCTTGTAGTCCAACGCCCCCTCCCTCGCCCTGTCTAGCCTCCCTACCATCTTGCCCGATTTCCGCGCCTCCTTGACCTTTGCGCGCTGCTTCGCATCCGCGTTCGGCGGGAGCTGCAGCTCCATCAAGTTGGCGAGCGCGTCCCCGTCCGCTCGGGTTTTTATGAATGCGCCGTACTTGATTCGCGGGGTCTCTGCCGCCTGCTTCTCCCCCGAGTACGTCGAGTGCCACGGGCGATGCAAGTGCGGCGGGATCGTCGTCCTGTGCGGACTGACGAGCTCACCGTCCTCCCCGATCTTCATCCCTGTCGACCCAGAGGGGAAGGTGGGGCCCGCCCCGAGCCTAGGCTCCAGCTTGAGCCCCTTCATCCACCCCTTGATCCGCTCGTCGGCTGCGTTGTGTTTCACCCCGCCCTCGTTCCGGAGGGGTTTGTGCGCGTCGACGAGCATGCGCAGCACGGCGTCGGACGTGGACTCGTCGCCGTCCCAGACGGGGCCCTGTGTCTGCCGGAGATGATCGCGGTTCGAGGTGGAGCTGGATTGGTTGGTCTCCTCTGCGAACGCATCTTGGAAGAGCTTGGCCGAACCGGTGAGGGGCCTCTGGACCTGCTGGGAGGGCGCAGCATCGGGGGTGGGAGAGGAAGGCGACGGCGCCGATGAAGAAGGGATGGCGCTGGTGGAGGCGGCGGCGCGAAGAATTGCTCCTGGGAACTGTCGGCCAGCGAGAGAGGCGAGGGGGATCGCCCGGCGATGGAGGGGCAGCATGGCTGCGTGTATGTGGATGCGCTGCGCCCGTGGAGTAAACTGGGGGGGGGGGTGGGTTGCAGAAGAGAGATAGAGGAGATGGGTGAGAGATAGATGGCGGGCGAGCATCGGACAGCGTCGTCACTCGACTTTCCCGTCTTCGGCAGAGACTCACCCAGAGCGCAGACCCTGGCGGGAGTGTGGCACTCGTGGACATTCCAGTGAACCTTGTATGCATGCATCTTCGCTTTCTCTTCGACTTTCCATGTCGACTTGTACTTCTGTGCATTATTGCAAGAGGTATGCATGCGCCTGTAGTACATATCCTACTGGCCGTGCCAACGCACAGCTGACTCGCTCCAAATGAGCCACTGCTGGGTGGGTCGCCCGAGCAAATGATGCCTTCTTCTTCCTCCTCCTCTTGCTGAGCCCCTTGTTGTTGGTCTTACACGAAGCCACGGCTGTACTGATTCAACTCTACGTACTGACCACCGCTCCATTGTGCGTCGCAGGTATAGCTATGGCAAGCCGACGATCGCCGCAGGGTATCCCTTCGTACAACTTCTTCTGATTTGAGCCACCCAAGGCCGATAGATACTGACAGAGCAAACTATCGTAAGCAGGACAAGCCCGTGTGGGAACATGCTGAACCGGGGGAAAGCTTTGCTCTAGACGGGTAGCGGGGGTGAGACATCGGGTGATACACGCACAATGCCGTTGTGTGTGGATGCGCATGCTTCACTGGAGGTTCATTATTACTGACGTTGCAGGCAAATTTTACTGTGTTTGGATATCTGATCCAGACTATCCTACCACCGCAGAACCAAAAGGGACTGGAGATCGACAGCAACTACTAATCGCCCCTTCACCGGCCCCCTTACACCACTACTCTAGAGCGCGTACCTCGCATCCAACCTCTTATGGATAGGATCCTTCGAGCTCTCCTTGACATACGCCTCCTGTTCCTCCTTACTCAGCTTCGACCACTCCCTCTCCTTGATTCGGTTCGACCACTGGTACTGCAAGATCTGAGCGAGCGTGACAGCTGACCAGATGGCGCCGAGGGCCAAGATGGCGGCCCACGCACGGCGGTAGAGCGGGGCATCGCTGGCGCGGAAGACCTGGTTGCCGTAGACGCTGCCGAGGTTGGAGCAGCCGACTGTGAGTTGGTAGATGTTAGCTAACGTTTGCAGCGCGAGGGCGCGGTGGAGGGGGGATGAACGCACTGTAGACGGCGTAAGTGATAGATCGCTCAGCGGGGGTACGCGCGTTGAGAGCCACCCATGTCACGTTGAAAGCCTGCCATGAGCTGTATGGCGTATCTTCGGTAAGCAATCGACTGGGATCTAACACGAAGATACGGGCGTATGACTCACGGAGAAGCGGCGGTGACAACCATGGCGGCGTAAAATCCCCAGCTGCCACCCGATAGGATGGGCAGTTTCTATTCCTCCGTCAGTTCCGAGTCAGATAGGAGACAGGGGTACTCACGTAGAGCGCTATAAGACCGGCAAGGGTCCAGATGGCGGTGAATAGAATGAAGATTCCCCGGCGGTCATACTTGTCGCCAAAGTGGGCGAGTGCGACTGAACTGAGGCCGTCGAAGACGGGACCGGGTACCAGTAGGAGGTTGGCCTCTGCATCGCAGATGCAAGTCAGCTTCCCAATTCCCAAGACTTGAGTGACGGATGCTGGTTGATCAGTTACTTACTGACAGACGTGAACCCCAGACTCTTCAAGATCGTCCCCGACCACGCCCCCGCCCCACTCCCGGCCTGCAGCCCCGACAAACACATGATCAGATGAGGCCACAACCTCCAGTTACCCAGCACATTCCAAATATCGCGCCATCCAATCCGGAGGTGGGTCTCTTTGGACTTGAGGCTATCATCAGCCTCAAGGCGAGCAAGGTATACGTCGGCTTCACGCTCGGTGAACCAGCCACGGCCGCGAATGCCACCGGCGGTGTGTCGCGGGGAGGCAGGGAGGAAAAGAAAGGCGATGATGCCGCAGGTGATGGTGGAGACGCCGTCGATGACGAAGATCCTGTTAGAGATCGAGGAATCAGCGTTGCTGCCACATCCTCCTCAAGAGAAGAGGGGAGAAGATACTCACCATTGCCATCCAGAAAGACCACCCTTGCCATGAAGCAAGATACAACCGGCTGAGATGAGAGAGCCGAATGCGCCGGAGAGAATGTTACCGAGGAAATAGGGCAGTTCGCTTGAGGAGCTCTGCGTGGATAGGTCAGTACCTGTGTCGTTCCTCCGGAAAAAGAAATACTCACCATCACGAGTGTACCATTGCGAAAGCGTATAAAGACTGCCTGGGATGAAACCACTCTCCAGCACTGTCGTCGTTCCATCAGCCTCCACACAAAACTTGTAAACCTGACGTCCGATGCCACTCACAACCAAGGAACAATCGCGCAGCCCACCAACCCTCCTTGTTCTTCACCTGAGACGTGAGTGTCTCGGCTAGACCCCAGATGATCATCTGGAGGGGGATCCAGTGGTGCGGGCCGATACGTTGGAGGAGGACGTTGGACGGGATTTCGAAAAGGACGACACCGAGCCACAAGAGGGAGGAGCCGGCTGGACACGGAGGGGTGTTAGTGGTGTCCAAGAGAATGTCTAGGGGGCGGGGGTGGAGGGGGCTCACTATTGATTTGGTCGTGAGTGATGCCGGTGTCCTCAAGGATGGTGGAGGTGAGTACGCCAGAGATGTTCGTTCGGTCGAGGTTCATCCAAAAGAAACCCAGCTGCACCCCATGTCAGTTCATCGCCCTCGTCTTACCCGTCGTACAAAACAATCCAACATACCGAGAAGATAGGCAGCAGAAAAAAGTCAGCCTTCCTAACCACCCTCCGCTGCTCCTTCAACGTCCATTTGATGTTCTTGACCACCCCGTCTTGACCAGTCACTGGGCCTTCAAACTCTCCCGCCTTGAGCGAGTTCAAGGCAGAAACGTCTTCCAGGGAACCCTTCTCCTCTTCGAGCTGCTCGTGAGTACCGGTGATCAAGTCAGTGGTGAGGTGAGCATTCTCGAAGACGACAATGTCGCTGGTGCGACTGATGCGTTGCGTTAAGGCCGCCATGGCTGGGCGCGGGGGCTTGCTGGTAAGTGTGTGGCGGAGCCGAAAGTTGTGATTCAGGCGATGCTCGTTCACTGACTGCATCTGGGGCTCTTATGTGTGAGTCGTCATCGCCAATGATACCCAGACCGTCTCTCAGAGTGAAACGGAGAAGATCAAGACGCAATCTGTCCAGGATGGCGAAAACGAGCGAGATGGATGGCGTCAAGTAATATCAGTGCAAATATCGGGTCAATGATACCATGGCAGATGCACACAGCAACAGCATGGTAAGCTTCTCCTTCGGTCTACCGTTTTTGCGTCTCTTGATCTTCTCACATCCGCTGGTCGGGGCCGGAGGCTCTTCGCCGAAGAGGTTCGGATGCCCTATTACGTCTACTCCCGAGGCATGCTGTGTACTACTCTAGAGTACTTATAGCGCATTCTCACACTTTGGTATGTATGCTCCAGCTAGAAACTGATTGAGCAGACAAAAGATGTCGCATCTATCAGACGACACGTCTATGCATCTATTTCTGGACCTCCCTGGGTACCAAAGTTGACGCAATCCCTCTGAGACACCCGCAGAGGTGTGCGTACCTGGCGCCTACCACAGGGCTCGGTGGGTGAAGGTATGTACCTTCCTTTCCAGGATCCAAGATGCCCGGCATAACACGGGGGCTGCACAGGGCTGTTCCAGGAAGCCGGTACATACTTCTGCGGATGTTGACTGATATGAGATGCTGCCACATGTAATTATGGGCTCACCTGGGGCGCGTTTCCGCGAGTACGGATGAAGCAGTGGCTCCATTTACGTGTGCACCAGCGATCTCGAGGGGATCTTAAATCACAGCGAGAAGAAGAGGACGAAAGAGTGGAGGAGAAAGAAGAGAGGATTCGCAACTGCGTCAATGTGGCGTTGTCGTACGCACACGCACACAGACTTCGTTCGTGCCTTGAGTCGGCCTCGCTCGGCGCCGACGGTCGTCCTCTCCTCCTCCCTTCGTCCAGGACTGAGGGTTTACATAGCCGGTGGCTTCGGTAGGCGTACTCGATAGTTGGTGCCTCTGGCCCTCCTCCCTTATCTCACCCTCCGGCAGCCCAGAGGAGAAAGAAGCGCTGCACGCGTGTGCCCTCGATGGGACCTGGGGTTCGTTCGATCGCCTGAGATGATATCGTCCGATCCAGATGTCGCGATAACGGGCACGCGCACGTCACGACACATCACACCGCTCTCACAATCCGAATGATGATCTCTCCACTCCGAATCACTGAGATTTCATCTGATCTTGCGTGGGAGGAGGTGGTGATCGTCCGTGGCAGGAGGATGAGAGTCTGCAGAGCGGCGGGCGACGAGAGACAAGACGATATGTCGGGCCACCGAAAGTTGCGCGATGGCACGCCATCACATGGTTATCTTCATCGGCCGTAGCCGTGGGCGTCCATTCCCTAGGCTGATGGACATGTAACGATGCATAGATAAATGAGCAAGACCATCCCACTGTCATCACTACCACTCCACCCCATCAAACCACCATCATGCCCGTCGCCACCACCGCCGCTCCCACCGAACCCTCCAGCCCCCGCCTCCGTGTAGCCATCTCTGGCGGTGGCCCCGCCGGCTTGGCCGCTGCTATCGCCCTGCCCGAGGTGCCCGGCGTGGAGGTGACCATCTACGAGCAAGCGCGCGAGCTTCGTGAGATTGGGGGAGGAATCAGGATTGGGTACAATTCTTGGAAGGTGTTGGAGCTGCTTGGGGCGGCGGACGGGGTGCATGGGCATGTCAAGGTGGACCACCGACACATGTATGTGAGAGGCAGTGGCTTTCTTTGGGAGCGAGCGCTGACGTGAAGAGAGCAGGGACGGCGTCACCGGCGAGCAACTCCACCGCTACCCCCCGCACGTCGGCGAGTTCAAGTACCACGACATCCGCGCTCGCCGAACCGTCCTTCAAGACGCGCTCAAGGCCCGCGTCCCCGCCGAGATCATCAGGCTCCGCAAGAGGCTGCAGAGCACCAAGCAGCTTCCCGAGGGGGGTATCAAGTTGTTCTTTGAGGATGGGACGGATGCGTATGCGGATTTGTTGGTGGGCGCGGATGGGATCCGGTCGGTGAGTGGTACGAGATTTGCGTAAGGGTGACGTGCATGGCTGACGTGATGGGTGTGCAGGCGGCTAGGCAGGCCGCTTTCCCCGACCACAAGACAAAGTGGAATGGTACGCACCTTCCCCTCCATCTACTCCCCTTCCAACTCCGCTCAAAGCTAACCCCCTACAGGCACAACCATCTGGCGCTGCTTGATCCCCCTTTCCCTCGTCGACCACCTCTCCATCTCCAAGTACACCGCGTTCCACCACGGCCCCAGCCGCAAGTTCAAAGTCTCCGTCGTGTCCAACAAGGATGAGATCGAGGCCGGCAAGGGCCTGTGGGAGTTGACCCTCCGGGCGTTTGAGGACCCCGAGAAGGTGACAGCGCCCAAGTTTAGTTGGGGAATCCCGGCTACGAATGAGCGGGTTGCGAGCTACTTCACAGTGAGTCTGGTGCTGGGACAAAACCAAGAGGGAGCATGCATACTGATGGAGTGGGGTGATATAGGAATTCAGCCCGGAGATCCGTGAGGCCATCGACAAGGTGCCCGAGGGCAGTTGGAAGGAGTTCTCTACGTTCTCGGGCCCCCGCTTGGAGCACGTCACGGCTGCGGGCAACATTGTGCTCATTGGCGATGCCTCGCACCCTCTTCACGGTGAGACACTCTCATAAAGCCCTTATGTGGGACTCACCAACTGACGTGTGACCCTACAGGCGCGTTCGGCGCCGGCGGCGGCTTCGCGATGGAAGACGGTTGGCTCATCGCGCAAGTCGTCCGATACTACCTCGACAAACACCCTTCCCCCTCTGAACGCCCTCAAGCCCTCGCCGAAGCGCTCGAGCTCTTTGACCGCATCCGCTCGCCGTACTACGCCAAGATGTACGTCGTGCTGGACAACAAAAGAAAGTCGCTCCAAAACGATTTTGGGTCGTTTGCGCCGACGCCGGAGAACTCGCTCGGATGGATATATGGGCATGATATCGGGGTGGAGTGGAGAGCGGTGAAGGGGAAGCTGGAGGAGGGGTTGCCGTGGGAGGAGATCAAGAAGTCGTTAGTGGCATGAGCGGCGTCGATGGTCGTGGATATGTCGCGAGTCGCGACACGTAAGCTGTTGTGCAGGACGTCTCGCGTCGCAGCTCGCAGTGAGGTATTTGTTGAGTTTCGCTACTATGTTCGTACTTTGGGGTCATGGATGTCTTGGTTGTTCTTGGGAAGAGACAGGACACCCGAGCTGAGATCGGTCGCATATGAGAAACGGTGGAGAAACGCGACGAGACTAGATAGAGGCTGGCTCGAGCTGCTCGACACAAGAAGGCAAGCCCCTGTCGCGCGCCTATCTGGGGGTTCTGCAGGAACAGAAAGCGGATATCGCCGCTGCCGCCGGGGCTGCCTCCTTCCTCTCTATTCTTCAGTGCCGGTCACCACAGTCTCGGCGGTGCTCTCTCAGGCTATGCCCGGAGTGCCCAGCATGGATTCATGTACCTCGCCCTGCCGCGCCGATCACCCTCTCAGCTCCGCCCCACAAAGTCCGCTCACCGCGTCGCCACCACCAGACGTATTTAGTAGAGGGCGCCGCTCGGACCTCCTTGAAACGGTACCATCAACTAATCACCCTGAGCCTCGTTGTCGAAAGGACTGTCCACGTTACTATTTCCAGTCGTATTTCCAGGCTGTTCGGCTCCAACGCGTCATAGCTCTACTTGGCAGGGCGCAAGTCACGGGACAAATCTGGGAAGTACGGATACATAGTCGCCACCCCTTCCGCAGCTCCGCCCACGGTATATAAGGCGGCGCCCCCGCCGCCGTTTGGATCTTTCTCCATCTTCTTCATCTCCATCTTCTTCATCTCCACATTCTTCATCTCTACCTTGTTCCGCATATACATCCATACTTGGTCCCTCTACATGCATAGTCGCCATGGAGCTTCGTCAAGGTGAGTCAGCCCCATCCTCCTCCCTTGCCACCCGCGTACTGACACTTCTTCCCACGCACAGACCTTCCGCAACCGCATTCGCCACCCGCCTCCCTCGTCACCCACTCATCGCAACACCGTTCCGCTTCATACAAAAGGCGCGTAAGCATTCAGTCTCTCTCTGGGTTGTGGGACGTGGCGACTCCTCCTTCCCTTCACGTCATCCCCCAAGTCTGCGTACGCCTGGCACGGTACGGAACGCTCTCGCCAAGCTAGTACGTCCGCGCTGGGCCGATCTGCCACTTGACTGGACCTTCCCCTGCCCGAGGCTGTGAGCCCCCCGGCGAAAGCCACATATACATAAACCAATTGGGGAGGTGATCAGCCGACGGCGGGGCTGCACGGAGGTGTTCTTTGGTTCTGGGAGTTTCGTAAAACAGAGGGTCCAAATCGTGTGACATGGGATCGAGGCTGACGAAGGGATGCTGGCGCTCTTTGGACAAAAGGTACCCAACGCTCTCACTCGCCACCCACCTCAAGCCCTCGTTTCGCTTCATACCAAAGGTGCGTCTAGCACTCAGTCTCTGCCCTAGCGGTTGAAGGGAACGCGGTGGCTCCAAAGTCCCTTCTCCTCACTCCCCTCCCCACGTGATATGCAAACGGGCGCGGCGGGTGCCATTCTCGCCAAGTCGCACCCATCAAGCTGCGCCCGTATTGTACGTGTCGGTCCCAGCCGGTCCGTACTCGGCCCTCTAAAGAGCGAAACCCGGCGCTGTCGCTTTGCGAGCGTTGAGAGGGACGGGGCGGCGGTTGGGCTGGGTTAAGAGCAGGAGCTCCGGTTTATTTGGGAGAGAAGGCCAATCTTTTCGGGGGGGTCGAGGGTACCATGGGTACGAGGCTGACTCCGTCATTCCCTATGTCGAGCAGGTGTCATCGGAAGAAGAACGCGAGAGATATGAAGGTCGTAAGTCACAGCGTGAGCAGTAGGATGAGTAGCCGAGATGTCGCTTGCATTTCATTAGTCTCGTCGCCTTCATACATCCTGGCCATGTTAGTATCGATACCGTTAGTTCCAGATAGAAGAGATGCATCGGACGCTCGTACTCTTACATATGTATTACAGTGAGAAGCTCCCAGAGGTCTGGAAGCAGCTTAGTATAGCGCAGCAAACGCTCACCACTCTATTACTCTTACTCACAACCTCCTCTTCGCTCTCCCCGCCTTCTAGCTCCAGCATTGTATCCTCGCCCCTCAAATCTTCTTGAACACCTTCCCACTCGCCTTCATCCTCGCTACAATCCCCAACACAACAACGTCAGTTCTCCGAAAAGCACATGACGAGGGAAGAGACAGGCCGCAACTCACCCCAGCAAACGATCAAACCACCCGCCATCTGCATACACCCGCTCGTGATGATCACATACTTGAAGCTCGTGCGCCCGCTTGCGTCAAACAGTGCGCCGCCGATGGGCCCACTGATTAGGTTGCCAGGCCCGTTGAACAGGAGGAGGATGCTGCAGGCGTGGTCACGGCAGTCTCGTCAGCATTGCGTTTCGGCCCATCTGAGAGTACGGAGGAGAAGCAACTCACCCGACGTTGGTAGCGAGGTTCGAAGGCCCAAACAACTGTACAATAATCTGCGGTATGATCCCCATATACCCCGGCGCCACCAGCCCAAACGCCACGGCAAACACCAGGATCGACGCAAAGGTGCTAGCGGTGAGCCAGAGGGCGAGCTGGACGACGCCGGAGAGGATGAAGCAGAGGATGAAGGTGTTCATGGGGCCGAGGAGGTCGGCGATGAGACCGATGATGGCGCGGCCGATGCAGACGGTGAAGCCGAGGAGGGTGACGGGGCTGCAGGGGAAGTGGGTGGGGGGTCAGCGAGGAAGGGGAGGGGTGTGGAGGAAAGAGCTTACAGCGCGAGCAGGATGGTAGGTTGATCGGGGAAGTGCAACTTTGTCCACTGCGCCGTAAAGTTATACGGCATCCTGCACCACAAACCATCAGCTCTGCGTCACCACCTATACGATGGTACGTCTCAGAGCCCAAGTCATCCAAGCACAGACTCACGCATAACCAGTACACGAAACCACCAGCCCAATAACCAAACTCCAGAACGACGACGTCTTGACCACACTCCAGTCGATCCATGGACCTGACCCTGTTGCCTTGCCCTCGGGGGAGGTGGGGCGGGTTCGAATGAGGAAGATGGAGATGAGCATGCAGGTGAGGTTGATGAATGACATGATACTGTGCTCGCCGCCTTCGTCAGCATTGGTCTTTGTCGAGAAAGAGCCAGACAGGCGGGGCACTCACATAAGAGTCTTCTTATACCCCACTGACGTCAACAACTGCCTACTAATCAGCGTACTCGTCCCGCCTCCAAGCCCCGCCCCGCCTATAGCGATCCCACTCGCTAGCCCGCGCTTGCGGTAGAACCACTGCGAAGGGAGGGACATGAAGAGGGGCATGGCCATGCCTTGGCCGATACCGGCGATGAGGCCTTGGGTGAGGATGGTTTGCCAGAGCTTGGTAGACCAGCCGGCGAGGAAGAGGCCAAGCCAGGCGACGAAGGCGGAGCAGTAGAGGACGCGCTGTAGGGTGATGGAGGGTCAGTTGGGTGGGGTGAGGCGAGGGAGGGGGGAAGGGGGGGCATACCTTGAAGCCGTATCGATCGCCGTAACGTCCCGACATGAAACCCGTAAAGTTCATCATCTGATCAGTATCCACAAAGCGTCAGCTCAATCGCCACTACACTTCACATGGCTTGCAGCTCACAAATGCGCCAAGAGTCCCGGCCAGCGAGAGAACAGACGTGTCGGCGGTGGTGTAGATGTTGGTCAGGTAGTACTGCGGGGTGTCTCATGTCAGCCACTAAGCTCTCCACCAGGCTGCCACATGTTGCACTTACCTCCTGATAGACGCCATAATTCATACCCCAACCCATCGTACATCCCGCCAGCGTCGCACACGCGCCCAGCACAACCCACCCATACCCTCCATCGGGGTACACATGCTCTTCCTCCTCCCCATCGGCGCTCTCCGCAGCGTCCTTGGCCTCTTCCTCGTCTCTCGGGTATCCGTACCCTTCATCTTTCTCTCTTTCTTCTCCAGGGGTGATCGCGAGCGTCTTATGGCTCATGGTCGGGGACGACCCCGGCCCTGACCTCCTCTGCCCTCCCTCCACCGGCGAGATCTCATCCTCATCATGCCTATGCGGATGCGCCGGCAGCACCACCACCGGCCTCCTCCTCGACACCGTCGACCAGCGCCTCAGCACCCCCATCCCTTTCCCCTTCTCCTCCACCTCCCCGCGCTCTTCGCGCTCGGCGCGTTCCCTCGCTTCGCGCGCTTCGTCGGCGTATCGCTCGGACCGCTGGGTCTCGATACGTTTCAGAGGGCCGCCGCCGCCGGCAGAGGCGGGGTCGAATATGGATACGACGTCCGGGGCGGGGATGGGTGGAGCGGGTTCGGAAGGGTGGGAGTGGGAGGGCGCGCGGGGGCGCTTGGTGGAGGGGTGGCGCGCGGCCGCTGGGGCGGATGGGCCAGCGGTGTGGGCGGTGGCGTGGTGCTGGGGCGACGGGTCCTCCGGGATAGGAGGGGGGTGCTCCGTCGTAGGCGTCGCTGGCTTGTCCTTGTCCTGCTCTTCGAGCTGGCACAGCGTCGCGCTGCTCGATGAGATGGTCATCGGGCGAGCGGGCTGACTCGTCTCTACAGACTGAGTCGCGTCGGTTCGCTGCTCTGGCTCTGCCGTCTGGGCCGGCTGGAGTGGGGTAGGTGTGCTGGTAGGAGCGGACATTGTGGTGGACTATGGGGGTAGGAGTGGAGATAGGGGGGAAGGGGAGCGGCGAGAGGTGATATAGGCGCTGGGAGCATGGAGGGCCGGCCTGTACGGTCGACTTTGGCGGGATTGGCGTCGGAGAGTGTGCCGTAGTGGTGTGTAAAGAGGAAGTGGGAGAGATCAGAAATTTGGTCAGGCGATTGTAAAGTCTAGAACAATATGGTCAGGTGGAGCGGTGTGTGGCCCTATGTACGTTGACTCGAAGAGGCTTATCGGAGGGGAGCCGGGTCAAGCGGGCAGTTCAGCAGACAAAGTGCGTGAAGAGGAAGACGGGAGGGGGATGTCCAGCTGACAACTGTGGAGTGGATGTGCAAGGCTTTTCAACTTGCCATGAATTACCTTCTTCCCCTGTGCATCCCCTTGCATCCCCTCTGCCCTCCCCGGGTCGCCGTCCTCTCGCTCCCTCGCTCCCTCTGCTCGAAAGCCTCTGCTCGAAAAGATGGACCGAGTTTCCGAAGTGCGATGGCAAGTTCAGGGCCAGCCACCGGACATGGCCGCCTCTTGCCGACAGCCTCTGCCGAGCACCCCGGTCCGACTCCCGCAGCAGATGGTGTGCACGCTGCATATGCATGCAGCATGGCATAGCGATACGATAGATAGACTCAGAACAACGACATCTTGCCAATCGGCAGCCTGTACCCAGGCAGCTCCCAGTACCGCCTCCGCACCCCCTTCCACACCTCCTCCCGCAGGCTGTCCGGGATGAGCACGTCGTGCCACTCCACGTTCAGCCCCACGTCCTCCAGGTGCAGGTCCGCCAGGCCAGAGGCCACAGCGTAGATGGTCGGGTCTGGACAGTTCATCAGTCGTCGAGCAAATCCATAGAGGGCGTGTGGGTGGGGATGGACTTACTGGTCGCGCCGAGGCCGTTCCAGAAGGAGAAGCGGCCGTTCTCGGCATCGAGGATGTCGGGAATGACCTCGAAGAATGCCTTGAGGTCTGCACCAGCTTATCAGCTCCGCCTACGTTGCCTAATCCTATCTCCCGCAGCATAGGCTGACTCACCCTCATACCCCTCCGCAAACGTATCCACAAAGATCCCATCGAACCCCATCCCCCCCGGTGTCCCACTCAACACCTCACCAACCTTCTCCCCGTCCAGCAACCAGTCTTGCCACCGCCCCTCGAGAATCCGGACGTTCGGCAAGAGGTGCACGCCCTGCTTGCGGAGGTGCTCGAGGACTTGCGGGTGGGCTTCGATGATGGTGTGGTGTGACGGGCGGGGGTTGGTCGCTTGGAAGAGGCGGTCAACCTAATGACGCGGAGCGTTGTCAGTTCATACAGCTTCCGAGTGATCGACACGGACGCATCCTTCCAGCTGAGATGAGACGTACAATACCAAGGCCGTAACCAACGTTGAGGATGGACATGCCCTCGGCGCCGGGCTGGGCGTTCGGGTGCCCCTCCGTCATGAGCCGGACGTGCTCGGCCACTGCACACGTGCGATGTTAGCAAACGTCCCTCGCTGAGATGAAGCTGAGTTCAGTACGTTTCTACGTACTCAGAGGCTCTTCCCAGCCCATCATGACACTACGCCCAGCGAACAAGTCAGCCACCACATACACGTCCGTAGAACAGTCTTACGTGATCCCGACCCACCCATTACCGTCCGCATCCAGCACCCTCTCCTTCCCGTCGTCACCCATATCCCAGGTCAGCTTGCTCTGGAGGAACACGAGGTTGTCCCCCGCAGAGGTCTTGTCCTCGGCGCGGAGCTTAATGTTAGTGGATGAGTCGGAGGCGGGGGAGGACGGGCCGGCGAGGGCGTGGTGCAGCATCTCTAGTGTGCGGGTGTTAGGCATTGGGCCAGTCTTCCAAGAGATCACGCAGAGCGCAAAAGCAAGGATCAAAAAGACTCACCGGACCTGATCCCCTCATTCCTGATAACCTCCCACCCCTCCGCATCCCCCAAAGACAGACACACCTCCCCAGCCGTCCTCCCCCACTTATCCACCGCATTCCACACCGCCCCACCCGCAAGCAGCACCCTCAGCAGCTCAGACTCACGCCTCTCCGCCGCGTAGTGCAAGCACGACCACCCGAGGTCGTCGTCCTGGAACCAGGCGGGGGCGCCCTGCTCGAGAAGGGCGGAGAGGGCGGAAGCAGGGGCGGTTTGGGAGGCGATGAGGAGGCGGTGGGCGAGGGTGAGGATTTGGGGATCGAGGTGGGCAGAGTCCATGGCTGTGGTGGGATCCATGTTGGGCGGATATGCAGGCGCTGGCTGAGCGATAGACGGCTTGGGCGCTGAGGAGGAGTCGAAAGCAGCGAGAAGAGCAAGAGCGCGTCAGGCCGTCAGCAAGCCGAGTTGGAGATTTTTGAAGTGCGGTGCCTGGCTTTCGGCCTTCTCTTCGTCTTCGTCTTCTTCGTGTTTTTGTTGTTGTTTTTCAGCTCAAAGCTGTGCCAGACCCTCGGATCCCCGGTATCGCCCCTCAAACACGCCTGCACTCATGCCTGCAGCGTCGTCCCGCCCAGCGAAAAGGGCTCGAGTGAACAAAGCCGGGCAAGCCTCGCGTCCTTCTCGCCCTTCCGGGTCTGGCTCTGGCTCTGAGACTGAGTTGGGGGCGGGCTCAGCAGTCCCCCTGGACCCAAGACTCGCTGACTTGCCAATCCCATGGATAGATAAAGACAAGGGCAGGGCCCAAGGGGCCCTCGAATCAGACGATGAGATGGACGAAGATGGAGAAGACAGGGCAGAGGAGGAAGGCGAGGAGGAGGACGAGGGAGATGACGGACGGCGGCGAGCTCGGTCTGCGCGGGCGAAGCGCGCTTGGACTACCCGTCGTGTGCGCCGTGCAGCTGGGTTGAGTAGAGCTGAAGAATATATCCATATACCCGATCGTAAGTACCCTCTCCCTTAGGCAGTACTATCGAGCCATGGATCCCAAGGCTAACTTGATCCACCATCACCCCAGCACCCCCTCGCCCTCCACCGCTCTCCACTCCACTCCCCACATCCGACCTCCTCCAATCCATCCACCATCACGCTTCCACATTCTACACCGCACACGGCATGCTTTCCGAGCCGGCTCGGGGTCGGAGGAAGGTAGGGTGGGGAAGCCGGAAGAGGTTGGAGTTGATTCGGGATGCGGAGGTGGTACAGGCGGGGGGTAGTCGGGCGGGTAGTCTCGCGGGGAGTCGCGACGGGAGTGCATCCAGGCAAGGAACTCCCCAAGAGACTCAAGAACGTGAACTCGTGCCCGCCTCGTCTCAGCCTGCCTCGCCCTCGCAAGCAGGCGACGAGGGCGACGGCGTTCAAAAGCGGGGGGCGCGAGGGAGCTATAAGACCCGAGATATGTATCGAGCCATACAGGGAGAGGGGTTGATGGCGTTAGGTGAGTGTTTGAGTCTTCATCTGGCGAACAGGGTGTAGAGAGGTGCTGACGGGCTGGGTCGCTCAGGGGTGCTGGTGCAGGAGCATGTGGTAAGGCAGCTGTATGATATGGGGTATCGCGTAAGGAATGGGGAAGAAGAGGAGGATGTGCCGAGTGGGGATGGAAAGGATGATGACGACGGCGAAGACGCATAGCTCTAGAGACGACCAATCACGCCAACACGCTCTACCACACACTTGTACAAGTAATCCCAACACCATCTACACGATATGCATTCTGCACACGCCTACCATACTTACACCTCCTGCCCACTGACCACCTCGTACCCGCCCTTCCCCCCATTCTCCCTCGCCCGCGCCTTGCTCATCGCCAACTTCCGCCTGTACGCCCTCCATCCTTCAGGCGGGATCTCGTATAAAGTCGTGTAATCAATGTCGTCATCTGGTAGCCAAAAGTCTGTGCAGTTCTGTTTCCCCACACACACCATGGTCAGCCGTCTTTCCGTGCGAGAAGTCCGCCTATTGCTAGACAGAGACCAACCTTGACAACCCCCATATCAAACGGATTCTGATCCCTTCCAGCCCGCTTCATTCCTCCCAACGCCTGGCCCCGCGTGAACCGGTCCAGACCCAAGATCGTCATCAGCGGGCCCGTCGCCGCTTTCCACAAGTGCGAGCAGAAATGCCCGATGCCATGGCGGTGCCCGTGCCCGCCGTCGTGCCGGCATTGCGGGCCGTGGACGTGGCCTGGGCCAGAGGTGGCGCCGGACGTAGCGGGTGGCGGAAGGATGGCGTTTCCCTCCGGTCCTGCTAGACTGCCAGACTCGCCCCCTGCTGCATCCTCTTCCGCTCCGCCCATGCCCACTCCAGCGCCGATGACTCCCGCCTGCTTCATCGCTCCACTCTGATCGCGCAGACTCTGCCCCCCGCGCCCGCCCATGAACCCGTACCGCCCCAAGTTTGAGACTTCGAACGTGGTCATCTGGCGGGCCACCTGCCAGAGGTGGGAGAGGGCGAGGATGATGGTCCATATAAGTTGAGTGGTGGACCAGAGGGCGGTGGAGAGGAGGAAGGTGTCGTATGAGCCGGCACGGCAGAGGGTGGTGGAGATGTCGCAGATGGAGAGGCCGGGGGAGGGCGTGGGGGTGTATTCGGGGGCATTCTCAAGGATGTCTAGATGTAGGGTGTGGGTAAGCAGACCGTCAGGTGAGTGAGGATAGTCTGATTACCCACATGCAATCGTCAACTTGTCAAACAGCGTTATTCCTATGATCAAGAAAATCACAAAGAGCAAGAAAGCACGGTGGTTCTTGGCTCCCACTGCCACACCCAGTCAGTAGATGCTACATCCCACCCTCCCATCTCTACTCACCACAGTTCCAAACCCAAGGACAGTGACTTCAATTCAACATCAGCTCCGTCTTGAACCGCAGCATGAGCATTGCTCACTGGTCAAACTTTGCTACACAGCGTTTACACGTCCTACAGTGTTTCGACCTCAACGGCTTCTTTGCCTACGTACCACACTTTGATCAGCTATCCCAATGCAGTGACCGTGGGATCTTCGATCAAGGAAAAGCTTACCATGCACATGATACAGAAATTCGTCCCATTCAGCCGCCCAGCATCAACCAGCTCCTCCAGCGCCTACATGGCGAAGCTTCAGCGTCAGCTATAATTGAATCCCAGGACACAGCCTGAGGCCTGACAGCAGACCCAAGACACTCCCCAAGGCACTCACCACTTTTATATCCGCGTCGTTTTCTCCCTTGGGAACGAACCCCGGGTCAGTGGTGATCGCTCTCCAGAGGTTGTATGCGCAAGCGACGGTCGCGAGGAGGCATCCCACAAGGGCGAACCCGTGGCCCGGTGTACCTGCACTGCCGAGTTAGCTGGCTGTGCGTGGAAGGAGAGAGAGGGGGGTGGGACGTACCGACGGCGAGCCTGGTTATCCAGCAGTAGCTGAACCAGATGATGCTGGAGATGATAATTGATGAAAAGTAATTTGACGCTGATACTTTATCGTCATCCCGGATATGCCCCAGCAAGACGTTGACTACGACCTGTATGTCATTGCGATACCCGTCAGCTGGTTCGAAAAGGCATTAGGGTCCCAGCTCACGTATTGCATCCCGAAGAACTCGACGAAAGCCAGCGGCAGGCTGGTGTATATTGGCAGGAGGTCGAATGTCTTGAAGACGGCTCCAAGGGTGACGATGGGGAGGGCAAAGAGTGCTAACGTCGTATTCCGCTACACACCACTGGGTCAGCACATGAAAGAAAGCGTTGGTAGGACCCACGTGAGCCACAGACTCACATCGCTCAGTCTCCCCTGCAACTTCACCCCCTCTGTCGTCCACCCAGCCTCCTCCAACCCCTTCTTAAACGGCACGCTCCCCTTCAGCTCATCCGCCATATCCAGCGGTGTCTTGCCCGCTTCTTCTTTGGCGTCCAGGCTCGAGCCCGCCTCGATCAGGTGCTTGATGGAGACTTTGTTGCCCTTGACAGCGGCCCAGTGGAGCGGGGTCATGCCGGCGTTGTCGGAGGTGTTGACTGAGGCGCCGTGCCGGATGAGGAGGTCGACAGAGAGGGCATCGCCTGGGGTTGGGTGGTTCAGCTGGGTTCTGGTTGTACGCGAAAGAATGACAGACCAGCTTACCTTGATAGGCGGCCCACATCAGGGCAGTGTGTCCATCCGTATCCTTCTCGTCAATCGCAACGGGCTGATGGAGCTTGAAGTGTGCGGTTTGTCAGCTCGGGCTCAACGTCCGTGAGAGTCGTCGAAAATTGTGAAGCTCACCATATAGAGCAGCGGCATCACGGCACTCGAATGTGTGATCAGATGGAGAGTGTTGAAGCCTTGCGAGTCGTGGATGTTGGGGTCAGCCCCTCTGCTCAGCAGGAGGTGCACTACATAGAGATGCCCGTTTCTACAGCTGGCATCAGCACTTGGCCCATGACGCAATTGTCATCTTGGTAAGTGGACCTACCTCGCAGCCCACTGCAAAGGCGTAGCCCTTAGCTCTCCACCTATCGCATCCACATCCGCCCCATTGTCCAACAACCACCGACACGTCCCCATGTGTGCGTTGATGGCTGCCCAGTGTAATGGCGAGACGTCTTGGCTATCACGTGCCGAGAGGTCGGTGCCGGGGTTCTCCCGGAGGAGGGCAGCGAGGGAGGCGGTATCGCCCCGCTGGGCGAGGGCATGTATGCTCAGCTGAATAACATTGTCAGCTCAAATCTCGGTCGATGATTAGGAGCTGGGAGACATACGTCGTTGTACATTGGCGAGTCACGGATGGTCTCGCGCCCGACTTCTGCACTATCCCGCTCTGTCTCTGCGCTGAGAGGATCGCCATCTTGAAGGCCCCCATCTGAAAGCACTGTTGACTGTTCTAGGACAGCCCGAGTGGAATCGGGACTGCCTGGTGTCAGCCGGGGGGACGAGGGCGTTGCCATGGCGGGCCGGGGATGAGTTGCGGGCTGTGGGAGCTCGTTCGGGGGCTAGGGGCGTGACGGGGTAGGCCTGGGATGGGCAATGCGTTTGGGTAGGTATGCTGAGGGTGATATGGAAGTGTAGAGGACCCAAAGTTGTCGAGAAGTCAAGTCGACGTGGGGTGAACTTTGCACTCATGAAAGCTGTGTGCCGAGGCCGCGGGCGATGATGCGCCCAAACGTGGAGGTGGCGAATCGACGCGCCCACACACCGCCGGGGGTATGGAGGAGACGCGTAGCCGGTATGTCGGAGAGATTGGCATTGCTCGCTGGATTTTGCTATGTGTAAAGCATGCCCATACTCGTTCTGCTCCCATGAAAGAGTACAACAATATACATGGGAAGTCTACCGGGTGGGATATACACAAAACAGGTCATACCGCCTCCTCTTCGCCCTCGTCTACTTCCATGCTATCACTATCCCCCACATCAGCCTCCCCAGAGACATCTGCTCTCGGTTCAATCTGCAGACGTCCGCCTTCTGGTACAAGCCCAGGTTGTACTGTCGCCACGGGAGCCCGGTCCGTCGTCGTGGGCAGCTGGTCCGGTTCCCGGTCCTCGGTTTCTGGTTTCAGGAGTCAGCTCCGGCCATGATTGTCAGCTTGGTGTACACTCACCCCAAGGTCTTCTGTCCATAGGACACTGCTGCTTTGAAGATTCTGTCTCCAGCCACTTGAGCAGACAGTGCATGTGGAAGACGTGGGTACACCGCCCCCAGACTATCGTTGTTGGTGTGCGGTGGGCATGGCGGAAAGAGAGAAGTACAGAGGACAGGGCAAGTCTTGGTCAGCACTCTGCTATCGTCGTTCACGCCTGAACTCACTCAGAGGACAGTCATCCCCCGGTACGCTACATGCAGGGCATGTACTCTCAAACGCCGCTTGGCAAATCCCACAAACATCGTCGTCTTCATCATCATCGTCGTCGTCGTCCCCCGCCTCGCCGCTGGCGTAGCGGTAGAGCTTGTGAGGCTCGTCTTTGTTGGTGTTCCACTTCCAGTAGGCGACGGCGTTGTACGAGTTGACCTCGAGCTTCATGGCGGCGGTGTGGGGTGCTGAAAGGTGTTGTTGACAGGAGTGGATTCTGCTGGTGGTCTGACTTTGACGGACGCGTCAACAAGAAATGGTGACGAGAGCAGGTCTGGAGGTGCCTTGCGGCTTTGCTGGTCCGAACCGGCTGCTTCTTCTGTCTTCATCGTCCGTCTCTTCTCTTCTCTTCTTGTCTATTCCAGTTCCAGTTGCCTCTGCATTGCACAGCCATGGGATATACAGCGTAGGATTTGATGTCTTGCAAAGTTGACAAAAAAGTTTACTGACATCTGTTGCCCACAGCCAACTCCAGTGGACATTTACGCCTCCCCCGGGCAAGCCCGTCTCCTTGCCCGACCTCATCTGTCTCCGAATTCTCGAGCGATATGGCGTCAGTATCTCTTCTACATGAACCACCTCGGTCTACGCTACTGACTATGCTCTTCAAAGCTTCGCGTCCCCTCAAAGCACGGCCTTCAACTTCGCACCTACAGAGCTGCCTTCCCCCCCTCTTCCACCCCGGATGCGCCCCCTTCAGAACACACCACCCGCCTTCTTACGGTGATCAACACTATCCCATCCCAGAACCCT
Organism: Cryptococcus sp. DSM 104549; assembly: GCA_036427605.1. NCBI lineage: Eukaryota > Fungi > Basidiomycota > Tremellomycetes > Tremellales > Cryptococcaceae > Cryptococcus > Cryptococcus jaspeensis. Next base: position 406,549 of record CP144047.1, read on the forward strand.
GCTGGGCAGCCGAAAGACCTGCTCTCCACTGCTGGCAAGGATGATACGGGGTATCTTTTCCTGGATGACCGGCCAGGGGGGAAAGCCGCTCTGGAGGGCGCCACTGGCAGTAACGGAGAGAATGAGGTCAAGCCTGAAGCTGAGCAAGGACCAGGTGGAGAAGGTTCAGTGGGTAAGGCCGAAACAAAGCGGTATCAATGTATCGCCGTCAGGCCCGCGTCGGCGGTAGCGCCCATGCTGCAGTCGCTCTTGAGCCCGTTCGTGATGGGTGTGAGCAAGGCTGCTCGTGCTGTGCGTCTCTCTGTTGCCCGCACGTTCAATGTGGTATGCCGACCAGACGCTGACTGTTCGATGCTTCCAGACCGCATCACAGACATCTTCTACCCCTGTACCAACTCCACTCCCCGGTACATCCCTCATACTCACAGTCATCACCTTCCCTCTCCCTGCCGCTCCTCACCCGCCCGTCATCTTCCGCGCCTTCATCCTGCCCAACCAGCATGCGCAGAGCATATTCCTGGAGGCCGAGTATGCTGGGCCCACTCCCGATAAAGGAGGCGAGGAGCTGGGAGAAGAAGATATCGAGAGGGAGGTGAGAGAGTTCCTCGAGGGAAGCTTGATAGAAGGCCTCGGGGAGAAGAAGTGGATCGATTGTGCGCCGGAGGTTGCCGAGGGGGCAAGGAGCTCGGCAGGGTGGGAAGGCGTAGAACGGAATAAACGGGCAGTCTTCTCGCTGGCGAGAACATTACGGGAGAATGGGTTTATATGATCCATGCAGTTGGGTGACATATCATGCTGTCTAAAAGGTAGGTAGCCCCGGTCGTGGGCACAACACAAGTCACAGACTCCCACGGACTGCACCTAGATGGCGGTGGCGTTCCCGTAGACGGTGCCGTCCAGTCCCCGAGCGACCAGTGCAAACTCGTTCAACGCCTCGCGCATCTTTCGCGTGGTTCGTGATCTATAACGGAGAGAGGATAACGCACATGTCAGCTGGTGGGATCTGTGACATGCACAGCTGTAACGCACCTCAGGATTGCCTCCTTGAGCTTCTTCTTGGCCTCTCCGGTCGCTCGCGGATCAGGGAACCCATCCTACACGCATCACTCTCGTCAATTTCTGATCATTGCCATATGTAGCTGGTCGCTGTAGTCAGGCCAGAAACGAGACAAGCCACTCACGACCATTAGAACCCCCTCCAACCATCCCGCCATCATCTCTCCACTCACGCGCGCCACTAACGACGCAAGCAGCTCTGCCATATTGGGAATGACGGACCGCGGGCCCTCGCTCCCTGCACACAGTAAGAGCGCGCGAAGAAGGAGAGGACCGAATTGGAAGAGGAGGGGGTCGGCGAGTGATTCCAGTGGGGAGGGGAAACGGGTTTTGGAGAGGAAGGCGATCTGTGTGCGCGTTAGCAGTTGTCTTCTCAGTCGGCAAGCATCATGACAAAAGGCTAACGCACGAAGAACTGGGCACAGGACGTAAGAGAGAAGCGTTCCTGCATCCCGAGACCCATCAACGCCAGCGAGATGTACGCTTCCACCTGTTGCGGCTGTAGCCGTAGAAGCACGCCGGGATAGCGCTCCGCAAACTGCATTCCCATTTTCGTCAGCTTTGGCAGCATCGCGGACTTACACAAGCCTCAGCATGACTCACGGCAGAGCAATACTTAAACCACCCCTCCGTGATATCCGGATGCTCCTTCATCCCCTCCCCTTCAAACACCCTCCCAGCCACGCCAACCAGCCTACCACCCACCTCCCCAACGACTCCCCACCGTTCTTGGTCTTGCCGCGCCTTCTCCTCCTCGTCGGCTTGCGACACCCCGTTCTTCTTGGAGAGAAACGTTGGAAGGGTGCTGACACCGAGGACGAGGGTGGAGGCGAGGTTGAACCAGAGGGCGGAGGGGGAGCGTTCGCATGCGAGTGTAACAAGGGTAAGGAGAGGGAGGGAAGGGAGGGAGATGAGTGTTGGGGGAGAAGGGGTAGCATGTTTGACCAGAGCCGAGATTGCCTGGATTTGACGCTCTTCGTCAGCATTGGGTCATGCGGCATTGATATTGTTGATACCTACATCTGCCACCTCCGAATCCCCATTCCAAACCTGCACAACCCCCTCCACCGCCCCATACACCCTCTCCCTAAGCGCGACCATCCTCGGATCCTCTCTCACAAGCTTCACAGCATTATCGTCCTCATCGTCATCTACGGTCTCGAACAGATCGTCCATGGGTGAGAGCCCCTTGAAGCACGCGGTGAGAGATGTGACGGTCTGGACGAGGAGGGGTTGCGCGTCGACGGGGTTGGACCGGGCAGTTGAGACGGCGGCGTTGATGCGCTCGATGATGGGGGAGACGATTCCCTGCGGTTTGGTTAGGGCTTGAGCTGATTTCAGCCACTCTTATACTAGATAGCTCACCTCCACGGGGCCGATAGCATCCGGGGGAGACAGCGCTTGGATAACACTCGTTATCGCCTGGATGACCTTGCTCTGCTCCTCATCCTGCATCCCCGCATCAGTCAGTACATCCTCATCCACCATTCTCAAGACCAACTCACCCCCAGATCTCCAATTTTCCCATGCAGCTCAGAGAACGCCCCGATATGCTCCACAAGCCGCTTCCTGCACATATCGCACAGCGCTTTCAACGCATCCGCCGCTGACCGGGAGATGATGGACGACGAAGTGAGTGATGGTACGAGGTACGAGAGGACGGGGAGGAGGTGGGTCGGGTGAAATTTGAACCACTCTTCGTAGGACTCTGCAGAACTGTCAGTATTGTCTCGTACTTTCAAAGAGGTTGGAGACAGCACGCACGGATCAAGCAGACAACAGTGAGCCGTAAGCGTTCTTCCCCAACACCCCCGAGGGGCCGCTGCGACAACAGCCCCAGAACTTGCTCTCCGAACAGGATAGGTAAGCTCTGGTCCTCCCCAAGTGGCACTGCCTCAGATGAGTACCGAATACAATGCAGTGTCGCCTCGATGTCCTATAATCAATGAGATAAATTAGCTCGCACTTCTCAGAAGAGCTGTAGGGAGCTCACCTGCCATGGCGCGCCGGATTGAACCTGCTGTGCTGCCGTCTCTGTCAGACTCTTGAGCATCTCCTCTCTCAGCACGTAGTAGCTGACATTCTATGTGTCAGCTCTTTCGAACTTTCTTCGTCGTATGTAGTAAGCTCACCCTCCAACGATAACCTCCCCCGCATCCCGTCTCCACGACTCAAACGCCTCCCTATCATCCTTATCCAGCCCGCCCAGAGACCCGCCCTCGTCGCCATGCCCAGGCCACCGCACCTTCTGCCGAGTGACGTTCACCAGCTCGCGGAAGAACTGCTTTGCCACGGCCCAAGGCTCGGAGGACTCGTGTGGTGCTTGGAAGTGTTCCGAGTCCATGAGAGATTCTTGAAGGAGAGGATAGATGGGGAGTGTGAGCTAAGGAGAGGCGGCATGGTGTCAGTGAGGCATTGATAGAGCCAGTGTGGCTATGCCACACCACGTACTTCACTGATATTCTCTTCAACGCCAGCAACGCCCTGCCATCCAGTGATCCTCAAAACAGTTCCCAAAAACGCCTGCACCTCGCTTTCTTTCAGTCGAGCCACCAGCCACTCGGAAGAGTGCTCTGTAAGGGCAGCTAGGAGCTTCGCGAAAGCAATCGTCTCATCGGATGGCTCTGAATTATATGCTCGTCAGCTACGCAGGAAGCGAAGAGAATGGGGAAGCTGAACGGCTCACCTTCATCGGTAGAGCCGATCAATCCTTGCCCAACAGGGCCGATCGCCCATGCCAGCAACGGTTCTGTCAAGATTTTGGTGCCCTTCCCAAACTTGAAGATGCTCTCTGTGAGCACTTCCACCACCGCCGAGCACGCCGCAGGCAGGGGAAGAATGTTGTACAGCACGGGAAGGAGAGCAGTAAGCTCGCTAGATGGGCATGGTTGTCAGCTGATGTGCAGACCTGCAGGGTGCAGCAGTGCCAGCTCACTCTGCTCCGAGACCATAGTCGATCCAACTTTCGGCACAGCGGCACGCTGCCTCAGCCTCAATGAGCCGTTCCTGTGGGTTGGCTGAGCCCTCTCCATTCATGGCGTCGGTGATGGTGCTGATGATTGCAGGAAGGTCTTTCTCGATGTGTCTCCGCAGTGCCGCACTACGAGACAGAATTCGACATCAGCTGATTTGGCCGAAGGGGTATGGACAGGTGTAGAATCACACTCACCGCTTCTGATCCGCCAGCGCCGCTCGGCCAATCTCTTCCACGCAGATAGCACACCACTCCAGCCCCAGCAACCTCATCTTATGCCGCAATTTCTGGCCATCGTTGCTAGCGGTCATTCCGAACCCCGAGGGCTGATCCAGCCCCGGCGTGTTATAACCGGAGGAAGGCAGGGATGGAGGGAGGGCAAGGGCTGCTGCGGTAGATGAGTGGATTGTTTGGAGGACGGTGAGTATAGGGTGGGGGAATTGGGTGAATGAAAGACGGATGAGGAGGGAGGCCAGCTGTGCGTGGGTCAGTAGGTCAGTCGTCGGGGTGAGCTGGGCACAAACGACCACGTACAGAACCGAAGATCTTCCGGACTACTACAGCATTTCCAGACTGGTATGATCGTGGATTCGAAGGGCTGATAGCATCCGAAAGGGTGTTGAGGAGAAGTGAGAGCAGCGCGGTGCGCAGGTCCTCGGGCAACGTTTCCCTGTTCGCGTGACAGAGTGAGCTCGGCTCAACAGTAGCTATACACGCCCAAGACTGACCAGTCACGAGAGATCTTGACTTGGGCCGTATGGGCACCAAAAAACCTTACATTCGCATCCTGAGAGACGCTATGTCAGCTCAAACAGTTGCACTGGTCTAGAACGTCAACGCCGAACCACACACCTCATGCCCGGCCAGTCCCGCGATCAACCCCCAAGCCTCCTGAGTCGCCTGGATCTTCTGCAGCTCGCTCTGGAGGTACTTCGCCTGCCCAGGGTTGGAGGAAGTCGAAGGTTCGAAGAGCAAGAGAATAGTCTGCAAATTCAAAGGCTTAGCATCGCGCGGCACTGGACGGAGACAGGGGAGCGGACGTACCTGCGCGACTTGCTGAAGGTCGGACGTAGGGAGGACGGGGAAAGACAAGTGACTGGGGAGAGCGGGCTCCTCCTCCATCGTGAAAGCGCCCCCTTGGTCCATGGCGCAGCTGGGGTTATAGACGAGTGCTGTAACTTGGGATATCTGCGAGTAACAACAACAGAACATGCCAGTTAGTTGCTCGCTGCCGGCTGAAGCGCCAAAACGTCGTGTCCGCCGTGTCCGGCTTCAATGTTTAATGTCCGGGACCAGATTTGGCAGAGAGAAGGGACGCGACGCGTTTTGGGGAAGTTGGATGACTTTGCGTTTGGAAAAGGACTTGGGCACTCCCATTCCTTCCTTCTCTCGTCAACGGTGATACGTAGGGTATATGCAACAATGCATGTATTGTCAATCACAAGTACTACTGTTTTCTTCTATTATATCGACGAGGTTTACGCTTCTCCCCTCCTCATACACTCGATACTCTGCGCTCTGGCAGGTCTCCGGTCTTGATTGATCAATACCAAAGAGCCTGATATGAATAGTCAGCATCTTCCCAGATATACCCACAGATGCGTAACAGCTCACCTTGTTCCAGAACTGCACTTGCGCAGAATCGAGCTCATCACCAGTGATGTTGAACCCCGCCGCCTCCGGCTGGAACTCCAACACCTTATCCTCCGACCCATACAACGGCCACTCGTCCGCGTAGGTGATGTTGCCTGACCCGCCGCTAGCGTAGGTGTTGGGGTCACCAGATAGGATGAAGGAGACGAGGTAGCGCTGCATCTGCTGGGCGACGAGGATCTCCGAGTCGGAGAGGGAGGTGCTCATGCCGCCGCCGGAAGAGCTGCCGGAGGAGCTGCTTGAGGAGCTGGACGGAGCCCCGCTGGACATGCTGGAGGTGGAGTTGGAGGAGGTGGTGGAGTCGGTGGAGTTGGAGCTGGAGGAGGAGGCGTCCGTGGAAGGGGCGGAAGAACTCGACGACGAAGACGAAGACGACGCTGACGACGCCGACGACGCGGATGAGGAGGAAGAGGAGGAGGAGCTGGTGGAGGTGCTGGAGGAGTTGGCGTACCACCAGTAGGTCTGGTCAGATCCGTGACTGCATCAGGACAACGTCAGCGTATGCACATGTACAGCAAAAAGAGTGGAGACTCACGTGGCAGTGCCGAGGTAGTTGATGTAGTTGTAAGTCTGGTTGCTGAACGCATTGGTAAGAGGCAACAGCTGAGATGGATATCTAATTGTCAGCACAGCATTCTCGTTGCGTTTAGACAGCGCAGATACTTACCTTGCCCGGGATATCGTAGTGCTGCGTAGCCGCCGCGAACCTCAGCCCCTGAGACTCATAGTCGCTCGACGGGTAGAGCTCCTCTATCTGGTCGATGGCCCAGTCGGTGATGGAGGGGAAGATGGTCTTGAACATGGCGCGGTAGGTAGCGTCGTCGGTCACGCCCGACGTGGCTTGGGAGTTGGACTCGTCTGGGGGTGAGAGGTTAGCGCGAGGGTGTCGAGGAAGGGGGATGAGAGCGAGACGTACGGGCAGAGTGACCCAGGAAGACTTGGACGTCCTTGTGGAACTGACCGATGGTCAAGAGGTACTCGGAAGTCTACGCAGACTCGTTCAGCAGCTATCGCACACACAACGAACAAGCACAGCTTACGTCAGGAAGGACCACCCCGTCAGCCCTAGGCTGCATCTGATAATCATACGTCGACGTGATGTTCTGGCTCGCCGCCAGCAGAGTGTCAAAGTCGACGTTCCTCAAGCACGCGATCGTGTCAGACGTGTTGGTAGGGCAGCCGCCGATGAACTCTGTGACGTTCTGAAGGAACTGCTCGGCTTGGGCGTGGCCGGCTCCGGGGACCCAACCGGGAGAGTTGACGACGGCACGCTTGAATGTGGGGGTCCACTTGTTGCCTCCGAAAGCCTACGGTATAATGTATCAGCTCAAAGCACTTGACGTTCGGTAAAGTTGGATGAGCTCACAGTGATGGCAGCCACAACCTGAGAACCACCCGCAGAGAAGCCCCAGTTGGTCACCTCGTCGGGGTCACCGCCAAAGTTGCTGATGTAGGTGTCCACCCATTCGAGCGCCTTGCGGGCGTCGTAGATGGCAACATTCGAGATACCGCCAGAGCGCTGGAGGGTCGGGCCGTTGAGGACACCGAAGATGTCGAGCTGGGAGGGGTCAGATAGATGTAGGTGTGACTTCATGAGCCAGGAGAGAAGAAGGGTCACCTACTCGGTAGTTGTAGGCGACGAAGATGAAGCTGTTGTTGGAGATCTCGAAGAGGCCCTGTAGAACGATACCTGGATCAGCGTGCTGCTGCTTGTTCCCGCATAAAGAACTGGCGACATACCTCTGGTGTCTGCTCTTCCTTGCTGCCACCCTTCCACCCTCCGCCGTAGTTCCAGAACAGGACAGGCAGCTTCTTCCCACTCGTCAACGCATCCTCGGGCACATACACATCCAAGAACAGGCAGTCCTCGGCGTTCGAGCAGCCAGAAGTACCAGTGGTATTGGACCAAGTCCCGTTGTTCACCTCTGTCTCCTGCACGGGGTCCTGGGGCGCGGCCCATCGGAGGTCACCCACAGGCGGGGCGGCGTATCGGATGTTCTTGAAGACGTAGTACGACCCGGCGGAGGTGATGCCGGTCTCGTACGCCTGGACGGTAGAGTAGTTGAGCGCGACCTGGGGAAGGTCGGTGGAGGAAGTGGAGGTGGAGGTGTTACGGGGCTGGACGACCGCGGCGGACACGGTGCTTGCCGCCCCAGCGAGGAGGACAAGGAGGGAGGCGTCGAAGAGCATGGTGAAGGGTGTGGTCTTGCATGTCGAGGGGGTGGGGGAGTTGGTCCTTTATATGTAGAGGACCATGCGGTCGAGGTTCTGCTCTTTCGGTCGAAGACAGACGAAAATGATCATGACGGAAGCCGGCCGTTCCGACACGTCTGGGTCTAAAACGACTGCGATGGATCGAGGAACCGCGGCGTGATGTCGTAAATTGACTGTTCTTTGGCTGCGCGTACGCGTGTACCGTATGCGTGAGCAGAAGAAATGAGCAGGCTGCAATGTTCGTGACCCGCCTGCCAGACTTACTGCGCTGAGGGGACGGCGATCCATGCATGTCTGGCCTGCCTGCGCGAAGCTATGTCCAGAATGTCCTCATCTGCGTACTCGACCACGCGTCTTCGTCGACAGAAGAGCGAGATAGCCGGCGCAGCCGGAAGCAGCTTTTCTTGCTCCCCTGTCGGGTATCCCGATCATGCTTCGGGAGCTCGCAGTGGTGGATGTCGGCTGTCGAGGGGTGGTCATGAATAGAGAGGCAGACAGACGTCGTTGTGTTCTCCAAGAGAGGCATCAACGAGCGAGACGCGACGAGCGAGCTGGAGAGGACGCGTTCGCTAGAAGGAATGCCACCATACTAGTGGGCCCGTACCTTGGGTTAGGCCCTCACAGAATGTCACCTTCGCCCGCCAAGGAAGAAGAAACCCTCCGCGAGCTCGGTGTTCGTTCTTGCGCAGTACAAGCTCGGTGAACTGAATTGTCTCCATCGAGCACGCACAGTCTCGAGCACAGCTCACTCTCGAAGTGAGAAGCTTGTATGTAGCGACGAGTATCGCCTCGCCGTAGTGCTGATGTTGGGAATATTATGTCCGTCATGCTGATTATATGCTGATTAGGATCGTTCATGGACGATATCGATTTGGTCCGTCATCGATGCTTCCCCTCTCACTGACGCTGCCCGCAGCAAGTGCGGCAGGCGGAGATCTGACGATGTCCGTGGTCAACAACAGTCACCAGCAAGCTGCAACAGGCGGAGATCTGACGATGTCCGTGGTCAACAACAGTCACCAGCAAGCTGCAACGAGTATCGACTGGCTTTCTTTGACACGACAATTGTAGACATCTCGCCGCATCTGCAATTCTCCAAGCTACTCGTAGCATCGCCGTTTAGCCCACCAGCGAAAGTAGAGCTTGCGGCAAGATAAGCAATGGACTCACCAGACAAGATATCTCGGGAAGAGGGGCAGCCGATAGCGTCTTCGTCGCGTCGTGAGTGACCACTTCGTGCTGCCTCCGGCGACCTGGCTTGACGTGGCCGTGACACTTGAAAGAGAGCTGACCAAGGTCACTCCGCCGCAGTGCCTTATGAAGCGGGAACGGGAACTGAGAATGGACAACCCTTGCCCGCCTCACCCGAGAGGAAGCGGCCGAAACTGGAGGAGCCTCCTACAGAGGAGGAGACGCCAGCTTCGAACGGCATTGCGATCAGACGTCGACTGGTACGACCCAAGAAGATACGGCGGCTCGGAGACGCCTCTGTATCCAGTCCCCCTCCTGCTACCTCAGCCAAAGTAGAGGCTCCACCAGAGCCGACTGCACCGCCTCCACACTCCCACTCTCCAACACCAGCCTCTACCCAACCATCCCGTCCCCCCTCCCCATCACTACTCCAACTAGACCGCCCTCTCCCCCCACCTCCCCGCTCCCGCTTTGCCCCACCCCGATCCGCCCATCCTCCACTCGTATCCTGCCGGACAGTGTACAACTACACCCGTCTAAACCACATCGAAGAAGGCACGTACGGCGTCGTCTTTCGTGCGCGGTGTAACGACACGAACGAGATCTACGCGTTGAAGAAGTTGAAGCTGGAGGAGGAGAAGCAAGGGTTCCCGATCACGAGCCTGCGGGAGATTATGGCGTTGATGATCGCAGGTGGGCATGAGCATGTGGTGGGGATCAGGGAGATTGTGGTTGGAGATACGCTGGACCAGTGAGTCTCAGGTGACTTCGCAAAGACAACGCAAGGACAATGAGGAGCACCTGGGATGGGTGCTGACGTGCGGGATACAGAGTATACATCGTGATGCCCTTCATCGAGCACGACCTGAAAACACTTCTCGCCGACATGCCCCACCCATTCTTGCAATCCGAAGTCAAGACCATCATGATCCAGCTCCTCTCAGCCGTGGCGCACTGCCACGCCAACTGGATTGTATGTGAAGCATATGCCTTGCCGAGGGGTTTGATAGACGTACCTAACAGTGCCATCATAGCTACACCGCGACCTCAAGACGTCTAACTTGCTCATGAACAACCGCGGGCAAATCAAGGTCGCCGACTTTGGTCTCGCACGGAAATTTGGTGACCCCTTGGGCGAGATGACGCAGCTGGTCGTCACGCTGTGGTACCGGTACGCCTCGCCCTTCTTCCCTCCGGCTCCACGCTCACCAATTGGTTACTGCAGATCCCCCGAGCTTCTCCTTGGTGCCAAGGAATATACCACCGCGGTCGACATGTGGTCTGTGGGGTGTATCTTTGCGGAGCTTATGCAAGGGGAGCCGCTCTTCCCAGGCAGAGGAGAGATCGACCAGATCAATCGGGTATGTCATCAGGCTGTAAATTACCGATTTCCCAGATATAGCTGACTCGATTCTGTAGATATACACCCTCCTCGGCCGGCCCAACGCTGAGATGTGGCCTGGCTACACGTCGTTGCCGCTTGTGCAAAAGATCAACCCCGTGGGGCCCGTGTAAGTGCTTGTGACGGATTCACCTCTGCCAGTGGGTGCTAACAAGTGATTCAGATTCTCTGCCCTCCGACAGAAGTTCAAGCACCTCAGCTATGAAGGCCACAACCTCCTTTCATCGTTACTTCTGTACGATCCCGAGAGGCGCATCGACGCGGAGACAGCGGGGAAGCATCCCTATTTCAGGTATGACTGACGTCTTTTCTTGAATCGCGTCACTGCTAATTAGTTGTCTTCCAATTGCAGCGAGAACCCCCTACCCAAACATCCCGACCTCTTCGCATCCTTCCCATCCCAAGCAGCCGGCGAGCGGAGACACAAATCCCTCGTCAGCCCCTCAGCGCCTGTACGGCAAGATAGGATTGCCAAGGACGCTTTGGCGGATCTTGACTCATTCGTGTAGGATTGGCATCGCTTCGAGAAGCATCATTGCATTGCATATCATGTCTGTGTCAGGATGGGTTTGACGAGAGAAGGTGTTTGTCGGAGAGGGGGGAGGGAGGGGTTGCGGTCCTTGGCGGGTTGACTCCCGATGAGTCCTTTGTGCGTTTAGACAGTTCGAGAGAGGTCGATCATCGTCGTCCAGCCTTAAAGCTTCGCCAATGTGGTCTTCCGACCCTCAAACTTCATCACACCTCAACAACCACCTACCCCGTGACCCCCACTCGTCAAGTATCACCAACCATGTCCTCCACACCCGTCCCCGCCCCCAAACTCCAAGACGTCTTCAAGACCCACCCCGACCCCTCCGCTCTCGCATCCCACCTCGCCTCCTCCCGTATCGTCGCCATCAAGCACCTCCGACACACCATCCCTGACAAGGTCAAACGCCTCACAGCCCTGGTGGCAGCTATCAAGGATGATAAAGAGTCGCCGCTTTGGAAGGGGCATCGTGAGAATGGGGCGTTTTTGAAGCCGACTTTTGGGCAGCCGAAGGCGGAGGATGGGAGGGTCTTGCCGGATGATATCGTCGGTGCTAAGAATGGTGGGAATGAGGGTGCTGATGAAGTGAAGTTGGGCAAGCGATGGTTTGAGGTGCTGGGGAAGAACACCCTCGTGGAGGAGAGTATCAACATCCTCACTGTGTAAGCTTGTCCTCTTTCGTTCGATCCCAGTCTTGGCGCCCACGCTGTGTACTGATGTGTACACTGCAGCGAGCTTGATGCCATCCATGAAATCATGCAGGACCTCAAGATGTGGCTCGACCTCGAGATCCCCGTCATCGAGGACGGCAACTCGTTCGGTATGTCGCCCCTCTTTTTTGGTACCCTCCAGTCTAGCTTCTTACGATACGATGCGTCCGTGTCACTCACACAGGCGCCGACGTCCAGAATAGCCTCATCGGCCAGCTCGCCGGCGCCCTCAGGTACTCGAGCGGTACCCAGAGTGCGTTGCGCAAAGAGAGTCGTGACCGACTGACGCTCGCCAAGGAGTGGGCGCAGTACCCCAACTTTGAGGGATATGCGGTGCGTGCGGCATACTGACAATGGCTGAAGCCGGCTGACAGGGTGTGGCCTACAGGATCTGATCACAGGATGCGACAGGGACCTTCACTACGCCATCGGAGGGTATCTCGCCGTTCTCTTGACCATCTACGGTCGGATCTTCACCAAGTTTGAGAAGAATTGGGCAAAGGTGATCCAGCCCAAGGGGAGCAACTCGGGCGGTGGGATGTACTGAGGGGCGAGATTCAACATGATAAACCAAGCATCATCCTGACCTAAATGAATGCATCATGTGTGACGGTGAACCGTACAAACAACTACTACTTGTATAACTGGCAGCCCCGATGGATCGGACGGGCTGAATGAATAAGAGAACTGGCTATGGTTGTATATACACTCGTACACCCTTCGGGGCGCCACAAAACATGAACACCGACCCAACCCCCCCTCCCTACTCCCTATCGCCCAAGCTCTGCATCCCCGCCATCCATCCAAACTACATCTACCCCTCGCCGACTGACAGCACACTATACCGTCTCCTCTACGCCAGGAAGAGACGGGGGACCTTGACGGGAGACTCCCTGGCTTCGATCCTGAAGCGGTTACGGAGAGGGAAAGGCAACGCCTTCCACAGCTTGGCCTTCATGCCCTCCTGGATGGCACGCAGAATCTCGTCCTCCGGGACATGGTGCTCGTACCGGCCGGCCCAGGCGTCGTAGCGGTACGGTTGCTCGTCGCTGTCGAGGTACTCCTCCATGTACCTCTTCTCGTACGGCTGAGACGGGGCATCATCGCCGTCGACCGGGTCGAGCTTGTCACGCTTCTTGTTCTCGGCGACCTCGTCGCCGCCAGATTGGGGCCTTTTGCCTGTCTCGTTCGTCTCCGAGAGCGCCTCGGAACACCCGTCCGCCTCCGTGCTCTTCTCCACCTCGGTCTCCGACGTGGCGCTCTTGACGTACGCTTGGACCTGGCTCGACACAAGCCCCGCGCCTAGCCCCGGTCCGACGGACCTCGCCTTGTGTCGAGCCAGACGCTTGGACGAATTGAGCGAGCACGCTCCACCTCAAGGTGAAAAGCGTAAAAATCCGAGCGACGAGCGCCTTGGGATCCTTACGTCCCAGCGCAATATCCATCGCCGCGCGCGAGCATGACTCCGGGCACCACGATGTCATCGTGACCCGCATGTACTCGATGGCCTGCATGATGTCTGCGAGGTTGCCGCAGTGGATACGGTTGTCCGCGCCAAAGGCGATGGCCGCGAGGCGCGAATAGTCGGCGATGGTGCCGGGCGAAGCCATGTACGATTAGACAATGGCGGGGCCACGCTTGTCGAAGAAACGGAGGGCGAGGTGGGTGTTGTCAACGGCGTCGTTGAGGGCCTTGCGCGAGACGGTGAGACCACTCCCGACGATGGAGGGGCAGGTCACACCGCAGAGAGCTCGGATAAAGCGGCGGCGGCTGGGAGAGAGATGAGTCTCGGACCAGCCTGCGTCATCCGTGTCCGCGCTCAGGATCCCGTCGTGGACGAAGACCAGTTCGATGACTTGATCGAACGGTGTCTTGCCGAGCTCCTTCCAGCGTTCGAAGCCAACCGCAATCTGCGAAAGATGCTCGTCGGAGGTCTGATTGACGTGGTCGTCTTTACTGCGACAGATGAAGTCAGTCAGCATGCGGAACATGGGTACGTCTTTACTGCGACAGTTGAAGTCAGTTAGCATGCAGAACATGGGTAAGAGATAGAGATACTCACTGGTTCTGAAACACCACCATAGTCAAACAGCCCAAGTCCTTCAGGTTCCTCTCCAAAGCCGCCTTATCCACCTTACAACCAGCCTTATCTTCCTTCTGCCCCAGCAGCTCTCCGATTCCAAGCGCCTTGACCACCGCAAAGTGTGGGTTCTCCTCCAACTCCTTGAACGAGCGGAGGTCATCTACCACCTGGGCCCTTCGACCAACGAATTTGACGAAGCGGTTGTCCTTGGCCGAGGGGAGATTGGTGATGAAGCGGCTGGAGAAGTGGCCAGGGGTGACGGGGGGGATAGCCTATAGAGATCGCGTTTGCCGTCAGTCAATGATCGTGCCATACAAGAAAGGGTGCTCGAGGCTCGTACGTACCTTGGCACGGCGTAAGTACACGCGCTTCTTTTCCATGTCTCTTGCACGTCGTCGGCGCCGTGCGTTCTCGTCATCTGGCCATACGAAGACTTTATGATCTTGATGTATCGGACGTAGCAAGAGTTGTACAAAGTGAATCTATACGATCGACTTGAAGGAGGCGAAGTCATGAGAAAGAGAACGATCAAGAAGGTCGGTGTTCGCCTCATCTCCGGCCGAGCCTCCACCCTCCACACAGCTTACATCTCTCGGGTCGCTCGTCTCAGCAGCTGAATAAGCCGTAACACATCACACCACATTGCACATGCAAGACACAAGCAAAAACAGTAGATTATATATCGTCATAAGTGTAACATCTCCCCTCAAGTATCTATAAAAACAACCAAAAGACCCAGGCTTCATTGGCCGCTCAGACTCTACTTGAAGTTCTTGCCGTCGGCCCACTCCCTGCCGCCCTCAACAAGGTCCCACGCCATCGCACCCTCGAAGAAGGCCTTGTCCTCAGCGTTGGAGAGGTCAAGCTTCTTGTAAGAGTACGACTCCCAGTCAGGGGCGACGTTGACGACGGGCTCGGCCTCCTGCCCACGAACAATGATGGCACCGGTGATGACGGAGTCGTTGGCCTTGCCGAGGACACCGACGGAGCCGAAAAGGTACTTCCTGGAAGCCTCCATACGGTTGAAGAAACCGCCGACCTGTGCACAAAGGTGAGTCAGCGCGTTGCCATTACATTTCTGTCCAATGGAGAACGCACCTGGTTGGAGGACATGAAGACCTGGGTCAACTCGTCGTTGTACTTGAAGTCAACCCTCCAGACGGAGAAGCCCTCGTTGTCGAACTTCTCGTAGAACCACTCGAGGGACCCGTTGGCACCACGGGTGTCGAGGTTGGAGTACTGCCTCTTCCACTCCTCAAGGTTGAAAGCAGACTTGGGGAGGTCGTCGAGGGGGTTCTTCGCCTTGGGCTCGGCGGGGACAAGGGGCTCCTCCTCCTCCTCGTCAGCCTCCTTGGCCTTGGGAGCCTTAGGGGCCTTGGGGGCCTTGGGGGCGGCCTCAGCCTTGGGCTTGTCCGCCTTCTCCTTCTTGGCGGACACGGGGGCGGGGGCCTTCTCGACGAACTCGGTGTTGGCGAAGATGGAAGCGAGCTTGGGGTGGTTGATCACGCTGTGGAGGTCATCAGCTAACGTCCCATCACCTTTTTGGTAACGGTAGCAGAACTCACGTCTCGACGAATCGGACAACGTTGGGGATCTTGGCCCTAGCGGCGGCGTCCACCCACGAGGTGAAGATGTTGGTGAGGGCGGTGGCGACAAAGATGTCGGCGAGGGTGATGCGCTCGCCAACGAGGAAGGTCTGCTTGACGAGGATCGAGTCGATCACGTCGAGACGGCCAAGGAGCTTGGCGATGATGGCGTCGGCGGTGGGCTTGGAGTAGGGGACTCGGCCAGCGAACATGCCGTTGACGATGCCGCCAGGGATGAAGATCTGCAGAGCGAGAGCGTAAGTGAGTGGTCCATGGGAGCGCATGGTTTCACGAAACTTACCTCCTGGTCAGCGGTCGCCTGCCAAGAGTGCACGATAGCGCGCTCCTTGGGGTCGGTGGGGAGGAGGGTGGAGTTGGGGCCAAGCTCGGCGACTATAATCACTCTCGCATCAGCTCCACAGTCACGGTACGTTTGTAGTTCCACACCCAGGGCCACGACAGAGACAGCAGAGGACTGATTGTTTGGTCAGAGGTATAGCGGTACCACCCGCCGGAAAATTCTCGACACAAGTCATTAAGACAGGGATAACTGAGTATAGGTCTCATCCTTCAAACAATCCAATCCTCGCCGCTCGAGCCCCCTCTCGCCTCTCGCCTAGCGCCCCTTTCCCCACGCCAGCAACACGGCAAGCGAACCAAAAGACAAAAGACTCACCGTACTCGGCGATAGCCGCGCACTCCCTGAGGGTGGTGCCATCCTCAAGCTCGAGGATGGGGAGGAACCCGAAGGGGTTCTTCTGGACGAACTCGGCGGTCTTCCACTCCGAGGCGAAGGTGAAAGAGGAGTCGTACTCGAGTTCAACACCCGCGAGGGCGGCGGCGGAGAGGATACGGCGGACTCGGGAGTTGCCTGTGGGTTGACGTGCGGGTCAGGTTGCGGGGAGGGGGAGGCGAGGAGGAGAGGCGAGGAGAGGCGAAGGAAGGAGCCCGGACAAAGGGAGAAGTGGAGAGTACCAGAAGGAGAGAAGACCAGCAAAATCGTCAGCGGCTACCCAGCACAGCAAAAGACCCAGTGGGAGACGTACCAGCGAAACCGGTGAGCTTGGGGGCCATTTTGGATAAGAATGAAAGGTGGAGAGAAAGACAAGATGCGACCGCGCAAAAATCAAAAGGCGTCTGGAGCTCGCCGAACCGTCCAGCACTTTTGCGCCTGCCACGGGGTTTTAGCTCGGGATTACGTTGTGTGGCACTTGGGTGAGAGCACGTCTTGGTTGCGAGACGATGCATAAACGTGCGGAGCTCGACTGCATGCATCGCTTCGGTCGCTTGTGGGGTGGGCGGCAGCATGCATGCATGCACGGCCAGAGCATGCTTGTGTCCCGCGACTGATGCATACGATCCCGCCAGCCTTCTTCCTGTCTCGAGTCGACTCTCCTGTTCCAACTTGCCGAGTCGAGCCTCCTCGAGTCATTCTGCTCACTGCTCCAGAGTCCAGACCCGAACCATGTTTGGTGGCGGTTGAGCACCTTGCATAAAATGACCGGAAGAGTCATCGTAAACTACACTGATCTATTGATGCTTCTGGGATGGAAGGTCTCTCTATTATACCGAAAAACAGCGACAAGTATTGTTGTACGATGACGAGAGAGAGGGAAGGAAGGATATAGAGTACAACCTTCTCGTCTCCGGCCCCTCCAAGGTTCAAAAAACGGTCTTTGAGAGACCCCAGAAGGACAAGGACGAGAGACCAGAGAAAGAAGATGAGGGGGTATATGTGAAGTGATATAATGAATGCGGTTTATCATGATGAAAGAGTCGTTGATGATGGGGCGTCAATTGACAAGATGGCGGAGATGGATGTGGGGTGAAAGAAAAAAGTACGAGGAGGAACTCGCACATGGGGCCTGCTTCAGCAGGTATCCCATATCAGAAAGGGAAGGCGGACCCGTGTCGCGTTAAGACGACGAGCAAGCTTAGAAGTTAAGCTGCTTGGGCTGCTCCCAGGAGTAGGCGGGGTTACCGAAGTGACCGTAGGCCGCAGTCTTGAGGTACTGGGGCTTCTGGAGGTTGAGGGCTTGGACTGTGCGGAGAGAGGGGTTAGCTTGTGACTCGTGAAAGGCGAGGCACTACACAACTCACCGATAAGTCCGGGACGGAGGTCGAAGTTCTGCCTGATGACCTCAACGAGCTCGGCGTCGCTCTTCTTGCCAGTGCCGTAGGTGTCGACAAAGATGGAGAGGGGCTCGGCGACACCGATGGCGTAGGAGAGCTGGACGAGAGCTCGGCGGGCGAGGCCGGCAGCGACGAGGGACTTGGCGATCCATCGGGCGGTGTACGCGGCAGATCGGTCGACCTTGGACCAGTCCTTGCCGGAGAAGGCACCACCACCGTGGGCACCCCAGCCACCGTAGGTGTCGACGATGATCTTTCGCCCGGTAAGACCGGCGTCACCCTGGGGACCACCGATGACGAATCGGCCCGAGGGCTGGATGTGGTAGATCACACGGTCGTCGAGAAGGTTCTTGGGGATGACCTTCTTGATGATCTTCTCGAGGATCTGCTCACGGAGGTCCTCGGTGGTGATCTCCTCGGCGTGCTGGGTGGAGATGACGACGGTGTCCACACGGATGGGGATCATCGCGCCGTCCTCGCCCTTCTTGTACTCCACGGTGACCTGGGTCTTGGAGTCGGGGCGGAGCCAGCCGAGGGTGCCGTCGCGACGGGCGGTGGCCATGGCAGCGTTGAGCTTGTGGGCAAGCATGATGGTGAGGGGCATCATCTCGGGGGTCTCGTCAGAGGCGTAGCCGAACCTGCATCGCGAGTCAGCCACGCTCGTATTGTGTCTCACTTCAGCCACCACTCACATGATACCCTGGTCACCGGCACCGATCTTGTCAAGCGCACCGTGGTCGAGACCCTGGGCGATGTCGGGGGACTGCTGCTCGATGGCGACGAGCACGTTGCAGGTCTTGTAGTCAAAGCCCTTGTCGGAAGAGTCGTAGCCGATCTGCTTGATCGTCTCACGGATGACCTTCTGGTAGTCGATCTGGGCCTTGGTGGTGATCTCACCGAAGACCATGATCATACCGGTCTTGGCCGCGGTCTCACAGGCGACCTAAAAAGGCTATGTCAGCTCTGGCACTACTCAGATGCGGAAGGCGAAAGCGGGACATACCTTGGAGAAGGGGTCCTCAGCGAGACAGGCATCGAGGATGGCGTCGGAGACCTGGTCACAGATCTTGTCGGGGTGACCCTCACCGACGGACTCGGAGGTGAAGAGGAAGCTGTGCGGGGTAAGGTGGGCAGCGGAAGGAGGGGCGAGTGGCGAGAGCAATAGGGAGGGGGCGAGAGCAAAAGCGGAAGGTGAGGGAGAGCGCGGAACACCAGTCAGCATTGTTCTACAGCTTCCCCATTCGAACGTGCGCCTCGGGGCCGACGAAAAACTCACTGGCCAGGAGCGAGCTCGGTGGCGGGGCCGTTACCGTTGAGGACACCAGTCATTTTGTGTGGATGTATGGGGGTGGGTTGGGTGTGAAGGAAAGAGTTGAAGCTGAGAGTGATAGAGACGGAAGAGAGATGGGAGATGGAAGTGGGCTGTTGATATAGCAGATGACGAGCCATGCATCCGCCGAGGCAAGAAAAAATGGCGGATGCGCCGGGCGAGGGACTGTGCTGGGGTGACCCTGAAAATAGCTCGCCGGCCCTGGAAGGATTTATCGGACGATGGCGATGGCGTGCCCGCGCAGAATGGGAATTGCCTCCACCCCCCTCCACCGGACATCCCCGCCGCTGTCCGTGGCACTTCTTTCTGGGCGGAACCACACAGAGCTACAATACATACTACTGGTATGCATCCTCCTCGTTGCGGGTGCGGCTCCTCTCCTTGTACCACGGTATATTCCTGTATACCGCCTTCCCCCTCTGGTGCGGCTACACCCCGGAAGCACGGCCAGCGTCAGCATTTGCTCCTCCATCCGCCCCAAAGGCCCCCAACGCATCCGCAAGGGCACAGACGGCGTGACGGGCTCACCTCGAGGTACGACAGTCCGAGCTGCGAGTCCCCCGTTTCGTCAGCGCCTGCCATCGACGGATAGAGCATCTGGTCCCAAAACGTTTCGTGGCGTATATGTATACTGTATCCGCGGCGTACTCACCAAGTGAAAGATCTCTTTCTCGCTCTTCACAATGATCTCGGTTCCCTTCTTGATGACCCCTACGCCGGTCCAGATCAGCTTCTGTCCTTCCACTGTGGGACCACCCCGGAACGACCTTCACCCTCACCTTGCTTCTGCCATACCCCACCCACATGGTTACGCCTGCGGTCAGCTTGCCTGCAACACACAATCTGGATGACGCCAGACACTGGACAGGGGTGGCATCACCACTCACCAGTCTCCCCTTCCTCTGCCCCATCTCGTACTCATTCAGCACCAAACCCCTCGTCAATGCTCTCGATCTGAGCGTCTTCATCAGCTCGTTGTCCCCCGTGTTGCCCAGCAGCATGTACGGCAGGCTCTCCACCGGGCAGAGGCGGATGTCGATCTGGCGGTGGATCGAGTTGGGTGTAGGGAGGCGCGTGAGGGCGAGAACTTTCTTGCCGCCTATACATACATATACGGTTGAGGGGTCAACTCCAGTCTGACATGTGGGCACGTGGCATCGCAATGTGAACTCACCTTTACTGAAAATCTTGGACTCCTCCAACAGACCAGCATCCTCAAAAGCAGTGAGAACGGTAGCCATAAGACGGTCGTCCTTTCCGCGGAAGCTCCCCATGCCAGGTATATCCTCCACGATGTTCTCCTCAACGTCGCGCTTGACAAACGACCTGCGCCATTAGCCATGTGTCAGCACCCGCCTGAGTCGAAGAGAGCGCGGTGGCATCCGACTCACGGGTGCCATATGACTACATCCACATCAGAGGATACCGCCTCTCCCCGCCTATACGACCCCATGATAGCAAAGTCAACTGCGAGAGGTTCCGTGTCAGCAATAGCTGCGCTTCGAGCTCTGTCATGCACTTACACATTGGATCAGCCTTGGCTAAAGCTTTCTTGATCCGCACATTCAACTCGTCCACCTCGGACCGGGGGATCATGATTTCCATGTCCTCGTGGTACTTGATCGCGAGCTGCGCCATCCGTTGTCAGTTTTCAGTCCACTGGCATTTGGATCCAAGTTTAGCTTACTCGCTGCGCACGAGAGATCTTCCACTTTCCCTCTTTGGTGTTGGCCAACTCGTCCAGCGTCCGTAATCCTAAATTGGCACTATCGCACGAACCCATCACCGTTGAATGGTACTCTTGCTGATCGACCAAGAGAAGCCGCAAACACTCACAAGTTCTCGGCCCGCGCCTTCCCAATCCCATGAACCCTGCAAAACAGCACCATTGCTCTCCATTTGTCGTCCAGCGCGGCCATCTCGGGTAGTGGCTTATTTGCGGCGAGGGATCGCATGACTTTCCACACGACGGGGAGATCCTACGTGGGTGGATAGAGTGCTTGTCAGTTTGCACGGCTGGCCAAAGTTGGGTCGCAATGAGGATGTAAACTACACACCGCAAAAGGGATGACTCGCTCAAGCTCAGCGAGCGAGACCGTCGGCTTGCTCCGCCCGCCGTCACATCCCGTCAACAGAGACACAGCCTTCAAGGCGGATTTGAAGTTCGTGTTGTCTGCAAGCAAAAGTCTGGCGTGAGCACCACTTTAATTGCTACCGGCGAGAGCGGCATAGCAGTGAGAGTTCTCACTGACTCTTCTTGGTTGTGTCTGGAATGAGGGAGTCCAGTGTCTGGAGGTCGCGCAGACCGCTTAGAAGGCTCTTGGTGGATACAGGTACGCTCTCTGGTAATCAAAAGTGTCAGATTTGTGAAGGGTGAAGCTTATGCGGTGGGGGGTGGGGGACTCACTTTTGCTCAGGATCGTTGGAGTTGGAGCCTCAGGCGAAGGCGCTGGGGGTGCTTTCTCTTCTCGCACGGAGTGTAGTGCTCGCCTGGTGATGCCGCTCCTCGAGGGTAGCACCGGCACAGTGGTGATGGGCGGCAGACAGCCAGACACGCGGGCAGAGACTCTGTGAAACGCGACGGTCCGAACGACGAGGCGCAGTGGTCGCGACATCTTCCTCGTTGAGATTTGTGGGCGAGACTAGTTCAGAAGGGATGAAGTTGTCTGTACTCGAAGCTGGATGGCCACTTATATAGTCAGCTCACACTGCACAATCATACATCTCGCTACATGGACAAGCAGCTGAAGGCAAAGAACAATGAGAAGTTGAGGAGTATGTACGTACCCTGGTCTGCACGGCCCGTCTCGCTTCAATCAAAGGTCAATCTCGAGATGAAATTGTTGATGTTTTCCGTACTGTCCCTCTGAAGATCGATAGCATTTGACTGCAGCTGTTCTCCTGAGGAATACTTATGTCTCGTGGTTCGTAAGGCGTCCCTTGTGCTGGCCCAAGACCACTTCGAGCGTTCTGCCTTTCAAGACGGCGTGGTGGTCAACCAGACAAAGCATCGGATGACGCTCAGAGGCTCACTTCTCGCCGTCGGAAGTGGTGCCTGGTTAATCCGCTTACGTAAGCCGCGATTCGAGCAAGTCGCGCTGGCAGGAGCTCGCGCAGCGCGACTCGTCTTGAAGTTGAGCTCTTTGGTTGATGGTCTTCATGCAGACTACCACCAGCTGAAGACTGAGCCCGCCAGCACTAGTATCGTCCAATAACACTGCCATTGCTAGCACACACACAAAAAAAAACAACATCACTCTTCCACCACCCATCCGCTGCTCACAATGTCCAAGGGCACCCGTTTCGTCACCGCCGCCGTCCCCGCCATCTTCCTCTACCTCCTCGCGCTATTCCAGATCCTTCCTGTGCCGCTCTTATCAGAGCAGGTATCGAATGAGATCTTTCCAGTGGTAAGCTTCCTTGACACCCTGTCTCTGAGCGGTCGGAGAGTAGCTGATTTTGCCTTCTATCCTCCCCTTTGCTTCCCCCTCCGCTCTTGCCCCCTCGTCCCCTCGCCCACGCCCTCAACCGCAGCTCCCGTGGTGGCTCCTCGTAACCTTCGGCGCCTACTCCCTTTCTTCCCTCGGTCTCGGCCTCGTGCAGTTCCACGACTGCCCCGAGGCATACGAGAGTCTGCTCGGGGAGATCTCGCAGGCGCGAGACGAGCTGCGCAACTCGGGGGTGGTGGTTGATTAGACTGGATGGTGCGGAGGTTTGTCACGAGGCGGAGAGAGGTGTATGCATTATGATGACGACTTGTGAAGGCTGGGCGGATGTACAGGTGTTACATGGATCACACACGGGCAACTGGTATATGTTTGGACTGCAGTGTAAGACCCCTCCCTCCAGACAGTAAACGGCACTGCATCTACGAGCTCAACAGCTCCTGCATCTCCTTCCTCATTCTCTGCATCTCCTCTTCGGTCTCTTCCTCTTCCTCCGCCTGTTGCGCGTTATCGCATCAGCCATTTGTCCCTTCAAATCCATTGTACCATCAGATGCCAGAGAGGCAGAACTCACAGGTAAAGCCGACCCGACAGCCCCCGCCTGCCCGAGCTTCCCATCCGTAAGCTCAAACAGCACCTTATCCACCTCCGCGTCGGCCTCCTCCTCCAGCTCGTCATCATCCACCGTGTCCAGCGTCTCCTCCATCATCTCTTCCATGATGCCGCTCTGCGTTGCGCCGGACCAAACAATGTCAGCATGGTGTCTGCGCGCGGTGCCATGAGGAAAGGGGAGCGCAATAGACAAGGTAGTAGATGCACCTTCATCATCTCCATGCTCATCTCGCGCATGGTAGCGCTCAGCTGGGGGAGCTTGACCAGAGCGTTGGTAGTCTTCATGATCTCCGTACTCTTCTGGAACGCCCCTGTCACTTTCACCATCGCTGCCCCCATCCTATCAGCTCCCCATTCCCCAAAGCCATCGGCCACAGATGCTTGAGTAGACTCACAGAGCTGGTGCTGCAGCTGCATGTTGACACTCTTTATTCTCGCCTTGGAACTCTCCAGCCGATCCCGCTGCTTGTTGGCGCGCACCACCTCCCGCGCGAGGATCCGCGCCGACTTGACATCGTTCTTCTTGGCCAGCTGCTTGAGCTCTATGCGAGATTTCTGGGTGGCTACTTCCAGCTGTACATCGGATTCACCTTGGTCAGCCAATGTAACATGTATACGAGGCTTCTGGCAGGTGACATGAAGTGCAGAGGAGACAAAGGGACCCGCCGGCGTATGTAACCGGAGTTCATGAGACGTACATTACGGATCTCCCGGTCGAGCGAGCGTTCTTGTTGGCGCAGCTTCGTCTGCCACGAGCGGACCTTCTCCTCCGGGGTCGGGCCATACAGCCATCGGTTGACGGATTTCATAGTGCGTGGTTGGCGGGCGGAGGGTGTGGGTGGGTGGATGAGTGTGATTGCGAGTCGAGGGAGGGGGGGGGGCGCGTCACTGGCGGAGGGAACGGGCGGAAAGCGGAGCGAAGAAGGGAAGCTTGCGAGTACGGCAGTCAAGCCGGTTGAAGCAGTGGAATTTGTCGAGACTAGCCGTAGATGTTAATAATGTATAGAGTGGCCTGCGATGCAAGTGACGACAAATGAAGATGATGCCCGCCATCCGGCGAACGGCGTGGTGGCAACGACGATAACCGCAGATAAAGCCTGACGTAATTAAACAGATAAATAGCACGTAAATAATTAACATGCTTTTGCAAAGGAGGGCGGTTAGAATTTAGAAACATTGAAGGGCTGGACAGCACCCAACCGAATGAGCATGTTCTGGCTCAGAACCATACATAGGGTCAATGGGAAATACATATACAGACAACCCGCCCCTCAAAGAAACTTGATTATCGTCACACTGAGTACTGGTCTTTTCACTGTCGTGGCCAAAATCTCTAATCACGCCTACCAGCTTGACATTCCCTCATCATGGCGTCGTTTGGCATCTTCCCCGTCTCCCTTCCTCGCCCATATATCCCTCCTCTCTATCCCAACCAATCCACTCATCCTACTCCGCCTCCCGCGCTCAACAACTCTGAACAGCGGCCTCGTGCTTTCGCCTTTCTCCTGAACTCGCATAACATCACGGCCACCGGCGAGCTCCAGTAACTCGTCGAGTGGGACGGTTTGCAGGGGACCGAAGACCAAGTGTCTTGGGCGTTCCCCTCCGAACTGGAGTCCGATCCGCGTTTCGCTGAGGCTAAAACGGAGTACCACCAACTCTATCCCCTCAAAATTCCTCTCCTCGTCCTCCTCCTCGGCCGCGCCGCGGAAAAGGAAAGCCACCCACTCCACCTCCCGAATTTTCACCTGCCCATCTCACCCACCCTCCCGCTCCACCCTCCGCTTCTACCACCACTCCTACATCTACTCCCATCGTCACTCCTCCTATCACTCCAACTACTACTACTGCTACCGTCACCAAACCCAATCGTCATCGCTAACCCGCCAACTGGAAAGGCTGGCAACTCGTACCAGAGGTGCCGCCTCCCGCTCCAGAGCCTTACGAGGGCCCTGTGTCTCGCTCTGGTCGCCCACTTCGCAAGAAAGTGACCTTTGACTCTCCATCTTCGTAGTATAGTTTCACACTCATTTATCATCACGCTCATTTAATTATAGCAACCCACGTTGCTCGTAGTTCTTCTTCTTGTTAGTCTGCCGATCCACTATTGTCTCCTCTTACCCAGTACCTCGACTCAAGACACAGCTGCTCTCTTCCGGCATTGACTCGGCTATTCCCTCGGATCCTCGGGTCATTCCCTCATCTCCATCTCCCTCGCGACTCGCTGGAGGCTCCCGCAAGAAGACGGCAGCGTTGCCTCCTGACAGTGGTCTTCCTGGCAAGGTGGCAGAGGGGGGAATCAGGGTGGACGAGAGAGAGCTGGCAGCCCTGGGGACATCAGGAGCCCTGGGGATGGCAACGACGTCGTCGCTGCCGGGCAACCCGCGGTAGCGGGGGGTGGGAAAGACGGCGGACCAACCGCTCACGCTGGTGTTTTTCGTGGTCAGACAATCAGTCGAGACCGGGCGTGGACCTGTCGGATAATAATGTACTTGTACACGGAGATGCATGGTTGTTTACTATATACATCAATGGCTCGACATACAAGTCACGTAAGACGACACATCGTATGGAACTCTATATGCTAAATCTGTCGCTTCAGTCAAAACACCCCCACCGAGAATCCTCGGATGTTCTTCAAGACGCATTGCTGATAGTGCCATTGAAGGAGCCGCGAGTCAGGCTCGTCACCTGGCGAGCATCGAAACTTCTCCTCGCCTCTTGGTATGGCGTGGCCGTGCCACCTTCCCAGCTCGGGGTCCTGGGGATTGAAAACGTGTAGATGAAGGATGTTATTCTGTGCACTTGATGAGCCTCAGTCACCATCAATTCCGTGTTTCAAGACTGACTTACATTTTCGTAGAAGGCAATTTCCAGTCTATCGAAGGCCTTGTGCAACCCTTGGGCAAGAAACAGCCCGCTCTGAGGCAAGAATGCCAAGCCCATGGCGGACAAGGGGTTGTTGACAGGGGCAAATTGCTGGTACACCTGTGAAACTGTCAGTGACACTTCGAAAACATGTATGCAGAGCGCGAGAGAATGTATATGACGTACATCCAAGCGGCTGTAGGGGATGATGTGGCACGCAGTGCACTGGGCTGGTCGCGCTTTAGTGACAATGCACCAACCGTCCCGTGCCATGACGGCTTCGCGAAATCGGTTCTGTTAGTGATTGGCGTCAGAATCATGTACATGCTGGAAAAGATCACATGGTAAATATATGAAGAGCCATACCTGGTTGACACTCGACCTGCTTGAATCTGACCTTGTGCCAATGCTCCCCTGTATGCTAGCGGCTTTGACCTTTGAAAAGTAGTTTGGGCCGGTGGTGAACACAACCGATCCATCAGAAGCTGCAGTGTCTCTCATCAGCAGCGATCCTGGTCCCCGTCAATCTCGAGCGCCGCACAGCAAACAGCATGGTGCAAAAGAAATAGAGAGGGCAACAGACTCACTCCCGGTGCGGTACACGAACGTCCCAGCATGCGGCACGTGTCCAACATCCATTGTATCTCCTTGTTGGT
This sequence comes from Cryptococcus sp. DSM 104549, assembly GCA_036427605.1. Lineage (NCBI taxonomy): Eukaryota > Fungi > Basidiomycota > Tremellomycetes > Tremellales > Cryptococcaceae > Cryptococcus > Cryptococcus jaspeensis. The sequence goes on from CP144047.1 coordinate 432,992, forward strand.
CTTCCAGGCGCCCCTCCGGGTTTTGAGATGACTCAACCAGCAATCGAACGACATATATGATGTACTGCCAAGTATTGTTGCCGCCCCTTCTCACAAAGTCTAATGGGAAGCTTGCGATAGGTTCACCAGCGACCGATTCGACAGCGATGACTTCCGAGGAACGCGACTGCCAGAACAGTACAGACGTCGGATAGATGGTCGAGCGTTGAGAGACATCCATTGTGTTCGCTGGTCGTTATGTTGGTCGTAAAGAGGCAAGTCGGACGGTGGGATAGGGATAGAAAGGAGGAAACAATTATGTACCGACGTATCGGCGACGCGAAGGAGAGCAGGAAGACGCGAGGCAGGGTGACGTGTGTTTAATTGCATACAACGCGTCTACGGTGGCGCGCGCGCGTCCTTCGTTTACCTCATGAAGATGGTTGACTGGACCGCACTGTCAGCAATAACAACACGCGCCAGCATCTTCGGCTTCCTTGTCGAGCAGCATGTTGCTGTTCACCGTTGTCGGCCCCGTCAAAGGCCAGAGACGTGAGTAAAATCCCGCTTCTCGCCCACCCGAGCCCGCTGACCTCCACCGTTGCGCAGACTTCACCTTCGCCCTCCAACCCGGGAGGAAGTACACCGTGGGATCCAGTCCGAAATGCGACATTGTGATCGAGCACAGGAATATAGAGAACAAGGAGGGAGAGATCATCGTCGGGGAGTGGAATATGATGGAAACTGTACGTCTCACCACCCCCACTCACTTGACTCGGGCCGGGCCGCTGACCTTCCCGCTCAGCCCTTCGACCCGCCAACCGTCCGATGGAACAAGGAAAAGCAGAAGAATGGCACATACAGGAAAATGGTACCTCTCATGCTTGAGGACCCGGATAATGAGGGGTCGACCGACCTTGACGATTACAAGCAAGAGAATGAGACAACCAGCGCCATTCAAGCGTCGCCGATGGGGATTGCCTTGATGGGCGGGACGGAGGGCATCGCTTTTGCCGATCAGACGGATGTGTGGTTCGCGTGAGTGGACTGTTAGTGAAGTGGGTAACCTGGAGCTGATGGCGTGCCATACAGATGCAGATGGGAGGATGTACACGTGCACTATGATAAGATAGACACGCTGGCGGAAGATCCTCGACCGATGTTCAAACAGTATGGTGGGTGTTCTCTTAAGCTCGTATCCATTCAGCCCAGACTGATCCACCTGTCGTCATGACAGGCATTCTTTACACCGAGTCATTCCAATGGGATCTCATCCCCACCCATACCATCACCGAAATTTACAAAGTCTGCCCCGCGACCAGCATCGCCGTGTGCATGAACCGCCCGATCCTCAAACCGGAGTGGGTCAGCGCGCTCCTCCGCCGCCTCCGCGCATGCTGGAAGCTCGTCTGCGACTCGCAGGACAGCTTTTCCCTGCCCGACGTCACGAATGTGGCGTACTTACCCACAGAGTTTGCGGGATCGGTACCCTCGATGAGGAGGTCGATCACCGGGTGGAGACAGGAGGACGCGCGGACGACGTTGTTTGAGGGGTGGAGCGTGATTTGTATGAAGAGCAACGGGGTTCGCAGTGGCTTTTGTTTCCGGTCTTTGCGCTCGAAGGGCAAGGCTGATGTCGTGGGTGTAGGCTGTATTCGAGGGAAACTATCTCCGCGCAATGGGCGCCGAATACGAGGACATGGATCTATCAAAAACTCCGATACAATCTCTGGAGGATCTTGACAAGGCTTTGAAAGGGTGGCTCGCAAAGATCGACGGAGAGGGAGGGGTTGGGCGTAGCAAAGCGCTGGTGATGTTCACTAACCAGGCAAAAGCCCGTGTTACCAAGCAAATGCTAGACGACTGGGGATATAAGTGAGTGGGGCGGCCGAGTGCTGGAAAGAGACAGATGTGCTGACGAACAAGTCTTTGGTTACAAGGAGGGGGATAGGGGCCGTCACTGGCAACTTTGTCTGGATGGCAATCAACTTAGGAGACACGGCAGCTGCCCTTGAACATGTTCGACAAGCATACCTCAAAAGTAGGTGCTAGATCTGAGATCCACCTCTGTTATCAGTACATAATGACACAATTTTCAATCGTCAGGCAAAGAGCAAGATGGCGTACCTCCCCCGCCCGCCCAACCCGCGCCTGCACCCGTAGCGCCTGCACCCGCCCCTGCTGCTCAACCGCCCGCTCCCGTCGTCTCCGACTCAACCCAAGACCACCACGCGGACGCTGTCCCTTCCACCTTCCCCGATGAGTCCGCTGGCACCAACGTCCCACTGCCTGCTGCACGCCCAGCACCCAGACGGCCATTGGAGGAGCCTCAGCAGGAGACTGTGCCGGAGACGCATGTCCCGCCTGCGCGTGAGGTGGGTCTGCTAGCTGTCAAGAACCATATTATAGGCAGGAGCTGACGCCTATCTGGAGCAGAAACTGGTCAGGAGGAAAGGCCGACCGAGGGCGGATCCGTTCGCGATGTTCAAGAACATCGAGCCATCTAGCGGAGACTCTACTCCAGAGCCGGGATCGCAGCCACAAGCTACCCAAGCTTCGTTCGTACCGGAGTCAGTGGCACCGACTCAACGGGGTGGCCCGTCGTCTTCTCAAGCGGAGGCTCTCGTGAGTCCTGCTGCGTGCAACATCTCGAGCGATTAATGCAAGTAGCGAACTAACCTAACCGCCCTCATAGATACCTGCCACCCAACAAACAGCACGCACCACCGCTCGAGCACGGCGCGCCGCCCACCCCCAACGGTCATTCTTCCCTGGCTTCGACGCCGCCGACACGTCCGCATATATACGCGAGGCGCAAGCCGAGCAAGATGCGATAAAGGCGCGAGAGTTGTATGAGGAGACTGCGCCTGGGGGCGCTGGGGCATCTCTGGGTGGGTTCGGAGAGGGATCAAGGGGTGTGAAACGCGCGAGGGGGCAAAGAGATGAGGAGACGCAGGTGGGGACGCAGGCGTCTCTGGCGCCACGCAGGGCGGTTGTGGAGAGCTCGAGAAGCAGGGAGGGAAGTACGATGGTTATTGATGTGGATGGGGAAGATGAGGAAGAGGACCTGTATGCGCTTACGCTCAAGCGGCAGAGGCGCCGCATCGTCTCTGGCGGAGCTAGCGCAGCCGACAAAGAGCCTGCCTCAGAAGGAGAAAGTAATCTCGCACTTGGTGGTTGCTTAGCCCAATCCCGCTCTGCCTCGCGGATCCGTTCCCCCACCCGCTCCCCCTCACCCGAAATCATACCCATCGAAGTCCCCGCTTTGTCCAAAGCCAAAGCCCTCGCGCAAAAACGCGCGCGTGCTGCTGAGGCCGCCGCTGAAGCGCAGAGCGAGGTCCTCAAGCCGAAGGCTGTCGACACGGCGTTCTTGGCTGCGATTGAAGAGAGCAGGAAGAAGCGCGCTGCAGCGGAGAAGCTGGAGAAGGGCTTTGGGCAGCTGGCGATTTATGACCCGAAAGGTCAGGGTGGGAACGAGAGGGAGGTGGATTATGGGATCCTGGATCTTGATGATTTCAAGGAGGAAATGAGGGGGAACTTCATCGAGGTGGTGAAGATGCCGCTGTTTAGGAAGGATTTGGGCGAGAAGAAGGAGAGGGAGGTGGTAGATAGCGGGAAGCCGAATTTCAAGAAGTTCAAAAAGGTGTGTAGGGTGTTTTACATAGCAGAAGGCAATCGGGCTGACGGACAGTGCAGAAGAATGTGGTCAAAAGAGAGCCGCTGCAAATGGTCTTATCTGCACCTGCCGTCCAAGACGTTGAGATGGCCGAGCGTGGGTCATCTCTGACATCTCTTCCAGTCGCATATGCTGACTCCTCCTACCGGGCAGCCTACTGGCCGACCCAGGCAGCCCGCAACCCCAAAACCCAGTCCACCCAATCCAACGCCCGCTCCTTCGACCCAGACGATGACGACCTCCCCCTCCTGCCCGCCGCCAAATCCCAAAAACGCCGACTCGCCGATAACCCTGCCTCAGACGACGACGACGAAGCCTACTACGGCGGGTCGACTGGCAGGACGGCCACTCAGAGAGGAAGGACTGGGCGAAGCAGGGTGCCGGATACGGCAGAGCCGGACTCGCAGGATGAGATGCCGCCGCCTTCGACGGCGAGGACAGTTGGGAGGGATAGGAGGACGAGAGGGGATAGTGTGGTGTCGGAGGTGTCTGTGTCGAGTGTAGGCTCGACATCAACGCGGGCTACTACTAGGACAGCGCGTGGTGCCACGACGGCGAAGGGGAAGGGGAAAGGCAGAGGGGCTGCGAAAGAGCCGGTGTTGGTGGAAGATTCGGATGAAGACGCCGAGGCTGATGGGGTTGATTGGGGAATCGGCGCTGGCCAGTCTTCGAGCAGGAGAAGTGCGGCGACGGCAACCGCGACTGGGAAGGGGAGGGGGACAAGAGGGACGCGAGGAGCGAGCGGGACTGCCACGCTGGATGATGATGAGCCTAGCGGGACCGCAACCGTCAAGGGGAGAGGGTCGGCGACGCAGAGTGTGTCATCGACGGCGGTGGGGAAGAGGAAGAACCTCTTGCGTGCGGATGACGATGATGGGATGGTGAGGTTCAATTTGCTGGAAGCTGTCGATACGCGAAGGTGCCAGCTGACCACGAAATACAGGGCTTTGGGAACTTCGGGAAGAAGCGACGGGTCAAATGAGGGGAAGCTTGCTTGGGCCTATGATTATGTGCTTTGTGCAATATGTATCTCGCCATCATTTCCTTCGTCGGGCGCGCTGGCTGTCATCTATGTTCTATACAACCCCACCGCAGATGTAAAAAAGATAGCTCAAGCAAGATCATCAACTCTCCGAGCCATCTTCTGCAGTCGCTCCCACACATTATCCCCATTCCAGGTCTCCTTTCCGTCAGCTCCTGTATCCAGCCTCGGCGGCCCTCTCTGCTGGATCGCGAATGACGCCGCCGTCGACGCGTAGATTGACGCTACGGTTCCATGTCAGCTATATCTTCGAAGGCCGCTGCAGCAGACGAAAGCTGTGCGAAACTCACCCGCTCGAACATCCCCGTCCGAGATCAAAAGCCCCGCAAGCAGCCCCCCAAGGAACGAGTTCCCCCCACCCGTAACATCCACCACTTCCTTTTGCTCTTCCTCCGTCCAATACGCCGGCATCCATCCCGTCCACTTTTCGGACAGAGTGAAAGACCCAAGCTCCCCGGCTCGAACGATTATCGCGGGGCGTTGAGAAGGATGACGGGAAGAGAGGAGGTCGTTGAAGGCGTGAGCGGCAGTCTCAGCGTCAGAGTGGGTAGGGCTTGGGGACGGAGGAATGGACAGGATGGATTGAAGCTCGAGGAGGTTGGGAGAGAATATGGCGAAAGCGGAGGAGAGGGAGAGGATGGTTTGAAGCTCGTCGGGGATGCAGCTGAGCTGTGTACGGGCACAGAGGAGCGGCGTGAGCAAGCGGCAGAAATTGTAGAGCGGTCGACTCACAGGTAAGGGCTCCCATACGAATTTCGCCTTGTGCTCGGAGGATCCCGGCTGGAGCTCTTCCAGTTCGTCAACGATTGCCCGAGCGCGCGCGGTGCTGCAAACCACATGGATCCACTCTGGTGGCACTGGTGTGGCAAACGGAGAAGGCGGGAGGATGAGGTCTTTGGGAGTCAATTGCAGTTGCGGAGAGATATACTGGAAGGATTGGTGCCCTTCTCTACCACACCGAACGTCACGTCAGCTGGAGCCACCAGCCAGCGCCCGCGGGACTATGCAGCTCACCCGATACGCTGTCCAGAGTAGATGTTGAGAGCTCGAGTAGTCTTGCCCTCTCTGGGCCGAAACCATATCATATCCTTCCCCAGACTCTCAAGGTCTCTGGCAAAGCGTTCCGGGAAGTCGTCCCCTCTGTCGACGAGCAAGCCGCAGTGAGTTGGAGGGAGGAACTGCCTCGCGGCGATCATGGCTGTTGATCGTCAGGTGTGCTCTAGCGGTCGAGACGTACCAAAAATTCCACCGCCACCGATCTGATAGTCCTGTGAGCTGCAAATCTACTTCTGATGCTGCACAGTAGCTCACAGCTTCGTCGTCTATGGGGACAGCATTCCCTGCTTGATCCCGGACCTCGTAGTGATCGATGATGAACATGCCTAATGGGTGGGCACGTCAGGCTCTCCTTTCAGCTGAGTGGTGAGCTGCTCACCAAGGGTGCCCACTCGACCCTTCCCCTTGAGTGATTCGGGTGCAGGTGGCTGGAACGCTGCCATGGCTGCTGGTGGCTGCAGACAGAGGAGAGTACGACAGAGAGGAGTGCGATGCAATGTGGTTATCTTTCTGCTTATCTTGATCTTTGGATTGGCGAAATGGGTTACCCTGAGTGTTAATAACCACCCTGAATAGAATAATATTTTTGTGACGGGCGCTCCTAATTCACCCGGCGTCTATGAGCCTGTGACCATCCACGGCCGAACAAGAGCCCAAGCAGCATCTATTTCAATTTCTCATCTGCCTCTATACTCACACACCCCAGCAGCCATGCCCGCAGCAGTCAGAACCCGCTCCCAGAGCCCAGCAGCCGGCCGCGTACCCAAAAAACAGCGCGCCCAGCAGGAGCCCACCGTCCTCAGCTCGATCAATATCCCCGCCCCGGCACAGGTCGCCGCTTACAGGGAGACCTACGTGAATGCCACCCCGTACAAGTATGCTGCCATTGGCGGCCTCTTGAGCGACGAGTTGGTGGGTTATGACAACTGGCGATTGACGAATGGGCTATGACTGACGAGTGAGGTGTGACAGCTCGAGGGTGTTGTTGACGAGTCCAAGATCTTTGGGATCCGTGGAGAGGAGGGCAGCCTGCCTGGGTGGGGCTGGGAGCCCAAGGAGACTGACATCTACAAGGTGTGTAATCGATATGGCACTGCACTCGGAAGTCACTAACTCGATTGGTCCTCACAGATCCAGCAGACTCCTGACCTCTCATCGCTCAGCCCCGAGCACCTGCCCGACGAGACTCTCGCCGCTCTGCCTAACATCACTCGCCTGAAGGACGCCCTTTACTCGCAAGAGTTCCGGAATCTCGTCAGGCAGGTCACTGGCTGTGGGCCTCTCTCCGGGTCCAAGACCGATCTCTCCACCGGTCTCTACACCGAGGGGTAAGCTCCCACCACCACCAAGATCGGCCTACCGGCGTCAGCTGACCCTGTCAATCACAGCTCGCATCTGCTCTTGCACGACGACTCTATCTCTACCCGCCTCATCTCTTACATCCTGTACCTCCCCAACTCCCCGCTCGATGCCCCCAAGGCGGAGAACGTTGAGCTTGAGCCCTCGGCGAACGGCAAGTTCCTCAAGGGCTGGGACCCGGCCTGGGGCGGTTCTCTCGAGCTTTTCCCCGTGGAGAACGGCGAGGAGGTCGGTCCTCCCAGCGTGAAGAGGATCGGCAAGGTGGATGTCAAGTGGGGGCAAATCATCTTTTTCGAGGTTAGTCATGGTCACGAACCGTAAATGTTGCTTGGAACAGTGGGCTGACGCGAGTGGCAAATGTGCAGGTCAAGCCCGGGCGGAGCTACCATGCTGTGGAGGAGGTGGTTGTGGGCGACGGCAGACATAGGCTCGGTGTGAGCGGGTGGTTCCACCGCCCCGCCAAGGGTGAGGATGGGTACGAGCCCATTGATGTGGAAAAGGCAAAGCAGGAGTTGAGCTCGCTTGCTCAGATCGTGAGTTGTGCTTATGGCATCACCAAAGTGCATGCGCTGACAGTGGCTCTAGACGGCCGCCCCTACCACTCCCTTCACGCACTACACCGCCCCTCCTCCCGTTGGGCTCAAGTCCTCGGACCTCGCCTTCCTCTCCAAATACCTCGCTCCCTCCTACCTCACCACCCCTACCCTCGAGCGCCTCTCTGGCCAATTCGCCGAGGCCTCCGAGATCGTCCTCCACAACTTCCTCCACCCAGAGCTCGCCGCTCAGCTCAAAGCAGAGACTGAAGCCAAGGATACAGCCGACTACGACTCCTTCCCCGGCGTGATCCCTCCGCAGGACCTCGGTGAGGGCGACGGGTACATCATCCAGGGCCCGTCCTCCAAGCACCGCTACCTCAACTTGACGGGGCCTACCACCTCCACCCCTGTGTTCCAGTCGCTGCACACCACGCTCTTCCCCTCGGAGCCGTTCCGCGCTTGGCTTTCGGTCGTTTCTTCTCTCGCGGCGACGGGCTACCGCGCAGAGGCGCGCCGTTTCCGCCGTGGGCTCGACTACACCCTTGCGAACGGAGAGGGCAAGGATGGCGATGCTCTCCTTGACGTGTGCCTTGGTGCTACCTGGTGGGCGGACGTCCAGGCGGGGAGCGACGAGGAGGACACTCTCATCGACAACGGTGGCTGGGAGTGCTACCTCGCTGCGCCTGATGAGGGCGAGGACCCGGCGGTGTACCAGAGTGCGCTGGCAAGGAAGGCTGCGCAGGCGGCTGAGAGCGGGGATGAGGCCGCGCAGGCGGCGCTCGGGGTGGAGCCTGAGGCGGAGCACCAGACCAACGGGCACGCCAACGGCCACGGGGAGAAGAAGCCCGTCGAGGCTGTCCGCCCTGCTGTCACCCACACCCACCCTCACACTCACCACTCCCACGCCGAGACCGACGGCGACAAGCCCCACGCCCAGGCGAAGCCCGATGGCCCGTCCATCTCGATCGGTGGGCAGGAGCTCGAGTTCGACCCGGACCAGTTCTCTCCCTCGGACTTTGACTCGGACTCGGAGGCGGCGTTTGACGACGAGCCGCTGTTGACTCAGCCGGTGGCGTTCAACAAGCTGTTGTTGGTGCTGCGTGACCCGGGGGTGATGAAGTTTGTCAAGTACCTCGGGGCGGGGGCGAAGGGGTGCAGGTGGGATGTGACTGGGGAGTTTGAGGTGGGGGTGATGGAGGAGGAGGAGGGCGAGGAGGGACAGCAGGCTTAGGGGGCTGCTTTGCAGTTGTCCGAGTGCAGAGGCGTGTGCGTGTGCTACGTGCATGCTTATGTGGGAGACGGCAGTGGAGAAAGGGGATGGCAGGTGATGTATTACGTAGAGAGTGTACTTACTGATATACTGGATGCCACACGTTCTCATGCAGTACCAGCGCCAGCTACTCCTATCACGAGTGGGTATGGCTGGCCAATCTGACATGACACCTCTGCTTCGGAATGAAAGAAGGTAAGGACAGTTAGGAAGCAAAAAAAAAAAAAATGCAAAAAGATTCGCCCCCCGTAGAAAGCTGAACACTTTCATACGTACCGTCACCCCTCAGCCATGCGGATTGTAGTTACTGATACCTGCATTCGCTGCGTCGTATCTCGTTCTCCCTCATGTCAGTCCAGCCTCCCTAATGCAGAGGTCTTGACTGACGATAGTAATATCTCTCCTTGGTGTTCAAGAAAAAGGCTGGTCGGGAGTGGAGCGTACCGGTAAGAAGGTTATCATCGTGGATGATGAATAGGAACGAAGAGCGGGCGCGGTAGCGAGCGGGCAGAGCTAGTACAGCATGCCTTGCCGAGCGGCTTCGCAGACTGAAAGGAGAGCTGATAGGATTGACTGAAGTTATGGATCCATTGAACTTCAACGAGTGGTGCGTGGGGTGGTTCCAAACGGGCTGAAGGCGTCACACGAGCGTGTGTGTACCACCACTGACTTTCAATAAATTGCCGTGTCTGATCCTTCGGCAGATGCGAACCTGCTGCACCCCTTTCAACATCGTCATGAGAGCCACAAAGCGCCTGCCCTCAGGTGATCTTTTACTCTGCTAGTCCAGGGGCGCTCATTTTACGAATTTAAGAAGCACCCCAGCACGCTCACATCTGACACCATTTACAACAGTCACATTCCGCACATGACTGGTAATCCTTCTTGGCTTCCTCTTCTGCGACCAGCGCTTAAGACAGTGCTAGCCTTGGCTTTTGTCTTTCACAGCTTCCAAAATGACGTCTTGCTCTTCTATTCAACTTCTTCCTTGCCGGATACCTCCCTTTCCGAAATCGTTGTGTCGCCATCAATAACATCCTTTGACCTCACCATTCACATCCCAAACGCGCTTCACCTCGCCTCAACCTTTCTACGAGACATTGTTTATCCTTTGACCCCACTAGTCATTCCATGTCTGGACTCGCGCGCTCACACTGTGCAACAGGCGTTTCTACGAACGAGGGTCAAGAGGGGTTAGAGTATTCCCGGGGGTTGTGGGGGTGTGGGGATGTTCGATAATGGACGTGGGTGAGGCTGAAGGGAGCCTGTGCTGCACTCTGAGAGAGACATAGGAAGAGTACGTCATTGAGTCGGGAGACCAGACAAAGTGGGCTTCGGGAAGATTGTATAAAAGCTACCTTGGTGGGGCCTGGGACTGTCCGTTTTCCGAGACGTTGAACGCCCCCTCAAAATAGACCCATATATCTGCATACGCACCGTCTGTCATTTCAGAGCATATTATAATCACAGCGCAAGCTTCAACTCAACCTCATCCAACGAATAAAGTAGAGCAGGACCTCGCCACTCACAAACAGCTACTTCACTCACCTCACCCCCATGCCAACCGAAGTAACCCCAACCCCATTCCAAATGGCCTCCTCCATGGGCTTTCACCCAGGCTGGTCCAGTATGCCTGGGTCCGGCCCCGCTCGCGCCGCCGAGATCATCCCATGCAATCGCGCCCCTGGTTCTGTCATGCCCAACGGGCTGCGTAACCCATGGGCTCCATACTCGGGGGGGACCTATAAGCCCAGTGCCGCGGCTGCGGCACAGCGTCAGGAGAACCAGATTGCCGGCGGCACGGCGTACGGCGGGAGTGTGATGGGAGGAAGTGTAATGGGTGGCGGGATGGGAGGAATGAGTGTGATCGCGCCTTCCAGCGTAGGACTCGGCGGGTACAGGGAGGATGATGGGTGGAACGGCTCGATGGGGCGAGCACACCTCGGCCATGCGCCTGATATGTCCTCCACCGCTGGAGCAATTAGTCAAATTCGCGCACCCTCTGCCGGAGGATGGCTTAACCAACCAGCGAGCTGGGGGAACCACGCGCGCATGACCCCGACCATCGCTGCAGGCTTGGCTGGGAGCGAGATTTTCCACCTCCACACCCCGGACCTTCATCAATGCACTTGCAGCCGCCGTCCCACGGGCACCATCGGAGCTCGAGCTTGCCAGGTGGCAGGCCGAGGAGAGGGAGTATGGCTCAGCAAGTTGAAGATGAGTGTGCGGAGTGTGTGCCACACAGGAGTAGGAGTGGGGGGCACGGGCATAGGAGGTTGAGTAGTACGCCTGTGCCCATCGGGGGTTCTCCCATGCGGAGGGATAAGGAGCCTTTGTTGGGAGACGGACTGGGTAGGAGTGGCAGTGTGAGGAGCAGGCACAGTCGAGGGTGTAGCGAGTGTGATTACCATTAGTGATGCCGGTCGGTTCGATAGATATACTTTGTGAGTATACTGTTTGTACTTTGTAAGTACGGTAGTGTCCGTCTCTGTGAGCTGTACCAAAGTGTGTCAGTAAGGCAATGACGAGAATTAGAATTTGTATCAGCGGATGAATAGTCAGGATAACGAAATGAATCGTCAACACATTGTCATATCAATACACTGGCTCTACCGATCCCACTGCTCGATCCCACTGCTTTCCATTAAATCTTGCCGAACTTCTTCTCCAGGCTCTCAAACATCTCCACCGTCGTCTCCTCCAAGTTCTTGTACTTGATACCCAGCACCTTGCTGGCCTTGGACCCGTCATAGATGAGCTGCTGTTTGTTGACCTCGTCCGCCGTCCCGGGCTTGCCCACGGGCACATTCTTGATCTGCGGGAAGTCTTTGTGGATGATGTCGACCCATGCCTGGGCGGCGAGGGGACCGGCAGAGGTGATGAAGCGCTGGCCAGAGGCGGCGGGGGTGGTGAGTGCGAGAACGTGGGCGAGGGCAACTGTGTGAAGGTGGTCAACAAGTTAGTCGGATGTGTGGGGACGATGTAGCTAGCATCCGAAATTGAGAGGACGCACCATCTTTGACGTTGACGAAGTTACCCAAAGGCCCGGGGAGGTCCTTCTCGGTCTTGCCACCCGCAACCCACTCGTAGAACGCCCCTGCGACGTGACCAAGTATTAGTGACAGCTTCATCCCATTGATACAACCCAACAGGAGATCGAAGCTCACCAACAGAAGTGTTGATCTTCGCAGGGTCGCTGACCTCGTGAATGACCTCACCGAGCACCCATGGGGGGTTGATCGCAGCGGCATCCCACGACGGCTTCTCTGTCTCGATGAACTCTGTGACGAGGGGCGCGTCAGCTTCATCATCCGGTCAACTATGGGAAGCTGTGCCGACTCACCCCAGAGGGCCTTCTCAGCGAGAGCCTTGCTCGCTTGGTATGCGTGCAGGGGGTTGGAGTCGACGCCCTTCTCCTTGACGTGGTCGACGGACGTTGTGTTCCAGTCATCCTCGGTCAGCCTGCACCGTGCACCGCGTCGACGTCGTTAGCACGAGGCACAAACGCGGTAGTCCAATCAAAAACGAACCTCCGAGGCCCGGGGCTAGCAAAATCCTCGACCGCTGCCACAGAAGAGGTGATGACAACGCGTTTGATCTTGGGGCTATGATGTGTGTCACGTTAGTGTCACCCAGCAGCAGACAAATGTCCTAGCAAAGAGGAAGGACTTGAGCCGATGCCTCACTTGTTCTTCTGTACCGCCTTCAAAACCCCGGTGGTACCCTTGACAGCCGGGTCGATGAGCTCCTTGGGGTCCTTGACGTTGGTGTGGAACGGCGAAGCGAGGTGTGCAACAGCGTCGATCCCTTTGATAGCTTCGTCGAAAACCCCATCCTATAGCGCCCGCTGTCAGCTCTGCAATCGCCCACGGCACTCCGCTCACTTCCGAGCGCTCACAGCTAAAGACAGACCTTGGTGATATCATCCACGATCACGTATTCGAACTGGCCAAGACCCTCAAACAAGTTGCGCAGGTACTCGCCCTTCTCGCGGGAACGCACGGTACCGCGAACTCGGAAGCCTTGCTTGAGGAATTCGCGGGCGGTGTGAGCAGCAATGAAGCCGCTGGCGCCGGTGACGAGGACGAGGTCGTTCTTCTCGATGGTGGGCATTGTGATAGATGTTGGGCTGGTGGACTGAGTGACTTGGTTGGTGAGGGATGGTGCGAAAGCAGCTTCGACGTGCTCACTCCTATTTATACCTCCTGCGTGCTGTTGCTTCGCTTACAAAGTCCCATGTCCCCGCCCGACGGCCAGCGTGCTCAATAATTGTGTTCATCTGGTGCCGAGCGACCACTAACGAAGGAGTCGCGCGTCATGACGTTCGTGTTGGCAACCGTTCACCAAGCGAGAGAAATGGCTTTCAGTCATGGCGGTGGAGGTGTGGTGGAGGTCGGTGGAGGTGAATCTGCTGGTGGAAGTGATGAGGTGGCTCTTGAGTCTTGACCCAGCCAGAAAGGTTCATGCCAGCAGTGCAAGTTGCTTGGTGAATCATGACAAATGAGAGATACGACGTACATAGATCCTTCGACTGTTGTCCGCATGCATGTGATGCTTGCTGCTCCACCTCAATTGGCGGGGCGACAAGTTCATCACCATGCCAGTCAGCAAGTGCTGTCATGCTCATGCCCCATGGGCTTTGATGACGGAAGATTCTTCGGACAGTGCAGGATCTCCATGTGCCACACTCAGCAGACGCGACTTGGGCTTCATGACGAAGGTGAGGTGTGTGGGCGAGTAGATGGGTTCAACAAGCGGCAGACTTCAAGCATTAGGACAAGTATGCATACGGAAAGATATAGGACGTATAGAGACAATTGCAGACAGACCCCATGCAGCAGAACGAAGCTCCCAGACGCAAAGGGGGTCTGTAAATAAGCTCCCACTTCCCATCACTGGGCGGGCGCTGCACCAGAATTTGATCCCGCCCTGGACTCACCGTAGGACGCGTCTCCTTATAAGCCACCCACCTCTCAATACTCATACTATACCGTGCATTACCCGCTGAGCAGATAGCGCACCCACACCCACGCCCACACCAACCACACCACCACCACCACCCACACTACCACCAACATGCTCGGCTTCCTCCGGTACGCCGTTACCACCGTCGCCGGCACGGTCTGGCGCGTCGCGCCCAAGGTCCTCGGCGTCGCCCCAGAGCGCCGCATGCGCGAGTATTGGGAAGCGCAGGTGGACGCTGCCGCCTCCGGGGTGGTCACGATGGACCGCGGGAAGTACGACGAGTACGGCGGTGTCCACATGGACACCGAGTACGAGTGGAGGATGGCGAGGGGGAGGATGCAGGTGGAGAGCGAGGCAGAGGCGGTGGCGCGTCTCACTGGGGTGCGCGTGGAGGAGCTCAAGATTGTGGGTGGGTGGATTACCCCACTCACGTTCCACCCTTTCGTGCCGCCCCACCCCGTCATCACCCGGTTTGCCCCTGCCTCCCACCTCGACGCCGCTACCGCTTCCGTCGCGTATGCCATGGCCAAGACGTCACCCCACCAGGACGCGCCGGTCGCTCCTGTTGCCCAGTGGCAGTCCAACCTCGCGCCTGCACAGGCGAACGCGTTCACCTCCGTCCCCGTCGTCGCCCCTCTCGCTGCCGGTCCTGGGCCTTATACCATGCACGCCCCTGGCCAGAGCACCTTCTCCACCGCCTTCCCCTCTACCTTCCCCACCAACGGTTTCGCGACCTTCCCCGCCACCGCCGCCGTGGCAACCGCCCATCCCACCGTGCCTTCATCCGCGGTCAACGCGCTCGCTCAGCAGGTCCCCCAGGCCACTTCCACCGCCCCTGCCGCGCACACCCCCTTCTCATTCTCCTTCACCCCGGCGGTCACCAGCTTGCCGCCACAGAGCACCGCGCCCATCGTCGCGCCCGTGCCCAAGGTCACCTCCGCTCCCTCTACCACATTCACCTTCACATCCACTCTCGCGTCTGCCGCGCCCCCCGCGAAGCCCATCGTCGCCAGCACCACCACGCGCCAAACCTTCCGCTTCGACTCTGCGGAAGAGATGGCCATGGACGGTGCCGCTCCATCGTCGTCGAGGCCGCTCGCGCTGCCCACCAAGGCCATGCCCGCGCCCACTCCCGCGCCCCAGAAGCCCGTCGCGTCTACCTCTGCCCCGCGTATGAGCTTTCGCTTCGACTCTGCGGAGGAAGAGGCTATGAACGCCTATTCCGAGTCTGCCGCGAAGCCCGTCGCGCCCACTATCCAGGCCGCATTTGCGCCTGCGTCGGCGTCTACCAACGGCAAGGCGAACACTGGTCTCGGGTCCGGGAGCACCCCGTTCGGTTCCACGGCTATGCTCCGTGATGCGTCTCTCTCGTCAAGCGTGGCGGAGACTGTGTTGCAGACTCCGCCTGCGACGCCTGCGGTTGGCTTTATCGCAGACCAGTCGACGGGGTCGCCTAGGCCGGCGAAGAGAGGGTTCGAAGAGGAGGTTAGGGGTGGGAACACGGGGTATGCTGGGGATGACGGTCAGGTACGCTCCTCGATACGTCTCTGAGCTTGTGTTTACGGCTGACTGACCTGTTTTCTAGGCCGCTCGTCCGTTCAAGAAGCCTTTCCTCGGCTTCAGCGCATCATCCACCACCCCGTCTACCTCTACGACTCCAGCTGCGGCGCAACAAGTTACCGCGCCCGTCTCCCCATCCCGTCTCAAGAGGCGTCTTGGCGAGAACGACGAGGACGCCGGGGCAAACAATGCGAATGACCAGGTGAGCTTCGATTGCCACGCCGACTTGGTGCTCGCAGCTGACCTCGCATCTTTTCAGCAGGCGCGTCCCGCAAAGAGGACCTACACCGGCGCCGTGCTCACCGCGCCGCACGTCCCAGGCAAGCCCAAGGCCAAGCGCGGGCGCGAGGACTCGCCTTCCCCCTCCAGCTCGGGCTCGACCTCCGCACCGGTGGCTACGCCCGCGGGGCCGCGTACTATCAAGGCGATGCCTAGCCTGGACAAGGGCAAGGGCAAAGCCGTCGCTACCGCCGAGAGCGAGTCCGCCGCGGAGCACAAGCCTAAGGACAAGCGCAAGTCCAAGTCCAAGAGCTCCAAGAAGGAGAAGAAGGAGAAGAAGGAGAGGAAGATCCGCGAGCGCGCCACCAAGCCGCTCCCCAGTACGGACACCGCGCCGGCCCCTGTCGAGGATGAAGAAGAAGAGGAGGAAGAATATAGGGAGGAAGGATATGGGGAGGAAGAATATGGGGAGGAAGAAGAGGAGGAGGAATTTGTCGACGACTATTGACCGGTCGTCTTGGGGTTGCGGATTGTCGAGAGGAGTGTCGGGGAGGAGGGCTGTTGTTGCGTGGCGGGCGAGTTTGAGAAGAAGAGGTCTTTGTTGCGTTTTGATGAGGGGAGAGATGGCGTTAGTTGTTTGTTTGTCGTCTTCGATTTCGTCTTTTTGTTTGTGTTGCTTGTTGTCATCCCTCCTCCTACACGTCCACCAGGTCAGTCCAATCCCATCCCACTTATCCACAGAGAAAAGCAACAAATGAAAGACAAAGACTGACTTTCTTGATCAAACAGGACAGCGCGAACATACACGCCGCGCTCCCTCTCCACCACATCCGGGCAGCTCGCAATATACACGCCGCGCAGCTCGCCTTCTCTACCGCTTGCCTCGGCCGCTCCGGCCAGGCCTCCAGCCCGAGTCACTACACTGTGAGTCCTCTACCGCGTCCCCTCGGGCAAGCTCATCGCTGACCCCGCCCGTTTTCAGAGCGTCGCGACGCGAGACTCTCCACCCTCCCATCCCCACCCTCCCCCACCCTCCCCCACCCTCCCAACCCCACCCCACGCCATGTCCACCTTCAGGCATGCGCACCGGCAAGCAATACACGACGCTTCGCCCCCACCTCATGACGCGCGGGATGCTGGTTCATCTCGTCGCTGCTGCGGTGTTCTCGTATGAATGTGTTAAGAGTTTGTAGTTTCTGTTATGACGGCTTTTGATGACTTGACGATGGATGATTATGCCTTAAACAGAGCGTGACGGCGTCCTTCGGGTAGACGGGGGCGTGGCTGCTGCAAGACATCCTGGCTTGATGGGCGTTATGGGCGTCGACGGGAGGGATCGCCGCCCTCGCCTTCATGCTTCGCGTTCCGCCCGTCATCTTGGTGTGTGGGAATTACTTACGTAACCAGCTCCCGCACTCACGGAATTTAAACACGCTCCCCACATTGGATGTTGACTTGGTCGTTGTTGCTCCTCGGCTCCTCTCGCACTTTGTTGCCACCTTCGTTGCGTGCTGACCTCTTGCTCCATCTCTCCTGTCTTCAAGTCTTCGCATCGGCTCATTCGCATACGGCATCCCGCATCTCTATAGCGGACTGTACGGCCTCAACCAAAAACATCGCATAGAGCAAATAACTGCATCTACTCGCCAAGAGACAACGCGCACACGACTCCGGCCGACCGACCCGTCTGCCACCCTCCCCTCCCCTCCCCCTTCTCTTCCTCGGCTCTCTCCTCTCCGCCAGCATCCAGCATCACTAGCAAGGCTCTACAAGTTAAGCTACAGGCCGAGAGGAAATCAACGTACCCAGATAAAGGGTACTTGATTTGGAGAGGTTAATATCTGGGCAGGATGTCGTTATCGTCGGATCTGGATAAGTGAGTCTTCCATCTGACAGTAAAGCCGGAATGGGCATGGGCATTAGACGAGGTGATTAGGGTCAGGGGTGTGTAGATAGCCGCTGATGTTGCCCCTCTATCTATCACTTTTCACCTCTCGCTCATCGTTGCGACCTCCACGTCCCACCCACCTCCCTCTCGCCCCACCCACAGACACATCGAGCAACTCAAACGATGCGAGCCCATACCCGAGGCTCAAGTAAAAGAGCTCTGCACCAAGGCGAAGGAGATTCTGATGGAGGAGGGGAATGTGCAGTATGTGGATAGTCCTGTCACTGTGAGTTGCTGGTTTCCTTTTTGGAGGCTGTGGCTTGAGCTGGGCGGCTGGAGATGGTGGTGGTGTGATGGGCGGGGTAGAGAGTGGACGGGGGTAGAGGGAGGATGGGGTAGACAGGGCGAGGGAAACTCGTGGAAACAGGCAGGCTGGGGAGACGGTGACGGAGCTCGAGGAAGAGTGTCCACGAGGATGGATGGGACATGAGCTCGACCCAAGACACAACGAGGAACCCATACTGACGCTTCATACCCACCATTAGATATGCGGCGACATCCACGGGCAGTTCTACGACCTTATGGAGCTGTTCAAGATCGGTGGTTTCTGCCCCGAGACCAACTACATCTTCATGGGTGGGTTCCATACCTCGCCACTACAGGTGCATGCTAACCCACCCCCCCTAGGCGACTTTGTCGACCGCGGCTTCTACTCTGTCGAGACCTTCCTCCTCCTCCTTCTCCTCAAAGTCCGCTACCCGGACCGCATCACCCTCATCCGCGGCAACCACGAGTCCCGCCAGATAACGCAGGTGTACGGTTTCTACGACGAGTGCCAGCGCAAGTACGGGAGCTCGAATGTGTGGAGGTATTGCTGCGATGTGTTTGATTATCTGAGTTTGGGGTGTGTGGTGGACGGGAGGGTGTTTTGTGTGCATGGGGGGTTGAGTCCGGCGGTGCATCGGCTGGATAGTGTGAGTGATCCGGTTGGGGGGATGGGGGGAGGGTGAAGGCTGACGAGGTGTGTGATGGCAGATCCGAGTCATCGACAGACGGCAAGAAGTCCCACACGAAGGACCCATGTGCGACCTCCTATGGTCTGACCCAGACGGTACGTCCCTCCATCTATCCCCAGTTCCTTGCTTAGGTGCTCGCGCTAACAACATCGGCATACCACAGATATCACAGGCTGGGGGATGTCGCCACGCGGTGCGGGGTTCTTGTTTGGGCATGATGTGGTGGAGGTGAGTTTTTGTCGGGTTTGGAGTTGGACTTGCTGTTTGCTCGGGGCGGGGTGGCCGGCGGAAGGCAGAGAAGGGCGGTGGAGGGCGGCTGCTGGGGTGCGGAGGTGCGGTGGGCGAAAGCGGGCCTCTCGACGTCTTGAGAGTCATATCTCTTTGAGATCGACCAGATACACACGTCGCTTTCACTCTCTTGGCAGGGTCACTCCACGAACCCAGGACAAGAAGCATAACCCGAATCGTGACAACCTGGAGCACGCGCTGACATTGGGATCTGGCGGCGGCGCATGTGCAGCAATTCAACCACGCCAACGACATAGAACTGATCGCGCGGGCACACCAGCTGGTGATGGAGGGTTACAAGGTGAGTTCTCCTCTTCTTCTTCCTCTGGGTGTTTGGGTTGTCGGGGGATTCCGGGCGAGCGCGCCTACGATGCGGACCCCTCGGATCCTGTCTACCAAGAGATGAAGAGACAAGAGAAGAGCGGATGCTAACGTGAACATACGGCTGTAGCTCATGTTCGAGCGGCGAATCGTGACGGTATGGTCTGCGCCCAATTACTGTTATCGGTGAGTCCTCTTACCCTCCCCCCGGCCCGGCCGATTGACCCCTTCCCCCCCTGCAGATGCGGCAACACCGCGAGCGTCCTCGAGCTGGACGAGAACCTCCGCCAAGAGTACAAGGTGTTTGAGGCGGCGCCGCAGGATGCGCGGTCTATACCGCAGAAACGGCCGATGACGCATGAGTACTTTTTGTAGTCGCGTGGGGGCTGGGTGGGGCGGGGCGGGGTGGGGGTTGAGCGGGAATAGCATGGGGCATGGGGCATGGCGCGGGCTAGACTGAAAGCCGGCCGAGAAAAGACAAGACAAGAGAAAATGACAGGCTGGGGGAAGACGAGGCGGTGCATGGTGGTCGTTGATTCGTGGGGTACTTATACGATCCTATACGGGGGTGTATCATTTAGGTTGCTTAGAGGTTCGGTGCCAGAACAGATAGCCATACAGCCAGGTATGTATGCGCGGTTTATGCGTGCGCGATTTATGCGAGGTTACTGGGAGGATGATACGATACATATGCGTGCGATGGTCAGGACAGTACGGCCGAAGGCGGCCATGGAGAGACAGCGGGGCAGGAAGGCAGACGGACGTGTGAAGAAGACGCGAGGTCGGTCAGAGAAGAAAGGAGCTAGGAAGAAGACGGAGTAGGCTTTGGCAGCGAGGCGATGATATGGTGAGCCGAAGGATGGTCTCTGGGCGAAAGGGGAAGACCCAAGGCCAAGCAAGACGAGCCTCAGCGAGAGCCTGTCAGACGAGCGCCGCGCGCGAGACGGGGATCGGCGCGCGCGCGGGTGCCTCTGTTTACTTTTGGACCGGGTGTAAACGAAGCGGCGGAAGACCGACGGGATGGGCGACGTCTGCACGGCGAGAGCAGGGGATGCATACTAGTGGGGCACGATGGACAACACCGAGGATGCATACGACGAGGCGTGACCATAGTGCGACATGCATGGTCTATTTGGAGAGAAGAGAAGAGGAAGAGAAGAGTGGCTGCTCAGGGACTGCCGCGTGACTTTCCCTGGGCAAACACAACACTCGCGCCTCGCTTTGGGCGGCGTGACTGGAGAGGGAGGAGATCTGTGCGCGTTTCATCCTCCTTGCGGGGGGGCTTATTGTCTCTGTTGTGGCAGTATACTCTCATGCATGTCTTCTCTCTCTCTCTCTTCCCTTCTCTCTCTCTCTCCCCCACACTGCTCTCTCCCCCGCTGCCGCTTACACTGCCACCACCCACGACCGCCGCTCAGGAAGCACGGTCAACAACGAACCACCATCGTCGCGTCGAGGTACGTGTCGCCCAGATCCCTCTCCCTGCTGCCGCCCTGCCGCCCTGCCGCCCTGGCCTCTCCCGTTGCCCTTTTGACTTTCTAAACATACATCTCTTCTCTGTTAGCCTCACCCTCGGACCACCTCGCACCCACCTCGACACAGCCTCGCGACCCGATATATCCCACCCCCTCTCCCTCATCCTCATCCTCCTCTCCATCCACCCTTTATAATCCACCCACCCGACAAAAAACACCACACTCCTTCACCACCTACCAAAGTTCGCTCTTTGTGCTCCCCCCTCCCCTCACAACCCCCCTACCCCCCACAACCACCATGTCCCCCCGCCCCGCCCTCCTCCATCTCCTCTCCCTCTTCTCCCTCCTCGCCCTCCTCGCATCCCCCGCCACCGCCACAGCCCACGCCCAGGACCTCCCCCTCGCAGACCGCCATGCCCGCCACCGCGACCTCGCTGCCAGGCAGTCCACCTCGAGCTCCAGCTCGAGCGGCGTTGTGCCGGGTGGCTTCCAGATTGTCGGCGACTCGGGCGTGTCGGCGCAGATGATGTTCTTGGGCACTGAAAAGACCGTCTTCATCTTGGACAGTGAGTCGCGTCTTGCCTGGCAGTTTGGGTGCGTGGGTGGGTGGGTGGGTGGGTGGTGTGTCGGGTGGGATCAAAGGAGGTGCACGGGCCTCCGAGCTTGGGCCACCAAGACACCACCACCACCAGTCCACCACCCACCCATACACCATGCACCACACGCGCACGCAGAACACCACTGACACCACCACCCTGCAGAGGCCGAAAACAACTCGCTCACGGTCACCAACGACGACGGCGCCGTCCACCCCGCATGGGGCACGTCCTACTCGCTCGACTCGAACGAGGCGACTGCCATGCAGGTGTCGTCCAACACCTTTTGCGCGGCGGGCTTGCCTGTCGCGAACGGTTCCTGGGTCGTGAGCATCGTCTTTCCGTTCTCATCGTCGCGCTGAACGGTCGCTGATTTTCGTGACGGGCAGGTGTTCGGCGGCAACCAGCCCGTGACATACGACGGCGTCGCCACAAAGGACGCCGGCGGGTCCAACCCGTACCTCAACACGGACGGTGGCGCCGCCATCAGGCTGCTGGATGCGTGTGACGATAACAGCTGCAAGTGGAAGGAGGGGGGTGATGCGTTGACTATGAGCGTGAGTCCTGTGTGTCCTGTGCTGTGTGTGGCGGCTGGCTGATGGAGGATGGATACAGAGCAAAAGGTGGTACCCCACGGTGGAGCTTTTGGGCGATGGGTCGTTGATCATCATCGGCGGTGACGGTAACGGAGGGTAAGTCTTGAGCTATTTACCCACCGGTCACTCGCGTGGCGCTGACAAGACGTGACACCGTAGCTACGTCTCGACGTTTGCGCAGAACAACCCGACGTACGAGTACTGGCCCAAGCAGGCGTCGGGGGCGATCCACATGGACTTCCTCAACTACACTGTCCCCGTCAACCTCTTCCCCCTCACCTGGCTCTTGCCCAATGGTACGTCACGAACTCGACCTACATGCTCGCGCCGCGCTGACCCACGACCCGACGCACAGGCCAGCTGTTCATGCAAGCCGCCTACAAGACCATCCTCTACGACATGGACACCAAAATCGAGACCCCTCTCGAAGACATGCCCTACGCCGTGCGCGTCTACCCCGCCTCGGCCGCTACCGCTCTCCTCCCCTTGACCAAGGCCAACAACTACACCGCCACCATCCTCTTCTGCGGCGGGTCCAACGCCAACTTCAACCTCTCGTCCGACGGCGGCGCGCAGTTCAACGTCACCGCCGTCGTGGCGGATGATACATGTGTGCGGATCAGCCCGGAGGATGAGAACCCGACGTATGTGGATGATGACTCGATGCCCGAGGGGAGGAGTATGGGGCAGTTTGTGTATCTGCCTGATGGGACGATGTGGATGGGGAACGGGTGAGTCGAGTCGTCTGACCAACTGGTCGGGGACCTGTGCTGATGGCCAACGCAGTGTGCACATGGGTACTGCTGGGTACGGTGATGACGGGTACTCGATCGGCCAGAGCTACGGCCAGGAGCCCCTTTACCAGCCCGCCATCTACAAGTGAGCTGCATCCGGACTTCCCAAGGAGAGAGAACGCATATCGCTGACACCACACGCCAGCCCGAACGCCCCCGCCGGCCAGCGATGGTCCAGGGACAACATTGGCGAGTCCACCCAGGAGCGCATGTACCACTCTACCGCCATCCTCCTCCCCGACTCTTCTATCCTTGTTTCTGGGTCTAACCCCAACAAGGACTTTACTACTACTCCCTGGCCCGTGAGTTGACCTTCCCTGGTGGATAGAGTGGGCAAATCTGACAGACGTCGTACAGACCTCGTACTCGGTCGAGCAGTGGTACCCCACGTGGTACAACGAGGAGCGTCCCGTGGCGTCCGACTTCCCCACCAGCCTCTCGTACGGTGGCGACTACTTCAACGTCACCTACACTCCGTCCGACTCGTCCTCCAGCCCCAACAACACCAAGGTCGTCGTCATCCGCACCGGGTTCTCCACCCACGCGATCAACTTTGGCCAGAGGTACCTCGAGCTTGACACGAGCTATACCCTCAACGAGGCGACGGGGCAGGTCACCATGCATGTGGGGCAGATGCCGCCTAACCCGAATGTGTTCCAGCCGGGGCCGGCGATGATCTATTTGGTTGTGGATGGGGTGGCGTCGACTGGCAAGGTGAGTTTTCTTGTCAACCAGTATGGAGAACAGGCAGGAGCTGATACGAGATGGTGTGATTAGATGGTCTCGGTCGGATCCGGAGCTATCGGCACCCAGCCCACTACCACCGCCGCCGTCCTCCCCGCTACCACCACCATCCCCATCCCCGCATCCACCACCGCCGAGTCTGCCACCGCTACCGCCGCTACCACCAGCGGCAGCTCGTCGGGCAACTCGTCCGCCTCGTCGGGCAACAACAACGCCGCGTCCGCCCAATCGGGTGCTGCGGGGTTGCGCTGGAACGCTGGGGCTGTGGTCGGTGGGGCTGTGGTGGCGGCGATGGGGGCCGCCTTGCTGGTCTAGGCTGTGCCCCGATTGAGATTCTTTTCTTTCTTGGATAGGTCCGTCCGCGGGACAATTAATGTGTACTGGCTTTTTTCGATTCTTTGATTTTGTCTTTCCCCTCATCTTTACTCTTCTTGTCTTGCCTTCATCGGGAGAGAGGAACGAGGAGGGTTGCAGGGGTGCGTGCCCCGCACGCACTCACGCCCAGACCCACTCCGCCCGCCAACGCAGGGCTTGTACCGCAACCCCTCTTCTTCTCCCACCCCGCCCCGATAGATAGGCCCGCCCCATACAGTAGCTTCCTACTTCTTGACATCGCATACCAGTAGGTAGAGGTAGTCAAGCCTAGCGCCTCCGCCTCGCACCCCCGCCCGACTCGATTCGACACTTGCATCGCATCCCCTCCGCCCCACACTACCACTCTCGACATCCCACGTCCACAGACACTTTGTACATATACATATACTCTTAATGCCGAGATGAACCATTACGTTGCGGGGACATGTTTACCACTTGCTTGAGCGATGCGCTCGAGTATGCTTTTTTTGGCCTGTTGGGCCTTCATGTGGAGCACAGAGAGAATGGCAGCTTTAATGATGAGTTGAGGTGGCGTGAAAGCGATTAGTCCAACGTTGCACGCTGTTGTAGAGTATGCACGATGCAGACACAAGTGAGAGTGAAGATATATGTAACCAGTGGAGATGGGTGTGTGTGCATATTTTTTGTGACTTTTAACCTACACCACAGGATGCTGTCTCTACCCCACTTCCCTCTCTCTATATCTACCCCGCCTCCCCTCCATCCTCCATAGAAAAGGGGCGAGATAGACCATACTACACGTACAAAGAAGAACCTAATGAACGAAAATGATAGATTATGCAAGGTAAACAAGATTGTTGTGGACACCAGCGGTGTGTATGCGACGATGATGTGGCCTTCTCTTCTCTCTTCCCTTCTCACTCCCCAACCCCAGTTGTCTCTCCTCTACCCCCCTCGCCTCGGCGTAGCTCGCGAAAAAATCTCGCGTCCACTCGCCCTCTCCCCACCTCTTCCCTCAAGCACTACTTCCTTCCTCTATGAGAAGAAGTACCTCGACTCCTTCACCTTATCCACCTGGAACACCCCTCGAGGAGGACAAGGCGGCAGCATATCCCTGAAACGCACCCACCCTTGCTTCCCGATAGTGATCGGCTGGACGCCGTGCATCATCTCGCCCTCTACCGGCTCGCCCTCGCCCATGGGCGGGTCCTCGGCGTCAAGCTCGAGGTCGGACTCGGAGGCGTCAACGTCGTAGGAGTCGTCGAATGATGTGGGGGAGGTGAGGGCGGAGGAGGTGGAGGAGGAGCGGGAGGAGCGGGGGGAGCGGGAGGAGCGGGGGGAGCGGGAGGAGGAGGAGCGAGAGGGGGAGGATTCTTCGTAATCCTCGACCTTAGCGTCAAGCTCCTCGGGAGAGGAGGTGATCATCTCTGTAGCTCCCTCGACGAAGGCGGGGTCGAATACCTCGGACGAAGAGTCTGAGGTAGACGCAGAGGAAGAGGAGGGAGAAGGGGAGGTGGAAGAGGCGTTATCGTGATCGTCCATGACGGCGGACATGGCCTTGCGCCGGTGCTCGAGGTCAAGCTTGCGCTTGTACGCGGTGGTGGAGATGTGGCGGGCGTGCTCGACGGGGATGAGGGCGTCAGAGTAGCGCTCGAGGAACTGCGATGAGGGTCAGCGGGCGACGGATGTAAGTGTGACGGATGAATCGAACGTACCTCCTCGCGAAGCTTCCCGACGAGATCCTGAGAATGCAGCTCAACGAAAGTGTCGCGGATGAGGCTCGACATCTGGTCGACGGTCGACGGGTGGGTCCAGTACGAGTCGTGCACGCTCGCAAAAGTCACTTGATTACGCTGCAGACCCGCCGAAGACATGTCAGTATGCTACCGCTAGCCCAGTATGAAGAAGACTGGACGTACCTTGCACTTCAACGCCGTCAAGAGCATGTGCGTCGCGTCAAGCGAGTGGATAAAGTTGGGGGGGAACGCCGTCGACTGCTTCATCGAGCTCACTTCGGTCGCCATGTTGGGGTCCGAAATGTACACCGACTGCAGCGTGGTCATGACCTGTTTCTTGGCCGCTTTCCTGTAAGGCTGCACGACGGGCAGACCCAAGTGACTCGTCCATACAACAGAAGTCATGTACTCCTTGCCGGTATTTCGCTTCTTGCCCGCCGCGTCGTACGTCGGGGGCAGCGAGGCGAGCTCGTATACTCGCTCAGTGGGGCACGAACGCGAGATGAGACGCGCAGAAGTGGTGAGCCAGTCCATGATGGCCTTGGCACCAGAGAAGAGGTCACCGATACAGTTGAGCACCTGGGAGGAAGTCAGCGAGTGTCCCTGATTGGAGTCGGTGGCTAGCTCACTGTTTTGGCGATGTAACCAGACACCAGGTAGACGTCTTCCTGAGCGATACCCTCCCTCGCTGTGAGCTGCTTCGCAATCTGCTCTCGTGCTCCGACGAAAGTTACACCTGCACGCCGAGTCAGCCTCGTGCCACTCTTGTTAGGCACACTCTGACTCACCATAAACAGTTGTCATGACCGTCTGCTTGACCACTTTTCGCCCCAACGGCCTCTTGATCAACAACGCCACCTCCGACCCATTCTTCTTGTCCTCCTCAATGACCTTGTTCACGATATCCACGACACCAGTGTAGATATCGGCGGGCTTGTCACCAGCCTCAAGGTTGACAGCCTTGGCACCACGGACGTCACCGCCCAGAGCGGCGTAGTGCTGCATGCCGTTGCACGTGCCGTCCTGGTGCACAGGCAGGTTGCACTCAAAGAGCGTGGGGTCAGGGGAGCGTAAAGCTGCGGCAAGCTCTACGCAAGTGGCAAGACACTGCCACGGGTCCTCAGCCTGAAGCCACCATCGGTTGCCCTGCAAATGCAAAGTTAGCGATAAGTCACAGTAGGAGATGAAAAGATTGAAGACTCACCTCAAGCGGCTTGTCGGCAGAGTCAAAGATCTCGGCTTCATGCCTTTGCGCAAAAAGTGCTCGGTCTTCAAAGCTCGCCTTGTCGTACCCATATACGTTCGCCAAGTGGATCTGCAGCCACTTCAAGCCCATGGGCCCAAGCGGCTTCTTCACTCCAAACTTGAGCAAGCCTCGGCACAAGTCATCGCCCACCGGCGAGAGATGCGGTGGGATGGGGTACGCTCTGCCCCTAAAGTCCATGTTGTGCGGCAAGTAGAATGTGTCTTTCAAGTACGACCTCGCAATTTCGAGATTATAGTTGAACTTGCAGCGCTCGGCGTGATCCTTTCGCTGCTGCGTGACGACCAACTTGAGCTTCTCCATGTAGGCCATGCGCGCTTGGGGGTCATGGTCGAATGATTCGGGCTTCTCGGGGAATTCGTAGACCGACTTTTCCTCAGAGGCAGGGATATCGGCGATAGCCTCGCCCGAGTTCCAGGTGGCAACGACGACGTCAAAGACCTTGCGGTTGATCGTCCATGGGGTGGAAGAAAGCACGTCAAGACCATGGAAGACGGGCTCAAGATGGCCTTGCGACGAGGCCTCTTGCAGGTAAGACTGTTGCTCCACAGAGTCTTTGTAGCGCATTACCGACACTGCATGGCGGTCAGGTTTATGTCTTTGCAGCCAGAACGCGATAACTCACCAGAGTGGAGGAGGTACCCTCCCATGTCATGCGATACCCAGGGCCGAGGCTCAACAAGCATGGGCAGGTGCTTCGGGTGTAGCACCACACCAACATCATCACGAGCAAGGCGGCTCGCGATCGCAGGATTGAGCTTGATCACACCAAGCTTCTTTCCCCGAACATACTCGTAGAGGTGAGAGAAAGCCTGCTGAATCTCAGTTCTAAAGGATGATTACAATGTCAGCTCAGTTTGAAGAACAGAAGGGGGGGGGGGAACTTACACCTCCTCGCCCGTGATACGATCTCTCGTTGTCCGCTCCACCTTGGCAACTTTCAACAGCGCATCGATGAGCTCCGCACCGATACCGAGCTGGACGACGCGGGTCCACGCAGGTGTCCACACCTGCTCCAAGCCAATCGCCGGGCTGTCATCTTGCGCGAGTGTCACATCCTCACCCACGCTCTCATCCGCCTTCTCACTTTCTCGTTTCTGGGCGATCTCTTGCCCAATGTGGTCCCACACCGCATTGATCTGTCGGCTCGTCGGCGTTTGCGTTTTCGGGTCTATCGACCGCAGCCATTGAGGCGAGTTCACTCCAGCGACGTTCTTGATCGTCTCTGCCCGGAACTCGGTCTCGATTGCCTTTCCCACGGCGACCATCCCACGCAGGGCCTTCATCCCATCGACTACGCCGCCCGAGCCCGCCATGCGCATAATCTCAAGGATCGTGATGAGCGCGAGCTTGTCAATCGGCAAGAGCTCGAGATACATGAGCAGCGCCTGGGGTTTCATCTTGCCAGTTGAGCTCCCCATCCAGTTCCCCGCGTCGTTTGGTCCCAAGGGCTGCCTTTCGGCCTCAACGCGAAGCGCGGCCAACCGGTCGGTGAGCTCGCGCGTGAGATCCTGTAACCAGGTGTGCATCCATCCTTGGAGCACGGCGTTTCCGAGAGGCATAATGTCCGTTCCTGCAAGACGCGCTGCGGCGTCTTGAAGTTCGGCGCGTGCGGCCGTGAGCGACGCAGCCTCGAGGGCATGCTGACGAAGCCGCGGCAGAGCCCCCGAATCGATGCTCGAAAGGGTGGTCCGCAGGTTTCGGATGTTGAAACGGGGCTGTTCGCTGGGTTGTTCTTGGGAGTCACCGTTAAGGAGCAGGGCCCTCCCGCTCAACTTCCTCTTCCTGTTGCCGTTTTTCTGCACGTTGATAGTCGTGTCAGCTTAGTGGTGACATGCGTTCATAGAGAAAGAAAAAAGAACTGACCTCGAGCACGGGATTTACCTCCGTGATAAACTCCTTTGCCAACTCCTCGCGCGCCTCCACATCAACGTTCTGAGCGTCGCGCACAGCGGAGATGAGTTCCGTCATCCCCCGGCTCCTTGCGAGTGTTTCAATCGCAGCACAAGCATCTGGAAGAACAGAGGGATCCAGATTGCTGAGAAGGAGAGACACGGGGAGTGCCGGATCTTCCAGATAGTGGATCATGGGGTCAAGAGGGGATTTTGACCTGTGGCGCGAGGATTACATCAGCGTTAGATTTGATGATAAGAGTTGCAAAGAGCCTTACTGGATCAGTCCGTTAAACCATCCCTGGTACACTCTGATACCATTCATAGCGAGCGCCGGTCTCCGTCCTCCAGTCATCCCATGCAGGTCTTCCCACTTGGCCACCAGATTCTCGGCTCGTTTTCTCCAGGTAAGCCCCGATCTGTCGCTGTCGACCCCGATGCTCGCGACACCCTGCGTGACCATCGCCCAGACCTCCGTGTCCGGTACACGCTTGTCGCTTGCCACCGAATCTTCAATGAGTTTCCTGAAGATCTGGTACGCACGAGGGATGTGCTCCCGACGGCGCAAGCAGATGGAAATCATGGAGAGGGAGTCGAGGACGCCGGAGGAGGGGTAGAGGTAAGCCTGGGGGCCAGCGCCCGGAATGGACTTGCTGGCGGTGCTGGGGGAGGGAAGCTGGAGGATGGATTGGCTGAGCTTGGGGGGAGGGGCAGAGGGCTGGAGGATGCTTGAGCGGGGCTCGAGGGGGTCGAGAGGCCGTTCAATGGGCGCGTGGTGGTAGTACGCGGGGATGTCATGGGCCTCTGCGTGCTGAGCGACGGGCGGTTGGAGACGTGGAGACGTGGGGTTAGCATACGCCCGGCTGGAGGGGATGGTAGCACGGGCGAAGGTTGAGGGATTGCGAGAGGAGAGGATACGGGGGGAGGAGCGATGAAGAGAGCGAAGTGGCAACATGGTGTCGTGTGATGGCTGTCGCCAGTAATTTTTCGGGTCGAGCGGCGAGAAGAGGGACGGGTAGGCGGGCTAGCGGGGGAGAGGGGGGGCGGGGTGGTCGAGTGGCTGCTGTGCACCTGCCTGGCGGGGGGTATGCTGTGCCCTGGGTGCTTTTTGTGGTTCTGGTGGGGGCACGGTGAGGGTTGCGACTACTTGGGGAGCAAGAAGACGTTCACCATCATCCACTCGCCCTTCGCAGAAAATCTCGCCGGGTGGAGGAGAGAGGGCTCAGGGAAGTCACGTGGCAACACGCGAGATCCACGTGGGGGCTACGTAAACCGCCACCCTCAAGCTCGATCGATCCTCTTCTCCTTCCTTCGTCCGTGGTCTTCCGTAGTAAGCATGCATGCATGGTGTTATCAGGCAGCACAGAAGATAAGGCCTTATGGAGGTGATATATCTGTTCCCAGAGCTCTCGTATCCCATGATGCTCGGGAGAGTCAGAGATAATAATGGCGTCTTTGTACCATGGATCGGACCATCATCCTTACTTCAACGACATCATCTTCTATGCACTACCCTCATGCTGTACTAGTGCGGCCACGCAATAACGCACACGTCATATGCTGCATATACAAACGCACACAGCGCTGCGCCCACTCTTCACGCTCAGCGGCAACGGTCTAAGATGAGAAGCGAAAAAATAAGGTAAATGATAAAAAAAAACAGAAGGAACTGACAAAAGTGGGTTTATCAATGCTGGGGTTTCCTTTTCGACTCGTCTGTCTTCCAATGCTGTTGGATGTTTCTCTCATATATACCCCCCCTCGCAGCCCTCTCCCCTTCGCCCACTTCCCACTCGGTGCCACCACCTTCGCAGTTTCCTCTCAGCTTACGCCGCCTTCTTCTCGCCCCCGGCCGACGCCTTCCTCTCCCCACCACCGCCACCTTCACGTTTCACCCCCGCAACCGAGCCATACCCGCCCCTCGTACGGCCACCACGGAACCCTGGGCCCCCTCGGCCGCCACCTCGTCGGAACCCGTCGTATCGGTTTGGGGGGTTGGAGACGCTGATGGTTACCTCTGACTCTCGGATGGACTGAGAGGTGATGCAAGATGTCAGTGTGTGTGGCATTCCAAAATGGAAGAAGAGCGGCTGCTGACCTTCTTGGCTGCCTTGAGAGCTTCTCCCATGACGTCCTCAGAGTCGAAGTCGGCGTAGGCAAAGTCCTGTAGTTGGCCGATGTCAGAAGGTATCTTTTCGCGCGCCCATGCACACGGCGGCATCCACCTACCTTCTGCTTGTTCGTGAGGCGATCCGTTATGATCTTCACCTGGAGGATCTGCGCAGCAGGGTTAGCTCCAGCATGGATTTGAACATCGAATAGACCAAAACGGTCCACATATCACCACTCACCTTCGAGCTATGCTCCCCAAACAGCTCCCTCACCTCCTCCTCCGTAGTGGGGTCCGGGATCCCCTTGATGTACAACGAATACCTCTTCGGTCTCGGCTCACCAGCGGCAGCCTCTGCACCCTCAGATTCCTCTCGACTGTGTCCGGGCTTCTCGGCCTTCTCACTCGCTTCAGCCGCAGCCGAGCCGTTGGCCACAGGCGAAGCCGCTGCTGCAGGAGTTGCAGGCTTGTCCTCGCCCTTGCCGGCCTTGTCAGCAGCCTTGTCGGCTGTCGCGGCAGTAGACTTTCCGTTGGCCGCGGCATGCTGGTTATCCGCTTTGGGCCCAGGAGCTGCTGCTTTAGCGCCAGTCTGTGTAGGCTTGCCCTCAGGCTTGTCCTTTGCCGCACCGGCCGAGGCAGCCCCGGTAGCAGGCGTAGGCGTAGGAGCCTGAGCCTGTGCACCCTGTGCGGGGGTAACGCTCTGGACACGACCATGTCGAGGAGCAGTGGGGGGCCTCACTGCCACGGGCACGGCATTGACGCCTCGCACGGGACCACCAGGAGCCACGGGGGCCTTACCAGCAGCGTCCTGCTTGGGGGCACCGCCAGCCGGGGTTGTGCTTTGGGCCTGGGCAGGGCCGGCCGGCTTCGGAAGAGCATTGGCGCCAGAACCAGCAGCTGCGGGACCGCGGGGAGGGACGATCTGCTTGCCAGTGGGGTCGGTAGCGGTGGGACGCCGGGCGTTGGCGGCGGCGTTGGCTGCGGCGAGGGCGTTGGTAAAGGGGGGAGTGCCAGCGGCAGCTGACCTCGGAGCGGGGCCACGGCTGACTCGGTGGGCAAAGTTGAGGCCTGCGTGGTTGAATATCAGCTGGTTGGACTCATAACTGGACACCGATGCGAGGTACCTACCATTAGCCTTCATCTCAGCAGACACCCTGCTGTCGGCGATTGAGAGCATCATGCAGCCGTACTCGGCATCGCTGCCAACAGCTTAGTCAGCTGGGACATCAATCGTAAAGAGCGCGAGATTATCTCACGAGAGACCCCAGTGCCAGATGTTTGTCCACTGGCCATCATCTGCCACCGGCACCTTTTCCATGATGCTCAGTGTTTTCTGCAACATGGCGTGCTGCTTCTCGCTGTAGACGTCGTCAGGTATCGATTTGAAGGGTAGAATGGAACTACGACGACTCACTTCAATGAGCTGAGAACCATTTGCCGAACTTGCTCGTACAGACCAAAGAAGGTGCTCTTGGCCTGCGCCAATTTTTTCTGGTATGACTCGAAGTCCGGGTGAATTGAGAACTCATTGTACGACACCGGGTATCGGACTGTTGCCACCGTAAGCGGATGTGCATATCACATCCGAAGGATTTCTGACTCACAGTGCAAACCGCAAGAGACCGTGAGGTCCGCCTTGATGGCGTTGCACACCATTGACAGCATCCCGTTCCTGCTGATGGGCGCGGCCGTAATGAACAGACGAGTTTCCGAGTTGTCATGGACCTGTGTGGATGGGAAGTCAGAGGCGTCCGGTATATATAATCACGTGGACAGGTGGCACTCACACGCTGGGCTGTGTCTATCAATTCCCCAATCTGCAGCGCTGTTGCCCACATGGTCCCCTGTGCCCCGGCTATGCTAGCATGTCCGTCACCTACACATGTTGTCAGTCCACCACAGATATATTTTGGGATTGAAATATGTGCCCACCATAGTTGACTGCGAGAGTTGGAAGTTGCGTCAGCCCCATCACAATTACACACTGCCGCAAAGCCCAGCGGTACACAGAGGCGAGGCACTCACAGAGCTTGTGGGTCGCGACCGTCCCGCCCAGCCCAAACAGCCTAAGCTTGACACCGCCAACCTCAACGAGCCTTGTTGTCGCCTCGTCAATTATAGCGAGATTCTGCACCTCGTACTCGCCCGTCCTGAACTTCTCAATCACCTTGACGTCCTCGATGAGCCCCCAAGTGGTGAAGACGGGCACGGGGAAGTTGATGGCGCCCGAAAGGAGATGAGGGAATTGGGAGAGGGGAAAGTGGATGGACGAGTTGTTGAGCTGGTTGATGAGGGGAGCTCGGCCTTGGGAGGCGGGAATAGATAGGAGCTGCTGGCGGGTGGCAGGGGGTATGAGGGGGCAGTATTGTATGACGTGTCGAAGGATCCTGGTGGGAGATCGCGTGAGCAGAGTGTCTTTCCAGTCAAAGATGCCGGCTACTCCGAGCATAAACTTACTTGTCTCCCATGCGGTCGACACTGTCTGCGGTCATAAATCCGAAGTCCCCCGTGTGGATGACCGCCGTCGCCTCATGCTCGCGAATAAGCCTGTTCAGCTCATGGTCTGTGCGGCGAGGGATTCGTCAGCGATTGGCGATTGTTGAGAATACACGGGGCAGAAGACAGCGTACAGTCACCACGAATATCGGCAACACATAGAATCCGCCCGGTCTTGCCTGAGAGAACAATTCTGGGAGGAGCGTCGATGGTGGACTGAGCCTTCTCTGTCGCAGGAGGTGAGAGGACGCCGTTTGCCCTTACAGCTTGAGAGGCCATCGTTTTTGTTGTGTATGCAGTTGGGATAGACGATGAGGCGGGGTATAGATAAGTACGCGGGGCGACGGAGAGCTGTGCTTTGTGTTGGAGGTGAGGAGGAAGAAGGGAGGAGAAGGAGAGACGAGATGGGTCGCCGGAGAGAGAATAGTGAACGCCTTGTCCTTGCAAGTGCTTGGTGGCGATCATAGTCCCCATTCGTCGTGATGTCACGACTCTTTGAAAAGTAGCTTTTGGCCTTTTGGGCTACATATATATTCAGTCGGTATGCATAGGAAGGTATGGTATATAGATCTGAGAAGACATTGTGACGATCATGCATGCATTGGCCCCATATGCATAGCTCCGAGGGATATGAAGGGCACTGTAGCGTTGGCTCAAAGTGCCACAAAGATTTAGAGACAAGAAGATCGCGCAGAACTCGACTGACAGGCAGCTCCTGCTTTCCGCCGCGCACAACTTCTTGTTGTTGTTCTACCGTCCCCCGCCATCTCAACCCGCATACTTACCATGTCGTTTGGAGGGTGAGCCCGTATATCTCTCGCATGCAGGCAATTCTGCTAACGCCACTTCACCAAACAGCTTCTCATTCGGCCAACAATCGTCCGCCGCCCCAGCGGCAGCTCCGGCACCCGCTGCCAACCCCTCCTCCTTTGGCAACTTCGGCGCCGCCGCTCCAGCCGCCAATACCCAACCCGCAGCGGGCACAAGCAACACAGGAGGCAGTCTGTTTGGTAACGTGGCACAAAACCAGCAGCAGCAGGGGCAGACCCAGCCATCAGGAGGAACATCATTGTTTGGCTCGTTTGGGGCTAAACCTGCTACTCCTGCTGCTCCTGCTGCCAGCTCAGGCGGATTTGGGGCGTTTGGGCAGGCCAAACCTGCGGGAACGGGAACGGGAACGGGGCTGTTTGGGTCGACAGCGCCGGCTGCCCCTGCAGGTGGGACTGGCTTGTTTGGATCGACGGCCGGTCAACCAGCCCAGCAGCAGCAGCAGCAGACGGGGACAGGGCTCTTTGGGTCCACGGCCCAGCAACCGGCCCAGCAGCGACAGACAAGCTTGTTTGGGTCAACCGCTCAGCCTACTCAGCCGAGTACGGGTACAGGCCTCTTTGGGTCGACCTCCCAGCCTGCTCAACCGAGCACGGGCACAGGCCTGTTTGGATCCACATCGCAGCCTCAGAACACCGGCACAGGCCTCTTTGGATCCACCAACCAGGCTCGACCCCAGCAGCAGGGGAATTCTCTCTTTGGGCAGTCCACCAACCAACCGGGGTCCACGAGCTTGTTCGGTGCCACCGCCCAACCGGCGCAGAACCAGCCGCAAGGAACTCTGCAGACGTCTACCAATCAAGCGGGGTCGAGCAGCGTGGAGAAGACGACGAAATTTACAGATCTGCCGGAAGTAGCGCAGAAGTACATTGAGCAACTTGAGTGAGTCGTTTTTCTGTCGACACTTAGACATGTAGGTATTGACTTGACCGGGATTCGACGGTAGTAACCACATCAAGGCTCAGAAAGCGGAGGCGACGGGGCTGCAGACGGAGGCCCTCGGGCGGGCGATATGGCAAACTAGTTTGGACATCAAGACCGCCAACGAGGTGTGTCTTGAAGCCCATCTGCTCATTTATTGGTCCCCGCTCATTCCAATTCAACATCACTATCAGGAATATTCTTCTATCTCCCACACTCTCTCATCTCTTACCTCATCTCTCACACACCTTCGCGAGAAGATGATGGACCAGGGGCGAGATGTCGAGAGGCTGAGGGAGATATGGGAGATTTACAGCTCGGCTGAGGGCAGGATGGGACAGGCCAGGCTTGGAGCGTACAGGGAGTTCCCCCAAGAGTGGGCGGCTCGATGCACTCCTGACAACGTGATGACACCGCTGACATATCCTTTGAATTGCAGGTTCTTCGGGCGAGTCGCGAACCAGATGGACGAGCGGGTCGGGAGATACAAGAAGACGATCACTGTGAGCCTGCATCTGTTAGCTCGTGACGCTCGTGGTGCATCTCCCTGACAAGCGACATCTCAGCAACTCAACCGGGTTGTTACTTCTCTTGGCTCCGAGTACAACACCACTTCCCCGCAAGCCATTGCTCAAACCATCAACAACCACCAGCAGGCGGTGTTGACGCTTGCTGCGCAGCTTGACCAGCTGCAACTGAAGATGAACGGACTGAAGGCCGAATTTACGTGAGTGAATTCTCTACTCATAGAGGTGTGGCCGTTAACAGGACCAATCGTGGTGTAATAGCGCCGAGTGGAGGGACAAGACTGGGTCCGTGAGAGATCCGTTTGAGATGGCAAGGGAGGAGAGGGTGGTCAAAGCCTGATCGGGTCGTGTACGTTTTATATGTCATACATATGTAACGCCTAATACAGTCACATTGTGACATTGGGCCACACAGGAGAGGTCACGGGTAGAAGTATGTACGAGTACTTGCTTGTCGGCGCGATATACTACTCGTCCCATCGTGGATCTCAAAAGAGGACAAGTCCTTATTCGCGCCATCCGAAGCAGAGCGACGGAGAGCTACATATAAGCATCTTGTTATACGCCAAGAGCTTGTACCCACTGATATGGGCCAAGCAGAGACACTGGCTCCGTCGTGAATGCCCCAACAAGGGAGGACGGGAAGTGCCGATGATGCGGACTGGCGCGAAAGAGTGGCTGGTGTGTATGGATTATATATGACGAACAGCTTGCTAATGGATTTGTCTGTCCAGGGGACAAACTGTTCCCTACAAGAGAGGGCCTGCATATGACATGGCCTTGAATACACGCAAAGAAGAGAGGTAATCTGAGAAGTTGTAGTGGTGTGATATCAAGACCTGTAACGCAGTAGATGAGTCGAGTCAACAATGAAGTATGATACTGTAGTCGTTGTCTGGTGTCTCTCTGTGTATGATAAAGTAAGTATCTTCAAGACACAACATCTCATACAAGAGGAGTAACAAGAGGACAGTCGGTATGAATATCGATATCTATGTAGGGACAATAATAGGCGCGCCAAAGAGTATTTTGAAACACACCACGCCGCACGCGCCTGTTTTGTGTTTGCTGCGTTGGTTGACCGCTTGTTGACGCTGCTGGACGTTAACGGATGTTTGGTCATTATTTCTCATTTCGACATGTTTAGTCGCATCCTTCGCACTACTACGAAAACCAGCACGATAGACACTACATACGGGGCATCGGCCGTCCTCATTCGACTGCTTCAACAACTCTAACACGGTCGGCATCTCCCCCCATGTCCTCCTCTACTACGTACCAGAAGGCGAGGCTCTCGCTGTGAGTCAAACAATGTCCAGCCGTTCTTGCCAGAAACGATACTGACACAACTAGCAGCGCTATGCTGGGAATTAACGGCCTCCCCTTTGACGAGTACCTCTCTGAGCTCCCTCCTCTTCCTGAGACTCCCCAACACTCGCGCCGTATCGACGACATACCCGAAGGTATTGTAACTACGGGCATATCTCGTCACACTACACCCATCGCGCCGCCTCTTCCTGAGCGCAGGCGAGAGGCTTCATCCTCCTCTGAGGATAGCCACGAAGAGGCGTCGAGTGCCCTCCTGAGAGAGCCAACTCTGGGGAGGCCAGGGAACATCTGGGCCAGGAGCCCGCTCTCCACTCAGCCTGCGTTCTCTGCGGACCAATGTGGCGATGCAACAGAGGAGATCCAGCCCCTTGCTCCGCTCGCCCCCTCTCTAGCCAATACAACCCTCCAAGTTCTCTCTACCACCCATCGCCCTTCCTCCCCTTCCATTTCGTGTGCTGTCCCGCCCCCGCGCCTCTCGGCGTCCTTCCGAATCCCCGCTATGGGTGACGCATCCCTCATCGCAGATTGTTCCCTGTTTGGCGGGGCGGCAGGCAGCGCGGGGGATGACAGCATGGAGTATGAGCTCAATGAGCTCAGGCCAAAAGATGAAGCTGTCCCAGTAGAGGAGGAATATGGTGCAAGGAAAGAGCCCCTTGCTGGACTACATATGCCAGCTGTGCATCACCTCAATCAGTCCACCCTCCTCCCCTCCTCTCCAGCTAAAACTGCCCACCTGCTCGCATCTACCAACGCGATAAGCCATGCAGACCCTCCATGGAACGGAAATATGTCGGTCATGTCTACCGTCTCAGACGACATGTGTGACACTGCTACCTTCTCACACTCCTCCCCTACTTGCCAGCCATCACACAGAGCTCATGGCATTCCCCGCTCGGGTTCGGGCTCACTGCGGGGTGTTCCCACTTCCAACTCCAAGCGCACCTTCCCAGCGTCCTCTTCTGGGAGCTCGCTCGCAGTAGTGGGGGAGGAAGGGGAGCAAGTGTTGGGTCCAGAGATCAGTGCGCTGCTCCCATCCAGCCCTCAGAAGGCATCGCATGCTTTGCAAGATTACGAAATGATTGCGCAAGAGAAGATGTTGGAGGAGGGGCCTAGCATGCGGCTCGCTCCTCCTTCTGCGAAAGCGAACCACGAGAATCTCGCGAGGTTTGAGAATGCGTCATCAATGGCATCCACAAGGACACAGAAACACAGGAGGCGCATAGTGGATGATATGGGGGATGTGACAATGGATGTGAAAGACTTGATGGCTAAGGTGGGAAAGCCCAAGAGGGCATCAGGGACAGAGGAGAGCTTTGTGGATTTGCTGCACACAGATGACATGCTCAATGGCATGGACATGTGAGTTTGAAGTGTTCACGTACAATTGACAGGTTACTAATATACGTGACAGGACTATGATGGCTGGGGACGAGACCATGGTGTTCCCATCCAGTCTGCGCCCAACTCCCCTTCCTGTTGCCAAGTCAACATACACTCCCGCTGCCAAAAAACACACTGCAACCCTCCCCACTTCCCAGTCAAGCCGCATACTATCCTCATATACGGAAGTTGCGCCTATGCCAACCCCTCAGACAGGTCTTGTCAGGTCTAAGAGCCTCTCAAGAGTGGCAGAAATTATTGCACGAGTCAAAGAGGGGAAAGCTGGCCAGACTGGTCTCCAGCCAACTGCTAAACCTCGTTCACCGCCCAAAACTACTGTTGCTGCTCAGCATCACACCAAACACCTGCAGGCTGCTCCCACCGGGACCCCCACCAGGCCACGTCCTTGTTCAGGGATTGCACCCCAAACCACTGGCAGGTCAAGCCACACTTCCCTCTCAGCAGGGGATCGGCCTATGCCCACAAGTGCTTCACAAAAAGGCATGGAGTTGCCTGCATCACAATCTGCTGTCACCAAAGCAGCCAGTAACAGGCCACAACTCCCCACCTCCCAGTCATCATCATCACTCAGCAGGCGCACCCTTGCAAGCAAGCCACCGTCGGAAGCTCGACCTGCCAGCCTGGCAGCTTGTGTAGCTCCCCCAAGTGTACCTCGTGCAACCAGATCCAGCATTGCCCCTCCTGGAACGCAGGCAATTGCGCGAACAAGGAATGGCTCTGCATCAAGCAGTGTCACCAGTTCTGCATCGTTGCATAGGCTTTCAACATCAACTGGCGCACCTACCTCTGTGCGGACCGGCACTGCACAAACCTCGGCTCCAGGCAGTGTGCCTGCAACTTTCGCTGCACACCGTGCCGCACGTTTGTCCAGTGTGACAGTGACTGAGCGACCAGCAGGCCTTCCTAAACCTGGAAGCGGACCGTCTGCGCGGTCCGCGCCTTCCGCTGCAATGGAGCACTCTTCCACCACCGCCAGTCTGAGACCGTCTCGTGCCTTTGGCGGAGACGCGACAACTGTCACCAACAGACTGAGCCGCCCACCTCTTTCTTTTGCACCTTCAGCAGACACCAAGAAACCTGCCAGCAGAATATCTTCTGGTCCAGCTGGTAATGCTGGCTCTCGCCAGCGTCCCCTCTCCACCCCAGCGACCACAATTGCCCGGCAGGCTACTGTCCCATCATCTCGCACTCTCAGCAGCACAGCAAGGCAGTCTACCAGGCCCCTGTCCACTGCTGGTGAGGTGCCCAAGCCCCGAACAGGAAGTGCGCTGCCAAGGCCATCTTCTGTAAGGGTGCCGGCAATGACAAGAAAAGGTTCTGCACCACCCCCCACCACTGGAGGTACCAACGGGGGCGGGAGCATGGCAGCATTGAGGTTGAGGTTGGATCAGCTGCAATCTAAGCAGGCTGGGAGAGCTAGCAAGTGATCGTTACAAGTGATGATTTGGTTTCGATATGTGAGGTGGAGCCTGTGATAGAGAGGAGCCGAGCGAAATTACAGG
Source organism: Cryptococcus sp. DSM 104549 (assembly GCA_036427605.1). Taxonomy (NCBI): domain Eukaryota; kingdom Fungi; phylum Basidiomycota; class Tremellomycetes; order Tremellales; family Cryptococcaceae; genus Cryptococcus; species Cryptococcus jaspeensis. The sequence goes on from CP144047.1 coordinate 472,714, forward strand.
GGAAGAGGGGCATACTTATTTATACCAAAGAAATTGATTATCTCTCAATTACGAGGCCATGCAATCCTGAAGCTGTGTACATGCCGAGTACTTTAAAACATCACAAAAAGTGGGTTTAAACTGAGACGACACGACGAAGCTATGTACACGTACAAGTGAAGTATAATGAGATACACCCTCGACATTCAAATGCACTTGTACGAGAGTATTGCTTACACACCAACAAGACACCCCTCATCCATAGTCATGAGGTCATTAAACATTACTACCATGCACTCCCTCACTCATAGATCCATTGGACACCTACTCCTCTCACCCCCATAGTCATAAGGTCATTGGCTATCTATCAATTCGTTTGAACTCAAAGATTCAATTGGCCCTCTCAATAGATCATCCAGCCCACCCTCTACACAGCCAAGCCAGCAGCCCATATCATCCACCATCTGCTCCAACTCTGCAAACACGTCATCCGCATCCACCTTGCTGAGATCAAGAGGTCTGATTGGTGGACCAAGCATGTTGTGCGGCTTTGCTGGCTCCTGTGAGGAAACATCTGCGCCTGATGGAGCAGAAGATGTCCAGGCTGACATTTGACCTAGCACACCCATTGGCTGAGGAATAAGTGCAGGGACAGACATATAAGAAGGTAGAGGAGGAGGTTGGGATCGCACTTGAGCAAGAGGGGAGGGAGCAGGATGAAATTTGTGGGGCGTGGTTGTCACTGATGGGGATGGAGGAAGAAGATCAGGGATGTCTGGCACTGCTGGAGAAAGCTATTGTGATGGTCAGTACAAAGATGATAAGGCAAGACAGGAAGATTTACCTTCAGTAGATCTTTCAGTCCTACATGACCATCATCAGACCGTCCTCCACTTCTTGTTCTCATCATTCCCAATCCACCAGACGGCCTCTGTCCCAAAGACCCGGGAACAGCCAAATTCTTGGATGGTAGGTGGATGTCATTTCCTTCCTGAGCTTGAGCCTGGGCTAAAGCGAGGGCCTGTGTTTGGCTTGCCTGGCGTCCTTCCATCACTGCCACGGACGCTTGCCGCATCATAGGGGGGCGTGATCCAAGCGGAAGATGAGTGGCTGGGTGAGATGCAGAATCTGCACCAGACGGAAGATTTGGTGCAGCAGAGTGATTCCGGTGTAAAGCCGGGGGCTGATGTTTAGATGGCGGAGTTGAAGACGGTCCAGGAGAGGGTTTGGAGAGAGGAAATTGGAACCCACGAAGACCTTCACCATGAGAGGCACTTGGCCTTCGCATCCCAGGTCCGCTCTTTGAGCGTTCATCTGGAGGCTGGGAGTTACTGGTGGGCGCTAGAGAGATATTGTCTACACTTCTTTGTGTAGCAAGTTGCCGTGGCGACGGTACTGGGGCATCTCGAGAAGCAATGGGTGTTGGTTCCTGAGATGCCTCTGCAGGATGATAGGTGGCGCTAGACGCCGCAGAGGGGAAACCAGATGATGGCGGATTGTTTGTCGAAACGGATAGAGGTGTAGGAGACCGTCCATCTCGTCCTAAACGATTTTGGCGAATGGTTGAGAAATCATACCCTTCACCCTCTTCTGGTGATCCGTCACGACTGATATAGTCATAGTGTTCTGGACTTGGGAAACGACCAGCTTGTTTGATAGTACCAGACTCTTCACTGGATTGAGGAGTGGCTGGCTGCTGGTGGGCAAATGATTGGAAAGGGTCTGGATCAGATGATGACTCGTCATGGAACAGGCGGCGAAGTGATTGAGGTGCTGGGCGGGAAGTAGGTGGAGACGCTGAGGAACAAGCAATGTGACTAGTCAACGTCCATCGTATGCTTTGGATGAGCTAAATCACATACATGTGCGGTTTTCATTTTGTGCATTGTTGTCACCCAGCGAGCTCAGACGCGAGCGTACTGTCTGTGAGGGCTTTAGCTAGGTTCTTTCACAAAAAGGCCATTTACTTACATCGAACGCCCAATCACCACTTTGCCCACCATCATCAAAGTCATCATCATCGACACTGGCACCCACACCTGCGGCCAGACTTTGACGTTGGCCACCTGACTCTCTCCAAGCTTGATACCTCGCAAGGAGCTCGTTCATTGCAGTGAGCGGTGTTTTGGCTTGCTGTTTGATCCATTTCAATTTACTGAGTTCCTCAGCTACCAGGCGATCTCCCGGTTCTTCGTTGAGACAGCCAGTCACGAAATCCCGCATTTCTTTACTCCAGTGATCACCTTCAAGTTTGGGCGCTCGCATTCGTTTGTCACCGAGCATCATGACAGCCCTCGCAGCAGGCTGGCCAGACATGGGGGGCTCCCCGTAGGCCATTTCAAGTAGGGTGATGCCCAGAGACCAGATGTCGGCCTTAGCATCGTATGATCGGCCCTCAGTGACTACCTCTGGGGCCATCCAGTAAGGCGTACCAACAAATGTTGATCTTTTAGCCGTAGAAGACTGGAGTAGTGCAGCGACTCCAAAATCACAAAGGAGGATGCGTAAAGGCTGAGTGGTGAGCAGGATATTTGCAGCTGAAGGGGAAAAATAATCAGCTCGCCTGCGGTGTTGAGCTGGCAGGCATTGCATCGCACCTTTTATATCACGATGTATGACACCGTTCTTGTGCAGGAAAGCAAGAGCGATGAGCGTTTCCCTCATGATCAAACAAATATGTAGCTCCTTGAGCGGTTGGGCCCGCGACTTTGGCCAAGTCAGTACATGTCTCCTTCTCCTTAGAACAAACATGTCGGACTCACCAGCGTTCTGATACTCCCTCCTTCGGCAAACTCCATTATGATCCATACTTTGGGCCCTTCCATGAGACTGCCATAATATTTTGTCACGTTGGGCATTGCACCCCCGGCGCTTGCGCTTCCAGACATGAGCTGCTGAAGCAGCGCGATCTCTTTCTGAATGTCCCCCACATCGTCGTCTTCAGTATCGAGGTTGATGATTTTGAGGGCAACAATCTGGCCCGTGGAGATGTGGCGACCTCGGTAGACTGCGCCGTACGCGCCCTTACCGACTATCTCGAGTTTCTGGAGAGAAGGAGGCAGCTGCGTCAGCGAACGCGGCGTGGTACCCATGACCAAGATCGGCTGCAGTTACGCCGGGCGCACCTCATAGAGGCGATCGGGAGCGACGTCAGGTTGAGATTGCAAGCTGGCGATGTACGCTTGCTCTCTTGCGGTTGAGCCTTGCAATACCATGGCGTCTATCAAGACCTGGTAACGGAAAAGTCTGTGCGTTGGTTATGCGAGTGGACTGTGTTGCTGGTATAGTGTTGCAGGATGTATGAATGACGATCACTACTACTGGACACCATACTGCTGGTGTCGAACTGATGGAATGATCATGGCCATGTATGGGCCCGAGGATGGCTGTGGGACGGATGACGCGTAGATATCAACATCTTAACGGTGTAAGTACTGTGCTGGTCTGTACGTATGTTGTACATACTTATACTTACAAGTACTAAGCACTTACTTGTCTACTTACCCTACTTACAGTACTTTATACTCTAAGTGCCCGATTTCTATCAATAATTTGCAATTAGCAAGTTATGTATTAACTATCGTGTGCTGTCCACGATGTCCAATGTCGATGCCGATCGTGGACTTGCTGGTGTGGTTATGATGGGCGGCGGACTACTTATAACTTGACCATATCGGTTCTCAGATCACATCTTACCTCTGCATATCTTGCTCTGCACACTCTTCAATACAAAGTACGGGGCTACCGTAGTAGTCCTCGTTGTACCCCCACCGTCCGCGTCGCGGCGGGATAAGCGCAAGCGCGGGCGCCCGACCGCCAGCCATTGACCTCCCACAGTTGCCTCATAAGTCATGCGTACGTAGAGTATACACATCTCCCGCTTGGTCGATTACTGCTGTGCTCTGCATAGATTGCCACAATCTCACATCTGGCCGTCACGTAAGTTCCTTTCCTGTTCTCATGCCCCTATTCACGTCGCCACCAGCCTCATCGTCGTTATCGGTCGTTTCCGCCGCGGTTCTTGTGTGCAAAACCGCCATTTCATCCGCACATCTCCTACGCAGACATGTGCATGTCTTTCCCCCCTAGCCCATGTCCCGGTGCATCTCTCCTCGTCCTAAAGGGATCGAGAACCAGCCGACCAGTGCTCGTTGACGTGTGAAACGCGGAGTGTGGGCACAGCCACTACCCTGCCTCACAATCATCGCTTCTTGTCACCCAGCCTGAAGCTGTTTTGGCATACATTGATTGCCATCGCACGGCGCCAAATATCCAAAAGCTATATATATGGGCGTCTAGCCAGTGTCGCTGACAAATACCTGACTTCGTAGGCTTTCATCAGACCCTTCCGAATATCGTTGCATCCTTGCGGTATTGCATCACTTGTCTTGACAGATTGCAACCACTGTCCTTCGTACATTGACCACAACCTTCGACATACTGGTGATCTTTGCTGTATGTTTTCCGTGTCCTGCTGCACACGCATACTTTGTCAGTCGGTATCTGACAAATTTCTGACAAAGTCCTCAGTGTACTACTTTAGCAGAATCACCATCGTAGAAACCCTTCTTTGCCATCATGGCCGAGACGTACGGCCACATCACACCTCCGACGCCTGTCAATAATATGCGTAACCCGGAATCTATAGTCAGACATTCCACCACCACTCTTCCACAGACACCCATTTCCTCTGCACCATCCCGCCACGCACATGGGGAAAACTCACATGCTAAACAGAAACCTTTCCCTCACTCGGCAGATCTCCTGGGGAACTCCCAAGAGTCATTAGGGAGCGGCTCGGGCAGTGCCATCCCGACAGGGCTCCATCCTAGCGCTGATCGGCATTCTGACAATGAGGAGAATACAGAAATGGGAGATGGCTTCAGGGAGGATCAGAGTCGTTCATCAGGGCGAAACTTGCACCGAGGTAGGAGGCATCTTTACAGGGGAGGTCTGCCTATCACACTTGCCTCCCAGGGCTATACAACACACGACAATCAAGATAGGGATCGCTTGTATGTTACATCCCCACTTAATGTGGACACTTTTACTGACAGAAGCCGCTCTACTGGAACAAGTAGCCGGACCACAGAGCGAAGCTCATTGTCACTTCTGGCCCCGCCGACATCATATCCGGTGCCACTCTCACCACATGCCCCACACTCGCGAAACATACCGCTACCCCCCCCGCAGACCATCCATGCCCTCCCCTATGCCCTCCCCTATGTTGAACCTTCCACTTCGATTGTGGAAAACCATGCGTCAGCTATCACTCTCCAAGTGCTGCGCACCCCAGACAGAGTCACGCATGTGCCAGTGCCAATCCCACCAGTTCATGGAGGTTTGCTTACTTCCAATCAAAATTCTTCCACACACACGGAACATCTGCATGGCATCCCATCGCCCCTCATCGGGATATCTAACGAGTCATCTCCCGGGGGCTTAGAGCGCCGTATCAACAGCATAGGAAATAGGCTTGACCGCATGCGACAGCAGGCATCGCCCTTGCCCTCGTTCTCTCAATGGCCTCGAAGCCGTTCCACAGCTCCACAATCACACGCAAATCCTTCTGTCGACACAGCAAGGTGAGTTTGCTCACTGCTCAAAGGCTTGCCTACCTGGCTGACTGTCCAAATCTAGAACTGCTATATTGCCATGGACAAACCCATCAGAGCCTTCCGTCCCTACTCCACTATCTCCATCTTATTCATCAAGGGATGGTGCAGGAAGGGGCAACAATGTTTTACCCTCCAACCGAGCTTTACAGCGAGAGTCTCATGACTCCGACCAGGGTCCCCCGGGGAGTCTGAACATACCCTCATCCCCAGCACTGTCCCAATCCAGCAACATCACCACTTATGCCTTCCCCAATGAGCATACTGGCCATGGAAGAGAGGACGGTTTGAGACCTGGTATCTATCCTGAGCCTTCCTGCACAGCCTTTTACGGTACCAACAGCGGTACTGGTGTGGGGGGTCGCACATTAAGGCCCAGCCAGGCTCGGGAAAGGTACGCCCATCTACAGCAGGAAAGGCGGCATCTTCCTGCTAGTGCGTCATCTGCTAGTGCGCCATTTACCAGCATATCATCTGTTGGTACCTCATCGGCAGCTTGGCAGACTTCGGATACTCATAGTGTCAATAATCACTCTGGCACATCAACATCATTGGAAGACAGGCTGCACCAGCCACGGCTGGCATCTGCGTCTGGTGATGATGGTTTGCGTGCTGGGCAGGCGCACATCCCGATGGGTCACACAGGGCCTGTGGCAGCTCATGAAGAACCCACATCTATGGCAGGCAGTGGCCATAGAGCCCCTAGACGCGTCGCCACTAGCGGTGAATCATTGACAGTTGTGTGGAACAGGGATGTCAATGTTGCCATTGGGCGAAGGGTCAGCCAACCCATCGCTCCGGCCGCTCTCAGGGCCTCACATGGCAGTGTCCCTGCCCAAAGCACCAATAGACAAGCAGGACTCGGCAGACTAGCCACTACACCATTGTGGGGTGAAGTGGATGACAGCAGGTCCAGTGCACCCACAGGATCATACACCTCTCTATTACTTGTTTCGCTACCTGATTCTATGGTTACTGCTCCTGTAACCCCACCCAATACACAACATGCGCAGTTTAATCCCCACATAACTCGCCTTCGTGCATCACTTCAAGCATCGTCTACTTCTTCGACAGATGGATCGGACACACTTGACCTGATTAATGCGACTGCCGGCATTGAACGTCACAACTCAAGGTCTTCCATCATGGGCCATGCAGGTGGAAGAAGGCACTTGGCAATTCCAATTGAACAGCTCCATTTGACTGTAGGGATGTCCGATATAGAAAGAAATGAGGTCGCAGATCTGGCAGCCATGGGACTGTCACATGTGCCTAAGAGTGTGAGGAGAAATGCAGCAGAGAGTGTTTTGGAACACGTGACTTGGGGCATGTTTGGAGACAGAGAGGGCATGTCAAGGGACGAGTACTGTTCGGTTTGTCATGATGAGGTGGGTTTGCTGTTGGTTCTAGCTGTATATCTGCCATGCTAATTTAGGGATTAAAACAGTACGAGGACACCACAGAGCTCTCTGTTACCCCATGCGAGCACATGTATCATCAAGAATGCTTAAAAGTGAGTGTCTACCGCATAGCAATAAAGCCATGAATAAGACTAATGGCAATGACACTGCGTACTGGTCAGACATGGCTTGACACCCCTAGTGCATCTTCATGCCCTATGTGCCGCCGTGATCTTGCTTTGCTTGCCACACTTATCAACCTTGAACCAAACAGACAGAGACATGTTGTTATGCCCTTGTGGATGTCCAGATCTCGAGTATAAAGAGCCCGCATTGTAGAACAGAGTTCTGTACACTATCATGTCAAATGTGCTGACTGATGTACTTCTAGATGGTGCCATAGTGTGTTGTCTAAAATCAATGTCTGGTCGATCAACATGGGGAAAGGCACACATAACCACACTTGGGACATAAGTATGCATCAGCTAAACTTTGTCGTTCTCATTCTTCATGGTGATTCTAGAGCCGGTGGAGGCGAGTGGCTTTGTCGCCCAAAGGGGGAAGCGCCTCACGGAAAGATCAGAAGAGCTGAAGAGGGATAGATGGTGGGTGTGATGGAGAAGTTCATTGAAGAGGAATTTTCTGGTGGGGTCGTATATCTACGGCACACACCACATTGCATCATCGCTCACACGCCTCATTTTTGCCACATCCATTTACCGTCTGTAGTGGTGGCTTATTGACGGACAATTGCTTACTGATCATCAACTCTGAAGCATCACTTCAACCAGGCTGGCCCCAGATTAGAATTCAATTATCCCATCCTTGATGCCCCCTAGACACTTGGTCCTTTAGCTCTAGCAATCAGTCAAGGGTAAATGGATACTGCTGATGTACACGTAGATTGCTAATGTACACGAAGATTTCAATTACCATGACGTCAATGAAGTGGCGTACTCAGTGTATATGGATCTGATGTGGCTTCCTTTCCACTGAGCATTCTAAACGAGAAAAGAAGAAGATATTATTAAAGAGAAGTTTCCCTCATTCCTGCTATACCTCAGAAACCGTTCACCCCATTTACTTTGGCACATCACGGAGGTCAAATTTAAAATACTACTCTGGACAGATCCAAATGGGCTTCGTCGTCTTGTTAGTGAATCTATGGAAAAGATAAAAGCAAACGGTGGTGCGGAAGATAAGGATCGTGCCCCCCCGCCCTGCCTAGCCGTGATTCCGCCGGCATCAAGGGAGGGGGCGGCACGGTCCTCGAAAGGTGAGCCATGCTGGATGACAGCATGATAAGGGAAAGACGTTATGTAGTGGGAGCCGCAGGAGCACGGCCTGTACTAATTGCATGTGTATCGCCAGTGTCGCCGGCTTCAAAGGGGAAGTGAGGGTAGAGGGGGCTGTATACATAATGCAAGGAGTGTAAAATTAGTGAAAAGGGGAGATAAGGGGCGTTGGTGGAGTGTAGGAGAACTTTAGCTGTTGAACAATCAATCAGCCGCAATGATACGATTGACAGCGAGAAAGATAGATGCCAAGGCTTACGAAGGTCAACGTACGAGTACAAGCAACTGCCCATCTTTGAAGCTGTTGCACTCTGGCCGCTTCCCAGCCTCTTAAGCCTGCCCAGGTAGGTCGCCGGTTATGTCACGGGGGTTCCGTTCTGTTCAAATTCCAGAACCGCTTGAGAATATCTAACTATTATAAACGTGGCATTGCTGCCATGATCGCTCGTGATGCCGAGGGACGAGGGAAAGTACAAGTACGAACTTCCATAAGCATGACCGAATGCACAAAGCCGATGATGTCGTAGCATGTTAAGAGACAGATTTTATCAAGAAGTACTACTTCTTCACTCTTAAAAGGCACAAATGTATCAGATAACCCCCTCTGCCTACTCGCGATACTTGACGCTTGCCCCTGCCGGAGATGTGGGTTCGCTTGCGCTCCAGGTGTGTGTGTGGGGACGCCGCCGGATGTCAGTGGGGGGCGAGACTTCGCGGTCAGTGACGGTGACAGGAGCAACGGCCCAGGGGGGCCATGAGGAGAGGTCATGGGCGGGGAGTGGGGACTCGAAGAGGGGGCCCTGGGCCCCTTGCAGTTGCGACAACAAGCAGTAGAAGGAGCCGAACAGCGACAAAAAGAAGAAATGCGGCAAAAGATGAAGACATCGGCAAGTCGGGCAATGTTTGGCAAAAAGAGAATGCGTCAACGGCGATTCGAACGCCGGCCGACTCCTGACACAACTTAATGGAAGGGAGCCATCCTAACCCCTAGACGATTGACGCCTCACATATTTAAAAGCAATTTGTCTTACCTCCAACCAACACACGATTTCAAAGTGTATACATATACAATAGTTTTAGACCCCCCATATACACAAGGATGCCACTTTTGACACATATGCATAGTCTTTTCGCTTCATACATACATTCATTTCAGGTCTCTTAAGTCACTTCAGCCGGCGTTTCTGCATCTGTCATCACTACATATTTTGAAAATGTGGTTGCGTAGACTAGACTGCAGATGTCACATAAATCATCTCATAGTAATATGAAGGATACTGTTGAAGGAAAGTAGTGAAAGAAGGTGAACAACCAAAGACAGACATCTACTTCCCCAGGCCATGTTTAGCCAATCCAGGCCTATGGGAAAAAGTGAGGATGTACAGTAGAATCATATAATCCTAACAGTGTACTTATATAATCTGGAGTATGGGATTGTGTTGCGCATGCGCCAGTATTTTTGCAACATATTGATTGCACACCGCTCATTCATTCATGTCAGCCGAAACATAAAAGCACCACACCATCTCTGGCTGCCAACTGAGCGGCACCGATCCTGCAACTCAGATGATTCAATCACTTTCATGCATCAGTCCGGCTATTCAATTCCCCCCCGGCATCGCCTGCATTGTATCATTTGACAACACCGAGAGTTTATCCCAGACAGCTTCTCCGTCAAGATAACACCCCTTAAGCCACCTTGTAGGCTCCCCATTTGCCACATTCCTAGCTTCATTGCCAGGAATCTCAGTACCCTGGAGTCCTCCCTTTTCCGCCCTCTCACTGAATGAAGTGCGGGCATGGAGCACTCGCCTGTTGTCAAAGATGACCAAGTCGCCCTCCTCCATTAAAAAGGAGTACCTGTACTCTGGCTGGCCCAGTCTTGCCTCAAATTCAGCAATGTCATTGAACATCTGATGTTCCAGAGAAGCAGCTATGGCCAGCGCAGGTAGTGAAGGCCGCTCAGCAGCAGGGGTAAGGGCGGGTGTTGGACCTCTGAAAGGAGGGCTCCAGTTGACTGCAGAGTGAGGATTGGCAAGGTCAAAATCACGGCTAATGACAGGGTGAGAATGGTGCAGGTAGTGACCGTCATTGTCATAGCGGTAGGGGATATATGTCTGTTGCAGGGCCGTGAACAGAGGTCGAGGGAGATCCTCAGCAACTTTGAATGAGTCAACAAAGTAGGACATGCCTCCTTGGACTCTGTTGCGAAGACAGTGGAGAGCTTGAAAGCGTGGTGGAGATGCGAAATAAAGCAAATCCATGTGCAGTCCCAGGTCAAGGCTGGTGTAGCTGTGTATTCTGTTAGTGAGCCTGCAATGTCCTCATCATGTGCACACTCACGCAACATTTTTGCTCTGCTTCATGCTCTTTACATTCCAGGTCTCGCCATAAAATGTGTTTCTGAGCTCTCCAATCTTTCCCATGACTTCTCTCAACTTGCACTCCACATTACCGGTTGGGTTGGTAGGAACATCCGATATGACCACAAGACCAAATGATTGGAGCCGCTTCAATAGTGGAAGGAGGGAAGTATCGAGGTTGTTGTATGTAAACCTTATATCAGTCTGGGATATGGTGGAGGCATCCCAAGTTTGACGAAGGAAAGGGGATCGGCGTGACCAAGGAGTAGCATCAGTGCCAATCATGGACCTGAGCGTAGGGATATCAAAATGACAGGTGTGTGATTCACTCCATTTCACCAAAAGCCCCGTTGATGATGATCCTTGACTATCATGTCGCTTTTCCAGAGTTATCTGTGTGCCTTTCGCCTCTTGAACAGCCTTTCCAGTCGTAGTATTGAGCTGTCGGGTTGAACTATCCCGGCATGCTGTGCAGGTGCATGAATCGCGCAAGCGGGAGAAGGTGACCACCCCAGTTTTGCCAAACGATGTCAAGGTGAAAAAGTCTGAATACACAGAAATTTCGTCAACAGACGTGATTTTGAAGGTAGCGGCGGGCACAATGTCTGCGGGAGTGGCTGGGGTTTCGATGGTGTCAGGAAGACACATGTCTTTGAGCGGTTCAACGGATCCGCCTTCCGAAATATCATGGCTGCCTGTGTCAAAACTGCTTGCCAAATAGGGACGAGGTAAGAGCGGCACGCGGGGATCCACTGGGCGGCCCGGTGTAGCACGGATGGCAGTGACATCTTGTTCCACGAGAGGGACGCGGCCGTCAACCACAAGGGGATGAGGAGGCGGAGATCGCAGATGATCTTCCAGTAAAGCACCTTGATGTCGCCTTCGCAAAGCTGACAGAACAGGGCGTCGTAAAAGTGGTGAGGCGCGGTTGAGGAGTAGAGGGGGGTAGTGTGGAAACATGAGCCGGGGTAGTTGCGACCACAGAACAGGATGCTGTCCGGGGCTGAACTCTGAAGGAAGGCGAGGGCGAAAAGAGTTGACGATGTACAGTATGATTACCACAATTGTACAGTACGGCACAGTAGTACAACAATAAGTATAAGTATCGCTTGAAACCAGCATCATACCACAACGGCAATCGGCGACTGCTCCCGCCGGCAGTCCGGCTGCCTCGGCTGCTTGGTAGCCGGTGAACCGCAGTGTAATTTGAGTTCCACAACAAAGGTGTAAGTATTATGTATTAACTGGTCATTTTACCCGCTCATGCTGGCTGGCTCGACACAAGCCCCGCGCCCAAAAGCCCATCAACCGTAAGCAATAAGTGTTAATATGTCAAGTCCAATGCAATACATACATACATAAGAAGGAATGGGGACATTATTACTAGCCTCGGATGGTACTGTAATTATGTTTAGGCTTAGGTAGAAGCCACACGGACCCATTAGCCGATGCAATATGAGTGACGAGGAATTTTATTTGATAGCACCGATAGATTGTTACAATACAAGAAACTGTAAAACACTATATACACAACGATGCCGCTTTAAATCAAATCAAATAGCCAATAAGGAATAAGCAAATCAATTACTTAAGTACTCATTATTTAAGCATCTGAACCGCGGAGCGCCTGAGGCACATTATCTCCTACATCCGTCTGCACCAACTTGTTGCGGCAACAAGACGACGCCATAGAAAGTCTTTGTACAATGAAGTGAAGTGTGGCCGTGGGTCCACTGTTGCCGTCCATCATTCCTTGACAACCCAAAGCGGGCCTCTCAGATCCACAGGAGCGCATAAGTAACGTACATAGCCACAGCCTATAGGGCACATCACACTCTGCATTGACCCGAGCTTCCTTCACATCGCCACGGCCGCCCGAAGCCATGCCGATAGCTCAAGATAGACCAGCGGATGAGGACGACCCTCGCACTAGGTAAGCGACGACATAGCCACAGAAGTCATGATGGAATTTTATGACTGTCTTCTCACCATCTGCACCTACATAATTAATTCCAGGTTACTGGCATTCCATACTCTTCTCGACGGATCGAAAGAAGCTGCTGAGAAGCATGTCGATTTGTCCCAACTTCGGCGGCTATGCTCAAGAGGTGAGTGACTCTGGTCAAGCGGGTTATCAAACCATTTTCTGACGCACAGTGGGAACGTAGGCATCCCTGATCACCCCCCTCATTTACGCCCACTCGCATACACACTGCTGTTCGAGATACTTCCGTCTGAGAAATCGCTTTGGAAGCCGGCCTTGCTCAAGCGGAAAGGAGCATATCATGTGAGTCATGTGCGTGCTGAACAATCTGACTGGGGCAGGCATTGGTACAGGCATTTATGGACGAGCTGGAGGACCAATCGGCAAGTAATTCCATATGTGCCTTGAGCACCCTGCGACGTACAACTACATGTCTAATGCCGGTGTACACTCTTTCATTATTAGGCCACGTCTAGTAGCCGCTTTGATCCTCTGCTGAGCAACATCTCACGGGACACTGAAAAACTCAAGTCCTCATTTTGGCAACGTTTCACCAGGCCGCGTAGATCATCCCCATTTCGCGCCCTTTCTCAGGAAGACATTGCTCAAGATGTAGATAGCCCAGCATCGAAATCCCAACACTCATTGGATGAAGATAGCGACTCTGATGAAGAGGAGTTGTCAAAGCCAATCCTGTCCAGGCGGGCGATTTTCAAGAGGTTGGATGTGCACAACACTGCCAAACACCGGGGTTGGCCAAAGAAGGCACCTTCGGACTTGGATGAGGACTTATCCAGCCCCTCACCCTCAGACTCAGGAATGCTCTCTCCAAAAATCACACTGTCAACGGAAGCCCCATCATCTATTCTATCACGCCTTGACACGGTAAGGCCCCCACCTCTTGATACACATGCTTTACAAGAACCGGCAGATGCCACCTCGTCTCCTATCCTCCTGCTGTCTCCAAAACCACTGCTACTCAGCAGCGCCACTGGTGAATTCCCATCGCCCATGTCTGGGGCACTCTTTAGACCTGAAACTCACTTGGAGGCATTGATTCGTCTACTATATGTCTTTTGTCTTGCCAATCCACAATGGCAATATAGATCTTCTCTCATTGACATTGCAGCATATCTGTATCTTATCTTTGCCGGCGGCATAGCCTACAGCCTTCGTGATGCGGAAGAACAAGTCTACTGGATGTTGGCTGCCATGTTTAAAGATATAAACACTATTTTAAATGAGACAGGTGTAGACATTGTGCTTTTGAAATATGAAAAGCGTTTGCGCTGGTTCAACACATCACTATACTCCATTTTGCAGGAAAACAACATCGTGCCAACTCTCTATGGTTACCGCTGGTTTACAGCCATGTTCACAAACGACATCTCATTATCCAGCTTGACATTATTATGGGACTGCATAATGTCAGAAGAACTATCAAATGAGTCTAGACAGCCAAAGGTGGATCTCTTGATTGACATCGCTGTTGCCATGGTACTTCTTGTAAAGGGCTATTTGTTAAACAGATCAACTGTGAAACGGCGCACACTACGCACCACCAGCCTTTGGGACGAGGTAGAGGATGATCTTGAGAGGCCAGAGGAAAGTAAAGATGAACTGTTTTTGCGTTCTATCAACCTGCTCCGGCACTACCCTCTTCAGAAGGTTGGGGGGATTCATGTGTTAGCTGTTGAGGCACATGCCTTGAAAGATGCGCGTCTGACAGCTGTGTCAGAAGGAAATGACCCAGATTATCATGTGTTGCCTACAGTGCAAGCTGCCATACCAGCCAATCAGCAAGCATCAAATCATGCTTCTTGGGGCAAGGCTCTTGGATCTTTATGGTCTGCAGTCACATCAGCCACGGCATCCAAAATGACAATTGCATCCTCTGGACCGGTCACCTCGCAAAGGAACCTTGTTCTTGTGGCAGAGCATGCCACATCCAACCGCTGTGCTCGGAGCAATAGCAATACATCTGTGACTAGTAACGGTATTTCCTCTATACAAGAGCGCCTTGCATACCTCGCAAGCAATTTCCATGGTCTTGCAAGCCCGGATCCGACCACACCTCACACTCCTTCCCTCCCTCGGCCGCTTTTGCTATCAAGTCTACCTCGGCGAGAGAGTTTTCCGAAATCCAGGAGGGGCTCCTCATCCAGTTCTAGGAAAGAATGCAGCCCAGACCTTGGATCATCACCTAGAAAGACACCACCTGTTGAGAGTCAACTCAGCCCGTTATTAGCGCGTGGGAGTCCACCAAGAGGAGAAAGCGGAGGGCTGCATCTGCTTGGAAACCGCCACAGATCATCACTGGGGGTGGAGTCATCATGGGGGGAAGATATACATCGGCGCTTGGAATTTGAGGACACAACCAGCACCAACGAGGTGCTTAAGACAGTACGTTCAGACAGCAGATAGAGGATAAGAAGCTTTTATTATGAGGTCACCCGTAGATCTGGGATCACTTGTCCGTAGAAGAGTAGCTACAGTAGTACATCTGTTGTCCATGAATCCCTGACTGGGCCGCTTGATTACCGCTTAGCAATTTTTCCAATAGTTGGCGACAAAGTTTTACAGCACCTTCAGCGTAGAAAAAAAGGAAATCAAAATAAAATCAAGAACAACAACAACAAAGTAAACAGTGCCTCTTCAAACACCTCTTCAAATGCCTCTTCAAAGCACCGTAGTTTGTTTATTCATAACAAACCATGAGCAAGCACATCGTATGATCGTACCAAATGTAGGTGTCGATCAAAGAAGACATCATTGTGTGCATTCCTATAGTCCAAGTCCGTAACTTTTAAGTGCATACCAAGTCGTAATCATCATTTTGTCGTTATAAGTCAAGGTATATACTGTGCTGTCCTCTCCACCACCTAATCCGCCTTGAGGTGCCCAACAACACCGCGCTGAGGCTGTCCATCTACTTCACGACTCTCCAAACCAGTCGCGTTGATGTCCCCTCCACCAGTGATCTCTCCAGTGATTCCTCCGGTGCCCTCCCTAGTGCCATCTGCAGACGGAACAGCAGTAGGCACACTAAATGAACCTGAGACTTTCGGAGGTTCTGGCTCAGCCTGCAACCCCTCTGGCCGCAACGACAAGTCTCCACCGCGAATGACAGACATCATGAAGTTCAGAAATCGCTGTCCATACGAGACAGGCTCGATGCACGATATCATCCGCTATTCATTCTTATAAATCAGCAATGTACAGGATCCAATTCTCGGTCCACTTACACGATCCTCTGTCATGCTTTTCCAAAGATGCTCCACCTTCTTCAAAGTGTTGTACGGTGTACAGATGTCGATGACTCCCAGATAGTAGATTGTATCTAGATCATTGTTGTATGAGTCTGTGGCACGTAGTCCACCCTCGTCCTGGTAGAACAGAAAGTGGCGGCGATCTGCTGAGTCCTCCGATGGCAGCTGCGACGTTATGTCAAGAGCTTTGGGGTCAGAGCGACGGACCGCCTTCCGGATGTTGGACGCCTCCGAAGGACCCTTGATGGTAGAGGGTTTACGCCGAGCAGATGACACTTCAGGCTACGCAGAGTGTAAGCAAGGAATCATGAAGGCAATTGTGAATGGTACTCACGTGAAACATTGTCAACTGGTTGGACCTCAGATTGTCACGATTACCCCTTTCCATATTGTGAATTCCCACAAGCAGTGAGTAATCCATGACCCTGATTTTTTTCAAGAACTCCATGTCCCGACGCAGCTGCTCAATCAGCAGGGCGCTCTTCTCTGGACCAAGCTCCAACTCTCGCCGCCGCTTCACCCAGTTTCTGTCTTTCAGTACCGCCCTAGGGTTTGTTGCAGCTTTTTCTTCCGGGTATTCACGTCCGAAGGCTGAACCCTTGAGATCATATGTCTCGTGAATATCTCTGTGTGGTGGGAAGAGATTGTTCATTATCACAAAATGAATTTTCGGGCCGCGAGGGAGTTTGACCCGGTGCAGCCCGTAGAAACGAGAGATCAGGGTGTGCGGGTTTTCTTTGATGTGCTTGTGGTAATCTTTTAGAATGGAGCGCAAAAATTTGTGTTCCGAATGGGATATGGTTTTGATGATGAAACGATAATCTCGCGAGAAGTAGAAGAAACTGCCAGATTTCCCAGGAGAACCAAGTTCCGAGAGGATGTATTTAGCAGTGAGAGACAGGAGGTAGTCGGCAGGGTCGAGGTGAAAGTGCTCGTCTCGAAGCTCTCGAAAAACCCAGGGGGCATAATCTTTGAACTTGAAATCATATTTGGCGGAGGGTGTGAGTTCGTTACCAACACTGAATTGTCAGCTGAATACATTAATGTGTCAAACTCACATGTCGAAAGAAAACTTGTGTCGCGCAAGATAGTCATCTTCGGTCAACGGCCGTTTTATCTTGGCTTGACAGCGTGACACCTGCGTATTGATCAGCGCATGTCATCATCACAGTGGGAAACTTACTCCAATTCGAATACCAGTGAGCATGTTATACATCAACACATAGTTGACATGGTCTTCCCCTATTAGATTGCCAACTAGCACCTTCGTTTCCTGGGGGGTGTTTTCCCTCTCCTTGGCTGCTGCCGCCCCTTCTTCCACAGGCGGAGCCCTCTCAGCCGTAACATCGGCGTCGCTGGTGGCGCTCGCCTTCTTGTTCCGTCTTTCAGACCTCTCAATCCTCTCCCGGCGTATGTTCTCCTCTTGTGCCAATATTGCGAAGTCAAGAGCCTCCCCTTCCAGCCCCGTAGGTACTGGAGTTGAAAAACGAGGGGAGGGGGAAACGGCGAAGAGGGAGTGTGAATGTGTGAGAGGGGAGCGAGGGGCCGATGGGGGTGCAGTAGGCGATGGATTTGTACTGCGGCGATGGGTTTGTGCGACAGGCGCAAGCAGGTTTCCCGCGCTATCACCACACTCGAGCTCTTGATCGGCGTTGACCGGCACGGGAGGCAAGTCCTTTCCCTTGCCAACGCCGCTGTCGGCATCCCGCTGAGGAGCCAGCCGCCCACTGCGAACCAGTGTGAGAGACCCCGCTCGACTGGATGTAGAGCTACTCGAGACACGTCGGCTGGTTGGCAGAGGGGGCGCGAGGGCACTGGAGGGCAATTCGAGGGGCTCCGCCGTGATCCTGGTTGCGATGGCTAGCTTGTGCCCCTCCTGAACGTTGTTGAAGTGAGGGGCAGGCGTCAAGTCGTCAGTCATATCGGACATGACGACAGAGCCATTCATGCCGTCATCACTCAAAGGAGGACTCGGCGGCGGACCCTGCATGACCACAGAGGCAGGAGCGATCCGTGTTTCCGAGCGAGCCGAAGATCCGGGGTTGCTGTTGTCTCGCTTGAAGACGCTGCTGACTTTTTTCAAAAGGCCCCGACGACCAGCAGAATCAGGCTGATGTGGCTTGACTTCAACGCCGCTATCAGTCACGCGCGTGATGTGGACAGGAGGGGCACCGGTCTCAGGATCATGCGCGTCTGCGATAGCTTGAAGATGTGATGGTAGAGGGGGGAGTGGGGACGAGGAGTTGGGGTGAGATATAAGGTGGAAAGGGTTTATGCGGGGGGAAGGTTTTCCTGTGCATTACTTAGCCATGCACTGCGTATGTGGCGTCACTCACCTATCCCGACGGCATCGATCTCGTTGTCGCTGAGCTCGGCGTTGCGGGCACCGGTAGGATTGTCAGGCAATGCCCGGTTTGTAGAAGCGCTTTTCGACCGTTCTTCTTGCGGGCTACGGTGGAGACTGTCAAACCCAGCAAGGGGCTGGGAGAGACGATGACCGTACGATGTCACTTCGGCCATGAGGGCCAGGAGGGGAGGGGCGGAAAGAGCGTGCGGTGGTCGGTTGTGTTGTGTTGTAAGGGATGAGTATGTGGATGAGGTCCTGATCGGCGAAGACGCGCGGATGAGGTGGGCACGAGTTAGCCGGGTGGCGAGGAAGTGGCGGAGGGGGGAGCCGCCTTAGGGGGGTCGGGGGCTGGTATGCAGATTGCTGATATGAGAGTGAAGGTCACAAGAGCAGAAGTCAACAGCAGAAGCGCGCACCACTCCACTCGTCCAGGTGTTTGCGGGCATTGCGGCATCCCGCAGCTGTGAACGGCGCCCGCCGCTGTCTACATAGCCCGCCGGCCTCCGCCCTCCGTGCGGCGTGCGCTGGGTCTGGCCGTCTGGCTGGGTCTCGCTTGCATCCGTCATGACAAACCTTCTTGCCTTCGTTCTTGTCTTACTATGCACCAGGAGTTATTGACTCTTCTCCGCGCCATTCACGCAAAGCCGCCACTGTCAGATACCCTTCTCCAGAGCCATCCATCCCCCACGGCTTTCCTCACCGGCATGCCGCCGTTCCCTCCAATCACCCCCCGCATCGCTCATCTTAGACAAAAATCGATCCTTGAATTATCGGGTCCAGACGCCCCCAAGTTTCTGAAAGGTCTGAGCTGCAAGGATGTCGAACCCATCGGCGGAGGATACAGCGGCTTTTTAAATGCCTCGGGCAGAGTTCTACACACGGCATTTATATTCCCTGGTCCGAACTCGTCATATCTCATCACGCACGAGTCCCCAGCAGACCATCCGGCGCCTTTGAACACTCTCCTCCCACCTTTTCGGCTTCGGTCAAAAGTGAGGATCCGAGATGTAACAGAACAGTGGGATGCGTGGTCTGCCTGGGGCGACAGTCTGGAAGACACCCTTCGCCCGACGAGAACGTGGAAGATAGGCAGTGGCGGGGCCGCAGAGAGCCACTGGTCGTGGGACGGGGGTGTGAGAGATGTGGGAACGAGCAAGGACGAAAGAGGGTGCTGGGACTTGCGGGCTGGGTGGTATAACATGGGAAGGCAGCTGGTTGTACCAAAGGGAACCAAACGTGAGTGGAATATAACATTCCTTGAGCTGACATCTAGCAACATTGGCTTCGTCGCATGATCAAGCATCCGCAGAGGACTACAGGATCCATCGGACTCTTCTTGGAGTCCCGGAAGGCCCAGCAGAAATTCTACCAGGCAGTGCCTTGCCTTTAGAAAGTTGCATGGACATCCACGGAGGAGGTGAGTCAGTGTCGTACACGACTTCAGCTGACACTGTATAGTCGACTTCAGGAAGGGGTGCTACCTTGGACAGGAGCTCACCGTCCGCACTTACCATACTGGGGCCACACGAAAACGCATTTTACCTATTCGATTGTTCTCTCTTGAAGGTGTGGCACCACTGGCGGAATTGATCTCCAGTTCTGAATCATTATCCGAGGCTGGCAGTGACCTGCTTGACATCACATACTACCCTCCCGCGTCCTCCGCCACACAAAAACCGCGGTCAGCTGGCCGGGTGCTGTCATTGCACAACTCTATGGGCCTCGCCTTGGTCCGCCTTGAAATGGTCGAGCGGTGTTGGTGGTCGGGCGCGGATGTATTGGCATTGTCAGCCAAAGACTGGCTCGCTGGGGGGACGGGGAAAATGGTCGCTCGGATGAACGGTCAAGAGTGGGGGGTGTATGTGGACAGAGGGGAAGCGTATTCAGCAGCGGCGAAATACATGTCATCATCATAGATCGTCGAAAAAAGTGTTATCTGTCTCTGTTGGTGGCTTGCTCAAGTTACACATCCCGCTCTGTGATTTTTTAGACTTCGCCTTCTCAGGTTCATCATCAGATGACTCCACTTCTTCATCCACCTCCATCTCTTCGTCGTCGCTTTCCTCAAAGAGGTTCTGGATGTCGGTGAGTTTGAGGCATTCATCATGGCTGACACTGCCAAGCCATTTCCCTTGCCAATCTACCTTGATCCTTTCAATAGGATACTCCTCGTGAGTCGCAATGACACCCACTGTCAGACAATGACACTTGTCAGTACAATGCCAAGGTTGGATACGGCCTCTTCAACTAACAGAATTTGTGGGGCAGGATTTGGATGACACGGATCATCCCGTCTTCCGAGCCCGTAGCAATGATGTCTGGAGTAAGAGCCGCAATTGCGTCGATAGACGCAGGGTGGCCAGGTATCCGATCGACGCCTAAGAGCTGAAAGTCAACGGAGCTTCAACATAGATTCGGCAAGATACCCACAGTCTCCCCATCCGGCCTTTCTGTTCCACAACGACAAGATACCGAGCCCAGAGCCAACAATCGCTTTCGAGCCGCCTTTCATGGGCACGATCGACAAAAGCTCATCGTCCTGGTCATCTGACACAGACAACGGAGACGCTTTATTCGATCGAATGTCAATAACAGACAAGTGGCCGTCGCCCCTACAAATGACGATTAGCAGACGGCCGCTTTGTTGTCAAAGGATTCCAAAGACGCTCACGATGTTGTGACAAGCTGCCGCTTGTCTTCAAAATATGTGAAATCTGATATGTAATCAAAATGCTGGGAGTAACTTCTCAGCGCCTCGGGCTGCCGATGGTCCCACAGCTGTCGAAGAGCACAATGATATACGGCACGTCAATTGCCGTTACTGATATTGTGAGCGTAACGCACTTTTATCACTCCGTCGTCATCCCCCGAGGCAACCAGATTGGCGTTCACGCAGAAAACACGGTTGATAGGCGATCTTGAAAGTATTAGCGCCGTACATTGCATATATAACTCACTCGTGCCCGTCCAAATACTCATGCAAAACTCTACCGTCCTGTGAGGCCATGCGACTGCCTCGATTAGCTTTGCTGTGTGTCTGAGCGACTTACAAGAGGTTTCCGCTCTTCCCACCCATCCACAGATGGCAACCATCTTCTTCCACATCGATCGTTCGTGCAGTCCGCTTGGTTGGCCGTACGCTCCATGAAGAAGATGCCTCGCCCGTTTCCTCGTCGTATCTCCATCCGTTGACTTGGCCAGTGAGCAAAGAGGCGTACACAACAGATTCCCTCGGGTGGAACGCCAGATCAAAAGGCTGGACAAGTCAAATCAGTGACCCACGACACATACTCGGATGTCATCTCGCCCTACCTGGTTTCTCAGCTTGATGTCGGGCATCGCTGACCTTATTTTACGACCGAGTAAATTTGAGTCTTCACATGTGTCATGACTACTGAAATTCTTGACCAGAATTGTCTGTAAGTCCGGGCTCCAGGAACCAGGAACATATTAAGTACTACTTATGAATGCATGCATAGGAAATATTTAAATTTAACAGGATGTCCGCACTGCCGCACTGGGCACTGCTGCTATGTACTTACGTGTAGTTACAGGGTCACGTAACAGTACTCAGTACATTCTAACTTGTAATACCTACTGTGCATTGCCAACCTCGTGTGAGCAGCGTCACCTTATCATCCATCTATTTCTTGGTGCTATTCACACAGCAACAACTTTCACCGCCGCTGCTCCTCTTTAACATGGATGCTCTGCGCGTAGCGAGGGTAGACAACATCGCTTTTCAGTATCTGCTGCCCCCTTCTTCCCCTGATGGCAAGCCTACCCATCAACGGCTCACAGGCGACATCCATCTCACTCCCCATCACCTCATCTTTTCTCAAACGGCATCGTCAACCGACACTACTGAAATATGGATCCCGTATCCTACTATCACTCTCTTGACTCGCCTTCCTCAAGACATACATGGACTATACCCTTTACAAGTTGAAACGAAGACTTTTGAAAGCTATACCATACTGTTCACCAGAGATAGAGACGGCGGAGCAGAAGATGTCTGGCAAAGCGTGAAGGACTGTGCTCTGAAAAGTAAGTCCAATGTGCGAGACGTCCACTGCTGACCACCACAGCATCTGTTGACCAGCTGCATGCCTTCTTCTATCGTCCTGCGAGACGAAGCTCTGCGGGGTGGGGAGTCTATAACCCGCGGGCTGAGTTTGCGAGGCAAGGGCTCGGCACGAGAACCAAGGCCTGGCGATTCACCGATGTCAATAAGGACTATTCATTTTCGCCAACATACCCGAGCAAAATTGTGGTACCAAGCAGAATCAGCGACTCTACCTTATTGTATGCGGGCAAATACAGAAGCAAGGGCCGGATACCAGCATTGACTTATCTGCATTGGGCCAACAGTGTGAGTGCATGCGTATGACCCGATACATACAATATTAACTCACGAGTTTGCAGGCTTCCATTACCCGATCTTCCCAGCCAATGGTGGGCATAAAGAATTCTCGCTCTTCGCAAGATGAACGCCTGGTAGAGTGCGTATTCACATCGCACTTATTTCTTGACACAGCATATGCATCCACAACAGCATTTGGGGCTACATCAACAAACATGATTATCGATGCTCGCCCTACTGCCAATGCTATGGCTAATGTCGCCATGGGAGCTGGCACAGAGAACATGGAAAACTACAAGCTTGCCAAAAAGGTTTATCTTGGCATCGATAACATCCATGTCATGCGGAATTCTCTCAAAGCCATAGGGGAAGTGGTGCATGATGCAAACAGCAGGTTGGTACCACTTGATCGCGGCCTCCTGCGTAAAAGTAATTGGCTCCGTCACATCTCTGCCATACTAGATGGCGCACTCATCATCGTCCGCAATGTACACCTGAATGCCTCACATGTTCTCATACACTGCTCTGATGGCTGGGACCGTACAGCACAACTCAGCGCTATCGCTCAGATAGCGTTGGATCCTTACTATCGTACCCTTGAAGGTTTCAGAGTGCTGGTGGAAAAGGACTGGTTGTCATTTGGCCACAAATTTCTTGATCGCTCTGGACACTTATCATCAGAGAAATACTTCATGGCCACTGAGGCTGAAGATGAACTTGAGGACGAAACCGGAGGAGCTCATAGAGCGGCACAAGCTTTTTTCGCCTCAGTGCAGAAGCAATTTTCTGGCTCATCTCATCTCAAGGAGGTATCTCCTGTGTTTCACCAATTCCTAGACTGTGTGCGGCAGCTACAGAGGCAGTATCCAAATCGCTTCCAGTTCAATGAAAAATATTTATTGGACATCTACCAGCATATCTACTCCTGTCAGTTTGGGACATTTTTGTTCAACAATGAGCAGGTGCGCTCCACTGCCCACAACGGCTCATTTTACATGGAACAAACAACATCCATCTGGGATCACTTCAGTGCCCCAGAATTGCAGGGAGCACATGTCAACCGATCATATGATCCATCATTTGATGATCCGGAAGCTCGCTTTCCAACTTCTGACCAAGGTGTCCTTCTTTTCGATCCCAAGGATGTCAAATTTTGGTTTAGGCTCTTCAAAAGGGGTGATGAAGAAATGAATGGGTCACCTGCAGCTTTGGCAGTCCCACAAGAGAGTGAGATTCCTGCAGCATATCATAATGTACAAACAAGCGATGTTGCCAAAGCGGAAGGACCCCACCATCGTGCTTTCCCAAAGCAACAAAGCGCCCTGCCACCATCTTTGCCATCTGTGGACATGTCACCCAATCAGGCTAAAGCATGGAATTGGTCCCACTTATCAGGAGGCGCCTTCAGTGCAGTGCAATCAGCGGCAAGAGAAATACGGAATATATCCCAAGATGCTCTGGCACAATTGAAAGCAGAAGCTGGCGAGTTGGAGAGTGATAATTGGAGGCAGGATTCCAGGGGGCGTCATAGTGAGAGCAGGGTGCAAAGTACAGATGAAAGAGGACAGACAAGCGCCATCGAAAGCAGGATACAAGTATTGCATACCCAGGTGCTGGGAGTGCCCAATTCAAGTGAATGCTCAGAGCCCAATCCATGGGACAGCACTCCGGCATCAGCTACTGCACAGACTGGCAACAACCCCTGGGTGGTCAGCAGTGGCACCAGTGCCAGGAAAGATGATACAGGACCCTCTCTATCGAAGCTCAGCCTTGTTGACAAATTAAACACACCACCTTCTCCAAGAGTGGTGGCTCAAGACACAGCAGTAGCTGGGGAGAAAAAAGCCTGGGATCCGCTGGGTGTATTGTAATGCATATGAATGTCTTTTACAAATCCCGTACACTCTTCTCTGGTTGCTGTACCACTACATCCAAGCCCCTCGATAGCCTCTTCCATGTCTCCACTAATGCCATTTCCGCATTTCTATCTAAGTTCAGTTCTATTGCAACCGCATGAGTGTCCAGAGGCCTGTTGCTAACATAATCATCCCCGCACTGGTTGCCTCTTGTAACTGATCCCTCTTCATGAGGTGCAAAGATGTTCTTCTTGAAAGGCGGACTGCGCCACTCCATGGCGTGTTTCACTAGGGACAGCAGATGTGATGTGCTTTCCATTGGCACATGTGTGCTGCTGAGTAGTAAACTTTGCAGTGAGAAGGAAAGTCGGCAGAGGATAGGATACTGAAGACCACATGTAGCTATGGCCATGAGCAAAGGGGCCAATGACTCTGTGGTATAGGTCACAGTCAGCAAATGTGTGTAGAGGCAGGGGCCTCCTACAGTCTCTAGCTGGAGAGAGAACCAGCGGCTTACCTTGGTGGTGTTTGCCAAAAACCAACGCGTCGGCTGCACATGCTGACGTTCCTACAAACTGCCCCTTCCACTTACATTTTCAGGATCAGTCCATGATCCGACACTGCCAATCTCTGTTGATGCTCACCAATGAGCCGCTTTGCTTAGCAAGGGATATCGCTGTAGGTATGTCACCACAGGCGATGGCGGATTGAAGACCAACATCCATCAATTCTCGGCTGAGTCCACCGAGACTCCGTGATTCTGTGGATGGTTCAAACAGAGAATGAATCAACTGTAGACAAGCACTGTGCTCCAGAGGGTTGTCGCTGTTGAACCAGGAGAGCGCAGCGGATTCTACAGATGTCAGCCACTAGATCGCCCCACGATGACTTACCCAACTTCTGTCTTTCGGCTTTGGTAACACTGGTGTTTTCTCGGGCAAAGGGTGGAATGCTAGCCTGAAAGTAAAGACCACCACAGACAATTAACACGTGGTATGAGATAATCAATGTACTTCAATTGTTAGTGCAGAGGGAAAATCTCACATTTCGCTCCGTGTACGCATGCTCTGCCTTGTATTCTGATTTAGACCGTTCGATTGCAGCTGCAATGCGCTGCTGGCGGAGGGTTGCTTTAGTTTTGTCTGTCGACATTTCTCGGCCCGGTGTCACAGCACTCTCATCTTCCACTGCAATGGAATAGTAATCTGAGGTTTCTGCGACCATTCCAGGGGTCATGGCGGACAGATCAAAGTAATATAATGTCAACTTGTATCACTTTTGGTAAATGTAACGCACAGTGACCTCAAACGTCGCTCAAATCTCAATAATGTAATAATGCTTAAACGACTGAAGGTTGCTCAGAGTAGAACGTCACCACCGTCCATAGAAACCAGCTATGCCACGTCATTAAATGGGTAAGTACATGCGGATACAGCAGAAGCGGGAATCGCCGCTCACCGCCGGCGCGCCGGGGCTTCTTGTGTCGAGCCTCGAGCCTACATAGCCTACCTAGCCAGCCTCCTTGCGTTTCATATTGTGACTTGTGCCCCTTGTTTGGCTTGCCGTCGTTACCTACCATTCAACAATTACTTGACTACTCCACTTTCCTTCGTACATTTCAACGCTTAGTATCTACACCGCGGCTTTCATCTATAGAGGCCCCCTCCCGCTCCCCCAGCAATTGGATACCCGACCACGCAACTTAAAGCTGGCCACGCAGCCCACTTAGCTCATATGGCGACCGCGCCAGTCCAATCAGCTGGATCATCAAACACCTCGGCTCTAGATCCCATCACATACCCAGCACATCTTGCTCACACGCACCCTGCCCTACAGACCTCATCGTCCTCGCGAGCCATACCAAAGCAGCATGACGCCGTCGTCACTGGCCGTGTAGATGTTGTCGTCACCAATGGAAACACCATGGACAAACGCAAGGATTCTATATCCCAAGGCGACATCACGCTCAGACAGCCACTTGTGACAACAAGGAGCCATGAAGCATCTGAGGTGGGAGGCGAGCCAGATGTGCCTGCAGAAGAGACCGCGCCAAGGCGTCGTCGGGCAGGAACTCGCTCCGATCGGCCTCAGATCGTTGACACAGACCGCAATGGCAGAGGCGGGCGATCGGGTTCAAAGCCTACCAGGCCCGAGACCATAGAGCTGTTGCTACCCTCTTCTCGGGGTGTTGGTCGTGCGCCGGCGTCTTCCATGTACTTCTCCCCCGTACCTGGCCATGGTCGCCCACCCAACCAAGCATTGCGAGCGCACACGGGCACTTTGGTCGGTGAGCGGATATGGGTTATAGGCGGGGTTGATAAACAGAGCTGTTGGAGAGGGGTTGCATGGTTCGACACGGAGACGATGATGTGGAGCACAATCGATACACAGGGAGAAAAGTTTCCCCCACTGCGTGCCCATACTACGACATTGGTGGGAAACAAGCTGTACATCTTTGGCGGCGGAGACGGCCCGTCGTACAGCAACGAGGTTTGGACCTTGGACACTGGTAAGTTGATCCAGTCATATCACAGCGCTGACACAATGCGTCAGTCACTCATAGATTTGCGAGGCCCGTGTTCAAGTTCTCAAGCATGCCAATCCCTCCTCCACGGCGGGCACACACCACCGTGCTGTACCAAAACTTCCTGGTGGTTTTTGGTGGCGGGAACGGGCAAGCTGCGCTGAATGACGTGTGGGCACTTGACATATCTGATCACAACAATCTCTCGTGGCAAGAATGGAAGACCAAGGGTGATGTCCCCCAAAAAAAAGGCTACCACACAGCCAACCTGATTGGCGATAAGATGGTTGTATTTGGAGGCAGTGATGGCCATGCAAGTTTTGCAGATGTTCATGTTCTCAATTTGAGTGAGTTGGAATCGTTGGAATCTAGGGCGCCTTAAACACCGTAATAGTATACCGCAGCAGTGCTGATGTCGCGGTGTCCCAACAGAGACACGAGTCTGGACACTTGTCAACACTGACATCAAGCACAACCGTCTTTCCCACACCTCGACACAGGTTGGCTCGTACTTGTTTGTCCTGGGCGGCCACAATGGTCAGACATATGCGCAAGATGTGTTACTCTTGAATCTCGGTAAGCAAAGGGGGCCCAGATCTTGCACTACACATGCTAACCCCCCTTCCCAAGTGACTCTCCAATGGGAATCAAAGCAGCCAAGAGGGGTTACACCCCCGGGTCGAGGGTATCATGTGGCATTGCTGTATGATGCTCGAATATTCATCTCTGGCGGATACAATGGTGACAGTGTCTTTGATGATCTTTGGGCCCTGGACCTTAGTGCCGGGGCATATCTTCCGCAAGTGGTATGTCTCTTGATTCAGCTGTCTATGCTTGAAACATACAAAGGCTGATGCTGGGAATGATAGACCACTTTTGAAGTTGATGAAACATCTGAGCAAACCAGGAAATCTATGACAGACTTAGGCGCTTTCTAGGAGGACATCAGAGCGATGTCTTGATGTGTTCACCCACTGGCTCATGTGGAAATTGTCCCAAGATGGGGGGGGGTAGGGGGGGGGGGGTAGGCGGGGGCAAAATCAGGGCAAGGTGTTGCCAAGTAAGGAAGTGGTCTGCTGAAGTTTCAAGCAAACACATATACCCTGCATGATGACTATACCATGAAATATGTAATAATCCAACAATCAGTTACAGTGGTGATGGACAGTCAGGGGCTTCAGTATAACGGGCTAGCCTAGAACTCCAGATGCACTGATACAAATAGTAATCGATTGATTAGTAGTCTGACATGGCCCAGAAGAAATTTGCCTGTCTTTCTCTGCTGACAAATGAAATCAAGTAATCCACCTTCTGCATTATGTACTTGTATATGTATACCACCCTGGAAAAAAGACTGGAACAGCATGAGGCCCAACCTTCAATGCTTACCTGGGTGTTGTTGTTGCCCTCCATGCTATGGTGCTATCTTATCCTCTTCTTGCATAGTACACTGAAACTGGACCTACAGGATCCCTCCCTTGGCAAGCCAGTCTGAGTTCCATTTCTAAATCATACTGTTGAATCACTGCATAACACATTACACATCATATTTGCCTTCCCTAGTGCTTACGGTCTTTCTGATCCCAATAAACTTTCAAGTCTTCAACTGGTCTCCTGTTTTTTTTTTTTTTTTTTTTTTTTTTTCCTTTTTTTTTTTTCCTGTTCAATTACGTTCAATGCATCTTCTCTTCCATCTCTGACCACAAGATTATAATTTTGCCATATCTTTGATACTTGACATCCATAGGAACGCACCAGCTTCACCATAACAGCTGTACATGCATTGTGAACACTAGCTATGCCTTGTCTTCTACTGTGTTTACCTTTACTTGTTGTTCTTCTTTGGATGTGGCGACTTACTTCCAACCATCTGTCTATCTAATGCACCCACAACTCCACAAAACTCCCTCACTCTGCAGGGATATCCTATGTTATTTAGAACATGTACATGTACAGGGGTCTGCTAACATCGTACCAAAAACAAAAAACAAGTTGAAAGGTATTAGCTAGCTGTAATCTCGCAAGACTATTGAAAGTTGCCAGATTGGGGTCATTATTGAGCATCTTTCTGATTCACCAGAGCTGGCCTCTGAGTCATCCATAGCTCTCCGCTTGGTCTGGACCGCTGGCAGTACTTTATAGTTTGGACTATTCAATAGCTTTGGGCATGTCTTGCAAATTTATGAAGCAGTGAAGGGGAAGGGGAAGGAAAAACAACAGATGCAACAAAGAAGTAAATATAGCTTCTCTGAGACTCTCACCCACACCCACATGTACTATGCACTTATCCCGTTATGACTGGTCCTAAGGGAGTAGAGCCAAATGCTAGTGGACAATAGGTGATCACATGGCTATGTACTTTTAGCTGTCAGATGATCAACATGGATACACACAGGTGTATCCCATGGGTGCGAACGACGAGCAAGCTTATGAGGTTTTGCTTGAGCTACTCTATAAGTCAGGAGAACAATTATCAAGCAACATATGATAATTCATCGATGAGGGACTGGATGGAGGTCGCGCAGCGAGCTCCTTATATATGTCTTCGTCCAGTCCTGCTGACTAATCTTTCCAATACCTGCTCAGGGTAAAGACGTATGAGCTGACTAATCTATGGGAATGCTGACAAAGCTGTGGGAAAGATTATCAATCCATGGGAAGAATACAGTGCACTTGTGTAGCTGTTCTAGAGCAGTGTCTCTAGAGCTGAATGGTGAAAGCGACGCGCGCGCACATTGTGATAACAACTCTCCAATTACTTGTGATATGCTGGAGTCTCATAGCTTAGGATCAAGCGACAATGAACTCAGAAGCACCAGTGCTTTGGTCTAAGGGTTCAGCTACTGGTGAGCAGACAGCTAGAGTCCCCAAACCAGTGGCAATCACGCTCAGTCTTGAGTGGAATGAGAAATTTCCCAAAGGCCAAAGGGCACCTGATAAGGTCTGAGGCTTGGTATCAAATGGGGAGGGAACTGGTCAATTGGAATCAAATGGGGAGAAAACTGGTCAAGTGTGAGTGATAAGTGAGTGATAAGTGAGTGATAGTGAGTGATGCAGTTGGGGGATTATTGAAGGAAAGAGCGGTCCTGCTATCCCTTTCAGGCCAATGTTTCCAGGGTTGCTGGAAAGTACAAGATGTATAAAGTGTCACTTCTTTCGGGGCACATTAGAGAAACAAAAGGGCAAGATTGGACGGGATTTGGAGACACCATGGTCTCATACAACACAAGTCAAGAAACTCTAGATAGGATCTATGGGCAAAAATATGTGGACAAAGATCAAAGATCATTGGACAAACATCATTGAGGTGGTGTGTCAGGATCCTACTCAGAGGTACTTTGACTCACCACTTGACAATTGATAAGGGGGAGAGGGTGGGGGGGGGGGGGCGCAATGAGGAAGAAAGCCACCATGACATGACATGACAAGGAGAAAGACCAGAGATGGAGATATGGAACAAGGAAAAACCAGAGCCCACATACAGCCAGGCTAGGTCACGTGCCAGTAGTGAGCGCCTACCACTATATACTCTGACACTTAACACCTCAGAGGTGTTTTATGATGTTGTCTTCTTCAAAAGCTGGCAGCCTCCAGCTGTGGCTCAGGTATCCCCTTGGTCCTTGAGTCACACTCCATTATCCCAGCTTCTCAAGGTCTCTTGTCAGAGGTCACTGTTGTGATATGATGATTGTCTTCCGTCGCTTTGTAGCTAGCCGCGCTCCGCGTGTTCTCTTCTGCTCCTGCAGACCTCCTTTTCCGTCGTTGCGCACTTCATCTCTCTTTTACTCTTCTTCCTTACAGATGAATCCAGTGAACCGTTCAAACAGTCACTTGCCAGGAGCTTCATAGCAGCGGTAGTAATGGGAAATGCCTAGTTCAGTGAGACCTATTAACTGGTGAGTTGGCAAGGGACAGAGGCAAAGGGGGCGGGGCGAGAGATCAATTTCTGCAATCACAGTGCATCATAGACTAAGTATTTCATAATGAAGGTATGGACCGTAATGAGCAATAAACCACATTTCACACAAGGGAGACCGTGCTATCAAAGAGTCAAGCCAAGTTGAGGCAGTGGTAGGGCAGTGGTGGCTGTTTATGGATGAATGGATAAGCTTTGTGGGAGACAACTATAATGAAGTGGGAGGAGACAAGAAGAGTGAAGAGAATGTTTGGACATCTGGATCTTACTTTTGTTAGTACACACACAGGCTTGCTCATACATATGTGGCGATCAAGGGGATATGACAAAATACCAAAAAGCGAGAACAAAAAAAAAAAAAAAGTTAAGAAAGTTTTGACATGCTACCAGCAGCCAGGCGCGCATCGCCGTGATAGGAGGACCTCCACTCTCTGGTTAAGAAAAAAAAAAGTTGGGACGAAAAAAGCTCATGGACTATCCGGTCTCCGTAGACATGGGTACGTACGAGTACGGAGGCCGGACAGTTGAGCTTTTTTTGGCCCAACTTTTCTTTTTCTTAACCAAAGGGTGGTTAAGTGGAGGTCCTCCAGGCGCGTCTGGTGTTGCAACCCCCGGTTGTGGTGGTTTTGTCTGTTGCTCTTCATATTGATGATTGACCCCTTAGACAAGATGGAGAGGAGTTGAGGGCTGCCACCTCTAAGAGGTAGGGCCTCTTCCCCACGTCTTGTGCATCCTCCAATCCCATCTGTAGGTGTCCAGACGCACCCAGGCGGAGGCTTGCGCGTTGAGAAGGAGCTTGCTCCTATCTTACGTAATGTGCCGCCTCTGGGAGCGTTTTGCGTTGCTTGCCCGGCCTCACAAGCAATGGGCTTGATTGGTGATCTTGTGGACGTTCCATCCACTTCTATATCGATGTTCTTGCCCTCTTTCTTTGCACTGCTCTTGCAGTGGCTTAGGTGGTTGTGTGCCTTTCAATTATTGACTTCGTGTCTCAGGCATGCATATTGGGTGACTGTTGTGCTTTGTCAGAAGACAGCGCTAGATGTTGAGGAACGAAGCTTGAAGAAGCTGTGTCAGATAGCCATGTATAGATTGCATACTGAGATCAGTTGTCAAGGTGAGAAATGCTATGAGTCTAGCTAATTGTTCCTGAGTGGTTAACTACGCCATTTATTTCTAACCCCATAGTAATTACAGACCCCTTTGATCTCGTCTCTTCACTGTCTGTCTTCACATAGTCCCCAATTCTGTCTTTCTCCATCACCATCCATAATTTGGACCACTTATTCCGACACTCCCCCTTGATCCACTTTCTGTATTCCATGTAGACCACACAACTTTTTGAATGTATCAGCAGGTCAGGATTTGGTGAGGACATTTGCAATATCTTCTGCGGAAGGAACATGTGATAAACAGATAGTCTTGTCATCCACTTTCTCTCTGATGAAGTGATGCTTCATGTCATGTGTTTAGATATCTCATGACTGACTGGATTATTTGATATGGCAATGGCACTGGCATTATCATTACAGAGAGCCAGTGGTTGGTCCCCTAAGCCAATACCAACATCATCCAATAGTAATCTGAGCTAAATGGCTTGCTTGGCAGCATGTGCTGAGGCCATATATTCAGCCTCTGTAGTTGATAGAGCAACAGTGGGTTGACGGCGTAGCCAGTAGTTGAGCGCCTGGTATCCATGTCTTCACCCCAATCTGCGTCCACATAACCAAGGTCAACTCTTTTGCTTGAGTGAGCGTCAAAAGTGAGTGAGAGATCTGATGTGCCCCTGATGTATCTGAGACAGTGCTTAGCTGCCAGTCAATGTGACTCATTCCACTTGCTGATGTATCTTGATAATACTCCAGCAGCTTGGGCAAGATCTCGCCTTGTGACTGTAGCAGCATAAAGGATAGAACCGACGACTTGTGGATATGGGTGATGTCGTGCTTGCTCATGCTCTTGATCTGTAGCTGGAATAGCTTTGAAACTTGATGGTGTCTTGGCAGCATTGCAATTAGACATGTCAAAGCGGTCCAGTAAGGCCTCCATGTAATGTTCTTGTGATAGATAGAGTTTCTTTTGAGCTCGATCTCTGTAGATGTTGATGCCCAGGAAGTAGCCTGCAGCCCCTGAATCAGTGCACTCGAACTTGTTGTTGAGTGCTGCCTTGAATCCATCCAGTGTTTTTCTTGAACTGCACGCAATGAGTTGGTCATCCACATGCACAGATAGCATGAGTAATTCCCCCTCACAACGTCGGACATAGAAGCAGGGGTCAGCCCTTGTAGGTACTAGACCTTGTGAGCGAAGCCACGTGTCCAAAGCCTTGTTGAAACATCTGGATGATTGGCGAAGCCCATACAGAGATTTGTCCAGTAGTAGAACTTTGTTGACAGGGATGTCACTGCCCTCTGGTGGTTCCATATAGATAGTCTCTTCGAGTTCTCCATTTAACAACGCAGCTTTGATGTCAACCCGGTCGCACTCCAAGTCCAGATGATTGACCAGCGAGAGAAATACCTGGATGGAATCTTTGTGGGCAACAGCAGAAAAGACCTCGTCATAGTCAACTCCAGCTCGCTGTGTGTAGCCCTTGGCAACCCATCTTGCTCTTGTAAGAGGGGAGCCCAAGGGGAGCCCTCTTATCACCGACGGTAGGTGCGATACAGTCGTACGGGAAATGGCAGTGTCGATACCGGAGGAGGATGTACCAGTGCTAGCTCAGAGTCACCTGGTACATAGGTCGATAGTCTGTATGGATCCCCTGGGCAAAGGGTCAGAATAACAAAAACAGACTACGCCACTCGTGCGACACGAGTGGCGTAGTCTGAGAGGATTGATGTATAGATGAAGATCCAACATCAATCCGCCCGCCCAAGTCTGTTGTTGTGCAAGCACCAGAAAGGACACGCGGACAGTGCGGACGCGGGTCAGTTGCTTCCGGCAGAGACCCAGTCGCGCGCCTAACACGCGACATGGACATCCCGCGCCTAAGCATGACCCGCGGCCAACCGTCAGACGCGTCAGAAAGGTAAAAATACAAGAAATGTGATGACGACATGAATAATGAAAGCACGGCGAGGAGGATGATACATATAGGAAGCGGGGAAGAGGCCCCACCTCTTACACTCGGACCCCTCACGTTTCAAATTTGGCCTCCCCTCCCCAAGGAAGAAGGTGACGATCAAGGTGAAAGACATTGCATTGTCAGAGGAGGTGGCAAGTGATATCAAGGGTAAAGAAGCGCGGAAGGTGCATGCCAAGGCAAGAACACAGACTTATACACATCGTCTCATGAATCCACACAGTCACTACTGTCAATGCATCACCATCATACACAAGAGTGCCACGTCATGTTTGTGATGATCTCCATTGCCATGGCCATAACCGATAACCCTGGCCAACTGCCCCCCCATCGCCATGGCCATAACCGATAACCCAGGCCAGCTGCCCATAACATGCTAGTGTCCTTAGTATAGTCTGTTGTACACATAGTATATACTGGTCTGCACATAGTATATACTGGTCTGCACATAGTATATACTGGTCTGCACATAGTATATACTGGTCTGCACTTAGTTTATACTGGTCTGCACATAGTATAGGCTGACCAGCGTGTAGTATGGTCTGGTCGCATTCTCAGACCTCACATATATTAACCCCTCCTCAGACTCGACTTTTCAAGCCTTCTCTTTGTCAATGAATAATTCTTAGTCTCTTTCATCAAGGTTACACACAACAGTCAACAGTGGTCATCATCTACCTTCAGCTTAACGAGGTATCCATACAAGTCGTCTCAGACTATCACGACTTGGCAATTGTCCCATCCACTACCTGACATCATCATCATCTCTTGTCTCATCATCCCCAATTGTGAGGTCAGTAACCTTCCTTGCACTTCGGTCTTGACACTTCCCTACCCGAGTGCAAAGCCGTAGTAGATGGCTTGGCACGATCTTGAGACAAGGTAGAGATGGATGAGAGCATCTCAGCCTTGAAGGAGGTGAACTGGGCAACTGTGGGCATGGTGGCTAGCTGCTCCTTGATAGGTGCCAGCTGAACATTCAACACGGCTTGAATAAGCGAGTTAGTCTGCTCAACGGAGGTTTTTGTGTTTTCTGTTGTTGAGTCTGTTGTATCCGCCTGTTGTTGTGTAGTTAAGTAGTTGTACTTGTTGTTGTTAGTGATGAATGAAAAGGGCGGTTGTGGGTGGGAGAGATGTGTGTGGATGTGTCTAAAGCTTGGCCTAGGCTTATGCTCTATACAAAAGGACAAAAGACTGGTTGGACCCCCAAGATGTGAGGGGGCTGGGTGGTAGGTCACCTGCCAGAACCTGCACACACTAGTCACTATGGGGACGGGGGTCTCACTCCGAAGGGGTGAGCCGCGAGTGAGAGGGTCATTTTGGTCCCGCTTCCGTAGACATGAATGCCTTTGTCACTCCACCAGATGTGAGCCGCGAGTGAGCATGGCGCTTGAGGCCCGGTTCCGAAAAAAGAGCGCCCTTGTCACTCCGTCAAAGTGAGCCACAAGTGAGACTGGCACTCGCAACCCACTCCTGGGGCAGGACCGCCCCTGTCACTCCACCACAAGTGAGCCACAAGTAAGTGTGGCGCTCGCGTCCCACTCCTGACAACAGAAGCGGGTCACTCACTCGCGTCACATCATGCTTGAGCATCACCACCACCCATCGGACTAAGCCTCTCTGCCACCTCCACCTCGCGCGAGCACTCATCGTCCTCCTTCCTCCCCGCGCTCATCATCATCTTCTTCCTTCTTCTTCCTCATCTATCTTCTGTAAGAGCTGGGGCTTCTTCCCCATGTCCTGTGCATCCTCCAATCCCATCTGTACGTGTCCAGACGTGTCCTGGCGGAGGCTTGTGTCAGAATAGTGATCCATTTCACTATGAGCTGAAAGCATGCTTGGGAATGATCAGAGGAAAGAGAGCGCGAACTTAGATCAATGGAGACATCGGAACTTGAGAGGAGAAATTAGAAATGGCGTTAATAACGCGTTAGCTGCAGTTTGGCGTGTGTTCCGTTCCAGTGCTGTCAATATCATTGTTCATATTGCTTTAGTCTCTCTTCTCTCTATGCTATCTATTACATGGCAATTGACACAGCCTCTTCGGGTCACACACTCAGCTCAGAGCGTAGATTTCGACACAGAATACTGACAGAGGGCCCAGGATCAGCAAAGATGCGCACAGCGAACTGCAAGCATAGCACTCACACAACTACAGACTACGCCACTCGTGCGACACGATGTGGAAAAGACAGAGAGGACTGATGTATAGATGAAGATCCAACATCAATCCGCCCGCCGAAGTCTGTTGTTGTGCAAGCACCAGAAGGGACACGCGGACAGCGGACGCGGGTCAATTTGCTTCCGGCGGAGAGCCAGTCGCGCGCCTAACACGCGACATGGACATCCCACGCCTAAGCATGACCCGCGGCCAACCGTCAGACGCGTCAGAAAGGTAAATACAAGAAATGCGATGACGACACGAATAATGAGAGCACGGCGAGGAGGATGATACGTATAGGAAGCGGGGAAGAGGCCCCACCTCTTACACTGCAGCTGCCCAATGCCGTCATGTCTGCCGACATCGCTTCCCCCCCCTGGGCCCAGTCAGTCCCCCAAGTCTTGACCACCATTCTCTCCTTACATCATCACCCATCTCTCCAAGCGCCTGCCCTCTGGCATCTACCCCACTGGCCTTTGGGGTATCATCTACCCTCCCCTCAACAAAAAGGGCTAAAGGGATTTGGTACCGCCCTCAGTGTTGAACGGTTCACTGGATTCATCTGTAAGGAAGAAGAGTAGAAGAAAGACGAAGAGCGCGACGGCGGAAAAGGAGGTCTGCGGGAGCAGAATGTCGAAATCTACGCTCTGAGCTGAGTGTGTGACCCGAAGAGGCTGTGTCAATTGCCATGTAATAGATAGCATAGAGAGAAGAGAGACTAAAGCAATATGAACGATGATATTGACAGCACTGGAACGGAACACACGCCAAACTGTAGCTAACGCGTTATTAACGCCATTTCTAATTTCTCCTCTCAAGTTCCGATGTCTCCATTGATCTAAGTTCGTGCTCTCTTTCCTCTGATCATTCCCAAGCATGCTTTCAACTCATAGTGAAATGGATCACTATTCTGACAAGGCGGACAGACGGTCCCGGTGATGGGCGCTGCTGTAGATGACGATCGCAGAGGCGCGAGGCAAGAGAGAACCACAAGGTGGTCGACCGGCTGGCCGAGCAGGGAGGGTGACGTGGCAATTATCGAGCAGGAGCTCGCCCTATGCTGGTCGAAACTGGTCCGTGCGCTTGCAGGACGTCGAATACGGGGCAAAGTCGAGCCACGACAATGCCAAGGACGAATGAACAGTGGTGGCAGGCTATGCACAGCGTAAGCGATGGACAGCACGGAAGACGGACGACTTAGACCGATAGCAGGGACCACGGGACCAACAGCACCACCACAGCAACAGAGAACGACAGACGACGGTTTGGGGTTTGTGGTTCGCGACGACACGGGCACATGTGTGGGACACCGGCAGCTGGTCATATATGCGAGGGTTTGGGGTTTGTAGTTTGAGCATAGTGCTCACCGTGCCGTGTCAAAGTTTGTGCGTATGTGGGGGGCGAAGTGAAGGAAGGGTATGCTGAATTGGAAGTGTCGTGTCGACCGAGTGATTGCTGCCAGCGGCTATGTATGGCCCGCCCGACGACTCAGAGAAAGACAGCCCGCGGGGGCGTGCCAATCCCCTCGCCGAAGACCGTGGTCTCATAATCTGTTGAACGGTTCACTGGATTCATCTGTAAGGAAGAAGAGTAGAAGAAAGACGAAGCGCACGACGGCGGAAAAGGAGGTCTGTGGGAGCAGAAGAGAACACGCGGAGCGCGGCTAGCTACGAAGCGACGAAAGACAGTCATCATATCACAACACTCAGAAGGTCCAGGCTGGAGAGATTGAGCGCACAGTTGTCGATGGCTATTTCAGTGAGTCGAGCCCCTCCAACTTCGACTCCAACAATGTCGCCCATATGGTCACCGAGTCCGACGCTGTGTTGGAGCCTGTCGCACTGCCCGAGTGCAAGAGGGTGTAAGAGGTGGGGCCTCTTCCCTGGGGCTCCCCTCTTACAGAGGGCCGCCCGAGAGAAGGAGACATCCCCTGTCAGGAAGGGGGAGAGAAGCTTATTGAGTCTGAGATTGGTAAGTCGGGCAAAGCATACCTCCCGTGGTTTTCGTCTGCATCTTAGATCGATCGTCCCCACACCGCGTTCTCCTGCGTTGTCCTTTTGCTCTCCCATACAGTCCTCGGTTGTTTTGTCCTCAGTTTATGCATAGTGTGTTTCTTTTGCGGTCTTCCTGCATCACTCCCCTCTACCTTCCTCGCACCCAACGGCCCAATCGTACGTCAGTACTTACAATAACGAAAATTTTGCCACCATGTCTTTCCAACCCGTCCACCTGATACGTATCAGACCTGTTTTTCTTCATGCATCAGATCAAATGAAACTTGTCCCTGCCTGTCTAGGCCCTCGGTACAGGAGATTTCAACGGCCGGCCCAGGGGGCCGGCCTTAGACGTCTAGTCTATACATACAGCACAAGTGTGTAAGAGGGGAGGCCCTCTTATCACTGTTCTGATTGGATAGACGGCAACGGTGGAACGGCGAGACTGGAGCTGTGCAGGAGATGCAGGCGAAGCACGACAGTCACCCAATATGCATGCCTGAGACACGAAGTCAATAACTGAACGGCACACAACCACCTAAGCCACTGCGAAGCAGGAGGGCAAAAAAATGGGCAAGAACGGCGATGTAGAAGTGGATGGGGTCGAAGGCTCACCTGAGACACGAAGTCAATAACTGACTGTAGTGGCTCAAGGTAAGCAAAGACTCTGTCGCGGGCTGGAGACTCCACTCACACGGCACACAACCACCTAAGCCACTGCGAAGCAGGAGGGCAAAAATGGGCAAGAACGGCGATGTAGAAGTGGATGGGGTCGAAGGCTCACCTGAGACACGAAGTCAATAACTGACTGTAGTGGCTCAAGGTAAGCAAAGACTCTGTCGCGGGCTGGAGACTGGCACACAACCACCTAAGCCACTGCGAAGCAGGAGGGCAAAGAAATGGGCAAGAACGGCGATGTAGAAGTGGATGGAACATCCACAAACCGACTCCAACAATGTCGCCCATATGGTCACCGAGTCCGACGCTGTGTTGGAGCCTGTCGCACTGCCCGAGTGCAAGAGGGTGTAAGAGGTGGGGCCTCTTCCCTGGGGCTCCCCTCTTACAGAGGGCCGCCCGAGAGAAGGAGACATCCCCTGTCAGGAAGGGGGAGAGAAGCTTATTGAGTCTGAGATTGGTAAGTCGGGCAAAGCATACCTCCCGTGGTTTTCGTCTGCATCTTAGATCGATCGTCCCACACCGCGTTCTCCTGCGTTGTCCTTTGCTCTCCCATACAGTCCTCGGTTGTTTTGTCCTCAGTTTATGCATAGTGTTTCTTTTGCGGTCTTCCTGCATCACTCCCTCTACCTTCCTCGCACCCAACGGCCCAATCGTACGTCAGTACTTACAATAACGAAAATTTTGCCACCATGTCTTTCCAACCCGTCCACCTGATACGTATCAGACCTGTTTTTCTTCATGCATCAGATCAAATGAAACTTGTCCCTGCCTGTCTAGGCCCTCGGTACAGGAGATTTCAACGGCCGGCCCAGGGGGCCGGCCTTAGACGTCTAGTCTATACATACAGCACAAGTGTGTAAGAGGGGAGGCCCTCTTATCACTGTTCTGATTGGATAGACGGCAACGGTGGAACGGCGAGACTGGAGCTGTGCAGGAGATGCAGGCGAAGCACGACAGTCACCCAATATGCATGCCTGAGACACGAAGTCAATAACTGAACGGCACACAACCACCTAAGCCACTGCGAAGCAGGAGGGCAAAGAAATGGGCAAGAACGGCGATGTAGAAGTGGATGGGGGGTCGAAGGCTCACCTGAGACACGAAGTCAATAACTGACTGTAGTGGCTCAAGGTAAGCAAAGACTCTGTCGCGGGCTGGAGACTCCACTCACACGGCACACAACCACCTAAGCCACTGCGAAGCAGGAGGGCAAAGAAATGGGCAAGAACGGCGATGTAGAAGTGGATGGGGGGTCGAAGGCTCACCTGAGACACGAAGTCAATAACTGACTGTAGTGGCTCAAGGTAAGCAAAGACTCTGTCGCGGGCTGGAGACTCCACTCACACGGCACACAACCACCTAAGCCACTGCGAAGCAGGAGGGCAAAGAAATGGGCAAGAACGGCGATGTAGAAGTGGATGGAACATCCACAAGATCACCGATCAAGCCCGTGGTTGTGAGGCCGCGCAAGCAACGCGAAACGCGCCCAAAGTCGGCATATTACGTAAGATCGGAGCAAACCCCTTTCTAGCGCTCAGGCCTTCGCCGGGACGCGTCTGGACACGTACAGATGGGATTGGAGGATGCACAAGACGTGGGGAAGAGGCCCTATCTCTTACAAAGTGGTGTAGTCTGTAAGTGGTGTAGTCTGTAGTTGTCATTCTGACCCTTTGCCCAGGGGATCTATACAGACTATCGACCTATGTACCAGGTGACTCTGAGCTAGCACTGGTACATCCTCCTTCGGCATCGACACTGCCATTGCCCGTACGACCATATCGCACCTACCGTCAGTGATAAGAGGGCTCCCCTCTTACACATAGCTGCCAGAAAACAGGCACTCAGAGAGATGGTAGTTGATGCAAAGAGAGAGGGTTGGTTGAGACTTGTTTTGGTGGCTGACTGGGCTCAAAGAGTAGGAAGCGATGTTGGCAGGCATGAAGGGAGTGGACAGCTGCAAGGACTTGTCAGAGGCAAAGAGACAGCACGGAAGATAGAACATAGACTTACGGGAGTGAGAACCGACGCTCTGGACGTGCGACCTGAGGGCTTCAGACGCCTCCCTTTGAATTGGGGCTCTCCAAGGCGCACGCTGTGCCAAGGCAGATCGGGGCACGCGGAAATAACCGGAGCCAGCGCAGAGGGGAGACCGGCGGCGTCAAAGGCGAGGAAAGGGAAAGGGAAGGGGCAGTGATAATGGCAGTCGATGAGGTGAAAGAGGTGTCAGAATAGTGATCCATTTCACTATGAGTTGAAAGCATGCTTGGGAATGATCAGAGGAAAGAGAGAGCGGGCTGGAATTGCTGGAGACATCGGAACTTGAGAGGAGAAATTAGAAATGGCGTTAATAACGCGTTAGCTACAGTTTGGCGTGTGTTCTGTTCCAGTGCTGTCAATATCATCGTTCATATTGCTTTAGTCTCTCTTCTCTCTATGCTATCTATTACATGGCAATTGACACAGCCTCTTCGGGTCACACACTCAGCTCAGAGCGTAGATTTCGACAGGTGGTGGAGGTGGTTATTTCCGGCCGGGGGGTGTTGAAAGGGGCAGGTGGAACAATGGGCGTGTTGGGGATCGCGGGAACGGCGGCGGCAAGACGTGGGGCCAGCGCGCCAGCATCAATGCCGTGGCCGAGGACTTCACGGCGCAGCAGCGTGCGTGGCTTGACGACACCAAGGGGCTTCCCACCAAGGGCGAGCCTCTCCACGGCTCCAGCCACATGTTCATCCGCGAACTCAACCGTTGCTTCGCATGTCGCGAGACAGGCCACGTCTCCCCCGACTGCGCCAAGCGCGCCGAGTTCTCCCGCGCCCCTCCTCACCCCGTCGCGTCTCTGGAGGTGTACGACAGCGAATGCGCGAACGACGATGAGTGGCTCGCCGAGTACGACACCAAGGCCACCATCAACGCCATCGCCGACGACGTCGCCGCCAACTCTGAGTGCGTCCCTCTCCTCACCATCTCCGCGAAGCTGCATGCTGACGATCCCGCGATCTCAGCCATGCTTGATACCGGTGCCGTGGTCAGTGTCGTCGACGCTGACTATGTCAAAAGTGCCGGTGTCGCTACGCGGGAGGGTGTAAGAGATAAGGTCTCTTCCCCACGTCTTGTGCATCCTCCAATCCCATCTGTACGTGTCCAGACGCGCCCAGGCTGAAGCATGACGCGCAGACAGCGAACACCTCGTTCCTGGAAGCGTGACGTGTCATTTCTGGACGTGTTTCGCGTTGCTTGCGCGGCCTCACAACCAGAGGGCTTTGTTCGGTGATCTTGTGGATGTTCCATCCACTTCTTCATCACCGTTCTTTGCCCTCTTTCCTTGCACTGCTCTCGCAGTGGCTTAGGTGGTTGTGTGCCATTCAGTTATTGACTTCGTGTCTCAGGCATGCATATTGGGTGACTGTTGTGCTTCGCCTGCATCTCCTGCACAGCTCCAGTCTCGCCGTTCCACTGTTGCCGTCTATCCAATCAGAACAGTGATAAGAGGGCCTCCCCTCTTACACTTTTTTCACGCGGTCTATCACCCAATCCACCGTCCTACCGCACTCTGCACTGTCAGCCAGTACTGTCGCCGTCCCCACCGACCTACCGACACCGTTTTACGGTGGTTTCAACGCCCCAGGCGTCCCGCTTTGACCGGGAGGGGCACGCCCCTCCATCCAGGCCGCTCAGGCCTCTCCAAACCGGCCAGGCCATCGCCTGGTGCTCCCCCCACTCCCCCCCAACTGTTCCAACACCTCTCCAGCGCTCTCCCGCTGTCTCCATCACCATATCCCACCCTCTTCGGCGTCTTCAACCCGCCAATCCCTCCCATCCTTCGCATCCACAGCACAGCACCGCGCAAAGGGCTATTTGGGCGCACAGGGCGCGCTCAGGGACGTTTGAGTGGACAGATGTCTAGCCAGGAGATGAGTGAGAGGGTTCGGGAGGGTCTGTGTAAGAGATAGGGCCTCTTCCCCATGTCTTGTGCATCCTCCAATCCCATCTGTACGTGTCTAGACGCGTCCCGGCGAAGGCCTGCGCGCTAGAAAGGGGTTTGCTCCGATCTTACGTAATATGCCGACTTTGGGCGCATTTCGCGTTGCTTGCGCGGCCTCACAACCAGAGGGCTTTGATCGGTGATCTTGTGGATGTTCCATCCACTTCTTCATCACCGTTCTTGCCCATTTCTTTGCCCTCCTGCTTTGCAGTGGCTTAGGTGGTTGTGTGCCGCGTGAGTGGAGTCTCCAGCCCGCGACAGAGTCTTTGCTCACCTTGAGCCACTACAGTCACTTATTGACTTTGTGTCTCAGGTGAGCCTTCGACCCCCTTTCCACTTCTCCATCACCGTTCTTTGCCCTCTTTCCTTGCACTGCTCTTGCAGTGGCTTAGGTGGTTGTGTGCCGTTCACTTATTGACTTTGTGTCTCAGGCATGCATATTGGGTGACTGTCGTGCTTCGCCTGCATCTCCTGCACAGCTCCAGTCTCGCCGTTCCACCGTTGCCGTCTATCCAATCAGAACAGTGATAAGAGGGCCTCCCCTCTTACAGTCTGAAGGATAGGCTGCGGCAAACAGCAGACAGGGCGGTCGAGTTGGAGCCTGGAGAAGAGCGGGATCGCTGTGCTGCACTGGCACATCGGTTGGCGAAGTATATTGGGGAGGAGATCCAGTGGATGGGGAAGCCGGTGTATGACTGGTGTTGGAAGAATGACGAGAGCGACAAGGCGGAGATTGCGGCGCTGCAGGTGCAGCTGGGTCTACACCATCAACCGGCATCCCTCAACCCCATCCCACCCACCATCTACTCCTCCACCTTCCCGTACACCACTTCCGCTCGCTCCACCGCTCCCCTGTCTATCCCAGCCGCCCGCCCTCCCCCTTCGGCATCGTCACCCGCCCTCCCTCGTACCTCGGCATCATCATACGCCTTTGTGGCCTCACTGGAGCTACGCGAGGAGAGGAAAGAAGCTGCAGACCTAGCAGACAAGGCGGTGTGGCATATGCGTTGTGGGAGGGGGTATTTGTGGAAGACAGGGGCTGCTCAGGCAGAGAAGGCAGCGGCTGTCAGAATAGTGATCCATTTCACTATGAGTTGAAAGCATGCTTGGGAATGATCAGAGGAAAGAGAGCACGAACTTAGATCAATGGAGACATCGGAACTTGAGAGGAGAAATTAGAAATGGCGTTAATAACGCGTTAGCTACCGTTTGGCGTGTGTTCCGTTCCAGTGCTGTCAATATCATTGTTCATATTGCTTTAGTCTCTCTTCTCTCTATGCTATCTATTACATGGCAATTGACACGGCCTCTTTGGGTCACACACTCAGCTCAGAGCGTAGATTTCGACAGGTTATGAGCCTTGCAGCTTAACAGCGTTTATTCCTACAACACACCCATCCACCCAGCCATCAAACAGCCCCTCTCGCCGACACAAACACCCCACCTACACCAAACCTTC
This sequence comes from Cryptococcus sp. DSM 104549, assembly GCA_036427605.1. Classification (NCBI taxonomy): domain Eukaryota; kingdom Fungi; phylum Basidiomycota; class Tremellomycetes; order Tremellales; family Cryptococcaceae; genus Cryptococcus; species Cryptococcus jaspeensis. The sequence continues at coordinate 516,984 of CP144047.1, forward strand.
ATCTATTCATTCATCTGGGCATCTACAGCAACAATCCAGCCCTCATATCAACTCCAGCAGTCTATCCTGCGTCTATTCATTACCGAAATCACTGAAAACATTGTCATCACTGGTGGATCGCTCCTACTAGCCAAGACGCAGTGTTTCGAAAGTTTTTTTGGCGCATTGACCGCCAGTAATGGACTACTCAAACATGTCTGATTCACCAGGCAACTTTTACAAGGGTGTGGTCCTCACTGGACCCGAGAACTACGCCCAATGGAAGCTCTCTGTGGGCACTACACTCATGTACATGAGTCTTGACATCTGCCACCCTCCACAGGCTTCCACCGACCCCACAATGTCGGTCAAATATGCTTCTGAACTCAGGAAGTCCAATCAGGCGTTTGCCGTCATTGTCAAGTCGCTTTCACCTGATGTGCAAGCATCTCTTCCCGCTCCTATCATCGATATTGAAAAGGCTGACAGCAAAGCTTTGTGGGACAAGCTCAAGAACCAGTTTTCCGCTGCTGTGGGTGCTAGGCAGGCCCATTTACTTCAGACCATCTGGTCCAACCCTCTACCTGAGGGTGGCGATGCTGTGAAAAGGCTTGGAGAGATTAGATCTGCTCATACAGAAATCAACGGCAGTGGTGAAAATTCTTCTGACACAATGCTGGCTTATGCCATGGCGCTTTGCCTGCCTGACTCTTACACCAATCTCAAACAAAACATGTGGCTCAGAACGCCACTCACATCATCTATGGTTCAAGCTGCAGTGCAGGCTGAGGTCACCAGGCGCAGCAATGAAGAGCAAGGGTTTGCCAACAGGACTTATGCTCAAAACAAGCAGACACAATCCTTTGATCGCAATAATAATCAGGGGAACTACAATCAACAAGCCAACAACAGGTCTGACAGGTGGTGCACCTTCCACAGATCTTCATCTCACTTCACCAAAGACTGTAAAAGGCTAAACAACCAGCCACAGAACACAGCTGAAGCTCGAGTTGTCACCTCAGACACCTCTGACAGAGAGATTGCGTCTGCCTTGACGGTTCATGCCTCTGCAAACAAGGCTATATCTGCTCAAGACAACTCACTTATTGCAGACACTGGCGCTTCAGATGATATGGTCTGTAATAAAGAGCTACTTCATGACTTCGCCCCCTTCTCCTATCAAGTTTGTCAAAATTGGAGATGGCACTTTACTTGAAGTCGAAGGCCAAGGCACTGCAAAATGCGGTGATTTGACACTCAAAGACACATTGTATGTTCCCAAACTGCGTTGTAATCTGCTCTCAGTCCGCAAAACCCCAAGCGACATGAAGTGGGAGTTCACAAGCACTATGGGGGAACTCAAGGACGCTTCTGGAAAAGTCCTCATCACTGCTCCACTTGTTAATGGCACTTATTTCCTCCAGGCACGTCCCATCTCTCGAGCCTACAGTGTTCAGGTTGCTGATGACCTCTCAGAATGGCATCAGCGGCTTGGGCATTTAGGTGTAGAGGGTGTGGTTCGTCTAGCCAAGGGGGGGAAGTTAGCAAGTGTGGATTCCATCAAGAATGCAAAGACTGGTGATATTAAAGTCTTTTCTTGTGAGCCATGTATCAAGGGCAAGGGTGTGCGACAGCCATCACCACCTGCTACTCACATCAGAGCTGCCAAACCATTGGAGCTATTACACATTGACATCTGGGGCAAATCTCCAGAATTAGCAAGGGGTGGATTCCAGTATTTTCTAACAATCAGAGATGACCACAGCCACAGGCTATCCATTACTCTTCTCAAGAAAAAGTCAGAGGCCTTGACAGCTTTGCAGAACTTCATCAAGAATGCGGAAACACAGACTGGACTCAAAGTCAAGTCCATCAGATCAGACAGGGGGGGTGAATTTACGTCTCTTGCATTCCAGAACTATGTGCAAGACAAGGGCATCAATCACATTATGACTCCTCCAGATGCTCATGCTCAAAATGGGCGTGTTGAGCGCTCACATTTAACCATCCTCAATGGTGTTCGAACTCTGCTTGTGGACACAGGTCTTCCATCAAGCTACTGGGGTGAAGCAGCAAAATACATCACCTTCTCTAGGAACTGCTCATATGGGGCAGACAAGAAGATTCCTTTCGAAAGCTGGTATGGCAAAAAGCTTACATTTGCTCGCCTTCATGCCTTTGGGGAGAAGGTCTTCTTCAGAGACCACAACAATAACAACAAATTAAAGCCTCGCTACAGAGAAGGCAGATTCATGGGATATGCTAGTGACACAAGCACATCAAGCTACCGAGTTCTTGATATGGAGACAAAGAAGATTGTGGTGACAAGAGACACAGTGTTCTCCAAAGAGACTTATCCATCTGACGACACCATTAACAGAGAAGTACCTCCAGGTTCCGAAACTGATAATGCTGACCTACCAAGCATCATAGATGACCTTCCTGGCACTGTGTCTACCGATATCAAAGAGCCAGAGCAAGAGCAAGAGCAAGATGTCTTGCAAAATAAAAACTTGGTGTCACCTATTGACCTACTTCGCCAATTGGCAAGACATGATCTCAAACAACAAGCTCCCAACAGAGATGAGCACATTATTGATAACCCTACTGAGGTATCTGACAATAACAGTGATGTGTCATCCATTGATCCCTTGGCTTTGACCGATGATCCTGCTACTTGGGGTGCTATTGCTACAGCGCTGGCGACTGTGACCACTACTGTGCCAGAAACTTACAAACAAGCCATGATGTCAAGCGAGGGGGAGCAATGGAAGAAGGCAGTGGCAGATGAGCTGTCAAAGATGGACCGCTACAAAGTGTGGACTGTGGTGGAAAGAAATGAAGCCATGCGAGTATTGCATGCCAAATGGGTTTTCACACGGAAAATTGAGGGCGACACAGGCAAACCAGGTGATCACAAAGCCAGATGGTGTGCTAAAGGCTTTAATCAGCGTGCAGGACTTGACTACAACGAGGTCTTCTCTGCTGTTGCCCACAAAGACTCTATCAGAGTCTTCTTATCCATTGTCAATCACTTGGACTTAGAGTGCGACCAAGTGGACATCACTGCAGCTTTCCTCAATGGTGAACTCGAAGAAACAATTTACATGGAGCCTCCAGAGGGCAGTGATATACCTGCAAACAAGGTTTTACTTCTCAACAAATCTCTATATGGTCTCAGACAATCGCCAAGATGCTTTAATCAAGCTCTAGACAAATGGTTGCGATCTCAAGGGCTGCAGCCAACCAGAGCTGACCCCTGCTTCTATGTTCGACGTCGTGAGGGGGAAATACTCATGCTGTCAGTCCATGTGGATGATCAACTTATTGCCTGCAACTCAAGGCAAACTTTAAACGAATTCAAGAAGGCCTTGAACAACAAATTCGAATGCAAGGACTCAGGAGCTGCTGGCTATTTCCTTGGCATTAACATCCACAGAGATCGATCTCAGAAAAAGCTCTTCATGTCTCAAGAGCATTACATGGAAGCGCTATTGGATCGGTTTGACATGTCTAATTGCAATCCAGCAAAGACACCGCTTCCTTCAGGGTTTAAACCTATCCCTGCGACTGATGCTGAACATGAGCAAGCACGCCATCGACCATTTGCACAGGTTGTAGGCTCTATCCTTTATGCCGCTACAGTCACAAGGCCAGATCTTGCACAAGCTGCAGGAGTTTTATCAAGATATATCAGCAAATGGAACGAGTCACATTGGCTAGCAGCGAAACATTGTCTGCGATACATCAGAGGCACCTCAGACCTTTGTTTGACATTTGACGCCTATTCTTCAAAGAGAGTTGTTCTCGGATATGTCGATGCTGACTGGGGAGGTGATATGGATACCAGAAGATCGACAACTGGATATCTGTTCAAGGTATATGGAGGCACTGTCGCCTGGAAATCAAGGAGACAGCCTACTGTGGCATTGTCAACAACAGAAGCGGAGTATATGGCATCAGCAGATGCAACAAGACAAGCAGTGTGGCTACGCTTACTTTTGGATGACATAGGACTGGGACTCGGTGACCAACCTTTGACTCTACTCAATGACAATGCTGGAACTATTGCCTTGTCAAAGAATCCGGTCAACCATGACAAGTCCAAGCACATCGATATGAAACATCACTACATCAGAGAGAAAGTGGAAGACAATACAGTCTCATTACAACATGTTCCTTCGGCTGAAAATATAGCTGATCTATTGACGAAATCATTGCCTGCAGACACATTTACAAAGCTGTGTCAATTGTTGGGTATCTCGAAATTGGATCAAGGGGGAGTGTCAGAATAGTGATCCATTTCACTATGAGTTGAAAGCATGCTTGGGAATGATCAGAGGAAAGAGAGCGCGAACTTAGATCAATGGAGACATCGGAACTTGAGAGGAGAAATTAGAAATGGCGTTAATAACGCGTTAGCTACAGTTTGGCGTGTGTTCCGTTCCAGTGCTGTCAATATCATTGTTCATATTGCTTTAGTCTCTCTTCTCTCTATGCTATCTATCACATGGCAATTGACACAGCCTCTTCGGGTCACACACTCAGCTCAGAGCGTAGATTTCGACACGATGTCCCTCTTCTACACCCGGCTGCTCGCGCTTCCAGCGTCGTTCCAACCGGCCGTCGCGGAGATCCTGCGGGACACTGGCGACTTCGATATCGACCGGTACGCTACGCGTCTGGAACTTCTCGAAGATAGCGAGGCCGTCGTCACCACCCTCACTGGCGCCGCCCCCCGCGCCCTCCTAGCCGCCCCCACCACGCCCACTCTCCCCAGCCCTGCTGAACTGGTCGCGATGTACAGCGCCTTTCGTGCGGGCACCCTTGGTCCCTCTGCTACTTATCCGTGTATCCTGTGCAAGTCGCCCCACCACTGGGCACCCGACTGTCCTGATCGCCCAATGAAGGGCAAGGGCGGCAAAGGGGGTGGTGGTGGCAAAGGGGGTGGCGGAGGCAAAGGGGGCAGTGGAGGCAAGGGGGGTGGCGGAGGCAAGGGACGTGGTGGTGGTAAAGGCGGTGATAGCGAGAAGGACAGGGAGGATGTCAACAGCGGCGACGGGCCGGGTACTGGGACGTCTGGCGCTGGTGGGAGGGTGACTACTCGGAACGCGGGGGCTGAGGCTGTGGCGCCGACGGTCATTCCCCTCTCCGGTGCCCTCGAGGCGTTCCTCAGCGCGCTGAAGACGGGGCAGATCAAGGCCCCCAAGCTTCTGTCCCGTCTGTGGCTGTATGATACCGGTGCCGGGAAGCACATGACGGGGGACCCATCATGGGTGCGGGACCTCAAGCCGCTCAAAGACCCCCTTGTGGTGGAGACCGCTGGCAACGGGCTCCTCCAGGTGGCGGGGGCTGGGTGCGTCTCCTTGGTGAATCATCTTGGGGAAGAAGTTGTCCTCATGGACGTACTTCTGGTGCCGTCCTTGGGGTTCAACCTCCTGTCGGCCAGTCCTCTCGATCGCGCTGGCGGCCGGCATGTCATGGAGCACGGGGTGGGGCGCTAGTGGGATGCCACCGGCAAGGAGATCCTTCGCGCTGATCACGAGGCCGACAGCTGGGTGGTCGACGTGCGTCGCCCCGGCGCTCTTGCTGCCTCCCCAGTCTCCTCGCTCGTTCCCACTCGTCCCCCCGCTCTCCTCTCTACTGTTCGTGACAGCAAGGCAACAGCTGAGATGTGGCACCGCCGCTTTGCTCATCTCTCTATGAAGTCTGTGCATGCGGTGGTTGGCTCGCTCGGTGTGGGAGGTACCATGATCGAGGGCCGTGGTGAGACCGGTGTGTGCGTTGGGTGCGTACTGGGCAAGAGCCATCGTCCCCATTTCCCTTCCAGCAAATCACGTGCTGACGCCCCTCTTGCTCTCCTTCACACAGATATATGTGAGATGGGGTCACGGAGCATGGAGGGTGCGAAGTACTTGCTGGTTGTGGTAGACGACGCGACTCGATACACCTGGGTGAAGCCGTTGGGGAGGAAGAGTGATGCATTGGACTACTTTCGCTCGCTCATCCCCTACGTTGAACGCCAGTTACAACACCCGGTACTCACCATTCGCTCGGATAATGGGGGCGAGTTCACCAGCAACGCCTTCTCCCTCTTCCTCGCCGACAAAGGCATCGTTCATCAAACCACCATCCCATACACCTCCCAACAGAACGGCGTTGCGGAGCGCGCCAACCGCACTATCGTGGAGCGCGGTGTCGCTCTCATGTCTGAGGCCAACCTTCCCCCAATGCTCTGGGGGGAGGTTATGCGCACTGTGGTCTACCTCAAGAACCGCTCCCCCTCCCGAGCTGTGTCAGCCACCCCGTACGCGCTCCTCTACGGTCACCCACCCATCATCACTCACCTTCGCGTCGTGGGCTGTGCTGCCTGGACCCATATCCTCAAGCATGCACGGGACGGCAAGCTTTCCCCCCGCGCCGAGTTGGGGTGCTTCGTTGGGTACTCTGAGACGCAGAAAGGTTGGCGCGTGTTCATCCCCAGCACCGGCAAAGTCGTGGTGACCGTCGATGTCACCTTTGACGAGACCACCCTCGGCCTGCCTGCGCCCCAGGAGGTGGACCTGGACCCCCTGATCCCTGCGGTATACCGTGGGGGGAGGGAGGGTGACCAGTCCGCTCCCATTGGTGGCGGTGTGGGGGGTGTTGGCGGTGTGCGGGATATGGGCGGTGATGGGGCGGTAGGCCCGCCCGGCGGTGATTGCGGACGTGAGGTGAATGGCGAGGGTATGCGTGGGCGACGTGATGGTGTCGCAGAAGTGGACATCGCAGTTTGGGATGCTGGGGCGGGTAAGGAGGAGAGTGCTGAGGAGAGTGATGAGGGGAGCGTTGGGGAGGGTGACGAGAGGAGTGAGGCTAGTGAGGGCGCGCCAGCTGAGAATGTGGAAGCTGCAGAGGTCCAGGAGGTAGCGGAGGAGCCTCGCGACGGCGACGATCTTCCCTACTATCCCGGGTACGTGTGGGAGCCAGTTGATGCGAGGCCCCCGTCTCCACCAGCTGCGGTTCCAGGCGCAGCACGTACGAGGAGTGGGCGTGAGGTGAAACCTGTACAGTGTCGAAATCTACGCTCTGAGCTGAGTGTGTGACCCGAAGAGGCTGTGTCAATTGCCATGTGATAGATAGCATAGAGAGAAGAGAGACTAAAGCAATATGAACAATGATATTGACAGCACTGGAACGGAACACACGCCAAACTGTAGCTAACGCGTTATTAACGCCATTTCTAATTTCTCCTCTCAAGTTCCGATGTCTCCATTGATCTAAGTTTGCGCTCTCTTTCCTCTGATCATTTCCAAGCATGCTTTCAACTCATAGTGAAATGGATCACTATTCTGACATACAGCGCTTCGGTTTGGTCAGCCAGATCACAGCCGGTTCACCCGCGACACCCTTCCCCGACAGCATGAAATCTGGAAATCAGTGGCGGGTCCCTGCGCCTAGTGCACCATGCAAACCCGCCTCGTCTTCGCTAAGTCCCCCCTGCACGTCTCTTCCTTTACCCAATCTGAACAAAGCTCTTCCTGACGTACCTGTCGACGCAGGATCTCCCGCGTCGCTCCCCCCGTACGAGCAAGACTTGGATGACTACCTCGGTCGTCCCTCCGACCCCTCCTGTCATCCATCCGACCCCAGGGTCCTGGCCGACGGCGCATTGGGGATGCCTCTCCATGCGTTGGTCGCCATTGGGGAATCCGTTGGGGTGGTTGACGAACCGTCCAATCGGAAGGAGGCGCTTGCCTCGCCCCACGCGGCTGGGTGGCTGCAGGCGGAGAGGGAGGAGATGGATGCGTTGAAGACGGCGGGGGTGTATGAGGTGGTGCCGCGGTCGGCGGCGAAGGGGACGGTGTTGAAGAGCAAGTGGGTGCATAAACCCAAGCTGAAGGCGGATGGGAAGTTGGAGCGACACAAGGCGCGGGTGGTGGCTGGCGGATATGGGCAACGCGCGGGCGTCGACTATGACGAGACATTTGCTCCCGTCGCCAAGTATCAGTCGATCCGCGTCATCCTCTCTCTCGCCGCCGAGCACGATCTTGAACTCCATCAAATGGACGTCAAGACTGCTTTCCTCTACGGAACCCTCGAGGAGGTGTACATGGAGCAGCCGGAGGGCTACTCCACCAGCCCCGACGACGTCTGGCGTCTCAAGAAGGCCCTTTACGGTCTCAAGCAGTCGCCGCGCGCTTGGTACAAGGAGCTTCACGGCACCCTCGTCTCCCTCGGCTTCTCTCGCACCCGCAGCGACCACTCCATTTACACGCGCGGCCCACCAGAGGATCGCATCATCGTGGGTGTCTATGTCGATGACTTGACCATCGCGGCCAAACAGTTGTCTACGCTCATGGAGTTCAAGCACCAGATGTCCGAGGCGTATACGATGAAGGACCTCGGCGAGCTCAGCTTCATCCTGGGCCTTCAAGTCACCCGCGACCGCGAGCGTCGCTCCCTCCACCTCTGCCAGACCCTCTACCTCGACACCATCGTCTCTCGCTTTCCCCTCCTCCCTGCATACCCCACCAACAGCCCACTCCCAGGTGGCCTCGTTCTGGAGAAGGGTGACCCCGCTGGGACCCCGGTGGATCGCGACGTCTACATGAGGTGCCTCGGCTCTGTCATGTACGCGATGTTTGGCACCCGACCCGACATCTGCTTCGCGGTTGTGATCTGGCTGACCAAACCGAAGCGCTGTATGTCAGAATAGTGATCCATTTCACTATGAGTTGAAAGCATGCTTGGGAATGATCAGAGGAAAGAGAGCGCGAACTTAGATCAATGGAGACATCGGAACCTGAGAGGAGAAATTAGAAATGGCGTTAATAACGCGTTAGCTGCAGTTTGGCGTGTGTTCCGTTCCAGTGCTGTCAATATCATTGTTCATATTGCTTTAGTCTCTCTTCTCTCTATGCTATCTATTACATGGCAATTGACACAGCCTCTTCGGGTCACACACTCAGCTCAGAGCGTAGATTTCGACAGCTTTAGTCTCTCTTCTCTCTATGCTATCTATTACATGGCAATTGACACAGCGTCTTCGGGTCACACACTCAGCTCAGAGCGTAGATTTTGACAAGCTACTCCCCCTCGCACAGAGGTGTTTTGGGGTGCTGTGTGCGGAGCGCTTTGCGCTGTGAGCTCGGTGTTGAGCGTGATGTGAGGTGTGTGGGGATATGGCGGAGTACGGTTGGAGGTGTGTGGGGTATGATGTGCGGGGTTGGGGCTATGTTGGAGGGGTCAGGGGTGCGGGGAAAGGTTCAGGGGCGTATTGGGGTGTGCAGGGGGACTGCTGGGGTTAGGCCGAAAGGCAGGAAGTGTATAGGGGCTTTTCTTTTTTTCTTCTTCACACTCACGTTTTCCTTTTTCAGTTTATTGACCTCAGTTCTTATCATACCCCTCTCATCTTTTCACTACTCACATCCTACATTTATTCAACACCGCCTCCGCATTTCAAATCCTCCGAATTTCAAATTTTCAAAATTTTCATTTTCCCATATCCCAATTTTTTTCCGACACTTATTTTTTCAACACGAGGGCTCTTTCCACGAGGGGGGGGAGGGTGTAAGAGGTGGGGCCTTTTCCCCGCTTCCTATACCTATCATTCTCCTCGCCGTGCTCTCATTATTCGTGTCGTCATCGCATTTCTTGTATTTACCTTTCTGACGCGTCTGACAGTTGGCCGCGGGGCATGCTTAGGCGCGGGATGTCCATGTCGCGTGTTAGGCGCACGACTGGCTCTCCGCCGGAAGCAAATTGACCCGCGTCCGCTGTCCGCGTGTCCCTTCTGGTGCTTGCACAACAACAGACTTCGGCGGGCGGATTGATGTTGGATCTTCATCTATACAATCAATCCTCTCTGTCTTTTCCACATCGTGTCGCACGAGTGGCGTAGTCTGTAGTTGTGTGAGTACTATGCTTGCAGTTCGCTGTGCGCATCTTTGCTGATCCTGGGCCTTCGTCAGTATTCTGACCCTTTGCCCAGGGGATCCATATAGACTATCGACCTATGTACCAGGTGACTCTGAGCTAGCACTGGTACACCCTCCTCTCGGCATCGACACTGCCATCTCCTGTACGACCGTATCGCACCTACCGTCGGTGATAAGAGGGCTGCCCTCTTACAGTGACCCGCGAAGTTATTCAGGCCGTGTCTCGTGAAACCTTGGTTGCTGGTTGTTCGTTGATATAAGTTCTTACTAGGGCAGTTGGATGCCTGATGTCCGGCTTATCACAATAAGTGCAGTGTTTTTGGTCAAATCGGTGTTTGTACTCCTCAGGTGCTGTAATGAGTCCGCCTTGAGTCAAATTGAGGGTTCTGGACTGAGATTTGGTCTTGACTGAAGGGGATAATCCTGAGTTTAATCTGGAGTTCGAGCTGTTGTTGCTGCTTTGGTTGAATCCTCTATCGGAGTTGGGGTGGGAGTTGAACCTATTGTTGACTGAGTTTCCGGAGTGGTTGTTGTCTGAGTAGGACAATCTCGGCCCGTTAGAGGCGTTGTTCTCCATTGCAATCTCAATGAAGTTCACGTCAATCTCAGTAGCATGTTTGATGAGTGCTCCAAGCTCTTTGGGCCTCCCAGTTCGCATCATTTCAGTCTTGATTTTGGATTGAAGCCCCATGTAGAAGTGGCTGGCCAAAGATGGGTTGTCGAATTCATGGACTGAGCTGTAGCGACGGAAACTGAAAATGTAAGCTGACAGTTTCTCCTTTTGAGAGATTGTATAGAGATTGCGCTCGGCGATCTTTTTGTCGTCGGGATCTCCGTAAACTTGCTTAAGGTTTGCCTTAAATTTCTCAAAATCCAACATCCAGTCTGGCTTCTTCTTGGTCGGGACTGGGAGAACTGTGTATGGCTGGTACCAATACAAACCTGAGTCTTAGAGAAGACTGCAAGCATGGGCCACCTTAGTACTCTCTGTAGTGTATCTGGATGTGTTGAGCTCAAATACGTCTTGAAGTTGGGTGAAGAATGTGTTGATTTGGTAGTGGTTTCCGGTAAAGAATTTGGGAGTTGCTACCTTGGGTTCGGTGGGTTTGTCGCCGCTCGGCGCAAGGGCTGTGCCGTAGCCTCAGCATCCTCCAATTTCTTATTAAACTCCTTGATCTGGGCCTTCTGTTTGGCGAGCTTGTTGCTGGCCTCAGTGAGTTCATGCCTCAGACCGGTGTTGCTGAGGTGGTCTTGTTCTCAGCAAGAGTTGTCTCCAGCATAGTGTTGAGACGATCTTCGAGAGCCTCAAGAAAGGCAGGGCTCAACGAATCCTTGGATGGCATCTTCAGTTTTGTCGATTGAAAGGTCCACAATCAACTAATTGATTGATGAATTCTCCTGTTACGGCCAAAGTGCTAGGCAAAGTACGAAACTAGCAATCAGCGGACAATGAGATCAGGTGATGAGATGTGCGGCCGCGAGGTACTGCGCTAGTCGCAGTGGACTGGACGATAAGTTTGGCTTAATGTATGCCGAACAAGATAGGCGCCGTTGCGTGATGTTAGCAACCAAGAGATGTACAGTATCAGCCTTGTTCTGAGTCTGTACCTTGTGAGAGTAACTGTCACGGGCCTATTGGCTTGTGCTCCTTCAGGCGCGGAACCTCCGCCAGGCGTCAGGTTAGGTTAGATCAGGGGAAGAGGGATGGAACACGGGGATGCAATGGTGTCAGGGGACATGGTAGCGAGGCCGGGGACGTGCGTGTCGTTGCAGAGACATATATAGCTGGGCTCCCTCTTCCATAGCTCTTGATACCTCGTCGATCCGATATTGTTGTCTTCTTTGCAAACACTGGCAGCCTCCGGCCGCGGCTCGGCTACCCCCTTGGTTCTCGGGTCACACTCCATCATCCTCCCGGCAGCTCAAGGTCTCTTGCCAGAGGTCCCAGTCACTTGTGACAGTAACTTATGACAATTCATTGATGGGGCTATGGAAAGATTGTCAGACCCCCCCCCCCCTCATATATGTTGTGTCCCCATCGCTAGTCCGCATTGCGTCCGCTTTCATGCGGATCGCAGAGCAGTTGTTCGAGGTGATTAGTCCGCTCTTGTGCGGATCGAAATGAATCCGTTCTTGTGCAGACTCGTATTGCGGACTGAGATGATGAGTAGTCTGTTTTGTGCGCACCGAACTACCGTCGTTACACACATATCACATCGAAGATTAGCGTTGTGTGCTTTGTCATTGGCAAACTCCGGCGGACCTCTTTTTCTGCAATGCATCTATTCTGGTGGCTCCCTCTTGTCTTGCACCGTCTATCTATCTCCCCGCATATCTCGCGCTTCTTGTCTCTTTGGCCGATCCTGTTGTGTTGTGAGTCTTTGGCTTGTGACAGTTGGTAGTGTGGTGATTGTAAGAGGGGAGGCCCTCTTATCACTGTTCTGATTGGATAGACGGCAACGGTGGAACGGCGAGACTGGAGCTGTGCAGGAGATGCAGGCGAAGCACCACAGTCACCCAATATGCATGCCTGAGACACGAAGTCAATAACTGAACGGCACACAACCACCTAAGCCACTGCGAAGCAGGAGGGCAAAGAAATGGGCAAGAACGGCGATGTAGAAGTGGATGGAACATCCACAAGATCACCGATCAAGCCCAGTGGTTGTGAGGCCGCGCAAGCAACGCGAAACGCGCCCAAAGTCGGCATATTACGTAAGATCGGAGCAAACCCCTTTCTAGCGCGCAGGCCTTCGCCGGGACGCGTCTGGACACGTACAGATGGGATTGGAGGATGCACAAGACGTGGGGAAGAGGCCCTATCTCTTACAGTGATGTGGGTGTCAAAAGAGAGTGGCGAGATGGATGTCATTGAGTATGAGAGCAGCAGGAGAGAGCATTGAGATTGCAGTGACCATGGTGGTCAGATGACACATGGTGACAAAGCAAGACTCACATCTGGGAAACCAAGCCCAAGGACGAGGTACCAGAATGACAAGACGCTTGCGCAGAAGGAAGATCTCAGATATGTCAGAATAGTGATCCATTTCACTATGAGTTGAAAGCATGCCAAATGGGTTTTCACACGGAAAATTGAGGGCGACACAGGCAAACCAGGTGATCACAAAGCCAGATGGTGTGCTAAAGGCTTTAATCAGCGTGCAGGACTCGACTACAACGAGGTCTTCTCTGCTGTTGCCCACAAAGACTCTATCAGAGTCTTCTTATCTATTGTCAATCACTTGGACTTAGAGTGCGACCAAGTGGACATCACTGCAGCTTTCCTCAATGGTGAACTCGAAGAAACAATTTACATGGAGCCTCCAGAGGGCAGTGATATACCTGCAAACAAGGTTTTGCTTCTCAACAAATCTCTATATGGTCTCAGACAATCGCCAAGATGCTTTAATCAAGCTCTAGACAAATGGTTGCGATCTCAAGGGCTGCAGCCAACCAGAGCTGACCCCTGCTTCTATGTTCGACGTCGTGAGGGGGAAATACTCATGCTGTCAGTCCATGTGGATGATCAACTTATTGCCTGCAACTCAAGGCAAACTTTAAACGAATTCAAGAAGGCCTTGAACAACAAATTCGAATGCAAGGACTCAGGAGCTGCTGGCTATTTCCTTGGCATTAACATCCACAGAGATCGATCTCAGAAAAAGCTCTTCATGTCTCAAGAGCATTACATGGAAGCGCTATTGGATCGGTTTGACATGTCTAATTGCAATCCAGCAAAGACACCGCTTCCTTCAGGGTTTAAACCTATCCCTGCGACTGATGCTGAACATGAGCAAGCACGCCATCGACCATTTGCACAGGTTGTAGGCTCTATCCTTTATGCCGCTACAGTCACAAGGCCAGATCTTGCACAAGCTGCAGGAGTTTTATCAAGATATATCAGCAAATGGAACGAGTCACATTGGCTAGCAGCGAAACATTGTCTGCGATACATCAGAGGCACCTCAGACCTTTGTTTGACATTTGACGCTCTTCAAAGAGAGTTGTTCTAGGATATGTAGATGCTGACTGGGAGGTGATATGGATACCAGAAGATCGACAACTGGATATCTGTTCAAGGTATATGGAGGCACTGTCGCCTGGAAATCAAGGAGACAGCCTACTGTGGCATTGTCAACAACAGAAGCGGAGTATATGGCATCAGCAGATGCGACAAGACAAGCAGTGTGGCTACGCTTACTTTTGGATGACATAGGACTGGGACTCGGTGATCAACCTTTGACTCTACTCAATGACAATGCTGGAACTATTGCCTTGTCAAAGAATCCGGTCAACCATGACAAGTCCAAGCACATCGATATGAAACATCACTACATCAGAGAGAAAGTGGAAGACAATACAGTCTCATTACAGCATGTTCCTTCGGCTGAAAATATAGCTGATCTCTTGACGAAATCATTGTCTGCAGACACATTTACAAAGCTGTGTCAATTGTTGGGTATCTCGAAACTGGATCAAGGGGGAGTGTCAGAATAGTGATCCATTTCACTATGAGTTGAAAGCATGCTTTGGGAATGATCAGAGGAAAGAGAGAGCGGGCTAGAATTGCTGGAGACCTCGGAACTTGAGTGGAGAAATTAGAAATGACGTTAATAACACGTTAGCTACAGTTTGACTTGTGTTCCGTTCCAGTGCTGTCAATATCATCGTTCATATTGCTTTAGTCTCTCTTCTCTCTATGCTATCTATTACATGGCAATTGACACAGCCTCTTCGGGTCACACACTCAGCTCAGAGCGTAGATTTTGACAAGCTACTCCCCCTCGCACAGAGGTGTTTTGGGGTGCTGTGTGCGGAGCGCTTTGCGCTGTGAGCTCGGTGTTGAGCGTGATGTGAGGTGTGTGGGGATATGGCGGAGTACGGTTGGAGGTGTGTGGGGTATGATGTGCGGGGTTGGGGCTATGTTGGAGGGGTCAGGGGTGCGGGGAAAGGTTCAGGGGCGTATTGGGGTGTGCAGGGGGACTGCTGGGGTTAGGCCGAAAGGCAGGAAGTGTATAGGGGCTTTTCTTTTTTTCTTCTTCACACTCACGTTTTCCTTTTTCAGTTTATTGACCTCAGTTCTTATCATACCCCTCTCATCTTTTCACTACTCACATCCTACATTTATTCAACACCGCCTCCGCATTTCAAATCCTCCGAATTTCAAATTTTCAAAATTTTCATTTTCCCATATCCCAATTTTTTTCCGACACTTATTTTTTCAACACGAGGGCTCTTTCCACGAGGGGAGTGTAAGAGGTGGGGCCTTTTCCCCGCTTCCTATACCTATCATTCTCCTCGCCGTGCTCTCATTATTCGTGTCGTCATCGCATTTCTTGTATTTACCTTTCTGACGCGTCTGACAGTTGGCCGCGGGGCATGCTTAGGCGCGGGATGTCCATGTCGCGTGTTAGGCGCACGACTGGCTCTCCGCCGGAAGCAAATTGACCCGCGTCCGCTGTCCGCGTGTCCCTTCTGGTGCTTGCACAACAACAGACTTCGGCGGGCGGATTGATGTTGGATCTTCATCTATACAATCAATCCTCTCTGTCTTTTCCACATCGTGTCGCACGAGTGGCGTAGTCTGTAGTTGTGTGAGTACTATGCTTGCAGTTCGCTGTGCGCATCTTTGCTGATCCTGGGCCTTCGTCAGTATTCTGACCCTTTGCCCAGGGGATCCATATAGACTATCGACCTATGTACCAGGTGACTCTGAGCTAGCACTGGTACACCCTCCTCTCGGCATCGACACTGCCATCTCCTGTACGACCGTATCGCACCTACCGTCGGTGATAAGAGGGCTGCCCTCTTACAGTGACCCGCGAAGTTATTCAGGCCGTGTCTCGTGAAACCTTGGTTGCTGGTTGTTCGTTGATATAAGTTCTTACTAGGGCAGTTGGATGCCTGATGTCCGGGCTTATCACAATAAGTGCAGTGTTTTTGGTCAAATCGGTGTTTGTACTCCTCAGGTGCTGTAATGAGTCCGCCTTGAGTCAAATTGAGGGTTCTGGACTGAGATTTGGTCTTGACTGAAGGGGATAATCCTGAGTTTAATCTGGAGTTCGAGCTGTTGTTGCTGCTTTGGTTGAATCCTCTATCGGAGTTGGGGTGGGAGTTGAACCTATTGTTGACTGAGTTTCCGGAGTGGTTGTTGTCTGAGTAGGACAATCTCGGCCCGTTAGAGGCGTTGTTCTCCATTGCAATCTCAATGAAGTTCACGTCAATCTCAGTAGCATGTTTGATGAGTGCTCCAAGCTCTTTGGGCCTCCCAGTTCGCATCATTTCAGTCTTGATTTTGGATTGAAGCCCCATGTAGAAGTGGCTGGCCAAAGATGGGTTGTCGAATTCATGGACTGAGCTGTAGCGACGGAAACTGAAAATGTAAGCTGACAGTTTCTCCTTTTGAGAGATTGTATAGAGATTGCGCTCGGCGATCTTTTTGTCGTCGGGATCTCCGTAAACTTGCTTAAGGTTTGCCTTAAATTTCTCAAAATCCAACATCCAGTCTGGCTTCTTCTTGGTCGGGACTGGGAGAACTGTGTATGGCTGGTACCAATACAAACCTGAGTCTTAGAGAAGACTGCAAGCATGGGCCACCTTAGTACTCTCTGTAGTGTATCTGGATGTGTTGAGCTCAAATACGTCTTGAAGTTGGGTGAAGAATGTGTTGATTTGGTAGTGGTTTCGGTAAAGAATTTGGGAGTTGCTACCTTGGGTTCGGTGGGTTTGTCGCCGCTCGGCAAAGGGCTGTGCCGTAGCCTCAGCATCCTCCAATTTCTTATTAAACTCCTTGATCTGGGCCTTCTGTTTGGCGAGCTTGTTGCTGGCCTCAGTGAGTTCATGCCTCAGACCGGTGTTGCTGAGGTGGTCTTGTTCTCAGCAAGAGTTGTCTCCAGCATAGTGTTGAGACGATCTTCGAGAGCCTCAAGAAAGGCAGGGCTCAACGAATCCTTGGATGGCATCTTCAGTTTTGTCGATTGAAAGGTCCACAATCAACTAATTGATTGATGAATTCTCCTGTTACGGCCAAAGTGCTAGGCAAAGTACGAAACTAGCAATCAGCGGACAATGAGATCAGGTGATGAGATGTGCGGCCGCGAGGTACTGCGCTAGTCGCAGTGGACTGGACGATAAGTTTGGCTTAATGTATGCCGAACAAGATAGGCGCCGTTGCGTGATGTTAGCAACCAAGAGATGTACAGTATCAGCCTTGTTCTGAGTCTGTACCTTGTGAGAGTAACTGTCACGGGCCTATTGGCTTGTGCTCCTTCTCAGGCGCGGAACCTCCCGCCAGGCGTCAGGTTAGGTTAGATCAGGGGAAGAGGGATGGAACACGGGGATGCAATGGTGTCAGGGGACATGGTAGCGAGGCCGGGGACGTGCGTGTCGTTGCAGAGACATATATAGCTGGGCTCCCTCTTCCATAGCTCTTGATACCTCGTCGATCCGATATTGTTGTCTTCTTTGCAAACACTGGCAGCCTCCGGCCGCGGCTCGGCTACCCCCTTGGTTCTCGGGTCACACTCCATCATCCTCCCGGCAGCTCAAGGTCTCTTGCCAGAGGTCCCAGTCACTTGTGACAGTAACTTATGACAATTCATTGATGGGGCTATGGAAAGATTGTCAGACCCCTCATATATGTTGTGTCCCCATCGCTAGTCCGCATTGCGTCCGCTTTCATGCGGATCGCAGAGCAGTTGTTCGAGGTGATTAGTCCGCTCTTGTGCGGATCGAAATGAATCCGTTCTTGTGCAGACTCGTATTGCGGACTGAGATGATGAGTAGTCTGTTTTGTGCGCACCGAACTACCGTCGTTACACACACATATCACATCGAAGATTAGCGTTGTGTGCTTTGTCATTGGCAAACTCCGGCGGACCTCTTTTTCTGCAATGCATCTATTCTGGTGGCTCCCTCTTGTCTTGCACCGTCTATCTATCTCCCCGCATATCTCGCGCTTCTTGTCTCTTTGGCCGATCCTGTTGTGTTGTGAGTCTTTGGCTTGTGACAGTTGGTAGTGTGGTGATTGTAAGAGGGGAGGCCCTCTTATCACTGTTCTGATTGGATAGACGGCAACGGTGGAACGGCGAGACTGGAGCTGTGCAGGAGATGCAGGCGAAGCACCACAGTCACCCAATATGCATGCCTGAGACACGAAGTCAATAACTGAACGGCACACAACCACCTAAGCCACTGCGAAGCAGGAGGGCAAAGAAATGGGCAAGAACGGCGATGTAGAAGTGGATGGAACATCCACAAGATCACCGATCAAGCCCAGTGGTTGTGAGGCCGCGCAAGCAACGCGAAACGCGCCCAAAGTCGGCATATTACGTAAGATCGGAGCAAACCCCTTTCTAGCGCGCAGGCCTTCGCCGGGACGCGTCTGGACACGTACAGATGGGATTGGAGGATGCACAAGACGTGGGGAAGAGGCCCTATCTCTTACAGTGATGTGGGTGTCAAAAGAGAGAGTGGCGAGATGGATGTCATTGAGTATGAGAGAGCAGCAGGAGAGAGCATTGAGATTGCAGTGACCATGGTGGTCAGATGACACATGGTGACAAAGCAAGACTCACATCTGGGAAACCAAGCCCAAGGACGAGGTACCAGAATGACAAGACGCTTGCGCAGAAGGAAGATCTCAGATATGTCAGAATAGTGATCCATTTCACTATGAGTTGAAAGCATGCCAAATGGGTTTTCACACGGAAAATTGAGGGCGACACAGGCAAACCAGGTGATCACAAAGCCAGATGGTGTGCTAAAGGCTTTAATCAGCGTGCAGGACTCGACTACAACGAGGTCTTCTCTGCTGTTGCCCACAAAGACTCTATCAGAGTCTTCTTATCTATTGTCAATCACTTGGACTTAGAGTGCGACCAAGTGGACATCACTGCAGCTTTCCTCAATGGTGAACTCGAAGAAACAATTTACATGGAGCCTCCAGAGGGCAGTGATATACCTGCAAACAAGGTTTTGCTTCTCAACAAATCTCTATATGGTCTCAGACAATCGCCAAGATGCTTTAATCAAGCTCTAGACAAATGGTTGCGATCTCAAGGGCTGCAGCCAACCAGAGCTGACCCCTGCTTCTATGTTCGACGTCGTGAGGGGGAAATACTCATGCTGTCAGTCCATGTGGATGATCAACTTATTGCCTGCAACTCAAGGCAAACTTTAAACGAATTCAAGAAGGCCTTGAACAACAAATTCGAATGCAAGGACTCAGGAGCTGCTGGCTATTTCCTTGGCATTAACATCCACAGAGATCGATCTCAGAAAAAGCTCTTCATGTCTCAAGAGCATTACATGGAAGCGCTATTGGATCGGTTTGACATGTCTAATTGCAATCCAGCAAAGACACCGCTTCCTTCAGGGTTTAAACCTATCCCTGCGACTGATGCTGAACATGAGCAAGCACGCCATCGACCATTTGCACAGGTTGTAGGCTCTATCCTTTATGCCGCTACAGTCACAAGGCCAGATCTTGCACAAGCTGCAGGAGTTTTATCAAGATATATCAGCAAATGGAACGAGTCACATTGGCTAGCAGCGAAACATTGTCTGCGATACATCAGAGGCACCTCAGACCTTTGTTTGACATTTGACGCCTACTCTTCAAAGAGAGTTGTTCTAGGATATGTAGATGCTGACTGGGGAGGTGATATGGATACCAGAAGATCGACAACTGGATATCTGTTCAAGGTATATGGAGGCACTGTCGCCTGGAAATCAAGGAGACAGCCTACTGTGGCATTGTCAACAACAGAAGCGGAGTATATGGCATCAGCAGATGCGACAAGACAAGCAGTGTGGCTACGCTTACTTTTGGATGACATAGGACTGGGACTCGGTGATCAACCTTTGACTCTACTCAATGACAATGCTGGAACTATTGCCTTGTCAAAGAATCCGGTCAACCATGACAAGTCCAAGCACATCGATATGAAACATCACTACATCAGAGAGAAAGTGGAAGACAATACAGTCTCATTACAGCATGTTCCTTCGGCTGAAAATATAGCTGATCTCTTGACGAAATCATTGTCTGCAGACACATTTACAAAGCTGTGTCAATTGTTGGGTATCTCGAAACTGGATCAAGGGGGAGTGTCAGAATAGTGATCCATTTCACTATGAGTTGAAAGCATGCTTTGGGAATGATCAGAGGAAAGAGAGAGCGGGCTAGAATTGCTGGAGACCTCGGAACTTGAGTGGAGAAATTAGAAATGACGTTAATAACACGTTAGCTACAGTTTGACTTGTGTTCCGTTCCAGTGCTGTCAATATCATCGTTCATATTGCTTTAGTCTCTCTTCTCTCTATGCTATCTATTACATGGCAATTGACACAGCCTCTTCGGGTCACACACTCAGCTCAGAGCGTAGATTTCGACAAGCTAGAGTTCGGCGCATGTCCAGCCTGTTTTGGGGCCACTGTGAGGAGCGCTTTGCGCTGTGAGCTCGGTGTTGAGCGTGATGTGAGGTGTGTGGGGATATGGCGAGTACGGTTGGAGGTGTGTGGGTATGATGTACGGGTTGGGGCTATGTTGGAGGGTCAGGGTGCGGGGAAAGGTTCAGGGGCGTATTGGGGTGTGCAGGGGACTGCTGGGTTAGGCCGAAAGGCAGGAAGTGTATAGGGCTTTTCTTTTCTTCTTCACACTCACGTTTTCCTTTTCAGTTTATTGACCTCAGTTCTTATCATACCCCTCTCATCTTTTCACTACTCATCCTACATTTATTCAACACCGCCTCCGCATTTCAAATCCTCCGAATTTCAAATTTTCAAAATTTTCATTTTCCCATATCCCAATTTTTTTCCGACACTTTTTTTTCAACACGAGGGCTCTTTTCCACGAGGGGAGGGTGGAGGTGGGGCCTTTTCCCCGCTTCCTACCTATCATTCTCCTCGTGAATTGTCGTGTCGCCATCGCATTTCTGGATTACCTCTGACAGCCCTGACAGTTGGTCTGGCCAGGCGCGGATATCCATGTCGCGTGTTGGGTGGAGACTGGCTCTTGAAGTGTGAATTGAAGCGTCCGTATTGGTGTCATCTGAGCTGCATGAAACAGAGTCGGGGGTTTATTATGTTGGATCTTCAGGTCAACAATCAATCCCTGTCTTTTTCCACATCGCGGTCGCACGAGTGGCGTAGTCTGTAGTTGTGTGAGTACTATGCTTGCAGTTCGCTGTGCGCATCTTTGCTGATCCTGGCCTCCAGTATTGCTGACCTTTGCAGGGGATCCATATAGACTATCGACCTATGTACCAGGTGACTCTGAGTTAAGACTGGTACACTCCTCTCGGCATCGACACTGCCATCTCCTGTCGATCGATCGCACCCACCGTCGGTGATAAGAGGGCTGCCCTCTTACAGTGACCCGCAGTTATTCAGGTGGTCTCTGAAACCTTGGTTGCTGGTTGTTCGCTGATATAAGTTCTTACTAGGGCTGGATGCCTGATGTCCGGAGCTTATCACAATAAGGTGTTTTTGGTGAAATCGGTGTTTGTACTCCTCAGGTGCTGTAATGAGTCCGCTTGAGTCAAATTGCAGGGTTCTGGACTGAGATTTGGTCTTGACTGAAGATAACTGAACGGCACACAACCACCTAAGCCACTGCGAAGCAGGAGGGCAAAAGAAATGGGCAAGAACGGCGATGTAGAAGTGGATGGAACATCCACAAGATCACCGATCAAGCCCAGTGGTTGTGAGGCCGCGCAAGCAACGCGAAACGCGCCCAAAGTCGGCATATTACGTAAGATCGGAGCAAACCCCTTTCTAGCGCGCAGGCCTTCGCCGGGACGCGTCTGGACACGTACAGATGGGATTGGAGGATGCACAAGACGTGGGAAGAGGCCCTATCTCTTACAGTGATGTGGGTGTCAAAGAGAGTGGCGAGATGGATGTCATTGAGTAGAGAGCAGCAGGAGAGAGCATTGAGATTGCAGTGACCATGGTGGTCAGATGACACATGGTGACAAAGCAAGACTCACATCTGGGAAACCAAGCCCAAGGACGAGGTACCAGAATGACAAGACGCTTGCGCAGAAGGAAGATCTCAGATATGTCAGAATAGTGATCCATTTCACTATGAGTTGAAAGCATGCCAAATGGGTTTTCACACGGAAAATTGAGGGCGACACAGGCAAACCAGGTGATCACAAAGCCAGATGGTGTGCTAAAGGCTTTAATCAGCGTGCAGGACTCGACTACAACGAGGTCTTCTCTGCTGTTGCCCACAAAGACTCTATCAGAGTCTTCTTATCTATTGTCAATCACTTGGACTTAGAGTGCGACCAAGTGGACATCACTGCAGCTTTCCTCAATGGTGAACTCGAAGAAACAATTTACATGGAGCCTCCAGAGGGCAGTGATATACCTGCAAACAAGGTTTTGCTTCTCAACAAATCTCTATATGGTCTCAGACAATCGCCAAGATGCTTTAATCAAGCTCTAGACAAATGGTTGCGATCTCAAGGGCTGCAGCCAACCAGAGCTGACCCCTGCTTCTATGTTCGACGTCGTGAGGGGGAAATACTCATGCTGTCAGTCCATGTGGATGATCAACTTATTGCCTGCAACTCAAGGCAAACTTTAAACGAATTCAAGAAGGCCTTGAACAACAAATTCGAATGCAAGGACTCAGGAGCTGCTGGCTATTTCCTTGGCATTAACATCCACAGAGATCGATCTCAGAAAAAGCTCTTCATGTCTCAAGAGCATTACATGGAAGCGCTATTGGATCGGTTTGACATGTCTAATTGCAATCCAGCAAAGACACCGCTTCCTTCAGGGTTTAAACCTATCCCTGCGACTGATGCTGAACATGAGCAAGCACGCCATCGACCATTTGCACAGGTTGTAGGCTCTATCCTTTATGCCGCTACAGTCACAAGGCCAGATCTTGCACAAGCTGCAGGAGTTTTATCAAGATATATCAGCAAATGGAACGAGTCACATTGGCTAGCAGCGAAACATTGTCTGCGATACATCAGAGGCACCTCAGACCTTTGTTTGACATTTGACGCCTACTCTTCAAAGAGAGTTGTTCTAGGATATGTAGATGCTGACTGGGGAGGTGATATGGATACCAGAAGATCGACAACTGGATATCTGTTCAAGGTATATGGAGGCACTGTCGCCTGGAAATCAAGGAGACAGCCTACTGTGGCATTGTCAACAACAGAAGCGGAGTATATGGCATCAGCAGATGCGACAAGACAAGCAGTGTGGCTACGCTTACTTTTGGATGACATAGGACTGGGACTCGGTGATCAACCTTTGACTCTACTCAATGACAATGCTGGAACTATTGCCTTGTCAAAGAATCCGGTCAACCATGACAAGTCCAAGCACATCGATATGAAACATCACTACATCAGAGAGAAAGTGGAAGACAATACAGTCTCATTACAGCATGTTCCTTCGGCTGAAAATATAGCTGATCTCTTGACGAAATCATTGTCTGCAGACACATTTACAAAGCTGTGTCAATTGTTGGGTATCTCGAAACTGGATCAAGGGGGAGTGTCAGAATAGTGATCCATTTCACTATGAGTTGAAAGCATGCTTTGGGAATGATCAGAGGAAAGAGAGAGCGGGCTAGAATTGCTGGAGACCTCGGAACTTGAGTGGAGAAATTAGAAATGACGTTAATAACACGTTAGCTACAGTTTGACTTGTGTTCCGTTCCAGTGCTGTCAATATCATCGTTCATATTGCTTTAGTCTCTCTTCTCTCTATGCTATCTATTACATGGCAATTGACACAGCCTCTTCGGGTCACACACTCAGCTCAGAGCGTAGATTTCGACAAGATAGAGTTCGGCGACATGTCCAGCCTCCTTGTTGGCGGCCACTACTGAGGACCAAGTGTGTAAAAGACACTGCTTGGGGCGTGAATCATGCCCGCACCAGCATGGTATATTGACTTGGTGTCCGACAATGTCTTTTACAACCGCCTGATATGCTTTACACCTTTGGGAATAATACCGTTTTCATGTCAAATACTCCGAAATGGTGTCAAACACACCGGTTTGGGGCTCACAGTGCTTTTCTTTCTAGACCGGTGTGGAGTGTGGGCAGAAGAGATATGCGTGTCTGCTGCCCAATAAATACATGAGACGAGCAGGAGCTGGTTTTCAAGTCGGCAGCGACTGTGTGTCTTGACTGAGTGGAGGCCAAAGAGCACTCAGAGAATTTCGGGGCTTGAGAGCTAAAGGGGTTTTTTTTTTCACTTAAAAGGGTCGCTTATCAAGTGTGAGCTAAGAAAATATTCAGAGTGGCAAAAGTGAACTTAAAGGGTGTCACAATCTGTCCCTTAGGCTCGACAGAAGCCCCCTGACAATGTGGCGATAATGTCCGCTTTTCTGCCAAATGGAAACGGAGATCTGTAGGTCTCCGCCCCCATCGCGGGGTGGGCTTGCTTCAAGCCTAATCTGTCCCTAGTGAAGGTGTCAGGGGGCTATGCCAACCGACAATATGGACTACTCAAGACAGGAGTGCATGAACAGCAATGACCTGAGGGCCTAAGTACGGGAGACTATACTAGACAGTCCAAGTCAATGTTGGGTGGAGATAGCTATTGAAGTGTGAGATTGAAGAGACAACAATATTGGTTCATCAAAGAGAAGGCTATGAAAGTCGAGTCTGAGAGGGGGTTTATATATGTCGGATCTAAGGTCAACCGGACAAGTCCGGTGTGGACGGTTGCGGTGCGGGCACGTCCGGTGTGGGTGTGTCCGGTGTGGGCATGTCCGGTACGGGCGCGTGTGGTGCAGGTGTGTCCGGTGTAGAAGCCTGGTGCAGGTGCGTCCGGTGTAGAAGCCCCAAGTTTGCATACAGTTGTGACAGAAGGCTAACAACTAGTGTTAGATGTGAACCCCTCGTCGTATGGACAGAGGGCTACGGATGAGGAGTGTAGACCGCGCCGAGGGCAGGCGCGTGCTGGACACGGAGAAGGAGCGGAGATGATGTGATGGGGGAAAACGTCGGATAAGAGTTATCACGTCAACCAACTTCCTCTCCATCGTGTTGGTGGAGAGCAAGCACTGAAGGTCTGGTCACCAGTGCATCACTACGCGCCGTCACCAGCCCCTTCACCTAATCTAACAACTAGAGACCGACAACAAGTGGCCGTCTATGTGCAAGGCAAAGATGAATGCCTCAGACACTTGTGTGGCAGTGGTATCTATCCAGAGAGAAGGGGCGGATGCTTGGGAAGATCTGACAAGTGGGGTGGTGCTGCCCTAGTTGTTGCTGTGGTGGTGGCGAGTCTTGTGCTATAGCCTCTGACTGTGTGGCATATGAAAATCGATCCTTGAGCAGAAGATCCACCCACAGTATGGTTTCAAATGTTGAAGAAGCGGGGGGACGTGGGGTCAGGGTCGGAGGTGTCGGGGGATGGCGTGAGTATCTAGTTTCGCAGTTTCGCATCTTAGAGTGTTCTTCATGCAAACATAACAACATCAAACTCCCCTCTTATATATATATTCAACCGCTCTATTCTCAGTCCCCTTCTCGCCATTTGTTTTCTGTTCTCCTGTGGGGCAGCGAGCTCCGCGGAGGTTATTATTACTGAGCCTCCACGAATGTTCGTTCTCCCACAATATTGTATGGAAAGAAGGATGTTGAGTTGAAAGAGATTGTGTAGAGGATAAAGACAAGGCACGATGAACTTCCCCCTCCACCTCCGCAGAGGTTTGCCATGATCGACCTCCACTCCCACAAAGTGTAGGGTGCTGAGTGCTGACGCCTCTGACGGAGTCGAACAGTACTGCTACGTCTAATAGCGGTGTAACGGGGCCTAGCTCAACAAGTATAGTAGTAGGCCAGTAGATGTATCAGTGGTCTAGTATGCGTGTGTGTGTGCAAGAGTCTGAGTCAAGCTAGCTGTACTTTGTGGTTGCATTCCCCTTCCCCTTTCCCTTCCCCTCTATATATACTCGTGAGTGCAGCTCAAGGTGGATAACAGCTATGCTACGGCGGGCCAATGGGAGTAGAAGGAGTCCAGACTATGAAGGGTCACTGGCAGTCCGGATCAAGAGGAGAGCGATCAATGAGAATGAGAAGCCCGCTCTGCTAAACTAGAAAGGGTCAATGACTGACTGTGGTGGGAAAGTTGAGTAAGGAATGGCTATTTGAAATCAATAAATGGAGCTAGTGTGAAATGGGGCGGTGGAGCGGTGGGAAGTGATAACTAAACCAGGCACGAAACGACGAACCTTGAGTCAAAGACCAGACCCCTGACGCCTCCTAGTCATGCCCTTTACTCAGAGCTTAAGGTACCCCCTGCCTTCCATGTATCCGCCTCAACTTCCTCTTTATCCTGCTCCTAATCTCTGTAGCGAACAAGGAATTATGGCTGGGCCTGGCCATGACAAGTGGCAAATCAAGGTGCGCCAGGTCCTCACAAAGGATATACACTGTGCTGTTAAGGGGCGTTGAGTGCACGGCGCTGCAATGCAATGTGGTTTGTGCGTGTGTACAGCTTGTCTGTACAAGAAGGCTGTGTGTGTATAGCCTTGCAATGTAGTCGTATGATGAGGGCGCTGCTTGACAGGGCAACGACTCGAAAAGTGCTTGGACCTGGTGTGTTCAGTGAATGGTAGTGATCAACTAACGACGGTGAAAGTACAGATTGAGACAAGAGTGAGAAGTGTATTGTCACGCACCTATCAGCTCGCGCCCCTTCTCAGGCGCGGAACCTGCCACCAGGCATCAGATCAGATCCTGGCTTGAAACAAGCCCCATGTGTCATGAGGGACGCTGCCGTCTTCTGGCGGGAGCCTCCAGCGAGTCGCGAGGGAGATGAGGATGTCAGAATGACCCGAGGATCCGAGAGGATAGCCGAGTCAAAGCCGGAAGAGAGCAGCTGAGGGTCTGAGTCGAGGTAGTGGGTATGAGGAGACAATAGTGGATCGGCAGACTAACAAGAAGAAGAACTACGAGAAGTGTCTATCTACCTCTGCCCCGCAAGTCCTGTGTCTGGTCCCCACGGCTTCACTCGTCAATCCGTCTCCAAGCGTCAACCAATGGCATGCGGTTGTTTGGTGGTCTCAGCTCTCTGTGCCAGGGAATAGGGTGTGGGTGCGGTGTGTGCGGTGGAACAAAGAGGAGGAAGAGGAGGATTGTGCGTAGATCCTGAGATGGGTGGTGGAGGTAGGCGCGGGAGAGGTCAGAGCCGATAGGCGCGTGACAGTCGGCCCCTCCTGCTAAGCGAGCGACCCTGCGAGCAAAGTGGGTGGTTGTAGATTGTGATGGTGCTTGGGCGGCGGGTATAGTTTGTGGGAACAGTGTGTGTTTGGGTGGGAGAGAGAGGGAGAGAGAGCGGCGCAGAGAGAGAGAGTAGATTTTTAAGGCCATTGGTCGAGCTGGATAGGGATAAGAGGTGACGACGAATTTGGGAGGACCGTTGATGACGACTCTCTTGGGTGCTTACAATAAAAAAAACGACTTCCTTTCCCCCGCTTCCGTTCCCCTGCGTACCACAGTTCCCCGCTCACATCTTCCCCAGCCCCCAACCCCAACCCCGCATTCAAACACGAAAAAGCCCCCAAATCCCCAACCCCAAACTTCAACCCCCAACCCCCCCTTTTTCCGCCGTCTGTTCTCCTGCTCAAAGAGCGCGATAAGATGTTGGTGAAGGAAGGGATGAGTGTGAAGTGGAGTGGTGATGTGAGGAGTGTGCCGAGTGAGGATGAGAGATGGTGTGATAGGAAGATGTGAGGAGGTATGCCGAGTGAGGATAGGAGATAGTGTGATAGGAATGTGTGAGGTGGTGCGGTATTAAGGAGTGTGATGAAGAGTGATTGTCCGAGATGAAGAGTGGGATGGTTGTTTTTGTTGCTTTTGTTTTACTTTGTGTTGTTTGTAAAGATAGAAGATTGTAGATAAAAAGGCTAGATACAAAAAGAGTTCAGAGTGGGATTTTAATCGAGGTAAAAGAGGGGTGATTGGGAAAAAGAGCGTGGAGATATTAGACATATTTAGAAAGGTGAGTGTGTGGTGAGTATAAGATGAATCAGTGGGTGGTGTTATCAGGAAATAAAAGTGAGAGTATACTATGTACAGAGATTAATTGTCAAAATGTACCTTCTGGCGAAGTGGACGACCAGAGCGAGATACGGGGCCGTCGTAAGGCTCTGGAGCGGGTGCTGGGATGTCTGGCACAAGCTGATAGCCTTTCCAGTTGGCAGGTTGGCGATGACGTTTGGGAGCAGTGATGGATTTGGGGAGATTGTTGTTGGTGGGAGGGAGAGGATTATTGGTAGGAGGAGAGGAATTATTGGCAGGAGGAGGATTGGAAAGATGGGCGGGTGAAAAATCTGGGGGTGGAGTTGATGAAGGTTCACGACCAGCGTGCTTTCCGCGACGCGGCCGAGGAGGAGGACGAGGAGCGGTATTGGAGGAAGGTTTGGTGGGGTAGAGTTGGTGATACTCCGCTTTGGCTTCAGCGAAACGCGGGTCGGACTCGAGTTCAAAGGGGAACGCCCAAGACACTTGGTCTTCGGTCCCCTGCAAACCGTCCCACTCGACGAGATACTGCAGCTCGCCGGTGGCCGCGATATTACGCGAGTTCAAGATGAAGGCAACTGCGTGAGGGCGCTGCTCAGAGTTGTCGAGCGCGGGAGGCGGAGTTGGATGGGTGGTTTGGTTGGGGTAGAGAGGAGGGATATATGGGCGAAGGAGAGAGACGGGGAAAATGTCGAAACGACGCCATGATGCAGGAATGTCAAGCTGGTAGGCGTGATCAGAGATTTTAGCCACAACAGTAAAGGGACCAGTGTGACGATAATCTAGTTTCTTTGACGGGCGAGTCGTCTGTATATTTTCCATTGACAAAAGCACTTTGTCGCCCGCCTGGAAAGCAGGCCCGGGAGAGTGTTTGCGATTGTACGCTGCAGCGTAACTAACGTTTGCCAAATTAATCATGCGGACGCATTCAGCGTGAACATCCAATAGTGACGTGGCAACTTGAATCGCGTCTGGGACGGTGAGGTCAGAGCGACGCAGCTCATCCGTCCACCGCGGGTGGTAACCAAAGTTCGCAAAGAACGGTGTGAATCCAGTCGCCGAATGGATGCTGTTGTTGTAATGAAACGATGCTTGGGGCAACAGCAAATCCCAGTCATCTTGACGATAACTGGTGAAGATGCGTAAGTACAATTCCACTGACTGGTTGACACGTTCCGTCTGACCATCCGTTTGTGGGTGATACGCAGTAGATAATCTCAACTTCACGCCAAGCTGCGTCGTCAACGTTCGCCAGAACCGCGAAACAAATTTCGAGCCACGGTCAGAGACAAGACTGTCTGGGAGACCATGCTGAGAGACAACGTGCGTGATGAAGAGGGTGGCTAGGCCTGGAGTCGAGAGAGTTTTGTTGGTGGGGATAAAAATGGACCACTTGGTAAGTCGGTCTACAATCACCAGAATTGAGTCAAAGCCGTGGGAGATCGGCAGAGGCTCGATGAAGTCCAAGGACAAATGACGCCACGGCGCATGAGCAACCTCGAGAGGGCGGAGGTGCGGATGCGGGCGTTGATGAGAGACTTTTGAACGCTGACAAATATCACAGCCCGAAACATAAGCTTCGACATCACGGCGCATTCCAATCCAAATGTAGTCACGAGCAATAAGCTCATATGTCTTGGTGATGCCAGGATGTCCAGCGAGAAGTGAGTCGTGGTGAGCACGAAGAATTTTCAAGCGAGCGTCATTAATGTCTGGAACATAGGTGCGATGATCAAAAAGAAGAAATCCTTGGTTTGACCATGAGGGATTGGAGAGAGAGGTGAGATGATGAGTGCGAGCGAGCTGAGGCAAAGAAGGCGGTGTAGGCTTGACCTGCTGACAAGTTGGGTGGTTGCAGGATACGCAAACAACTGCCATCATCTCGTCTCGAATTTGCGAAATGTGGGTGTCTTCCTTGATTCCATCAAGGATATCAATATCGTCCACGAAATAGTCTCGATCTGATAAAACGGGTGTAGTCACAGCAACTCGAGCAAGTGCCCGAAGCACAGGACGAGCATCGGCAGCTGTAGGAGCAAGAGCGGGTGATGAGGGAACTGAGAAGGACGGCAGAGCTTGGGTGATGTTAAGCTCCTGGTTGTGAGTGCTGCCTTTTCCTTCGTGATAATCACTACGCCGAGAGAGCGCATCAGGCATCACTGCTTGCTTGCCTGGCCGGTATAGTATTTCAAAAGAGAAGCAAGATAAAATCTCTGCCCAACGAGCTTGTCGAGGACTGAGCTGACGCGGAACCATCCAGTGTTTTAGATTATTATGGTCGGTCAAAACTGTTGTATGCACTTGTAAGAGCATATGACGACAGCGTGTAAAACCTTCCACAATAGCCAGGAACTCTTTTTCGCTGACCGCATAATTGAGCTGAGCGCCAGTAAAACGACCCGACTCAATTGCGACGGGATGCTCGACTTTGGTGTCGGGGTCGATCTGGGATAGCACGAAGCCCCAGCCAAAGAAGGAGGCGTCGGTCTGGAGAATGGTGGGAGCGGAGGGCTTGTAATGAGCGAGAGTGGGAGAGGAAGTGAGCGCGTGCCGGAGGGTGTCAAAGGCGGCTTGTTGGGCTTCACCCCAAATAAAAGGTGTGTTTGTTTTCGTTAAAGCTGTCAATGGGGCTGCGATAGCAGCAAAATTGGGAACAAAGCGACGATAGTAGCTGACAAGGCCAATGAAGGAACGTGTATCAGACAACGTCTTGGGTATAGGGAAGGTCGAGATAGCCTCGACTTTCCTTGGGTTAGTTGTGATACCGGTAGGTGAAATTTGGAATCCAAGAAATAAAACAGAAGTGCGCTCAAATTCGCACTTAGAAGCTTTGAAATAAAGTGAAGCCTGAGCTGCGAGCTCGAAGACTTTGTGAGTGAGAGCACGAAGCTCATCAATTGTGTTTGCGTAAATCATGATGTCGTCGATATAAATAATGACACCACGTCCTAGGACTTCACGGAACACCTCATTCAAGAAATGCTGGAACACCGAGGGCGCGTTTCGGAGCCCATCACGAACAACAAGGGAGTCAAACATGCCGAAGATAGTTCGAAAGGCAGTGAAGTGTTCGTCCCCAGGCTTTACACGCAGCAACTGGTAAGCACCGACCAAGTCTAGCTTTGTGTAGTATTTCGCGGAGCCAAGCTGATCAAGGATGCCGTCAATTAGAGGCAGAGGATAGGCATCCGGGACGGTGTTCTTGTTTAGATGCCGATAATCAACAACCATCCGGTATCGCCCATCAGATTTAGGCACAAAGAATGTTGGTGAGCCATAAGAGGCAGACGAAGGGCGAATACGGCCAGCCGCTAATTCGCGTTGCAGTGTATCAAGCAACGCCTGCTGTTCCGGTGGTCCGAGACGATAAAGTGGGGCAGCGCGAAGCTTGGCATCTGGCACCAATTCGACGTGCATGTCGTAGTCCCGGCAAGGCGGCAAAGTTTGAGTGCCCGAAGAGGGGCGGAAGAGATCCAGGGATTCTTGGTATTGTGGTGGGAGCGATGCCAGTAAGTCGGCAGTCTCCTGTTTGTACTCAGCATCACTGAGTGGCTCGAAAAATTGTGGCTGAATATGTTTCAATTCTTCTAGGTCTGAGTCAGATGGTGGAGACATACCAACAGCGCAGAGCTGAAGGTCGATCTCTAGGTGTGGGGGAGAATCAAGTTTGAGAGGTGAATTGGAGAGATGGGCGTCGCGATCGCCAGGAGGGGAGAGGAATTGAGACTGGGTTGTGGGGGTGATGGTGAGATGGGCACCGACCTCGTCAGGAGGAGCCAGGGATGTCGAGGAAATTGGAGAAGAGGAAACTGGTACGTCAACTTGCAAGGAAGACGTCTCAGATTTCGATGGTGCGCTGACTTGCAAGGAAAGCGACCGTTTAGGAGAGGGGAGAGGTATGTTGTTTGGATATGTGGATGGATCTGCGGCTGACAATTTCTTGTGGTGTGCGTAGGGGATAGTGACACATTGCTTGTGCGGGTGCACCACAACACCGTGGCTGGCCATCCAATCTCGACCCAGCACAATGTCTGAATCCGCAAGGCTGGTGATGAAAAGATTTGTGGGGAATGGCGGTTCAGAGGGGATGAGGTCAAGATGGAGAGGGATTGAGTGTGTGATGGGGCCGGCGGCAGATGGGCGCCCGTCAAACATTGTGAGTGTTGGAGGTGTCTCCAGCTTTGTGCGGAGGCGAGAGAAAATGTGTGTGTTGGCCAACGAAGTATTAATGAACGCACCGTATGCCCCAGTATCCCACAGAATGCGAACCGAAACCGAGATAGGAGAAGCAGAAGGAGACTGAGACTGAAGAGGCGGAAGAGTGATGGTGTGAACAGAGATGGACTGGTGGGGTATAAGGGGATAACGAGCAAATTGTGGTGGTTTCGTGATTTTCCATTGTTTTTGTGAGTGTTTTCTGTTTTTCATATGTTTTTCTGATTTGTGAATTTTAGTAGCTGACTGAGACACCGACACAGATGAATTATATTTGAGAGCAGAGAGGAACGGCGCAGTTGGTGGCTCTCCTAGTCCGACCGGCCTGGAGCTTTCCCCAGCTTTGCCTTGTACTCATTGGACTTGGCAGCCGCAAAGCACTTATCGGCAAAATGGCCACCGCGCCCGCAATAGCCACAGAGGCCCAGACGATGACGACGCTCACGCTCCTCCTCAGACAACGGACCACGTGGGCCAGAGGAGCGAGGAGTATCGGAGGAGGAGGAGGGCTTTTCCGGAGTGGAGTTTGGCTTGGAGGGTGCGGATGTGGAGGTATTCTGGGTAGACTGGGTGGCAGACTCCTTGTCGGGATGACGAGCAGCCTGAGGCTTGTGGAAGGGAGCTTGAGCAGCACGCTTGTCTGCAGCGCGAGCACGAAGCCTGTTGTCAAGAGGGACAATCCAGTCAATTAGCGCACCGAGACTAGAAAATTCGAGACCACTGCGTGCGAGCTCGTCCTGAAGTTGATCAGATAGCTTGTGTTTTGCGGTATGCAGCACTACCGGATTGTATTCTGGCCAGCCCAAAATGGCCATAAGGCGCTGATATTCCACAAAGAAGTCAGATGCAGAGCCCGTTTGGACAAGACTGTGCATTTTGCGACTGGCGATGCCTTCCTCGTCTGAGTTTCCCCAATTTCTGCGAAGATGGTGCAAGAAATGACTGTAGTCTCTGAGCATCAAAGGCTTTGGGTCCGCAAGAATCATTGGTTGCAAAGACGAGAGCACGGGGCCTCGAAGATGGCTGAAAATAAATGTGATTTTTGCCGTCTCGACAGCAAAGGTGGTGGGATGTGCCATGAAGTACAGTTCACAACTCGATAGAAAACCGTCGAGTTTGGTACGCTCACCATTAAACGTATCCGGCTCTCGCGCCAGTTTGGCACGTTCCCCGACAGTAGTAGGTGCAGGAGGTGTCACTACTTCTTTGTCGTCTGCGGGGGTGCGTGGCTGTGATGGCTTGACAGAGGTAGAAGCCTCCTTGTGATCAGAGGTATGGTTAGGTGCGCGTGCATGTGAGTGTTTCATGGGTGGAGAAGGTGTAGAAGACGAGGCGTCCTCCGAAGGGCCCGAAGAGGAGAGAGCTGACTGTTTCAGAAACGGCACCAATGATTCAAGCATGTCGGCGACGCGATCGTTTGAGGCAAGAACGCTGGCCGCAACGGCCTCCATGGACTGTTGTCTAGTTTTCCTTGGTGTTGGCTTTGGCGTCGCCTTTGGGGGCACGGTTGTCCAGTTGGTTTTCCTCCTGGGCGGCATGATGAGGGTGGGCGGGTGGGAGAGACCGATGGCGAAAAGAATGAGGGGAGGATGGGAGGGTTGCGACTGCCGGAGTGGGGCCGATCCACTATTCTGTCATGAGGGACGCTGCCGTCTTCTGGCGGGAGCCTCCAGCGAGTCGCGAGGGAGATGAGGATGTCAGAATGACCCGAGGATCCGAGAGGATAGCCGAGTCAAAGCCGGAAGAGAGCAGCTGAGGGTCTGAGTCGAAGTAGTGGGTATGAGGAGACAATAGTGGATCGGCAGACTAACAAGAAGAAGAACTACGAGAAGTGTCTATCTACCTCTGCCCCGCAAGTCCTGTGTCTGGTCCCCACGGCTTCACTCGTCAATCCGTCTCCAAGCGTCAACCAATGGCATGCGGTTGTTTGGTGGTCTCAGCTCTCTGTGCCAGGGAATAGGGTGTGGGTGCGGTGTGTGCGGTGGAACAAAGAGGAGGAAGAGGAGGATTGTGCGTAGATCCTGAGATGGGTGGTGGAGGTAGGCGCGGGAGAGGTCAGAGCCGATAGGCGCGTGACACCATGCCTAGTCCCGGTCTGACAGGCAGGACCACAGGACCAAGTTAGGCGCAGGACGCAGGGCCTGTGTCAAACCAGGGTTAGATCGGGGGAAGAGATATGGAACACGGGGACCCGGCGGTGTCAGTGGATATGGTTGCGAGGCAGGGGATGTTGTTGTTGCAGCAGAGACGTAGAGTATATAACTGTCTTCATCTTCCATAGTTCTTGATATCTGGTCGATCCGATATTGTTGACTTCTTTGCAAACGCAGGCGGCCACCGGCCGTGGCTTGGCTACCCCCCTTGGTCCTTGGGTCACACTTCATTCTCCCAGATGCCCAAGGTCTCTAGTCTCTTGCCAGAAGTCCCAGTCACTTGTGACAGGGTGGTAATATGTATTGTAGATTCAGAGAATCGAAGAGAACGGAGGCGAGAGGCATAGAGACAAGGGGGTGGGTGTTCTGTACGGTGACTCATTGGTCAGGCCTAGACTATGTTAATGAGGGAGACGGTCCCAGTATCACTGCAAGTATAGATGTGTGACAAAAGCATACATTCATTGTATTGTATTGACAGATCACTTCCAGGACTTTATGTTGGAGACCATCGGTTGATATGTTCCCCCTTTCTTCTGATCGCAAGACTCTTCCACTATATCTCTTTGCCTTGGCAACACTTGCTGCTGCCCAAGAGCAGGCCGGTTCTTAACCTATCTGCTTTCCAGAAGGGTCAAACGGAAGAAGAAGAGCGACCACAACCAGACCACCATACAGCTGCCGCACCTAAAACATCAGTTCTTTTCTGAAAATGACAATGAGTAGTGACCTACCCCTGCACAGATGAAGAGTGGAGCAACAGTGAGAACGTTGGCTATGCAAGCGTGAAAATTCATGGTTAAATGTTAGCTATTGTCTCATGTTGCGTTGAATGCAGACATACCATAAGTTCCAATTATATTTGCAATTATATTGCAGATCCTGTTGATAGCAACAGCTACCCCATAGCCTGTTGTCCTAGAGCTGGTAGGGAGAAGTTCAGGTGTGATGCCATACAGCCCACCAAAAAATATGTCTGAGAACATCCATCATATCAGTATCGGACTTCTACACTTTGCAATCTCTTGGCCACAATGCCTATTGTCACACTTACTTTCAACTGCATTGATGAAACAACTGTGGCACGTAGTGGGTGATGGAATGATCAGTCAGCCTTGTTTGCACACAACAAAAATTAGAGAGCCTGACCTGATTACTAGATTCTGTGTTCCATTTGTCACTTGAGTGTACCCAAAGAGGAATGCCATTGTCAATGCTGCACCAATAGCCAGTGTTCCTCGCCTTCTGATGTATGGTGTATCCAGTAGAGGCCATGCAAGTAAAGGTCCAACCAGCCCTCTGGGATGGATTGTCAATACCGCTTTACACTAGTGAGATATTTGGGAAACAAATGAAAAGAAGAGGACTTACGCCACAT
Organism: Cryptococcus sp. DSM 104549; assembly: GCA_036427605.1. Classification (NCBI taxonomy): domain Eukaryota; kingdom Fungi; phylum Basidiomycota; class Tremellomycetes; order Tremellales; family Cryptococcaceae; genus Cryptococcus; species Cryptococcus jaspeensis. The sequence continues at coordinate 552,643 of CP144047.1, forward strand.
TGTTCAAGACATAGTTTCGCCATTTGATATAATTGCTTGGAGGACCGCTAGAAAACCCTCGAGTAGCACTTGATTTTCAAAACCAAGAACAGAACAGTTAGCTTTCAGCTCTTTGTGTCACTCAGAATAGACACACCACTTACAGGTAGTATGGTCTGAAGACACTGTAGAGAGGGTTGGCCTAATTGGGTTTGCATGAATCAGCATATCGCCAATAAACACACATATCCTCTAGCAAAGCACTCACAATCCCAATCAGAAGCCACAGGAGAAAGAGACAGACTGTGGCATAGGCTTGTCGTTTGGTAACAAAGAGTTTCTATGATAGCCATTGGTCATTATTCAACGCAAGCTATAGTCCCCCACAGACTATACCATAATTGCTGCAGGGAAGGAGTAGGCACATACCTTCAGTGATGTACCGACTTGTGAAAGATGGATGTGTCCATCATTCTGATTGTGTTAGCATGCTCCCATCATGAGTTGATTGAAAGCCCTCACCGCTCCCTGTATTTCCCCCTCTGCCAGTAGCTGGTCAACAGTCAGGCTACAAGTTTTCTTGGATTTCTGTGCAATGTCTTGGAGAACATCAACAGCTTCTGCATCACGATGTTGAGTGACAAGCCATTTGGGTGAATGCTCAATCCTAAAAAGCTACATTGTTTCTTGTTGAACTCCTCATTCTTTGATGAGCCAAGAGAGAGGCTTACGATGACTCGCACCAATGCCAGCATCAACACAATACCACCACTGGTGAAATGCAGCAATCGCCAACCTTTGTTGTTGTCCCAGGTGCAGTTAGTGGCTGTTGAGCAGCTCCACCTTGGAAAATAAATCCAGGCCAGCAACTGATTGTATCCTGTTGTGTTAGTTCTAAACCCGGTCATTGACTTCTATGGTTCCTTACTCCTGAAACCTTTGTTTTTTTTTTTGGCAGTGCAATGATCAGCTACAGCCACAACCCCGATGTATTACATACTGTGTATCCAACTCCCCACTATGATGATGATGATGATATTTATCAGCATGTAGCACATGCCAGCGGAATGAATTCAATATGATGTACCCAAATAGCCAGAATCGTGGTCAGATAACCATATCTGTATGGCAAAAACTCCAGAAAGTTGGCTGTAGACGAAGAATTGGTCAGTTTCGTCATCTCAGGCTCAGGGTAATCAGATAGCTAAGCTTACTAGCATCAATGGCACTATTTTGTGAGATGATGGGTCAATTGATGGTGAGATGAGCTGTGTTGAGTGTTGCTCACTAATTTCCTCCAGCGCCTGCTGAGTAGAGTGCAACCCTATTAAATATGATAATCGTTGTGAGCAGAGTGCCTGAAGTATGAAATATGGGGCGGCTTACATAGCACAGAATGAGGTGTATGTTGGCATTGCACCACTGTGCTCCAGAATCATTATATGAATCACTGCTAGATCCCAGATGATGCGGTATTTTCGGCTTACGCAATAATCACAAAGATTGCACACAAGAACAGCGACGTGTTAAATGCAAGCTTGCGACCTATGATGCTAATGAAGATGTCAATTGTGCTCGATAGCCATCAATCTTATTCCGTGTGAAAATATAACTTACTCGCCTCCTACACCCCAAACAATTGCTGATAATGACGACATTTCAGATGTCAGATATGTATGCATCGATAGCTGCCGGCCCGACTCACCTCCAAATAGGAGACCGACCGCCGAACTGAACGAAACCGCCAGAAATTTGGTGACTCCTCGTCCCTCAAACTCAAGGCGAACCTGAGATTGAGAGATTGATTGACACACAACTGGGGCCCCTATACTTAGCACACTGCACAGTCACACGTGAGTTACAGCTGTGCGTTCTCACCAAGCATGCTGTCCACAGCGTAGCCGAAACCGTTCCTGTATTGTATGAAACAGCTCAGCAATGCAGATAGTGCAGCACTTACGACTTACAAGACTACATCACATTACCCAAGTTGTATTAGCTATGGCTTGGCTGTTTGATCTCAGTGAAAGGGTTAGGAAAACGGACAGAATAGCTTTGTGTGATACCGCGTAAAGCCGATCTCGTTGATCGCCTCATTGACCAGGACCATCTGATAAGCGATAGCCGTGGCAGCAGGCGGGCAGTCAGCACCGGGCCCGTGATGCCGTTGGCGGTGTATGGATGAGAATGAACGGCACCTTGTTTGACAACACATCATCGTCCCCAGTCTGGTATCTCAAGTACACTTCGGACACTTTGGGACTGGTTCAACAGCAAGACTAAGCCTCATATCTTTGCTGAAGACTTTTTAGGCGGCTTTGACTCACGGGGCTGACTGGCCCTCCCCGTCCAGATGTTTTGTGTCTTCATGAGTTGGCGTCGCCATGATCTTCTGAAGGGCAGGCGATACGACCGGATCAAAGCAATGCTCTCTCTCTCTCTTCCAGTATTACAGAAGCCAGAGTTGAGCTTCCAGAAACAAGTCTGATGGGATGGTAGATTGGACGGGAGAGAAGAAACAAGAGTAGCTGTGCACACTGTATAGTGGAGCAAGGGCATACAGTATGACGCGCAATCTGCAAGCTGATAGTTACGAAATTCAAACGGATGTCGTTCCCGCAGCCTGCAGAGTGTCGGCGGGATGCAGCAGACTTGCAGAGAGGACCAAAGTTCGCCAAGGTTCAAGAGCGGGATCCTCACTACTATTATGTACCTTTTCGCGCCATTCCTGGCCTAATTTGTGTCCAATCACGTATTGAAGAAATGTCATAAGCGGCTGTGCGCAGATACTTGAATATACAAATTAATGCAATATGTGTCAGAAAGCTGGATAAGCGATTGATATGCAATATGTGTCAGAGAACTTCTCAGAAGGCTGGATGAGCGATTGATGGTGTCATGATTTATGAATGATCAATGTCACGACAGTAAAGAGTGACGTCACAGGTTGTAACTTGTACTGAAGTACATACAGTTCAGAGTTCATACTTCGTACTGTGTGTAATACTGTAGACTGTACTCGTACGTCGTACGTACCTGTCAAACTAACTGTTACATATGTATGTATGATTTGCACTACATATACACGTACGTACAGCTTGGTACAAGACCAGTACGTGCGTCTTGAGCACTTAGCTCGGGCACGCAATATCTCACGATATTCCAGGATTGGTCCCACAACTACTCTCACAAACTGACGCAATAATGAAGGCGCATCACGCGTGCACGAACCACAAGCCAAGACAGCTATGTACGTCCACATGCATGTGAGGAGGAGCAAAGGAGCAGCTGCTGTACCCTGGCTCGAGGATCGATGCGACCCGAGTAAGGAGTAACCGCTGTGCAACTCTGTATCGTGCAAGCTTCCTCTTTCCACGGGAATTGATTCTTCTGCGTCGACTCTTTCTATATACTTCAATCCCAAACTACCTCCTCCGACGCAGACAACACAAGCCACTTTCATTCCTACTATTGAAACAAAGATGCGGGGTCCGACTACAGCTGCCATCAATTATGTGGCTGGCGATGAACACTTCAGACCACAAGAGCCGCTATTGTGAGCATTGTTGAGCCGTTCACATATGCCGACTGAACAATGACTGACAGTTCAGCTCGCTTTGGCAGCTCGTATACGTACTCGCCACAACCTGATGGCAGGCCACAGACCAACGAGCGATATGCACCTGAACAAGTACAGTGAGTACACCTAGGGGTACGTTGCTTCTGGTCCAATGTGCTCTCGCTTACGTCTACAATGTCACTTTTGACCCATACAGGATACAGGACCTTCGCGACTTCCCGGAGCTGACCTTGTCGACTGCTGGCTTCCAACTAGTCCATGCACAGACAGCTTTGTCAGAAAACGACTTGCAGTCACTGGACACTCATGAAGAAACGGTGAAGCCAATGGACGATACACAGAGTATCTTGAAGGTTTATCACGCGGAGATCGAAGCGTGCGTGTCTACACGGCCCTCTCTACCTCCCGATCGAACCCTGCCTGATTTCATAGGATAGCATCATACGACAGGCGTTCAGCGGAGTTAAGAAAGTGTTGACCTACAATCAAAGAACACGTCTTCACAAGCCAAACACCACGCGTTATGATTTTACCGCAGACCAAAACTTCCCTGTGTGAGTTTCAGAAATCCAGCACCACATTTAAGCTTATGTCCATGAAGTATGCGCCCCCACATCGACATGACGCCCCAGAGTGGTCGCGACTTGACAGAACAGTGGATGAGCGAAGCTGGGCGAGTTTTAGTAGGTGAGCAGAAGGCCTTGGATGACATGCAGGCAATATGTGTTGATTACTGATTGTGTGGGTCCAGTAAATGCATGGCGACCCAGTACGCGGTTTAGATTGGTGCTGATCGGCACAAATTGCTGATATTCTGGTGTGAATAGTCCGGGGTATTGTGCTTGATGCGCCTTTGGCGGTCACAGATGCTCGATCATTGACAGCGGAGGCCATGATTGTCAATCGCATAATTTACCGTGACAGGTGAGAGTTTTGACGTTATGTACTCTATGATCACAGACAGATAAGTGTTCACTAGCTAAAAAATAGTGTCCCGGCTGACATTGTTTCAGGGAGAAAACTGGGTACTCCATTCGAGATAATGGCCACCTTGATTGGTACTACACATCAGCACAGTCGCCGTCTGAGGTTCTTCTGTTCAAGCAATACGATTCCAAATATATCAATCATACTCCAGCCCACACCGCTTTCATCGACACACGCTTTGATGGTCAACCAGGTGTCCTTCCACGTTACAGTGTTGAGACTCGCTCTATTGTGTTGCTTGAATAGTGAGATTGGTTTGACCATGTCACGCGGCTGTCGCCACTTGGCATTAGCCACGTGACAGACCACCAATGGGGAGTTGTGATGATGTTATCTGGTGATTAAAAATGAAGATAAAGAAGACTGCATGCATGTGTTTGTTGTGAATGTAGAGGTAGTGTCGCAGATCCATGATGAGCAAGATCGAACAATGGCGAACCGTGAATGGCACTAACCGTAAAGTATATCAGTCCTCGATACGGAAGGTTCTAGATCCTTCTGCTACATAGCCTTGATAGTGGCACTATGTATACAATTGGTCAATCTAGTCAGCTGTGTGTGTGTATTAAATGGTGTTATCAAGTCAGTTGTGTCTACATAGTTGTGTACTAGCCTTGACATCTTGAATTGAAGAGCTCCTGGCCCAGGCCAAATTTATGAACAACGTACACCGTACCATATCACATAACAATGCATGGCGATCAACAATCTTACCATGCCAGCTGTTCTCATCATATGAACGCTCGAGTACAACACGCCGTGACCCATGACTGGGTTGATTTGATGATAATAAGGTGTTTTTGAATGTAGCAAACTGTGAACCTGTGTCTGGCAGAGGTTACTTGCTTATACTTAGTCACTAGCTGTCACATATGTGTATAGCCTTGTTCGCTTCCCAGACGTGATGAACCCCCCTACAAGCACCATCAGTGTCAAGATGTGAGGATTTTAGGGCGATTGTGATGGCACTACTACTTACTGATGATGAGACTGGATAGATATGCCTGAGACACAGGGTACGAATTGAGCGGATATCGCTGGCCGTGTCCTTATGTCTCCTTTCATCTTGCCAAGCCGATACTGATTGCCTCGTTCACATACGCTGGCGGCCTCCGGTAGTGAAATCCACTAGCCACTCTCTCAATGCCCCGGTCATTCCAATATTGTTGCCAGAGGGCTCAACCACATGTGGCATTAGCGATGATTTCCATAACCCAGCTGTTGGTACAATACATTACGTACCAGCACTTAGGGTATGTCATATCTGGTCAATAGATGGACACTGTGATGGCGGTATATGTGATATCACAGGCAAACCTTCACGCTTCCATGCTCTAAACCCTCCTTCAAGATCTGTTGCGCTGGCGATCCCCAGCTCCCTCAAAATCACTGCAGCTAAGGAAGAGGCGTAACCCTCGTTACACACCTGCACACGGTATCTCAGTTTACGGTGCCAGTTGGACATGCCAGCATGTTGCATGAGAGGAAGAGTGGTTGACGCTAGGTGCACTCACGATGATAGGAGTGAATCCAGACTTGCGAGCTTCTGTGATGTTGTGAGGGGAGGTGGGATCCAAACGCCATTCTAAGACATTCCTGGACGGGCACGCAACATGTGTAAGTACATTATTCAGTTTAGTCTGTCCGGTAAAAGGACGGTCGATGTACAAGTGCGGGACAGACTTACCTCTCGATGATGATGGCACCTGGGATGGTACCTTCCTCCTCTCGGTTCGAAATAGGTCGGATGTCTATCAGGTATGTGCTGTCTGAATGGTTGGTTTGTCGGGAAGCTTGTTGTGGGTTCAATCGTGTCAAAAGAGCTCTCTTCTCCGCCAAGTACTGATCAATGTTACTGATTTGATGTAACATGTTAAGGCAGATAAGAACGAAGGTATACGGGCAGATGACGATAGAAGGATGTGCTTTCGCGACGGAGATGTGTACAAAGTACAAGTACGAGTAGAGTACTTAAGTGCCCGGTGCATACTCGACCCTGTCATCCTGGGGGACCCGGCGCGTGGTGTAAGTACACTCGTTTTTTGTCGTTTCTATTGTTATTCAAATCGAGAGTACAGTACCGACATCATAATAACGCTGTCTAATCGTTTACTTAAAAGCATTAGATGTAGTATGTAACGGCTGCCTCAGTCCCGCTCCCGGTCTCTCGGTAGGCTCGACGCTAGGCCACCTGGCTCGACACAAGCCCAGGAGACCTTTGGGCAGAAAAGCGGACATCGCCGCACCGCCGGGGGGGCTTGTGTCGAGCCTAGTCTCTCGGATCGCTCGTCGCATCTCGCATCGTCGCATGTGATTTTTTTACGCCACAATGTACTTATATGTACTCAATTTGCATCCACTGGATATCCAACTATACCCTTGGCTCTGGAGTGGCTTCGATCGCGCGGCCGCACAACATTCTCGCTCAGTCCTCAAGATGGCCACGCCTACCAATCATTTTGACCGAGACACATTTCTGACGTGGTTTGAATCTGCTGGCGGTTGGTATAGTAAGAGTCTCGACCTGGTGCAAACACCTGGGATGGGCTTTGGTGCAATTGCCGTAGAAGACATACCGGTAAGTCAATGCACTGCCGACTGCAGGTGGCTGCGATGAATGTTTCTCATCTGACGTTCACTGATGCCATCCTTGATTTTGCTAGGCAGATGCTCCTGTCTTCACCATCCCCGATACAATGATCATGTCTCCACTGAACTCAGATATCAAGAAACATCTCGCGGAAGAGGAATGGGACAAGTTAGCTGGTGGCTGGAGCCAGCTCATCATAACCATGATGTGGGAAACTGCTCGCGGGATAGAAAGCCCATGGCATACCTATTTATGTAAGTTTACGCGTAGCACCTGAACGTGTACTTGTAAAGTACATGCGCATTGTGTACCTACGTGTGATATGTCTTTCTAAACATTTGCCCGTCATGCCAGCCAACATGCCGACAACTTTTGACACTCCCATGTTCTGGAACACCAATGAACGCAACTTCCTCCGGGGCACGGATATAGAAGGTGCGTGTTCAAACTGGACACTGAATGATCTTAAAGCACAGGCTGGTCTGACACATTCAGTCAGATAGAATCGGGAGAGAAGATGCAGAGGCTGTCTACTTCAATATCCTCGTACCAGTAATCAATGTCGGTACCCAGATAATGATCTCTAGATCATAAGATATATCAACTAATGTCCCCTACTGACCTATGGTAGGCGCATCCGGAGCTATTCCCCCCACAGTCTCCACACACGACCCTTTCTGCTTTCCATCTGCAAGGATCGCGCATATTGTCTCGTTCTTTCACAGTACCTGTTACTCGACTTACAAGGCCATTTGAGCCACATGCCGAGCGCGAATCGGAAAGTGGCAGCGAGGACAGCGAAGAGGACGACAGTGTTGTCGTGATGATTCCCTTTGCAGACATGCTCAATGCTGCCCATCAGCGTGATAACGTCCATCTTTTCACAGATGGTGAAGCAAGCTTGAATCAAACAGGGGTGTTTACTATGAAATCAACGAAAGATATTCGCAAATCTGAGCAGATTGTACGTCTAATTGACGCAGGAGGGGGGACACTGCTTGGTTAGGTGGTGACACTAATAGTCATCTTACTTGGCAGTACAACACTTATGATTCCCCCCCAAATTCTGAACTGCTCCGCAAATATGGCCATATCGATGTCTTGCCATTATCGGCAGATTATCTGGGTCTACTAGAGCCAGGCGAGATTGGGGGCTGGCCCTATGGAAACCCGTCAGACGAAGTAGTGCTGCAGGGTAGTGATGTCTTGAAAGCTGTATCTGAGTATCTGTGTAAGGAGGCCAGCGAATGTTGGGAAGCTTCAATGCAGCCGCGGATTGACTGGTGGATTGAGGAAGATGAAGACGAGTAAGCTCTAGAATCCTCATCTCAGACACATTGTTAACCCCCCCCCCCCACCTTCCTTCCAGGGTCTTTCCTCTTACCGTCCCATACAAGGTGGACGATGCCCTTGTTTCTTTCACTCGCCTCTTCCTTTATGACAAAGAATGGACAAAAGCAGAGAAAAAGGGCAGAGTACCAACACCGCACATTGATCCGGCAGTGATTGCTGTGCTGTTAAGAGCGATAGAGCTTCGATCTGCCAAGTATGACAGTAGCATGGACGTAAGTTATGCATGACTGGCTGTTCATGAGTGTGGCTCCCATAAGCTCACCTTGCTCTTCTACAGGAAGACTTGATGATAGTGATGGGCTACACTGAAGGGACTCTGCCTACTGATAAGGTGCCTGTCAGAGAGGGCCTGAAGGCGGATTCCCACAAGTTCTACGCTGCTGGTGTTAGGCTAGGAGAGAGGCGGATACTCTCTATCGCATCACGGGTGATCGCAGCTTGCGCTGTGACTGGCAATAAGAAGCGAAAGGGGAGTGTATTAGAGAAGTAGTGACAGTACATCAAAGATATTGGCACTACATCAAAGATATTGGCACAGACAATGACTAGCTGCTAGAGCACCACCTCTGATGCAGTACTGTTGTTCATCAGCTGTTTTGCAGCCTACTCTAAGAAGTGGCCTCTGAGGGTATACCTACTCTACATGTACACTGGAGAATGCGTTGTAGATAGACAGGCAGATGACCATTCTGAGGCAATCCCGCTGGTAAGAACACACCCTCGATGAGCATATATTGGCCTTGGGACCAGAGTTGACTATCTGATGTGCTATCAATTCTGACATATTGCAAGATGTGCTCAACACAGGGGTGAAACAAGCCCTTGCCTTCATATCGGTACACACTTTACAGCGCCTTGTCCCAATATGGAGCGGAATGATGAGATGACTCCTAGATCAAACAACGTATGTACTGGGAGAATTTGCCACATCTGTTAACATACCTAACAGCAGGGATAATTGATGCAAAGGGAGACATGAGAAAAAATGACTCAGCTAGAAGCAGGATGTGCCGCAGAGGTGCATCGGGGACTGGGGTAGATTTGATAGTCAAGGCAAGAGTGCGTAGTCAACTGTTTTCAGAGGTAGAGCTGGTAGCTGGTTGCATCCTTGAGTTTGACGTCGATTTTGTCATGGCGGCAATCACACCCGGGCTTACTTTATTGTTTATATGAATCATGTCCGCTGCACAAGTGTGAATCAAGGTAGTAGATATGTATGTGAGACCTGTGTACTCGTGTTTGACTGCCAACAGGACATGAACTGTTATCAGGTCGTGTATTAGTAGCAGCAGTGTAGGACCGTCAAAAGTGTTGTTTCGAGTGCTGCGTTGCTCACGATGAGCAAAACGATGCGCAGACTTTGAGCTTCAGAGAGCAGGGGACCTGAATAAAAGGGTTAACTTTGCATCACAAAACGTAGGAATTTGCCTATGTACAACAAAGAGGTTCTGTCCTTCCTTTCTCAACCACCAAAGTGGGTCTCGATAATTTTGTCACTCCCAGTCCGAATCATCATCATCCACAAGCGGCGCGGTCTTTGCCTTGGTGCTCTGATCACTGACCAAGTCATAGCTTTCTTCTGAATCCCGAGGGCTGGTTGCCACAGATGAGATGTTTTTGAGCTTAGGGGCAGGAGGTGGCAGTTTCCCATCTGTGCCCGCTCTGGGGGTCGTCTCAGTAGGCGTAGAAGCGGGAACTACTGTAACGGCGTTATCACTGTCCGCTTTTGAAGGCACCATGGATTCCTCGGGCTCATCATCCCAATTGAATTCTTCTGACTGTTCCTGCTGAGTAGCTGCAATATAGCAATATATGTTGTCAGCATGAGCAAATCACCACTGAGCATCGCACAATTGTACCTCACCCTGGAGTAGGAGTTTCCTTTTCTTGTCCTCAGTCTCAATCATGTGTTTGTGGAAAAGATAACGCTGCCAAAATTGCTCATCTGACAGGAATTCCGGAACTGGAACCCAAGCCATCAGCTGATTAACCTCCATAGTATGAAGAAAACATACCAAGTGCCATTCGAATTGTGCCAACATCGTCCTCATCATTGACACTGGCTTGTTGTTGCACAGTCCAGTGCACTTGTACCCATTGTCGGAACTCCTCCTGTCGTTCCTGCGTTTCTGCATCCCCCTCGGGGTCAACCAGCAACAGTTCCTTGTCCTCTCTCAGACGCCGCAGTAGGGCGTCTTTGCGAGAGCCCGCAAGCGCGAGCGTGAATCCTGCATTTCGTTGACGCTTGACGTCCTGAGTACTTCCATGAATCTGAGAGGCATCTGACGAGGTGGAAAAAGAGTACCAGTCCCCGCCATCCCATCCCACATTGACTACATGGGTCTCCTCTCCTTCAGGTGGGACAACTCTAACAGCGTCTTCCATCCACTTTTCAGCGCCCTTGACCCATTGGTCGCTTTTGCGGAGGTATTCCTCCGCCAGCTTCTCTGCCTGTTTCATTGACAGCTGTAGGTTCTCTTTGGCAGACGAAAGCCGCAAGTTTTCAGCGAGCTGGGACCGAAGAGCAACAGGGTTGGACAATGCAGGGTTAGATGCTGCTGCACTTAAAGTCGACTGGAGAGTGGCTTGGAGGGCCTGCTGCAATTGATTGGTGGACGAGGTGATACGACTGAAAATCGCTGAGGCCGAGGATGCAGCTTCAGGTGTTTCTTCGCCGAGCTCTTTGTCCGATGAAATTTCTTTTTCTTTTCCCTTTCGCTTCCCTTCAGCTGCAATGGCTGCTTTAGATCGTTCGGCTTCACGCTCCGCCTCATACTCTGCGGGGCTCTTTCGCACTACTTCAACTTTGGCTGTCCGCAGATACTCCAGGTCTGCCTGGGCTTGAGTGACTGTCTTGTCAAGATCTGCTTTGATCGTTGATAGCGCGGAGACAGACTGTATCCCGTTTTGTGAGCATATGCCCTATGCCTCACAACGTAGAATGATCAGACCAGATACCTCACCTGCTTTTTCACGCCACCCCACCAGCTGTTGAATGTTCCCATGACTTGACCGACCTCTTCTTCAAAGTTCTCGCGATTGATGCTTCGTTGGAAAGCGTTTTGGACATTGGTGCCCGCAGCATTGGGGGCGGCCTTGTCAGAGTCATCCTCTGCAGCAGCCTGAGGCGGGAGGTCTGCCGGTGTAGCAGAATGGGCATCCAACGCGGCAGGAGTAGGAGTGGCGGGGGTACTTGAGCTGTTGACAGTCATGGACGAGTCAGACTGAATATCTAGACCTCCGGAGGATATGGCAGCAGACATGATTGTCAGCGTCGGGAGTTGCTGTTAACGTTGAGTGGAGAGATGAGTATTCTGGTGATGTATGGCTTGATCTGGAGTCAGTACGACTTCTGGCCGAACGGATGTGAATCATGTCAGCAGGCTGGTGAACCGGCTTGTATCTGAGGCAGGCTCAATTTACGAAATGATTACAGTAATAATTTAAGTATGTGGATTTAAGTACATACCTCACATGGGCTGGTCCGACAAGAAGGTGGTGACGCTGGTCAGCGCAAACCGGCCGCAAAGTAGCAAGTAAGTACTGAGGGCGTAGATCTTACTTACTGAGTAAGTTACTATGAACTACTATACTAAAGTACCTACAAGTAATAACAAGCGTTACTGTACATTCCTCAACACTACTGACTCTCGCAGACATTATATTATTACGCACGCATAACATATATTGCTCGGCTCGGCTCGAGGGACCTGCGAACTTGGGCTCGAACTTCAATGCTTGTGACCAGACCACCGCACTACTCCACATCCATTCTCTCACTTTACACTCCTTCTCGCTCAAAATACGTATCACAATAGCTGTCTAGGCGTTGGGCGTCCAGCGAGCGGTCCCAGCACGCGTGTGGCCCTTCTGGTCGGTCCTCTTTACTTGCCTGGCGAGACCTATCATACACGTCTACACCTATCCACTAGATCTACCTCATCCAATGTCTCAATCCCAACCTCAAACGCAGTCACAGGCCTATAATGACGAGCTGTTCGAGCCGACCCAGCTCTCTCAGCCCGCGTTCAGTCAGACTCAAGGAACATACCTCGCCAACAGTCAAGTTGAGCCTCGTCGGAAGTATTGTGAGTGTGGGTGTTGTGACGTCTCACTGGTCGCTGCGGTTGGCTGATTATCCCTACGGCAGGGGCTGTGTTCATTTCCACCCACGCAGATCGCAGTATTCTGAAAATCCCATGGACAAAGGCGTTCATCCAGATCGGCAGAGGGCCACTGCCATTGTCCAAAAACGATGTCATCCTCCCCGAAAAACGAGTGTCTAATACCCACTGTCGATTCACACTTGGAGTACACGGACCCAACGGCAGTGGTACGTCTGGAGCAACCATTCAAGCATGGAAAGACGGGGAAGCCGAACCTGAGGTCTGGGTGGAGGATTTACACAGCAGCAATGGCACATTTGCGAGTTATTCGATCGTTGTTCTCCCCCCTGACCCTTCGGGGCTGATGATCACTCATATTTCTTTCAGGTCAATGGCGTACGAGTGACCATCCGACGCATGCTTCAACATGGCGATGAAGTCTCCATTGGGCACCCAGGTACCCTAGACAATCACGATGTTCGGTACATCTATCGTTCCGTCGGGGCTAAAGGATCCAAGTTTGGTGCCACTGTCAGTAAAGGTGGCATTGAAACCGTTGGAGAAGTTTACGAACGATATCAGCTTCTGGAAAGGTGCGACTGCTTGGCAGGACTGCTTGACGGCCGTTGACAACTGGAGTACATCACTCACTCTCTCAATATACAGGCTGGGCAAGGGCACTTTTGCAGAGGTTAGGAGGGCTGTCGATGTTGAAACAGGAGACATGAGAGCTGTCAAGGTCAGTCGTGATAGTGTGCTGCCTGCTGGATGATTGTTCGTGGCTGACTTTGGTACCAGCAAATTGTAAAACACCGGTTCTCTGGCAATGATAAAACTCTTCAACTTTTTCATAGAGAAATCGACATCTCAAGAACACTACAGCACGTATGTGGATCATGGACCTTGCTGTGTGTTTCACCTCACTTACTTGCTTTGGTATGCAGGAGAACATCTGCCGTCTCATTGACTGGTATGAAGACCCACAACACATCTGCCTAGTGCTTGAATACATCGACGGCGGTGACTTGCTGGATCATATCATGAACTGGCCTGATCCATCCGGGCTGCGTGAGTTCTTTTTTGGTCTATGAACATACTGTATCTTACAATCCTTGACTATCATATAGCCGAAACCCATGCTGCCGAACTTTCCGTCCAAATATGTCGTGCCATGGCGTATACAGTAAGCCTGAGTCATTATGGATTTTATTGTGAATCTAACTGGCTGATATGTTGGACAAGCATGGGATGGGAATAACACACCGTGATCTCAAACCTGAGGTCAGCATCTTTCCGTGTCTTAGAGCTTTCAGCTTATACGTAAAATATTACAGAATATTCTTCTTGCCAAGGAAGCGGGAGGATCCCGGACTATCAAGATCGCTGATTTTGGACTAGCGAAAATGAGTGAGTGCTTGACAATGACCTTCAGGTCTCGATTTGTTGTTGCCAAACCTGTAGGAACTCACCTGTTGTGTCTGCAGTCCATGCCAATACAATGCTGGTGTCAATGGTTGGCACTCCTCAGTATCTGGCTCCGGAAGTCGTCATGCAAACAAAGCATAAACCTGGTTATGAGAATGTGGTAGATTCCTGGTCAGTTGGGATCATTGTGTATAGGTGAGTATGTGTCATAAACAAATGTACTGTTGGCACAAACGAACGGGTGCTGAACAAATGTTGCATCACAGCATGATGACCAAGGCACTTCCATTTGACGAAGACGGGGATCTGCCTGTTGAGGTATGTTCTCTTTTCTAATCAGCTGCACAGGTCACTGCACTATGTGTTCAAGCTCACATTGGCAATAGCAACGCATCAAAGGACGATTTGTTCAGCCAGCAGACACAGAGTTATTGTTGCGTTATGGTGTCAGTGCACAGGGTGAGCCTTTGTTCAGGCCACCTAGCCACTTTATTAGGCTGACTGGTGTTCAGCCATCGATTTCATTCTCCGGCTGTTGGAAAAAGAGCCTGACAATCGCATGACAATGGCACAAGCTTTGCAGCACCAGTGGCTGGCAGAGCCGTCAGCATCTCAAGCTGCCGAATCTCAACAGCATGGTCTTGGAGGAGATTCAATGTGGTCCATCAAAGAATTCAGCTCTGCTGACCCGCCCCTGGAGGTCAACCGCGAGGTCCAAGGGGATCTGTGGGACCGGCCGATGACTGTCTCAGGGACAAATCTTGAAAGCGTAGGTGCTTCTGGGTCTGATGATTTTTCCCAGCCCATGGACAACCTTCACATCAACACGTCTTGTGCTTCCTTGACTCCCCTACAGCCAGTGGTGCCAGAGTTTCAGGGTACCGGAAGAGATCAGGATACTGCTGCGCTCTCTCCTTCTCAATGTGATCATCATGATACACCTGGGTTGACCGTTGCCCCTCCAGCAGCAACTGTGTCAACCATAGAGACACCTCTGCAAAAACGGAAACATTCTAGTGACAGATATTGTGACATGTTCAGCTCTGGAAGTCTGTCAGACCTGCCTTCGCAAGAGAACCAGCAGGATAGCGGGAAAAGTGAATCAGAACTGCAACTCTCATCACAGCATATACTTGCAAACCATGTTCCAAGTGACCCAAAGCCAGTTGTGTTGTCTGACAACGCTACACCAAAGGCTAAACTGGCCGGCACGGAAAAGTCTGTTCCAATAGTCACTCGCAGATCACCAAGGACTAGCAATCGCCCTCGCAAGTCTATGCGTTTGTCTTAAGTTGTTAGGACTTGGGAAGCACTTGAGTTGAGGCATGGATGTCGTTTTGTTTTGTCATCAGTATCTGTATATCTACTGCATTGTTTTTTTTTTTCTACTTAACCCAGCATAAGCGCAGCATATATACTGTACATACTTCACATTCATGAACATAAAATGTCCTATTTTCTACTCATGCTATGACGCTTGGCTGTGTTCACGCGCGCTTTGTTCTGTTGAGCCAACTCCAATTGTCTCAAGGCTGTGCCTCCAAGAGTCTGTGTATCTCCACGACTGATTGTAGATGACCTACTTGAGACTTTGTAATATAGGCCTTGGTGCCAATCACCAGAAGCTGAGGTAACGGGTGGAGAGTGACACACAATCCGTATCTGAAGTTGAGTCCCAACAGCTGTATGCCATTCAAATAAACAACAGGAATGCTATGGGATTTCGCGATTCAAACCGTGACTGGATACCATTATAGCCCAATCACAACCTCATGAACCTGTTGATGGAGCCGTGATATACGATGTTTACAAAGGCCTATGAATCCTAACCACACATAGCAACTCGCGACCAGCTCGTCTTCGTAGTATTTCCTGTGTGGGTGGTGGTCAGCTACAGACCTGTAAAACAATCACAGAAAGAAAATGATGCACTTTAGACTGCAACCCGATGAGAGCCATACGGGTTCCTATGTCCTGAATCCTATTCTGGTGTATGGCAACAAGGTATAGCCGGCCTCCGGGGGCCAGAATTAGCTGTCAACAACCCAGGGTCTGTCAGTTTGATCCTTTGTGTCGTTTCATATGCATGAAGCGTTATAGTCGGATACAGTAAGGAAAAAGAGATGCAATGCATACCGGCAGTTGATCCAAGAGGATATCGGTCACAGCCATGCCATCTTGTCCTCCGGCCCACGCACCGCCGATATCATGCTCATATTGGGTAGCCAACATCCTAGATTATCCTCTGTAAGCAGGATACCCCATATCGATTGTTGGCAGCATTGTCTGGCATACTCGTTGGTGGCTGTTGGAACATAGGGCGGGTTGAAGATCAGGACATCAACTTTGTTTCCTAGTTGACGTATGAGAGGCCCCATCAAGCTACATCGAACAGGGTCCAAAGAGACCTAGGGGCTTCGGAGATCAGCCGCATGCCTTGTGCTAGCGGTGTCAAACGGACCTGGTTGGCCTCTGCCGTTCGAATGGTAGCGCCGCAAGCGTAAAGGTTGATGTCGGTAGATATCACCACTTGTATGGTTCAGTGATGACAAGCCACACTGGCGAACTGTTTGACTTACGACTAGATCCCGGGCCCAGTAGTTTGGACAAGAATACAGACGCTATTCCGGAGCCCGATCTAACATCACTCAGCAGATATTAAAACACGGACCTAACGGAGAGTTATAGGTGTATCAGCAAATGAGAGGCTCAGCTTACCCGATTTCTACGCACACTACAGGCTGAGAGTGCCGCAGAGCTTCTGCCTCGGCTTCCAGAGCGTCCAAAAGAATAAAGGAGTCCTCTGTATCACGAGTGTCACCTTGATGCCACAGAAGGGGTGTAACAAACGTACCGGCGGGTTCGTAGACATGCTCGTAGTCGTCCTCCGTCAGATGGGCGATATAGGGGGTGGGAAGTGACATCGTGCTCGCCTATAAAACAGTTTCTGGGGACCATGGTCAAGCTTTAACTGCTGATCTAAGCCTGTGTGATACACGTAGTACGTACTGTGCATTTACAGTAGTGCTTCGATGTGTTGACCGCTCACAAGCTGTTGAGTATATATTAAAGCTGGGCTTCTGCTCGCTGCGTGAGTCCTCGCTTCTGCAACGAGCCGCCTGAAGAGGATAGCGAGTACTTGTGCCCGATTTGAATCGATGCATCGGCTAAGTAATGGGCGGGCGGGCAATGCGCTTGGTTTTTACCTAATTTTACCTAAAAAAAAGCCTATTATGTAGCTGCCTATGATCAATGAATTACGTAATTACATTCGTGCGTCATCCTGAATGACAACCACCAGGAGGATGGGGCGCTGCACGACGGCTGCACCGACACGATCACCTCCTTCCTTCTTCTTACATACTTACTCTTCTATCTTACGACGAGTTGATCACAAGAACATACGGTAGTAGCAGTAGAGGGCACGTGTCGCTTTTCATCTCTTCTCCTAGTCACTCTTCTTTCTGGTCATATCACAGACCTTCTGTCCCCGGCCTATCACAGCTTACGCCCAAAGACTCACCATGACTGGCGGACAATCGCAAGGGCTGCATTCTCTCAGCACCGTGTTGTACGTGTATCTCATCCCTCGCTCCCGAATGTCGTAGCTGGTGCTCTACACGACTCTAACCACCATCTATCGTGAACAGGAAACGTTTGGAAGGTTTGTGCATTGGACCTGGCTATTATGGAGTCGTGTGCGCTGATCTGGATCCACCCTTAGCCGTGACGAGCCGTCTGGAAGATATTGCAGTCTCCCAATCTTCTCCCTCCCCAACTGGGTCCATCCGATCCCCTACTGCTGTGTCTCATGACGCTGTGGCAGGTCATACTGTCCCCCCTCCTCCGCCTCCTCCCCCTCCTGCCCCGCTTGCAGCTGGTGTCCAGTCCTCCCAGGCTGTGGCTTTGACGCCCGCCGTTCAAGCCTATCAGGATGAAATCGTCAATGGTGCTTTGAAAGACTTCTTGGAGAAATCAGCTGAGGTCGGAGGAGTTGTTCAGGAGCACGTGAGTCCAGCATGTCAGTAACAGAAGCTGACATACAGTCGGCACTGTTCGAGCCTCTGTGTGAGGCGCAGCTTGCTTTCTTGAAAATGGCGTCGGCCCACTCCAAGCCCTCTTCTGTCCCTGCTTTGGGCCCCTTGTTGGAACCGCAGGGCAAGGCTGTTGGTGCCATTGTCGAAGCAAAGGATAAGCTGGGCAGAGGTAAAGAAGGCCGTGAATGGGGGTCTTGTTTGAGCACATTGGGAGAAGGTGTTTCTGCATGGGGATGGGTGCAAGTCGTAAGTCCTACGTCTCAGAGAATGAGACTGAACCCTTGTAGGAAGCGGCCCCTGCCCCATACGTTGGAGAGATGAAGAACGCCGCACAGTTCTGGGGTGACCGAGTCGTGAAACAATTCAAGGAGACGTACGTAACAACGCTACCCCTTCTACAGGTCTGTTCTGCGGACACATGACATACTGACTTTCATTGATAGGAACGCGTCTGTTATTGCGTGGACTCGAGCATTCCTGTTCCTTCTCAGCTCTCTCCAGCAATACGTGAAACAATGGCACACAACAGGTGTTGCCTGGGACCCAAAGGTAGGTTTCGCAAGATCCATGGTCATGATTCACGCCGCTGAGCGAATCCTTTTCCAGGGGTCGCCGGCTCCATCTTCCGTGCCCTCCGCTGCCGCATCGTCCGTTACCCTTCCTCCCCCGCCGCCCCCACCTACCTCGGCGGTCTCTGGAACTGGAGGGACGGCCGCCCTGCTCGCAGACCTTAACCGCGGCGGAGACATCACATCTGGGCTGCGCAAAGTAGACGCGTCTCAGATGACACACAAGAACCCTCAGCTTCGTTCGGGCAGCACTGTCCCTGAGACTGCCAGAAAGGCTCCTCCCCTCAAGCCGAAGCCTGGCGCTATTTCTGCTAAGAAGCCAGCCAAGCTGGAGCTCGTTGATGGCAACAAATGGATGATTGTGAGTTTACCAACTCCAGATCATGGCTGACAAAATACAGGAGAACCAAGAAGACAATAAAACCATCTCCATCGATGACACTGAGCTTCATCAGACGGTCCACATCTTCGGTTGCAAAAATTCTGTCATCAGAATCGCTGGCAAAATCAACGCTGCCACAATGGGTGCGTCTCCCTAAGACAAGAACATTGCTGATATTCAGTCGGGTGCAAGAAAACCTCAGTGGTGTTGGAATCTGCCGTGTCATCCATCTCCATAACCTCTTCGCCGTCCTTCGAGGTGCAGATCACTGGCAGCATTCCGACCATCCAGATTGACACGACTGATTCTGGCCAGGTCTATCTCTCTAAGGAGTGCATGGAGGTTGTTGAAATCATCACTAGCAAGACCAGTAGCATCAATATCTCTGTGCCAACGGGAGAGAGCGGGGACTTCGAAGAGAGGCCTGTTCCGGAGCAGATGAAGAGCAAGGTCGTTAAGGGAAAGCTGGTTACTGAGATTGTGGAGCATGCTGGTTAGAAATCTATGATGTTTGTCTGGTCAAAATATGCATGTGAAGGTCATCAAACAGCTCCTGCTGCTCTGTACAGCGTCACCGTCTTATCGTCCCCCGCAATCGCGAACTGTTTACCGACCGCCAGAGAGCTAGCGCCAGCAGGTTGCCAAGCGAGACCCCACACTTCGGCACTACTGGATGAAGTGGAAACGCAGTTGCGCTGACCAATATCCCAGAGTTTGACGACGTTGTCTGCCCCACTATGACATTATGATATCGATGATCAGCTCTGCGGCATGCCAGCCATGCAGATTAGCAATCCACGGAAGAGTACGTACCCGCTGCCCAAAATTTTCCCATCAGGGGAGGCTGCAACCTTCAGCACCCAGCTTTGGTGTCCCTGCATCAGTGCCACAGCACCTTCTCCTTTTCCTCCCACTCCCGACTGCGAGCCAGCACGAACATCGTAAAGAACGATTAGATTGTCGTCTGAGCCCGAAAACAGCCACTACGATCAAATTCAGTCTCTGCTCTGTTTCGGTGCTACTTTCATCGCGTATATCGAGCTCACCTGGGAATCTGAGGACCAAGACAATGTCCTGACGGTCTTGTTGTGGGATGTGTACGTAGCCATGATCGCATTGGTCTCGGTGTCGATCACCACCACTTGACCCTGCTCAGAGGCAAGAGCTAACGAGCGGCCATCTGGGGACTAAATGCCATTTGCCTGGTCTGAGCACGGCCTAGTACCAGTCTCTACGAAGAGGCTCACTTACAAACTGCAAGTCCATGCCGTATCTTCCCTTGCCCGAGTCAACTGTTTTCCCTTCTCCATCCAGTGGTCCTTGATCCGCGCCTTCTCCTTCGGCATCAAGGGCTTCAGCCAGACTGTTGGCGTCGATCGACCTGATGGCCACTTTTGAAGAGCGACCAGACCATGCCCAGCAGCTCTTTTTGGGGTGCAATGCACATGCAAAAGCGGGCAGAGCTGAGTCAGCTCATTAGCTCGACTAACGTCCAACCAAATGTCAATCTACACATTGGACACATACCATGTTCGGAATCGGGGAGCTTTTCCTTCCCAGTTTCTATGTTGGCCAGTCGTTTTCCGCCCTCGATATCTGCCAGCACCACCGTACCATCAATGCTAGCGGCCAGCGCAAGCTGTCCATCAAAGCTGGTCGAAAGACGGCTGATACCCAAGGGATGTGAGGCGATGTCGTGAATCGGTTGAGGCAGGTCATCGGCATCCCAGACACGAAGATGCCCGTCGGCAGAGGCGGATATAATCTTGTTTTGAGAGGTCCAAGCAACATCCCAAATGGAATCGGATATGCCTGCATGTGCTTATAAGTCAGTCCACGATCGACTTCAAGGCCGCACCTCCAACTCCCAGCAGTCACATGCGCACCTGGAGTGGACTCTTGCTGGAGGTAAGCCAACGACTGCAAGGATATGAATTAGCACGGTTCTCCTGACCTCCGCATCTTGAGTTCTTAACAGCGTACCATGGTATAGAAGTCCTGTCGCAGCTATGGGCGCCAATACTGAGCAGAGAATGAACAGAACGCCTCTCGTGAGTCTCGTCGACATTCTTGACAGCATGAGCGTAAGTATTACTCTTTATGTACATAACGTGGTAATTACAAAGGTAATTGATTTGTACTTTATATGTTGCATGGGTCACTTGGCTAGTCTAGCTAGCTTAGGTCACACTTCCGCGGTACATACTTCTGTACTGGTGAAGGTTTTCTGTATGCATAGGAAATTCATTAAGCATCACAGCATAATAAGTAATAATTAACATGGTCAGCGCACCCATCACCCATCAGCCGATTCGTAGTTACTGTACAATACAAGAACCTCCTGTAAAACGCTATACACAACGATGCCACTTTGAATCAAATCAAATCCCATAGGCCATCGGGCAATGGCACCTTTTCGTCTCTCCTCTCCTTTCATGATCAGATATCTTGCAACAAAAAGGAGCCATATATGCCTAGGGCAAACCCTCGCCATGTATGTAGCCGTGCTGCCTCGTCGTTAGAAAGCCTTTCTCCCTACCACCCACTTCCCGCGCATCAGGAAACGCCATGCCACCTGGCAACACCCAGCATCATATCACGCACCGAATGGTGCCTCTGATCTGCCAAGCTCTCATCACCTCGCCAGAAGATGAGACTGTCTGGCTTGAGGGATTGCGATTGCTCTCGAATCCCAAGCTACGTCCAGCCTTGCCTCTGACATCATCTATCTGGCTCCCTCTCTTGCTCAAAGGCTTGGAAGTGACGAAGCCGAGGACCGTTACGGCGGCTGCTCTCCGCCTCCTTGTGCAGGTGGCAGAAACTCTGGAACCGATGAAGAACTGTCTGGTAAAACCACTCAGAGCTCTAGGGAAGGAAGACGACGTGGCCGAGATGTATGAGTTACTGCGTGCCGTTGAGCGGCTTGATATCACAGTTTTCAACAGTGACAAGAGGGTTGTAAACCGATCCAAGAGCTTGGTGAGCTCGGATTCTTGCACCCTCAACCTCTACTGACACAGACCACGGTCGCTGAACAGGGTCTACAACCAGACACAAACTTGCTCCATTCCGATGAGCCGTCTCAACAACATCAACAACACCCTCTACTTGCTGAGATCTTGGCCCACAATCTACCCTCCAAACCTCGAACTGTTCAGCATGCCTGGATGCACACACTCCTGTCGTCAGCCCATGACAGCCCATCAGTATGGCTCCATAACCTGTTTCAGGCAACACTGGAAGCTTGCAATGTTCCAGAAATGGTGGTCACGTCACGGGTAAGGAGTGACCGTTGTGACAGCTGAACCGTCATTGAGCGCCCCGTTAATCTTGGATATCAACACAGCTAGGCCCCTTGGTCCATGAAGACCTATTTCAAACTGCGTTTCTCAAATGTTACTTGCAGCTGGAAAATGACCCATCTTTTCTTGTACGCATTTTGTGTTACAGTAGTGTCGCAGTGTTTCAGGCGGTGGATATGATCTGACATTGTTACCTTTAACCACAGAATCAAGTCGATAATGCTCTTGTGTCGCTGCTAAGTGATAGTAGCGTCGGCAAAGATATCGTCATCGTGATACTGGATTTATTGGCTTTTTTCCATAAAGACAAGAAAAACTTTTCGCCTGCAGTGCATCATGCTGCCAAAGCATGCGCACTCAGTCAGTTTCAAGGTGCGCTCAATCAACCGCTTCCTGGCGTCATATTGTGGTACATGGAGCAGCAAGCCGAAACCTTCCCGACTCAGGAAAATGTTGCAAATCTTGTTGAAACGAATATCAGGTATGCAAGGTCCGCTCCTGCATGATGACGGATTATTACTGATGTGATATCTGCTGCAGAGTTGGATCTGCTGGTGGGCCAAGATGTTGCTGAGGTGAAAACATAGCTGACGTCTTTTCAGGATATGATGCTGCTTGGAGCAGTCTTCTATGGCTTGAGAATGATTGGAAAATTGAACCTGAGCCCATGTGGATCACTCAATTGAGTCACTGGCAGCAAGCATTAGATGCCCAGGATAAAATTGATGACAGGCAAAAGGCGACTACTTACTCTTCTTTCAATACCCGAATGATTTGCTGTTAGTAGTGTCGTCCTTGAGCTACTGACCTCCTATTAGAGCATACTAACCATTCTAAGACAGATCATGCCCTTGGGGCATATCAACAGGGATACGAGCTCGCTCAGAATCTCTTTGAAGGATTGAATGATCATGAACGGAGAAATACGGCTCATTGGGCAACAGCAGCTGCCTGGCACATGGTAAATCTCACCATATGATTGCTTCTCAGAACACTGATGAGTTCTTTGCAGGGCGACTTTGAAACCATGGCAGACTATCTTGCGTTTCATCCAAAGGGCACTAGCAAATCCCTGTACAAAGCAATCATTGATGTGCACAATGAGCAATATGCGTCAGCTTTCCACCACATTAACAAAGCTCAAAGTCTATCGTATGATGAGCTGCAGGTGCAACTTGGTGTTGGACCTCAGGTGGCCCTCAAAAGCTTGGCAAAAACTGAATTTCTGGTGGAGCTGCAGGAAGCAATCCAGTACAAGTCACAGCCTGAATTGCGGGGAAATATTCTCAATACCTGGAAAACCCGTTTCAAACGCAGTCATGCTGATGCCAATTCATGGCTCAAGAGGCTGGAAGTGTGGACTCTAGCATGCCCCCCTACTACTTTCCAGCTTCAATCGTGTTTTCTGAACACTGCCAAACTATGTGAAAGCGCGGGTATGCATCAGGCTGCACAATCAATAATCACACGGATTACACCAGAGATCACCCCTCCGGTATGGGCCACTCTGCGCTCGTATACCAGGTGGTACTAATGTTTTAAAAATGATTTAGGGCTGTAAAGTGGAGTACACCAAATTCAGATTTGAGTAGGTCATCAATATCACATTGAAGTCCTGTCCGATTTTACTTATGGTCTGTTGTGTAGATGGAAGGCCGCATTTCAACAACAAGATCAAAGGGGGATGGAAAGTGTCTTGCAGCGCCTGTATCAGCACACTGCTGATTTTTTGCAACACATTGGTGTAAACCAGGCAGAACTGGAAGCGGCAGGGTTGGGCCTGCAGCCACTACTCAATCTTGATAAGCACACATATTTAGAGAGGCAGATTTTGGCACGGCGTTACTACAGACTAGGAGAATGGACTGCTGTCCTACAGGGTGGCGATTGGCTGCAGGTGCGCCAGTGGGACTCTGTTGGCAGTGTTTTCATTTAATAAGACAGTCAGCACTGATGCTGTTTATTCTTTCCTTCAGGACGAAAATTCGGTCGTTCTCACCTACACGTCTCTTGCGTCAAAATTAGACACTGCTTGGTAAGTGTCCACCCAGCCATTCTACCTTGATTCTACCTTTGGCACACGAACTAATGAGTGGTATGCGCATATTCGCAGGTATGCTGCAGCATTCTCTCTTGCAGAACGGTCAATTTCTCTTTTTGAGACCAATGGGTTTCTTCGTACAGATGTGGTCGCAGTCAGCAGCTACAGTGAGTCATTGTCCTGGTGGCCCTGTGGGAATCTGCTGACACGTGCCCCACTCATCTCTAGTTGTACCCGCTTTGAGAGGTGAGTGAATCCTCGCGCTTGATGCCGATATTACAGTGTCCCATGCTGACCCCTGCAAACAATGTAGGACTGTTTCAAGCAGCACGGACCAAGGAGAGCCCAGAGTTCGTCATCAAAGCTCTTTTGCGCTTGGTAACACTCTGGTTTAGGTTTGGAGAAAGCCAAGCTGTTCTGGTCGAAGTGGAAAATCAACTCAATCTCACCGAAGTGGATCCGTGGCTATCTGCCATTCCTCAACTCATTGCCCGACTAGGCACTCCACACAGAGACCTACAGTACACTCTCATCAACCTGCTCAAGAACATTGCTTCACACTACCCACATGCAGTCATCTGGCCTTTGATGACCGCTACTCAGACAAGAAAGATTGAGCACCAAGAGGCCGCGAGAGTCATCATGAACTTCATCTGCACAATGCCTGATGGGACTCGTCTTGTAGAACAGGCCGAACTTGTTGGAAAGGAGCTCATTCGCACATCAATTTCGTGGATGGAAAAGTATGTGCATGGTACAACCACATGTAGTTGTGGCTGACGGCTACATCTTCTCTAGGTGGAGAAATTTGGTAGACAAATGCTTGCCCCGACAAGATTTGATGGAGATAACCTGGCAAAATGTACCACTCATGTGGCAAGACGATCTGGCGAGGCTTCAGGTAAGCACCAGGCAGAGGCTCTGCTTGAAGGTTTACCTGCTCAAGGCTGTTGGACAGACACCAGAGACACCAGATGAAGAACAATTTGTCCAGCAATTTGGAGAACAGATAATTCATGTCAATAAAGTCCTTATGAGGTACAGCACCACTAGGCAGCTTCACTTGGTCAACACAGCTTACAGTGAACTGTACCGGGTATGTCCCTTTTCTTTTTGTATCATGGTGTAAGCTAAGAAGGCGACAAGCTGTATGGGGAGATTGAAGCGCAATTGAATCAGTGGAGGAATCCGGGCACCAAGCTGCATTTGGCCAGTGCCGCCCCGAGACTGTTGGCATTGCGTGATTGTATATTGACTGTCCCTGGTGGGTATCAATAGTAAGAATTCACATTTTGTGATACAGGGAAGCTGATAGATGGGCAGGCCAATATGATCCTCACCTCAAGCTTGACGATCAAGCATTCATCGACGGTTTCCAGCCTGGAGTGGATGTTCTGTCTTCAAAGCAACTGCCTAGAAAACTAGTAATCCGATCCTACCTCACAGATTACACTTTCTTGCTGAAAGGTACTTTGTGGGCAACTTTCCAAACTACAATCAAGCTGATTTCCATCGAACCAGGAAACGAGGACTTGCGTGGCGATGAGCGCATCATGCAGCTGTTCAACTTGATCAACACTCTTCTCAACCACCACTCCGAAGCTTTTAGCCGTAATCTCCATTTACTACCCTATGAGGTTGTGCCCTTGTCACCATCCGCTGGACTAGTCAGCTGGGTTCCAAACACGCAACAGTATGTCCAGTCGGGATTTAAGTGCTGCACCTTGCTGTAGCTGACTCTGATCAGGCTGCAATCAATGATCCAAGCGAATCGGGACAAGGACAAGCACAACACATTGACCAACAAAGAGCTTGCCTCATTATTGGGTGTAAGACTATCTACACATGACAGGGAATCTATTGACCATGATGCAGTATGACCCCAAGCAGGACACCCCGCGAATCGATGCCCCTGCAGAAATGGACCGCTATGACAAGTTGCCTTTAAGCACAAAGGTGCAGCGTTTGAAGGGCGCACTTTCGCATTCTGATCAGAGTACGGTGGTACCTGCTGCACTTCGTTTGTAAATTGTACTGACTATGAACATATCCAGGTGATATCAAGGATGTTCTTTGGCAGCGAAGTCCATCTCCGGACATCTGGATCAAGAGACGGACGAACTTCGCGAGAACCATCGGGGCTGGTAGTAAGTCACGCTCATCCTTGGCTGACGTCGCGATATATTAAAAGAGATGTGTAGGTTTTGTTGGTTACATAATTGGCCTTGGCGATCGCCATGGTAGCAATATTTTAGTTGATCAGTTGACATGGGGCGCTTTGCACATTGATTTTGGTGATGTAGGTGGCAGCCTGTTGATATCAGGTTCAGCGCTGACAGCTTTGATAGCTCTTTGGGGTCGCGCAAGAGAGATCCTTCCTACCTGAAAAAGTTCCCTTCCGTCTGACACGGATGATGACTAACGCATTTGAGGCAAGTTCGCCCATGTACGAGTGATGGTGCTGGAGAAACTCTCAAGCTGACGGACTGATCTGCCATAGCTTGCTTCGAGGGGAGGACTTGAAACGCCAGGTTCGCGTGGCACTTTCAAACAGGCATCTTTGATCGTCATGGATGTACTTCGGGACAGTCGAAGCACATTGCTGGCGATGTTGGAGGCCTTCCTTTACGACCCACTGCTTTCGTGGACTGTATGTTCTCCTATGGATGGAGAGTATCACGTGCGGCATATGCTGACCACAAAACCAACCACATTAGGCGAACCTGTCCGATCCGTCCGATGCGGCGCATGTTTCAGGTAAGTTGATGTGACATCTCATCTCATTGCGTCTCCTTAAAGTCCTGACCCATATGTGTTGAAAAGGGCAAGAGGCCAAGAACATCAATGCTACGAATCGGCTGGCCACCACAGCGGTACACGTAGGTTTGGAGCCTTACTGGATTCGATATCGCCCGACGACTGATACAGTTTTGGCGCAGGCGGTGAAAGATCAAGGCCCGACTCATGTGGTCCCAGAAAGCATTGGACCTAACCATCCAGCTATCCACGGAGACCCGGACGTTTTCAAAAGAATCGACAACTCGCTGGTGGCCACTTATATGGAGACTGACTCATATATGGCCAAGGTATCTGGAACTGGCATGACCAACAGCAAAGCCCTACAAGTAAGTCCGATCCTTCGACCCCATTGATGCACATCCCTTACATTAGTACTCTGTTTCACCCAGGTGCTTGCAGAGATTGAGAGGAGGCTTGTTGGTAAGTGCTGCTCCAGCATCGGATGCCGTTTAGAGGTCCCAACGCTGATACTGCTGTCGACAGGCTATCACAAGAGCTCTGACCAAATACTCACTGTCAACAGACAAGTACAAGAGCTTATTGAAGAGGCGACAGATTTGAAGAATCTCTCACAAGGCATGTCCGCCTGTCATCCGGAACATCCAGTTTCAGCTGACACAATCACAGGTTATGTGCTGGGATGGATCCCCCACTGGTAACGCCACCCAGGACAACGTTTTACCTTGGCCGAGTGCAAGCTGTGCATTTCGCTCTGGCCCGTGTGAAGACTGTGTGTATCTATCCCTCTGGCGATGACACGGTACACAGAACATGACATCTCATTGTACCGGTATTATGCAACCGCCCTAAAACTGTGTTTGAAGCTTAGTCGGGTTCCGGAAGTTACAATCTCCCACATAGATGTCTCATATGGACTGGGCGCTCGAGTATGATACACAAGAGTATAGTACACGAACACCTTAAAAGATGGGACACCATGGTCTTTCATTTACTCAGACAGGAAGTACGAGTCTCAGGACTCAGGAGCATTTGGGCACACCAGTTACATTTAGTTTCCAAAGTAGATATAGAACCTCTGCACCAACAGATGTAGAGTACGTTTAGCTTACACTCCTGCACTTGTATATCGAGCATGACATACATAAATTCCGGAACAGCAGAAAGAAAACACCACACTATCAGGCAGCAACCTTGGTCTTCTTGACGGGAGCGTTCTTGGCGACGAGAGACTGCAGACAATCTGTGATCAGCACTTACTCACCGCACCATAGCTCAAATATGCTTCGACTGACCTTGTGGATGTGAGGCAAGACACCACCACCAGCGATGGTCGCGCGGATCAAGAGGTCGAGCTCCTCGTCACCTCGGATGGCAAGCTGGAGGTGCCGGGGGGTGATTCGCTTCACGCGGAGATCCTTGGCCGCGTTACCTGCACTCCCGGTCAGTGACATGCCAGGACGGCGCGATGCGTTACAGCACACCTGCAAGCTCCAAGACCTCGGCAGTGAGGTACTCCATGATGGATGCCACGTAGACGGCGGCTTTGGCTCCGATTCGCACATTGTTGGCGTTCTTGCTTCGGAGGAAACTGGTGTATTGACGCGTAAGCTGGACTTATCCTCGACTGCATGCCGCTGCTAAAAGCACAGGTCGGGTTTCAGACAACGAACCGGTGGATACGACCGACAGGAAACTATTGTCATGCAAAAAACAGTGGCGAACGCGTCAGATGGATGCAATGTGGAAAAAGACAGACGGAACCCACCTGAAGGCCAGCCTTGGAAGACCGGGTAGTCAAGACCTTGGTCTCGGACGAAGTCTTGGACTTTCCACCCTTGCCACCGGTGCCCGCAGTCTTGGACGACATGATGTATGAGTTTGGATGAGTGAAGATCGAGGGTGATGGGTGGATGTATTGATTAAAGGCGGAATGACGGGTATCGAGTGAACGATAAAGAGCGAGATGCTGTTGTGAGGTGTTGACTGTTGTGTCCGAATCTTAAGGGTCACGTGATTTTTCATATTTCCCCTGTTGTTTGCTGTTTGGCGCGTCAGCAACTCCGTATTAATTTAACTGTTGGACATCAATAATATGTTGGATTCAGAAGATCAGACCTGGCTCGACACAAGCCCCGCGCCTCCCTCCGGCCAGGGGAGCCAGAGATCAGACTCTCAGAGGATCCAGTCATCCACTCAGCAGAGAAGTACCAAATTATAGCGAAACGTACAAGTACTTGCTCGTCGTGACTCGTGCTAGTCCCATCGATCATCCCAAATACGATCGATAGCTACTCATATGCCAGAAGGTGCATACACGTATTACGCCACCAACCTGCATGTAACATACATACGTATGCAAACATGCAGACTGTAGTACGTCTGTCATATGTGCGATTATTATATGGATTCGATGAAGAAGACGGGAAGAGATGCCGCGCCCTGGAGCTGACACAAGACAACCGGAGGAGGGTCCGCAATCCGCCAAACCATTCCGGCCTGCTATCTCTCCAGGAATGGACCCTTTGTGATCCCGCAGGACCCGCACACAGGCCAGCACAGGCCCCTCCTCCATACTTTTATCGTCTCCTGATAGCTCCTGGCCTTGTGATCCTGGGCTCCTGGCTGAATCGTCGTTCGTGAAATGCAGTTCGTGATATCATACGATGATATCAACCTGTCCCTGCTCCCTTGGGACAAAGATAATCATTCCTGAAAACTGTGTTTCCGGCATACAGATAGTAAAGTACAGTACGGTACATACTTATGCTATGTACACATGTAGGTATCGTTTCGACGTCGGTCGACGGCTCGACGCAGCTAGTCATCTTCGTCCACAGCGGGCCATCAGCCCCCGGATCCGATGCGGGAGCACAAAATAATGCTTGTTGCCACGACCTGCCACGGGCCCACAGCATTGGCGCTCCACTGAAAACTGCCACACCCATCATTCGCAGAGATCACCGGGATCCTCGGACGTAGGAAGAGCTGCTGCTGCTTGCTGGCCAACAGCGGCGTGCCGTACGCTGGCCGCGGGCTGGCTGACTGCTGACTCGCTGAGCTCAAGTTAACCACTCTTCCTGTCACATCGGACCACAATTTCCACAAGTCAAGGTGGCTGGATGGTCGGAGATTGCGAGCCCCTTCCCTATACGCTCAGGGTCGCGGAGACAACAAGCCGAACGAGTGAACGAGGGCTTGCGCCCCAGGCCCCCCCAGCCCTGAGAGAGAGACGCGTCGGAGGCATACATCGAGCTTCTGCCGCATCCGCATGGGCGGCCTGACGGCTCGACCGCAAGATGCTGCTGGCGACGGGCGTGCTGCTGCTCTGTCTCGCTCTCGCGCCCCACGCCTCACGTCTCACCTTCCTCGGAGTGACGACTGACGAGCTGACGCCTGACATGTCCCATGGAGCACGCTTGGAGTCGCACTACCTGTTGGGGATGAGACTTGCTGCGCGCGGTGAGAGACGACGAGTTGCCTTGGTGATGCCGATACGATGGAGACTATCTTTTACAGACATAATAACAATCATGTGTACCAACGTCCCGACAGGCCGGAGTGACGTGCCGGGCCAGCCCAATTATTACTGTACATACTGCTCCCGGCGTCTCGGGGGCCGGGGCGAAAACGTTCGTTGTTGGCTTGACTGATAATATGTAGTTGATACCGATCATCATACCGCACACGATTGGTGGGATCGTGCCGGCGGCACCAGGCTGGAGTCCTGGACACCCAGCGGCTCGCTTTTTTGCGTTAGATTCGCATTATTGCGACCTGCGCTTTGCGTGACAGCGACCGGGGCACTTTTATGTACTCGACACAGCTATGAGCGGCGTATGCAGCGAAACGTAGTACAATATCTGTATGTGTATACGGTACTGCAATGTCGGGCGACCGAAGATCGGGGGCGAGTGGGCGACGGCGACGGCTTACTCCGTCTGGCTCGCTCTTGACTGTTGTGTGATGATTAAAAATGCATTCGTCTTGTTTACGCGCTTGTCTGCTGCTGGCGCAGTGAAGGTTGGGTGATGGGTGAAGGCTGATGGCTGAGACAAGCTGGCCCCGCTGGTCTGGTGCGAATTGGAAGGCCAGCAAAGCCCAATGGCCGATAGCGAGCGAGCGTCGGTGAGGATGCTGTCAGCCCACGCCAGCACCGCAATCGGCAGCATACCACGGCAGCATCGCCAGCATGGCATGCTGGGCGAAGCGACAGCCATCTCATCTGCCTCGCACCCATACAATCCTATTGTATTTCTCCGCAGCACGAAGTCGACCATCAGGTCAAGAACAGAAACCTTTATGGAAGACCCTGAACCCTCTTGACGGCGCAAGAGCAGAGGGGCCGGCGGGAAATTGAAACCTTCTTGTGGACGTGGTCGCGGGTGGGGTGCCGGAGCACGGCGTCTGAGCTGACAGCTCAGGGTCCACCCACGTCAGTACGCGCCTACACGCGTGTACCCATCGCCCCACTGGCCGGATAGACCCTAAAAAGCAACCCCATTGGACCCTTGGCAGAAACAAGGAAAAAGGGCCCAAAGGGGGCGGAAGAGAGGGGCGGCAAAGGGGCAAACGGGTCCCTTCTTGCTGACGCCCACCCGCCCACCCGACCCGATAGAAAATGGACCCCTTCTGTGAGCGAACCCATACATTTTTCTCCTTGATCTTGATTGTACACCCTTTCACTGGGCCCTTGATATACCTTGACCCTTTGTCTTTCGACCTCCATACACCTCTTTGCTCTGCGTCGTCGAAAAGTCAGACAGACAGACAGCCATCACACACACCGACATCCCTCATCGCACCGACGCACGCTTCTGCATAGACACGGCCACGTCCCGCACCGAGACGACAGACTGCCCAGTGCGCCAAGTACGACGTGTTGACCGCAGTTTTTCGCTCGCGAAACTGTCGAGAAGAACGCGAGAGGATTGACCTCGAGAGACGTGAGTTGACTGCCTCCATTGCATCTGCCTTCCGTGTGTACGCGTGCCCCTCAGTGGCGGGCAGGTGGGGTCCTTTGGAGTGGAGGGTGGGGGATCCGCCGCCGAGGCTGCCGTTGGTGGGACGGACGTCTCGTGGCGACCGCGGCGACCATGTGGAGCTTACCAGCGCGCCGAGGTGTGGTCTGGTGTGGCGTGGAGTGTCGGCGGTGGTTACGCGGGGGGGCAGCGATGGCGGAAGCAGGGCAATGGGTGCGATAAGATGGGAGCAGGTGTCAGCTAAGGGTCTCTGCCTTGGATGCGTCCTCTGTCTGTCGATCTCTCCTATCCATCCCTGATATGCACAGACGGGGCTCGTCAGCTTCTTCGTCGACCTTCCTTCCATCTGCGTCCCATCCTTCCACGGCGGGAGTGGGCGCGGGGGCGCGAGAGAGGCAGACGGAGGTGGCGACGGCGACGGCGACGGTGGCAGTGGTGGCGGCGATGGCGGGGAGGGGCTGCGGCGTGGCTGACTGCTAACTGACTGGCCGGGTGATGCGATGGAAGCGATGCGAAACAGTTGCTGACAGTCTTCCTCCTCTTCTCCTCCCCCCCTCCTATCATTCACCCGCCTTCTCGCCGCTCCACCCGCCCTCACGACCGCGTGATGCGCATTAATTACACCGGGTCCTTTCCTGTGTGCTTCTATTCCCCCGCCCTCGCGACCATCAACCCCGCCGTCGCCATCACCGTCGCTGTCACCGTCACCCCGACCATCACCCGCCCGATCGGCGACCGTGCGCGCTTCCCGACGGCCCCTCAAACCGCCCCCTCCTTGCTCTCTCCCCGTCGGCTCGGCTCGGGCGTCCGATATGCTGGACATCATTTCCATCCCATCCCATTTCCCGCACAGCCCATTCTCCCATCTCATCTCCAATTCTCCATCTATCCAACCTCCCACCGCCACCCCAAAACCCGTTGTGAATTGATTCGCGGCCCAACTCGTGAGTTTGCTCAGCCAGCGCGGTCTCTTGCACGCTCACGCAGCTAAAAACTTCCTCGCTGTTCCTTTCCACTGTTCAGCATCGACATGTCCACAGAAACTTCCCCCCACCAGACCCACCACCTCCCCCAGGCATACGCTCAGCCACCTCGCGTCCCCTCTGGCGGCAGCGCAATCGCCCCGGACTCCGCCAGCACATCCCACTCCTTCGCCGGGGACATGTCGATCAACTCCATCAAGACCGATGACTCCATGAGCGAGTCCTCGGTCCAGCCGCCGCCCACCAAGGGCAAGAACGGAGCCACGGGTCCTGCAGAGGGCAGGTCCAAGCCGCACGTGTGCCCCATCTGCCACAGGGGCTTCACCACCGGCGGGCACCTCCAGAGGCACCACAGGATCCACACTGGTGTCAAGGCGTTCAAGTGTCCTTTCCCCGGGTGCGAGACCAAGACGAGCAGGCAGGACAACCTTCAGCAGCAGTGAGTGGGTGCGGGCGGAGTGAAGTAGGGTTGGGGCTGACAGTGCATCGTAGCTACCGCACTCATCTATCGCCCACCTTGCGACGAGGCTCTGGGTCGGCCGCGCGTGCAGCGGTGAACGCGGCGATGGAGGCTGCCGGTCTCAAGTCTTCTTCCTCCCGGCAACCCCGAAAATCCAAGAGCTCGGGCGGCACCCCTTCCTCCACTGCCAGCGGCAGCCACTTTCCTTCCCCCTACGCTCCCCCCAACCAGGCCCCGTACGCCCCCTACATGTACGGTGACCAGCACTCCGGCTACCCTCCTTACCCCATCCCCCCGCCCGGCGTCGGTATGGCCCAGCCTCAGTCGGCCAACTCGAGTCGCGTGCCCTCGCCCGCCAACGGCCACTCGTCCGGCCACTCGAGCGTCGGCTCCATGCCCCCCGCCCACCAGCAGCCCTTCTTCTCCCAACCCTACACCCCCACCTACTCCTCTTACCCCAGCGTCCACCAGCAGCCCTACCGGTACGGCCCCGCCGGCGGGATGCCCTACACTGGACCCCCGCACCCCCACCACAACCTCTACTCTCCTGGTATCGCCCCAGAGCACAGCCAGCACATGTACAGCCCCATGCAGAGCAACTTCCAGACGCACTCGCGCGAGGGCTCGTACGGCGTCCTCACGCCCGGCGGGTACGGCGGCCAGAACCCCATGGCGAACGGCGGTGGCGGCGGCTACCCGCCCCGCACCCAGACATCCACCCCGCTGAGTCAGAGCCACGACGACTATGGCCGGTCACACCGCGCGGGTTCCCCGCGCCGTCGCTCTCCACCGCACGACATGATCGGCCAGGGCGTTGTAGATCCCTCCAGCATGTCCACGCGCGTCGCCCCCGGTGGTGCCCAGTCGTATCCGTACGGTCAGCAGCCTCAGCAGCAGCACCAGCAGCAGCACAGCTTGCCGTACGGCTACGGTCAGCAGATGGGTGGGCAGGTGCACGCGCGGGAACCGGGGCATCGAGCGAGCGTGTCGAGCCTGTCCGAGGACGGGTCAGGGAATGGAGGGTCCGAAGGCTCAGCGCAGAAGGGTGAGTGATAAGCTTCCTTCAGGGTTCAAACCCTTCTTTACCCCTCCCGCTGACGTATCGTTCCATTACTTTGGGCAGGTCTTCACCACCAGTAAACACAACGCCTGGTGGCTTGTCGCGCTCCAATCGCTTGGGGTATACAGAAAGCGGATAATGAAACCAAATATAGACTGTCTAGAAGAAGCGTAGGGGGTGGCGCACGCGGGGGGTGGGGGCAGGGGTGGGGGGAGGGGGGAAGGAGTCGCATCGGCATATGTTTCAACAACCATCACTCTCAGCATACATCATACACCACATTCAAGAAAGCGGAGATACCTCTCGGTGGACATCGGGGATGTCGGTGGTTACAGATCGGGGTGTGTTTAGTGCTATGTGCAGGAAAGATGGCAGTTTCTTGTCTTGCGGTACTTTTTCCTTTCTCTTTTTCGTTTCATTTTTCGTTTCTGTAGTCGGGTTTCCTATTTTGTTTCACGTTTACCCTTCTTTGGATGTCCAGCCAAGTTGTCTTTCGTCGTTTATCCTACGTACCCGCTCATACCCAACAAGTCTTCTCTTTATCTTTAACTTTTTCAAAAACAAACGCCATCATGATACCCAACTAGTAGATACGTGCAAGAAATGAATAGCCAGAGGCTCTTTCTTCATCACATCTGCCTGCATCTTCTATTTCGTCTAAGTGTTCCTATGTGCCCCCAGCTCACATGTTACACCCAGCTGCCTTGCCCTCCGCACAACCTCCACGCACTCTCCCCCGCGGCCTTCTCATTCTGACTCAACATCGCCACATTCATCTTCCACCGCTTCGTTTCCTTCAACCCCTCCAACACCACCTTCACACGCTCCTTCCCTTTCTCACCGCCCCGCCCGGTCCCTTCCGCAAGGGCCACCAGAATTACCCCCAACGTATCCGGCTCCAACACGTTCCCCAGTATCCTCGCCACGTTCTCCGCGGGGTAGAGCGATACGAGGTCGAAATTATACCCTGGGAACGACGGGGTAAGGTGGCGGAGCAGGATGAGGCCCGCCCCCGGGGCGGTGGAAGCGGTGTCAAGTGAGGTTGGAAGCGGGGGAGGGGTTGGCTTTGCGCTGAATGGGGTCCCGTCGACGGGGACGACCGGGGGGACGGGAGATGGGGTAGGGGGTGTAGCCCGTGGTTTTGAAGAAGGGAAGATGGCGGCGAGGGCAGCTTGCGTCGCGGCTTCCGCGTTGTTATCACCGGATGTTGTCAAGGACTGGGCGGCGGGCTGAGTAGCCCTTGCGGATGCTGTAGGCGCAGGCGCAGGCAAAGAGACAGGAGAAGGCCCGCTCCCCGCGAAAGCCTTCTTCTTCTCATCTCGCGTCTTGCGCAGGCTGACGAACGAGCTCTCCTTCTTGGGCTCAATTTGGGGTTGGGGTGTGGTAGAGATGGAAGGGGAAGGGGAAGGGGAAGGGGAAGGGGAAGGAGAAGGGGAAGGGGAAGGGGAAGGGGAAGGAGAAGGGGAAGGGGAAGGGGAAGGGGAAGGGGAAGGAGAAGGGGCAGGGGCAGGGGAGGGCTGGATGTTGAGGTTTACAGTGGAAGACGTGATGGAAGCAATATTGGCGATGGGGGGCGTGCTAGTTGCGCCGTTTAGGAGGGAGGTGCTGGTGGTGGGGGTCGGGGTGGGCTTGGATGTTAGCGGGCTGAGAGGTTTGCGAGGTGTTTTCTTCTTCATGGCATCGAGAAGGACACGAGAGAGACACACTTAGCAGCTGCAGACATGCTGTGGGTTTGATACTCGGTAGCCTCACCTTGAGATCGGCTTTCCGCTTCGCCTCCTTCAGTTCTTCCAGCTCCGGCTTTACAGCAGTGTTGCTTTTATCCAATCGCAAGACTTCTTCCATATCTTGAGCTGATGTCAGCGACCAGCTTTCACTTCTCCTCGCTTTCGTCAGACAAATAGCTTACCCCTGATCGCCTCGTTCGTTTTGCCCAGCCCCTTCCTCGCAAGCCCTCTCCGGTACAGAGCCTTGATATTGCCCTTGCCCTTGGGCAGCCCCAAAGCCGTTGTGCAGTCCCGTTCCGCGTCATTAAATCTTTGACCATTGGGAGCGTCAGTATGTATAAATTGTGTCAAACGTCGTTGCAGGCAGCAGGGCAAGCTGGTCAAAGTCCATGGACCTCACGCACTTGTCGATCTTGAGGAACGCTTGAGCTCTGTTACAGTACGCCACGGGGTCCTCGGGGTTGTGTACCACCGCATTTGTATAGTGGCCTTTTCCAGTAGTCAGCAAAAGGCCATACACCCCCAGGATGCCGACGGCTCACCGATAGCATCAACCCACTTGCCCTTCTTGAACGCCGTGTTCCCCTATGGCCCAACCACGCTCGTTAGCTGAGTATCGTGGCAGAAACCGGGTCGGTCTCCAAATAGGTCACCACTCACCTCAACCCGGGATTGCTCCGATTTTGCGACGTCAACTTTAAGCATCTTTGTCGCTTTTATGGGGGTGAGGATGCGACGTGGAAGCACAGAGAAATTCGAATAATTATTAATGTGACGCTGTTGACACGGACGCGCTCGCTGATTTGAAGTAGTGGAGGACTGGAGGTCGCCCGCGCGCGCGCGCGCTTGCTTCTTCTTGCAGTCCCGAAGTGGCTTGCGCCCAAAAAAGCCTTCACTGCATGGCATCGTCCTCCAATATTCCAGCTGGATTGTTTGTTTAGTGCATATCAGTATGTATAGATATGAGCGATGAAGCCTGTACAAGAAACAAGGGCTGTACGGGGGAAGAAGTCCAATACAAAGAAGGTAAGAGGTTAATAAGTACATCAAGTGAATCTATGGTACAGGAGGTGTGGACGTTGATGCTGTCTTCTGATTTGGTCTGAATTAGACACAATAATATGGTGTTGGTGACAACAGCAGAAAGTATCAAGATAATTGATATCAAAAGTAGAGGTTCGCTCCGATGACCCCGGGAACATAGGAGCCCGCATCGTCTCTCGCCTCCCCTTCTTCCCCCTCCCCCCTCTCGCCAAGCACATGGTTGTCAAAAACCCCTGCCAAAGGGGCCTCCGCGTCAAACACGATGCCATCCCGCCTCGTGTCTCTGTTCGTCCTCCCCCTCCCTCCCCAAGAAACATCCAGCGATGCCGGCTCAAGGTACGTTCTCAGCCTCCTCGCTGGCCTCTCCTCTTCTTCCTCGTCCTCCTCCGGTCCTCGCTGACGCCGGCCCAATAATTGAGAAGGGTTCCGACGCAAAGTGGGCCCCGATAACTGATCATCATTCCACTCGCGTGGAGGTACGGCACGTCGGGAGCCGTTCGCCACTGACGAGTACCGGTCGTGAGCCGATGCGTAACGCGTGAGCAGCTCCGTGATGCTGGGTGGCATACCGCCCAATGGGCGCGGTGGCTGTGCTTGTCCCCCTCGTTCTTGCTCATATTGGGTGAGCCACGCCCGGCTTGACGCATTCACCGGGGACATCCCAGAAGGCGTGTCCTCAGGCGCTTCAGGCGCTTCAGGCGCTTCCTCCTCGTCAGCCCAGGGGCTCATCCACGAGTCGCCCCCCGCGTTTACGTCCGCACCTCGGAAGTCCGCACGGTGATCCGGGCTTCCAATGAGAGGATACATGGGCTCAAGCCACTCGTCCTCCGCACCCCCGGGTGGGGCTGCAAATTCCGCTGCGGGAGCGGTAGCACGAGCGCGAGCGCGACGCCGCGCCTCCAACCTCGATCCCGCATACGGCACCTCGGACGGCGGCTCATATGGCGGCCAAGAGATCGGGCCATCCGACGTCCCGAATTCATGGAAGGACGACCGCATGGGCGGCCGAGGAGATTGCGGGCCGAGGAAGTACGGCAGCGAGCTATGGCTCTCTGTGATCCGTCTGCGGCGCTCTGGCTCTGGGAACCGGCTCCGCGTGGAGTTGTCGGTTTCGAGGAGGCTTGTTGTTGGCCTGAACGAAGGACCCGCGGAAGCTCCCCCGGCTGGCTGGGAGGTACGGGCACGGCTCTCGTCCAACATGCTGCCAAGCCCCCGGTGTCGTCGATTCGCGACTACCTGGACGAGACGGCGGAACGCTGACTTGACCGGCACGCTTGTAGGGTCAAGCTCCTTCACAAACTGCCGGTAGCTCCTGCTGGACGGAGCGGGGCGGGGATTTGTGGTGTCATGCTCAAGGCTGTCGTCATCCAGTTCCGTGCTGCGGCAAGACCAGAGGGTGAGTCAGGACAGGTTGCCGTCGTCGTGCAAGCGCGTGACAGACTCACAAGAGCTGGGCCACTTTGGCCGCGAACACCTTGTCGTACTTTTCTTCTGACCAGTTTCCCATGTCCCGAAGTGCCGATCTGGAGCGTTTCAGGAGAGCGTTGTGGGTGGAAGTGGGAATGAAGAGCGAAGGTGGTGAAACAATAAACCACCCGAACGAAACAAGCGGCCCGCACGCCGCAGTAGCCGCACCCAAAAACAATGCCGTAATTTCAGTTATGACACGTATGTACTTGTAACTACAAATAGATTACTATGGCAGAAATATTTAAATAACTTACTTTTCATCTTACAGGTGATCTTAACCACGGACGAACCTCCATCTTC
This sequence comes from Cryptococcus sp. DSM 104549, assembly GCA_036427605.1. Lineage (NCBI taxonomy): Eukaryota > Fungi > Basidiomycota > Tremellomycetes > Tremellales > Cryptococcaceae > Cryptococcus > Cryptococcus jaspeensis. Next base: position 591,777 of record CP144047.1, read on the forward strand.
TGTCCCGTTGCTTCGAACTTCGTTGCTGCAGCTTCTTCGTTGTTGTCGTCTCGCTGTCTTCGCCATCCTCCTAGAGCAGAGCCGCACAGCCCACCCACTTAAGCCATGCCCAAGATCAGAACACAGCGCACAAAACCCCCTCCCGAGGGGTACGAGGACATTCAGTGAGCGGCCTACTGTCGTCAAGCCCTCGAGCTTCGCGTCCCGTGTTGGCGTGTCTTGGTATCTTGCTGATACCTTTTCTGGTGCAGGGATGTCCTCGAGGACTACGAGAAAAAGATGAGGGATGCGGAGAGCGAGTCGCATGAGGGCAAGCGTAAAGTAGAGTCTGTTTGGTACGTAGCTTCTCATGTTCGGGGCCTTGCTCCGTGTTATGGAAGCGGATAAACAGCTGACCTTGTCCCCCACGACCCTCAGGCCAATCATGCGATTATCACACGCCCGGTCCCGCTACATCTACGACCTCTACTACAAGCGCGAGCTCATCTCTCGCGAGCTTTACGACTGGCTTATCAAGCAGGGCTACGCCGACGCAAACCTGATAGCCAAGTGGAAGAAGAATGGGTACGAGAAGCTCTGCTGTGTGCGGTGTATCCAGACGAGGGATATGAACTTCAAGGGGTCGACATGTATCTGCAGAGTACCCAAGGCTCAGCTGAAGGAGGGAATTGTTGTGGAGTGTCCTCATTGTGGTACGTGTTCTCGCTGTAAATGTATTCAAAATGCTGTGCCGTGCTGACTTTTCAACAGGGTGCCGTGGTTGCGCTTCGTCCGACTAGTCAACATGCATTTGTATAAACTACAGTATCCCCTATCTAAGCCTGTCGTAATCAAGAAGACACACATATCTAAGCCCGCTGACCTACATCCACTTGCCCATGACAGAACTAGACAACTTGCCCACGGTCTTCTGCGGCGTCCCTTCCCTCGACGGATTCTTCTCTCGCGACACTGCAGCGTCCACCTGTGGAGGGCTCATCGTCCCATACGTACTGCTCCGGATACCCCGCACATTCACTCCGGAAGGCGGCAAGGGTGGGCTCTCTGCGCATCATGTCTGTCAGCGCCTCGAAAGCGACAGCACGTCTTGCACATCTTGCCCAACATGACTTACTCTGCGCACGATCCATCAACGACTTCATCCTCTCAGAAATGAGAGTACTGCTCCTAGCTCGAGACGGAGTATGTGTCTCCGTAGACTGCGGGGACAGTGCATCCCTCTCTGACGAGGACCCCACGTCGTACGAACTCGAGCGTGAGTGGGACCTCGCCGGCGTCTCCGGGCTGCCGTGCACAATCATACCCGGCAAATCTCCCTTCAAGGTGTGGTTGACCGGGAGGGGAGGGAGCGCGGAGGTAGGAGCAGGCTTCTGGGGAGGAATGGCGCTGCTGGTGTTGCCGAGGCCGAAGGCTGCCCGCTTGGAGTGGGAAGTGGTAGACGTGGTGAAAGCTGGCGAGGTGGGGGTGTTGAGCGCCTGCGTGGAAGCACTATGGATGGAGCTAGCGCTAGATTGATGGCGGTGGTGTACAGGCGGCGCAGAAAGAGGAAGCGCTTTGGTATCGATCAGGTCTGACTCTTTGTCAGCTTTGTCATGCGAAGGAGAACAGCACAGCTGACACACCAAGTGATGCCCGCAGAGCATTGTACTTCACTCTCGCATTCTCCAACAGGTCATCTGCCACAGTCATAGAACTTGGCAGAGGTGTAGCAATAGCAGCGGCTCTGTCTCGGGTGACCTCATTGACTACATCTGCCTGTCAGCACTAATTGAAACACCCGGCATACGTCCAGAACGTGAACCTACCGAGGTCCTGATGCGTCTTCCTTGGTGCACTCCTACGAGGTGGGGTCTCTGCCACCACTTCGACCACATGTGTCTGGGGATAGATCACAATGTGCGGATACTCGAAAGCCTCCAACAGAATGGGCACGACAGTGGGGTATATCTCTAAAGCCGGGTACGACGTTGGTCGCAAAAGCACAGGAATGGTGCGTAGGAGAACCGCGGGGACAACATGTGCTTCAAGCTTGGTAGGAGATTCTGTGTTGGAAAGAGGGATGGCGACTCTAGTGGCCGTGCTGCGAAGAAGAGCACTGGCGGCGCTTGCAGCAGCGGGGTAGATGACCAGCGAGGGGTATGACACTGGCACAAGTGCCACCGGGATGCCCCTGAGGGCGGCGTCTGTCTCCGGTGAAGGGGTCTTGGCAAGCGAACGGGCGGGGACCATAGGGTAGATCGTCAAGTCGGGGTACGCCGTTGACACCAGCAGCACGCTGATAGCGCGCTTCTTAGGTGAAACACCCTTCACCGCCTCCGCCGGCGCCGTTCTCGTCTTTGCACCCGACATCGCCGGATAGAGCAGGACATCGGGATATGTGTACGCGACCAGCATGACCTTCACGCCCTTGAGTCGCAAAGGAGCAGAGGCGTTGAGCTCGAGCTGTGGGTATCGCTGCTTGTACTCGGTGACAGGAATGGCGGTGGGGTAGGTCTGGGTCCGCGCGGTGGCTGGGTGGTCTGCAACGGTGCGTTAGTCTCCGGAACGTTGCTGACTTGCTACAGTTTCACTCACAGATCTCCAAATGAGGATAACCCTTCCCCTCGACGTACGAGCTCGAAGACACCTTTTGCACCATCAGGACAGGAGTGTACAGCTCAAGCAGCGGGTATTGAGCTTTGTAAACCGCGACAGGGATGGTTCGCACTTTAACCGGGTAGTCTGCAAGCGTAGCTGCACGATCAGCTTGTGCCGTACCCAGGCGAAGACGTGTCCCGCTCACAAATCTCCAAACGAGGATATCCCTTCCCCTCAACGTACGGTCTCAAATCCATCATACTCGCTGCGACCACCCACAGTCAGCACTGCTGATATACTCGACTCCAAACTGTTGTCCTTGCCTATAGACTCACTCGTTGTTTCGCGCAGAGCGTTTAAGGCCCCCAAACCGCATCCCGCGCTTGGGCCCTCCGAAAAACCCCCCAGACTCTGCGACAGCCTCTTCAGCGGCCTGTTGGCCGCCTTGCTCCCCACCGAAGAAGCAAGCGATGCTCGGCTCTCCTGCCCGCCGCCTGGGCTGAGCGTGTAGAGCGTTGCCGGGCGGGCGATGGGTGACGGCGGTGGGGCTGAGGACGATGAGGAGCGGGAGCGATCCGCGGTGGACCGGGAGCGAAAGAGGGATTTGGGTCGAAAGATGCTGGCGTGGGACTTGGCTTTGGAGTCGTGGGACATTTCGGCCTCTCGAGCTTCCTCCGCTTCTTCCTCCTCGCGTATAGATGGGGAGTGGAATGAGATAAAGTTGGGAGGCGTGGGACGCATGGACTGGCGGGGGTCGAGGCCGGAGGATGCTTGGGAGACGGGGCGGCCGGAGGGAGAGTCGCCGAGCTGCTGGGTGCTCAGTCTTGCACGAGGGCTGGGGAGGGACGGGATGAATTGGGACTCCCGAGGGCGGGGAGGAGAGAGAGGGGGCGAGGCGACGAAGGCCTCCTCCCTCACCTGCTCCACTACCTTCGGGGTGGACTGGTAGTCCTCAGTGATAGGCAAGCGCTGCTGAACGGAATGTGTCTGAACAGCAGCCTCCTCGGATGCGGGCACCTCTGCCAGTCGCCCAACCGAGTGCTCAACGTGCGAATCGACGTCTCGGTCGGCGGGCAAGTCGCTGTACAGATCAGGCAGCTGCTTGACAGGTGACTCTTCGAGCTCCTTGACGGGCGGGTTGGCACGCAGCTCAACGGGTACCTCGGAAGGCAACTGGGGCTGGACTAGCTCTTCTGCCACTGTCTCGCTCTCTCCAAGAGGCATGATGCCCCCTTGCTCGAGGGCCTGCGCCACAATCACCGAAGGCGCAACGACCGCCTCATGGTGCTCATCGGCATCGCTACCCCACCCCATCATCTCATCCCCCACCTCGATCCTCTCATCGTCTCCCACTCCGAACCCGTCTACAACCCATCGGATCCCCTCGTGGGCTGCAAACTGCCTCGCTCTCATGTCCTTTACGTCCACCACATCCTCTTCGCCCACCTCATCGGCCAGCACCTCTTCCTCGTCCTCATCGGCCTTCCACTCCTCCCCAAGCTTGGTCGGGCTATCCTCCCCTTCCTCTATAACCTCCAACAGCGTCCCCGTCGACGGCGTCCTTGCATGCATAGCATGCGGCCCTGGCGCGTTCATCCGCTGCAGCGGCGCCATCATCGCCAGAAATTCCTGCTCTGCCTCTGCCGACTCTGGCGTCTCTGGCATCTCTGGAGCATAGTTCACGGTCGACGGCGCGAGGGCGTGCCCCGGGTGGACCATGTCAAAGTGCATCTCGGCGTCGGAGGAGCCAAAGCTCGAGTCGGAGGAGGCGGGGGAGGTGGAGGTGACAGCGTGAGTGTCATGGAAGGGACCCTCGTCAAACTCGAACTCGTCTTCGGACGACATCCCGCTAGCGACGAGCTCCAGAGCACGCGGGAGTGGCGGCTTTGGGCTCGGGTGGGCTTCGCGCGGGAGACCGAACGAGCGCCCCTCGTACTGTTCACCGACGTCCAAGACTGCCGGCGGCTCCTCGATGTACTGCTGCTCGCGCTGCACCTCAACCTCTTGGTCACCACCGTCGGACGACGCAGACGACCATGATACGGCACTGCTCCCGTCGCTTTCGCGGCGGTGGTGGTGGTGGTTGCGCGGGAACTTGTCTGCGTGCTCGGGCTCGGGCACATGAACAAGTTTGTGGAAGGGCCAGCCGTGGTTCCACGGGGTAGGAGACACAGGTCCGCGGGGGAGGAAGGTCCAAGAGCCGTGGTTGTCGTGGTGGCCCTGGTCGGCCTCCGCACCAGGCGTGGCGGGGTGCGACGCCTGCGCGGTGGTAGTTGCCGTGCTAGCCACGTAGGTCTGGTTCTCATGATCCCAGCCCTCAGGAGTGTCGGGCGGCCCCCAGCTCGTAGCGGCACTCCACTGCGCACTCCCCAAATCCGCCCACGGCGCCATGGGCAACGCGATAGTCAGACCCGGGGAGCGACGCTCCTTGACCGTGTTGGAGGCCGCGGCGCTCTCGAGCGCAGCGTTCAGCTCCTGGAGGAACGGCTGACTGGCGAGCGCTGCTTCGGCAGGGGGCGAAGTGACCGGGGAGTAGGCGACAGAGGAGAGACACAGAGGGGTGGAGGCGGTGGAAGGGATCTCGATTGGGGGAGGACGATTGGACTCCTTCGGGGACGCAGCTGGTTGAGCTTCGGCCATCGGGGGAGGAAGCTGAGCTTCGTCAACCACTGACGCAGCAGCCGGCACAAGGGGCAGTGTGTCTGCCTCGACGTCTCGGGCGGGCACCTGCACCCGCTCAGCTCCCTGCACGTCTCGCACCGACACACGAACAGGTGACACGGGCTCGACGTGCTTATTCGCCTCCCATTTCGCCGCCTCCTGCTCTTCCACCGCGTCATGCCCGAGGTCCCGCCTCATCCTCCCCAAATCTACCCACCGCCCGACAGTCCCCTCGTCTGGGTCCTTCTTCCACCCGGCCCACCACCTCGCTTGGGCCTTGTCCACCCGGAGCTCCAGCCTGGCGGCGATAGGCAAGCCGCCGAAGGAGTGGTTGGCGTTGCCCGCAGAGGAGTCGGATATGAGGAACGAGGCGAAGAACGTTGGCCAGAGGGTGTCGGTGAGCTTTGGGAGGAAGGGTGATGGTGTAGCGGCTGGAATGTTCAGGTGGAAGTAGAGCCCAAGAGGAGAGGGGAGGTGCAGGTGTGGGAGAAGATGAATAAGCTGTTGATGCGCCTACATATATAGTTCATGTTTGTCAGCTCTGGGTCGGCACGCACTTCTTGATGGTAAACGACGTACCGTGGGCTGCAGCACCGTAAATACACTTCCACCGTCGTCATTCTCCTCGCAATCCCGCCTCGTGCGCCCCTGCACGACAAAATCCTTGCCAAACTCGATCACAAGAAACCACTTCTTCTGGGTACCACCCCTCCAGCCAGTGGAGAGGTGGAACGGCGAGGACATGGGGTCGCGCTCGACGGGCTGCTCATCTTTGGGCATGTAGGAGATATGCGACTGGGAGCGGTGGCGGTACGCCGGCCGGAGAGGAGACGACATCTTGAATAGCGGTGGCGATGGGGAAGAGAAAGAAGAAGAGGATGAGATGAGGACAGCTGTTGATGGAGAGACAATCGATGCCTGGGGGGGACTGGGCGATAGGGGAAGGACGCTGCTTGGCTTTATGCACAGTCACCCGGCCATCTATCCGCAAACCCATGTATATCCGCCCCCCCCGCCTGGGGGTACGGGGCATGTATGGTGCGTTATCGTCGTGCTGTTTCCGCTCTCAGATACGTACCGTTTGGGCCATCGCCAAGATACGCTAGACGGGCCGTAGCACGGTGAGCAACAGCGGAGTCGTCGGGCACGCACCTTGTGTACAGCCCCAATGTTTCATCGCTCGGTTCCACTCACGGCTGGATGCTTGTCTTCCCGCGATACTGCAGCGTGCATGGCGAGGAGCAAGAGAAAGCTACATCTGATGCACACTCAACGTACATCAACAAGCCAGACAACAGCTCCAAGATGAAGAGCGCAAAGCGATGATAGTCTCGGCTCACCGGCACGCGCAAACTCTATTCCCGCTGCCGCCGGCCGCCCACGTGGGAAGATGCTCACCAAAGGCGGGGAATTGAAGAGGGGTCGACACAGACCACTGACCCACTGGACGGGTCATAGCTGCTCTCAAATGCAATGAACGTAAAGATGGCATGATCCGAATAACTGCATGCTACATTGATAGAGAGAAAAACACGTAGAAGAACAAACAAGCCCATCCTTTGGCATACCCCGCTACAGAGAAAAGATAAAGTCCTCGTTCTGCAAGTCCGTCAAGTCCATGAACGCCTGCGACCCATGCTGCTCCCCCTCCTTGCCCTCCGCCTTGTCCGCCGCTGCCTGCTTCTCCCTCATCTCGGCCCACTTCTTGGAGGACACGAGCGAGTAGTCCACCACCGCTCCAGTCTTGCCGTTCGCCCTCCTGCGCTTGATGTTGCGCCTGTTGAGGAAGGCGAGGTACAAGCCGGTGATGGCGATGAGGCTGGAGAGGATGGTGAGGCAGATCAGGTTGGCGATAAGCCCACGGCGGTACTCTGGTGCCTCGTCGGCCTTGTACAATTGCTGGGCAGCATCATAAGTCAGTATGCAATCCCAGGAGGGAGCGTGGAATAAACATAGAACTCACCGGACCGACAATGTTACCGACACAGAGACCGACGTAGATCATCGCCGTATTGGCGCTCTTCTTGGTGTGCCCGGCAGTGTTGCTCGCGCTCCAAGAGAAGATCACACCAGTCACCGATTGGTAGACTTGGAGGATGAAGTAGATCGCCAAAAGCTTCTTCTGGTTCTCAGCCGTGTGGGGCAGAGCGTACAGCCCCGCCGCGCCGGCGAGAGGGAAGAGGGACACGATGAAGAGGACGACCGACTTGATCTGGAAGTGGGTGATGGCCCACGCCGAGAGCAGGTTGGAGACGATGGCGATGGCGCCGGGGATCATGTTGTAGAGGATGGTTTGGAAGGAGGAGAGGCCGAACCCCTTCAGGAGCATGGGACCGAAAGCGCTGATACCACCCGATACGAGGGAAATGCAGAAGACTACGGATCGCGTCAGCCACGCCTGTTTGAGACAATGAAGCGGTATCACTCACTCATGCAGAACCAGAGCCAAGACTTGGGGTCCAAGACTGCCATCGACGTCTGTCAGCTACTGGTCACCCTCGACGGCTTGCGCGAACACTTACACAGCTCGCGGATCTGGCCCCACTTGAACTGGTTGTTCTTGGTACCAGTGTTGTTGAGTCGGATCCTCTCGAGGGCAATGCGCTTCTCATTGTCGTTAAAGAACCGGGCAGTGTCGGGACGGGCGGGGAACGTCAGGACGATGGGGAGAGCGAGGACGATGGTGCTGTAGGGCATCGAGTGCTCGGGTAAGCCATGGAACAACAGCGAACGATTGACAACATCCTACTCACAGAAGGCCACAGGTCAAGAAGATGATTTGGTACTGTGCATGGCAAGTGTCAGCTGGGTCACTAGGCTGCCGGTGAATACAAGATGCACTCACAGGCTTCATTCTGTCCGACTTGATGTGACCAAGCCCGTAGGTCAACAGAGATCCCAAGATCATCTATAGAAACAGCGATGTCGTCAGCACCCTCCTTTGTCACTGGTCGCCACAACCAGGAAATTATAGAAGATCAGATCTAAGAATTCTTACCGAAATGCCGTTCATGCTATACCAGATGTTGGTCCTAAGAGGCTGCTCCCTCCGCGCCCACCACATCGAGGTCACGACGATAAAGATGGGAGCCACTGATGCCTCGGCTCCACCGAGCAAGAACCTCACAGCCGCCAATCCGCCAAAGTTTGTGCACGCCGCGAGGATACACTCAAACGCGCCCCAAGACATGACGCATATGCCAAGCCAGAGGTTGACGGGCAGTCGGACCAGTGCCCAAACAGACACTAGAGTCCGTTGTCAGCGTGGTCCCGTGGTGAGAAATGGCTGGTATCGGACTCACGAGGCTGAAAGACGATTTGGGCAAAGTACACAATGGACGAGAGCCATGAGTAGTCTTGTCCCACGAGATGGGCGTCTGCCTGGATGTTGAAAACAGACGAGTAGCTGAGAGAGGCCTTGTCCAGCTGTTGGAGGAAATAAATGACAGCCATTGCTGGCATCAGACGAGAGTCGATCTGAAGAACATGTTAGATGAGCCGAAGAAAGAGCCGTAAGCTTCAAGCGAGAACCCACCTTCCACAACACCCTCCTGTTCTCCTCGTCCGTGATAGGCTCATGGTTTTCATTGGCGGCCAAGAAAGCCATAGCAGCGTCCATCCCCTGGGTTGCTTGCTTGTTGGGCGCATCGCTGGTGATGGACATTGCCTTCTCGGGGTCGGACGCGTGCTCATGGAAGACAGTGTCGGGCTTGACCTGGTCGTCGTGTTGGTGCGACATCTTGCTTCGATTGTGCGGGTGGTACGGTACAAACGCAATGCTTGAAGAGAGGAAGGCGGGGTGATCAGAGCCCCATGGGGGTCTCTTAATATATCGGATGGCCACCCCCAGATCGGGGACTGTTGTCGTCGGGCAAAAATGCAGCAAGGAGAGAGAGTGAGACACGCTCTTTTGGCGAAACCGGCGCCTGTGTCGCCGGTCAGAATAGCCATCTGCACCTACGGCCGAGCCGACGAGCCTGGGGTCTCTGCGGGGCAAGGTGGGGGTGTACGGGGCCGGTCTCGTATCCCTGGTCTGCCGTCAAAATCAAGCGGGGGATGGAGGGAAGCAAGGGCAGAATGACGATGAGCTCGGGTGTGCCTGCGTCTGAGGGGTTCGGCACCAGATGCCGATGCTGGCCCGACGGCAGGAGAAGCGGCAGTTGCTCGCCAAGGAGCTGCATTCTGCAGGGAAAGGGCAAGGAGTTCTCGTTAGGGTCGTACCAAAATACACCCTCACCCTTAAGCTCCCTTGAGCTGCCTTGAGCTGCCGGTGCGCATCGGTCCGCCGGCGACGAACCGCCGGCTCGCGTGCAGTGTGGTTCAAGGTTGCGGCTGCCGCTATGAGGAGGCGAGCGCGTCGTCGGTCCGTAACTCTGGTATCATACTATACTGCTGCCGGGGAGGTGAGGAACACACGCCTGTGTATACGTGTGCTCATAAATGGATCGGAGCTGTTAAACCTCGATACGCCTCCGGAGGACGTCGAAATTCGGACCGTGAAAAGAGCAGCGGGGAACCAAGCGCTCATGGTCGCCCCTGTCGTCGGTGTTTCTCGACCGGAGGTGTTTCTTCTGCATCGTCTTGTAGCTTGTTGCTGGAGATGATCACCGCAAACGCCTATCTCTCATCTATCATGAATACCCATGCGGAAAAAGCGTACGTAGGCGTAGTGGAGAGTCGGGGACTGAAATGGACCGGAGGGTATGTGATATGTGTGGCGGGAACGTTGATCGCAAGTAAGCCAGAACTCCAGGCAGCTGACGTGTTCACCAGAAGAGCGGCCACATTCAAACAAGGTGATTCATCCAGTCTGTCTACAAAGAAATATCCCGGTTGATTATTCAACCCAAGAAGGAACCTCGGGGATGCGAGACCACTCCTGCTCCCAACCCTCCGCCTTACCCCCCGTCGCCGGCTTCCCAAAGATCGCAGTCACCAGCCATGACTCGCCGACCTTCACCTCTCCCAGCAAGCTCGGCAAGATGCCTCGGGAGAAGATGACGTTTGCGTTGGGGTCGATCTGCACCAGCTGGCCTTCACGCTTGCCCTTCGACGTCTTGAAAGGTACGTCGAGGAGCCCAACGGCGCCTCCTGCCGTCACCGCCCGCGCCCAGCCTTCCTCCTGGTCTCCACCAGCGCTCATCAGCCCAGAGAAAGTCTGGATGAGCGCCCTGCCGTCCGCCCCCTGGCCATAGTTGGTCCACCCGCCCTCCGCCGAGAGCAGTTTGCGCCCCGAAGTGATCTTGTGGACTCGGAGGTACCAGTTCGGCGACGACTCCTGCGGGGGCAGCAGCCACGTTTCAACCTCGACGTCTTTCCAAGGCTTCCACTTGGAACGGAGGTGCACCCTCTCCGTCCCGCGCCCTTCGATACGCGCGTCGATAGGCTTTCGCCTCACGCGCCAAGTCTCCCCATCCCCGTCTTCCACGCCATCTGACGTGTCTCGCAGCGCCAACATGGAATCGCCAGCCAGCTGGCCCAAGTCCATATCCCCAGTGGGGCAGCAGAATCCAAAGGCGGACGAGTACGAGAACTTGCAGTACTTGGCGGGGCCGTGGCGCATGGCGTAGTGCGGGGCCTGGCCAGAGGACAGGAGGAAGGTATGGCCGCCTTGGCGGCACATGATGTGGGAGGGGTCTGGGATGGCTTTGGTGAGGGGGAAGGAGTCGGTGGGCCAGGGCAGCTCATCCGACGTCCAGAAGGGGTGGTCAGCTCCCGCAGCAAGGCAGAGGAATGCCTTCATACACCAATACGGGGAGCCTGTCAGGGCGACATGTCAGCTTTATTGCTACACATGAGGCTGGTCGTGGAACATACCAGGGGCGTTGTAGTTTTCCGTCATATTCATGCAATCAAACCTGTACCCGACGTTCAGAGTACTGTCGCTTCGAAACATATCCTTGTCGTCGTTCCAGTAGCGAAGATGACGAAGAACGAGACCCTTGATGTGGCCCCATGTGAGCGGTGCGGGGGGCTCAACGTCTGCCATGGGCATAGTGGAGGCTGTGGCGATGACAGCGAAGCGGTAGACCATGGACCGACCAAAAGGAATGGCAGCGCCTAAGCGGACGTCACATGTCAGCTTCAAAAACGTAGGGGGGTACAGAGAAGACATACCATCATCAGCGAAGTAGTAGATGAAGTCTGAGATAAAATCCCTGGTGCGCTGCTTATACCTTTCACTTCGCTCGGGGTCCTCCTTGGCAGCGAGCTACCCAGAGCATTAGCGGGTAGCATAGTCTCTTGAGGCCGGTCCACAATCTCACCTTGGCGTAGATCATCTGCGCCACTTGGATCGCAAAACTGGAGCTGTAGTAGTCCAGCTGCTTGACATCCTCTGGGCCGTCTCGGCTCCAACCGCCAGATCCCGAGTCAGCGCCCGCTGGATCATGGCTTTCGAGTTGGAACTCTTCGAGTCGCTGGAGGTCCTTGTCCATCTGAGAACTGTTGTGGAATGGGGACCCGACAGTGCGTAGAGCGAGGTTCGCGAAGACGCGGAACCACAACCAGTTCGCTGATCATTGGACATGTCAGCGTCCATCGAAGTTGGAACGTCCATCAAAGTAGACTTTTGAACAAAATTGGCTCACTGTCTGGCATCCGTTTCCCGATGCAGCTCTGCAGGAAGGCACATATGTTCTCTTTAGCCCTGGGAGTTTGAGACTGTCTCGATATTAGCCATCACCACAACCCAGTCTCCTGGCACTGACTCACGTTATAGAACACATCCGGAGCAATCGCGATGGCAAAGCTTAGCGGGCTCATCTCAACCATCCGCTGGTCCTTGTCCGCCGATGCCCCCCAATACTCCTCCCCCTCTGGGTCAGTACCGGCTGCAAAGCCTCTGGTCCATCGGTCTACCCCACTGTACTCGTCACCACCCGCCAAGAGCGAAGCAAGACCCCAGAGCGGCCGGGCGAAGGCCTCGAGGGCGACAGCTTTGGTGTCATAGTGGGTTGCAGTGCCGCCAATGTCGATGATGGCGCCTCCAGGAGAAGTATGCGATGCGAGAGGATCGAGCACTGAACATGGCAATGTAAGCCGATTGATCTTCCGATATAGAACGGCCCACCCTCGATAGACTCACGAGCCTTGCAGCCTTTGAGGACGTCCTCGCGAGTCTTGAAGGGGTTGCTCAGAAAGTCGTTCGTGCCGATGATCATTGTGTTTCTCGCTGCTCTGTGAGCATGGGCCGATGATTATGATGAACGATGCTGTCATCTTCGTGGACTCATCCACATCAGCACCGTCCACAACCCACCATGGGCGGTGTGCCGGCCCATCTTCAGACCATGAAGAGCAAAACACCTCCCGGGCCGACTTCACCGCCGGACCGGCCGTCGCCCCGTCGTCGACAGAGCGGAAGGAGATACCGCTTTTCGGCCCAGGAGCTCCCAATTTTCCCACCAAGAAAAGCTGTGTTTACCAAGTCTCTGCCAAATGACGGGGCAAACTCCTCATCTCGGCCCGACTTCGCCTGAGCCTACCCCCAGGCACTTCTATCCTGCTTCACCGGCACCGGTGACCGGTGGTGCAAGTCACCATGCAATCTCCGTGGGAGTCCGTTACATATAACCATCGGTAAAAGTTGCAAGGCCGACGATGGTGTCTGCCATACCCCACCTCCCCCATACACTATGGCATCGTCGAGGAGCCAGAGCGACGACGAAACAGCAACTCTCCGCGGCACAGATCGAACGGCAAGCAAGTATGGGTCAACAGCACCGCCAAGCCAGGACAGCGACTTTGAGGATGGGGCCGTCGTGGCTAAGACGGGGGCCGGAGAGCCCAACCCACTGGAGATGGGACAGATCTTGCTCTTGAGCATGGCACGGATATCTGAGCCAGTACGTGCTGCTTGTGTCAGCCTTGTTATACGAGCCTTGTTATACGACACACTGCTAACCATTGACCCCATCACAGTTGACTTTTGGCATTCTGTTTCCCTTCGTGCAGCAGATGATCGTCGACACGGGCGAGGTCTCGGTGACGGATGTAGGATACAGTGTTGGGATGATAGAAGCCTCCTTCTCCATCACTCAATGCCTTTCTCGTGAGTTCTATGTCTTTTTCCAAAGATCCTCAGATACTGTGCTGTGGCTGACAAATCGACAGTCCTGTACTGGGCACGAGCTGCCGACCAGTGGGGGAGGAAGCCAGTCTTGCTTGTTTCTCTCTTCGGTGCTCTCGCATCGACCGCGCTGTTTGGCTTCACCAGTCACGTATGGCAAATGTATGCCTGCCGATTCTTGGCAGGTGTCTTTGGGGGCAACGCTATGGTCATCCGGACTCTCTTCACCGAGAACTGTGATTCCACAAACCAGGCGAAAGCGTGAGTTTAGACTGGGCAGCGCCAGTAAGACCGCTGTGTTTACTGATCATACCCATCATCCAGATTCGCCTACTTCGCTTTTGCGGCCAACATGGGCACCTTGATCGGTGAGTAATCTCCGTGGCCTCATTATACCGAGTGAAAAACTGACCCTCTATTCCAGGCCCAACCGTTGGTGGTCTGTTCTCTGAGCCGGCCAAGCAATGGCCAAACATATTTGGGGGCCTGTCCATCTTCGTAGACTACCCCTACAGTCTTCCCTGCCTTGTCTGTGCGCTTTACATCTTCGTGTCGATGGTGCTTTGCGCCATGTACTTGAAAGAGGTGTGTCTGAAGTTGCGACTCCTGTCGTCCGCTCTCACTGACAAAGCCTTCACACCTGTAGACCCGACCTGAGGAGTGCGACAACCCCATGCCCATCAGAAACATCCTATCCCCCAAGATGATTCGCATGCTCGCTATCTTTGGCTGGACTGTCACCGTCGTCTTCTCTCAGAATGCCCTCTTCCCACTTTACCTCTTCACTCCCATCGAGCTCGGCGGACAAGACCAGACGCCTCCCCAGATTGCAGCATACATGGCAGTCGCCAGTCTCACCCAGGGGCTTTGGCTGCTACTTGTCTTGCCGCGGTTAGACAGGTGGTTGGGGACGAAGAGGACTTTCAAGCTGGTGTCCGCCTGCTTCCCTATAGTCATGACGTTGCCCATCATTGCCAACGCTTTGGCACGGGGCAACAGCATGCTAGGGAGCAACCTCATTCTGGGGGCATACGTTGGGATCGGTACATCTTGCAACATGACCTTCAGTGAGTTTTGTGGGGCCGATTTCTGTATGATCATTCAGCTGACATCCTCCAAGCCTCTGTACAGCTCCTCCTCAACAGTTGTGCTCCACCAGCCGCGATCGCGACTGTCAACGGCATCGCTGTTGCCATCTGCGGTATCGTCAAGAGCATAGGTCCGGCAGGGTTGAACTCCATCTTCGCCATTAGCGTTTCGAAACACATCTGGGGAGGGTACCTCGCATGGGTAGTGATTGCCGCCATGGCTGGAGGGGTGTTCTTGTGTGCGTTAGTGTCTCCAGAGGACGAACGGCCAGATCTCAAGCTCGGAAAGGATGCAGAGAGGGGGAGGATCTTGGAGGCAGAGGCGGACGAGTTTATTGAGAGTGGTAGAGTGTAGCCCTTCTTTTACATTGTAGCTTAGATTGCATTGCACAAATCTTGGTATGTTACGTGATTGATCTCCATATCGATACAGGGTGGTGGCGAAAAAAGATGTCTCAAGTCGGTATACAATATGCATAGACAGGTGCAGTGTACAAGAACACGTGGCTTCGCTGTACAATAAAAGCGGAAAGGAATGATCACAGCCACCATGCAGGCTTGTCTGCAGCGACGCGAGCCGGTACTCCGCCTGCCGGAGGGGGTATCGGTACACCAGGACTGGTCTCGCTCTCTATAATCCTCGGTCAGAGCCTGCCAGCAGCACTTCAGATCCAGGATTACACGTACCCAGTGCTGGAAAGGGAAACCAAGAATCCAAATTGTTGAAGCTCTGATCCATACCACCCCCAGCTGCCAGGTCCTGATCGAAGTTCTGCTGGTTGTTAGCTGAAGCCGAGCTCAATGCTGTACTCACCATGATCTGCCCAGCATTTTGCCCAAGACCCGTGTTGGCAAACAGCTGTTCGGCGTACAGGAAATCAAGGTGCGATGACAGCCCTGTGTCAGAGGACGAGTCAAAACCCGTGCCCAAGCCGGGAACAGGCAGTGACATCCCCGTCGGGGCTGGCTCGTTTGTCCAGGATGTGTGGGGTGCGGACAGCGGGTCGGGCGGGAGCTTAGAAAGACCTCTCGACGGAGAGGCATGCCGAGATGGAGCTCGGGATGGCGCCCGAGATGAGGGAGGCAAAACGTGGTCTCGTCGTGCTCTCCGCATGACGTCTCGAAGGAACTGGGCAAACTGAAACCCGGGGACTATGAGATAAAAAGTGTGTCAGTCAATGCCTTCCTTTAGAGCAAGAATGTGACACACCTGTAGCGAGCATTGCTGAGACCTCTTCAACATCACGCCCTACTTGTCGCAAGTTGCAAGATTCGGGTACCAAGCTAGCAACACGAATCAAGAACCGAGAAGAGTATGCGACGTTGTAGTCTGGTGAGAGGCATCAGCATGCCAATTCTCAGGGATAGTTATGTGAGTCTACGCACGGGTCAACAGATTGGCTATAGCAGCGAAAGTATGAAGAATCAGTCTATGCGCTCATCTCTGTCTTTTGCTCGTCGACCTACCGTACTGGAAATTTTGTTTGTACTGTTCAGTAGAAAAGTGAGTCAGGTAATCACAAAAAAATCAATGAGAGTAAGACTCACCTGTTGTCCCCTTAGGCACTTGCTCACAAGCTGTTGAGCTGCACGACCAGCGTCCAGCAACCACCGTCGACGTTCTTCGGACATATTGGTAACGTCTCGTCCTTTCCGGATGCCATGTAAGACATAGCTGTTCGAGCCGAGTCTGCTTGGGCCGTCAGCCTCACGTGTACAATGGAAACATCCGTCAGGGTATTCAGCTCACAGAGTGCCAGCGCGACCCGTTATCACTGTAACTTTTGTCAATGACCATCACGATTGTGAAAGAACAAAAGGACTCACAAGTCTCTCGAAGGAGATGATCTGGTCGGAAACCTTGTCGAGCTGCACCAGTATTAGACATGATCCCGATAATCGCTTGAAGGTTACGGAAGAGAAACAAACATACCACAGTAATCATCCCAATAGTCGTACCACTCATCTAGCCCGCGGTTGAGATTTCGCAATTTCTCATCCATATCCGGGATGGGGTCTGCCACATTGGTTGGTGCCAACGCAAATGGTTGATGTAGCGGTACTACAGGTCATTCATGACTATTAGCTTCACTCCAGAATGTCCGAGCTCCCCGAAAGGCTCACATCTGTAAGAGAGACTCTCGCACGTTGACACAAGCCGTATATCGGTTGGCAGCGACAGCGGGTGGTCCAGTAAACGTCGAGCATCCTTGACTGGGAGGTCTTGTGCAAGGAACATCACCGGCCGACCGTATGCAAAAGACATCCTGAGTAGAGGTGTCAGAGTTTCCAAGTGGGGTATTGCCAACAGCTGGACTCACTCGTACTCCGATTTGAATAGCTATGAAAGAAAACATCATCAGTGCTGCTCAATAGAGAGAAAAGAAAATCAAGGAACCTACCGTGAGCCATATCCTTGCCCCCACCACGACCGGCCGCTCCGCCTCTAGCTCCTGCGCAGTCTTCCCCGCGCCCATGCCACTCTCCACGAGGTGAGACATGCACCTGTAGAGACCCAAGTCGAGTGCCATGCGAACGGCGTGACCTGGCCACAACGGTCAAGTTCAGAAGACATACAAGCCTGTGAATGAACATACCTCCAGGTCGCCAAAAAGTCTCTCCCCAGGAAGCAAGCAGAACTGAACAAGGTGTCAGTTGTAGGACTGCAGCGAAGAGAAGATATCGGAACTCACTCATCCCCTGAACAAGCTCATTTCTGGCCACTGGAGTGAAGAGGGTGCTCATGGCTGAACGGAGGGTCAGAATCGTTGCCTCCCTGAACAGGTATACCAGACGTACCAATCCTCTCTGCGTGCTCTCTGCATCTCATTTGCAGCTCGCTTGGGGTACCTAGACGGGCATCTATCAGCGCAAGGACATTTCGGTGGTATGCAAGGTAGTCACCTCCTGCTTCCTGGCATTTCAAAGCAACGAGCATAACTGTAGTGATAACAAACGGCGAGCGTTTCCGAAGGCTGTAACGCGTCAGCGCTTGCAGAGGGGACATCAGAAGAAAAGCACACCTCTCCCATGTATCGTATCCTGGATCAAAACAGGGTATGTAGAACTGACATCTTTCAAAGAACCTGAATACGACGGACCCATGAGCACTTCGTGTGCTGTCATTGACATCGGGCGCAGCTCACAGATCATATAGCTGCCTGGCCCTTTCTTCAGAGCACCAGCCCAGATGAATGGGATCAGGAAATACGTGGTTCCCCTTCTCATTGATCATCAGCTCCATGGGCGACGCTGCCACTCGGCTCATCGCACGAGCTCTCTTCCTAGGCCGTCCGGAAGGATCCTCCTCTTCCCAGTGCGACAGCCCTGACTGTCGCCTCCTCAGTGTGTCAGTCGGGTCATCGTCCCGAGCGATGTGCGAGTCTGCTTTCAGCCGCGCCGCCTCTGCTAGAGAAAGCATGCTGCCCCACGGTGCCGCCGCTTGGTCGGACGCAAAGGGATCCAGGGCTTCCTCGTCGTCCGAGGCATCCCCAGGGGACGCTGCAGCGGGAGGAGGTTGATGGGCCGACGAATTAGACTGCCATGTAGGTTGGGCCGATGGGCCTGGTGGTGCAAATTGTGGTAGCTGAGGGTTGTTGGGCGTTGCTTGTACATCGGAGTAAGAGGACCGAATAGGGTCCGCGGAGGCCATGGGGCTTGGGTTGGGGCGAGGAAAGTCGAGTCTGGAGCCAAAAGAAACGATAGTGTTGGGAGTGGTTGACAAGTCATCCGCGGTTGTGCTGTAGGTCATCGGAGGGGCGGAGCGAGCTGTCACACGAGGCGGTCAGTAACACGATGATTGATGGAAGACTCGTGAAATGAAGACACAAAGCTCACGGTCATGGCTGCTCGGTCCGGGAACCCCGACAGCTCCACGTTGAAGACGCAGCAGCTCTTCCAGGTTGCCTTGCATTGAGCCAATTTGAGCCTCGACAAGCCTCAGGCGTCTGGAGATGGATGTCAGCTTTCAAAGCGGCTCGGGGTGGGATCGTGACAAGGCGTACTCTTCCACTTTTGACTGTTTCGACTTCCTAGGCCCATCAAAAGTACAATGCCTGTTTCCTTGTCGACACCGGGTGCAAGGTTCGTTATCCTTGTCTTTGATGCACTTCATCTTGAGCCGATGGCATTCGTCCTGGTGCGACGTCAGCAGGTGTTGATAGCTGAAAATCAATGTTGTGGCTTACACAAGCTCCTATAGCATGATAGCGATGGTCCCATGTCAGCTCTGATATACACTTCCGGCTCACAGGTCTCGCGTACGTACGATTGCCTGGACCATTCGCCTTGCCTGGCGGACCCGAAGTCTCCCTGTCGTCCAATCCTTCCTCTTCATCGTGCCTCACTGATGATCCAGCCATACCGTGATGGGAGCAGTGTTTCCGCCTATATTGACCAGAGGGGAGCTGTACGGCCACTGCCTGCTTCGTCGTATACGCTGCACAAGACTGAAGAAGTGCGATGGAGGAGATGGAGTCCGCCGGCGGGGCACCCACATGCCGACAGCGCTTGTCCGGTCGTTTCGGCCCGGTGGCGGGTATCAAAAAACAAACACTAATGATCAGATAAGTTTTGTAATAAAAACCCGGTGATTAACAAAAAGTGTAATGACCACTCGGGGGCTTTCGGGGATTGGCAAAACTGGCAACGCTTTCGTGGCCACTTGCCGAGATGATGCTCAAGCAAGACGAGGAGGACACGCATCTTCACAACAACAATACCACAACCTCAACACAGAAGACAGAGTACAGCCACCATGGCCATGCCAGCGGTCCACAGAGCCCAGCCACTGGAGAGGGAGAGGCAACTTTCCCACCCGGCATCTGCGTCTTCGCCAGATAATCAGCAGGACAGCGACAATTCCCCCAAAGTTCTGGCTCGCAACTCGGCATGTCATCAGTGCAGGTCAGTACTGCTCTCCAGCTAGCTATACGAGTTGCTGACAGAGATACAAATGTATAGGAAGCGTAAACTGGTCGGTCATCGTCTTTGCTACACAGTGACCGAGTGCAGAGTCCCTTAGTGCTGACTCCTTCCTTTCTCAGAAATGCGATGCTCACAAACCTGTGTGCGGTAACTGTGCAAGGCCAAGAGTACGCGGTGCCAACCAAGGCGCGGAAGACGAACCTCCTGCTGAAGACTGCACATGGGATGAACCCAAGGAACCTAGCGCCAGGACTCGTCGGAGGCGGGAAATGGCTCGCAGACAAGCACTCGAAGGCGCCAGCGGGCGACACAGTCGCGATGGGAGCACAGGCAGCGGAGACCGCAAAAAGAAGGCAAAGCTGAATGAGCTCGAAGGGAGGATCGGTGAGTGACGACCAAATCGATGTACTAGCCTTGCTGATGATGTATATCTAGGAGCCATCGAATCCCAAAGCCGCTCACTTCCAGGCCCCAATGATCTGGTGGCTGAACCAACGGGGTCTCACTCTGATTCTCACACACATGCCCCGGAAGAGTATACCTACCGCCACCCTCCTTTCAACGTTAGCTATTTCTCAGCTCCCGTATTTGGAAAGGCAGACACACATGCCCCAGACAGACTGCACGAAGTGACGGATGGGCCTCTTGTGGAGCCCGGGCAAGCACAAGCTCATGCTGCGTGGAATGCTTTCCCGCTTGCGACAGGAGGCGGAGGCCAAGAAAATGCGGCTGGAGTTGACTGGAATGTTCCTATTGACCCTACGCTGGGCCGTCTGGGTAGCCCTCCGACCGATACGAGCCCCAACAGTATTTCTGACGACTCCGCTGGCCTCATATGGCCCGAGTACGTTTCAATTCCTGTGATGATGAGTCGGCACCTGCTGATGGTGATTTGGACACCTAGTTGGCCCCGGGAGCTACCACCTCCAGCCACTGTCAACGTAAGAGGCCTGATTATGAATCAGCACTGGGAAATCCTGACCCATCTGCGTAGCATGTCGTCCGAGTTTTCTTTGACAAAGTTCCGACCTTGCCCCGAATGCTCAACAAGTCGGACCTGTTTCAGTCCTTGCAGTGCTCGCCTTCAAACATCAGATTCCCTGTAAGCTGGTCACTTCCTTTCGAAAATGACCAGCGCTCACTCATCATCCTAGGCGGTGTGCCTCATACATGCCATTCTGGCTTTGACCGCAAACTACCTATCTGAAAGCTCGCTCTCTACTCGAGCGTACTTCCCGGTCGGGACACCGGTCACATCCATGAAACATCCCGAACACGATTTCGACCTCTGCAGCGATGAGGGACGTGGTGGCATAGCCGCGTCGTTCCATTGTAACTCCGCAGTGCGATGCTCAGCTACCCCCATGGCCAGGTTCCAGTTGTGGCACAGGCGAAAGTCGTTTGAGACGTTCTATCGCTATGTTGACCGCGGAGACAAATTCTTGCAGTGTCTGCAAGGTGGGTGCACATCTTCTTCGTATCATTTTTCTTTTTCTCTGACCTGATTGTGAATGTCTTGTAGCTCAAGTTATAGCTTCGACTGTGGACCAGTACAATGCTTGGTGGACAGACCTGTGGATCGAGGCTGGTAACTGCGTCAGAATATCCACACCAATGAGAATCAACGAATCTCCCAGTGCGTTACATCTGTTCAAAAATCGTCTCTTGCAAAACTGACACAGTCTACAACCTATTGCAGACTGTCCTGAGTCATCTTTGAGACGATACTCTAGTCTACTGCTTCCTCCGTCAGAGTCGCCTTTGGAGCAAGCAGAGAGGGATAGGGTTTGGTGGTGAGTGGCTTTATGACCCAAGCAGATGAGGATTGCATCGCTCATTTTGATCCAGGTGTGTATACGTTCTGGAAAAGTCCGTGACTGCCACCACCACCTGGCCATCAGTGAGTATTGGCAGCAACCATAACATCACCATACCATTGCTGAAAAGATAATCAGTCATTATCGGACGACGAGATCACTGTGGAACTGCCTGTTTTGCAGTCTTCGTTTGATAGGGGCTTTGGTGATCTTACTGGAGTGCAGACGTTACAGTGAGTGATACCGTAGAAGACGGTCTGTTGTTTGCTGACCGCCAATTACAGGTCGCCAGATCTTCTGACACACCGTGAGTAGAGATTTTCAGCGAATACACAGGATTGTAGACCCTATACGAGGACATGGCTCACCAAGATCATAATGACGATAGACCCCCCACGACATCTCGATGTAAGCTCAACCATCTGCTCTTAGAGCTAACATCTTTGCTGACTAGCTCCATTGTGTCAGAGCTTTTGCTTCCTGATCAAGTCGTTGAAGATCCTCAGCGACATCAGCATCTTCTTCCGACGATACTCGCGCGGGAAGCACAGCGTAGCGTAAGTCACAACCGCAAGCACAGAAGCTCCTATAAATGTGAAATTTTCTGACCATATTAATTAAATCCAGTGGCTATGTGCATAACCCATCGTTCCGCATGCTGCTCAGTCAAGTCAACAGCTTTAGGATGAGCTTCCCTCCTGAGTTCCGACGCCCAACACAGCCCTTACAGGGGCTCGTTGGCGGCTCAGAATCTCTGGACCGAGATCTCCTGGCTGCCCTCTGGATCACTCACAGGTACGGACTAGGCTGAGGACTGAACTGATTGCCTGAGCTCATCAGCTG
The DNA here is from genome assembly GCA_036427605.1 of Cryptococcus sp. DSM 104549. Lineage (NCBI taxonomy): Eukaryota > Fungi > Basidiomycota > Tremellomycetes > Tremellales > Cryptococcaceae > Cryptococcus > Cryptococcus jaspeensis. The sequence goes on from CP144047.1 coordinate 613,760, forward strand.
ACGTGATATCTTACCGGGATATAGTGCCATCATGGGCCTGGGAGAGCCTTTGATTACCAAGGACACTTGGATGGACGAGGGTGCCAGGATGACGCTCTCAGCTATCCGAGCGTCATTGTCCTTGCTGTATGATGGTGAGCGACCACCTCTATCATGCCTACCAATGCTGTATGCTTTAGCTGACACATTTCCCCGTCCAGTGACCGCTACAAGCTATGACCGTGAGTCATTATTTATCCCAAAATACAATCGTCCAAGAGGGAGGGCTGATATATGCCGATGTAGTGTCGCTGTTCCCACCGCACTGCTCATTTGTCTGGTGCTTATCATCTAGAGGTCTCATCAGATTCATGGGGACAGCCATCCAGTCAGGCGACCTTGTGTCTGCTGCTGTGTTTAGGTCGGAGATTGAAGTTTTCAGGTATGTCACCGGTTGTCTCAGGTTTGTGGCCGACAGGTGAATAATCCATTAACTGATATTTATGGGCATAGGCAAGCACTGCGGCGCTATGGAGAGCGTTTTCCGATTGGATACCGCCACCTCAAGGTCGTGGATGATCTCATTGCCGAGCAGGAAAGTGGCGAGGGCGATATTTCATTTAGCCTGCGCTATGAGTGGGTCTCTCATCTAGTTTCTTCAAAGCTACAGGCGGCTAACATAGGCTCTTCCAGGAACTGCACTCGCGATCAGCTGCTGGGATCCGCTCGTAGCGTCGGAAATGCTGCCAGCGTTACTGAAATCTCTAGCAACATCCCCACTCCTGAAAATGTGCAGACATTCCCACAAGCACAATACCCGGTGGATTCCGGCATCGGCAGTAGTGCTGGCGGAAGCATTGCCGATGGGCATGCCCCTGGCAGCTCTGGCTCCAACATGCCACCCCCCGGGCCCACTCCCAAGTTTGGGGCGGCCATGGGCGGAGTGGATGAGACGACCCAGTCGCCGGCGTTCATGGGTGCAAACATGCAGGGACAGGGCGGCTGGGATATCTCGAGCTTCAGCTTTGACGTGAATGATGTGGCAAACCTGTTTGATGGGAGCGACGCCATGTTTGATGGGGCACAGTTTGCTCTCCCCAATTTGATGTAAAACACGAAACATCTTGCGTTTGAGCAGTTTGCCTAGTCAATATAATTGTAGGCCAATATCGTGGACCTTTTGTTCTTCTCCCACTTCAAATAATGAAAAATGGATACGCAGACAATCTTAATACCTGGTTCTTTGCCTCGGACAGGAGACAGGCAATGCAAAAGTTGCGTGGCATGCAGAGAATACAAACAGCAATAGTAACCCCTCATACACTTAGATCCTTCCCGACAACCACCCCGGCCTCTCCACATTCGATCGCAGCTTCTCCGATCCCTGCCTCGGCTCCAGCATCACTGTAGAGTCTGTCAGCAACAGCCACAACGGGAAAATATAACGTGATGCAGACTCACAGCTCTTCCTGTACAGTGCATCCACCGATCCGCTCCCTCGCTCTGTCAACACTTTACGAAGGTAATCTTGCACCGCCTCCAGCTCGTGGAAGTTGAACGGCTGGAAAATGACCCTCTATCAGCAGATGCCCAGCATCATACAGGAAATTAGACGCACCTCCTGATACCTCCTGAACTCTGAGGCAATCTTGCCCAACTTGACATACTTGTCAAAGTTGATCAATGACACGTCGGGCGCAAGATTGGACGGCCTGGTGTTGGGGTTACCGTCGTTCAAGAAAGTGATGCTAGAAAGCCGGACAATATGAGCTATCGTGCCACGGGGTTTGACCAAAACGTAACTCACTCGGTGAGGATCAGCCCCAAGAAAGGCAAACACGGGCTAGGCGCATCTCGTAGCTTGGCACGGTAGACATAATGATTCTGTAAAGGCTGTCAGCTTCTGCCCACTCAGGGTTGATTGAGGCTAGCTTACGCGGGTATGCTCAATCACAGCACGGAGACGCTCAATCAAAATGCGGTATTTTGTTGACAATACCTAAAATAAATGTTAGTGGGCGCTCAAAATTCGGGGCATAGAGAATGACTGACATCCCATGTCTTGTGCAGCCGCGAGATGGTACTGCTGTTAAGCCCAGCAAGCACCGCCCACATCGTGAAGAAGTTGCTGAGTGCGAGGCATTTCTACAACCGGGTTGTCAGCAGTGCACCCTAACACTTCCGCCAAAACCACTCACATCCGCAAGCTTGATAAAGAACTTCAACAAGCTCGCCCTCTTTTTGGCATCCCCTTCGTTCAAGATACTGTCCGCCACCCAACCCGTCACCTGGTTCGAGTGCGTGCTCAACGCCTTCAACTCCGGGATCGTCTTTTTCCCAGTCAACAGCAGGTCCTCCGGCACCACCGCGCAAAACATCTTCGACACCACAATGGTGAGTTGCCTCGCCAGCTCGACGGTATCAAACTCTGTGATGTTGATATTTCCGCCAGCACGCGGGAGCATGTTCAACAGGCTCTTTGTGATCTGCGGTGTAGGCGGGAGACTGCTCGCAGAGAACGTCGGTGGGTGGAGCTGCGACATGCCCATGGCCCCACCAGCACTCGTAACGCGCAGCCTCTCGGACGACGCTGAGTGCTTCAACCCCGACCCATCGGACCCTGCTGCTGAGAGCGGCGCCTCCATCTTGCGCTGTATGATAGCCAGCAAGCGCGGGCCCATCGCAGGCAGGGTGGGCACCATGTCATCCTGCGTGAACGCTGCCATCGCCTCGAGCACCGCGTCGTCCGTCTCGGCGCGCCAGTGCTGGTCCAGCCACATTTTCAGGAAGTTGTACACCCTCAGCCGGATAGGCAGCATCTTGCGCTCCATCCACAGCGCGCGCTCGCTGTCGGTCAGCGACGCCGACTTGGGCGGCTCCAGGTGATACCTGTCCACCACGGCCTCAAGCAGCTTTGCCGGTGTGGTAAACAGCCGGAAAGTGTAGAAGAACGTGGCGCTGAAAGAGTGCTCCACCAAGCCGTCGTGTGGTGTCATCTTTTCCACCAGCACGTTCAACGACGCCCCAATAATGTTCCCGTCAGAGTTGAACGAGATCTCCCGGGGGTCATAGTCATGCTTGACAACCCAGAACGGCACATCGCCTTCAGACGACGGAACCGGCGTATTGTTGCTTCGCCCTGGGTGAAGCGGACGAGGAGGCGCCAACGACCCTCCCGCGCCTACCCCTGCGCTTGGAGCCGGGCCAGCTTGCGCATCGCTAAAAGTGAGCTCCGACATCTTGGCCCTTGCCTGGCTCTCTGCCGGAATCTCAACCCTCAACGACCCATACGGCGCTGCCCTCTCCCTCGAGCCTTCCCTCGGCGGCCTCGGCGCCAGCGGGGTCCTAAAGTCACCCGTAACACCTTCGCTCAGCAAGCTAGACTGCGCGGACGACGTGCCCGACACGCCCGAGACCGAGCTCGCAGAGGTATATCCCGAAGCCCTCGACGACACCGAGTCTGCCCTCTCCCCCCTCCCCTGGACACCATGATCATAATCCGCAGTGAACTTGTCCAAGTCCGCAGAACGGGAGGGCGAGCGGTGCTGGATCCGCGGGGGCGCCGGAGATGTGAGACTGGAGGCGCGGCTGCGCGGGTTGGGGCCTACGGGCGGGTGGCGTTGGGCTTGGGTGACTTGGTTGAGCTGGCTTTGGGCGTGCACGCCGAGAGGGAGGGGACCAGAGTCGGAAACGGCTCGGAGGAGCTCGTGTGAGGGACGGCGAGGAGTCGGGTAGAGCTCTGAGGATGGTGGGAGACGTTCCTATGGATTCAGGCGTGTCAGTATTGGGTTCTTTGAATTATTCCTTTTTTTTTCTCTTCCTCTCCCTTTTTTTTTTTTTTTTTTGGTGGAGGGGTGGGGGGTACCAACAGTGCTTCAAACACCAAACTCACAGGGAACACCGTACCCCCTCCAAGCCCCCCATGCCTCATCGTCAAATCCTCATCCTTCCCCAAATCATCTCTAATGACCTCCTCCTCTTCCACCTCCTCTCCATCTTCCCCTCCCCCCTCTTCAAACCCTTCCCCATCCCCCTGCTCCCCTGCTTCCTCCCCTTCCCCAATCGCCGGCCCCGCCCCGCTCGCCTCTCCATCTTCCCTCCAGAACCTCCCAAGATGGTCTAGGCTCGTAGCTTTCCTGTGCAGCCCCGAGAGGGTATGCACCCCTCTTGCCCCGACGCCCTTCTCCCTCGTACCCGGTACAAGGTGACCCGCACTCCCAACACCTCCCGGACCTGCTCCGGTACTCGTCCCAGGGCGAGGGGTAGCTTGCCGCCCACTGGCATCCGTGTGCCGGGGGGTTGCCGTCGAGGTCGACGGGGTGGTCGTGATAGTGGGCAAAGACGGCTCGTCCTCTGGTACACAGAGTTTCACCAGCCGGACACACTCTGTACCAGCACGGAGGGTGGCCGTCGCGCTATGCAGGAGCTTGGCTTTTTCTTTATCGTACCCTTCTTCCCCGATGCTAGAACCAGCGCCGGCAGCTTCTGCAAACGGAGCGTGCGCCACGACTTCGGCACTCTCCACCAGCCGCGAAGCCACTTCGTACAGCATATCCTTCGCCACCCTCAACCCCTCCACCTCTCTCGGCCTGTTCCTCCTCACGCTCGCCGCCTGGCCCGTACCCTCCACGATCGTCAAAAGCTCGCGCACGGTGTCGATCGTTTCGCGGGTCATCTCGATAAGCTGGGCGTGGGAGGACGGGTGGGAGCCGATATGGTGCGAGTGGATATGCCCGATAAAGGCCGCGATGATTGAGAGGAGGGCATCTTCCGCGAGGGAGATGGCGCGGGTGGTCTCTGCCGCGGAGCCAGGTGTGAAGGTATACACCCCTGACCCTCCTGGCACCGCCGCCCCATCCCCCCCTGCCCCACTCCCCGCCGACCCCTCCTCCCCACCAGCCACCCCCCCAAACGAACTAAACACACTATCCATACTCCCCTGCATCCTCCTCTCGTGCCAGAACCGCGCCGACACAGGCGAGCTCACCGACATGTCCGAGCTGGCTGTGGAGAAGGTCGCTGACATCGGCGTGGGGGCGCCAGGGTAGGGGCCAGAGCTGGAGGGGAAGAAGGCGCTGGATGGGGTGCGAGCGTGGCCTGCGGCAGTTTGGGATTGGGACTGTCCGCGAGAGTGGGTTCGGGCGTGGGCGTGGGCATGCGCTTGGGAGTTGGAGGTAGAGCTAGAGTGCCCCGAGTGCGACCGCGAGGGAGCAACTCCGAACCCGCCCCCTGTCGCGCTCGAGGTAGACGCGGAAGGTAACCCCGGTACACTCGGCGGGGGGCTTGCCTTCCCAGCAATCTGGCGCGCCGCGCGGAGGTCGCCCGCGCTGCTCGCGGCTTTGAGCCGGAAAGCCTCTTGGAGGCGGGTATTGCCGCGAGATTGGCGCGATGCGGGGTGTTGGGGGTTTGTGGAGGTGGAAGTGGAGGTGGAAGTGGAGGTGGAGGTGGAAGGGGTGGGGTGGACGGTGGTGCTTGATGAGGCAGAGGAGGGGGCCGTGGTGTAGGATTGAGGGGCAGCTGTCAATGGTGAGCCGCTTATGCTCCCTTGGCCCTGCTCTCCGCTTGCTGTACCAGAAGCCCCACCCGACCCGCTTCCCCCACCCGACCCTCCAGTCGATCCTGACACTCCAGCCCCTCCATTCCCCCCAGCTCCTCCAGCTCCCCCAGCGCCTCCTGGCCCTCCCCCCGACCCCCCAGCACCTCCCGACCCCCCAGCGCTCCCGCCCGCCCCCTCTCCCTCCAACGGCACCACCTCCACCCCACACTCCTCCGCCAATCCCAAAAACCTCCTCGCACTCGCAAACACCCCTCTCGCGGCCTTCGCCAGCGCCTCCAACTCTGCCGCCTGATCCCTCTCCCCCACCTGCTCCCCTGGCGGCGCCCCCACCGGCGGATTCCCACTCGCCGCGCGGGCACACTGGACCAGCCTAGATAGTTCCACTAGTACGACTTTGCGTTCCCGAGCGAGGTCGGGGTGCTGGATGAGCACGCGGCTTTCCTTGGTGAGGCAGCCTGTCTGGGCGAGCGCAGCGCGGATGGAGGAGATGGCGTAAGCCGCGGAAGGCTGGATGTGGGATGTGCGGCGGCTGACGAGGGCAGAGTCGAGGAGGGAGAGGGCGTTGATGATGGGGTGCATGAGGGCTTGGAGCGGGGTGGCCGTGGGCGAGGCGGCGTGCGAGGTCTGGGGGACAGCAGTGGACGGGGAGTTGGGCCGGGACACGGTGGTCGCGGTGGACGTTCGGGACATGTGGGACATGTGCGACGACGCGTGCGAGGCGTGAGAGTGGGTAGACCGGTGATGCGGGTACGCGTCGGGGTCCGCGCGGGAGCTAGTGCCCGAAGCGGCAGAGGCGGTAGATCCGCCTGGGTTGGAGGTGGGTTCATCGCCTCTGCGATGCCGGGACTGGGGTAGAGTAGGCTGTATGTCAGCATTGCATCCGAATCTAAAGTGGGATGCGGGGCGACGTGTCGGGCGACGACGAGCGACGCGCCGGATGCGTCGCCCGAAGAGCTACAAAAGGAAGACCGCCGTCGCAGGCACAAGTCGAGAAAGAAAAGAACCACTCACCTCTCTCACAACAGCCTTCACATAGTTGCTCGGGAACCACCCCCTCCTCACTCCTCGCACCGTCACATCCTCTCCTGGGCCGACCCCACCCTCCAACCCGCCCCTGCCCGCCCCGGTAATTTCTCCATCCCACCAGCCCGTCGGGTCCTGCACATGAACCCTGATGATCTCCCCCGCCTTGAAGCTGAGGTACAGCTGGTAGTTGCTCGCGGATGTGGACGCGAGGAGCGACGGGTCAAAGTCGTGGATGGCCTGTGCGAAGATGGGAGTGAGCGAGGGGGGTGGGGGTGCGGGGCGGGCGGGGACGAGGTAAGGGGTGTAGGGGGTGTAGGCCGGGGCGGGAGAGGTCGGGCGGGAAGGCGGGTCGGGGTCGACGTAGGCCAAGAAGGCGGCGGGGTCAGAGTGGTGGTGTGCGGCCATGGCCTGTGAGTATAGAGAGTGGTAGGGCGTGAAGGGACAGTCCGAGTTGACGTAAAGAGCAGGGCGGCGTTCTTCAGGCCAGGGTGAGGGTGAGTTGTGGGCTGTGCGCTGTGCGCTGTGAGTGTGGTTCCGAGTACTCACAGTGTGTGCCCATCTGGGTCTGTTTCCCGCTGCTTCTTCCTCTATTAATTATTGCCTACCTGTGCGTATACGAAAACAATAAAATAATCTCGCTGCTGCAGTGGATGTTTGAGCGCAGAACAAGGAGGCCCGTGCGCCCTCGCCCCTTCGCCCTTCCACGCGACCGTTACGTAATCCCCGTGTATTGGATGATCGACGCGAGGCTGGCGCAACATGTAAATAGTCGGCTCCAACTGAATTCCCTTTCCCTTGTGCTCTTGTGACTTGCTGCTGCTGTTACTGACTGCCCCCCTACTGACCCCCGCCCACCCTATACTAACACGGGGGCATGGCAGACCTATCCCAGCACACAAACTACACTGCCGCCTACTCGGGCCTCCTCGACAACTTCTACCTCACACTCGGCATCGCCGGTGTCTGTCTCGTCGGCTACGAGATCGAGGCCCATGTCCCCCGCCGCCGCGGCAAGGACGGGCATTTCCAGCGTGTGCCGGTGCGGGTATGGCATGCGCTGAGGGGGAGGTGGAAGCGGTGGAGGGGGAAGAAGGCGGGCGAGGGGCCACGGCGGGAGGACGGCAGATTAAGCAGCGAAGGGCTGGTCTCGCCCGGGAAGCTCGAGATCGACGCGCGGGAGAAGCTCGGCTCCCGCGAGGCATGGGAGTTTGCCTAGTGCGTGCACTTCCCATCTACCTACATCCCCTCGCTGACACCCCTTCAGTATCTACCAGCCCAAAGCATGGACCCTCGACCCAAAACGCTCAGCCCCCCTCCCTCGCTGGCCCCTCGCATGGATCGCCACGGCACTCAAGGTCAAGGAGAGCGAGATGCCGGAGAAGTGCGGGTTGGATATCACGCTGCATATGCGGTTCCTCCGTGGGGCTTGTAAGTAGTATGGGCCGTAAGCTCTTGCTGGCAGCGCTGATACTCGTGCATGCCGGGTAGTCTTCTACACACTGCTCCAGACTCTTGTCCTCATGCCGTAAGCCATAGTCCCATACCGACCTCCTATCGAAGCCGCCCTAACTCCCCAGCATCCTCATGCCCCTCCACATCATCTACTCCCCCTCCACAATCGCCCGCACCTCCATGCTCCGCGCCTCCATCTCCTCCCTCGTCCAGTCCTCTGGCTCAAAATGGCTCTGGGTGCACGCCCTCCTCATCTGGTGGATAAGCATAACGTGGGGCGCGACGGTGTTGTGGATCACTTGGGGGGCGGTGGCGTACAGGAGGAGGGAGGTGAGGACGCTGGGGAAGAGGGTGAGGGCGAGGAGGGAGGGGAAGACAGAGGGGGAGGGGGGTGTGGCGGGGGGTATGGGGGGAGTGGGTGTGGGGGAGGGACAGGGAGACGATGACAAGTGGTCAATCGGGGAAGAATGCGAGGGGATCAAGCGGTTCAAAACTCTGATGGTCACCAACGTCCCTCCAGACAGTACGTCCCTCTCCCTTTCCTCCCTGTGTGCTAGCCCCCCTAACCCTCCCACAGTGCGCGACGAATCCGTCCTCCGCGACTACTTCGACTATTTCCTCAAACGGCACGCCGCCCGCAAAGCCTCCTCCAAAAACCCCGCCGCCTCCGCAGGCAGCACCATCGCCCCAACCATGGGCAAACTCATCAAGCAGGTCCTCCCGATCTCGCAGGGGGAAGATGCGGAGCGGGCGTTCAAGATGGGGGAGGGGCTGGAGAGTGATGTGCAGGAGGTCGTGTTGGTGAGGAAGCTGGGACGGTTGATCAATTTGAGGGGGAGGAGGGAGGATGTTCTGAGGAAGCTTGAGGTGGTGGGTGCTCTTTTATTTCCAGCTTCAATTACATGCTGACACGCCCACCCACCCGATTGCAGGCCCACGTGAACCTAGCCAAACGCGTCCTCGCAGACGTCGCCAAGCACAAAAAGCAGAAACGGCCCTTGCCATGGACGAGGAAGGACCACGAGGACATGGCAAGGCTGGATGAGCTGAGCGATGCCCTCGGGAAGTATGTGTTGGATGAGCCTTGGAGAGAGGGGGAGAAGACTGTCTGGGAGGTAAGTCTCCTGCTTGTCTCGGGGGAGTAAGGGTACCCGAATGGCTGACGACCAACGGCTGCAGGCGCTACACGCCCTCCCGCGCGAGCTCCTCGACCCCTACCAATCCCTCACCCACATGACCTCCCTCTTCCGCGACACCAACGCCCCCCTCATCGACTACCTCACCACCAAACTCTCCTACCTCACCATGCTCCTCCACGAAGCCCGCTCCAAACCCCTGGAATCCTACCCCGCGGCTTCGACCGCTTTCGTCACATTCCGTGACGCCAAAACTGCGCGGCTGGCGCTGAAGATCTTGGATAATCATCCGAAGAGGACACTGGCTTGCCGGGCGGTGCCGGCGCCGGAGTGGACGGACTTGCTTTGGCCGAGGTTGGGGAAGAGCGTTTATAGGTCCGAGTTTGTGAGGAGTTGGGTGGTGTATCTAGGGGTGTGGGCGTTCACCCTCGTCTGGGTGAGTCATCCCTTGCATCTCACCTGCCAACGCCCCCCGGACCCCGCTCACTCCCTAACCTTCTCGCAGATCTTCCCCGTCTCCCTCCTCTGCGCCCTCGCCTCCCTCACAAACATCGCAGGCTTCATCAAACCCCTCGCCAACTTCCTCGCCAAGAACCCCAACGCCGCATCCGCCATCACCTCCCTCGCGCCCGTCATCCTCGTCGCCTTGCTCACTATCGCGATCTGCCCGATCTTGTTGGTGATTGCGAACAAGGCGGAGACGATCGTGACGCGGCTGGGGATTCATAACAGCGTGTTGGAGAGGTTTTGGAAGTTTTGTGAGTGGCTGATGGTGGGGCTGGAGATAGCTCTACTGAGTCCGTGCTGACCAGCCTCGGGATGCGCAGTGATGGTCAACGGAGTGGTCTTTTTCGCCGTACGTATATCCCATATCTCGGGCGCAACGTACCGTACTTGAATGCTTATACGGCCCGCTGGTGCAGATCGGGCAATCCGCCATCGAAGCGTACTTGACGGCGTTCCAGAACAACAGTTTTGATCCGTTACCAGTGGTTGCTTCGGCATTTGTGAGTCTTTTTTCGAGTATGCTTGGAGAGTGGCTGGAGCAGCTTGGCGTAATAACCCACTCGGTAAGAACTGACGATCATTCTGCGGATAGCCTACCGCCGCGCCGTACTTTGCATCCTATATCTTGCTTCAGACGGCTATCCAGCCGTTCTTCGAGATCTTCCGATTCGGGGTGAGTCCTGCATCCCCCTCCGCCTGTTACATCACTCGAGCCGAACCAGCAACGGGAAAACTGGGCTGACAAGCAAGTGTGCGACGCGGTAGCTCCCAACGATCGTCTATGTCTTTGGGACTCGTGTGTCGACCATCCCGCGCCAACGCTTCTCCAGGACCGAACAGTGAGTGGAGTGTCTCTCGACTAGCAAAGCTCGGCGTCCTCGAAAGCTGTGAGCTGACGGCTACTCGGGCAGTCCCACGTTCAGTCATTTCTCCCAGGTCCCACAGCAGTGTGAGTCCCTCGACAGTTATCAGTATCGAGAGTGCTGGGGCATGGTATGCTGACGAGATGGCGGAACGACAGTGCTGGCGACTGCCATCAATCTCCTTTTCTGCTTACTGAATCCATTAGTCATTGCATTCAGTGAGTCATCAGTTGCCATTCGGCAGCCTCTCCCTGCTTAAGGACGTAGCTGACGGTAATTCAGCTCTTGTATACTATGGCGCATGTTATGGTAAGCCCCTGACCTTTTGGAGATTGATTTTTCCCACGAGATGAGCCCGCACTGACAAGGTCGCCGGCTCTCGATCATAGTTGTTTGGAAACGCCAATTCATCTATGTATACGGACGACTTTACGAGACCAACGGGCGACGCTCGAGTATCCGGATCCTGCGCTACAGTTTCGACGCACTGGCTCGTAAGTGTTTTACACTTGCATGAACACTTGTGTAGCAATACGCTGACGAAATGAGGCGCTCAGTGGCCCAATTCGTGCTTTTCGCATTCTTCATCTTGAACAAAGCAAAAGGCCACGCCATCGCCACGGGCGTGTTGCTCTTCCTTACGCTTTGTGCGAAACTTATAATCACTAGAGCTCTCAAGCGGCGGTTCAACAGGTGCGTTCCGATAGCTGCTTGGTGCTTGGCAGGGAATAGATAGTAGGGCTGATCATTTGATGCGTTGAAACGGCAGGCTGGATCACGAAGAAGCAGACATCCTCTGCCCGCCCGTGACAACCACCGCCGCCGTCGAAGGCGACGCCGACTCCGACTCTTCCATATCAGACGACGAAGACGCATCCGACCCTTCCCACCCCAGCACTGCCCCCGCCCACGGCCACGGCCACGGCATCCCCCTCTCGCGCGGCGGCAACGCCAGCGCTCACTTCCACACCGTCAAGCGCAATTTCCACCAGTGGACCAAAAGCTGGGGGAACGACCCGCACAGCGCGGCGCACCGCAAGCCTATCCCTATCCCGTTTGTCCGGGATGTGTTTGCGTCGTTGGACTCGGCTATTGATTTTGAGGCGTATGCTGAGGGGGAGGGGAAAGGAGTGGGGGTGGGCGTACCGTCTGCGAAGCATGGGGAACTGCATGGGAGAGGTGCTAGCGGGGATACGGAGACAGTGTCGGGGGAAATGGCCGACGTGGAACCTGCTCCGCAGGTCATCACGCCGCATCATCCCTACCAGCAGTGGGAAGATATCCCGCCTTACCAGCGCGCGCGAGGCTATAACGACCAGCCGGCATATACCGACGGGTTTGACGACTTCCTGTGGCTCCCGCGGAACCCGCTGTCAACTCTTGACCTGGACGATACCGTCGAGATGCGGTTGAGTCTTACGACGTCGGAGGGAGGAGCGGGAAGGATCGGGGATTGGCCCCCCGATTTCGAGAACGAGAAGGACGAGCTGGACTGTCTGGATGAGGAGGGGGAGGGAGAGGGGGGTTCGTTCGATGCGGGCGATGGGGAGCCTGTCGATCCTGAAGAAGAGGAAGAGATGGGGTACGGAGGGGGCGATAGGCCAACGCCCTCCCGATCAAAGAGCGCGCCGGAGCCATACCTCCCCTCCCCCAACTCCGACTCTGACGCAGGGCTACTCCCCCGCCGCGGGGCAGTCCGGCGGAAACCCAGCGCCTCTCTCCTATTCAGGCGGCACACCGAGCGCACTGCGGATAACCTCGTATCACTCTTCCGCAAGCCCCAGTCCCAAGCCGAATCTCAGGCTCACGGGTCACCGGCGTCTCTCGGGTCAGAGCCAGGCGAGGCGATCTCGATGGAGACGTTCTCGCGCTCGACAGGCGCGATGCCCACTACGGATAGCCCGGATGTGTTTGATCAAGGATACAGCGGGGGGGAGTATGGGTTGGAGAGGGTGTCGACGCCGAGGCCGATGTCGGAGCTGGAGGATGGGATGCCGGGGTCGTCGAGGGCTGGGACAGGAACAGATACGGGTACTGGGACGGGTAGTTCTCTCGAGCCCGGTGTTCACAACCCTCAGAGCCAGACGCGCCCCACTATGGGCACCGGCTCTACGTCCGGCACTGGTTCGCACATCTCCTTCCCGCCTACACTCGGACGGTCTCCCTCAGGCCGGCGCCCAACGCGTCTCAACTCGAAACACAGCGGTGTGCTCCTGGGCGAAGGGCTCACACCTGCCTCCGCTGCTGGGATAAGCATGGGTCGCTCCCCTAGCAGCGCACGTTCACCGAGCATCGGGCGGTCTCCGAGCTTGAGGCCAGTACGAACACCTAGTGCTGTTTCGTTACATAGGCGGAAGAGTCGTACGGCCAGCGGCAATGGAACTGCAACAACCACACAAGCGGCGTTACTTGCGGAGGTGATGGCCGAGGAAAGGCAGGCAAATAAGGAGGCGCGTGAGGAGGAGCGAGTTGAGCAGGCGAAGGAGGACGAGGAAGTCATGAAGGAGCAAGGGAAGCGGCGGAAGGCGAGCTTGAACTATGGTTCGGGCCCGGGATCAGGGGACGGGGGGTTGTTGCGGCGGTTTACGAGAGGAGGGAGTGAGATGAGGGGGTCGAGGCTGAATAGGACGGAGGAGGGAGAGGAGGGGGAGGGAGAAGATGGGGGAGCGGAGTTGAAGGGAAGGAAGATGAGTCTGCTAGGGGGCGGGAGGCAGAGGCGGTTCACACAATCGACTGGGAGGTCGATGGAGCCTTCGACGCCGGGTATGACGCCGGGGAGGCAGGGTGGTGGCGACGCGACGCCGAGTAGGCGGTTCACCCAGTCTACAGGGCGGTCCATCGAGGCTGGAACCCCAGGGGAGCACGCTGCTGCCGAACCCATGCCGGCGAGACAAGCCACGGTCGAAGCCGCCCCCATTATAGCTGGTCAGGGCACTGGGGGCTCACACGAGAACATCGCATTGCAGGGGGGAGTCAAGTATAAGTATAGTTCTATAATTGGTGTTTCATAATTGGAGCGGGGTAATACATGAATACTCTCTGGAAATGCCGGTGCACAGTACATGATTGATATCTAGCTTGATGGGTGGGCGTTGATCTTTGTCGACTCCGCCGTGCTCTCCTCAACTTCAGGCTTCGTAGTCTCAGTCTCCTCTGCCTCCACCTTCGCCACGGGTGCCTCCCCTGTCCCCTGCCCCTCCCCTGCCTTCCCCTCCTCCCTCGCGGCCCACATCAGCTTCCTCTGCTCGTACTCTTCCCCCGTCTGCTTAGCCATTTTCCTCAGGCTGAGCTGTCTGTTTCCCGGTATAGACCAAATAATCCTCGGCACGTCTGGCAGCGCCTCGCCCTTCTTCTTCGCCTCCCGCAGTGCCTCCTCGTCACGAAGCGTCATGCTCTCGACCGTCTCACCCTCGGGCACAGACAGCCGCGACATCCGGCTCATGCGATTGCACAACTGATCAAGGTCAGAGCGCGCGCGGCGCGCTGCTACGCGGTCGCCTAGCGTGCTGCTAACAGAGTATTTGACCGTCCCTGCGAGAGCCCCGTTATCAACAGCCATCCTTATGGCAATTCTTTTCGGTACAAGAAACCACTCACAATGATTGGGGGCTTCAGGATTCGTTATTTCGACGGGTCCCTCAACAGGCTCTCCGTCCAAATAGTTTTCGAGCGTGTAAGTGAAAGCCGTGATGGGACGCCTCGAGCCATAACGTCTCTGATAGAGCTTGGGCTCGACGTAAACGGTGACGCTGTTCTGATCGACTCCGGGGGTGTGCTTGATCGTTACCGAGGTGGGCTGTGGAGTAGTCGGAAAAAAAAGTTAAGCACGGTGCAGAAGACGGGGAGAGAAACGAGGCTCACTTGTCCTTTGTATAGCTGGACACATCGCGCGAGAATATCTTCAAGAAGTGTCACGCTGATCTTAAATGCCTGGTCTGCCATAAGAGAGGATCCAAAGATCTGCTTGTCGATATCGGACCTATGAGAGCAATTCAAATCAGCAACGTCCTGTTCCACCTGACACCCTCTCGAAAATACCCTCCACTTACAGGGGCACGTATTGGAATCCAAACACCCTCTTTGTGTTGTGGTACGCGAGGAAGATACCGTCCATGCCCCCGATTCGCACTTGGAAGCTGTATCGCCGTCAGCACATGCTTTCAAGGACCAACCACTGATCGTCTCACCTGTACTTCAACATAGTGGCCCGCAGCAAATCGTAGTATCTGAGCCGCCGCATCAGTGCCCGGGTCGAACATAAGACTCTGAGACTTTCACAGCCCAACTCACTCTCTCTCATACGAGTTATCCAAGCCCTTCTCAACCGCGATGTCATACGCCGCATTCTCCTGATGATACGGATGATCGTCAGCTAACAATTTGGAACGTCGTTGCTAACAACTGTACTTCAAGTAAATCGGCACGTACAATGTAGTTTGCTCGGTCATGACGGATGGGCATGCACGCTCGCGTCTTGATGTCAAACACGCCTGAGCCCGGGAGACGAGGATCATGACAGTCCAACTGAGAACGCATCAGAAGCGAGCCGACCTGTCATGGCGTGTCCCGTCAGCTTGTTTAATCTGACGGCGAGAGAGGTGAAGAGGAATGGACATACCTTCTGGTATCGGTACGCTTCTTTCACATTCCTTTCGCTCTCGGGGACACCGCTCTCTGGGTTTACAGCCAAGAACCGTTTAAAGTCCTCTGTCTCAGCTGTGAGCAGCTTCTCCAGAATGTTCCCCTACCCACCGCTGCGTCAGTCTCTATCGTACATACTAGCGGTGACACCCCTGGGGCACAAGTGACCAATGGACTCACAAACTCGCTGATGACATTGGGGATATCCCATATTTTCGAGCTGTCTACAGAGTAGCAGTCATCGTTGACTTGTTGAAGATTAATGAACGCCGGGAGCTCGGCACCAGGGGTGAATGTTGACCGCTGCAGCAGCAACGTCAGCAAAGTGTGACTTGCACTGAAAATCAACTCACCTCGTGGGCGTAATCCTGACTCAGCATCGACAGATCGACCCCCTTTCCACCTGAAGATACAGGCACATCAGTCACTATACTAGAAAGGCGTGGCAAAAACACCCATTCAAATGAACATACCACTGATGGCAAAGTATATTTGGCTCAAGGCCTTAGTCAAAGTCGACGTCGATCCAATAAACCGGCTTTTACTGCTTTGCGCCAATTGTAGAAGCTCCTGCACTGTTGATCAGCGCTCTATTCGCTCAATCACAAGAACACCCTGCCTAGCCATAGCTTGCAGCCGGGAACGAAGAACCCGGGACGCGAAACACACCTTGTCCTGAGAGGGCGGAATGTACTGGGGTAACCGGTGGAACGCAAACTCCTCGGGCGTAGGTATGTCGTGCACTGATTTATCGAAATTCCAGGCGCCCGTGCGGGGATCGCGAAGGACGTGTACGCCGGGGCTGTATTGCCAAAATTCTTTGGTCAGCTCACCTGACTTCAGGGTGCCCTGGGCGGTGGGAACACACTTGAAGAGTACACGGTCCAGACTTGTCCGTAGAGAAGAAACCTTCATTTCCCGAAGTGGCGCAACCTCTGCACGACCGATGTCAGCTAGTTGATTCCCAAAAAGCCAATCACCACGTGGGTCTCACCTTCCAGGACAACGCCTTGAGCCTCGATAGTTCCTTCCGTCAATATTTCGCCAGTGAAAGACGGGGGCTCGTTGCCGACTGCTTTGAGAATGTCTGGACGAGGTCAGGATCGTAAGATCAGAAATTGATGGTGTGTACATTCAGGTTTCCGACAAACTCACCGTCGATATCTCCTTCACTCAACTGCATGTCTGTCGGAGTAAATTTAGACGATGCTGTTGTAAGTCAAGGGAAAAAACGTCCAATGTACTATCAGCAAATGATGCTCCGCGTAGTCATCAAACAACTCACCCTCGATCTCTCTTTCAGCCAACTGCATTTCAGTCAGAACATGTGCAGATGATCGAGCTGTGAGTCAGGGACAGAGCAATGTGCTATTAGCGAATAACGCCCCGTCAAGTAATCAAACAACTCACCACTCTTTTTCTTCTTCAATTCTCCACTTTGATTCTCCTTCAAGTCTTTCCTCTTTTTCAGTGCTGGACCCGGTAAAGGGCGTTCGAATCGACTCAAAGGCCGGCTCGGCTTCTTGCCAGCTGATACTGCCAGAACAACGCAGTGATCAGTGAACAGATGCGTAATGGACAATCGCGACGGGCTCACAGCCATGCTTCGTCTTCTTGTCCTTGCCTTTAAAAGGTATCTTGTTCTTCTTCGATGATGGGATAGGTCTGTGCACTGTTCGAACAGCGACGATTCACAAGATGATTCAGCGCACCGAACATGGCACCGGCGATATGATGAGCAAGAACTCACCGACAACCTTATCGCCAGCTCCGTCAACCGCCTCTGCTAGCCGCTTCTGCTCGGCTGTGAACGCAATACAGGAGAAGAGATGCAGTGATCAGAATTCGGTCGTGACTACAAAGCAGTCAAAAGACTCACCACTGCCAACATTCTCGACCTGGACTGACGCTTTGGGGAGCTTTCGGCGCGAAACACGATTGTGCTTCTCGGATTTCGTCCCTAATCGGGGTGATCAAAAAAACCTATCAGTAAGCGGCGTGAGATGCAGAGGACTTGGTGATAAACTCACCATCGGACTTCACTGGTTCCGGGTCCTTGGCACCGGAAGGATGTTGTTTCCCAGATGACTTCGGCTTTGAGGATAGCGAAAGCTTCCCTATATCACGCGAGACTGATTTCGGTATGGCGATTGGCTGGTGACCGCCCTTCTCGCCGCCCGCAGATGATGTCCTTCCGCTGGTCGACACCTCCGATTGTGGTTGATTACGCCGAGAGGACTTTGCAGACCTCCCAAAGAGGAAATCCCGGGCAGCCTTCAGACTGAATCTAGACTGCCATTGTTGCTGGGGGCCCGTTTCTCCTGCTGGCTGCGGTTGTTCTCGAGCCCCAGTAGTCGCCTGGGTTGCACGTGCTTCAGATCCGTCGTTGGACTGAGCCCGTGTTGCCTGAGCTGGCGAGCCGGGCGTGTTGTTGGGGGTGGAGGTGGACGAAGGAGTGAAGGAAGTAGAGTGGAAGAGGGACCTGGTGGCAAGACTCCTAGTTTGCGCGTAGCGCTGTATCCGGAGAGGGGCTCTGCTGGCCATGTCTAAGGGCGCGTGTGGTGGTTACTGGCGCTGCCTGTCGTCTTGAGCTCGCTATCACAAAGCTCGAGCAGGCCATCAACGCCTTCGTCGATGCCAGTCCGAAAAACATGGAAGTGCAGGCACGCCCAGAAGATAGTTACGTAATTTATCTTTTACGTAACCAGCCGAGCAACGTTTGTTGGGCGAGCTGGAGCACCACGCAGAAAAAAGATTTCCCTTTCACTCCAGTGTTGTCTCCACCAAAACCATCTCATATCCCCTACCCACCACATCCACCCCCACAAAACACACTCAAAATGTTGATCTACGCTGACCTCATCACCGGTGACGAGATGCTCTCCGACGCTTTCCCCGTGTGAGCTCATGTTGCCCAACCGTCCCTTACGCGCTACGTGCTGATCCGCATTATCCCGCCCTGCAGCAAGGAGGTCAACGACATCGCTTACGAGGTCGACTGCTCCATGATCATCGTCAAGGAGGGCGATGTTGACATTGGTGAGTTTTCGTTCGGTTGCCGGCGTATGAACGCCTGCTGACCTCGTGTAAAGGTGGCAACCCCTCCGCCGAGGAGGCCGAGGAGGCCCTCGAGAACGGTGCCACCCAGGTCAACAACGTCGTTCACTCTTTCCGTCTTCAGTCCACTCAGTTCGACAAGAAGGTGCGCTCCACACGCTGCATGCGATACCTCAGCTCTTTAGCTCGTGCCAAGCTGACAGCAACCCCCGCTTCCAGTCCTACCTCACCTACCTTAAGGGCTACATGAAGTCCGTCAAGACAAAGCTCCAGGAGACCAACCCCGAGCGTGTCCCCGCGTTCGAGAAGGGTGCCCAGGACCTCGCCAAGAAGATCGTTGGCAGCTTCAAGGACTACGAGTTCTACGTTGGCGAGAGCATGAACCCCGAGGGCATGGTCGCTCTCCTCGTAAGTCGCGTTTTCGGCGACGAGCACGTGTATCGACCAGGTGGACTGACGGCGCCGCGTAGAACTACCGCGAGGATGGTGTCACCCCTTACTTCACCCTCTGGAAGGACGGGCTCAAGGAGGTACGTATTTTGGCACATGCGCAGAGTGGGGCCGGGCTGACATCAAGCTTCACTCACAGTTCAAGATCTAAGCACTTTTCTATGAATATGCTATCTTCTTTCGACTCTGAGATGCTATCTGGTCTATCAGGATGTCAGGATTGTGGCGCTCAATGAGCTGTGTGTTTGTTGCATACTAGGCGATGATCTGTCTGTGGCTGCTCTGTTATCATGGTTCTTGGCGCTTAGTAGCTGTCGGTAGACCGATCACGATTGGAGTGTTTGGGGAGCGTGTGCGTTTTCTGGAGGCGGCTGTCGATACGGTGATCATTGTCTGCCTGTGCACTTCCGTACATGCATTATTTGCGCCAATACACTCCGCCAAAGAGGGGCTGTCAGCACGAAGAGCCCACGTGGAAAAGCCGTGCACCACCAGTCCATGATGATCAGTAACAGGCGCTCGGTAAAAGTTGGCCACCGTTTAAACGCTGTCAACAATATTTGAACGACGAAGTGCCGTTCGTTATTCCATTGTCCACTCTCGTCAATTCACCCACCGTTCTTCAGCTCCCTAGCATGGTCGTCTCAACACCCACTCCCACTCCTGATTCATCTACGCACACCGCCTTCCGCCTCGCTGAAAAACACTTCAAGAACCGCGCCCTCAAAACCCATCTCCCTTCACTGCGCCAGTGGCAGCATCTCCTCGTCGACCATTCCCGCCCTCCCCAGCAAGAGGACGACGAGCTATGGCGTGCCGGATGGTGGAGTCCGGAACATGAAGTGCTGCCTGCGCCTTCTCGGAGGCAACGGGTCAGGAAGGGGAAGGAGCGCGAGAAAGATCGTGGGGAGAGGCCTGAGATGAGCTGTGAAGGGCTGAAGAAGGTGGTGTTGGGGGACGGTAAGACGGGGTGGATAGTTGCTCCAGGTGCGTTCCATGACTCATGCACTAAGCTTTTGAGACCTCTCAGCTGAACATGGCGTATGAATGGCAGGATGTATCTACATCCCGGGGTACTTGACCCCCTCAGACCAACTCACCCTCCTGCACTCCTCCCTCGCGCAATATACTCTTCCCCCGAACCCTCTCTCACTTTCTACGCACTACGACCTCCCCCCAAATCTCTTTGACCTATACTCTACCGCTCCTGAAACCACTGTTCTTCCAAAACACATGACGGTGCCACTCTTAGCCTCTTCGACCAGCGAAGATCGCTCCCTGGAGAACACAAGCAGAAAGCTGAATAACACCGAGCCAGCTTCAGTGATCGGGTACGAAGAGATCGTAGCTCGGAATAAAGCTTGGCAGGGGGATGCACCTAGCGAAAAGCTGGGAGAGGTCTCGGTGGGGAAGCTGATGCAGGAGATACGGTGGGCGAACCTAGGCTGGGTGTATCAGGTGTGTTTGAGCCACATTGTCTACCTTCGGAAAACAGCTAGCTCATCTCCCGGTGTTGTAGTGGTCAACCAAGTCTTACGACTTTACACCAGAAACACCGATTCCGTTTCCTCGGCCACTGGCAGATCTATGCAGCGCTGCTGTAGCGTCCGTCCCATGGCACGAAGTGTTCGAGGGCGATAGTCCAGAAACGAGGGCGTCTACAGGCTGGGAGTCATGGCCGGACAACTATGGTTGGTTTGAGCCACCTGATTTGGGCTGGTCTAAGCGCTGATGCAGGTGTCTTTCTAGAGCCCGATACGGGGATTGTGAACTTCTATCAGATGAACGATACTCTCATGGGACATGTTGACCGTGCCGAGTATGTCATTTCGTCTTAAACAAAGTCACAGGACCACTGACACTGACTTGTGCAGGCTCGACCCCGCCCGGCCACTCGTCTCTTTATCGTGAGCTATCGTGTTCACATAATGCGACATGTATATAGAAGTACTGACACGAATCAGACTGGGGCATGCCGCTGTCTTGCTCCTGGGGACAGCTTCTCGCGACGACACTCCGCGGCCCCTCGTCCTCCGGTCCGGCGACATGCTTATCATGAGCGGTGCCGGCAGGCAAGCCTATCACGGTGAGTGCCCTCTCCGCCCCACCCCTCGTCGGCTGGCAGCTTACTCAACTACTACACCAACACAACAGGTATACCGCGGATCATGGAAGGCACCCTTCCCGCTCACTTCAAGCTGTCGGGGGATGAGCCATCAGAGATGCGCGCGGCCAAGAAGTGGATCGCATCTGCGCGGATCAATATCAACGCTAGGCAGGTATTTCCTCCGGGATTCCGTAGGCCTAACGTAGATGTGTGAGGCCGTGTGGGAGGGGGATATAGGGGTGGCTCTAGTGCATGGCTGGACTTTGGTTTTGGGCGAGGAGGGCACGCGCGCACGCCCAATGCACGCGCTGTTAAATTCATGTTATGTATAGTTAACATCAGGTTCACGATTTTTACGCGTCCAAGGGCGGGCGTGCAGACGCGTTTTCAATGAACAAACTCATGTTCCTTCTTCTTCGTACAACATCTTCATCTTTGTGCACCCATCGCCCCGCTCTCTTCTTCAAGCCGCACCTCGTGGAAACCGAAGACCACAGAAATACATAGCAAGCAATATGTCTGTCTCGGAAGCCTCAGCTCGAAGAGCGCTGGAAGACCGTTATGGCAGCGCGGTCGCGGACCACCCCGATGTCATGGCTGAATGTACGTGCCCCCACCCTCCTAGTCCTGAGTACTGTGAGCTGACAACTGCATGCTCCCAGGTCTCTCCATACTGCGTCTGTTCAACCTCACCCCCGACGACCTCCACTTCAAACACGAAGCCTTCGTCATGTCCCGTCCCTCTGGACTACGCGCCAAGCTCGAGACCTTCAATCTCTCCACGGTGCGCGCGCTGCGCAACGAGCTGCAGCGCGAGCAGCAGGCGAAAGCTGTCGCGTCTGCGGGAGGTGCAGCGGGGGGTGGTTCGGGAGGAGGCGCGGGGGTGAAGGCGACACCGCAGAGGGGGGCGGCGGTAAGCGTGAAGAAGAGGGGTGGGGGACTGGGGGATATGTGAGTGGTGTTACTCTTGTAATTGTCTAGCCTACTGACCTATTCATCTCCTCATGAAGGCTGGGCCTCTCCACACCTACTCGTCCAGCCTCGAAGCCCGCATCCTCCTTGGCCGGCCGCACCGGGCCATCCCCGCACGGTGTTTCGCCCGCTGGCTCCTCCGGGTCCCCTCACATGAACATGGCCACCCCTCAGCGAGCATCGCCTCTACCCGCGACGGCGAGCAGCTATCGCCCCGTGTCTTCCAATCTGGCTCCGCCCCGGAACGTGTTTCTGGAGACACCTAGGGATAAGGGGGCGAACCAGGGATCTACTCCGTCAAGCCCTACTAGCCCCATCGGGTCGCCGTCGCTGTGCGTACCACAGGCCATCTCACAGTGCAGCGAAGCTAACCAGCCATATCTTAGGATGTCGTCCCAACCTTCTCAATCCAATACTCTCGCCGAAACCCTCAACCCGCACCTTCCTGACCTCTCCTCCCTCCCCCCTCGCGCCCTCTCCAAACCTCGTGTCGACCTCACGTCCATGGTCGACATCTCCCAGTGGAACTACCGCTACATGTTTGAAGAGGTGCGCGACCGCGGTCACGCTCTGGGGGAGGCTGTGGAGGCCTACGCCGAGGCGCTCCAGCATGCCTATGGCTTGGCGGAGCTCGGAGATCCCCACCTGATCTCGCAAGAGCAGATCCATACGGTCGGACGGATCCACGCTGGGCCGACGGATAGCGGCAAGATGTCGGTGAACTCGTTGTTCTTTGAGCCGGCGCGGTCTCTGGGTGGGATGAAGACGATTGCGCTGAAATTGCTGGGGAAGGAGAGCCTTAAAGTCAGGGGAGGACCGCCCGGGGTCAAGAGGTTTGGGCTATACCCGGGGTGCATAGTAGGGCTCAAGGGGAAAAATGGTGGTGCCAAGGAGTTTGTCGTTGAGGAAGTGCTATTGGTGAGCCCCCTTTACAGTGCTCTACCACACTGCAAGACCCGGTCGCTGACCCAATTCGGACAGATGCCTCCTGGTGACTTGGCCCAAACAACGATCCCGGAGCTTATTGAGTACCAACACGGCGACAGGCTCCGAGGGCAGCCCATATCCTTGACTGTTGCAGCTGGACCATTCACTTCGGACATCGACTTGCTGTATGCGCCCCTGGAAGCTTTGGTGGAGACTGTCATCAATGAGCAGCCCGATGTCTTCTTGCTCGTGAGTTGCGTGCCTTTCGTTCGAAGATGGGGCGGCTGTCTGACCCTCAAATCAGCTTGGTCCATTCGTCGACTCGAAACACCCCTCCATCGCCAAAGGTGCTGTCACTCAGACGCCCACGGAGCTCTTCCAAGAGCAGATCTCAAAGCGGCTGCAGCGCGTCGTAGACCGGAGCCCCGGGACAATTATAATTCTTGTGCCCAGTGTCCGGGATCTGGTGTCGAGGCATATGGCGTTCCCTCAGTCGATGTTGGAGAAGGAGCCATTGGGGCTGCCCAAGGTAAGTCTAGTTGGCCAGTGAAGGATGGAAACATATGCTAATGTGGCATCTACAAATCGCAGAAAGTCAAAGTCTTGCCCAACCCCTGCACGTTCCAGATCAACGAAGTCATCATCGCTGCTTCCTCTGTCGACGTCCTCTTCCACCTCCGGCGTGAAGAGATCGAACAAGAAGCCCAAGAGGCCGACCCGAGCGAGGACACGGTCGACGAGGTCAAGGATTCCATGGCGGGCCTCGTGAGGCACGTGCTCAACCAGCAGAGCTTTTACCCGCTCTTTCCGCCACCAGAGGCGTACGCGAACGAGGTGTGCTTAGACGTAACGCACTATCCGCTGTTGAAGATGGAGGGGCCGGCGCCGGATGTATTGATCCTGCCGAGCAGATTGAAGCATTTCGTCAAGGTGGGTTTGCAGAGCACTCATTCTGCCTTTCCCATTCGTGCCCTTGCTGATAATGTCGCTGCAGACTGTCGACTCCACCTTGGTGGTCAACCCCGCACACCTCGCGCGCTCCCAGGCCGCAGGAACATACGCCAAACTCCTGATTCACCCGACACCCAAGAGCAAGCTGCAGGAGATGGCCAGGGATTGGGATGGGGATGTGGAGCATGAGGTGTATGAGCGTGCGCGGTCGGAGATCTGGAGGGTCTGAGTGTCATTTAGAACGAGGGGGTTGGTGAGGGGCGGCTTTGGTTTTTTATGCATGGTTTTTTTATATGAAATCAGCATGACAGCACATATGCGCTGGCCCTCCCTCTCAAATCGGTGGGAGTGGCAATGTTCAGAGACCGAGACAACGAAGGCAACAATTCATAGAGGCAGAACCCCGCTCCAGATGCTGGAAAAGGTCCTTCCCCTAAATGTCGCAAAGTCCTTTCTCTAAATGTCGCAAACCATGGTAATCATGCCATATGTACATGCTCAACATCTACCAAGCGCTCCAAACACCGACTATTATGCGTAGATCAACTACTTCTTGAATATGCAAATGATGCTAGAAGGTTGAAAACCAATGTCAGCTTTCGAGTCTGCACACCAAAGAGCAAGATACTCACTCCTCGTCCTCCAACACGTGGCTGTGAAGATTGCCTCGTATTAGCAAGGGTAACAAAGTGACGACAAGAGACAACGGAGACTAAACAAGACTCACTCAAGCCCGACCTTCTGCCCCCTAGAGTGCTTCGCCGATGTGCCCCACACCATCGCTGTACAATTGCGTCAGCGCAAGCTCACATCGTACGTCATGCCCAGTCCATCGCGCGGAACAGGAGGATCAGGTCGGGAGACGTACCATTACGGAACTGCTTGACAATCTCCTTGTGGATGGCGTTACAGAAGTCCTCGACGGTGCATTTTCCGCGCTGGAGCACGACGGGGGAGGAGTAGTCGGGTTGTTGTCCTCGAGGCTTGGTGTAGCTGTAGCGGCCATGTAAGTTGACCGTCTCGCGTTTATGATGCGGCAAGCACGGCTGAGATTTGGAAACTTACACTCGAACGAGGTTGAGCTTATCCCACATCACCTCGAGCAGCTCGTCAATGTTGAGCCACAACTTCGACGAGATGGGCACAGAGTTGGGGATCTGGCGGACGCGTGATCAGCAATCAGCACATCGCAATTTGAGCACGCTGCGAGACGCACCTTATATAACAGATCCAACTCCTCGATACTGATGGCGTCAATCTTGTTGAGCACAAAGATCGCGGGGATATACACACTTTCACCATCGTCAGCTGGCAGCTCAATCTGTACACCTTGCAGCAGACTCACCGGTTCCCCTCCACAACATCAATAAAGTCCTCGATAGTCGCATCAGGCTGGTGGATGGACACAGCACAGCTGTTCATCCTGTACTCGGAGCACACCGCCCGGATCTCGTTGGGGTCGATCTTGGTCAGAGGTACCGTGTTGGTGATCGCAATCTACCCGGCCTTCTATCAGCATACTGCGCATCCTTCACCTCGGCGTGTTTCTGGCTTCAGGATGAGCACTCACACCACCGCTCTCCCTCTTCTTCACCGTGATCGCAGGGGGCTTCTTGTTGAGCCTGATCCCAAAGCCCTCCAACTCATTCGTGAGGATTGCAAGATCGTTCAACGGCTTGAGCACGTCAAGCACAATGAAGATGAGGTTACACGTCCTCGCGACGGCAATGACTTGTCGTCCTCGACCTTTGCCGTCCTTGGCTCCCTCGATGATACCTGCGTACACGGTGTCAGTGTCTAACCGGGGAATGCGATGCATTGCCCAGTGGCTCAGACATACCAGGCAAATCCAAGACCTGTATTCTGGCGCCGTTGTAGGTCATCTGACCAGGGACGGTGGTGAGCGTCGTGAACTCGTATGACGCAGCCTCAGACACGGTCCCCCTGCAATCATCTGCCCGTCAGCACCATCTCCTTCCACCCATTGTTCTCCCGTCGTAGATGTTGCAGTTGGATCAATACACACGTGAGCTTCGACATGAATGTAGATTTTCCCTGTAGAACAGATCTACCGTCAGCTGGATGCCCAGAGAACAGCGCGGAGACAGAAGGGTCGAGACGCACCACACTAGGGAACCCCATCACGGTTACAGTTGCCTGTCCCGATCTCGCTACATCGAACCCGATACCAGGTCCACCACCACCACCTCCTGAAGGTGCGATGAGCTCTCGGCGAAGCTTTGCCAGCTTGGCTATTGACGAGCAGTGTCAGCTGTCAGGTCAGTCAATAGTGCCAGGTCAGTTGGGCGGGAGTGATGAGCGGACCTTTGAGTTGACCCAGATGGTACCTAGAATGAACGGCAGGTAAGCCTGTTGATCATGGTCCGACCTTCACCTATCACACGTACTCGGTGTTCTTGTTCCTCTGCGTCCTCGCCATCTCCTCCTCGATGTCCTTGATCTACAGCACGAGCAGTCAGTATGAGCCACCTCCAGCGCCTACCCGATCGACCTCTACTGACCTTCTGTACGGTAGTCATTTTGCCTCAGGTCTTGTCCTGTCTTGTCTGTGGGTTGTAGAGGGGCGTCTGCTCGCTGTGGGCTGTGGATATGTGCCCTATAGGTGGTTATGGCCTGCAATTCAAGTCCGTCTGTACGGTGAAAAGAGTGAGTGCCCAGAAGAGCCACACGGTCAAGTGGAGGCATGACGTGTGAAACCGAAAAATTGTACTGGCTTGGTTATGTTCACTTTAATAATCCACTCTAGCATGTAAATAACCCCACAGTCTTGGCCGACGCTGGTGCGTCTTGAAGCCATCCAACGCCCAACACAACATTTCATCGTTCGTCCACTCGCCCATTGTTCTCTCTCCTCTTCTTCCACCCACCCCAGCCCTCTGTCGCCAAACACACGCCATGGCCCACCCCCTCACCCAGCACCCCTCCTCCTCCCTCCCATTCTCATTCCCCCCTCGCCCCTCGCCACTCTCCTTCGGCTTCGGCCATCCCCCATCACACCCTTCTCCTTCCCCGTCCTTCGGTTCACCCGCCAGGCCGGCCCTGGCACAATGGCCGACTTTCGGGCAGACTCAGACGCCCTCGCGACCTGCTCCGTCGCCATCGAGGCCTAAGGTGGGGTCGTACTCTGCGGCGCAGTCATCGTTGAAGAGGACGAGGCGGTCCCGCTCGCCTTCGGGCTCGCCGCCACCTTCCCCGACGCCTCCGACTGGCGGGGCATCAACATCGCCTTCGCATTCCGCCATTGGGGGTAGCGCTCAGAAAGGGAGCGATGCTCCAGGACAAGGTGTAGGGCAGAGGCAGATCAAGAGGTCGAGGCTGCACGCAGGTCAGACTGAGCAGGCCGGTGATGGGGAGGTTGACATTGGAATAATGCTTGGTGCGTCTTGTCTTTCAAGCATTGTGCCGGGCAATAAGCTAACTCACCTTGTGTTTCTCAAACAGCAACCCTTCCACCCTCAGCCCACCTCCCAATCCTCCTCCAACTCCTCCGCGCCAACCCCTCCCTCTCATCCTCCGTCCTCGCTCAAATCCCCCAGCCCGACCTTCGCTCATGCAACGCCGAGCTCGACCGGATCGCCGCCCAGATATCCAAAGCCGCGGGGCCCGTCTTCCCCTCGATGGGGTTCCCGGGGGGTCTGGCCGATGCGAGGCGGTGGGAGAGGGTTCGGGGGGATGTGGATCTGTTTTGTCGCACGGTGAGTTCTTGGTGGGGGCCGCGCGTACCCTACGGGCACTCGCTCGACCACGTGCTGATTCTTCTATGTCAATGGGACAATAGGCGACCACGTACATCCGGTACATCACCTCTCCAACCCAAAAGTCTGTCATCACCGACTTATCCTCCCTCTTCTCATTCCTCCAACCCCTCACCCAGCACCTTCTCCTCATCCTCGCCCTTATCCCTTCCTCCTCCCCCTCTACTCCCAGCCAAGGCACCCCCGCCTCCCCGACGCCGGCTACCACATCCGTCCTAGACCTTGCCAAGCTGATCCTCTCTACCTGGACCGAGTGGGTCACCTCCCTCTCCACCGACGTAAACCAAAAGGGAGGCATGCACCCCCACTCGATCGTCTCCCACTGGGCAGAGACGCTCGACCAGCTGGCTGCGCCCGCACCTCCTCCAGCGGTGAACAGCGTGTTCAGCCAGCCGGCGAGCACGCACTGGTCGTCTTCGAGCTGGGGCAACCCGGCGCAGGGGCAGGCGCAGGGAGAGGCGGCGTTGGTGGTTTCGTTTAGGGAGGCTGTGGGGAATGTGCGGGACCAGTTTGTGGGGCAGGTTGGGTGGTTGATTGGGCGACAGCGCCAGGTGGTGTAGAGTGTTTATGTCTTCTGTTGGTAGCGTGGTGCGGGGGAGAAGCATGGGAACAGGGGGGAAGGGAGAAGGAGCCATCTGTGTATAGTAGCAATGCTCTGTTGTGTGTAGGTAGGATCTGATGGTAGGTATCACGACAGTCATGAATCATGTTTACATTTCCCATGCATATGCAATTGCTCTTCCGCTTTATAGGTATTAGTGTTGTCTTCTTCAACGCGCCGCGACCCCTCACGCCATGGTCCCGCCAAACAAATTCCCGAGCATGGTCACCCAGAACCCCCTGTAGAGGCTCTGCCATCCCTCCTCCTCGATGATCTTCCTCCCGCAGTCCACCATCCCCTCATACGGGTCCGTCGCGGGCCTCAGCCCAATAACATCCTCGTCCGTCCCGCAGAACGTCACCCCTTCAGGCGGGCCCGCCTCTTCCTCATCCACCCCAGCCCCGACCCCACTGAGCCCCGCCGCATTGTTCGGCTGGATAGACAGTCTCGTGCTGACCACCTCCAGCGGGGTAAGCCATGCCGTCGCGAGGCACTGCCAGAGAATGTAGAACATCCACCGCCACCACGCGATATCCGCCGTGGTGGTCTCGTCGATGACGGCCGTGCCGAGGAAGAAGACGCGCATGCTGCGCGCGATGAGAGTGGCGCAGAGGGCGTGGATGAATGTGGTGGCGAGGAGGCCTGGGGTGAGGTAGAGGGTGTAGGGCTTGGCGAGCTCGAGTGGGGAGAGGAGGACGCGCAGGGAGGTGCGCGGGTTGAGGGGGAGTTTGTAAGGGGTGATGATGGAGCTGCAAGGGGGGTTAGTCTCACGTCATACTGGCTTCGGGATGAGAAAGGAGCGGATGTACCGGTTGATGAGGACGGTCATGGGTAGAGCGATCAGGGTGAGGACGATGGTGAAGATCCCCATCCTACCAAAGCCAGATACTCATTAGCACTTGGATAAGCCACTACGTCCTAGCTGGCCACGACCACTCACCTCACACCCCCAGCCTCGGGCACACTGTACGTGTTCTTGGGCCCCTTCGTCGCCGATCCGCCGACAAAGATGATGGAGGCGATCGAGATCAGAGTGGTGTATGCCAATGAGGGCAAAGCTCCTGTCCATCTGGTCAGCTGCATACTCTTCGCAAAAGTTCAGCGTGGCGAAGCACGCGCATCTCCAGAGTGGCACTGCGCGCGCAGCACAGCAACTCACCCTTCCACAAGCCAGAGTACCCCTCGAGGTGCTTCGTCCTCTTGAGTGTCCCAATCAGCGTCGTGAGTGTTGGCCCCACCCTAGATAGCACACTGGTCAGCTCTCACTTTAGAATGAGCTGGATAGCTGCAGCGGAGCTCACCGGGTGTTCGCGTCAAGCCCGACGGCATGGGGGTTGTAGTTGGCGCGCAGCCTGACGAGCGCACCCGTGAACGGCATGGTGATGGCCACGCCGACGGCCATGAGGGCAACCATTATGAAGGTGGCTACTATGAGCGTGATGATGAACTCAAACATGGTGAGTGCTTCGTGCTGTCTGTGTTATGGAGAGGCAAAAGCAACAACAGCAGCGCCTTGAAGGACGAACGATGGCGAGCGACTTGGGTGCCGGCGGCGGCGACCGGCGAAGCGATGACGTGTAGATGTTCTGGTAAATTACGTAATTACGCTTAAAGCCGGCAAAGGTCGGCCCGAACGGTCCGTCTTTCTGTAATCTGTGGACCGGCGACGAGGTCAAGGAGCCGTTATCTGCTCTTCTATATATACCTCGACTCATCAGTTCCTTGAGACTCTTCTTGCCCACCCAGAAAACAGACAGACACACCACCAGCATGCCCAAGATCCTTGTGTGAGCTCAATACTTTCTCAGGGCTGACGAGCTTCTTCTGACTGCCCCCACAGCACACGTCATCTTGGCGAGCAAGCCATGACTCTCCTCAAGGAGTCTGGCTTCGAGCTCATCGTCAACCCCGAGGATGCCGCGCCCACGCGCAAGTGGGTGCTCGAGCGGATCGCGGACCCCGAGGTCGGGGCGGCGTGTATCATGCACAGCCAGCCGAGCGATAAGATCGATGAGGAGTTTATCAACACCGCGAATGAGAACTTGAAGTGTGTTTCCACGTTCAGCGTGGGGTATGGTGAGTCGGTCTGTTAGGGGGTGGGGGGAGGCAGCGCCAGTGCTTATTCTGTTTGGTAGACCACATCAACGTGAAGGCCGCCAACGCCCGCGGTATCAAGATCGGACACACCCCCGGCGTGCTCAGCGAGGCCGGTGCGTATCTCCGTCCTCTCCGTGTCCCACGTAGTCTTCCTGTAGCTCGTGTTCAGGAGCTGACACTCACTACCGTAACTCAGTCGCCGACATTACTGTCATCCTCGTGCTCATGACCCTCCGCCGTATCGGCCAGGGTATCAACCTCGTCAAGAGCGGCAAGGTGCGTCCCGGGCTCTCGTCCAACTAGGCCGCCTCAGTGCGTTGCACCGCAGCTGACTCTCCCTCCCGGCGTACAGTGGTGCGAGCAGCCCTGGGCCCCCTTCGTCAACTGCGGTCTCTCCATCGGCCACCCCTCCATCACCATCGGCTTCCTCGGCTTCGGCCGTATCTCCCAAACCGCCCTCGAGCGTCTCCTCGCATTCACCAACCGCTCCGCCCCTCCTACCGTCCTGTACAACTCGTCCCGCCGACGGGACAACCAGGACGAGATCGACGCGGGGTTCACCAAGCAGTTTGGCGTAGACGTGAAGCGGGTGGAGAAGGATGAGCTGGCTGGCAAGGCGGATGTGTTGATTGTGCTTTGCGATTTGAACCCGTCGACCAAGGATCTGGTGAACAAGGAGTTTTTGGGCAAGATGAAGAAGTCGGCGATCCTCGTCAACGTCGCTCGTGTAGGTTGCATGTTGGTGTTGTTACGCTCGTTGCTAACCTACGGGTGTCTCACAGGGCCCGATCGTCAACTCGGAGGACCTCCACGCCGCCCTCACCTCCGGCCAGATCTTTGGCGCAGGCCTCGACGTCCTCACTGGCGAGCCCAACATCCCCGCAGACCACCCTCTGCTCCACCTTGACAACTGTGAGTCTTTTCTCCTTGACTGTGCCATCATGAACTATATGCCGCAATATGATCCGCCAGAAGGAGAGTCTGCTGATATAGTTTGGGGCCTCTGTAGGTGTGGTGCTCCCCCATCTTGGCTCGGCGGACTATGACACCAGGAACGGCATGGCGACGCTTTGTGAGTGTCCGAATAACCCCCATTGGATCCAGAATTCAAGGGCTGACTGGAATCGGTATTATAGGTGCCAAGAACGCCATTGCGGCTGTGAAGGGCGAGGAGCTTGTTGCGGAGGTGAAGGTCTAGACTCTAGATGCCGAGTCTGCGGCTGGGCACTTGTCAGCCGTGCTAGGACGTGGGGAAGGATATCGTCTACCGGGGTTTGTGAGATTGTATAACAAGAAGACCAAAAAAGGGCTATGCATCCTGTGACTGTGTAGCAGTGGCATGATGTATGATGATCACTGCCCCGCCTTGCTGGTTCGGAAGTCGGATTGCCGAACGCGCACGGCGTGGACGCGTCGAGCAAGTCGCGTCGCGTTCACCCGCCGACGACTCCAGCATGTCGAAAAACAAGAAACCCTTCCAGTCTCGTCTACTCTCCAATCCAAACAAAACCGCCATCCCGCCCCACTCCCATGCCCTCATCAACCCCCTCGGCACATTTCAGCATTGGCGCCTACGACGGCGGCTTCGAGCGCGACGTTCCCTCCCCGCGCAAAGACTCCGGATGGCTCGAGCAGCGGCGCGTCGTGGATCAGTCTTTTGAGCGGTGCGTCCTATTGCTCTCAGGCTGGCTGATACTGCAGTTTGGTCTGTGTGTTGTATTTTTGACTTGAAAGAGAGAAGCTAATGGATGAGGGCGGACTGGTTTGGTTGCAGAGCGGGACCATCGAGTCACTGGAGCTTGGCGAATTTTGATATAGGTCGACCATTAGGCAAAGGTCCGTCAGTCCCTTCGCCCCTATTCATCTGACCCATCTCTCTGCCATATCTTCCAAAGAATCATCTCGCAGCCATACACCATCCTGGGATACCGAGCTGACATGGACTCTCTAACGGACAGGCCACTTCGGACGTGTGTATCTCGCACGCGTCAAGTCACAGACCGACCCGTTCGTATTGGTGCTCAAGTGCTTGACGAAGGATGAGATCGTCGAGAAGGGGGTTGAGAAGCAGGTGCGGAGGGAGATTGAGGTGAGCTTTTCCCGCATGAGCTCACCGGACGAGGCGCATGGATGAAGCTGACACATCCTCACGCTCTCTATGAAATGACAGGTGATGCAGCAACTACGGTATGTTTTGGCATGCCCTCATAGCTAAGCCATGAGACCGCTAGAGACTATCTAGTCGACTCGCTGACCCTGTATGCTGATCAACCACCACAGCCATCCAAATATCATCCGCCTATTCGGATGGTTCCACGATGCAAACCGCGTCGTCCTCATGATGGAGCTCGCAGGTGAGCTTCTCCCCTTCGCACCCCTGCAATGCCTTGAGTGACACCACAGCTGACAGGAGACAAACGATGTCCGCAGGACAAGGCGAGCTGTTCAAGCATCTGGCCAAGACCGGACGGTTCAGCGAACGGCGGAGTAGTCGAGTGAGCTCTGTAGTGTCGTGTGGTCTCTCATGGGATATCGTGCGACGATGAGCTGACGAGCTCAACAGTATGTCGCGCAAGTAGCAGATGGTCTCGCCTACCTCCACTCAAAAGAGATTATCCACCGGGATATCAAGCCCGAGAACCTCCTGCTTGGTATGCTTCACAATTTAGGTACACAGCGTGTGTATTATATGTCAAGCTGATCTGGCGACTGTGCGGGTTGTAGGATTGAACGGGGAAATCAAGATCGGGGACTTTGGGTGGAGTGTTCATTCGCCAGTAGAGAACAGGTCGGCTTTCTTCTTCGCTATATCTTTCATGAAGAGCAAGCTGACTTGTACACCTCTAATGTTCTTTAGCCAACGGACGTTAGCTGGCACACTATCATATGTCTCGCCTGAGATGGTCTTGGGCCAGCCTTATGGGAAGGCCGTTGATATTTGGGTATGTTCTTACCCCCTTACCAGCTGATCTCTCAAAACTGGACGAGATACATGAAGGAGTGCTGGTGCTGACACTGTTGAGTGTGATGTAGGCGCTGGGAGTACTAACCTAC
This sequence comes from Cryptococcus sp. DSM 104549, assembly GCA_036427605.1. NCBI lineage: Eukaryota > Fungi > Basidiomycota > Tremellomycetes > Tremellales > Cryptococcaceae > Cryptococcus > Cryptococcus jaspeensis. The sequence goes on from CP144047.1 coordinate 646,913, forward strand.
GAGTTGACCTGCGGATGTGAGCCCTTCGGCGCAGATACGAGCTCGGGACCTCGACGTGAGTTGCACGTGGTTGAAGGCTGGATTATCCAGGAGACTACATAATGACGCGCTGGCCACTCAGTGGTGCACTCCCGGATATGCCGTTGCGACGTCCAGTTCCCCTCTTTCCTCTCTGACGAAGGACGGCAGTTCATACTCAAGGTATGTCCGGGCATCATGTTTGCGGTGTGAGTCTGATTGAGGAACGCCAGCTGACACGATAGATCCGTACAGCTTCTGAGGGTGCAGCCTGCAGAACGGTTACCGCTTGCTCTTGTCAAAGACGAGGAATGGATCTTGAAGCATCTGTGAAGATGGTGTGGGGCATGATGATGACGATGTGCTATGTAACATTACGACCTGTAGACTGTATGTATATCAATACTCTTACAACAATCATTTGCGAGGCGTGGCGATGTATGCTCTGAGACGTATGTGTGGACTGGAAATTTCCTATGAGTTCGTCAGCGTGTGTTCCCACAGGATCAGACTTTCTCAAGCAGGTTTCAGAGACTCCGCAAAGCCCACAGATGAAAGACTCACAGGTGTACCCAAATCTAAGCCCCCGCTGCCGTAGCCCCATCATCTCCATTCCGTCTCGCCTCTATCAAGCGCTTCCAAGGATCTTGGGTGAAGCTGGCTTTCCAAAGACCGCCGGGCTCCTCAATTGGGTTCCTTCGACTACCGCCTCCCCACTCTCCGCCGCCCCTACCCCTGCCCCCACCTCCGCCGCCTCGGCCTCGTCCCTGTCCCCTTCCGTTTCCGAACCCGCCTGGTCCTCGTTGTCGCGAGAACTCTTGGTGGCCGGCCTCGCCGTCCTGGGGTGATGGTGGGTGAGGTCGCTGATAGGTACGCATGGTATCAGCTATATCCTCATCTGGGTTGAAGATGGTCTAGATGCATAGGGAGAAAGACCCACGGTCGAACGTACCTTGATGCCGCTGTTGAGAGCGTTCGTACGACTGCTATAGTCCGCAGGGCCTTCGAGGGGGGCTTGTGGCTGCGGTGGCGCTTGCTTCACTTCATCCTCGGCCCCACCATCTTTCCCGCCTTTTGGCGGCGCATTCCCCTTCCTATCCGGTCGCACTCGCGACCGCTTGCCACCACCAACAGTCCCCCGCTGGCCTCGCCCCGACGAGCCACCTCGCGAGGATCCTTGGTTCTCGTGTTTATTTGCTTTGGGCTGTTCGGGCCTGGGCGGGAGGGTGTTGGCTTGCTTGCCGAAAGCTATGGGGAGGCCGTTGGCGTCCATTGTGCGGGTATGGTGGTGTGGGTATCACGGGGCTATCTGCCGGTCAAGTGAAGATGCTGGCTATCTGATAAAGTTGGTCGATGCTCGCGGTTGTGGAGGTGCGTGGGCGCTTCAGCTTTTGGCCGAGTCAGAGCACCCTGGATTAATAACGTAAGGCGGAAGTTAACTACAGGCGCTGGCTCCACGGGGAAGCGGGGAAAATATCTCCGGAGAAATTAATAAGGTTAACTTGCACCGGGCTGATGAGCCGGCACTACCGGAAGAGAGCTGAGTTTGTCGGCTCTTCTCGGTCAACCACCACTCAAATCCCCACCCACTTTCTCAACCACATCCCCTCAAAGGCCACCACCCCCCACGCAGCGACCCCCACAGCTGCACCACCCCCCTCCCGCACTCACCACCCCCGCCCCCCACCCCCGCTCAGCCAGACAGCACCATGTCCGACTCCCAGGAGCCCCTCGGCTCGCGTCTCACCTCGACCATCAAGTCTACCGCCGGCTCCCTCGCGTCCACCGTCAAGCCCGCCGAGAACGAGCTTGCGCGCTGGAGGAGGACGTTCGACAAGTTTGCGACGTCCCAGGCGGACGGTAAAAAGTGAGCTCCTCGTCTCACCTCGACTCGAGTCGAGTCGTCGGCGGTGGCCGGCGGCCCGGCGTCGTGAACGGCGCAACGCCAATCAGCGCCTTGAGGTTACAGCGGAGCGCCGAGAGCTGACATCGGCCATTTCCCGGCGCAGGTACTTGACGCCCTCGCAGTTCATCGATGCGATCGCCCCCACCGACGAGGGGTTCAGCAAGATCAAGCGAGAGCAGTACACCAACCGTACGTGCTGCGTATAAGCGCTGCAAACATCGGAGACCAGAGCTGACTTTTCGCGGCGCAGTGTTACGCGTCGCCGACTCGTCTCGACGTGGTCTTGTCTCTTTCGAGGACTTTGTGGTGTTTGAGACTCGTGAGTGGTTTTAGCCTGGGTGACCATTGGTGGCTGAAGCTGACATGCACGCCTGGCAGTCCTCAAAAGGGTGCGCTTAGCTGATTGATATCTCGTGAGACACGCCGAACCCGGGCTTACTGACCGAGCAATGTACAGCCCGATGCCGATTACCAGCTCGCCTTCCAGGTCTTTGACGTGTAAGCTCGCACCTTCCCTGCACCGTTTGAGTAGCCAAAGCTGACCCTTTACACAGTGACGCGTCGGGGACCATCGACTTTGACGAGTTCAAGGCGGTGTTGTCGGCGAACACGGCTGCCAGCGGTATCCGTGAGTCACCTACCTGCCGTCTTTGAAGAGTTTCGACTCAACGAGCTGACACCTACATAGCGTTCAACTTTGACTGCGACTGGATGAAGCTCTACGTCGGGAAACGCGGAGACCGCCACGTCCTGCAATGTGAGCTTAGCCTCGTGGCAACCGCTTCGCAACAGCTGACTTTTTCCTCATCTAGACCACGAGTTCACCCAGCTCATCAAGGGCTACCAGGGCGAGCGTCTCCGCCAGGCGTTCCACTACTTTGACCAGGACGGTGATGGGTACATCAGCCCGGATGAGTTCCAGAGGATCATCGTTGAGATAGCGGGGCACAAGCTCTCGGACAATGTGCTCGACAGGCTGCCGACGCTGTGTACTATGAACCCGGGAAAGAAGATTAGCTACTCGGAGGTCATTGCGTTCCATAACAGTGAGTTCAGTGTGGCTGGCGAGTGTTTTGAGGGAAATGATGCTGACTGCCATTGTAATTAGTCATCCGAGGTATGCAGCCTACCCTACGCGTTTGAAATGTTTGGCGATGCTGACTGCGATTGTAGAAATGGACGCTGTGGAGCGTATCATTGAGCACGCCGTGCGGAAATCCAAGGACGGCAGGATCGACGTGTCCGACTTCCTGAACGAGGCAGCTGGGAGCATGCGCTACGGGATGTTCACCCCCATGGAGGTAAAGCCGTTCCAAGATATCGCTCATACTACGAGCCCCATGCTAATAACAGAACTAGGCCAACATCATCTGGCACTTTGCCAGCCGCGGCAACGTCGGCTCCAGCCAGCGTCTCGCCCTGAGCGACTTCCAGGCCCTCCTTGATGCCAAGTGGCAGCCACCAGACGTGGCCGTCACCCCGCAGGCGACTATCAGCGGCGGCATACTCTCCGAGATGGCGCAGTCGACGTACAACTTCTTGCAGGGTGGTGTGGCGGGCGGTATCGGTGCTTATGTGAGTGGCCAATGCTAGAAGGGTGTTTGGAATTTGGGCTGACAGGCATGGTTTAGGCGGTGTACCCGATCGATCTGGTCAAGACTCGGTACGTGCAGCTCGAATGTTGTCCCTGGTGAAACGATTGAGCTGACCACCTCCCGCAGTCTGCAAAACCAGCGATCCACCGTCGTCGGCGAAGTCCTCTACCGCAACGCCTTTGACTGCGTCAAAAAAGTCTACGCCAACGAGGGCGGTGTCCGCGCGTTCTACCGCGGTGTCCTGCCCCAGTTGGTCGGTGTCGCGCCAGAGAAGGCGATCAAGCTCACGGTGAATGAGCTGGTGAGGAAGAAGGCGACGGACCCGGAGACTGGGAGGATCACGCTGCCTTGGGAGATTATTGCGGGTGGTACGGCTGGTGGTTGTCAGGTGGTGAGTAGCTGTGTTGGACAATTGCTTGTACAGGGACCATGCTGATATAATGATGGCACAGGTTGTGACCAACCCTCTTGGTGAGATATAAATCATGGGCGTTCTTCCATGTTTCGTTGTGGTACTAATGCGGCTTTGGTGATATCCAGAGATCATCAAGATTCGTTTGCAGATGGTCAGTCTCACCACGATCCACTTGCAGCGCTACAGCATGGTCAACTGATACCCATTACGCAGGCTGGTGAGATCACCCGTGCCGAAGGTGGTGCTGCCGTCCCTCGAGGCGCTGGGCATATCATCCGACAGCTCGGTCTCGTTGGGTTGTACAAGGGCGCTACTGCCTGTTTCGCCCGGTGAGTGGATGTTTTGCAGCTGTTCCGGGCGCCACAGGAAGTCGCTGACAAATGGATGGGTTCACAGTGATATCCCTTTCGTGAGATGGCTCAAATATCTGTGCAAATAAATGTGAATGAGCTGACACCCAATATCCATCAGTCTATGATTTACTTCACATCGTGAGTAAATTTGCTTATAAACATAGAAAGTGCAATGCTGACCTACCACCGCAGATACGCACACCTCAAAGTCAGTTTTGACATTAATTGCTAGGGTACTGTCCGGACGTTGTTGCTGACCCTCATTTGGCGAGTAGAAAGACGTCTTCCACGAAGGTCGTCGCGGAAAGGTTTTGAGCTTCGGGGAGCTGCTCACTGCTGCTGGTATCGCTGGCATGCCTGCTGCCTACTTGTGAGTAGAAGAGCTGGCTTTAGGTTGCATGTCTTCTAACTTCAGCTTTTTCTAGGACCACCCCCGCGGACGTTGTCAAGACCCGATTGCAGTCCCAGGCTCGTGCTGGGCAGACGGTGTACAAGGGTGTGCTGGACGGTGTGCGGAAAATCCTCGCCGAGGAGGGCGTGAAGGGTAAGCTTCAAGCCAATCCATGCCCCGCATGTGCAAGGTTTCAGCGCTGACTCACCCCATCTCCTAGCCCTGTTCAAGGGCGGTCTCGCTCGAGTCATCCGATCTTCCCCCCAATTCGCCGTCACCCTCGCGTGCTACGAGCTCCTCCACAAGCACTTCCCGTACCCCTTCGCCCCCGCGCCTGTCGTCAACAGGCCGTCTCGCTCCACGCAGCAGGACATCTCGCGCGTGCGCGCGCGCAACGCGCTTCGCATCTTGCTCGACTGCAGCTCGCGCTTCGGGATGGTGGATGCCAACACGGCGGCCAAGGGGGTTACCATCCTCCCCAAGTCGCTCAAGTCGTAGAGTTGCACAAAAATCTGAGGCCATTGCGGTTACTCAACTCAGCACAAGGGAGACGACATGCTACATTATACGGGGAGACTGCTAGTATGGGTTGTAGATTGTATATGATTGGGATTAGGGGGCATGCGTTACGATATCAGTGGATTGAAAGGGGCAAAAGGGAGACATGCATACGTCGCATTCACATCAAGGACTTGGAGTCATGATGTGCCTCTGTGTGTGCAAGTACTTCCTGCAATAAAAACAGCAAAAATATCAGCGGTTTTTAGGATCATGGAAGGCGGGATTACTTACCTTGTCTAATGATCGAAGCCTCGACCCGACTGATCTTGTCAAGAAGGCGGCGATGGCCGCTGCTGCCGCCCAAGGTCTGTGCGCACTTTTGTTCATGGAGAAGAACCCATGCTCTCGCTCGTCCTGCTACCGCGTGGTTTTCTCCATTGCATCTATGATCCATATCTCTTGCCAGCCTCCCCGTCCGCCACTCCCTCCGCTTCCCTTTGCCCCTCGCCTAACTCCCTATCCCCTTCGTGACCTGCCCCTCGTCGCACCACGCACCCTCACACCGCCAACAGCTGCCTTCACCACCTCGTCAGCATAAATGGTCGCGTTTGACCATGGAGGCATGGCTCAAGTATAACAAGGCAGTAATATGAAGTGAATCTAGTATTATGATGTGAGCCTGCTACGGTCTCGTCCAGGTGCTGGGTCGAACGCTAACAGGAAGTTCTCGTAGATCGAACCAGGCAGGTACTCCCATCGGTCAGATGATCTTGCACGGTGCTGACAGACTTTGTATCACAGTAGCCCGTCATCGGGATCTGGAGCAAGTTTCTCTTCAACATGGATAACCACTCCAAACTCTACCCCTCCCTCAGTACAAGCGGCCATGCTGGCCTCACACTATCGACTCCAATAGCCCCTTTGCCATCCCTCCTCGCCACTTTCCGCCCCATCCAAAGCCAGACTTTACCGCAATGCCCATCTGTCTCCTTCCACCTGGCCTGCATGGATGTCATCTGCACCAATAGCAACGAACAGTACTTTCGGAGAGCGGGGCAACAGGAATGAGGGGGGGTTCGCTCTGAGTGGGGATATCATGAAAGGCGCAGCAGCTCTGGGAGCTTTGAGGGAAAGGAGTGGATGAATCGGCAGAGAGAGAGAGAGAGAGAGATGGCGCGAGGGTGGGAAAGAAGGTGCATACCGGGAGCCGGAGAGAAAGAGAAAGAGAGAGGGCAGCAAATTACGATCGAAGATGCACGCAGAGACGCGACCCAATGGGAGAGCCACGGCGTAGAAGCAACAGCTCGAAGCCCCATGCCAAAGCAATGCGGGGTGTGCTTAAGTCTGATAGGTAAAGTTGCCGTGAGAGTGGGGTTGGGAATGGGTAGTGTGAGATGCATATGCACAGTGTTTTTGGCATGCTATGATCATACAAGGGCAGACAGCACGGTCGGTAGACGATGGGAGAGCGTTCGATGGACAGTCACCACCACCACCAACCTCCAAGACACCTTATGAGCACCGTCTCAGCTATGAGGACGTGGTACCACGAGGAACTCCCAAAGATGAGTGTAATGGGAGAATCGATCCATAGAAGAGGAGGAGTCGTTATGGTGATGGCAGCAGCCATCATCATCTGGAGACTGGTAGATTCGACGGCGTTGTTGACGTGATGATGCGGCCGATCATCGCGGACGGCTTCAACAACGACGTTGGAGGAAGCTGCCTTCTAACTCACTTCGCCGCTCCATTCAACTCCCTTCATATCACCCCTTTACCTGTCAACCTCCTCAAGTCACCAATCAAACATGTCACATACCCCAAGAGAGATGTGAGTGCACAACAGATAAAAATGAGCCACACTGTCAGTCCGCCGGAGCTGAGCTGACGCAACTACGTTCGTACGCGACGGGTGGTACCAACACAGTCTCCTCAGTGGTCTGACCACATCTCTGTTTAGTGAGTGTCCCCCTCCCAAGTGGTTGCGACAGCCCATACGCAGTCCCCGCTCCCCACCACATCCACGGCGCAACGAGGAGCTCATCGTGACTGTATTCGTGCCTTCTCGTCCTCTTGCAGCATTCTCGCACTCCCCGTGAGCTCAATTCCTCTACTCGCATTCCCCTTGCCCTCACCCCCCTCCTATCATCACTTATTCTCGCCTCCTTCGTGCTTCTCGACGCTCGATACCCCCACCTGGAAGAGTGCTCCTTTCGATCCACATTTCCTTTGGCCGTCGTTGTGACTGGTAGAGTGTCGCCCTGACCAGTACCTCCCCACAGAGAGCCAGTAATTGTCATGTCTCTTGTAGACTTCAACCGACTCGTCCTCAATGTGCAGAATGACAGCAAGGACGCTCTTACCACTGGGGTTGACATGCCCGGCTCGGCGCGTGAGTGTGAACAGGAGGGCTCTATCCAAGCATGTATCTGAGCACATCTGACATTCCGCTATAGGCTACACTTCGGGGTATGGCGCGGTGGGTGAGGCGGTATGGCCGGTAGAGGGAGAAGCTCTCAGCATGATGGAGAGGACGGTGAGTCAACCGATGTTGTGTCAAAGACCACGGTCTCTTGTGGTGTGTGAGACCATTCGCTGACGACTGCATCATTCAAGGACCTGGAGCAGGAGAAGGCGAGGGCTGAGAGATTGAGGGTATGTGTGGAATCCAAGCTGGATCACCATTTGTAACGGCTAGCTGATAGGACCTACACGTAGGCTGCGGACCAGCGGAGGCATCAAGTGCGGGAGAATCGTCTGAAAGTGAGTACTACTGTTCCATTCATTTCAGTGCCCTCATGCTACACATACATGCAATCAATGCTTTGCCTTTCCGCGGTTATCGCTTGACATTACTGTTGCTGCGTATGCCTGTAAGTACTCAACATGTGTCAAGCACGTGGTATACATCCAGCAAGCAATCCTTGTTAGACACCTCGGCACAAGCCATACCGCTTGATAATGAATACTGGTGGTGAGTCATCTCTGAGACGGCAGGTCGGACCATGCATCCGGCCTAGCTATCGTCTTAACTATCTGTAAGCATAAGTTTCGAGCTCTCCAGAGAAGCAATGAAGCGAATGTTTATCACTTACATCATACTTCGAGAGCTAACAGCGACTACTACTTCTACTCGACAGTGGTGCCGGCTGGTGCAACGGCAGCACACCGCCCGTTGACTTCACACCAGTATTCCCCGGGTGAGCACCTGCAGCTATCACTTCGGATGAACGGTCAGTAGCTGTTATCATTGTGATCACGATGATGTCGACAGATTACATGACCCTCCCTAGGATGACATGCCGCCATACCAACCGTTAGTATTGACGGCAGATTGACGGCAGCGCCGGTCGGATCGTCGACTTCAGACCCATCTCACGCTGAGTACCACATGTCCTTCTTCTGTTGTCTTCTCATAATGAACGACCAGTTGCTGATGACCTCTAACCCACGCTAACCCACCGCTACAATGACTCATCGCTGACCTGCCCTTTCATAATTGCCTTGCCTCATGCTGCTTCCGGACCCACATGCAACGCACCTGGACCAACGTCGATACTGACCACACATACATTCGCAGAACGTCATCAACAAGTTGAACAATGACATTGACAATGAGACCGAGAGGAAGAACACCAGCATCACCATCGATATTACCAACATGCTCCTACAGCTCCTGGGGTGGCCGTCAGGTCGTACTGGTGTCACCGCTGCTGACAGGGCATCAGCCCTGGGGCAGCATTTTGACCAAATCGTCGCTCGACGAGGGAGGGAGGGGCAGGAGAAGGGGAAAAAGCCGATGGGGACGCTGAAGGATACGGGGTTGAAGGGGACGTGGGGCACGGGGGAGGCGAAGTGGGATGAGGCCCTGATTGAGAAGAACACCATCCGCCTGATGAGGCCTGGGGTGAGGAAGAGATGGTTGCTTGATGCGGATAGCAGAGACGCGGCGATTGGCGAGAGGAACGCGGAGGCACACATGGGCGACCCAGTGCGAAACCTTGATCTCTGCCTCCGGCACCAGAGGCTGCTTGTCAAGCAGCGAGTGGTGAAAGAAGGCGGATGGGCTGCTGAACGTGAAGAGCGGGCGTTGGCCGATGTTGAATCGTACCATCGCTTGGAAGGTTCCCCAACAAATGAGCGGTTGAACCTTCTGCTCGCGATCCTCACGGACATGGGACAGTCGACCCGGGCAATCTTGACGATCTGCAACAGTCCAACCAGTCCTCCGGTGCCAATTGCCCAGATCAAGGTTATGGGCAATTCGGTGAATCAGGCGGAGATCGCGGCGAGGTGGGGGGACAAAGAGGACGACGAAGACGGGCCGATGGTGTAGAATACAATACATATACCCCCACTAGAGACCTCGTCACACGCTCATAGATGAGGAGGAACTAGAGAGAATGGTAGAGTACTTCTTTCTGGTCGCTCCCGCCCGTCTTACTTATCTTCTACGGATAGACCGAGAATATCGACACCACTTTGATCAAAGTACAACCTATGGTACTGAAGCTGTCCAGCAGGGATAAGTGGCGATGTCGGATCTCGCAGGATCGCAAGAACTGCGGCACTAAGGGTTTCCGGACCCATAGCTGCCATCAGTTCTCGTACTCGCCTCGCGCGTGGTTCGTATCTGTTACGCCAGAACTCGGTGAGAGTGTATTCGGACACATCCACACGCTCGAGTCGCATGGGGTAGTCGAGAAGCGCGATGCTGTCGCCCAGCTCGGTCAGGTGGTGCTGGTTAACCACGTTGTGATTGAAAAGTTCGACCACCCGTCCTTCCCAGATGTGCTGGTAGAACAGAGGACGCTCCACCTCCAAATTGTTGAGGTCGACGCTGAACTTGTCTCTGCGGAGGCTCTTGAGGCGAGCTTGAAAGCACACCTGGCTGCGAGTACCTGGGGGAAGTTCTGAGCTGACGATATGGCTCATACATTTGGTCAGGGCTCCGGCGTGCTGAGTCGAAGAGCATGTGCCTGTCAGATAGGAACTTGTTAATGACACTATTGGAGTGATGACTCACAGCTGGCGAAATGGCGACCGTAATGCGCCTGGGCTCTTGATTGACAGCGTCAAACTCATCGTCACTATATGAGTCGTCCCCACCGACGTTGCAGCCTGGAGGTTGGTAGGAGGTGGATGGACATGAGAGCCGCGGCGTACGAGTGTTGTCCTATGACAGTTGCAGTTGATCAGTTATAGAATGATACACAACACCGCCATTTCTAGACTCACTGGAGAGCATTTGCTGCTGTCGTTCGCACTGTCGTTCGACTGCTTTCCCAAATTCTCCGGCGCCTTTTCAACCTTGGGTATGGCGTCCCGCAAGGTGTTCCAAATGAAGCTCCCGAAGGCTTTCACGCAGGCCTCCTCCTTCTCAAGAGCGTCACGATTGATCACGGCGTCGACATTCTTGTTGGCAGCGTTGAGCTCTTTGCAAAGGTCGGCAATGCAGCTCTGTGCGAAGGGACAGCGTCAGCAACATCATTCGGTATGGCCTCGGTCACCGGGACACACCTTGAGAGCGTCAATTTGGGAATCTTGTCGAAAGATTGTCAGCCTTGTGAGATGGCAGGGATGCGAGGCACCACTCACAGTGTCAATCTTCTGCTTCTTGAGTTCTGACTCTAAATCATCGGCTCTGCCCTCAGCAGTGGAGAGTCTGTTTGTGACCAGCTCCAAGCTCTTCTTCAGTCTCTCCGATTCTTCTCTGGCCTCGCTGACAACACCGGCGCGAAAACCAGCCATCTCCTCCTGAACACATTGCCCATGGTCAGCGGAGTCCTGCGCGTGTTCCCGTACATGTGTACAGAAACTCACTTCGATCATCCTCATCAAATCGTCCCGGGTATACTCAGGCTGGCCCGAGTGAACGTATCTCGCCTGGTTTATATCCTGGAGGTCAATCGGCAGTCAGTCGAAAATCAATCGAATAGCGGGTGGTCTAAGATCACACCTGGACACTCTTGAATTCACGAAGATGACGCTCAGATGTCACACCGGACCGCTTTCTACCCAGATAGGAGGATGTATTGTGCGACGAGAGTACCTTGCAGAGACCACCATCAGTGACCGGAAGCACAATCATCTACTTGAAATACTCACAGGCTTGCTTGACTGGTTATATATCGTACCACCAAAGAACTGAGACTTTATAGAAGCTGCTTTCGATCCAACAGGGCTGCGGTTCTAGTGAGGTCGTCAGCACCCTGACACCGCGGTCATTGTCGACGGCAGACGACAGAGACTGCTGTGGTACTCACAATGCTTCTGAATTCAGGAGACGTGTTCTCTGACTCTCGTGCACGTTTGGTCGGAGTGATCTAGAAAATGTGCATTATTAGTAGGCCAGCCTTCACTTGATGACAGAAGAACAAGACAGGGATGAGAGTGCTCACAATGCGCGCGGGGCCGAGTGGACGGCGGGGGGTCGCGGGAGACTTGAGCCCTGCTCCGGCTACCGCATGGATGGTTTGCGGAGACAATTCGTAAATTTCCTGGGCGGTCATGGAGGGGGGAGGAGATGATGGTCTTGAAGACTCTTCGGCAGATGTGTGACCCTCACTGGCCGGTGGGTTGAGCGCGCGCCCTGGGGAGATGCGGGATGTGCGCGGGATACGGTAAATGGGAGCTGTGGAGCGATTCCTGGACTTTGGTGAGCCCGTCATGGTGTTGTGAATGCAGGTATGTAGAAGCGTGAATCAGTGAGGTGGTGCTCTTTCGGCCAAGATGAGTAGTGTTGTGCTTGGATTTGTGCAGGTGGCGGGTGATGAGAATAAGAAGAAGAGGATGATGATTCACGTAAATCAAGCTCATCATGATGTCGCAGAAGCGCGCGCGGAACGATGCACAACAACATGTCAACATGGCCTCAACCTCGGATCCGGATCTGACAGCGCCTGGTGGCCAACACATTCAAGCGCACTCAGCGGCTGCTTTTTCTTGGTTTGCATGAAACGGGCCAGACAAGGGCCACCGGTATTTGCATATCATACAAACGGGCTGTATACTCCTTATGTCAGTGCTGTCGCACTGTCCCCCGGCGCACGCTTGTTGCCAGCTTCCAATCCCCAAAAGTGTTGGTCGCTACGTATTTATGCCGCGCTACGCATGCATGTGACGCCCAGCAGATGTGCATGCTATTGCTATGTACCACTCAAAACGAAAACCGAGTACGTGAAACGAAAAAAAAAAAAGCCTGGAGTACGTGGAATTAGTAGGAAGGTGGAAGGTGGTAAAAGACTGTGGAAGGGGATATGCCTTGGGGGGAGGGGCTCGTAGTCGTGTACATGAAAGGGGAGGAGGGGGTTCGTGGTCGCATACATGAGTTTGGAGATTGAATGAGGAGGGGCATAAGGAGAATCGTGTTGAAATGGGAGATTGGGGCAGAACGACGGTGATGCGTCGGGGTCGGTGGATATCTGGTAGGCGTACAACGTGTGACGGGTAAGGCGAAATGGGTCAAGTCAAGAGCGAGGGTACCAGCTGGGTGGAAGGTGGTCGTGGGATGGTCCTCCGCGGGCTGATCCGCAGGTAAGGCTTGTGGTAAGGCGATGAGCGGGGAAGTGTTGACCGAGAGGTAGGAGGGGGAGGAAAGGCGAGTGAGGGAAGGGGGAAAGAAGAGTCGGTTGGCGTTCTTGAGGATGAATGGGGCATCCTACGAGCGGGCCCCATTCATCCATGCCTCTTTCTCATCCTCATCCTCATCCTCATCCTCATCCTCCTCCTCGTGCTCGTTCTCGTTCTCGTCCTCATCCATCCACTCCCATTCCTCTTCTTCCTCTCCTTCGTCGAAGTCGTCATACTCGTAGTCGTCGTAAACGTCCGGCTTCTCCTCGCCAGCCTCCCAGCGGCCATGAGCACCGCCATAACGCCCTTCTTGCGAGCCGATGAAGTTGTCGACGGTGCCGCAAGCCGTCCGTGGGTTTGTATCGCCGGACGGGTGCTGGTTGAAAGTCGACTGCGCGTACGAGTTGAACACGTCTGTGTAGAGGCTGTCAGCGCGTGTCCTACGCCGTTCCTCAAGCGACCAAGTCAGCTTACCAGACGAGAGCACATGCCTGGATGCTGTCACAGCTCTGTTAATACAAATTACGCTTCAAGGGATCTCGTGTACACGGAGGGCGACTTACATGAAGACTGCGGCACCGACTCGTCGTCCACCATCATCTCGTCTTCATCCTTCCCTCCTACGCGAGCCCACATCTCGCCACCATACGTCGGCTTGGAGCCAGGCCACAATCCGCCTGGTGACATGCTAGCGTCAGTGCGTGATCTCTGTGATGCCTCGTAGCACAAGCAAGGGAAGAAAATAGCCTACCGTGAGAGGGCGTAGCTGGGATTAGGATAGGCGAAGCAAAAAATCAGCGCAGAAGGGCGCCGGCAGCGCATCTCCCCACTTACCCGAAGAGTACTTGCCACCCTCATTCTCATCAATACACATCTGTGAGAAGTGGTCGATGAGGTGGGCTGCGAAACAGTCAGCACCACTTCAGTACGGTTTGCCTGCGTACTGGCAAAGCGACGTACTGGAGTGCTGGTTGCAGACGAGGTGAGACGCGGCCGAGGGAGGACACTTTCCCACTATGCATGCGTCAGCTTGCAATCTTTCCGATACCGCACTGCGCCCATGATGAATAGTACTCACAAGGTGGGAGAGCCCCCAGACCAGTCGGAAGGATGGTCAGGACCGTCTCGTCCAATCTTTGGTAACGCTCCTCCTTGAACAACGTGTGGGCTCGTAATCGCCCGTTGCCGTGGTCCATCCGTACCCAGCGGGTCGCTCTCCCGTCCGTGTTAGGCCTTGATACCACCGGGAGTACCGCCATTTTCATCCATCGTGCCACTTCATCCGCGTCCGCGGCGCGTCCGCGCGCGTTCCTCCAGGACGCGTACGGGTAGTTGACGAGCCGTGTTTTTTTAAACATGGAGTTTACCCAGGACTGGGAGTGATGAGAGTGCAGGGTGAACACCGTCACAGTTACGTGCGGGGAGGGATGTACTGTTTAGTTACTTCCATACCCCTGCTCGGCATACGCAGGTCCAGAGCACGAGATGGAAGCTTGGTGGCATCGTCGACGTGGGCATGTTGCTGGAACAGCTCATCCAGCCACTTGCCAACGTCCGCGCGAGAGTGAACCCACTCAGGTTTCTGCTCCACAAAGGAGTACGCGCGGTCGAGGAGAGCGGGAGGAGGAGGAGGAAGCCCCGGGGTCGGGGGGTCATGGATGACCCATGAGAAGGGAGAGCCCAGGGGTGCGGGTGTTGGGAAGCGGTATGCGGACGCGGGTGCTTGGCCCTGGGGGTAAAAAGAGATATGAGGTTCACCGTTGGAAGACGCGCCGGGGTGGGAGGGAATGGTGATGCTGTAGGATTGGATTGTCAGCGATCGTCTATCGTACCAGAGAGAGCCGTCGACGAGGGGCGCACCTGGGAATCATGGCTAGTACCAGTCCGTGTCGTCACGGTGGTCCACTGGTGCTGCTGGATTGGTGAGAGAGAGAGGATGGTCTTATGTGTGTTTAGAAGCGATTTGGGAATTGTACGAGAACGTCAGACGTAGCAGTAGGATGTAGGAGGAGGAAGATGTTCTTGTGTAAGTTGAACCGGAAGGCGGGTGGGTGCGTGCGCCGCATAGAGAGCAGTCGCGTGACGTGGACTATTTGCTCCCGCCGCCTCCACCGCCACCCCACCCACGCACCCGGCACGTCGTTGCGCCCTCTTCTTCCTCTCAACCAACAACAACGAACAACCTCATCGCTCCTCTGTACGGTTCTTCCAACTACTGCAGCTTCCGATATCTCCAGCAAATACACGTACGTCAGGCACCATTATATTCGGTGCACACAGACGAATAACACAGCCATAGCTGGCTTATGGTGCCCGAACAGTCATCAGGAAAGGAGAAGTGCCGGCAAGGTGGTATCTCATCAGGACGGATCCAAACATCACCCAACAGAGTCGACCGGCTAGCCAAAGCATTCCAGTGAGTCCCGTCATATCTACAGTACGATTATCATAGTGCAACTCTTGGCATCTGCTTATATGCACCTCCTTACCGATAGCTCTCCCCTCCACCCAACTCGACGACCACTCCCTCATCCTTCCCTCTCCAACACAGCTCCCATCCTTTCCGGTCATCGGCCTCCTTCGGCATCTCTTCTCAACACACTCTCGTGATCTGCTCGCAACAATGAGCGAAACCCTCTTCGTCTGCTCCCTCGCCGTTCTCCCCCTCTCGCGCCACGTACGCCAACACGACCTCGCCCAGCTCGCCCGGGTCAACAGGACCGCGTACGCCAAGGTCGCGCCCCACCTCTACTACCACGTGATCGCCACCGAGGACAACATCAACTCATTGATGTACGGCGTCATGGAAAGCATTCGCGGCCACCGGCGCGATACGGCGAACAGGTGGGGTGCCAGGGCCGCCATGCTGGACCGATCCCACCTTTCCTTCCTTCCCACGAAGCACCACGAGCCGCTATGCCCCACGCGTTACCACGAGTGGCTATGCCCAAAGGTGATCTTGCTCGGCATGGTCAAGCAACTCACCGTTCGCGACTGGCGCGTGGTCGGCACGACCCTCGATGCCATCTTCAGCGCGCACTGGCGGCTGATCCCCTCCACCGCAACCCTGCTCGACTTTGACATCCCATCAAACGTCCCCGTCGACCCTTATGAAAGGGATCCCCTTCGATGCCCGTTCTTCAGTTGCCAGACCCTCGTGATCGAGCAGGAGGCGATGGCTAGAATGGCTCTCGACGCGGGCGGGTACGCCGACGGCGAAGCTGGTGGCGATGGTGCGGAGGAAGGTCCGGAGGATGGGGCGGCCAGGCCGTCCACGAAAAAGACGAGGTCCAAGTCGTCTAAGAAGAAGGCGAAGGCCAAGTCATCGAAGGACGTGGCAGAGGAGATGGACTGGGAGACAGAGGGAGGTATGGGCGCTGAGGGCGACGAAGACGACGAGGACGACGAGGACGACGAGGACGACGAGGACGACGAGGACGACGAGGACGACGAGGACGACGAGGACGACGAGGACGACGAAGACGGGCGTGAGCGCAGGGAGCAGAGTCCGAGGATCGAGGACAAGCCGATCGGAGACTCGTCCGCCGACCTCGCGGTCAACATCGAGAAGATGGTCGATTTCATCGCATATGCCTTCAACCATTGCCCGAGTACCTTCGTCAAGTCTGGTATCCCCACGCTTCGGAACATATGCCTCCACCTTTCCAATGGCGCGAGCCCCACGATCCTCCAACCCATTGCGGCTGCAACCTCCTACATGTACCTGGACACCATCGCGCTGCACGGCGTGGATCTCCGTGCCATCTCCGGCACCTCGTTCATGGCCCATGAGATCAATCACCACCTCAAGCCGGTCGAGAAGATCTCCGAGCTCTGGGGCGGCGAGAGAGAGGGTCATGGCTGGCAGCTGGCCATGCACCTCGCTAGCCGATTCACAACACCACCGTTCCAACTCAGGTAAGTATGTCTCACACATCGCTAGATCCTGTATCAACCGCCCGATACCGCAAGCTAACACTTCCACTCTCATCCTCCCCTTCTAACAGCGGCTTCACTCGCCCTCCTATGATCATCACAAATGTCGACTCCATCAACTTCCGACAGTGCGACGTCGCCGAGATCCTGGAACAGGCTATGTTCGAGGAGATCGGCTACATCACCGCCCTGCACCAATGGAACGGTCAGATCAACATCGAGACGGTGGGCGCGTCGAGAGCGTGCGTGCTCTGCGGTGGGGATTGAGCGGGGCGGGCTTGATTGCGCAAGTGCGGGCCGGGCCGAGGAAGTGCGCGGCGGGCGCAGCTATGATGGGATACTCAGGATGGGTTCGGATACGGATGGTGGTGCGGATTCTGGTTCGAGGGATGGCTGGGAAGGGAGGTATGACGGGGACTGGCTCGGTGTCAATGTGAGTTGTGACCTCGCGGGCTGACAGTCGATGTTCTCACACACCTACCCCTTTCACTTACCTCTAGTCACCCGCACCTATTCCTCCCAAAATCAAGGACCCCAATGGGCGGACGGCGATAATGGTTTGTACATACAATCATAGCACAGGCAACCAACAACTGTACTTATACAACACCACTTATGACAAACCACCACTGTACCATACAACAACATCACTTATGACGACGTACGATTTTACACTTGCAGATAGCACCATTCTCCCCACTATCTTTCCACTCCCCACCTTTCCAACCTTTCAGACGGTATGAATGGTGACTTGACACAATATCATGCCTGGCAGTGGCATCGCTCGCGTCGACCGTCGCGGCCCTCGCGTTCAAGACGACGGATGAGCGAAGGCACGATCTCAACGGGTGTCAATATCCTATAGCTATGGGCAAATGAGTCGTGCATGCATGCATCGCGCCCCTCTCCCTGTGCACTACCACCGCTGTGACTATGCATGCGTCGAAAAGGCAACACAAGAACCCCCGCCAAAAGAAGCCAAACGCGAGTGCCACACCCTCCCGCGCGCGGCGATTCCCGGCGATACAGGAGTTTGGTTTGGCAGTCGCTCTCTTGAAGGGATCCTGTTGTAACGCTCTGCTTCCTTAACGTCGAGTCATCGATCAAGCAACAAGAGCAAGGTGAGTCGCGGCGCGTACGGCGGGGCGAGGGTATGCGGTTGGATCAAGCATGGAGAGAGGAGAGAAAAGGGGCGGGGATTGGGGGGTTGCCGGGGCGGAATGGGTGGTAGAGAACAAGGACGTCAGCTGACTTTTTTGACGACCGTCAACGACGACCACAGCTCCCAAGAAAACGCCAATCCGGGCGATCACAAGGAGTTTTAACAACACCAACCCATATCAAGATGTCGGTCGTGTCGAAGAACCTCTTCGACCTCCTCGGGGGTGCGTTTTCTTTGTCATGAGGGTCTTTTTTGTGTAGGCGCGGAGAGTAGATGGAGGAATGGTGGAAGTGAATAGGGAGCGAAGGCGAGCGGTGTGAGAGCGAGCCGAGGAGAAGAGGAGCGATGGCGTTGGGCGTATCTGGAAGGATGAATCGGAAGAGCGAAGGAGGGACCAGGATAAGGAGCAAAGGCTGATACGTCATACCCCTCATAGACGACGACGAGTCGCCCGCCCCCGCCCCCAAGGCTGCCGCCCCCAAGAAGGTTGAGGCCGCCCCCGCCAAGGCCGTCCCCGGCTCTGCCCCCCGTGGTGGCGCCGCCGGCGGTGCCCGTGGCCGTGGCTCCTACCCCACCCGCGGTGCCCCCCGCAACGTCTACCGCGGTGACGACCGCCCCGTCGACACCGAGGCCGCCGACGCCGGCTTTGACGGCGAGCGCGTTGCTCCCCCCAAGAGGAGCTTCGCCGGGCGTGACGCCCACACCAAGGGCCCCCGAGGGAACAGGCCCGCTAGGGGCACCAGCGGCGGCCACACTTCGTTCGGCTCTGGGCACTACAAGGGCGGCAAGGTGCCGGCCCAGGCGGGTGAGAGGAGGCAGTTCGAGAGGAGGAACCAGAACGGCGGTACCGACAGCCAGAAGAAGGTCGAGCACGGGTGGGGCGCCAACACTGGCGAGGCTGAGCTGAAGGGTGCGTTGGGATCTGTTGTTTAGGCGGGGCAAACACTGACGCTCGCTGTAGACGAGGTCGAGGGCGAGAAGGACGCCGAGACCGAGGAGGCCGCTCCTCAGACTCCCGCCGAGGGGGGTTGGGGTGCCGACAACGAGGCCCCTGCCACCACCGGCTGGGATGCCGAGACCCCCGCTGCCGCTGAGGCTGAGCCCGAGGAGCCCGAGGAGGTCACTAAGTCTTACGACGAGTACCTCGCCGAGAAGGCCGCTGCGGCCCTCGAGATCGCTGGCCTCGGCAAGAAGCAGGGCCGAGAGGTGTCCTCCGAGATCGAGGGCAAGGCCTTCGTCAAGGAGGGGATCGACGAGTTCTTCTCTGGCAAGGTGAGTGTTTGGTGTGCGTAGCTGTCCTGGTCGGACAATGCTGATGTGATCCGATTTTTTAGGCCAAGACTGAGGCCAAGCACAAGGCCCCCAAGAAGGAGAAGGTCTACATCGAGGTCGACGGCCAGTTCGCCCAGCCCGCTGGCGACCGCCGAGGCCCCCGTCGTGACGGTGACCGTCCCGAGCGCCGTGAGGGTGGTGAGCGCTCCGGCCGCGGCCGAGGAGCCCGTGGCGGTTTCGGCGGCCAGCGCGGTTCCGCCCGTGGCGGTGCCGGTGCTCGTGCCCCCCGAGGTGGCCGTGCCCCCGCTGCCATCAACGCGAACGACACCACTGCGTTCCCCGCTTTGGGCGCTTAAGCGTCTTCTCACTTGTGAGACAAGATAATTGGCGGGATGGGAAGTGCTGGGGCGGGGGTGGGTGGAGGTGGGCGGGCTGAGGTGCGGGGTGTCGTTGGATGGTTGAGCGTGGAGTAGGGAGATGCGAGGGACGGGGAAAGGGTGTGGTAGGGGTGAATGACGGGGACCTTTGCTTGCTTTGGTTTTCTCGGCTCCTGCTTCTGCGTCTTTTTCTCTCCTATCGTCCTTCATTCGACTCTGTACTGCTTTTCTGCGCTCCTTCTGATGCGCCTTCTCCATAGTCTTTCCTTCTTTGCTTTTCTCTCTTCTTGTCATTGACTGTCTCGAACCAATCCATGGTTCATTCTATGAACCATTTCCCGACCACCACCCGATCCTACCCCGTCTTCCAACCTCTTTCTTCCCTTTCTTTTCTCGTTTTGAATAAAAATCAACTAGGCATCCACATGTGCATTTCCTGCTGCAGATCCATGATCAGAGCGTGCATGTTGGGTACGATCCTTGTCTCGTGCTGGCTCACACGACTCATAGCCGCTGGCACACGACTCGCTGCCTGCAAGAGGAGATGCTGTGCTCCCTTAAATGACCCACCACTTACCCTTCGCTTGGCCCCGGGCTGGTGGCGCTGCGGTGAGCTGTCCGCTTTTGGGTCACCTTTGTCCATCTCCCGTCCATTGAATTTCCCATTCCACCTCTTATCCTGTATCCACCCCCCTAGATCACCCACGACTCACGACTCACAGCACTCACTCCTGCTACGACTCCTGCCGCCGCCGCACACTGCCCCCAGTCCCGCCTATCGCCGCTCCGCAATCCCGCGCTCGGCCCCGTAGTCCCCTCCACAACCGCGGAACGCTCGCTCACAAGCCAGCCACGCAAGACCAAGAGGTCTACATCTTGAGAAACACATAAAGAAGACATTGAAGAAGCATAATGGCAGAGGATACACCTGTGAAGGCCGTGCAGGTCAAGCTTGTGCTGCTTGGTGAGTCGTGTCATGCCTTAGCGGCTTGTCTCGGTGTGGTGCCTCGGTGTGAAAGCCTGGCGAAGCGAGAGCGGCTCGATGGCAGAGGGGGCTCAAGCAGAACGTGAGAGGTAGCAGTGGGGGGGTTGTGAGATGGAGTCTCAGACTGGGATAACGCTGACAGAATCAATCATTGTTACCATCGCCACCCACTATCGTCTCCACCCACGTCATTATTCACTTGGCCGACTGTAATCATCGTTCCCGATCATTCTTTCCCTTTGGCATATCCAACCACCCCCGACCACGATCCACTCACAATATCACCACCACGTCCAATATTGGCATGACTAACAGGCGAAGCTGCCGTCGGCAAGTCCTCCCTTGTCCTCCGGTTCTGCCAGGGCGACTTCAACGAGAACACCTCGCCCACCATCGGAGCCGCGTTCCTCACCCAGAGTACGTTTTTTATTTCCTGTCTTCACCTAATCCGAAACTTGGGATCTCCGTTCTAGTGGACTAGAGGAGTGTCGAGAAGTCGATGCCAATGATACGGTGCTGACTTGTGTGCGGTCTGCAGAGTGTCGCTTGGAGAACAGGATTGTGAAGTTCGAGATTTGGTGGGTCCCTTCCCTCAGCACGCCTGCTGTTACACACATGCTGACACTTTCATCACAGGGATACCGCTGGGCAAGGTCAGCTACGTCTGCTAGTCATATCTTCGATCCCAGCAGAAGTAAAGCTGACTCGTACGAATGGGTTGCAGAGCGATTCCACAGCCTTGCACCGATGTACTACCGTAACGCGCAGGCCGCAGTCGTTGTCTACGACATTACCAAAGCCGTGAGTCACTGATTGTCCGTTGAGATATGATCGCGTCACGTCTGCCATGGTCCGCTGACACCATCTCACTTGATAATTATCGCAGTCATCGCTCGAAAAGGCGAAAGCATGGGTGAAGGAGCTTCAACGCCAAGCAAACGCCAACATCGTCATCGCCCTCGTCGGAAACAAGCTCGACCTCGTCTCCGCCTCCCCTTCCTCTTCCTCCGCCGCCGCTGCACCTGCTGTCCCCGCCGCGTCCGAGGGGGAGACCGAGGTCCCCGAGGAGGACGAGGAAGTGCCCGCGGCCGAGGGTGCGGCAACAGCAGACGCCGAGGGGGATGATGCGCGGCAAGTGTCGACGGCGGAGGCAGAGGCGTATGCGAAGGAGTGTGGGCTGTTGTTCTTTGAGGCGAGCGCGAAGACGGGGACGAACGTCGGCGAGGTGTTCACCGAGATTGGTGAGTCCCTGGTTTCTGTTGCGGCGTCAAAAATCTGGTTGAGGTGTTGCATTCAAATCTGGGAAGTTGTTGACATCATTCACCCGGATCACTGCCACAGCCAAGACGATCCCCTTCGACACCATCACCCCCAAACCCGCCGCACAGCAGCAGGGCAGCAGGAGGGACGGCGCCGCCCAGGAGGGTGGGAGGGTGAACCTCGGAGAGGGGCAGCAGGCCAAGAAGGGCGGCTGCTGTTAAGCTGGTTATCTGATGCCCCGAGGCGCGCGTTGGAGCGGTGGGGCGGTTGGATGCAGGCTGTGAGAGCTGCTCCGGGAGGGTGAGGTCGGGGTGTGTTGCCGTGTTATTTGTCGATCTTCGTTTCGCTCTCTCTTCTCTCCCATCTTTTCTCTCTTTCTCCTTCGTATCCTTATTTTGTGTATGATTTGACTGCTGTGCGGACTCCAAAGGTGGTGGCGTACAAGTACATGTTACGAACGAGATGGACTGGTCTGCGATAAATGATATGATGCGTGCGGTGCTTTGAACGGCCGAGGACAAAAGAGGGTCGCTCTGCACTGTCAGCTCGGATCAGGCTGCCACCGCCGGGCAAGGCCACTACTTCCAAGTTCCTGTATGGGGCTGGTGCTATAGGGCGACTGTTTCTAAAAAGATCAAGAAGAAGCGTGTGCTCGTCGTTCTTCGAAGTTACCTGAACGGACGGACCGACCGACCGCAACCACCGCCGCACGTGCTGGACGAGCCGCTCTTCGCCTTCGGTGAGCCGGCGCGTTCTCGTCTCTTCTTCTTTCCTTCGTCCGCTATCATCTCTTTCAGGTCGACCCACTCTTGGCCCGAGTGCCTGCAAACCCAGCAGTCTCCGTCAAACTTCCCAGCTGCTGGAATCGGCTCACAAGCAGGGTCGGCAACCTTCGCGGTACAACAGCCTGTCCAGATCGGGATCCCCGCGAAGCACGTTCATCGGCGCGGTCCGAGATGACTTCCTCGTTGGCCAGCCGGCTGGTGGAGGTCGTCCACATCGTGCGTCTTTCCCGGTTCACGGCTTCACACGCTCCTGCTATCTTCGGAAGAGCCCTGGATATCTCATAAATGGGGTGTCCATGCTTCGGATGAGCGCTTCTCTGGGGCGAGTGCTTGAAGAGAAGCGGCCCGAGGAGGAGGATGAGTGGGCCGGCGGGGAGGAAGGATGGGTACGTTCTACGTGTATGCCTCCGGGGGGGTTGGTGTATATAAGCAAAGCTGACGATCGGAAAGGAAGGGCTTCCTCCTCATCCAAAACATCACCCCATCGCAGTTCTACTCTTGTATAAAACCACTGGCACAAGATGATGTCCACCGCGAGCCTCTTCGGTGTGGTCGCCCTTCTTGGGATGGGTGGCTCTAACGCCCTCACCCACTACCCCCCTTGTAAGTGTCTCGCCATATCTGTTGCTAGATTTCATCTTGACTCGATATCATAAGCTGATTGATACATGACGCTTGCATGGCAGCCAACACGTCGAACACGGTGCTCAAGACTGTCCTTGATGGCTCGGGCGCTCCGGGTATCTACACCAGTTCGCAGACCCCAGACGACAAGTATGGAGAGTACAACTGTAAGTCTGCACCTATGCTCAGCTGCTTCGGTTCGAACACTAGCTGACCAAGGTCTCATCTCCATGTGAAGGGTGTGCTGTACGTTTCCTTGCCTTGGCGTGAGCGAGTCGATGGCGAGAGACCGAGCTGATTGACACCCTTACCTCACAGATGCCCCACGTCCGCAAAACTGAGTACAAGGTTCCGTCTAAGGAGTACAAGCTGCAGTACGTAGAGGTGATCCAGCGACACCATAAGGTCAGATTGCGGTCTCCAATCGACGAACAGGCCGTAATCTGACGGATGTATCACAGAGGACGCCGTATGCGTCCAACACGTTCTTCAAAGAGGACGTGACTTGGGACTGTACTCAAGAGGGTGGGCGCTTGTCCGATGCAGTCGAATAGGCGACATGTAGAAGTAGAGCTGACTATTGCGATACACAGGCCCTTACCACTACGCCAAGGACGCCAACGGTCTCGATACCACCCCCGTCCGCTGGCAGGCGCAGACGGGGACCCAGAACCCTTTCGAGCTCACCGTCGGTCCTGGCTTCGTCAACTCCACCTGCGAGTTCCCATCCATCACCTCCGAGGGCCTCGACGACTCGTACCAGCACGGCAAGGACCTGCGAGGGGTGTACAAGGACTTGCTCAATTTCTTGCCAGAGGAGCACGAGAAGGAGAAGTATGCGTTCAGGGTGACGAACAATGTGATCACGAGCCAGACGTTGAGCGGTGTGGGGAAGGGGTTGTACCCCGGGAGGAAGGAATTTCCTGCGTGAGTTACCGCTAGCGAGATACTTACCTAGATGCTGCGTAGCAACTGACAGCCGTGCTACAGCCTTATTCAGAGTGATACCTACGACTCTCTTGAGCCCGCCTTCTGTATGTCGACCGGCCGTCCATGTCTGGTCACTCACGTCCTCCTGCTAACATGCCCATCCCGCCAGCCTGCGACCTAAAGAGTACTGTCGCCTCTGCCATCACCGATACCTCTTCCACCTGGGGCGAGCACCTCAACGAGACCCTTGCCCTTCGCGAGCGCTTCTACAACGTCTCGGGTATCGAATGGGACGATACGGCCGGGTGGGCTACCTCGTGGGACCAGTGAGTTAAAACGCCTCGCGGCTGTGAGATCTCGATCTCTTGACCTTATCATCCGCTGAGGCGCTGACCCGTTTGGTAGCCCGTACGACAACCTATCAGCCAAGCAGTGTCACGGCAAGGCCCTCCCCTGCTCGCTAAACAATACGGCGATCTGTACTTCGCAGGACGACGCCAATGCGATCTATCGCCTCGGAAATTACGAATACGCATACAAGTGAGCTTACGTGACGCCGACTGTCGGTTCGTGCGATCTAGCTGACATGGGTATATGTGATGTAGATGGAGGATGGCAGAGAACTCGACGCTTTACAGCGCGCTTACTATGGGCCCCTGGTTCAAGGAGCTGCAAGGACACATCAAGGGCAAGATTGACGGGTCCAATGCAGTCAAATACTTCCACAAGTGAGTCTGCCGGTCCCGCTCAAACGCTCTAGACCGTTCCAAGACGAGTAAGCTGATATGCGATGGCTCAGCTTTGCGCATGATGGCTCGGTCGCTCCTGTCCTGGGCTTGCTGCAGATCGACGAGGTTCGCCAGCGCTCTTCCTCCATCGTGTTACCCTGCCGAACCGCTGATGACAGTTCCTCTTTCTAGCCCGTCTGGCCCGGCATGGGCACTGAGGTCGTCTTTGAGCTCTGGAAGAAGTCATCCGACTACTTTGTCCGTGTCCTCTTCTCTGGCCAACCTCTCAAGACCAGCACTCCGCTCGGTACCCTCGACATGGTCAAGTACGAGACCTTTGAGGCGTACTTGGCCGACACCATTCCTGATGATCTGGTGAAGACTTGTGCGCTTGAGGAATAAGGTGGGTGTGCGATGACAGGAGGCTGGGTGATCGAGGGGGACGCCAGGGGTCGGTCAGTAGGGAACAAAATGGGGCAAAGAAGAGACTACAGCTCAAAAAGGAAGATTATACGCTATAATCAGTGACAGAATAGACATAGTAGAGGATGATTGGCGGACTGAAGACTATAATGCATGGCAGCCTGTGGGAATGGACGTGCTTTTCCAGAATGGGGCTCTCAGAACAGCAGATCAACATGCAACACGACGGTAATGTTGTCGATGCTCCACACATTTGATGGTACCCGACCGCGTCACCCACCTCGCCTCCACCCGCGCCCAGCAGGCCATGACTTCCGCTATCGATACCTGCGCGCTCGCAACCGCTGATGCTTTCCTCCGCATCGTATCACCCCATAGCTCGTCATATCCACCACTCATCCTCCCCGCCGGACCCCCGGTACCACCCTCGCCCCTTGCGCAACGTACCTGATCAGTCGTGAACAGCCATGCCGACAGCTCCCCCCGCTCCGCCTTCACAAGGCTACAACTCGGACGCCGCGGCGCAAGCTCAAGCTGCTGAGATGAGCGTCGTGCTCTGTACTGCTGGATGTGAGTAGCTCTTTCTGCTTCTAGCTCAAATCGAGGGAGTGCGAGGTTAGCTCTTGTCGTGTATGAAGCTGTCCGGAAGACTGTCTGGCATCGGCAGAGCTTAGCTGACATACGGCCTTGATGAACCACAGATGACCACTCGATCCGCTTCTGGGAAGCCTGGTCAGGGATATGCTACCGGTCCATCACCCTCTCCCCTCAATGGGTGAGCTCCTCCATATTCACTTGAGAGTGATACAGGGTGTGGTGCAGAGCTGATCAGAGGTTCGCGGGATGGGTGATAGAAACAAGTCAATCGGCTGGCCATCAGCCCGGACAAGGCGTACTTGGCTGCAGCGGGGAACGGGGCTGTTCGGTGCGTGCTTGACTATGGGTTACTGACATCCCTAACATACAATTTAGAAGCTGATGATGCGCGATATAGGATATGGGACATACATTCACCCAGTAACACTCCAGTGCGTATTCCGTTTAGCCGAGGTCTCGAGTTCCCCATGGAGTGTTAGCTATCTAACGAACCCGGCATGGTAGATTGCAACGCTTGAGGGACACCAGGGCAATGTCGTAGCACTTGCCTACAGCGCGATGGGCAAGTGGATAGTGACGGGGAGCGAGGATGGAACGGTGAAGGTCTGGGACACTCGGTGCGTGCAGCTGCTGTCGCGTTGGCGCTCATACTGGGAGCGAAGCTGACGCGGAGGCGCACTCGCAGGACTGCACAAATGCAGAGGAGATACCCGCATGACAGCGCCGTGAATGATGTGGTGATCCACCCCAACCAGGGAGAACTCATCAGCTGTGATCAGAGCGGGTCGGTGAAGATCTGGGATCTGGCGGAGAACAGCTGTACCCATGAGCTTGTGAGTCTTATCACAACCCAGCTAAGGCCCTCTGAGCGACTCGGGCAGAGCTGAATACTACTTGTAATAGGTGCCAGATGAGGACGTTCCCATCCGGAGCGTGAGCATCTCGTCTGACGGTAACACGCTTGTCGCAGCGAACGACCATGTAAGCTTTTTTGTTCCTGTAAACGGCATCATGGCGCAAGCTGACCCGACGTTCTATAGGGCATGGTCTACGTCTGGCGGATCATCCCAGTACCAAACTCCAACGCCGACCTGCTTCCTGTCACGAGTTTCCAGGCGCACGCCAAATACATCACGCGGTGTCTCCTCAGCCCAGACACCAAGTACGTCCTCTGTAGCTACGTATGCTCACGAGAATAGATGGTGAAAAGCTAACGAGGCGCGTACGACCAACAGATACCTCGCAACATGCTCCGCAGACCATACCGTCAAGATCTGGTCTACAGCAGGTATCGACTACACCCTCGAGAAGACGCTGCACGGGCACCAGCGGTGGGTGTGGGACGCCGCGTTCAGTGCCGACTCGGCGTACCTCGTTACGGCGTCGAGCGACCATGCGGCGAGACTGTGGGATTTGAGCTTGGGGGAGACTGTGAGGCAGTATGACGGGCATCATCGGTGAGCTGAGAGCACTGAGAACGAATCGTGCAGCTCTTGACTGACTCGCATCTCCAGGGCTGCCGTGTGCTGTGCATTGAACGATATAAATCTGGCATAACGATGCCGTTTTCCTTAAGGTCTATTTTGTAATCGTTCCATGCATGTCTCTTGACTTTGATCTACTGTGGCCCTGAGAAGTGAGGCGTTCATACAATTATGCATTGGATGTAAAGAGATGTCCTTTCCCAGCTACACACAATTTACTCGTCAAACCCTTCTCAGCCTTCTATTTTGATCGCCCTTCTTCTCTCGCATGCCCGGGTCTCTTAGACATGACTTCACACTGGGCACCACCCTCTACTCCCGCCTT
The DNA here is from genome assembly GCA_036427605.1 of Cryptococcus sp. DSM 104549. Classification (NCBI taxonomy): domain Eukaryota; kingdom Fungi; phylum Basidiomycota; class Tremellomycetes; order Tremellales; family Cryptococcaceae; genus Cryptococcus; species Cryptococcus jaspeensis. The sequence continues at coordinate 674,552 of CP144047.1, forward strand.
CCCTTACCCATCTAGTTGAGCACCTTTCTCAACTCCTGCTTCTGTGCAGGCGTCAGTCGGCTGGGGAAGACGACGTTCCACCGCACGATGAGGTCGCCCGCCTTCTTTGCCGAGCCAGCCTTGGAGACGGGCATGCCCTCGCCTGCGATACGGGTTTCTTGCCCTGGCTGGACGATCTGCTGTTAATCGCAAGTGGTATAACGTTAGCTCGCAAGCAGCGTTGAGTGATGTGACGTTAGTGCGAAACTTACGCCTTCTGGGGGAGAGACCTGTATCCTCCTGCCGTCGAGCTGCTCGACCTCTTTGCTGATGGCACCACCGCCCTCGGGACCAAGAAGGGCTTGGGAGAGGGTGATGTTGAGTTTGATGATGAGGTCGTCGTCGACGCGCTCGAAGCGGTTATGAGGCTTTTCCTCGACCACGAAAACAACAGTCCTATCGGTCTCGAGTCAGCTCACCTAGTCTTATGTTTCAAACAGTACGCTGCCATTGACGAGAGAGGTGAGACTTACTGGGACTGCCCGTACTCGTCCTCGTTACCCGCACCAGCAAACTTGATCTTGGTGCCCTTCTTCCACCCCGCCTTGTACGCAACCTCCAGTATCTTCTCCGCCTGGCTCCCGTTCCTCAGGTGACGCGTGATCTTGAGTCGCTTGGTACCACCCTTGTACAGCTCCTCGAGAGTGAGCGCGAGCGGCTTGACGATCTCCCCAGGAGGAGGCAAAGATGGGGAAGGCTCCCCGCCACCGAACCCGCCAGGCATGCCCCCCATGCCGCCCATACCACCACCCATACCCCCCATACCACCACCGCCGCGACGCGAGGAGCGCATACGGGGCCCACCACCGCCACCCATGCTGCCAAAGATGTCTTCGGCACCGCCACCGCCGCCGCCCATGCTCGAGAAGAAGGTGCTAGAGAAAGACACTCGTCAGCCCAACTGTTTTCATGTCTCCGCCAATGCTGGTCTCCCCGCAGAAGTACGATAAAGAATGAAACTCACTTGAAGATGTCGTTGGGGTCCTGGGCATGGAACTGGAATCCACCACCACCGCCACCTGGGAACCCGCCGAACCCGCCGCCGGGCCCACCAGCTCCCCCGCCGCCCTTGAGGCCTTCCTCGCCCAGCTGGTCGTAGACTTCCTTCTTGTTCTACGAGAGTGACATGACATGGTCAGCTTAGACAGTCTGAGACGCGAGAGGCGTACACGAAAGCTGAATATACTCACAGGGTCGGAAAGAACCTCGTAGGCCTCGCCAATCTTCTTGAACTTCTCCTCGGCAGCAGCCCGCTTGTCCCCCGGGTTCTTGTCGGGATGCCATTTGAGCGATTCCTTCTTGTACGCCTGTGGTCACCTCTGGGTCAGTACACCGTTACAAAGGTGGTAGGTCACGACAATACATATTCGTTCATTACCTACCTTCTTGATCTCGGCGTCCGAGGCGTCTTTGCTGAGGCCGAGGACCTGCGTGTGACCGTCAGCCGACCGTGTCGAAAGTCAAGCGCCCCACTGGTAGCCGGCATGCCGTGGAGCTGTACTCACCTTGTAGTATTCAGTGTTGTTAACCATAGTCTGTGTGTGAGTGATAGATGTAACGTATCGAGCAGTTCCAGTTCACAGTAGGGAAGAGTCGTGGGCAGTAATACAGCTCTGTGGTGGGTGAGCTGTAGAGAATGCTAGAAGAGTCGAGAACAGCCTGGACGTCATCCACCCACGGCCGCGGCGCTTCCCGATCTCAGACGAATTACGTAACGCGCCCCAGCTCCTTTGTTTGGCAAAACAGCCATGGTGGCACACTTTTGATACTCGACACTCAGCCCATGCATAGCAAACTCTACTCGGCCCATGCATTGCCCGCCCTAACCCACCGCTGTCGGCCCTCTCCTACCTCTACGCCTGCCCTCGAAGAAATCGACGCGATATGTACGCTCCTCCTGGAGTTGACACGGACAGCAGCGGCGAAGAGACCACGCCTCCCCCGACACCCAAAGCCACTCCCGTGAGAGGGCACTTCTCCTTCAAATCCCTATTCACCCCTACCAGAAAGCTCAATCCAAAGTCCGACAAACCGACAACCGAAGAGGTCAAGACTTCAACACCAGTAGAAGCTGCAGAGAAAGATGCAGCGCTGTCAAAAAAGCTGTCGCGCAAGAAGAGTGTGAGGATCTTTGCCGGGGAGCTGATGAAGGGGCAGGAAGGGCGGAAAGCCGAGGGACTGACCACCACTCGAGGAGAGCGGGTGGAACCAGAGGTGGATCCCGTCGTGGAGGTCATCCCGGAGCCGGAGGTGCAGAAGGAGGAAACGCCAGCGGAGAGACCGCCTGATCCTGTTGCCAACGAGGTACTGGTGCTGTTGCGCAAGCTGATTGCTGACAATAACGCGGCCGAAAGTACTCTTGTAAACCTGGCGCCAGTACAGCCATCACCTTCGGGGCCGGGTGGTAATTATGCGCAAGCCGACAAAGTAGAGCTTCCTGTGCCAAACCCATCGAGGACTGACGGCAAGAGCAAGGGAGATGGCAAGAACAAGGGCGGTGAGCCGGTTGTCCAGGAGCCCTTACCGACTGAACCTCCATCCAAGCCAGCTGGGACATCTCACAGTCCAGAGAAGCCGCAAGCTCCCCTCCCACCTTCTCCATCGCCGGGATCGCTCCCCCAACAGCCTCCCGAGTCATCGCGGCACAACCTAGCCCAGTCGTACTACGCCAGCTTCGGGCCCCTGCAGACATCTCACCCTCCATACTCACCCACAAACTCTAACCAAGGCGGCCCAACAAGTGCACCCCCATACGGATACCACCCGTTCTACCCTCCTCACCCGGCGTATTGCCACTCCCCACCATGGTGCCCTTGGTACCCTCCTCCGCCCCCTCCTCCACACCAAGCGTATCCCGCGTACCCTGGACAAGGGGGTGATCAGGGACCTCCGTCGGCACCGGTGGGACCGACGTGCGGGCCTTGGTCGCCTCCTCTGCATGGGCAGGCTTCCCAACATTCTCGTGAGGCGTCTGCTGGGGAGCCTCCCAGGTCGGCGCCCGTCGAGGGCAGGGCTTCAAGGAGCCGCTGTGAGGTCATTGACAAAGAGAAGGGTATGCAGCAAGAGTCGCGTCCCAGGCCTAAGGAGAAGGGTGGTGTGAAGGAAAGTTCCCGGGCGATCAAGGGCAGCACATGTGCCCCACCTGCAAAGGAGTCGGCCAAAGACCCTCAGCTAGGCGACCAGGTATCGGCTGCGAAGAACCAGGCAGTCACGTCAAATGAGAAGTTGAAGAATGATGAGAAGGCGCAAGCTGAAATCAGACCTTCGCCCCCACCCAAGGACCCGAATTCAAGGGCCATAGATCCAGATACACCTGCATCTCCCTCCCATCTCAAAACCGATTGTGTCGCACCAACTCCTGCCACCGAGGAGCTTCAATCCACCATCCGTCGATACAAATCACGGTACGCGCAAGCTGCTGAGAAGCATGAGAAAGGCGGACTGGACGAGAAAGAGACGAAGGAAGTGAAGATGGAGATGAAGCGGCTTCAGGAGAAGATTATGGTTGCGAAGAGAAGTTTGGCGACTGCACAGGTGAGCTTACATGATTATCATGGTATCTGCCTCGTCCTATGCACTGACACGCGAGTCTTCTCAGAGCGAGCCACCGAAGGAAGACGCCGCATCACCGACATCCACCAAAGAGCCAGCATCGTCACCGTCCACTTCCAAAGCCTCAGCGTCCTTTTCCTCCGACACTTCGGCTCAGGCAACAATTGCAAAATACCAAGCCCGTTTCGACGATGCCACCAAGGCTTACCGACAGCCCAATCTCAGCGAAGAGGAGAGAAAGGTGCTGAAAGAGAAGGTGAAGGGGGCGGAGGCGAAGTTGAAAGATGCTCAGCGTGCAGTCGACAGTGAGCGAGTTAAGATTGAGCCACAAGAGGTGCCTCTGCCTGAAGCCGGGGTGAAGAAAGAGGGGAGGAAGGAGAAGCAGAAGATGGATCTTCTGATTGCGTCGACCGAGAGTTCCCAAGCGCGTGAGGGACATGTGGACAAGGAGATTGTAGATGCAGGAGTGTCCGCCCCCCTGTCTGGTGGTGCCAAGACCTTGACGATGCTCGAAGATGCTGTCAAAAAGTACAAAGCCCGATACGCCGACGCTATCAAATCATACAAGCAAGGTGGTGTTGACAAAGGAGAAAGGAAAGAGAGGTCGAACCATGTCAAGACATGTGAGAGAAAGCTCGAGGAAGCTACTCGGGAGCTGAAGGCGCTTAGAGCCAAGGAGGAGGGCAGAAGTCATACATCTGGCAAGGAGAGCCCCTCAGACAAGAAAGATGGCTTGAATAAAACTGAGCCCAAACCGAGCGATCCTCCTAAGCCCGAGCCTTCTTTCGCGCCGATTCCTCTCGTGATTGATGAACCGGTGACCCAGCCAATGCCTAAAGAGGAGACGTCGAAACCCAACTCATCTACTCCCAAAACCCAAAGCTCTGAGAATGCTTCCTTGAAAGCTCGCATAGCCAAGTATGAAGCGCGATATAATCAGGCTTTCAAAGAGTACAAGCGTGAGGGGCTCAGTGATGGGGAGAAGATGGAGAGGAAAAAAGTGGTCCGGCAGGCGGAAGCGGCGCTGGTGGCGTTGAAGAAAGAAGTCAAAATACCAACTGGCAGCCCCGCAGAGGGGAGCAAAAGATCACCAGGTGGCGGCGCGAACGGGAATCGTGAAGACTCAAGAGAAGAGAAAGTGGAACTGAAAGATAAATTGAAAGGCTTGCCTCTATCAGATAAAAAGATGGCAGCAGAGCCGGACGACTCACTAGCCACGCCGGTCTCGCCCACCCACCCCAACCGAAGCATTCAAGCCCTGGATGACATCGTCTCAACTTACAAGACTAGATACTCCGAGGCCTTGGAGAGTTACAAACAGCCCGGACTCGATGAGGATGAGAAGAGGGAGAGACGGGACGCGATGCGTCGGGCCGAGGGTAATCTGAGGGAAGCCATGGAAGCTCTGGAGTCGGCTACTTCTGAAGAGGTCCATGATGTGGGTAGCAAGGTGGAGAAAGTGGGCACTGCACCTGAAAAGGGTAAAGGAAAAGCCAAAGACCACTTGCCAAAAGACGCACCGAGTGCCAAGAAGCTTTCAGCCCCAGTCCCTCCCTCTCAGCCACTTCCACCCAGCGGCCCATCAGAATCAGACTTACAAGCAATAACAGCAAAGTACAAGGCAAGATATGCTGCCGCTCTCAAGGCGTACAAATCATTCACCCTTGGCGACGATGATCGAGGGAAGAGGAAGGGTGATGTCAGAAGGGCAGAGGGGAAGCTGAAGGAGGCTATGCAAGCGCTGGAGATGGCGCGCAAGGCTGAACGAGGTGGTGAGAAAGAGAGCGAGACGTCGTTGGAGGTATCGTCATCGAATGGTATCACTGCCCCGAAAGACGAATACAAAATACAAGCTGCAGATCCCAAAAGCCGTGATCTCACAGAAGGGGCAACCCGACCCCCCAAAGCAGAAAACGCAGTCAACCCCCCAGTGTCCAAAGATGAATCTCCCCCCAAAGACTCACCTCGGGGAGCTGACACACCAGCCGTGGTGCAAGATCGAGAAAAGATACTCGCCCACTACAAATCCAAGTATGCCTCTTTGACTAGAGAGATCCAGAAGGAGGAGCTCACGATGGCAGAACGACAAACCAAGGGGAAAGAGGCTGAGAAGATCAAGATGAAGATCAAAGCCTTGATGGATAAGAAAGACGTTGTTGCAGCATCGCTCACGTCAGTGAATCCAACAACCAAATCGATAGACGATAATCCGGCCTCCCCAACCGGACCTGAGTCACCGAAGGCGGATGAGCCGCCCCAGTCAGCATCCAAAGAGCCTGCCGATGAGCCTGTCAGAAAAGAGGATCCACTGAAGCAAGCCCAAGCCAAGTATGCTGGATACATGAAAGCTGCCAGAGAGCCAGGCCTGACCGAGGAGGAACTGAAGAAGAGAAAGATGAAAGTTGCGAAGCAATCTGAGGTTGTGAAGTCTTTGATGGGCCCAATGAAAGGCGAGTCAGCTGGTCAGTCCTCGGCCGCAGACAAGAACAAAAGCGGCAAAAGACATCAGAATGAGGCTGGACATTCAGACAAGGACGAGGATCTGATCGCCAAGGAGGCCTTACTCACGGAAGCCAAGAAGAAGTACGCGGAATACCCCAAAGCGTCCAAAGAGCCCGGCCTCAGCGAAGAAGAGGCCAAGAGGTGGAAAGTGAAGGCAGCCAAGCAAGCTGAGGTTGTCGAGTCTCTGGTGGCGAAAACAAAAGACAAGACGTCTGCGAGAGATAGCCCTAAAAGAGTCAGAGCTGAGGGTGATAGGCGTGTTCGGGAAGAAATGGCGGCGACACCAGTCAAGAAGAAAGAGGGAGGAGTCTCCCCGGAGGAATATGAGAAAGCCATTGCCAAAGCAGCTGAAGAGAGAGGCGAAGCGCCACTTACATCACCCGCTAGTGAGACCAAGAGGGTAGACGAGAATAGCTCCAAAGAAGCGCAGCGTAGTCGCGGTGTTAGCTTGGAAGAGCCGACGGTTCACCAGCAAGCTGCTGGGTGGGCACCGCTGAATGTCTCCAAGAAGTCAGAGATGACACCTGACAAAGAAAGACCGAGCTCTGAACTGGTCCGGCAGCCTCCCCCAAATACCAGACAGCTCAGACAGCTACCGGCGGAGGCTAGTACTGGCCCTGTGTCATGGTCGAAGACCTTGGTGTCGCTTGCATCTTGCATTGGTCAGTACCCGTTAGCTCTACTTGCTACCGTCGAACATGCTGACGCAGATGGGCATTGCCGACGCTTGCAGACCTCGCCCGTACAATTTTTGCTTCAATCACTGTCTCATCCCCGGGCTCCAGCCCGAACCCTCTCTCTCAGATCATATCGCGCCTGATCACCGGGCTGCTCCTACAGCGTGATTTGGTGGAGAGCGTCCGCGGGGTGGTCGGGGACGAGAACGATGAGCGGCTGAAAGAGTTTGTGGCGCATATGTCGGTGGTGCGTGGCTATCTTGAGGAGGTGATGGCGGGGAAGGCGGGTGGGGATGATTTGGTGGATCGAGAGATCGGGCAGACAAACCAATGTAGGTGCTTGGACGATATCCGATGTGACGGAGCTGATAGGATGAGCGAAGCCCTGGAGGCTGCTTCAATCCAGACAATCTTGAGCCATGTCATGGGAGTTACCGAGTTCTTGACGCCTGGCATGATGGCTGTTCTGAGAAGCGTCTTTGATGAATGGAGGACTGAGGGGTTTAGTGTAATGACGTGAGTCATATGAACGCTCATGGGCATCAAGCAGGCCAAAAGCTGATCATCGGTGAAAGGCTTTTTCACACCATTCTGGCCATCCGCCGAGAGATTGCAGGGATACACGACGCAAAGGCGAAAGAGAGAGAAGTGGAAGGCAAGGAGAGAGCTAAGGGATTGATGGGCGTTTTGGATCGCGTATGTCAATGCTGTTAGTAGCGAACTGAAGGACACACTGACATTATTGCCATCTCACAGCTTCTTGCCCTCATCTCGCCTGAACGTCATCGTGCTGTCGTCAGTGGTCAGCCCCCACACCTGTCGCCAAAAGAAGTTGGGCCTCAACCGCTGTCAAAGGATAAGTCACTTGCGTCAAACTTTGACATGACGTCGAACAAAGGTCGACCAGAACAAGAGGCAACCGTCAAGAGTCCTCGTCATCAGAAGAAAGGCTCACCGTCGGCTACACCAGGCAAAGATTATCATAGGTTGTCAGATCTTTTCCACATCTCTTCAACTCATCCTGATAGATCGCCACAACCCTCGTCCTCCACAGCACCTCCCTCCCTTCCCGCAGACACTGCTCCACAAAGTAAGTCCAAGGAGTCCAGAACTCAGCCAATCATGGAAGTTCCCAAAGAGAAACCCACGCACCACGACCTCTCCCACTCCCCACTCCATCTTCCCCAGGCCACTCAAGACTTTCTGGACGGAGGCTCCAGCTGGCGCCGCGGTCCACCCGAGGCTAGCACAGAACTAGAGGATGACGGCGGGGTGAGTATGAGCAGAAAGAAGTCTAGGCCCCCGCCAGTGGTTGTGCGCCACGACTCGACAGATTCCGACATATCCCCTTCGCGGGTGATTACATTCCCGGCATCGTCCCCATCGCCCACCAGGACAAGGACCGCTACGCCTTCCCGCCGACCCAGCCACACTCACGAGAGAGACCATGAGTCCAGCCCATCAAAGTACTCCCAGACCTCCGCCGCCTCCACCAGCTCGACAGTCAGATCTGACAATCTCGCGCAGGAGCTGCTCGCTCAGGCGGATAGCGGGCCGCGGCCGGTTCGGCATGATTGGCGAAATGATATCGAGGACAAGCCGGACGAGGGCAAGGAAGAGACGGGAGAGGATGAGGTGAAAAGGGCGGAGGAGGTGTTGTATGATAAGGTTTTGGGCTCTGGGACGATCCTCGGGTCATTCTGACATCCTCATCTCCCTCGCGACTCGCTGGAGGCTCCTGCCAGAAGACGGCAGCGTCCCCCTTGACATGTGAGGGGTGCGTGTAGCCGGCGGTGAAGACAAATCAGATGTGCGTGGCGTGAAAGATGTAACGGATGTGTACAGTGAAGGTCAATATAGCTAGACTGGTGTAAGATGACATGGTCCAGAAGCATACACAAGGATCAGAAGAAGACAAGACACAAGACAGAGACCAGCTCGTAAACACCCCACCGCCAGCGACTGCGTACGGTCAGTGCCTAACGCGGATCTGGCGGAGGGCGCGCCTAATGACATCATGCCGAGCCGTGCCGAGGGTCTGCCGGCCGTCCTCCTCATCTCTAGATTGCTGCTGCTGCCGAGGGTGTTCGTCTGTGTTGTCGATGCATCTTCGTGAATTGGTCGCACATATATATACATGGTGTGCATGCAGCTCGCTGTAAGCTCCCCAACTTCCTATAATCACCACAAGCACTTCGCAATCCAACAACCAACAGCCATGACGACGACGACTACTACACCGCCCATCAGCGAAAGCGTCCCACCTATATCCATCATCGGTGCAGGCCATGCCGGCCTCCTTCTCGCACGATATCTCCAGCTACACGGTCTCCCTTGCACCATATACGAGCGTGAAGCATCCCTTTCGTCTACCACTCGCCTGCAGCCTACCTTCAGCTTGAACAGCATCAAGGGGGTGGACGCTCTGGTGCAGGCGGAGGTGTTTGATGAGGTGCGGGCGGCCGCGAAGAGCTTGAACGAGACAATGCGTTTTAGTGATAAGAAGGGGGAACTGCTTGTAGGACGGGCTGGGGATGACGATGATGAGGAGAAGTCGAAGCCCAAGGAGACATGCCGCGAAGAGCTTGTCGTGGACTGGTGAGGGATCAGCTGGGATATTTGCCTTGATGAAAGCGATATAGCTGACTCTTCTACTCTTCAGCAACGTCATGCGCCAGATTCTGGTCAGCAAGCTCGATCCGGACACCATAAACTGGTGCCACACCGTTACATCCTGCCAACCCCTATCCAGCTCTCTCTACCAGGTCAACTTCCAAGACCAACCTCCTATCACCACCTCCATCCTCATCGGCGCGGACGGTGCTTCCTCCACTGTGAGGGGGCTGCTGCACGGTCCTGAGCCTGTTACCACGGGCTGGACTTACTGGTCACTTGTAGTGCCCCTTACGAACCAGACACCGGAGCTCAAGGAGTATGTCGGGCCAGGGAAGCACTGGGTATTCGGGTCAGACAAGTCTGGCATGATAGCCTTCATGACGAGTACCTGCCTGGACGGGAGGTGGGTGATCAATGTCGGGCGGCGGGTATCGCCCGAGTGGCTGGCCGAGAATCCCATGCCGGAGGAAGGGAAGAGGGAGTGGGTCAAGGGGATGTTTGACGATGAGTGGGATGTGAAGACTGGGGAGTTGATCATGGCTGGGGAGGAGGAGTCGGTGGAGCAGAAAGAGCACTTGGTCACTCCTCCGTTTAGGAGGTGGTCGACAGACTTGACGGGTGTGGCTATACTCGGTGAGCTCAGATGTACGGTACACGATCAGCACATGCTTACTTGTGCTCCTTGACTCCAGGCGAAGCGGCACATACATGCCCAGAGAGTGCCGCACATGGTGAGCTTGGCGTTGGAATGCTGGTCAGCATGTGAAGTAGATCGAGCTTGATGTTGAAAGTCGCTGCCCTTCTTTAGCATACATCGACGCAGCCGATCTCGGTCACACTCTCGTCCAGGCATACACCACCCCCCCTCATCCCGCCTCCCGTCCGCCCTTCCCCCTTTCTTTCCTCCCCATCTCCGCACCACCCCCTACCCACCCCCAGTTCACCACCCCTAGTCCAGCCAAACTGCAGGCCGCGCTCCGAGCCTTCGAAGAGCGCATGATGGGCCGGCTGGATTACGAGCTGCACATGGTTGATACGTGGGCTGGGATCGATGTGGACCATCTCACCAGTGTGGGGGTGATCTGGCGGGTAGTGTCGAAGAGACTATACGCGATGGTGATCGGGATGCCGATGAAGTGGTGGAGAGTACGTGTTGGGGAGGCGTTCGGGGTGTATGAGTAGATACTGCTTTCTCCTCGGGGTATACCATCGATGCGATGTTTTTTGTCCACAGGTGTCAGCGGCGTGCTCGCTATGGTCTTAAAGAAGAAGCCGCGGACCCATCCTGCCTATTATCTTCGTCCACGACGGACAACGTCGTAGTGCCAGCAGCCAACCTACTCACCTGAATATCCGTCTCTGTGTGCTCTTACCGCCACTTGCTTGTAGATTGAGGTTGGTGCATTCTGTTTCTATGTAGCAAAGATACAGTACATAGGCCCAGTCTAGCAGTTAGTAGCACGCGAAGATGCGCATGAAGAAGACGATACGAGCCAGCCCGCCGTTGAAGACTCACCCAGCCAAGGACGACCTCCATCGGAACAGAAGACGCCGGCTAGGACCCTGACCCGGTAATTGATGCGCGAGGCACGGGCTGTGACGTCGATCAGGTCCAGGCGGAAAATAGATCGCGGCGGCTCCAATTGATCGCGCGCGTGTCTCCATGCTCCTCTGGCGTGCTGCAAGCGGAGCGTATGGGCGTGGCTGGGGGAGGAGGTGGGGGGCGAAGAAGCAGTCCAGGATGCATGGGCATATATACCTGGAGCCGACAGAGGAGCGCCTCGCCGACTGCTGGCACCCGGCACACCCGGCAAGACAAAGAAGCTTTCGGCAGCGACGCTCGCTCTCGACATGGCTCCCCGCCGGCCATTCATTCTCCTCTTGCTGATGACGAATATCGCCGTAGGAGTTGGCATCTCCTCTTACATCACAGACGTCATTTATGAGGTGATTTTCACAAAGTATCCACTATCTTTGATGCCATCTCGATATTTTTTGGTTCTATCAGCCACGCGGGCCTACTTGGCCCCCGTAGTGCCGGTTGCAGTCTCATCTTGGCCGCTTTTCGCTCAAGATGGCCATGGGTGACACAGCCGAATTCTCGAAGAAGATGCGCTTGAATGCTCCCGCGGCACCTGTCTCTCAGTTGACTCTCTCCCCAGACGCCTTCTGGACCACTTTTAGCTTCATATACTGGACCCCTATGGTTAATATCTTTACGTACCGTCCATTCCGGACTGCATAAAGCGTCGTGCTTCCCGTGCACTTATGACGTCGAGCCACATGCGCGCGAGGAAGCACTTGATCGGCCTTTGATCGCTCTTTTCTGGCCTAGACCCCTTCCCCCCTCCCCGCTGCCCGCCCGTTATAAAGACCAGACTGCTCTTCGAGATCGACTTCCCCCCCATCGTCACCATCTCTTTCAGCTTACCAAATAGCACCAGCAACGTAACAAGAATCACCAGCATCATGTCTTCCGTCACTGAGTCTTCGCCCACCAGCAACTCGGCGCCCTCGTCCATCACCCAGGGGGTCAAGGACTTCTTCAAGTCCACCAGCAAGCCTCACTCCACCGAGGTGAGTCGTGATCGGCCGCGTCGTCGGTGTCGTGTCAGGAGCTGACGGGCGTCATCGCGTATCGACAGGTCTGCACCGAGCACGCGCCGGAGATTGTCCAGGAGCACATCAGGCCTCAAGAGCACGTCCAGGTGTCTGAGGCCATCAACCGCGAGAGGCACATCCACCACCACCAGGTTCGTCTCACGTCCCCTCCCCCCTCCTCCCTCTCCCCCGCCTGGCATCGTACTGACGGACACTCCTCCCCCACAGCACCGCATCCAGCCCATCACCCACAAGCAGACCCTCGACGCCAAGCATGTGCACGTCACTGCCCCCGTGCTCGTCCGCGAGCACAAGAAGGACATGCTCCCCGAGCACCAGGAGACCCTCCAGAAGCAGCGCACGATGCACGCCCCTACCCAGACTACCGGGGACATTGAGAGGTCGAACGTGCACATCGGCACCCACGTGAACGAGCACGAGCACCACCACATCCACGAGACCAGTACGTCGTTCCCCCACCCCTGGCCGAGTATAACCGCTGACGTGACCATCACCTTACAGTCCAGCCCGTGATCCAGCGCGAGACCATCCAGCCCACCGTCGTGCACCACACCGCGGCGATCCATGAGAAGGTCCACGACGCGCCCATCGTCCACGAGGCTACCATCCTCCCCGCCATCGCGCACGAGGAGTTCTTGAAGCTCAAGGAGACGCTCAAGGGCAGGTCTCACTCTGACGAGGGCCACTCGCACCAGTTCTGTACGTTCGGCTATCGACCTCCGATCATAATCACGCATCGGTAGCCAAGCTGACACGATATCCACATTATAGACGAGGGTGCCCCCCGAGTCGGCGGTGCGCACGGCCAGAGCCAATCTGGCTTCACCGGCTCCAACACCAACACCGCCAGCAACGTCGGCACCAAGGGCTTCAACGAGGCCGACGAGTACCCCTCCAAGAGCTCCAAGAACACCTCCGAGTTCACCAAGGGCGGGTCTGACTACCCGTCCAAGGGTGTGGACTCGGGCTTGGGGTCCAAGGCTGCCAAGGCCGAGCAGGAGTATGCTTCGTCCAAGGCTGAGGCGCCTTCGGCGCAGAGGACCGCCCAGGCCGCTTAAAGTGGGTTCTCGTTTCTGAGATTTGAGGGTTGAGGGGTTGAAGGTTGAGGGTTGAGGGTTGAGAGTTGAGGGGCACCGGGTGGGTGCTGGCATTGAGGTGGCGACGAGCGAGATGTTTGTAGCCGTATCGAATCATCTTCAGATTGTTGTTATAAAAACTCGTACACGTTCAGTTCTGAAGACTGAAAGATTATATATTGAATAATGAATACTTTACCTTGCCCACAGTGTGTAGTAGCTGGGACTTCTGGGGCAAGGGATTCTTACTGGGCTTGAAGGTTGAGCTGTAGCCGAGCAACAGTGCATGGCAGAAAGAAGAGAAAGCGGGAAATAATGTCCAACAAGAAGGGCATCTTGTTTCACTAAAAACGATGACGTCGACCTTTACGCGTGCTTCTGCGCCCTCCCGACACGCCATCATCCGCAGCCTTCGTTCAGCAGTTCATGTCACCCGCTCTTCTTCTTCTACCTCACTTCCTTCATTTACCTCAGCAAGCTCTTGTAGCCCCCCTAACCCTCCCCCCATCTCGCGCAAGGCTCGACCATCCATTCGATCCTCTGCCGACCCTTCCGGACCCCTCCTATGCCTGCTTCTCCGCCTTCCTCCTCCCCCACCAACGGCCGTCCCACGAAGATTACCAAGATGGATGATTCAATTGATGTGGTGCATGCCGTGACTGGGACGGCTCCCGTACCTTCGTGAGTCTGAGCATTGTTCCACGGGCCATGATTGGAAAGCGCTAAACAGGGGGCCGCTGTATAGGTACCGCCCCGATGCGAAGACTAGGCGGTACGACCGACAGCTCCGGTATGTCACCCGCTTGACACTCCCCGTGGGCCTAGATGTATACGTGCTGACATACATCAAGACTGTGGGCATCTGCGGGACAGCGTTCTCTCGAGCAGGCCCGAGTACTCCTCGTAGGTAGCGATGCTACCGGCTGCCAAGCTCTCAAGAACCTCGTTCTCCCCGGTGAATCATCGTTCTCGCCGGCAGCCATGAGCCTGCCAGCTGACACTTGTTCGATGCTCGCAGGCATCGCCCACTTCACGATCCTCTCAAACAAAACTACCACTCCCAAAGATGTCGCCACCAACTTTTTCTTGCAGCCAGAGTCTGCGGGGGTGAACATTGCTGAGGAGAGCGTGAAGTGAGCACGGCGATTCCGCATTTGTTCGCTCGCCGTAAGCTGACAAAGCTCTAATAAAGGTTCCTCAAGGAGCTCAACCCGTCTGTGGAGGGCACCGCAAAGTCTGACGTGAGTCTCAAAAAATGGCAGCAGCTAGCGAAACTGACAAGCCACGTAGGACCCCGCCGCGTTGATCGCCTCCGACCCAGAGTTCTTCCTCTCTTTCACACTCATCATTACCTCCAACGTCGAGCCCTCTTTGGAGCTGCAGATAGCAGACCTTCTCTGGCAGAGTAGGTGACGTCTCTTGGCGTAAGTACGTCGAGGCCGGCTGACACTTGGCCTTTTTAGCGTCTGCTAACAGCGAGGGCTCTGACATCCCTCTTATCGCCATCCGCAACTCTGGGTTTGTCGGGCGTGTTGAGGTCCAGCTCCGAGAGCACAGTGGTACGTTTCCGAATCTCGTTCATAACATAGTAGCACACCGAGCTGATCGTCGAGCTGATCGTACACCTCAGTGGTTGATACCCACCCCGACACGTCGCACACACTGCGTTTGGACCAGCCATTCCCTGCTCTCGAGCAGCACGCGCGCTCGTTGGACTTTTCCACAATGGACTCGATGGAACATTCGCACATCCCCTGGGTTGTCTTGCTCGTCCGGGCTGCCAGTCTCTGGAGAGAATCTGTGAGTAGCTCTGATCAAATCACGAATGTACGTCCGGTGCTGATCACCTTATGTGTTTTAGCACGACGGGAAGCTGCCTGAGACTTCTGAGGAGAAGACGCAGTTCAAGGAGCAGCTAAAGAAGGAGAAGTCCAAGGGCGACGAGGAAAATTATGATGAAGCTTTGGCCCAGGCGTATCGGGTGTGGATGAAGTCCGGGGTGAGCTCTGTAAGAATCGGTCTTCGCGACAATGAGCTTACATGTCGGTATAGGTGCCCTGGGAGACCCAGCAGCTCCTTGAAGATGAGAGTGTGAAGACGATTTCTGCTGGGGTGAGTTCCGATCCACTGACGCCATACCGATACCATGTGCTGATCGATTATGCGCAGTCCAGGAACCTCCAGATCCTGCTCCACACTCTCGGCAAATACATCATCCCCGCCCCCCATCTCCCCCCTACTTCCCCTGCTCTCCCCGACATGCACTCCTCCACCACATCGTACGTCGCGCTTCAAAACATGTACAAGGCGCAGTACCAGGCCGATCTCGCGACTTTCAAGGGTCTCTTGGCGGGTGTACTGCAGAGTGTCGGCTTGGCGGAGGATGTCATTCCGGATGAGGAGATCGAGGGGTTCGTGAAGAATGTGGGTGGGGTGGGAGTTATCAAGGGCAAGGCATTGAGAGAGAGTAAGGAGGGCAAGGGGCTTTTGCTGGAGCAAATCGGTAGGTGGTATTAACGCCATTGGACATGTATGGGAGCTGACCTACGTCGCAGACGAGTTTGACGAGGAGACAGAGTCAGCCGCGTGCTTCGGCATGTACTTGGCTCTCCTTGCCTCAGAGCGGTTCTTCATCGCCAACGGTCGCTGGCCTGGTGTGGTCCCCGACCAGGACATGGCGGAGGACAGCCGCGATGTCGAGGAGATCTTGAAGGGGATCGTGCCGGCTTCGAAGAAGGAGCTGCCCGACGTCTGGGTCAATGCTATTGCCGAAGTGTGAGTGTTTTGCGCTGAGAGCGACGTTGAAATGCGTAAGCTGACATGTCATTTGTATGCAGCACCCGAGGCGGGTTCTCCACCCTTCCGACTACAGCTGCTTTCATCGGCGGAGTGGTGGCCCAAGAGGCCATCAAGCTTGTGACCAACCAATATACGCCGCTGGATAACACAGTTGTAATCAACTTGGTAAAGAGCGAGTTAGCAAAGTTCAAGTTCTAGAGAACCTTGCCGCAGGCGCACATCTACGACGCAGTCTATAGATGAATGTATGGGCTCCCGAATGTATGATATTCGTCCTTGATGCCTACGAATCAATTCGACATCAACCTATCCCCCTTCGTTGCTGCCCGCAACATTATTCATGGACTACTACTGCCACTCCCGCCACACATACGAAACACGGGCGATTAATTAAGTGAGGGACGCCACTAAGTTTTGGGCGCACCTCGTCAACCAGCGTCAACCGGGTGAGCGGACCGCGGTCGACTGCCAGTTGCAACACCATCTTCTTGTCTCTAGTTCGGGCCTCAACTTCACGTATCCTGTTTCCCTGCTCCATCTCTGCTCATTACCTCTACATACGATCCATCGGTCACACCGCAACAATGTCAAACAATACTACCACGCCCCCGCCCCGACGACTGTTGGGTAAAGACGAGATCGATACTGTTCAAGGTCTGGGCAGCTTTCTGAAGCGCTTGGATGCGGAACACAACTTTGCGTGCACCGGTACTGTCCCTCATAGTGCTCTGGATGATGGAGAGATACGTTTGATATACTTCAAGGGTGAGGGTAATGGCGACGGCAAGGACAAGGGCTCATACGAGTAAGTCGCCTTGTAACATCCCGCAACTGTTCCCGCGTGGATCTTCCGCTAACCATTATCCTCTCTTCAGAGCTGCTACTCTTCCGCTGTCTGAGGAGGCTGCCAACGATAATTACGCCGCCGGAAAGACTTCTCCCTTCGGCCGCGGCAAAGACCTCGTATACGACGAAGGATACCGCCAAGCTCACGAGATCAAGCCTCCCTATTTTTCGCTCACAGCGGATATCCTCTCCAGGTGCTCAATCCTGAGCTTGCTCGCCTTGAGGCTCGAGTCCACAACCTTGCTCGAAGCCCGCTTGAGCAAGCTGAATGCGTATGGTGAAGGAGGCCTTTTCAAGCCGCACAGGGAGTGAGTCAAGCGGCTGAGTCGGTCGAGATGGGTTGCACGCTGACTCGGGATGATTCAGCACGCCGAAAGGCGATACTCGCATCGGCACCCTCATGCTCTGCCTCCCCTCGGAATTCACCGGAGGCGAGCTCGTCGTTCGCCACAAGGACACCGATGTCACGTTCGACTGGGCGACCAAATCCAAGACCGACATCTCCTGGGGATTCCTCTTCTCGGACTGCGAGCACGAGGTCCTGCCGTGAAGTCTGGCATGCGCATCACTATCGCGTACGATATTCACATCTCATACATCAACAAGCAACCCCTTCTTGACTCCAGGCTCCGCCCGGTGATGGAGTCGTTCAAGAAGCTGATGGCGCCAGAGTTCTTGCCGGAGGGTGGCGAGCTGGCGATCGGCCTGATGCACAGCTACTCGACAGTGGGGAACTACTCGGGCGACGGGCTGGCCCGAACGCTGAAAGGCGGCGATGCTCTTACCCTCTCGGCGGTCCAGGCGCTGGGGTTGGAGTGGTCTTTCATGGCTGCTTTTGACGTTGACGTGGATTATTGGGACGATAAGAAGGACGAAGCCACCAAGGTGAGCTCATGTTTCTCGAGAATCTGTGTAGTCTCATTTAGTCATCGTTCCCAATCTAACTTGCTTGTACCAGGGCGACCCGACCTTTGATGCCGAAACCCTGGTATATGACGACTTCTATGCCCTCAATGGAGCGTACATCGACAACGGCTTCTTGAAGAGAACGTCCAAACGGACGGGAAGCTCGTCTGGGTCACGAAGCCAGCGAAGTATGGTGTGCGCAACGCCTACACCTCGTATGGCAACGAGGTGTGTTCATGTTCCGGTGCTTGTGTCCTCTGTCTATGTGCAAAGCTGATCATGTTTATGGGGCCGTTCCAGCCGGTGAGCGAAGATGCATATGCAGGAGTGGTTCTCTTGGTAGAGCTGCCTCCGATTGATGAGCGGGCGTCGTTGTTGGAAGCCGCAGACAAGCGAGTGTAGCTGCACGCTCATTTCAAGCTCGAACCGATGTTGCGGTTGGAGGGCGAATTGGTAAAGGAACATCGTGCAAATAAGTGAGATTCATGTACAGTACAGTACCTAATAAATGATGCAATGGGTATGTGTAGAATATCACATGCGAATCCTCGTTGCGCAAAATCGCCGCCGCTGTTTAACCATAGCTCCCACACAGCGAAACGACCACCTTCGGCAACCAGTAACAAGCAACAACAAGAACTTCACTCGACGATGAAGGATTGTCGAGTGTATCCGATCCTTATGACAGGAGGAGGGTGTACTTGACCGACTACTCCGCTTGGACAAGGCGGGTGGCAGATGCATGCGGAATGGTCTCTTCTGAGATGTGGTGGCCCTGGTGTCGTCGACCGCAATCGCCTCCATGTACAGTACGATATGCATAGGATTAAATGAATGATACCAACAAGGGATAGGAGAGCTCTATGCATGGCTGGCATGGGCATCAGCTCAACAGCATATATTATTGACAAGAAGACAGCGGAAAATGTGTTTCAGACTACTGCCTGGATTGAAACCTTGAGAATAGACTAAAAACACTGCTGAGTATGAGATGACACAATTCTGTAGAAGAATTCGGCGACCGCAACTGTTACTTAAAAACCAAAATTTAAGTAACGACCTTTAGGTTAAAGGGTTCGACTCCGGAATGGTGGCAATTCTTTTTGCATGTTTTTTCTCTTACACAGCAACAGCTCGTCGTCGCGCCTTATCTTTTTGACGACATACAACGTATGTGGTAAGATGTCACGACAGCACTCGGAGGAGACGCTCGCTATGTTTATGCAAGATGGGGAAAGCCATGGTATGCACCATGAATGGATAGTTCTAGTCGTTGCTAATGATTATGTACACGCCGTAAATGATGAGAATCCCGTGCGCCGAGTATGGACATGGAATACAAACAAATAATCAAGAGCCACCTCGTTCTGCCCCTCCCTGCTGCGCGCTGCACCACAGCCCTCCCACCGAGAGCATCCTCTGCAACGCTTCACCACTAACTTCGCCTCATCCACCGGGGCCCACCTGACCTCATCGACGCAACCCTCTGCCTGCCCATCCCTACTTATACCAGCCCACAGCAGTAGCACTCCGTCGTGGCGTCGAGCGTCTCGAGAACGATGGATCCGTTCCACTGTTGGAGTTGCACGCAATGATCCAGTTCCAGGGAAATGGCTTTCTCTGGAATTCGGTCGACCTCGGCCTGCCGGAAGACGATTTCGTCGACAGCGGTGAGGGGCATTGGCGAGCGAGAGATGCCTCTGTATCGGAAACAGAGAGGTGTGGGGAAACGGGGGTGTTAGCTGTCTGAACAGGGCCCATCAATACAAGATGAAAGAGTGCGACATACCGGATACGCAAAGACGAGGAACCAAACCGACTAGCAAGATACATCGCCACTAGCCACCCGTGGCTCTCAGACTCCCCTCCCCAGAACGCCTCGAATCTCACCACCGGAGCCAGGTACAGCACGAATGAGCGTGCGACGAAGGGTAGACCCGTGATGGACCTCAGGTCCACCGCGTGCAAGGCGAGAGTGTCGAGCGAGAGGTACGAGATCTCCACCGCGAGGCGCCCGAGATGCGAGACGCGTGCCTCGTTAGGGAGATGGAGGCAGAGGTGGCGGAGGGTGGGGATCGATGGCTGAAGGCGAGTGGCTGGGCAGTGGTTCACGCAGTACCGCAAGAACTCGACCAGGGTGCGGATATTCCTCTCAACGGCGGAGGGGGATGACGTCTGGTGCCGGCTCTCCTCCCTCCACAGCTCTTCCTCGTCGGCATCGTCAACCCCTCCGCCTCGTTCGCGCGACGCCAGCCACTCTTGGTCCCCAGCACTCATTCCCGCCTCCTGACGTGCCCTATCAAGGCCCTCTCTCCGGACTTGGCGCTCCTCGTCCCAGTTATCGCGATCCGCCACGTCCCCCTTTCCTGTGGACCAACGAACCGCTTCGCTGGCGGTCTCGCCTTCGCCCTCGAAGTACAGCCCCGTCTCCCCGATCATGTCAGAGATGACCGGACACTCGATAACGAGTGCGTCGCACGTCGCGAACAAAGTCTGTACGGGGTCGACAGCGGCTGGGTCGGCGGGAAGGCGAGGTCGAGGGTTCGCGTCCCAGGGGGAAGTGGTCGACGACACCATGCGTCGACTGGTCTTGCATGACATGTCCACGATGACACGGACGGAGCGCCAGTCCTGAATTGTCAAATGCTTGACCATGGCGAGGAGCAGGATTTTTGGGGGCAGCCACTCGTAATCGGGTGGCAGGAAACCCAGGTGCGCCCTTCCCAGCCCGGCAGCACGGGAGCCCCACCGATCTCTCCCGTCTTTCTCGCTTTCGTGGCGGCTAGCGACGTGCAAGATGCCAAAGAGGAGCGAGTCAACGTTGTGCTCGTTGACCACGACGTGATTATAGAGGTGTGGGGAGACGGCGGCGTAAGCTCGCCTGTTGAGCCGGGCGAGGTTGGCGAGGAGATAGGGCGGGAGGTGGATGGAGAGGGGGAGGACCGCGAACGTGCTGTGCACAAGCTCTTCGTGGTGCGAGTTGGGACTAGGTGTCCTGGAAGGTTCGACGAAGGGCGATGATGCCCTGCGCATGGAGCCATCGGGAGAGGAGGGGGGCGTTGCAGCCATGGTGCGTTTGATGGCGGAACGCGGGGGTTGGGAGAGAAGTGTCGGACGCGATTCCGTGGGGAAGGTGACGGTGTCGGTTATACATGGGCCTTTGGAGATGATTTGTGTCAGATGTGATCATGTAAATGACTGTGTATAGCACAGAGTGGCTTCGGTACTCACCGAGAGTCCACCAGAAATTCCGCCTCAACCTCGAACTCCTTCTAGTCGTCCAACAACCCGACGTCTGACTCCTCCTCCAACTTCTTCGCTGACACTGGTGTGTCCTGGTTCATCAGCCAGCACGATATCAGCTGTAGCCTTGCTCTCCAGATCGGTTGACTCACTACTGTGGCTGCTTCTTGGTCGGTGCTTGCTGGAGATACAGTTGCAAGAACCGACGCTGAAAGAACCACTTCAAGTGCAGGGCATGGTGGTGGTCTGGTGGAGGTGGCGGGACCAGATTGTCGGTAGGGTTAAGCTGGATACTTACGCGACTGTCAAATACTTACTTGAGTACTTACGCGGTGACGGAAAGGCGGAATGGTCGGTTGGTTGATTTGACCAGCTGAGGACGGTCTTCGTTCTGGCTTTCTTTCTTTCTTTCTTTCTTTCCTGATACCCTCACTTCAGTCACGCAGCCCTCTAGCCGCCAGTATCAAGCCACCTCGCTGACAAAATGAACGCTGGCGAATATTCGTCCACCACAAGGAAATTTTTCTGGGAAGCGCGGTACGTCGTCTCATCATCGGGAGATTGCTCGTACGGGGCATGTTCGCTGACTATGGACTCCTGTAGCCCAATTTCAACCGGCCCCAGCGTCTCCATCATCCACCATTCCCCGTTCTCCTCTCCCCCTCCTTCGCCCATCGCACTCCGGCTGCCAACTCCCAGCCCCCTCGGTTCGCGCTTCGACTGGACGATGTACGACTTCGTCCTTGGACCCCCCGCCCTTCCTCCAGCCTTGCTGAATGGAGTCCACCGGTTCGTGGCCCACCAGCCGATGTGGGCTGAGACGGACGAGCAGGTCGCCCGCTGGCTTGAAGGTATCTTCTACCTTCACGCCGGCATTGACATCACCGAGCTCCCAACCAGGGGCGTGGATATGCGTTGGGCAGACGAGCCGGAGGATGAGGACTCGGCGGAAGAAAGAGGAGAGCTCTTCGGAGCCCGGCGTCTGTGGGTCAGTGTGTTCCCGCTGAGGGCACACCATCCTCAGTCGTGGCCGGACTCCCTGTTCGAGAGAAGATGGTGGATCAAGTACCCCGTCGAAGCTTGGAGGACGGCGAGCGGGCGGGAGAAAGATGAGGATGGGGTCATCCGCTGGATGCGGGATTCCGTGTTTCCCATGGCCTCCAAGCCGGATGCCCTGGGGAAGGCAACGTGCTGGGTGAAAGTGGTCAGGAGGAGGAACCAAGTTCTTGCCCTCACCCGGGAGAAGTCGGAGCTCGAGCGTCACCTGGATACACAGGTGATCAGAGTACCTTCACGCGGTCTCGGTCTTTCCCCCGGTGAGCTGTTTGCTGGGATAGCACACAGTACTGGCATGATGAAGATCGTCCGCTAACGTAGAGTAATCGCAACAGATCATCCTTCGTTCCTAGTGGAAGGCATGAAAGGCATGTCATGTGAGTTGCCGCCCCCTCTCCAGTCGCACCCTATGAGTGAACGCTGACGAGGTTTTCCAGTGGCGCCGAGTGCATCCCCTGGAGCGAAGAAGAGATATTCTTGCTGTGAGTCTTGTTGACGGTCGATATCCATACACAAGAGAGTCCACGTTGACGTCTTTGCAGCCACCTCCGAGGACAGGGCGTGTAAGCCTTCTTTCATCACGTGGCAACACATGGCCGTTGCGATGAGCTGACAATAGTCGATTCAGACAAGCGCACCAGGATTGATGCCGACTCGCCGAACCTCAATAATAAACAGACTCACAAGCCAGTCTTTAATTCTAGCTCCGGGGACGTTGGAGATGACGGAGGAGCTGCAAGGCCACCGTCTGCTGGTAACTGTGAGTGGATGCCTGGGTTGTAATTCGTTGTACGCGAGCATGCTGACAATTGTACAGTCTGTCAGTACGGCGTTCAGCAGCAAATCTCTTGTGAGCTCTCCATGCTGTGTGCTATGCCCACCTCACGTAGACAGTGCGCTGAGACAACTGTAGCTTCCGGGTCGTCGTCACCCCGGCACCGCAATCCCATCGGCCCCGCAAACGTCATCGCTGAGCACGACGGGCGTGAGGACCAGTCTTACGACGCAGGCGATCATGCGCGCAACGGCGTTAACGACGGCACGGACGTTGCCGACGGAGGACATCAAGGCGAAGGAGATGTTTACGAGGAGCTTCAGGAGACTTTCGAGGGCGACGACGTCGACGGCGGAGATGGTGATGAGGAGATGGAAGTGGACGCCGACGATGAGGAGGCGTGGCTGAACGGAGAACGCAAGTAGGGACTCCAGCCCCTACGATAGCATTCATTGAAGCGCCAAAATCCGTCCCTCCCACATCGCCCCACCCCCCAACAACCTACCAACAACCCTCCAACGACCCCCACACGACGATGACGCCCACACGACGCCCACATGACCCCCACACGACCCCCAAACACCTCCTTACGCCCAACTCCCCTTACGCTCAACTCTCCTCTATCCTCCCAAGACCCTCCCAAGGGACTCTCCGATTCTGTGTCTGTCATGACACCGACACAAGTCCCATCCAGCCAAAGCCTTCTCCCCAGCTCCACTATGGTCCCTTTCTTCCTCGATTCACACTTGAGTTCCGGTCTCCATGATAACTCTTACCAGTCCACTCTCTTTCGAATCTCACTCCCCAGTCTCTTTTGTAACCCTCGCCTAGTAATACCCATTTGTATCTGCTCTTGGCGTCCAGTATATATCAAGGACAAGGACATTTGTGAGGCCCACGGATCGCGGCAGAGTAAGAGCGTAGTTCAACGACTCGTATGTATGCTTGAACAGGTAGCCTCCGGGTCCGGGTGGTCTCCGTCAGGTGGCGGTGCTGGCTGTATAGTTTCGGCTGAAGTAATGTTGGGCCTTTCATCACCAGAAGTATGGCAAGGTCAATTACAGAAGCGATGGCTGGGGATGAGCGAACCATCATGTAACACGCCAAGCGAGTCATGAACAGTTTCGAGGACGGGAAATGTAGGTCTGCCAGTATCACCAGAGTCAACAATCGGGTGACG
This sequence comes from Cryptococcus sp. DSM 104549, assembly GCA_036427605.1. Lineage (NCBI taxonomy): Eukaryota > Fungi > Basidiomycota > Tremellomycetes > Tremellales > Cryptococcaceae > Cryptococcus > Cryptococcus jaspeensis. The sequence goes on from CP144047.1 coordinate 698,441, forward strand.
CTAACGCAGATCGTGCTGCATAGTTCAGAAGCTCTCCCTACAGAGGAGAAATATTACACATTACAACGCACGATATCCACACCGACCGTGTACCCGTACTACCTGGATCCCAAGACAGAAAGCCCCCGTCTGCGCTCCAGAGCCCGGCTCCCCTTTTTGCTTGCTCCTTCCCCCTCCTTCGCCTCTTTTGAAAAGCTCCAGTCAACGATCATTGACCATTGTGACCATCATAGCCCCCGTACCTGTCTCCCCCATACCCTCCCTGCTGAGCCTGTTGCCCCGCCCACGCTCTTATCGCCCCATTCGTATACCCTCCTCTCTGTTGCTGGTCCATCCCTTGCGTCTGTACTTGCTGCAGCGTTGAGCCCTGCGCCTGTCCCTGCACTTGAGTAGGATAGCCCTGGCTGGGATATGGCGACCCATACACACCACTCCCGCCACTTCCTGCTCGTTGCACACTTGCACCCCCGCTCCCAGCGTACTGCTGCCCGGCGTATGCTTGCCCCTGCCCCTGCCCGTACCCTTGGGCTTGGGTCGGCCCACCGTACCCATACCCGCCGTCCGCGGTACTGTCGCGTGCCGACTCCTGGAATGATTCCTGGAATGAATACGTGGACTCGCGGTGCGCAGGGCCGGGGAAGTGGCCGTAGCTATCGCGTGGGGCAAGGCCTGGACTAGGCGCTGGCGCGTTGCCGTACCCGCCGTCACGCGAATAGCTGCTCTCGCGCTGGTAATTCTGCCCGGCGATGTTGGGGAAGGAGAGGTATGACGCGTTGGGGTAGGCGTTGGAGGGGTAGCCATTGGGATTGGGGGACATCTCATTCGAGTTGGTGGTCATGATGGACGGAGGGCGAGCTTGCTACTCGTGCAAGACTGTCAGCGCTGAGGATGACACTGCTTCCAGTTGTTGACGTACCCGTATTTGAGGCGTAATGTGGCTCGTCAAGGGCGGAGGAGGTAAGTAGTTTGAGTCGTGCGTATTGAACGGGTTCATGAGTGGATTGTTGAGCAACAGTGTCGGGCATAACTCATACCTGTTTTAACCACTGTCAGCTAAGCGATCTACAGTAGCGGCGCGGCACAATGACTCACACAACCTGCCCGATAGGTTGGGCACCTCTTCCAGCCGGCTTCTGATCCGGGTCCCTCTGACAGATGTGGATCTGCGGCTCCTGAATGCCAGTCTCCTGCCCGTAGCCACTGCATTGCAGCCGTCAGCTATCTGCTGTTCTGATCATTTCCAATGCCAAACACTGTAGCTCACTGCTTGTCAGGGTTAACGGAGACAGGGTGCTTCTGCCCGCCAGAACCACTGACACAAAACCGTCGTCAGCTACAACTTGTCTTTGCCCACCCACACTCCTCCTCTTAGACTCACTCCCAAGTCAAACGGATATCGCTCCCCGTGTAGATGTGCAGCAGCCTCGCTGTGTCGATGTGCCGTATCTCGATGAACGGCGCCGAGATGAGAAGCAGGTACGGCGGGTGGAAGGCAACACTGTCGGGACGACCTTCCCACTCGATAGCGCGGCAGTCTCGGTTGGGCTCGCCATGGCTATTACACAATGTCAGCGTGCTATACAGCAACTTTCACAGAGCACATACCGGTTGATGTAGATGCCGAAAGCTGTGACATTGCCATCAGCCAAATGCTCTTGCAGAGTGTAGAGCGGGGATCCACAAGCTGACTCACTGTCGTAGCACAACAGGAACTCGGTCTCGGTCGACCTAAACATTCCCAACGACCTCCCCGTTTTGCACTTGTTCTCCAGTTCTGTGAGCATAGGCTTCTCTCGGACTTTGGCGGGGTCGAACTGAGGAATACTGCCGCCCCGTATGCTACGTAGTCCCGCCGGCTGTCAGCAAGGGGCCTTGCCCAAAACAATCGTGATAGCCACATGACTTACTCTGTCAAGTCCATAATCTCGAAACCTCTCGAGCACACAATCGCCAGCTTCTGCTTGAGGAAATGCAGAGCATAAACCTCTGCAGGGAGGTAGAACACCTTGTAGGGCCTGAACCACTCGCTCGTCTTTCCCAAGAACCCGAACGGGCGGCGCTGACGCGCCGTATCATCCATATTCCGGTTAAGCACCGGCTCGAGCACCTTGAACACGCTCTGTGTCGCCTGCTTCTGCATCGTCACGACGAGCGTGCGACCATCCAGCCGGCCGACCATGAACATCGCGACCTCCTCCTTCGGCATCGAGATCTTTTCAGGTGGGGTGCGTATCGCCTTTTGCCCCGCTGATGGGACGAGCGCTTCGAGCTGGTAGGCGACGAGGGCTTTGTCGGCGAGGACGAGGAACATGGAGAATTCTTCGAGGACAGCGATGTTGGTGACGGCCTTGACGTGCAAGACTTTCTGGAGCGAGCGTGGCTCGCCACGGAGGCCTATCCAAACACCGTCCTGGCAGCCGACGGCCACGAGTTTTCGCCCGTCCTGTGTGACTGGGGCGTCGTCAGTGCTGGTCATTGTTGCCGTCACAGTATTCCCAGCACACTTACTGAAAGGACAGCTGCAAGTGACCCGGCCCGTGAACTGGTCCTCCTTGGCACGCGACACCGCATAGTTGGGCGGCATGAAGAACGTGTCCACGCTGATAGGTTTCATCTCGAACACCTGGAACCCATGCGTCAGCACATCGTCTCTCTACCCCGATACCCACACGCCGCCCATCATCTCCCTGCCCCGGCACCCACATCCAGACTCACCTTCTCAGCATCATTAACCTCCGTCCTCAAAACCTTCGCATGCATCAACTTCTCCTTCCACTCGTCCCTGGCAGCCACCGAGTCCGCCCACAGCGTATAGCTCCCGCCCAGCTGGCCTTGGCCGATAAACGATATGCTGAACGGGTAGACGGTCTTGTTGTCCTTGTCGGCGGGGGTGGCGTCGTTCGTGTCGCCTGAGGGGTCGTGGGAGCCTCCGCCTCCGACGCCGAAGAGACGGCCAGTGTTGCGTTGCCGGGGGGCTTCGTTGAAGCGCCCGAGGGAGAGGAGTTCGAGTGGGATGGGCTGTGCTTATGAGTTAGCTTTGGTCGCCCCTATACAATGGGGCAATGGTAACTCACCCGACGGTTGATAATGTACCGAACCTGCCTGTGCTCCTTTTTCGACGACCTTGACCTTTCCGGTTTCGTAATTACCACTGCAACCAACACACTGTCAGCTATCGCGCACATGGTGAAGATAGCGCCTGTTAGCTAAACTCACGATAATGATCAAACAGCAGCACAATCAGCTCCGCCCAGCTTCCGCCTATAGACCCCTCCGGCTGCCTAAACACCTTCCCCTTATGGATCAACTCCCTATTCTGGTTCGCCAGGTTCAGGTCCTTGACCATCCTGGGTCCAAACCTACTCCCGTCGAGGGTATGCTGGAACCCCCAGAGCTCGACTTTACTCTCATTAACAGCGACGCCTTTTTGGGTGGCCTTGCCCAGCTCGGTGATGATCTCCATGACCTGGGGCAGCTGCTCGATGTCCTCGTGGTCGGGTGGGCCGGTTTCTTTCAGGCAGCGGAGGATATCGCTGAGGAGGAGGTTGTAGCGGAGTAGACGGGGGATGGGGCGGTTGATAAAGTGGTAGATGTCTTGCCTGTTGGACGCTGGGTCTTTCAAGCATGCCTGTGATTTTGATCGTCAGGTTACAGAAAATCACAGATAGGTAACCTGACCCACCTTGAGGAACTCTGCAAACTTCGGATTCCTCTTCTCCTCCTCCTTCACCTTCGCCTTCGCGATCGGATAATGCGTTACATACTCCATATACGCGCCCTGCCAGCTCAGCGCCGCGTCCAGCACGAGATCGCTGACCATCCCGAAATTGGGGTGCTGCTCGAGCTGCCGGCGCTGGAGGTTGCGCAGGAGGGTCGAGTGGACTTCGAGCAGGGAGCGGAAGTTGTGGAATGCTTCGTGGATGAAGACGTCGAAGCGATTGCGGTCGATGACTGGGGGGTCGGAATTGACTAGGCCGTTGACGAACAGCTTGGGCGTTGATACGTTATCAGCTGAGCACCCGTGGCAAGCATCAAACCCCTAAACGTACCGTTTGTATAGTCTCCAGGTCGGCGACGTACTCCATCTCTCCTTGAATCAGCTCCCAGATATGCCTAGTTTCCTCTCAGTCAGCATCGTAACTTTCTCAAGGCACTAATTTTGTCAACTCACATCTGCCTCTTCTGCTCCTTCTTCTCCATAGTCGCCCTAACCTCCTCCGACACCAAATCAAACCACTGCAGCTTGCCCGCCGGCCCTCTCCCTTTACTAGCATGGAACAGCTTCAGCTGACTCAGACTCGAGATGTTCTGTATGCTCTGCAGCGCTTGGAACAGGAACTCGTGGTCCGGGTCATCTTCGGCTGTGCTGTTGAGGATACCCTCCAGGACGGCGGGGTAGCGCTGCAGTTGGGTGGAGGGGCGGGTTATGAGGTATTTGATGTCGCGTCGGCGGTCGTTCTCGCGGACCACGCGCTATTGCCACATCCATGTCAGCTCTTGAAGCCGATGTCACATTACTAAAGCACTGAGCTCACCTCAGCAAAGAACCTAAAGTCGGGGTTCTCATCCGTCTCCCTCGTCAACGCTGCTTCCGCCTGCGGCAGCCTCCCCGTATACTCTGGATAAATATCCCTAAACTCCACCGCCGCATTCAAAAACAGATCCCCGACACTTAACACGATCGGCTGCTCCCTGACCCGGATCGTAAACTCCTCTATCAGCGCTCTGCACGCCTCGCGGAGCTCGAGCGCGTTGTTGAAGACCTCGCTGATAAACTGCTCGCGCCGCACCGGGTCGGGGATGATCGGCGGGGAGGCATCCCGCAGGCCCTTGATGAAGAGGGTCTCCATGGCGGTGAGGTCGACGTCGTATGCGACTTCCGAGGCGATGGCTTGGCGGATGATGTTTTGCCGGGCGACCTGTTTGGGGTCGAGGTCCCGCAGGATTATGGGGTCGACGTCTTCCCTCCAGTCACCGTGCCGGAGCGCGCCTGCGCTCCCACTCCCACTCGCCCCGCTGGCGCTCGCCGGCGTCGCGATGGGCGTAAGATCCTTCCTCGGGAGGAACACATCCGGATGCGTCTTGTAAGGACACCGCGGGGAATAACATTTACTATTCCCCGTACAGCTCGGCGAGTAACACCTCGTCGCCATCGTCATCAACCCCTTGGGCAGCTCCGTCGTGAGCGCGTCCCCGCCGGAACCCATGCCTTCCATCTCGCCCATGAAGCGGAACACGTCGTCGGACGAGTCGCGCAGGGGTTTGATGTCCCAGTCGACTTCGACGAACCAGAGTTGGTTTTGGAGGGATTGGGCGAGGATGAGGGCGAAGCGACGGTCGGCGTTGTTCTCGCGGGTGTACGATGGGAGGAGGCCTTGGATGGATGTCTGTTTGTGTTGCTTGTCAGCTGGTCCAATGCTAAATGTTCTCGCGATGCACAACTCACAACAATATCCTTCCCCGTAAAACTCCCCACCCACGCGATCCCGGCTTTGATATGCCTCCCCTTCGCCACCTTATCCCTCAACTGCAGCGCCATTTCACTCAAAAACGCCGGCTGGAAAAACTGCCTCTCATCCACATCCCCCTCTTCCTCCTCCTCCTCCTCCCACCCATCCCCCTCATCCCCTTCTTCCCACCCGCCTACCCCGCCGCTAGGACCCAGCATCATCGACTCGTCATCCCCCATCTCGCCGTCGCGGTGCGACTCGTGGATCATGAGCTTGCGCTCCACCCAGTGGGCGGGCTGCTGGGTCTGCTGGCCCCATGAGGGGGAGAGGTCGGACGAGCGGCGGCGGTGGTAGGACGCGATGGAGTGGGGGTGGAGGGAGGAGGTGGAGGATGATTGGCGGTGTGGGGCGTGTGGGGTGCGCGCGGTGCCGCCGCCGTTGCCGGAGCCGGAAGCGGGGTCTTGAGCGAAGGAGATGGCGCGGGAGGCGGCGCTGCGGGTGGTGTCGTAGGACCGCGCGGAGCTTTCGCGGTGGAGTGATGAAGGGTCGCGGTCCGTGTCGGAAGGGTAGTAGCCCTCCGGGGTACCGGACGCGCTGTCTGGAGGAGGGGTGACGATAGGTGGACTCGCGTGCGCGATGGGGAAGCTAACCGCTGCGTACGCGTCGTCTTCTCCCCCAGCACCTTGCGCCTGGTTATGCTGAGCCCCCTCCCCCACCGCCGCGCCCGCCCCAAACACCCCACCTTCCCTCTCATACCTCCCCTCCCCCCTCGGCGTCACCACCGCCTCCCCCTCCCCCAGCGCCTGGATCGTCGCCGCACTCGCCGCCCTATCCCTCCTCTGCACACCCTCCGCCCCCGGTGCGTCGAGATACCCCGGCGTCAATCCGGTGGGTTGCCCTTGCCCGTGAGTGTGCTGGGCGAACCAGTCGCGTTGGGTTGGGGTGCCACGGCCGTTTGTGAGCACAGCGGGGGGTTGGGCGTGGAGGGTAGACTCGTCTTCCTCGCCGGCAGCGCCGCCGCCGCTGCCAGAGTCGAGGTCGCCGAACCGCTCGAGGATGGGCATCCACTCGTCAGCTTGCGAGTTGTCGATCGCCAAGCTCGGCGGGCGGTGCGGTGCCGCAGAGGATTTGGACGGGGTAGAGATGGCGTCGCTGGCGTGCGTGGACTGGGTGGTATTCCGCGTGACGAGCCCGGAGGGGATACTCTCCGAGTCTGTGGAGTGGGCGTGGGAGTAGCTCGACGAGGAGGCCCGCGAGGGGGCGTTGCTGCTACTAGCAAGCGAGGGGTCCTGCCTGGAGACGTGGTCGACGGGGGACGAATGGCCCAAGGAGGAAGACGCGGTGGATGACGAGGACCGCAGGCCAGGTTGGGGAGGGAGGGGTTTGCTACCCCCCGTTCGAGGCGGAGGTGACGGGCGGTATCCCAGTGTGTATTCTGCTGGGGGGCGAGGGGGCGGAGGGGGCGGGTCCCCTTCTGGGAACGGGGAGAACGACGAAGAGGATGAAGCGGTGCGGCCTGGTGGCTGGGGCAAGGCGCGAGCGCCCCGGGGAGGTGGGATGGGTGTACCGGTGCTGTCGGTCGGGCGGGAGGGGGGCGTAGGCAGAGCACGCCGGCCTATGGACCCGATGCTACCCCCGCCTGGGGTACGAGCGCTGGCGCCTCCATCACCAGGGCCGGGGCTGGACGGCCCGGCGGCCGAGGGCTGGTGGGCTGGTGCGCGGTACGCCAGGTAGGGGTTTGGCGGGAGGTGTGGCTGGGGCGGCTGAGAGGGGAGGGGCCGCCGTCCAGCAAACGAGGACGAGGAGATGGAGGTGGTGGAGAGTGGGCTGTCCTGCAAGCCGAACTCGTTGAGGGAGCTGCCTGGGACGCGGGGGAGGGTGTGGGCTGCCGTAGTGTTGAGCTGCTGTGGGTGGGCTATGCCGTCTCTGCGGGAGTGGGCGTTGTGCTGCTGCTGCTGTGGGGGGTCCGACATGGTGTGTGGTCACTGATGTCCGCCCGTATAGATCCAGAGACGAAGCAATAACAACCAGAGATGGCAGCGGATTCCCCACACAGCAGTCAGGGTGTGTCCGGACGTGAGTGGGTCAAGTCCGGACATGCGGACATTCACCACACTCCGCGCCCTGGATTTTTCTCTGCAAGCGACAAACCGACTCAACGTAAATCGGCTCTTCCTTATCTCTGAAAACTGCCTCCCCACAGCACCGTATACAAGGGGGCATACACCACTGCATCCCCACAGCAGTACCCATCCCCCCACCACCAGCCATGCTCCGCTCCATCCCCCGAGCCCGCTCACACATCGCAGCCGCTGCCAGGCCCCTCCGCGCCCTCCCGCAGCTCGCGTCCAGGCGGCCCATCCACCAGTCGTCCCGAGCCAACGCCGTCGCTGCCCCAGCCGTCGGCTCCTACTCCCAGGTCGACGGTGAGCCCACGCTCAACTCGCCGTCCGAGCTCGCGAGGAAGATCTCGGCAAAGGTCCTCCCCAAGCTCGAGAAGCCCGATGTGCGCAAGGTGCTCGTCGTGGGTAGTGGTGGGCTGAGTATCGGCCAGGCCGGAGAGTTTGACTATTCGGGTGAGCCCTGCCCCTGCCCTGCCTATTGGGGAGAAATTTCACTCACCCCACCCCACAGGATCCCAAGCCATCAAGGCCCTCCGGGAATCAAACATCTCCACCATCCTCATCAACCCCAACATCGCTACCATCCAGACCTCGCACCATCTCGCCAACGAGATCTACTTTCTCCCCGTCACCGCCGACTATGTCGCCTACGTCCTCGAGAAGGAGCGCCCGGACGGCATCCTCTTGACGTTTGGTGGGCAGTCGGCGTTGAACGTGGGTATCCAGCTTGACAAGATGGGTGTGCTGGAGCGACTGGGCGTGAAGGTGCTGGGGACGCCTATCAGGACGCTCGAGGTGTCTGAGGACCGTGATCTGTTCGTGCAGGCTCTTAACGGTGCGTCGTCGTTTCACCTATCGCCCCATCCGATTCGACATCATAGCTGACCCCCACTCAGAAATCGAGATCCCCGCGGCCCAGTCCACCGCCGTATCCACCATCCAAGCCGCCCTCGACGCTGCCGCCGAGATCGGCTACCCCATCATCCTCCGATCCGCCTTCTCCCTCGGCGGTCTCGGCTCGGGCTTTGCCCACGACGAGGAGGAGCTCCGAAACCTCGCGGCCAAGTCCCTCTCGCTCTCGCCGCAGGTGCTGATCGAGAAGAGTCTCAAGGGGTGGAAGGAGGTCGAGTATGAGGTTGTCAGGGATGCTGCCGACGTGAGTCCGTCGAATGGTATCGACAAGTGCGTGGGCTGACGACCCGGCTACGCCAGAACACGATCATCTGCTGCAACATGGAGAACTTTGACCCCCTCGGCACCCACACCGGCGACTCCATCGTCGTCGCCCCCTCGCAGACCTTGTCCGACGACGAGTACCACATGCTCCGAAGCGCGGCGATCAAGATCGTCCGCCACGTCGGGGTCGTGGGCGAGTGCAACGTGCAGTACGCGCTGGACCCCAACAGCCGGGACTACAGGGTTATCGAGATGAATGCTCGTTTGAGTCGATCGAGGTGAGTCCGGCGTGGATAAAGGAACGGGGGGCAAAGCTGATAGGCAATGGCAGTGCGCTCGCGAGCAAGGCGACGGGCTACCCCCTGGCTTACACCGCCGCCAAGATCGCCCTCGGGCACACCCTCCCCGAGCTGCCCAACGCCGTCACCAAATCCACTACCGCGTGCTTCGAGCCCTCGCTCGACTACATCGTCACCAAGATCCCCAAGTGGGACCTCGCCAAGTTCCAGCACGTGGAGCGCAACGTCGGGTCCGCCATGAAGTCGGTCGGGGAGGTCATGGCTATCGGCCGAACCTTCGAGGAGTCTCTCCAGAAGGCGATCCGCCAGGTCGACCCGAACTTCTGCGGGTTTGACGCGTACTGGAAGCCGGAGGACATGACCACCGCCCTGACGGAGAACAACGACCGTCGCTTGTTCGCCATCGCGCACGGGATGCTCAACCTCGACTACACGGTGGACTACCTCCACCAGTTGACCAAGATCGACAAGTGGTTCCTGTACAAGCTCGAGAATATCGTGCGCGTGTACAAGCAGCTCCAGGCGACGCCGTTCGAGCAGATCGGGAAGGAGCTTTTCTTGACTGCCAAGAAGACGGGGTTCAGCGACTTGCACATCTCGCAGCTGGTGGGCAAGCCCGAGGGCGAGGTGCGCGCTGCGCGCAAGGCCGCGGGGGTGACCCCCTTCGTGAAGCGTATCGACACGCTCGCCGCCGAGTTCCCGGCGTACACCAACTACCTGTACACCACGTACAACGCGTCCGAGCACGACCTCGAGTTCGACGAGCACGGGACCATGGTCCTCGGCTCGGGGGTCTACAGGATCGGGAGCAGTGTCGAGTTTGACTGGTGTGCGGTGACTTGCTCGCGCGCGATCAGGTCGATGGGGAAGAAGACAATCATGATCAACTACAACCCCGAGACGGTGTCGACGGACTTTGATGAGGCGGACAGGCTGTACTTTGAGGAGCTCGGGTGGGAGAGGGTGATGGATATCTACGAGCTGGAGCAGGCTGAGGGTGTCGTCGTTAGCGTTGGTGGTGAGTCACGTCTCGTCTCCGTAGGTGGACCACAGCTGACTCGCAGACAGGACAACTCCCGCAGAACATTGCGCTCCGTCTCAAGCAGACGGGCGTCAACGTCCTCGGTACCGACCCCGAGCAGATCGACAACGCCGAGGACCGCCACAAGTTCTCCTCCATCCTCGACTCTGTCGGCGTCGACCAGCCCGCGTGGGTCGAGGCCGACTCACTCGCCTCCGCCAAGGCATTCGCCAACAAGGTCGGCTACCCCGTCCTCATCCGCCCGTCCTACGTCCTCTCCGGCGCGGCGATGAACGTCGTGTGGGACGAGCACCAGATGGACGAGAAGCTTACCGCCGCGGCGGACGTCTCGCCCTTGCACCCTGTCGTAATCTCGCAGTTCATCGACAACGCGCAGGAGATCGACATTGACGCCGTGGCCCACAAGGGCAAGCTCCTCGTGCACGCCGTGTCGGAGCACGTCGAGAACGCCGGTGTCCACTCGGGCGACGCCACCCTCGTCCTCCCGCCCTTCTCGCTCGCGACCCGCGACCTCGACCGGCTCAAGGAGATCGCCGAGAAGGTCGCGAAAGCGTTTGACATCTCGGGCCCGTTCAACATGCAGATCATCAGGAAGCCGGAGGAAGGCGGGAAGGAGGCGGAGATGAAGGTGATTGAGTGCAACTTGCGTGCTTCGAGGAGTTTCCCGTTCGTGAGCAAGGTGCTCGGGAAGAACTTTATTGATGTGGCGGCGGCGGCTATCATGTGAGTTGCCTCCAGATATCGGGTGTCGTGTACAGACAGCTGACGCGCAGAGGTGATGCAGGGGCGAGAACGTGCCCGAGCCGGTCGACTTGATGAAGGAGCAGAGGGATTACGTGGCTATCAAGGTGCCCCAGTTCTCGTGGACTAGGTTGCCCGGTGCCGACCCCTTCCTCGGTGTTGGTGAGTCGTATCCCGTCCGGCGTCTATAGGGTGATGGGCGGCTAACGTGTATGGGGACTGTAGAGATGGCGTCGACTGGTGAGGTTGCCTCGTTCGGGAAGGACATCCATGAGGCGTACTGGGCCGTGAGTTACCTTCTCAGTGGGAATCCGCTACGCAGAGCTAACTCGCACGCTTCCCCAGGCCCTCCTCTCGGTCAACGGCTTCAAGCTCCCCAAGCAGGGCTCTGGCATCCTCCTCGGCGGCGACATCTCCCGCGCCGAGATGCCCACCATCGCCTCCAACCTCCTCTCCCTCGGCTTCAAGCTATACACGTACGACACGGCCGTCGAGCAGTTCATCAACGACCAGCCCCACCTCGCTATCAAGAAGATCCTCGTGCCCGTCAAGGACAAGAGGAAGCTCCGCGAGGTGCTGGAGGAGAATGAGATTACGTGTGTGATCAATGTTTCGAGGAGCAGGGCGGCGACGACTGCGGATGCGGACTATGCTTCTAGGCGAGCGGCTGTGGACTTTGGGATTCCTGTACGTGCCTCGAACCAGTCTACTGCGCGCACGTAGCTGACACAGACTATCCATTGATATAGCTCATCAACAACGCCAAGCTCGCGGTGCTCTTCACCGAGACCCTCCAAAAGAAGTTCCACAACTCGGCGCTCCCTTACGTCGAGGGCTCGAACCCTTCAGAGGTCAAGTCGTGGAGGGACTTTGTCGGCGAGGAGAGGGCTTACTAAGCCTGCACCTCTGTGTGCGTTGGGGGAAAGAAAAAATGGTGGTGGCTAGAGTGGGGAGGGCAGCCGGGTGAAGGGGAGAGGCAGCGTTGTACGAGGAAAAGGTGTGCTAAAGAAAGAAGTTGGGGTAGATTTTGGTGTCGAGGGGAGGGAGGGGGGGAAGACACTGCTCATAGATTCGGTTCAAATATACTTTAGGATTCACATTCTTACCTGTGAATAGGTAATGCATTGATACGCTCTCATCATGTGGGGTCTGCTGCCGTATTGTCGTCGCTGAGAGCCGCGCTCCCGCCACGGCTCTCTCATGTATCTATCCTTTGTGACCACACCTCGCAAATGCCACGTCCATGACCTCTCTCGAAACCAATTTGATCTGCAACCCGTTCAGATACAGCAGCGCCCTAAACGCCATCCACGGCAGTTCTCCGGTGTCCCCGTCAGCCAAAGACAGATCCGCAAGGGCTTCCTCTTTGTTGTAGACTGGCTTTTCGTTGTGGAGGGAACGGTGTGAAGTGGTTGTAGGGGAGAGGGGGAAGGTTGGCGATGGGTGGGGATGCGTCGATGAGGAGGACTCGTTGAGAGGGGACGGAGGATCTGTGGCTGCTCGTGGAATCAGCAAGATCTAGCGTGTGTTATGAAATGTCACGAGAAGAAATCATATAGCCCAGCTTACTCGTGGTAGCTTCACCACCGCCATCTTCCCCATCACCCTCAGCTTCCCCTCCACCACCAGCACCCCAACCACCGTCAGCTCTTTCAGAGTCATCTAAGTCCTTGCTGTGACTCAGCGCGGATGTTACGGATGTTGCCCCGTCCGAGAATGACGTGGAGGTCGAGCTGTGCGAGGGAGGAGGGAAGGGGTTGATGTCGGAGTCGCTAGCGATAAGCATGGACAAAATGGCAGCGTCCAGCCTGGCTCGGTTCTGCGCACAGAGTTCCCAAGACTCCCTAAAGAGAAGTGAGTTTGCGGGGCGCCTCCAGAACCCGTCAAGCTCGTCAAACACCTCCACCGCCAGAGTCTGCAGGTACCCTCCTGCCACCATCTCTTCCAGCACCTCATCACCCGTCTCCACCATGATCACCTTCCCGCCCGACTTGACCACAACGCGCACGAAGAACTCGTTGATGAGCGCCAAGCCGAGGCGGGTGCCGCAGAGCTTGTGGGCTAGGTAGACATGCCAGAGTAGCTTGTAGAGTCCTTCCCTGATTGACCGCTGCATGTCATCGTCCCACGGGCGGGGGCGAGCGGAGGAGGCGGGGGCTGGGGGCAGGAACTTGATTTCGATGACGCCCCAGACGATGCGCTCGAGCTGGCGGCCCATGTAAAACGCGCCAGATAGGATGCGGCTGTAGATCACCCGGTCGGGTTTGGTGATATCGTCTTTGTGTGATGATGTGCTGTGTCTGAGATCTGCGAGTAGTGGAAGCAAAGGCCGCATAGGAATGGAGATCGCCATACGTGAGATCGAACTCACGGTCTTGTCTCCAAGCTCCACCTCAGCCAGCGCCTTCCCCACGTCCAGCTCAGGACAGACATTTCGCAAGTCCAGCTTGCCCGTAAACAGTCCCCCTTCCTCCACATCGCTGAAGAACTTGGCCAGATAAGGAGTGAAGTGCTCCGCCTCATATACAATCTCGCTTCTTAGAGGACCAGTCCTATACTCCTTCGCCCAGTAGGCTCCCATGTGGGAGCTGAGCCGGTATGGTCGGATGGTAGCATGGGCGGGGATGACGTGAGGTTTGGTGAGGTCGATAGGTAGCAGGGAAAGGGGTAACGGGAAGTTGAAGTTGGCCGGGTTCTGGAAGGGGAGAGGCGTCGGGATTTGGACAGGAGGAGTGCCCTCGCTTGACAGTGAGTCCGTGAGCGGAGAGGATTTTGATGACATGGATGCTGTGGGTGCGCTGTGTGTGATGGCGTGATACGAGTAGAGTCGGCGGGCAGTCCTCGTCTGTCCTCAACTTGCTGAGCAGGAGAGGAGGACGAGCGGTGACCGGAAGCCAGAAGCGCAAGTGCGCAACCGTCGTGGAAGGCGCGGCTCGTGTGTTATTAACCAAGTAGTATTTACTTACGCCGCGCTAGGGTCGTGTAGCATGACGTTGGGACTCAGTTGGGTGACCATTTGTAGGCAGCGGCTTGCACTGTCTGAAGTGCCGCAATGGCTTGTATGAGATAGAATTCCCGGCAGAACAGTGCGTGGGAAGTGAGGACGCAAGTAGGGCTTAGTTCGCCGGCGTTTTGATGTTCGTTGTTGTTGGCAACTGGGTGCAATATTGAGTAGAATCGATGTGGCAGCTGTAGGGAGCTGGGCAATGGCATACCGACATGCGCATGGTCGATATCCTCGCTGCACTGCATCAGGTGATGACGATGGCGAGAGCGTACAATACAGGGTTGGCGGCTCTACGTGTGGGTAACACCAATTTAAACACCATTTTGCATGGAAGTAGTGCTTCGGCGGCACATGATACGCCCCCACCCGCTGACCGCCACACGCCAGACGCCACACAGAGACGAGGAGGTGACGTGCGGTACAATACCACTCAGCAAAGAAAAAAAAAAAGCGGTGTTTAGGATTGCTTTAGGAGGTCGGAATTAGAGGAGATTGAAAGGTCTATACACAAGTTTTGAATTATAGGATGTTACTAAAGTTACACATTATAGGAGATTACTAGTGTTACACTTATAGGAAATTACTAATTTACAAATTATGGAATGTTACTAATGTTACATATTATAGCATCTTACTATTTTTGCATTGGGTTCTGGGGAGGACTATATACAAAGTGGATTAGGGATTGACGTGGCGAACCACATCGGCACGTTCCCGGCTCGTCATTAGACTGCCGGTAATTATTATAGGAAACATAACAACTTGTTACCATAACCGACATTAAACGCCCGATCAGCATAGATAACCTACGGAACCAGATTAATACTGGTTACGTAAAGATGCCTACGAAGTGCGTTTCGATACGGTCGCGGTATAACTGCGTCATGCGTCAGAGATACTTTTCGAACGGCCATATGCTTCACGATGCATAGGAGAGTCCAAAATGAGGGGAGTATTGACGAAGGATAGAGGTAGATGCACGTCCAACACGATACCACAGAAGCCAACGCGATGCTTGACCAGTAGGTGGCATGTGATGGCATCGATCGGGGGCGACCTCTTGACTTACATTTTTGGATGATGATGGCGTCGACTGATGGTCTCAGATTGATACATTGACATTGACTGACCTATCTAAAGTCTTGAGCTCATGGGCATAGGTGTACGCCGTTCATTTTGCCATGAAGGCGGCTCGCCGCTCGATACGCGAGAGGGATTATTTGTACGACCATGCCGCCGCCACATCGTTCCACTCTGGGTGGGGGTGATCGCTCATGGCCTGGGGTGTTCTGCGCACGGTCCTTTCCCCACCCACTCACCACGTCACCGCCAAACACTCCGCCGCGTCACCCGATGTCCCCAAACAATTCGCATCCTCACTTTCTCATCCTCCTCTCCACCTTCTCCCCTCTCTCTTGTTCGATACCCCCACGCTCACCTTCTCCTCACTCCCTCGGGCCCTTCTCCGCCCTCCGGGTCAACTCCACACCGTTGATTTCTGTAGCTAGTGTGTAATTACTCCACTTCTTCGCCGCTTTTCACTCGCTGTATCTTCCATCAACCTCCTCCTCCTTGCGCACTCGCACGTCATCTCCATGCCCGGTATGCCTACCAAGGTGGCTGTCAAGGAGCACTCGGAAGGCGACGGTGGTAAACCTTGTCTGAAGAATCTTGCAACGGTGATTCCATCTGAAACGCTGCAGATAATGACGGTTCCAACTGGCATCGGGAGCATCGGGGCGCCATCGCTGGGACCGGATGATATCATCGCTGCGTCCGTCGCCCCCAAGGCGCCTCACGATGTGAGTATTGTCTACGATCCCTGGGGCTATATGAGTGTGATAGGCTGGCTGATAATGATGTTGAAAGGGCTTGGAGATGTTTGGCGAGACCGAGCCCGCCGTTGACGAGCCCCGCGGCATCGGCAAGAACAGTAACCACCCCGCGCTTCCGGACTGCGCTCCCAGCCTCGAGAAGGCGCATGCGCCTACCCCAGGGCCACTGTCCCATGCGGGCTCCGGGGGACACGCACATGCAGGCGATGACAAGGTTGAGCACATCGTTGAAGCCCAGGTATGTCGTTGTCTTCGCCGGCCGGCGCTGTTCACGACGAGGTGCTGATCTTATATTGAATTGAGTCTTCTCAGTCCTCTGTTGCTTGTGCACCCAACGAAGACCAACCTCCCGCGTCCGGGAAACTCAAGTACACAAACGCCGCTCCCAGGCGCGTCCCTACTTGGGCAACCGACAACAAAAAACCATGGGAGGTAGACGACAGTGATGAAGAGGACAGCGAGATCAAGAATGAGTCTAGCGACGTGAGTTATGGCGCGGTCATGATAGGACGTGATTGCTGACAGCCAATGTATGACCCGTGTAGAACTCCGTCTCTTCATCAAAGACCGTCGAGGGTGGCGCCACTAACTCAGCAACGCCGCCGACCCCCAACCTGTCAAGCACGCTGCCTCTGTACCCGCCACCTCTGCCTGTTATGGCAGACACCGTAAGTCGTATCCGCTGACAAACCATCTTCACCACTGGGTATGAAGCTGATGTTCTTTTCTCACAGTTGCTCTTTCCCACCGGCGTGCACTCCGACACCGAAACCGTCATCTTCGCCGACATTCCGGTCTCCAAGAACTCACCTTTGGCACCTGGAGCAAAGAGAGGCAAGGCAGCCGTCTCGGACATACAGCCTACCCTCCATAAACTTGGCGCGGGTGATGTTCGGCTCGATGGCATGCCGGGGCTGGAAGGGTTGCTGGGCAGCGGTAATGCTACGGCCTTCAACTCCGGTATGAGGAGGGTGGTGCGCGAGGGGCTGAAGGACAAGTCAAGGATGATAATCTTGTTTCGGGGCTCTAACGCAAAGTTTCGGTGAGCTGAGCTATCCTAATCGGTGTCGCGCATTACACGATGACACAGAACAACACACTGACAGCTCTGCTGACGTCTAGTACGCCGTTGAAGACAAAACAAGAGAACCAACTCCGTCTCTCAACCTTTTCCCAGCGCCTGACCGCGTGGAAAGACTCGTCAAGATCGGTCCTGCAGGACATCTCCGTCCTCATCTTCCTCACCGAGAAGGATTCTCCACTCGTCGCCTCTGATGGTGGACCGGCAGGCTACGAGGCTATGAAGGTCAAGTTCCACGAGAGTGTCTGTGGAGCGTTGCGCCCCGACCTACTCATCAACAACCTCACCATCCCCGCCGACCACGGCGTCGTCCGCGACCCCGCGTACGCTGGGAGGGCGTTCTGGCGACTGCATCTCCCCCGCCTCGTCACAACATACCTCCCACCATTCGACCCGCACTCGCCCAGCCCCCCCCCCTGCCAATCCCTACTTGGGGTACGGTCAATGAGGTAGTCGCCTCGCCTCTCGAAGAAAGCGATCAGCTCAAGCCTGTCGCGCTTCATGTTCTACAGGCTTGGCATGCTACGGACTTCAAGCGGGGGGACAAAGAGTGCAAGGCGGGATCGGTGAATGAGGGCCTGCCTGCTCTTCGTGATTCCACCACCTGGCTCTTCAAAGCGGAGCTGGTCATCCCCCAGCTGGTCGAGGACGAGGACGAAGGAGAGTATCTCGACGCTGTGCGAATCGCCAAGGAGGAGTACGGACGTCTCGCCAAGGAGACTGTCGGCGAGGACGTGGGGAGGATGGTCAAGAGGACGGGCAAGAAGGGGAAGAGGGCTGCCACCCAAGCGGACAAGATGGCGGAGCAGCTTTCGAAGAGGTTCAAGGGCGGCGCCGGTTTCGGCGCCTTTGTCAAGGATAGCGATCTCACCTTTACCGCCACCTCTACCGCCACCTCCTCCGCCCTCGAGGGCAACGCTACCTCGCCTCTCACCACTTCCACTACCCCTACCGAGCCAGCGACCGAGTCGCCCCACACTGACGGCTCCACAGCCAAGCAGGGTGGGGGTAGACCCGAGGCAGCGTGGGGGGTCGTGCGCACCCGGGCCAACGCGAGGGAGTGGCTGGACTTTGAAACGGTCCGCCACACCGAGATCCTGCGCGCGTCTCTCCCTGAGACTCTGCAAGGTCGCGTTCGTCTCGCGTTCACCATGCCCGCTCTGGGCGGGACGTCGCACGCCTTGCCGAACTGAGGCGGGGGTGAAGGGTGACTTGCTGGACTGGGGCGGGGGTCGGGGGTCGGATGATCGAGCGGATGAGGGTAGTGTGGAGGGGAGGAGGGTATGTCTTGGAGTGGGTTCTGAAGGCTGAGACGCCGGTGCATGGGTGTCTGGGAGGTGGATCGCGTGGCATGAAGCACGGCAGGGGGGCTAAATGCGATAGGAGAGTATGTTGTTGCTTGATGGCCCTTAAGGCCTTCAAGAGAGTCTTACCGAGTACTTGTTTTTTGTAGTAGCTAGGTCATTTGACACATTACACGAGTAGCATGCAATCACCAATATGATGAGAGTCGAGTCTCCGAATCCATAGCAGTGAAAGAGAAGGCCGAAGAGACGACGGACAAAAACAACAGATTGAGGTCAGGAGGCACCACCACGCGCGCGCGCCTGCAACCGACATCCTCATCATCATCGCGCGAGTGACGAGTCTCAACTCTCCTGGCACTCATCGTACCTGCCGTGGGCCATCTTCTCGAGTATCGAACGCCACCCGACTCTGGGGGACCGCCCTTCCCATCATATTGAGGCTCATCCTCAAACGCAGCTTGAACTCTTACACCCCTCACCCGCCCGCCCGACAGGACGCGACCGGTCGCGCGCGATGGTAGACCTCAAAGACTTCACGATCCGACTAGCCAGTGAGGACCAAGGAGTCAAACACGGGGATGCATGCTTCGAGGTGGAGAACTGGCGGAACGGCAAGACATACGAGGTAAGTGAGCAGGAGGCTTCTTCGGCGAGTGACTCAGTGATAAGACGGCTAGCTTATAACATCCGGAACGACGTGATCAGGAGTGGACGGCATATGGAGATCAGGAGGTAGCTGAAGCAGAGTACGCAAAAGACTTTGGGGCTTTGACCTGGTGGGTCAAATCGTCTACTTTCCTTGTGATCTTCTATACATTCCTGGTGTCAGTTGCTGACGAGTAGATGCTACCTCAGGGTGCTGGTCCGGAAGGATGACCCCGAGGGAGAGGTCTACTCGGCACTTGGAACGTGAGTTGTGATCCTAGGGCTCTGCGTCCTGTCCATTCTTCGGCTGCCTACAGTCAGTGCTAATGGTACTGTTTCTGGGCAGGAATCGTACCAAATGCTTTGTCAAGGGCAAAGGGGAGACAGAGGTGAAGGAGGGGTGGTGGTATAACATCACGGCCGTGGTAACTCCCAATAGGTATCGAGGTGAGCAGGCTGTCCCTCGGAACCGAGACCATAAGCAACGTGGAAGTCAATCGCCCAATGACTGACATACGACCCCAGGATACAGCTACGCTACACATCTCATCCGGCTACTGCACTACGTCTTGACATCCCCCTCCCTTCCCTCCGCCTTCCCACCTCCCCTCATCCCCCCCTTCCCCTCCGCGTGGGGAACCCCGCCTCCACCCATCCCTCAGGAGCTTCGCCAGTACCTCCCCCGTGCCAACGGCGCGATGCTCTGGTCCGACGTGCCCATCGAGTACTACGGCAACTGTTCTGTCGGGGAGAAGGGCGGTCGGGGGTTCGCGTCCAGTGAGGAGATCAATAAGCGGATGGTGTGGAATCTTCGTCCTGTTGACTCTTTGGCGGACGCGAGCGATGAGGTGTGGGTGCCGATATGGCAGGACGACCTCCCTGCCGTTCTCGATGCCATGTCGGCCGCGTATCGCCGTCAGCTAGAACAGACCGACACCTCCGCTCGTGCCGCGTTCATCCAAGATCCCGCGACCCCCGGAGCCGTCACCCTCACCGCCGCGAGGAGCGGGTTCGGCCGTCAGCCAGAATGGCGGACCAAGCCTATCCCCTGGGGATTGCGCCTCCGGGGCAAGGACGGCGAGGAGGATGTAGTCGTGACCTTCTCCATGTACTGCCACTTCATCGCCCCGCGCCTGCTCATTACGTGTATTCACAACGTCACGCCTGCACAGCTCCCATCTATGCTCCGCGCGCTGGACAAAGCCGTTGCCGACGCTGGCGCGCCGTGGGTAGAGGGCGAGGCGTGGGGACTGGACACAGAGTCGGAGCTCGTGAAGGCGTGGGAGGGGTTGGAAGGAAGGGAGGTGAGACATGATGTGCGGAAGGGGTTGCTGAACCATGTGCTCGGGGTGGTGTGGTACGATGACGAGGAGGTGGATGTGCTGGATACGCAAATGTGGTCGTGGGTGTAGGGTGGGATGCGGTGGGTCACACAATGGTCTCGAGTGCATGCACTTCTCTTCAAACATTGAGTCACAGATCGTGATGTGGCGTGTCGATACGGGTCATTGCTGCTGCCGGTGAAAGTGTGAAAGGATGTGTATTGATTAGCTGGTCACATAAGGGTTCGGCAGGGATGGTACCCGATACCACTCTAACATGACCTTAAATATTGAAGGTGCAGCATCCCCGCCCGACCTGAAATCTCCACAGCCACAGGATTATCAAATCAGTGACAACCAGATGAATGACCAGCCCCAGAGTACCTCGTCCGACGTATCCCGCTCAACGAGGCGCGACGGCACTTCTATCCCATCCTCCCAGGACAAGGCCAGGCCGGAATTCGGCGCCGCCTTTGTGGACCTGCTGGGCAGCGGGAGAGCGGTCTCGCCTGGTTCACAGTGGGCCGAACGAGCCCACACAGGGTCGACAAAGGCGGACAACGGTACCAGTTTTCTCAAT
The DNA here is from genome assembly GCA_036427605.1 of Cryptococcus sp. DSM 104549. NCBI lineage: Eukaryota > Fungi > Basidiomycota > Tremellomycetes > Tremellales > Cryptococcaceae > Cryptococcus > Cryptococcus jaspeensis. The sequence goes on from CP144047.1 coordinate 719,049, forward strand.
CGCCGGCGCCTCTGTCTGGTAGGTGTCTGATTGAGGTGTCGGTAGAGGATCCAAAACGAGCAAGCCTGTGGCTAGCAGGTAAGGCGATGTAGTAGAGAGTAGTAGAGTAGGAGGGCAGAGGAATGGTGAAGGCCGAGAGCGATGGACGACAAGTCGAAGGAAAATATAGCTCGTAGGCGTAGGCGTAAATGCAGTTGATGATGTCGAAGACGATGGAGCGACCTGTCATCAGTGCGATTTGTTGCTCCAAACCAGAGATGGCATAGTACGAGCCGTATCCGATGCATCCGTACCCCCGACCCCCAGCCACAACCGCACTCTAGTGGTGGTGTTCGTGTGATTGCTCGTATCGAACGCCGCTGTAGACGCAATGTCAGTGATGTGTACTGTACCTGGACGATTACCGGAACTCACCAGTAGCCGCACACCTTGGGGCCTACATTAGGTATAGAAGGGTCAGTACGTGGTTGCCTCTGGTATTGGTATACTCCAAGACAAATTTACGTACCAGGCTTGTCCTGTGAAAGAGGAGCATGTCAGCGCACGCTCGGTCGTTCCGGCCTGCTATTATGCTTTCACTTACAAGGTTGATGAAGATCTTGGGGTGACCGAGAGCACCGCCACCTGAACGCAAAACGTACCACCATTAGCAACTGCAAACGTCATCTCAGACTGTCCATGAAAGTCAACTCACCGCCGTCGCAGGTCGCAATCCTCCCGTTCACAAGCCTCACAGGGTCCTCCGCGACAAGCCCCATAGCACTCAGCTGATTAGGCTGGTACTGCCACGCAGTCTGCTCAAACCGAGGGTTGGCGAACGCGTGGGGCTTGGGGTTCTGGCTGGTGGACCAGGTGCCGGGCACGTTGGGGGATTGTTGGAGGTAAGCGGGGGTAGTCTCAGTGGGCTGGTCGGCGGGGACGGGGGCAGGGGGAGTAGGGGGGTGGAGTAAGCGCGGAGGAGGGTGAGCCGGGGGGCGCGGAGGGTGCGGACGGGGCGGAGGAGGGACATGGTGGGTGTGGATGTGGTGTATAGGTGGGTTATGCTGTGGATGAGTTGGATGGAGATGTCGATGCTGGAGTGGATGCAGCTTGCGGCGAATCCTCAGGGTCAAAACAAAGAATTGTGGCACAATTCGTCCAATAACGACTCTTCCATTCACAAGTCCATCTGCAATCCATCTTATCGCTCATTCAACATGCATCAAGCATAAACCAAAACACAGCATATCCATCGCAATAACCAGCTCCGTCAATGCATCGCCGGCACCGTCACGCCAGCTATCACATCCATGAACAATGCCATTTCCCCCGGCCTTGTCCCACGCGTCGTGATCACTCTCCTCTCCGCGGCCAATACCAAAGTCATCAATGGGGCCATATTACCGATGTCTGGTAGACACCACAATGGATCGACAACGCCGACACCCATTCTTCGAGATGGGGCTGCATCCGTAGCGAATGGGGTGATGGAAGGAGTTGGGGGCAAGATATTGGAGGCGGAGATACTGTGGGGGATCGGTCTTGGAGAAGGCATCTGATCTATTCTGGAGAGCGAAGAGTTGGAATGGAAGGGGATACCAGAAGCGGAGTCGGCGGGGGAATGACGCTAACTTGCGCTACCGAGATGTGGGCTGCAGCTCAGAGTAGGACTCATACGCATTCCGTGAGTGCATATAAAGGCCTGCTTCACTCGGCGATCTGCAATCGAAACCACCGCTACTTACTCCAAGCAACGCTGACCACGCACGATGTCCACTCCCACAGCCAACCCCACCAGACTCTATCACTTTTCCCCTTGCAGCTCATGCCCATCCAGACATCGTGTTCAACGACCCACTCCAACCCTGGCGGCATACGTGGAAAAGACCGCACCCATTCAGAAGGTCTTTGCTCCTTCAGCTTGGGGCAGCACGAAAAAGTGTCTCTGCCCCTCACACCTCGCATCCGATTCGACCGTCGGCCCCTCTATCCAGCAATGGAATCGGGAAAACCCACAGAGCACCGGCAGTACTGTGGTGGCTGACCACATTCGGAGTGGTGGGCTACCATGGCCGATCCGGTCGACCCCGAGCTCCAGGACTGCCGCCGACGCGACGACGCGAGCAGCGGACAAGGCTTCGGACCAGCTGATGGCGGATGACAGGACAATGCTGAAAGGCTGGGGTAGAGAGAATGATCTGGGTGCAGTGATGGCTGCACAGTCAGCTATCACTCAAGCCGGACTTCGGGGAACGTCGAAGCGGGACTATGCCACTGCTATCCACAATTGGGCTACGTCTCAAATCGGCGTGAGTGCAGAGCTTGAGCCTCCCATTCGGCGGCGCGAATGGTGCATTGCTGACACCCATTCCTCACATAGCCTTCCCAAACAGTCGACAATGTAATGGTCAAGATCCCATTCGTGAGCCCCGACGCCAGGGCATCCGAGACCTCCTGGGGTGCCGACTACTTGGTGCTTGTCGATGGTCGAAGCGTCCTTCCCGATGAGTTTAGAAACCGACGACGCCGCTCGTCTGCGGGACTCCCCTCCTCGCTCCAGATGACGCGACGCGGCTCGTCATCGCGAGTACCCCAAACCACAAGCCAACGCCCATCTTTGAGCACCTACGAGCTGCTCCCAGACGATTCCGACGAAGAGCGGGATCGGATGATGTCTCAAAGCTGGGTGCTGCCCGCCGAAGAAGAGAGGCCTGAGGGTGGACAGAGTGCGGGAAGCAGTCGGTTCATTTTGGATGAGGATGGGAGTGTTCGCCTTACCAATGGCAGACGGCTGAGCGGTACCAACCCGTACGCCTCCATGTTCAGAAGGGAGTCACAGGATGGGACTACGCGATAGATCATTACCACGCCATAGTATCCTTTTTGCATCTTGCAAGTAGTGATACGCCGGTTATGCATAGCGTAGCTGTTTATGACCTGCTGTTGTTGCATGCATGCAGCAGCTTCTACGCTTCTCAAAGCTCCAGAGCTGTGGTGTGTGTAAACTTTCCCACGGTGGTCGGGGATAGTTTCCCGATGGAGCCGCGTGCTCGGTTGAAGCTTACGCGAGTCGGGTCTCCACAAAGAAGTCGTCCATGTGGGTGCAAGGGTCAGCTCGCGCATAGATTCAAGAGACCTCATGCACGCCATCTGCTCCTCTTCTTTACCTTCTCTGGCTCACAGTAGATTCAATGGACACACGCCGCCCAAGCTCGCCTCCGACGTCAAGCACCTCCGGCTTCCAACGGGGGCGCGACCAGACTCCGAGGCTGCCCCCCTCGTACGCCAGCAGCTCGACCAGTCCGTCGCCAGCGGCTGCTTCGCGACTGTCACCGCCATTGGAGGGCCGCCCACGAGTGCCCCCTCCTATCCATCTGAGGCCTCTTAGCTCGCAGCCTTCAGCGGGAAAGGGCGTCTTGAAGATTCACGTCGCCGCTTGGTGAGCCCCACCCTGCTTCCAGCCTGCACTTCAGCATCACGGATTGGAGCTGACCTGGGTATCTTTGGCGTAGGGACTTGTCATTTGTCAAGCCTCCACAGTCGCCAGACTTGAACCCCGGCAGCATAGACTCGTCGGCACGCGAGCCGCCGAGCGAGGACACCGTCTTGTCAGGCGCGCTCGAGGTCATCATGAAGGAGAGGCGGCGAGCAAAGTCGATCTCTGTGGGGGTGCAGAGTGCGTGCCGGTTGCACATGGGTGCAGAGAGAGGCTGGGAGGAGGATGGGATCTTTGAGCGAGGGGTGGAAGTTATGGGTGGTGATGCAGACGGTATCTGGCTTGAGAAGGGCAGTCAATCGTATGTGTCTTCTTGCCGCTACAAATCTGCAAGCCGCCGTTTGTTAACATCATAGCCATCAAGATTCGGGTTCTCTATCCTCCTCCCTGCTACCCTTGCGACTACAGACAACCACTACTGTGCCGATGTCGTATATATCCTCACCGCCCGAGTCGAGGGCATCCCTGTCACGTCCTCATTCTTTTCCCGTCACCTCTCGGCCGCCCCTCCAGCACTCGACCCCAATATCCCCTACATCGGCTTGTTCAAGCGCCTCATGGCCCCGGCCTCCAAGCGCCCGTCGCGGCCGAGCTCTAGAGACGCTTCCTCGCGGTCGGTTTCGCGGTCGAGGTCGCGAGCGCCCAGGTCGGCAACGGCAGCTCATGACCAACTGTCAAACGCCTTGGGTGAATTGGGGCTCGAAGGACCCGATGGAGCCATCCTGGCGAACGGCAATGGCGAAGGCACGTCGTCACCACACGGCCTGTACCACCGGAGTCAATCGCCCCATATAAACCCGCCGTCTCGCACACCCTCAGCATCAGGCTACGCGAGGGATATTGGGAACCATGATGTCACACCACCGTCGGGCGAGGCGACGGGCTGGCTGAAGGGAGACCTTTACGCGTCGAGGGAGATGGTCGTCCATGCCAATTCGTCAGAGACGGGTGGAGCCACATCTCTCAATATGAGGAAGCAGGGGTCGGTGGACGGGCTGGGGTCCTGGAGTCTGCGGATAGCAGCGGACGTTGTGAGTGCTATCAAATATAAACACGTCGGACGTGACTGATCAATCGCGTCTCGCAGTTCTCTATGGCCTGCGTCCTTCTCGTGTCACTATCCATCCCTGCACCCTCACCTCGCACTACCGTCTTCTCCCTCCGCCTATTCATGTCGCAATCCTACACCGTCGTCTCCCCGCGCACCCCTCATCTTCCACCCTTCTCCCCCGAGAACCCCCGGAAATTCCTCCTATTCGACGCGGGAGGCCCACACAGAAAGGGAGGCCGTTATCCGGGGAGGGAGATTGAGAGTCTGTGGCGGGGCGCAGAAGCTGGAGGGAGTGGACAGCCAGGGACTGGATGGAAGGTCAAGACAGTGGCGCGATTGCCAGACCACGATACCATGCGGCCAACAACAAGAGGAGGGTGAGTGTGGCACCTGGGTCAAGTCAAGATGGGAAGTCAGAGCTGACACATCATTGCAGAACTATCACGCCGATCAGAGTGAAACACGAGTTCGTGCTTCATGTGTTCTACTCTATCGAGGGGGAGTCTGTCTATGGGCAGAAGGTAGAAGGGCCCGGAGAGCTGCGGATGTTGGAGACCAAGTTCCCGGTGGTGGTCCCGTCTGTGAGTGACCACTGCACCCATACACGTCTAACAATGATTGACCCGCTTGCCCCTACTACAGTGCTGCTGTACCGATCTTGCCCTAGACCTGCCAACATGTGCGATATATCTCAGCTTTCCGGCCCATCCAGAGCTTTAGCTGACTTGCACGCGTCCCTTTCCCTAGACGATGAGGCCCACGAACACCCACAAGACAACATCGACGCCATCATTGCCTCCCCACCCGGCAAATACTCTTGCATGTGCCTATCCTCCTTCGAGGAATTAGAGGAGATCGCCTTGAAGCGGTTGAAAGTGCTGGAGGATGATGCGGATGGGGAGGATAACTGGAGTGGGGAGATCCGGCATGTCTCGCAGGAGCGAAGTCAGAGCGCGAGCGCGAGGGCGAAGGCTGCTGCTGAGGGGAGGAGGGTGTGGTATGAGGGTGATGACGCCTGAGGTCATCGAGATTCGAGAAGGGGGCATGTGAACACTCATAAACGCTATGCATGCTAACCTGCTGATGGTAATAGCTGGACAGCATGACTCTACATGCAATCGGCTTACAGGTGCAGCTTTCTTTATTCACCCAAGAAGAACATCGTAAACGAGAACATTCGTCGCATTCTTCCAAGCTCTAACCGTATCACGAAGCAAACACTGACCACCGAGACGTCTAACGTACTAACAAAAACAGATAATCATACCAAAAGTAAACTCTCCATGCGCCTTCGACACCCCACATTACCCCCTGCATGACTCCACCCGAGCCCTCTTCATCCCAAGAAACCGCTCATACACGCCTTACAAACCGAAACACCTTTCGATCGAGTCCTTGTTATTCCCCCACCAGTAAGGCATGACAGCACCTACGATGACATATCGTCAGCAACCACACCTACGGACCACCGAACTCAAGGAGACAGCCACACGCACCAGTTGTACCCAAGAAAATGAAGATGAACAACAGATTGAAGTTGAACCCAGTGTCCAGCGCAGCACCGCTCTGTATCATTGCCATCAGCCCACGACTCTTGGCTACGGTAGCACATGGGCAAGTACACTCACGATGTAAGCCCACTTGTTCCAGAAGGCTCGCTTATAGTTGAACAGGTAGAAGTTCCAGAACGTCCCGATGAGGAAGGTCGTGAAGGGGCCGGTACTGAGGTTTCCGTGGAAAGTAGCAGCGCTGGCAAAGAAGATGGTGGTGTTCCTATAAGGTAAAGGCACAGTCAGCCGTGTTTGATCTCTGCTTTGGTATTGAAAACTTACCATAGGTCGAAGCGAGCCTTAGGGAACTTCTTCCAGAGTAGCCAGATGGCAATGGGAGCGACCGCACCCGCACTAATCATCCAGCAGTTGAGCGATTTTCTACAGTGATCTTGTGGTGCGGAAGATACTCACACGAAGCCGTACGTCACCGGTTGGAATACGCTTGAAGCAAACAGCTTCTTGGGGCCAACAAGCGCGTATTGAATACCTGCACGTTGTCGAGTCAGCGACTAGTCTAAGTCCCACACTAGCAACAGACTCACCAGCAGTATTGTAACTCTTGAAGTCCTGACCAGTCCACTGCCCAGTGGGGTCGACGACCTTGCCGCTGACGTACTCGTACTTGCTCGCGATGACCCATCGCATGACGCCATAGTTGACCGGGAGGGCCAGCAAGTTGGCGAGGATCTGTATGCCGACGACGTCCCTGTGCGGCAGATGGAAGTAATGACCGACCTGCAATGATCGAGTCAGCATCTTGACAGTAAAGCTTGCCGAGCGCTAACAACCCACCTTCTGGTCTTCAAGCACGATACGAGCATCGTACCACACATTTCCAGAGATGATTCGATAGGCAAGTTGGCCAAGGGGATGTCTGGACGACCCTTTGACGTCAATCATGTCTGTATTCAAGATCGCAAGGAGTGTCGTCAGTGCACGGCGTCGAGAGATCAAGTTCAACTTTGAACATGATGAAGACTCACAGCCATACACCAGCTCGTTGAAGAACCCAACTTTGATGGAATAACCCGACATGGCATAGACTAAGCTCATGGGCAACATCGCCGCAGCCCCAAAGCCGAGAGCAACAAAGTAAGTCCAAGTGGGCATCCACACGCTGCCGGAAGCGACCACACCGAGGAGCATGGCGAAGGGGACAATGCAGAGAGCGGCCCACTCCCTATGCGAAGAGATATCATGATCACATCGATCTGCCTTCGAGCTCGAATCACGGCTTTCACTCACCACCACTTGAGACCGGGGTACTTTGAGGCAAGGTTGCTATGGAGAACATATGAGCTGATGAATGGGCTGGTGACTCGTGCACCCAAGAATCACTCACCTCAAACGGTCTTTGTGCACCCTATTGCCAGCCCTCCAGCCTCGGTAGACCTTCATGATACTCGGCCCAAGGAAGAGACCACACCAGACGAACGAGGAGATGTATGAGGCGTACCACTGCAGGAATCCTGGTCAGTTTGTGTCCATCGGCTGGCGGTGATGAGGCAGGATATCGCACCATGAAGATCTCCCAAAGGTACTGGGCACCGGAGTAGGCGAGACCAACCTCCTCGTACTGGTACGACGTTGTAAGATCAGCGAGGGTCATGTGCGTCGAGCCAAGCAAGATATCTCACCTTCGTCTCATTGAACACCTGCTGACCAGAGCCATCAACGTACACTGTAAGGAATATGTGAGGTCAGTCATGTCTCTTTGAGCCGTCCGCGCCCGGTACGTGCTACTAACAGAGGTCGTTGAAAGGGTAAGCCGACCCGTTCTTGAGGAAGACACCGTTGGACATGATGTCGTAGGTCGGCGAGCCCCACAGATTTCCGAAATACGCAATGGGGATGAGGAGCCAGGTCTAGACGTGTCACTCGACTGTCAGCAAGCCTCTTCGCGACACCCCTACCTGTTGAAGTACGCGCAAACTCGAACTCACAGTGATGACGAATCCCACAAACACAATGACCTGCACACTGTACGGGTACGTGATGACAGTACTGGTGATGTTGGACCAGTCGAGAGTGATGTTGAGGAGTCCAATACCCTTGCGCCCGGCGCCGAGGAAGTTGGCGGTGTGGTTGTGGGGCGCGAACCAGCAGAGCGGAGCGAGGGAGGCGACGAAGGGGAAAGCCCACTCGGGCAGGAATTGCCAGGCGAAGATGCCGAGGAAGATGTACCAGAAGACCTGCGCCACATAATGGTCAGCTGATGGACCTTGTACGCTGAGCGATAAACGGTCGTCCGACTCACCCTCATCTGCTTCTTGGACCGCTCGAGGTGCAGTTCGGACGTGCCCTGCATCCCTCGGTAAACCGTAACCTGCTGCAGAGATAACGGGAAGATGAACTGGGGATCGTCGATGAGGATCGGGCGGACTATGTCGAGGTTTGATGTCAGCTGTCTGATACGGTGACAGCCCCGTGAGTCATATCATGTCACTCACCCATGGCCGCGAACGCAAAACCAAGCAGAGAGGCGCCCTGTTTAGATTGTCAGCGTCGATGCCGGTGAATGGGACAGCTAAAAACTCTCCGCTTACCCATCCGAAAAAGAGAGCCACGGCAGGGTTCATGGTGATACCGTAGTACAAGGCAGCGTTGGTCGGGAGGAAAGCTATACAAGGTCAAGGAAGCATCACGTCAGCCGCAGCGCGCCCAACTCTCGAGCGTTGAGTGCCGACTCACTCGCCCACTGGCCCTGACTGCCCGCGTTCGCAGCGATACCGATGATAACATGCTCCTTGACCGAGAAGGGGCCAGGGTTGAGAGAGAAGGAGAAGCGCCCCAGAGGCACCTTCTTGTCCGGGAGCACACGGGCCATCAGGAGACCAAGCGGCCTCGAGGCAAGGATGACGAAGAAGACGGGGAAGGGGGCGGTGGTGGTACGGAAGCTGGGTATCGCGCATCAGCAAGCAGTATGCGAGATGACATAACCGGATAGGTGAGCACTCACTAAGTCAACTGGGAAACAATACTTCCAATGGTACAGAAGAGCGCCGAGAGGAACAACGACCTAAACGTAATGACCGGCGCTGTCGGGTCGTCCTCGAAGCTGACCGTGTTCCTCACCAGCTCGGGGATATCCCTAAACTCCTCCGACTCAAAGTCGTACTTCTCATCGCGATGAATGAAGTCATCAATCTTGGCCTGCTCGTCGAGGGGAGCGCCGAAGCCGTGCTCGTCGATGGCTGCGCCGACAAAAGTGGGGGAGCTGACCTTCGCGGCGGCGTCGGCGTGCTTCTTCTCGTCGAGGTCGAACTGGTCGAACTTCTCGTCGGAGGAGGAGGTGGGGGAGAGGTCCCCCGCATGACCATCTCGGGTCAGGACGGGGGCAATGCCGAGGTCTTCTTGGTCTTGGTTCTTCTTGACCATGACGGGAGGTCGGTGATGGAACCGGGGAAGGAGGGGTGCGGGTCGGCTTTTATTGCTGGCGGGGTGGTCCCTCCCAAAGACGTTCTGCATGCTCTTATATGAGACGGGCACAAGCCAAACTCACCGTCTCTTCTTTTCATCGTGTCAAATCCTACAAATCATACAATGCGTGATTATCTGTGAACACCACACCCACTCTGTGAATTCCTCCGGCACACCGCGTATCTACGTGCAGATGACAGCACTGTTCCTATCTGTGCCGTGTCGGGTTCAGGCCGAAGGGCGAAAGGCCAGCGCAGGCGCGATGGCGAAAGAGCACGATGCCAGAGCTCGCGTCTATCTCTCGTTAGGTTGTAGTCTGTGAAGCTTGATTATCTTTCAACAAGTGCGTGCCGCCAAGAAGCTAAGCCGAATGAAGGGCGGTGGATAGATGAAACCCGCAGATAAGATCACACTCAATCGCGCGTCGAGCACGCGATCTCTAGCAATGCGATTCTCCGGCGGCAGTTGTCCCCCGAGTTCAGAAACTCGGCGCGAGTTCATGAGCTCGGGTGGTAGGGTATGCACGGCTATTCAGATGCTGGATCTCATCTTCAAGATCCCAGGATGGTCGGTGAATTGTGCACCTTTGGATGCCCACTCGCTATCGCATCAAGCAACGGCGAACGAGCTCTTTTTTGGACTTCGAGTCCGCCGTCTTCTTGCTTGTAGCGTCGTATACATCAAGTGGCAGCAGCCGTGACAGGAGGTGGAAGAGGAGTCGTAGCAAGCCTTCATTAGAGCACATGAAGTCACATGCATACATACCCAGTTTTCATCTGCACACGATGACAAGAAATCCACCTCCCATTGGTGCCCTGTTCACGTCGGAATACGCGGTCCATGAAGAAGGATCCAAGGCCAAGAGTGCTCAAGTGCTCACCCAGAGGCTCCTCCAGCAAACAGGAACGATGAGAGATAGACGAGCTATTGCGCGACCGCCATGGCTGGCCTGGCGGCGCTTTGGTCCATTGATTTCTCACGCGACAAGAGCGAGCGGGCCGGGGTGTCACATGTGGACACGCGTGCCCAGCAAAGCAGGATATGCATACGTGATGCTTCTGATTAGCGGGACCCTCTCTCCATTACCTCCGATCCGGGCCCCGGACGTATCTTCTCGCGGGCTCCGAACGCACGTATGATACACGCCATGGCATTTGAGAGGAAGAGGCGCCTGATCTTTGCTCTTTGCAAAGCTTTTGTTGGCCAGCGTTGATCACGTCGAAGGTGCTATGTTTAGCCTGAACCCGCATATGAGTTCCTGTGAGATCTCTACGAGAGCACGCACCGAGTCATACCCGAGTCCCGAACAGCACTGCTGGAATCCATCACTACTCATATTTGCTATCCGGTCCACAGAAGTGGTACGTACCGTAACGTCATGCTGATGTTTCAATCTCCAAGTTCTCAGGCCGAGGGAGGAGCTCAGACATGTCTCGGAGCACAACTCCGGCCCGAAACTGTCGCCAAGCCAGACCGAAAAAAAATGCATTATATCAGTGATGACTCGAGACATACAGCAGCAAAACAGCGGCAACAGGCCAATGAGGGCCAAGGTTGAGTGTGTGGGAACAGTGAGAGGGGGGAATGAAGGTGGGATCTTAGTGATTGCCCGTACGTGGTGAGAGTGTATATCATGATGAAGGTATGGTGTTATGCTGGTATGCTGGTGAGTGCTGGGTCGTTTTTATAAATCGTGTCGTATAAGAGGTATCGTGTGTGAGATGAAGGGGTATACACATCATGAAGAATGTCCGTTTGTGAGTTGATGGAGGTTTGGTGGAGGTTGCTCAGAATTCGATCCTCATGCACTGGGTGCTCGTCGTCAGCTCCAGCTCCCACTCGCGCATGGGCCTATCACACAAGGAGCGGAAACTCACCCATCCACCAACCGTCAGCCCCGCAAACCCAAACACCGTCGCCCACCCGGAGCACTGCGCCAGCGTGCCCAGCACCCCCGTGATCTGGCGCGTTCGCGGCACATGCTGGAGCTGCATCTTCGACCTCGGGTGACGGAGAGCCACTTGTAGCTCGCGGTACGGCTCCGCCGCCCACGCTGGTTGAGCTGCCGTCGACGCCGCCGGCGCAGCAGAGGTAGGGAAGAGGTCCTCCGGGAAGGAGGTTTCGCAAGGGAGAGGAGTGATGTGGCCCCTCACCGCGCGATAGCCCGAGAGTAAGGAAGCCTCCCCGGCAGGGAGCTCAGCAATCTCCGTCCCAGGCTGACCGTTGACCCTCGCCCAGCTTATACGCACGCTCCTCCTCCCCAACTTCACACTCTCCCTTCGCTCTGCAGCCTGCTCCCCATCGTCTCTCGCCATGTTCTGGCGGGGGAACTCTCGCTGTCTTGAGGGAGAGTACATAGCAGGCAGCCCCAGTGTCGCCTCCGGCTCTGGCTCGACCTCCGTCTCGGGGAGACTCTCGAGCCTCACCGGACCATCTTCACCGACGAGCTTGCGGTACGCCGCCGCCACGGGACAGTCACCTGCCCCCGCCTCCCCAGCCGACTCCGCCTCTTGCTCACGAGCCACAGAAAGCTCGCGAGACGATGCCCACCCATGTACGCTCTGCGGCCTCCTCTTCCTAGGAGCCACCGGGGACGTCGGCGCAAGCGATCTCGTTTGGAACCGCCCCATCTGTGGATCAGCCGAGTTGGGCCCTCTTGCGACGAGATCCTCGTATGCCTGGGCGTTCACGGAGTTGTGGCTGAGCGAGGTGAATCGCTGGCTCAAGCGGAAGGACTTGGTGCGTTCGGGTGAGTGGGTGGGGGTGGAGATGGGCGAGTTGGAGGAAGATGATGAGGAGAGTGAGAGAGAGGGTGGGCGGGGGCCGCGAGTTGGGCTGTGGGGGGCGTGGGGGGCGTGGGGGGCGTGGGGGGCGTGGGGGGCGTGGGAAGATGAGGGGTTGGATTGAGATGTGGGCAAGGGCGTGGTGGACGAGCGGTACGGTACACCAGGGAGCCCGGCTGTCCGCGGCCTCGGCGGGATATCAGCCAGAGACGTCGTGCTCCAACGCTTCCTATCCCCCAGCGTCGGTCGGGTGGGCAGATCCCGCCCTTCGTGCGAGTAGCTCGCGCCCCTCGAGACGGGCGGTGGTCGAGCCCGGGAGCACAGGCCGAGAGGTCGGAGCTCGGGCTCGCGGGGGCGCTCGGGAGCGTACAGCTTGAGCTCTGCTGCCACTCGCTCCTCGACCTCCTTCATCTCGTCCTCCATAGCCGCCTTTTCCTTCTTGAGCGTGACGATCTCCGCCCGGGCAGAAGACAGAGCGTCCTCGAGCTGCGCGATCTTCTGTCTGCTCTGATCTGGTTTTAATGTGGGTTAGCTTGCCATCCAGCACTAGGGGCTTTTAGAGAGGAGGTCAAGCTCACCTCTTACTTGACGCTCAATCTCCCCGCGCATCTCCTCAAGCTTCTTCCGCATCTCCGCCTCCATCTGTGCATACACCGCCCCGAGCGCATCTCCAATCTCCGCCCCCATGGCGCGCTCCTCGTCGCTTTCGCCCAGCCCCACGCTCATCCCCAGACCCAGCCCGGCGGGCTTGCCTGCTCTTCCAGCTTCACCGCTAGACATGAACATACTACTGCCCTCTGCCGCTGGCAACTCGTCCTCTCCCCCCGCACCCTCTCGGCCGACGAAAAACACGTAGGACGTCGGCCTCGTCCTCGGCAGACTCTGAGGCGATACCACCGACCCCGAGCCCACTCCCGAGTCCCTCCTCTGCCAAGGCGAGGCGTACGGCGGAGGTGGAGAGGGTGTGTTTGGGGCGTGTTGCCACCCGGGAAAAGTGAGGCGCAGGGGGGAGCCAGAGTGGCGGCGAGATGTTGGGAGATGTGATTGGGCGGCGGGGGTGAATGGGGATTCGGGGTGGGCGTGCTGTGAATATGTCTATGATGGTGGCAATGGGAGAAAAGGTGTATCAGAATCAGCTGCTGATACCGTGGCAACGACCGAAACCCCACGAGGCGACCCACGTTGCTCCCACCCGCCGCGGCCCCCTGCGCCGGCCTATCACGCTCGACGCCCGCCGATCTTCGGCGCTCGAAATATATAGATGCGAGAGAGTCTAGAGAGACCCCTTCGCCGGACACACCGGAGCGATGATGCATCGACATGCCATCGATGGTGGTGCGGTGTGGTGGCGGGGGCGAGTGGTTGGGGATGTTTGTTTGTGTTTGGGGGGTAAACAGGGGCAACGCCGCCCTGGGGTGGCAAATTTGTGTTTTGTAAGAGGAGAGAGGGGGTGTGGGTGGTCAAAAGAGTGTGGTGTGAGACGCCTGGGCTGCTCTAGGTCGGTGTATATGCTGTGGTTTGGGTAGTATAGCTGCTGTCGAGGTTCATGAAGAGATGTTGTGAAGGTGCGATGTGGTTGTCGAGTTGTTGGTGCGTCGGCGTCGGCGGGCGCGGGGCTCCACCGGAAGAAATATATTACGTAACCTTTTTGTTCCGAAACGACCCGCCACCAAACCGTAAAATCAGCCGCGACACGACACAAGGGGCATTTCACGCGTCCTCTATGATCGACAGCTGAACTCTCCATGGATTGGGTCTTGCCATGCGACACCCATGCACGGGAGACAGAGGGGGAATCATGTAAACAGGATACATCTTATTGAACTTTGCTCGATGATACAAACATCGACAACAACAGGACACTTGTCTCTACCCCCCCTTCCCGAGGCGCGCTTCGCCCACCGCCATCGGGCCATGTCGTAACCTCGCATATACACATTTTACACCCTGCCTGCCATACCCATCGTCCCACCTCAGCAACGGCGGTGGTCTTGCGTCGATTGCTAACCCAGAGAGAACACCAATCAGCTCTCTGTCTTTCCGCGTATAACCACGCTCAACGGCCACGCACTCACCAGCCCATCCTCACTCCCGCGCCGGCCGCAACCCCGGCGGCCCCTCCCTAACCTCCTCCCAGAACAGCACCGCATACTCCCACAATCTCATCACCATCGCCACGATCCGCGCAGCATATACCACCGCCATCCCGATGAGGATGAACGGGGCGCGAAGAGCTCTTATAAGCAAGGGGTCGCGGGGCGCGTGGGCGGCGCGTAGAGAGGGGTGGACACGGTGGTGTGCCGATTGGATAGCCCGGCGTGGATGCTTGCGGGTGGGCCGCGGTCGTCGGGTGGGAGTGTGACGATGCGGGATAGTGCGTTCAGCTCGCTGGTGCTGGATCCCAGCCTGCCCTCGAGTCTCGGGAGTACCGCGCTTCTCTCCAGCCTCCAACCCCGCATCATCCTCCGTATACTCCCCCTCGTCCCACGGATCCACATTCCCCCCGCCCCCAGTCTTCTTCACCTCCCAGCCACCCTCCGCTCCTGCCCGTGGTCCTTCAAGCTCACCCTCAGCTACCCACCTCTCAAACCGTTGGCGCGCCGTCTGGCCTAGCCAATCGTACTCCCCACCACCGACCCCGTGTGTGCGGAGGAGCGCTCCTTTGGACAGGATTGAAGCGCTCGAGTCGGCCCACGGGGAGACGGCTGCAGGCGGAGGGTGGTATGCAGGGGGGTATGACTGACGAGCAGGTCCGGGGCTCGGGCTGCCACTAACACCCGCGCGATCACTCTCCTCCGCGCGATACCCGCTCGACCCAGACCAGTCGCTCTCGCACTCTCGCTCCGACTCCCGGCGGTAGCCGCCCCGCTCCCACCTCCTAGGCCCGCGTCGAGTGAGCGTGACAGGGGTACTATGCCTCCATGCCCTACTTGCCGTAAAAGAGGCGTATACGGGTGGGGTATAGGCTGCACCAAGGCGGGCGAGGGGGGGCCTGCCGGCAGCAGGCGAGGTGGCGTAAGGCGTGCGCGGGGAGGCGAGGCTCAAGGAAGAGGGGAGGTGATGATGGCGGTAGATGGGAGACTGCATAGCAGTCATGGGAGTCGGAGGAAGGCTCCGAGGTGGGAGGAAAGGAGAGTTGGTGGTGAGTGTTGAGATGTTGAGCGCGGTCTTGAACGTGGCCGTCTCCTGAGAGACGCTGGGATCGAGACTGTTTGTCACGGCCCCGTGGTCCTCTGGGACTCCCGCGGCATAGGGCGTACGAGGCAGTGCCCCACCCCACCGGGCTGGCGCCAGAGGCGAGCCCAGCACGCTCCTCTCTCCCTGCATACCGCGCATCGCAGGCGACGGGGCCGACGGGTGGCCAGACGGGGGGGTATGGAACCCCGTCCTGCCGAATGATGACGCTGGCGAGGAGGTCGACGGCCTAGCCACGAATGACCGCAGCGCAGGCGACGCCTGAACCGGCGGCCTTGATGACCTCGCACCTCCACCGAGATCTTCCACCATCTTTTCGAGCTCCCTCACTCGCTCCTCAGCGAGCCCCAGCGCTGCCTTCAAGCCCTTCGCGTCTTCTCGCGCAAGATCCCTGTCCGCCATCACACCTGAAAGCAGCTCCTTCCCGGCTTGCTCGCGCCTCAGCGCATTGGCGAGGTCCTTCTCAAGCATTGCAATTCTCTTCAGAGGTGCGTCTGAGAGAGAGCGAGAGAGAAGGCAAGGGGAGCTGTCAGCTGAAACGGTCGTTCCAGAGAAGTCGTTGCAGCTCACTCTTCTCGGTGGCCTCATCCATGCTTCTCCACCTTTCTCTCGCGCTCTTCGGGATCCCAGGGCTGAACCATTGATCATGTACGCTCCCCCTCTTGCCTCCCGCCTCATCGGCCTGCAAGTCACCACCCTCGTCGCCTGTCGGACTATCCTCATCCCAGCGTCCTCCATGTCTTGGCAGACTGTCTTCAAACGCGAGGCGAGATGGGCCAGCATATGGGGTTGTAGGCGTCGATGATGAAGGGAAGGAGGGGAACGCTGGAGGATGGGGCATTTGGAAGGCAAGGGTAGGTGAAGGACTGTACGCCGGTGGAGAGGGTGGATGACCTTTGTTGGGTGACCGCTTCGCCAAGACTGGCGAACAGTCCTCGAAATTGGTGTTGGACATGATCTTTGAGGGAGACTATGCAGGATGTCAGCTCAGAGCACGCCTCACGTGCTGTAGCACATATTCGCGAGCCTGCGGCAATGGGAATCGGAGTACACCAAACTCACCACTGAGCTGCCGAGGGGAGTGCGTGCGAAAGGGGACGATGCAAAGTCGAGGAGTCGAAAAGCTGGACAACAGGCTAGGAACGACAGACAACTTGCGGTGCGTGCACCCCGACGACTGGGCTAAGAGCCTCAAGTCCGGGGGTAGACGGAAGGGGGAGGACAAGGATATGAGGATTATCTGGAAGGGGAAGACGCTGAGTTGATACAACAACGAACGATTCGAAGAAAGAGCAAGGAATCACCGGATCGAAGGCGTGCCCCCGCGGGGAAGACGGCGACCAGGCACACACACCTCAACGATGCTTCCGTCGATTGTTTGGGGGGACGAAGGGTGGGCCTCGAAAGCATCCCCTCTTCCTCTTGCCTCCCTATGCCTGGTTTGGATTGTGTATAGTGACCAACTACACCGCAACCGAACTCTGATAAGTACCAACAGCCAGTACATCCGTCCGCGTGGGGGGAGACAGTTGCCGAGTGGGGGCGCGCTGATAAGCCCACCTCTTCCGCCGGTTACGTCCTGTGACCGCCTCTTCTCGCCATTTTCGAGGGTCAAACGGACATCAAGCTGGAACGCACAGAGACGGTGGCGTTCTGACAAGGGGATTCGAGGTCTGTCCATCGCTGATGCTTCTGAGAACCAGCGCCTCTGATGCTGATCTGTCCTCTCCCTCCTTGGTGTTTCTGCTCGTCTGACCCTTGACCATCCAAGCCGTCGGAGATGTTGATGGTGTATAGATGGGAAACGTCTGATGCGATAGCTGATGGATGTCTCGCCTTGGAACGTTTTTGTCGCTGATTCGCTTCTGATGAGCGGAGATAACGGGGTTGGAGGGAAATGGGAGTGGGGGACAAGAGATATAAACAGCACCCCGCTTCTCAGTCAGCCAGACACCACCCACTCAGCCCAGCAAGATGACTTCCACTCCCATCTCCGACATCCGTGCTTCTGCCCCTAGGGCTTACCACCTTCGCCGCGAGCCGTCGTTCTACCAGGAGGCCTTCCTCGCATCTTCCCCTTACCTCGAGCAGATACGTCGAGCCCTCATTGCCGAGCATGGCTTTCGCGAGGTTAATCGGGTCGATCAGGTCGTGAGTCTACAAGCACTGTCTCGAAGTGGGAATACGTAGCGTTCCCCTCAAGACTACAATGGGGAGCTACCTACAGCTGACTCGTGCATATCCCTCCCAGATGCTCAGCCCGCACGTCCACTCAGCCCCCACGACGCCTTCCTCCTCAACCTCATATCAGCCCCCGTGTCTCCTTCCTCCGACACCCCTTCCTCTCCCAGCACGGGCGGTACCATCCACCTCCTACAGCTCCATTCGGAGCTTACCCTCCTCCTCCCTCACGGCGCGTCTACCCCTCCCGCCTCTTCATCGCCTTTGGGTCTCGAGGCGCAGTGTCGCGTGGCGTTCGCGACGCTGCTTACGCCGGGAGCGTGCTTGATCACCGATGAGAGCATGGCGATCCCACCCCTCAGAGATCTCGTGCATTTCCTCCAGTGCCTCCTACCCTCTCACTCTGCTCTCGCCTTGTCGAGTCCCAAGACTCTTTCTCCTGCCTCTCTTACGCTCCGCACCACGCCCAGCTCGGTCAATGCGGTGCTCGAGCGCGAGCTCGCGACCAAGACAGAGGAAAAGGAGAAGGCGGTGATGAACGGGGTAGAGCGCTGGCGTTCTGGCGTGGGAGCTGGGCCGGACGCGAAGTGGCTGGACGCGAATGAGGATATCTTGAGGGAGACGGTAGGGTGCAGCTACTACAGGCATTTGAGGGAGTCATTGGGGGAGAATGGGGCGGGCACGGTTGTGGAGGTGCAGGAGGTTACTGTGAGATGAGCAAGTGGTCTGGGGTTTGGACAGGATGTAGAATAGGGTAGTGCGAACCGCCTGTTGATGACATACTGTCACATGGATGAAGAATACCTGTAGCTATCTATGTCGACAAATCCGCCCGAAAATGGTAATCTACAACTTGAATGAGTAGTATGCAACCTCGTCCCATGTCCATGCGCTTGCCTCAGACGTCAAAGCCCCGCCAAAAAAGCCCTTACACCTTCTCGTCGGCGCCCTTCCCACCAAGCTCAGGCAGCTCCATCACGACCTCCTGCGCCGATCCCCTCCTGCTATGGCTCGCACTCCGACTGCCAGCCGCACTCCCTGCGAGTCCCAAGTCATCATCCCTCGGTCGCCCCAACAACGCCGCTCCACTCTCCCCCCTTGATCTCCCATACTCCCTTCCCCAAGACCCACTCCCGGACGCAGACCTCACTGACCCAAAGCTCACCCCAAGTTCCTCCAACGTCGGTCTCCCCATCATCGTCGCCGCCGAATCCCCTCTTGCCCTCCCCAACTCATCCAGCATCGGCCTCCCCATCAGTGCCGCTGCGCTATCACCCCTCGACCTGCCCAGCGAGTACTCGCGCTTCCATCCGCTTCCGCCCATATCCAGGGCGGCGTCATCCACCGGCCTGCCCAAGAGGGCGGCACGCGAGTCACCACGCATGCGGCGGTAGTCGGGCCGGCGGGCGCCGTGTGAGATGGCGTAGGCGTCGGCATCGTCCGCGATCTCGCGGCCGCCACGGGGCTGCCGTTGGGGGGAGGAGGAAGACTCGAGGCCGATGGTGGAGGTGTCGGAAGGGGTACGGCGGCCTGAAGGGGCGGAGCGGTAGGGCGAAGGCGCCGCCGGGGGATAGGTTGTGTTGAGGTCGAGCAGCGACGCTGAGGGAGATGGTCCAGAGACAAGAATGTCGGTTTCTGACGTGATCGGCGTGCTCACACCGGATGTCGACGCGGTGTGCGTCCCCGGTACTCGCAGAGTCGGTGACCCAGGCGGGGAGAACGCCGGCGGTAGGGTGTCCAACACTGTCACCCCGTCCACCTTTATCGCTGGTGCACCCTCTCCCGCCACTCCACCCACACCGCCAGCGGCCGACGGATTCGCCAGCCTCCTCTCCTCTTCTATCTCCCGCACCCACTCGCGCAACTCCTCATCGTTCATATGCCCCGGCATACTCCACGACCTCGCTGGGGTCCTGAACCCCGTGCCCTCTCCTCCAGGCCCACTCGTGCTCCCATTCGTGAACAACCACGGTCTCCTGGCATGCAGCCCACCCTCGCGCTTCTCATCCGTGAACTCCGACATGGTCACCGTCGAGCTGTCGCCGTCTGCTGTCCCTGGCAGAGCAGCGAGCGCCTGCCTGCGCATGGCAATGCGCATCTGGTAGTAGATGTAGACTGCGGCGATGACAGTGCCGAGGAGGGTGGCAACGGTGCAGATCACGGAGACGATGGTGTTCGTACGGGATTTAGTGCCAAAGGCCTTGCCGAGGTAGACGATCGTCCATTGTTTACTACGATGTGGGATCAGCTGCGGTCCTCTAGAGACACTAGGTTACGACAGAGCTCACGGAAGAGTCAAGAAGGCAGCAGCGAGATAGCTCCAAAAGTTGGCGCCGGCTGAAGCAGACACCTGCTCACCAACTGTCAGCATGACTGTCCATCGACCTGGCGACAAGGAGGTACTTACAGCCGTTGTGATGTGACCCGGCACTGCGCTGAACCGGAGGATGAGGACGAACATGAAGCTCTGCATTGCAACTGGACGTCAGCAACATTCACTAAGACCTTGCTACGCGACAATACACACCTTCTCCCGAATGAGCTGTGTCAATGACGCATAGAGCTTGTTCTTCCTCTCAAATCTACAGAGATTGTATGAGTCGTCTTGCCCCTGTTGGATGAAACGCGCCCACTCACTTGGCAGCTCGACCTTGACAGAGCCATTTGAAAGCCACCCATGTGGCGATTTCACCCAAGAACGTCCCCGCCGCAAGGATGGCAAAACCAATCCAGAGACCCCACACCAGCCCACACAAGATCCCAACAACTGCGAGGTCAGGCCATATCAGCGTTATGAACGTGTAGGAACCTTTGATATGCAGCCGTGCACGATCAAATAAGACTCACTTTCATGTCCCACGAGAGGCGGGAAGGACAGCACCACCAGCAACGCGATAGGAACCATCCACCCCGCGGGCCAGCTCCGGATCTTCTGCGTCACTGGCCTGCAAAACTCCACCACCGTCTCGTGTTTGGCGGTGATGAGTGCCGTCAAGACGATGGCGATAATCAAGATGGCGTACCACTCTACCATATGGGGGTTTGCGGTCAGCAGGCTTCTTTTCACAGGACGCTGACCTCACGCGTACAGCGTGTGAGAGGAGGGGGAGGGGAAACGCACTGTACATGTGCCGCTGCACCGCTCTCCGCATCGCCTGCCTGTAATCCAGCTCCTTCATGTACACCCTCGCACTGACATAGTCCTCCTTGAACAGCGAGAGCACAGACATGCGATCTCGCTCTGACGAGTCGGTAGATAATAAGGTTGGAGGAGGGCGGCGCGTGGAGGAGGAATTGGGAGGGGCATCGCTGGCGGTGGTGGTTGCGCTGCTTGGTGGGACGGACGCTTCACGTGGTGGGGTCGGCGGTGGGGATGAGAGGTGAGGAGGGCGAGAACGGGGGCGGTGAAATACTGGTAGTCGAAGTTTGGAGGGCATGGTGGAAGTTCAGGCCTTGAGCCTGGGAGCCGAAAAGTAGACGCCGGTTGGAGCCAGTCTCAACCACTGGATTATCGTGCTGCTATGCACCCAGCTGAATTGGTGGGGCTGGGGGTGGTGGTGGACTACAACACAATGAGAAAGGAAACGGTGATTATATGAAGAGCCAGCTTCTGCCTTTAACGAAGAGGACAATCAACGATCGATGCGATGCTCCCCGTCATCCTCGCTCGACTTCTTCGGCAGCTGCGACTCTCCCTGAGGGTCTCAAAAAAGCTTCTCCCGCCTTGGCATATGCTGTGCGGCGTGCACGCGTCTCTCCATGCCATGTATCTACATCGTGTACACACTCTCTGCTCTACAACTATATGCGTGTGATGGTAAATGCTATGTACAACCTTCGCCCCCGCCCCGCCCCCCCAATACACACGATTGACTCCTCCTCTACTCGCCGCTGCTGGAGGGCGTGCCAGACCTCGAGGACGGTCTCCACTCTGTCACCACCGCTCCTCGCTGTCCAAGACCGTCCAGTTTCAGCTCTGCGACATCATCCAACCCTCGTCCAAACGCTCGCCCACCGGCCATCCCGGCCAAGAAAGCATCCAACCCGGGGCGCCTGCCCGTTACCCCCGGCCTTTCCGTGAAGAAACTACGTTTCCCCATCCCCGGCGGCCGAGTCTCTCGCGTCCTCCTGTCTTGCGGCGCACTCGTCTGGACAATCACCGTAACTCCCTCCTTTTCCAGCCTCGTTGCGCCCTGCTCAAGGACACCGTCCTCACCGTCATCACTATCGGCCCCCGCAGCCAGTGTCTTGGCATCAGTGCCCGGGGGGAAGAACGACGGCCGGGAGTTGGACGGGGAGAGCATCACCACGTCTTCCCCGTCCTCCTCATCGCTATCCCCCGTCTCTCGGCGAAGCGCACTCGGGCGAGGGACATACGCCTGCCCGTCACCGCTCGCCGCACCCACACCGCTTCCCCTCCGCCGCCTGGGCCGAACAGCAGGCGTCTTCGGGCCATCCAACGCCCCGCAAGGGTCATCCTCCTCGTCCCGGCTGCGTTTCCCGCTAGGCATAGCCAGCCTTGATGGGCCCTTTGCGCCGCCTTGCCGACGAGCTCGACCGGGGCGAGAGCCTGCCGCCTCGTCGTCGGACTCGGGGTCGTCTCCTGTAGTGTAGGTGGCGTGGAGGTTGCGTCGTGCGAGCAGGTCTAGAAGGGGTCTTACATGTTAGCTACTGATTGGACGTAGACGAGTAATGTACAGGTTCAACTATCCACTCACCTCTAAGCCGCTTGTCGAGTTGATCCTCCGGTGAGTCGGCTTCCCACTCCTTACTCAAGCCAATAGCCCGCGCGACGGACGTGGTGGGCACATCCCTCATCTGCACGCTAGGAGCGAACGGCAGGTTCCGCAGCTGCTCAAAGATCTGCAGCCTGGTATGAAAGCAGAGTATCAGCGAGTGTTCCCCAACTGATACGACGGATTGGAAGCTTATCTCACTTGATACTCTCGAGATACTGCGGGCTGTTGTAATCTTTGAGGTTGGAAGGATGCACTTCGAGCTTGTACACTGGGCCATAGTACTCGAAGCTGCATAAGTACCACATCAGCTGCGGTCAGGAAAACGCACAAGCAACAGTCCTTGAAGCTGGAGGTGCACTCACTACTGGTTCATAGGCAGGTCCTCCGAGAGCTCCTTCCCGACCATCACTGCCGTCTCCTTGGTCCATGCCCTCGCCACGTTCTTGCTGCAGAAGTGACAGAACCGTAGGTGTCAGCTGATCGCTTGCGCACATGACGACAAAGACTCGAGCTTACGTGGTATAGCCACCCCCGCCGAGCATCATCGTCGGCAAGTTGAAGCTTTTGACGAATCTTGCGCACTCGGCGTGACCTTGACAAGGAACACGTTCGTCAGCTGTCGAGTTCCATTCTCACTTCCGAAATCTCAGCTCACCTTCCAGAGACAGGTTCAGACGCCCCAGCTTGTCTCCAGCCACTGAGTCAGCTCCCATTTGCAAGACAATCGCGTTCGGCCGGTAATGATCAATGATACGCTGGATAACCTGGATACATCGTCAGCTGAGTGCTGCCAAACTAACAATGAGAGAGCACCCACTGGCTTGAAGATGGACTGGTACGACTGGTCCGTCGCACCATCGTGCAGCGGGACATTGACGGCATAGCCCGATCCCTTCTTGAGGCCCATATCCTAGAAACCCCCTCTCTCGTCAGCTGTACGCTCCCGATGTCCATCACATGCTAGACAGCTTACCTTCACGTTCCCCGTCCCAGGGAAAAACCCGCCGTACTTGTGAAAGCTGCAGGTCATCACTCGATCGGTAGTGTAGAAGGCCTCTTCGACGCCGTCCCCGTGGTGCACGTCGACGTCTATGTAGAGAACACGGGAGTGGTATCTGCACGAGAGTTGTTCAGCGAGGTGAGTCCAAATTGCGGGAAAAAAGTTCACCTAAGAAGCTCGAGGATGCCCAGAACGCTATGATGGGTTCGCCCAGTCAGGTGTTGGTTGCGAGTTATCATGGGGTTCGAATTACTATAACTTACATGTCGTTCACGTAGCAGAACCCGCTCGCCTCATTCTTCTTGGCGTGATGCAATCCGCCCGCCCAGTTGATGGCGATATCAGCTCGCCCCTGATTGAGCCTCTCAGCGGCACCTGTGAAAAGGTAGATGATCAGTACCTCAGTGTATACAAAAACTTCAGATACCAAACGCACCGAGAGACCCTCCTGCGGAGATGGAGCTGAACTCGAATATACCATCCACCGCGGGACAATCTGCGCCCGTTAGGACTATGAACCGTCGTCAGCTCCAGCATGCTCGTGCCGGTGACGAAGCGCAGTCAGACTCACAGCGTGTTCCATTCCCTGTGATAGAGTCCGCATTCTCCTTGCTAACGACTTTCAACACGTCAATGTACTCGTCTGTGTGGAATCGCGTCATGTCCTGCTTGGTAGCGCGAGTCGGTCTCTGCGGGGTGTCGTAAAATCAGCTTAGCCTACGGCGTATGGTGTGTCGCAGATGATACGTTCAACCCTTTGGACTCACGAATATCTCCATCCTTCTCTTCCCGGCCTTGCCCCCCGATGTTTGCTCCCACTGCCCCTCCTCCCCCGGCGTCCAGTCCCCATTGACCGCCCTTCTCCCATCATGCTCCCCTACCGCCCGTCCGTCATCCTCGTCATCGCTATCCGCCAGGCCATAATTGACAACCAGGCTATGGGCCATACGAATTCGATGAGGCTTCATGGGGTGACCGAGGCCGAAGTGGTAGTTGCCCACATCCCAATCGTAGTAGTAGGCGACGCGGCCGGAGGATGGGGTGGAAGAGCGGGTTTGGTCGAGTGGGGAGAGTTGGGATTGGCGCAGCGACATGGTACGATGAAGGTGGGACTAGACCAGTGGAGAGGGGAAGTTCAATGGGATTGTGTTGAAGATGGGAAAGCTCTGGAGCGTTATGCCCCAGCGGAGTAGAGGGGGGCGTGTCGCCTAATGGGTGAGAGTATCAGCTTGGACTCCATTAGATTGCTAGCTTGAATCTCCGATCCGCTGAGGTGAAACACCCACCAGCAACTGTTCCTCGCTCAAGATTACCCTATACCAGTGGCAAAGTTCGAGACAAAGCAGTGGCGCCGTGCTCCAAATGGTATCGGGGTAGGAGGGTCGAGAGGCGATAAATTAGACCGAGCAAGATCACGCGACCGAGATGTCGTGTATCGCTCGAGCTGTTGGCCGAGAAGGCGATTCGCGCGAGACTTCTCAAGGTGTCAAGAAGAACCCACTGTTGGGTGCGACGAGACTGTTGTTGTTCTATTCTTGAAGTGATATGGACGGCAAAGCAAGAAGACGCTACGTTGCGCACAACAAGGCGCCTCTCTTCCGCCCGCCGGCAAGAAAGCAGGAGGTGGAGGTCGTGTCGAGCACGGAGTTCAGCTCAACTCCGCCATTCTGCCTCCGGGTGGAGAGGTGGGTGAAGACATGGATGGTGCATGGATGGTGGATGGATGGATCGCCTTTCATCATATCTTCACTCGGCATTGGACGACCTGGCCAAAAGTCACACGATCTACCCCAACAGTACGTTTACTGATGGATACGACGGGAAGATTCACATATATCGCTCGAATACTGTGGTATGAAGGCTGTCCGGTGGCGGTGACCGGCCGGCTCGCGATCCGACTCACTCCTATTCTTGTGCGCTTCGGTGGTATCGATCGTCGACTGGTTGATGGCCAGTCCATCCCTCCCCCGAAAATATCTGGGAACAGAGGCTGATGCAGGAATAACAGATACTGCATTCCAAACTGAGCATAGAGACACCTGAAGACTCCTTCCCCCGCCCATCCGTCCCCGCATCCCCGCTCACTCATCCACCCCAACCCTCTCCCTTCCACACCTCCCAAGCAGCACAACGCACACACCAAGGGAGCGAGTAGTAGTGGCTACTACATCTTAACGAGCAGCGACGCGGTCAAGAGTAGGCACATGCACCTCGGGTACGTCAACCTTCTCGTCGGCCACGGGGTACTGGCTAGGCGCGAGCTGCTGCAGCTGAAGCTCTTCCTGATCAGGCTTGATGGTGCTCTGACGGCGGAGGTCCCTTTGGTGCAGAAGATGGATGATTGTGGCGAGAGTCAGACCGGCGACGACGACTGGTTGGGGAGTGGGACGGCCTCATCAGCTTGGACGTAATGTATACAGCCATGAACAGAACACTCACATCCAAGAGTAGTGGGGAAACCCTTTCGGAAAGACGGTGACTCGGTCTGGGGGAAGATGAGGATGGTGACCCAAGCACTGCTGCCGAACTGAAGTCCCAAAGCCAAGGAGACCACCACCGCTCTCTCCATTGGATCCGCTTGACAGATCTCCTGGAACCACGAGAAGTAGACCGCAGTGACGTACTGCAATCCCGTGATGAGGAAGGCGGCGAGGATGAGGTGATCGGATTTAGGCCATGCGGCGAGGACGGCGGTGGGGAAGATGGCGAGCAAAGTGGCTGCCGCGATGGTGTGGTATCGTTTCTGGGTGTAGTCGGCAAGGAAACCCCTGAGAAGGTTACAGCATCAGCCACTGTTTAAACTTGCATGGACATCCGTTGAGGCCGCCATGAGGTTCATCACAGAGCCACATTACCCAGCTTGACTCACCAGAAGACGATCCCGACGATCTGGATGACGTTGAGGATGGTGGGGATCAAGTTGATTCGGGCGACACTGTACTTCTTGGTGGACTTGAGCCAAATGGCAATGTAACCGCCGTCGGCACACCCAAGGCCGTAGAAGGTGTAGCAGAAGGGAATGATCCAGATGTCTATGGTCGTAAGTGGTGTCAGCATGGGGCGTGCGACAAAGACTGGCTAGGTGAAGAGTGACTCACGCCATCGCTTGAGGATCCTGCGCACTGCAGCGATGTTGAGCTTTCCAGCGTTGTTGTCCCTCCCGATCCTCCTCATTCGCAGTTGTGCCAGCTCGAGCTCAGCGTCGGTCAAATACCAGCGCTTCTGCTCGGGTCGGGGGAAATCAGGCAAGAGTAACAAGACCAGCAAGCCGCAGGGGACCGTGATGATGCCGCAAACAATGCTGTGTGGCGCGTTAGTCCCTCATACTTGATAAAATGATAATGAAAGAGTCACACTCACTAAAGCCATTGCCAGCCCTCGAGTCCGTAACGACCTGACATGCTAGTGTACACGCCCGCCTGGATGTAGCCAGATGTCATTGCTCCCGCGGCTGACGTGAACTGTTGCAACATCAACTGTCAGAAACACTGCTCGATCAACAAAGAAGACTCTTAGAAGCACGTACGTGGAAGATAGCTGTCCTCTTGGCCAGCTCGGTAGGGGTGTACCAGCTTCCCAAGATGTACAGACCGGCGGGGAAGAAGGCGCTCTCGAACATGGAAACGAGGAATCGGAGGGCGTACATCGTGTTGGTGTTCTTCACGGCGGCTTGAGAGAACCTATTGATGGTGTCAGTTGGTGGTGAAAGGTAGTGTCCGCAGTGCTGCCCACTTACGTCAAGACTGCCCAAGTGACCTCACAGAAAGCGAGCCAGTACGACGGTCGGACATATTGCACAATAAGCTATAGCGGAAGGAAAGAGCCTTTGGTAAGAGATCACGGAATAGCAGAGTCACGCTAGACTCACAGTAGATGGAACCTGCATTGCCGCATAGCCCCCAGTATACAAGGCTACGGCATAGGTATACTGGTTCCCATTCCAGCCGAGGTACTCCTTCATACCCGAGACGTACGCATTGGTCAGGTTGGTCTGGTCGAGGTACTTGCAGAAGTACCCCAAACACAAGCACGGCAAGAGGGCGAGATCGAGCTTGAAAAGCAATCGACGCTCTTCGGGGCTCTTGAGGTGCGAGTCGCTGTCCCAGAAGAAGCTGGCCAGAGCGACCCAGAAGCCGACTTTGCGTCTCAGGTGCTGATTGTTGGCCTGCGTCTTGACGTCCCGGGGTTCGGCTACGGCGACTGTGTTGAGCTGGCCCGGTACGGGCGGAGAGGGATCGGTCGACATGGTGTTGTTGTGAGTAACGGTTCTTCTGGGACTATCCTCTTCTTGGCTTTGACATTGCAGCTATATACAACTCTGAACATGTCAGGTTCTTCATTCTTTTTTTCTTGGCCCTGTTGCGTACATCATACTCCTTCATGTACCAGTACATCGACAGGTGCATCGGATACTTCACTGCGGCTGACGTGACTTGGGTGCATTTGTTATCTCGGTTCGATAGATCTAGGGGGCGATTGTGATTGCAACACTGACCACCAGCACGCGGTATGATACAAGTGAACTGGGCACCTGCGGATCGTACGCCAATAAACCCCCTCAACGCTGCCCGACGGACTCCTTCTCCAATCACCTTCTGTGATCGAGTGCTGGACACCGAGCTCTTCTTCAGTGCACGGCACTTGGCCCGACGGATCTCGTCGGAGAGCCGAAAAAACCCCCTTAAAATGACGTGAGAACACAGTGCTCCGACAAACTTACCTGATACCATGCATGCTTTCAGCGTCTCTGTCTAGATGATGCTTAATGTCGACATCGATATTGGTAGACCGTCAAGCGGGGCCCACGGGTCTTTTGCCTAAAGGAGTCCAGTCGGAATGCAGATCTCGTCGCGTATCTTATCGCCACGCGTCGTTGGTAAAAGTATTTGCCCTGATCAGAATGTTTGGTCAATTGCCTGTGACTTGACATTGTGTATGATTACTGTAGTATGATATACCTATCCATTTCCATACATAGTAGCATGCGTCACTGCTGCAATAAAAGGCGCCCTCGCCATTGCATCAGTCCCCCAGTATGAACGACGGGCATGGCGTGATGGCATGCCAACGAGCAACAGCCGTTGTTTCGGCCTATCGGGCAGTCTTTTGTCGGACGGCTGAAGAGCACGTAATCATACCGAGCTAAACTGGGTCGGAACGACTTCTGTACGTGCTCTGTATCCACTCGAACGACGGAGGCGGGCGTTCATATATATCTGTCCTCCCCACTCGTGTGTGATGAACGTCCTTACCCACAACTCAAAGCCTATCTTCCCATACCATCAGCAACTCACCAGCAATCATCACAATGAGCGCCCCTTTCGTCAAAGTGAGAGGAAGCAAACCAATCAGAGGGGTCGCTCGAGAGATGTACAACACGCTGACGCTACAGTGAATCACCTTTCAATAGTACGTTGCCTTCTTTGCCAAGCCCGGCAAACGCCAGGAGCTGCTTGATCGTGAGTGAAGCATCCCCCTGTGCCCCTTTCAGCTTGTCATCAGTCATTTTATGACTCGCATACGGCATTGCGACGTGGCTGATCACATATCCTACCTAACAGTCCTCGTTCAGATCCAGAAGGAGGTCCTTGCCAACGAGCCCGGGACTAAGCACTTTGCGCTCGTCACCGACTCGGAGAACGGTGAGCTCATCACCTGGCAAGAGTACGCCAACGAGCAGGCGCTCGAGGACCGCCACAACGGCAAGACCCATGCTCGTAAGTCTTGACCTGTCTGTTCCATGCGGCCCTGGTATGCTAATCAGGTTCGGGATGTCTGAACAGTCTGGCTCGAGAAGAAGGGTGACTTGGTCGAGAGCTTCGTCAGCCGCAAGCTCCCTTACGTCTAGATCTGAGATTTGAACAAGGGGTCATACTGCAGTAGTAGAAGAAGAAGAAGATGCAGAACATTCAGTCAAAGTGCAATACCCTCCTCGTTCGCGACCGTCATCATTAGATGAATGATGTGAGGCCGTGTGTAAGCTCCTGCAGCATCGGTGAATAGCACTCCCCAGCTGTATAAAGCATGTGGTGAGGTGAATGCTCTCAACATCACGATGCCTTTCACCACAACAGCGGCCATCATCGGCGCATTTATCATCGTGCTCGCTCGCTCGCCGCCGTCGCAAGCCTGTCGGTCCACCGCCGCCCATCCATCTTCGGTCGCCACGTGCAAAAGGTTCCGCGTAAAATAGCTGCCGGCGGGGCGGCGGGGCGAAGACCAGTTTGCTCAGCAATGCTCACCACAGACATGATGATGAGCATACCTATACAGATCCACGGTCAAAACGGCTATGAAAGCAAGATCAGGCGCGAACAAGGGGGCCTCTATCTCGGCAACCCCCATACGGTAACGGCACCCCTCTGTATGCTCTTGGGCTTGACTATGACGTCTCGTCGGCGATCAGCAACGGCACTTCCCGTCTTCTTCACGGCCTCTCCGTACGAGTCCCATCGTGCATCGACCAGGAGTGCGTACACCCCCCGAGTGCGTACACCCCCCACTAGGCTGACCCATGCTCAGGCTCTCATTCGCCGGAGATAGCCCTTCGCAAGCAGGAACGCGCACCATCTCGGCCTTCCACGTGATGGCGCCTGACGGGAATGGGCTGGACAATGGTTGCGACGCATGGTGTGAGTCAATTGCGCACTAGTGCGTATGAGGCTAGAGAGGTATATAAAGAGCAGGAGACTGGGCTGACACATGCATAGATTTCCGCCCTCCATTCTCACACTACCAAGCACAACTTCCCCACAAACGGTGACCGGTCCCCATCATGCCCATGCCCACCGACCCACACACCCAGGAGACGAGCGAGGGGCTTGTGAATGTCCTTCATGATATCTTTGGACCCCACCCCGGGTTCAGGCCTGGTGCGTCGTCCCACCCTCAGCGAAGAGGACGTTCCCACGCTGACACGTCCTTCTAGCCCACGCCAAAGGCGTGCTCACCAAGGGCACCTTCACCCCTACCCCGCTCGCCGGCCAGCTCTCCAAAGCCCAACACTTCACATCCCCCTCCACGCCCATCATCTCCCGGTTCTCCTCTTCCACCGGCCTGCCCGACATCCCAGACACGGACGCCAACGGCAACCCACACGGGTTCGCCGTGCGCTTCCAGCTCGCCACCTCCCCGCGCCGCGTCCACACCGATATCGTCGCGCACTCTACGCCGTACTTCCCTTCGCGCACGGGGGACGAGTTCCTCGAGTTCTTCCAGGCGGTCAAGGGCGGCAAGATCGCCGAGTACCTCGAGACGCACCCCAAGGCGGCCGAGTTTGTACAGGCGCCCAAGCCGACGCCGAAGAGCCTTGCCAAGGAGAACTTTTACGGGGTAAACGCGATCAAGCTGGTGGACAAGGATGACAAGGCCACTTACGTGCGATACCGCATCGTGCCCGAGGGTGGGGCTGAGCACTTTGAGGATGAGAACGAGCTCAAGGGCAAGTCTGCGAGCTTCCTCTTCGATGAGATCCCGGAGCTGGTGGGAGGGGGCAAGGCGATTGTGTTGAAGCTGCAGGCGCAAGTGGCGGAGGAGGGAGATGTGACGGACGACGGGACGGTGCGCTGGCCCGAGACGCGCAAGATCGTGGACTTGGGGACGTTGAAGCTGGATTCGCTGGTGGAGGATGATGCGGAGGAGCAGAGGAAGATCATCTTTGACCCGGTGCCGAGGGTGGAAGGGGTGGAGCCGTCTGACGACCCGTTGTTGAATGTGAGGGCGGGGGTGTATCTTATCAGCGGGAAGGAGAGGAGGGCCGCGAAGTGATGCAGCCTCACTGATGCTGCAGGTTCTCCCATGCGTAGTGTTGACTAACTTTGTATGTATATTTGATGATGTGCATGCCTAATTCACTCTCGATATAGCTACTTGGCTGCACGCTGCGGCAGCATATCACCATGAACGGACTTTTAACATGAGCTGCGTGAGGAGGCATGCTGACGGAAGTGAGTCAAGTGACCGTGGCGGATGATGATTCGACGCGCGTTAGAAAAAGGAAGATGAAAAAAAAAAAACGCAAAAATATTGGAGGATTTGGAGGTGGAGAAGGTATTCGGGATTAAGGGATATTTCTAGAGGGCTATATACATATTATAGGAGGGTAGTATACATTATAGACGGATACTTAGATTATAGAATGATACGATGTTATAGAATGATATTTATATTATAAGATTTTTACCTTATTTGTTTATTGATTTTTGGTCTCATTATTGGTTACTTACTATCACCGCGGACTATATACAAGAGGAGATTTTTAGGGTTTTGCTGACGCATTGGTCTAGCTTCAGCGTCTGCACATGCACCGCTGGAATACAGCACGGTTATAAACCACTTATAGGTAGCATGGTTATTAGAGACAGAGGCGTCAGCCCTACCTTTGATTAAGGAAGCTCCTGGAGCACCGCTAACCTAAACGAACGGAATCAAACAATGGTTACGTAAAATTGGCTTAACGGCCGTCCGTCTCTCCGGTTGGGCGCATCTGCGAACACCTGGGCGATGTCGTTCTTTTTGGAGCGCCTATATATGCTTTGTGGGATGCACTCCCGGACGACATGTGAAGACGAAAAGGGATTATGCACAGCAGTGAGTGGCGTGCACTAAATTGTCTGGGTTGGTGGCCGTGACCTCTTGTCTGGGGCGGGCCCCTGCATGCATGGGCGCCTACCATCGTCCTCCTCTCTTTCCTCTTGACCGACAGCTCACAGTGGCTGGCTGGCTTTGCAGATTATGCATTCCGCACGCTGGCAACGCATGAGGCATCCGCGACTGACGCTGACGGCCCATAGATTCTGCCGATGACGGTGCATGCATGATGAGAAGTGCCACACTCGGGCGATGGGCCGAGGCTCGGCGACGAGCAGGTGTGATGGCGGTGACGGTGACGACGGCGACGACGGCGACATCAACCCCCCGTCCACATATCCTTTCCGGTAACTTCCGAGGGGTTGAGTCACCCAGCCTCCCCCACGTCTTCATCCCTCGCGCCCATCCTGATCTCTCGTCCTCATCTCATTCTTCTTCCTCTTACTGTACCCCTCCCTCTCTGTCTCTACCATCTCCCTGCTCCCTCCCCACCGTGTAATCGACCCCGTCTTGTTTTTGTCTCATAATAACCCTCCCTCTACGCCGCCGCTGTGAAGTAGCGCCCGGTCCACCCAACACTTCCCCCTCGTGTAACTCTTCCTCGCCGCTCACACCACCGTCTCTCGCCCACCATGGCCAAATTCTGGTATCCCCCCGCTCTCATCTGCGCCGGGACAGAGCCCACTTCCGCTGAATCGGACAACTCGGCCGGGAAGGCTACCTCCACGTCTCCGATGTCCGGTACCGCCAACCCTTCCCTCTCCGAGGCAAAGAGCGCCGCTGGCGTCGCTGGTGCTGTCGCGCCCAACAAGGATATTACTACCGGAAAAAACACCAAGGTAAGTCTCGGCACACACCTCTGGAGTCTCCGCAGCGACCAGTTCAATTGCTCACAACAATGCTCTCTTTGCAGGCTACCCGCGACGGCGTCACCATCCTGCTGCAGCGGTCAACTGCGAGCGTCCGTTGCACTACGCCTAAGCAGCTCCCATGCAAGTCATCCGTCGCAAAGTCCTCCCATCCACCCCGACCCCCCATTAGCGAAGAGGCTCGCAGGCGGCTCAAGGTATACGCGGCAAAGAAGATGCGACCCCTCGCGGTCCAGGCGAAAGAGCGTGAGGAGCGTAAAGCTGCGGCGGAAGCTGCCGAGGCCAAGGTGTGTTTCGATCTTCTAGCATCGTTGCAGATACATCGCAACCATGTGCTTACGCCGGAACCTGCCGCTCTAGGCTATCCCGCCCTTCGTTGCCGGCCACTTTTCAACCCGGTTCATCACGAACCTTCCGTCCCGCCAGGAGAACCGCCTCATCCGATTCTCTGGAAGGGGCGCGCAAGTGGCGAGTGACCTTTGGGCGTTCAAGGAGCTCGAGCAGAACCCCCACTTCACCGTGATCAGGGCTCTTGGAATCGAGGAGCTCCTCGGCCAGCCGGACGGCAAGGACATTGAGAGGATGGCCAAGGTGGCGGTGGAGAGAAATTTGAAGGATTTGAGCGGGCTGACGATGGTCTTTCAAAACCAGTGAGTGTCGTGATCGCTTCTTGACCCAGTTCAGCCTGCTCATCAACTTGATCGGTCGTAGCCATGCTCCCCGAGCCAACATCGAGTCTGACAACCGCCGGTTCGAGATCGCAGTCCAGCTCGAGCGCTGGCAGATCAGTGTCGACACGCCCTTTCGCGTTGTCGAAGAACTGGTGATTGTCAACGAGGGATTCCTCGAAGCGGACACCGCTGGTGCGGGCTGGTGCGGAGACTGCGTGTCGCCCGCGCGCCACCGCTTCATTCGCGCCCTGTGTGGTATCACCAGCCCGCGCACGCCTCACCGTTTCGCGCAAAGCCCTCCTTGCCACGTCCGACAACTCCTCCCTTGCCCTGCACTTCTTCGGCACCCGCGGACCCGATGTCGTGTACTCGTACGTCTCCTCCGACAACCTCACGCGCCTTGCTACTATCTCGTTTGGTGCCGACAATCGCATCAGCTGCGGCCTCATCAACGAGGTGGCCAGAGCCGTGGAGTACATGCGAGTTACTATGACCGCATGGTGTCCCGAGGGCCTGCTCGAGTGACGCGATGGATGTCGCCAAGGCCCGCCAGAAGTCTCATGTACTGGAGGCGAGGAAGGAGACGCTGTATACCTTCAGGTGGTCCGTCTACATCCGCATGCCCAGGAGTGCATCCGCGGCGCAGCAGGGAGCACAGACGAACTCCAGATCGACGCGGCCATCGGCGGTGTCGAGGCTATCGTCAGCACTCGTGGCGAGACGGACGGGTCCTCCGAGTCGTCCGAGGAGCCGAACGAGGTGGGCAAGAGGCCCATGGTGGACGGTGACGAGAGCTTGGAGAGCGAGAAGCGTATCAAGCTTGAGCTCGATGCCGACGATGACGCGGATGACGAGGTGGATGACGATGACGCCCAGTCGGATGCAGAGAAGGATTACATAGAGGAGAATCTGGACAGCAACGGGGTGCCCGTTCGCTACGATGCCTGGTTCGGCAAAAAGAAGCATACCCCGGACGACGAGGCCCTCCATCAGCTCCAGCAGCTCTTGGCGACGAAGTTGTGGCCGGCCTTGCCATACACGCTTCGAAACCGCTACCGCATCGAGGTCAGGGACTCTGCCACCAAGGCCGCCCGCCTCTTCTTCGCCTAGACGAAGATGTCTACACCGGCGGTCAGATTGAGATTGGGGCTTTCAGGGGAGCTGTGCGGGGATGGGTGTGGAGTGTGAGGGTGGGGAAAGTGTTGTGTCTCGTGCGCACCCGGGAGTGTGCGTACGCCTATGTACCTGTAGTATAGCCATTCATTCCACTGATTCAGCCCGTCCGATCATCGGGGCTGCCAGTTAGTCAAGTACTTGTTTGTACGGTTATCCTTAGCACAATATGCATTCACTCATGTCATGTCATGTCAGGCTGCTACGTGGTCCTCCCAGCCTTCGCATTTCGCGACGTGAGCCGCTCGAACAGCGCCACCATGGCGAGCTCCCCTCGTTGCACCAGAAGTTGCAAGTCATCCTTCACGTCCGACACTTTGTCGTGTATACGCATCCTGTCTGACCCTCCACCGACTTTCGCCGTGCTCCTGTGCAGCCACCAGCACCCCATCAATCCTATACGTACTAAGCTGTTCAGCTATCCTCCTATCGCTACACTGTCAGGTGCACCGACCGCCAGGTTAGTGAGCAATATCCACGCACCCGGTCAGTGTATTGGCCTTTCGACGATGAGGCCGCGGACTCCCCGAACCATCAGTCAGTGACATAACACCACACCCCCATGACATAGCAAACATAGCGTAGTAGGTAGCCAGATATTACTCCAAGAGATGCATGATCGTCCATGTTTGACCACCGTCACCCTGTCTAAAGGGTCCCCCCGTTGTCCATCTCCAGCTTGGAATCGCTCGGGTGACACTGGTTCAGCCCGTCCTTCCCGCCGAGCACAAAGTTGTTGCAGGTGTACTGAATCTCCGGGTGATCCGTCTTGCCAGGCTTAATGTCGATGTCCTGGAACGTCCAGCCGTGGCACGGCTGAAGCTTGGAGCATGCGAACCAGCCGATACGATTGGCTGTGGCCTGGCCGGTGAAGTTCTTGAGGTGAATGTCGGTCCATCTGGAACGTGATACGTCAGCTGTCTTATAGAATGGCATGAGGCAGATGATACTCACTCAAACAGACCCTTCTCGGTGTACTGCTCGCGGTCGAACTCGAGGTAGGTCAAGCTATGGCATATGTCAGCGCCGAAACAGATCCACATCACTCCGTTGGGACTCACTCAGACTGGACCACGAGGGGGTGCATGATGTCCTCCATGTACACATCTTTGATGGTGACATTCTTGCAGTAGCCGTAGCCACCACCGCCGCCGTTGGGAGGGCTGCCGAGAGAGAACCTGTGTCCGGCGAAGCGTCAGTTAAGAGCATACCACACCGAGATCATCGTAACTGCCGAGGACGTACCCAAGCCACGACTTCCAGACGAAGCCCTGGTACCCAAGACACTGGTCAGACGGGAAGAGCTTGATGTCTTCCATCACGACGTCCTCGATGATGTCCTTCTGCTCGGGAGGTCAGCATTGTTCTCAACAGCATCTTTGCGGGCAGAGACACTCACGACACCAGCGTACTGTGCAATCGAGCCAAAGGCAATACCGGTACCGCCGTAGCATGTAGCGTTCCGGATGGTGATGTCGGTAGAGTTGGGCTTGAGGGCGATACAGTCATCACCACCCTGGTAGAGGAAGTTTTCTGTAGAGTATACACGCGTTAGCACGGGGTT
Organism: Cryptococcus sp. DSM 104549; assembly: GCA_036427605.1. Lineage (NCBI taxonomy): Eukaryota > Fungi > Basidiomycota > Tremellomycetes > Tremellales > Cryptococcaceae > Cryptococcus > Cryptococcus jaspeensis. The sequence continues at coordinate 755,312 of CP144047.1, forward strand.
GCCTTGACTGGTGTGCTGCTACGCGGAGAGGCTCACCGTAGGTGACGTTGCGGCTCTGGTAAGTGTCAGTGCCGTCTGTCATGGACCAGATCGTGTTAGCACATACACCCCAAATACAAAGGTCTAAAGGTCTAACACTCACCGGTGTTCTGGAGCCAGTTCTTGTGGTTGGGGTCGTTCTCCGACTCGGGGTTGAAGCTGGTCGCGTTGACGTAGAAGTCGCGGATGTAGACGTTCTCCGATTTCCAGATCAAAGACGCCCAGAACTGGGGCTGGATGATGCTAAAGTTCTTGATCACCACGTTCTTGCTGTCCTTGATGACAAGAGACATGGGGCTGCAGATGGATACGTGGTCAGCACAAGAAACAGCGAAGATCTCCTGTCGAAAGATGCCTGGGTATGTATAACGTACCGACCAAAGACATTTCCGAACTCCCTCGCGTAGTTGTACCACGCCTGCCCACCACCGTCGATACCACCCTTGTCGTTACCCTCGATAACGTAGTCGTGGCCACGGATGATGAAAGCCAGAGACTGGTTCTGGAAGTCGAGGGGGATACGGTTGTCGACCCAGAACTTGACGTCCTGGGAGAAGGAGAGCCAGCCGTGGATGTCGAGGACGGAGTTGGTGAGGGTAATGTCCAAAGGTCGAGCGATGGTACTGGATGGGGTCCGTCAGTTCGTGTCAAGCTTTGTTATGTAGGATCGCACTCACTAGTTGGCATCGGGCAACGTGATGATACCCCCATCACCGCACTTCTTTACCGCCTTCTCGAAGTTGTCGGCATCGCACTTCTCGTCCCCCAAGGCATGAAGAGTACAGAGCGGGCGCTTGACACCCGTCTGAGGATCTCTGTAGTCAGAGTCGTACTCGAAAGCGTCGGAGGAAGGGTGGATGAGGTGGTCGATCTCTGTGAGGAGCTCGCCAGAGGAGGGGATGGCGAAGCTGATGACCGACGCGCTGGCGAAGGTGGAGAGGGAGAGGAGGGATATTAAGCTCTTTGACCACATGGCGAATGCGAAGTTGGACTGTGGGGGCGCTACGCTTGAGGTTGTCGACTTTTCAGACGATGGCCCACTGTTTTATATGCATGGGGGCGGCGGACGAGGCCGGTTCAAAAAGACAAGAGGCTCGCCAAAGACAGCCAGACCACCGGCGCCGGTCGACCGACTTACGCTGGCCGGATCGGTCGGGCCGGTCGGCCGGTCCCGCCGAGTGCGTGGAGATGCAGCCCGCCTCCACCCTCCCCCGCTCTTCCTCGGTCGTCCGTAGATATTCTTGGGTCTCTTCAAAAACAGCATCGCATGCCACCTCCAGCTTGCATGTGCATAGCATAGCAAGAGCGCATCGACGTCCAACGCCTCAAGACAATGGCATACTCACCTCTCAAGACAGCCCTCGTTGCCAGCTGGGCGGCGCTCCACACCACACAGTATGGCTTCGCCATCACCAGTCTCAATGGCGTCCAAGGTCCTGTGACTTGCGGTGACAACGGGCAGGTAGGCGCCCACATGCTGAGTCAGAACAGGCTCAAAGACTGTGTCGCAATGACAGTGAGTTTCGTAGGTGAGCCTCAGTAAGACGCTTGCGATACGAAAGCTGACTTTTCGCTGCCCTCTGTAGCCTGCTCAGTTTGGGCTCGTCGTATCAATCTTTACCTTAGGTGGTCTTATTGGTTCCCTTGCGACGACATCCGTAACCTACAAATTTGGGCGTGTGGGAACTCTGAGAGTATCGGCTGCTCTGGTTCTTCTGGGATCAGTCACTGTGGGACTCGCCAACAACATGGTGCCGATGATGCTCGGGAGGTACGTCCGCCCACTTTGGCTTTCAGTATGGGCATTGCTTACTATAGCCGACTCTCTGCAGGATTCTCCTCGGCTCAGGATGTGGACTCTCCACAGTCACAGTACCCAACTTTCTCTCCGAGATCGCCCCTCCCTCCATCAAACGCTCCCTCGGCATCATGAACCAAGTGTTCATCGTCATCGGCATGCTCGCCGGCCAGAGTCTCTCCTTCCCCTTCGGAAAGCCCTACGCATGGCGATACGTGCTTGTCGCTTCCGTAACACTTGCCATCTTACAGCTGCTGGGGAGTATCTCGGTGGCAGAGCCGGAGAAGGCGGTGGGAGGCGGAGAGGAAACGGATGCATTGTTGGGGGAGGAGGGGGAGCGCGAGCCCCTCAGCATCAAGGGGCTGTTACTGTCCAAAGACCCGAGAGTCACCAGAGGGTGTGAGTGGCTAGGTCTTCTGGGTACGCAGCGCCCTGCTAACAGCCATCTACCATAGTCTTAGTGGTCCTTGTCACTCAGCTATCACAGCAGCTTTGCGGTGTATCACCAGGTGAGTAGTCGTCGCCGCTGTTCTCCTGACATAATAGCTGACAACTCTCTGTCCAGTCATGTACTTCTCGACGCGCATCCTCACCCCCGTATTTCAATCCAACTCCCGCCTAGTGGCACTCATCATCGTGATCATCAAGATCCCTGTCACTATCCTCCCCGCCTTCCTCATCGAGGCAAGTCCTGCACCACCCTCTTTGCTCTCAAGCTGACCCATGTACCACAGCGCGTTGGCAGCCGCCGCCTTCTCGTCTTCCCTACCATCATCATGTCCCTCTCCGCCCTCACCCTCGCCATCGGCATCAACACCGACGCCCAGCTCCTCTCCATTCTCGGCGTCATTCTCTTCGTCGTCTCCTTCTCCGTCGGCCTCGGTCCCGTCACATGGGTCGTCCTCCCCGAAGTCATGCCCAAACACGCGGCGACAGCTGCCGGCAGCGTCGGCCTCGCGTTGAATTGGACGATCAATTTCTGCATGGGGGCGGCGTTCTTGCCGCTGCAGGAGTGGATGAGTGGGGGCAAGGACTCGGGAGAGGGGAACATCTTCTTTTTGTTTGCGGGGGCGTGTGCGGTGATTGTGGTGGCGGTGGCTTTGGCGTTTAAAGCACGAGAAAGGGTGCTGTTGGATTGATTTCTGGGAGGGGGTGCATCTTAGAGTGGGGTAGACGACCTTTGGCGTGGTGATACAGAGACACTGATATCATGTATTGCTTATCTTGTCGGATGTGAGCGAGTGTGTCAGATGGGATATCAAAGATCGGCACAAAGGATTGATCTATGTTAGGAAGGGCATGTGGATATGATTGCCCTGTGTCTGTCCACGCGCACCCTCCTCCTTAGCGACTCTATGCAGACTTGGCGACAACGAATGATAATGCATATGGATTGTACAGACTACTTGATACTGCTAATGGTACGGGCTCGTAATTGAGCGTACAGAAAACTAAGACTATCCCCCGCCCCATCACCCTTGGGCCACACTGCTCATTTGACCCCGCCCCACTCATTCTGATTCTTACGCACCGCCGCGCGCCACTGTCGCCGGGCTCACAGCGGTACCCGTTCACGCGCCGCTTCACGTCGCCCAGTCGTTGGTCTGGAAGACCAGCTTGGGGCAGTCGGTGGGGACAGAGTCCCACACCTCAACACGGACGCGGTGGTGGAGGGCTCGGGGGAGACGGTCCAGCAGGCGCCTCGTCAGCTCTTGTTGAGCTCGGAGCAGCCTCGCATCGGAGGGGACGTTGCGCTTGTAGCCGCGCCAGAGGTTGATACGTCCGTGGACCGGGGCATCCGACTCCTCATACTTGGCGTCCGCCTCTCCCTTCTCCTCGTCGCCTTCTTCACCGTTGGGCGATGCCTCGGTCTTGACCGGGGAAAGAGCGAGGACCCATCGGTACGTGAAGCGCGTAAGTGCGCGCTGCTCCTTCGTGGCGATCCCGCGTAGCTGGGCGCCGGCCTTCCTGGAGGCGCACTCCGGGTGCCACACCAGCGTAGCACACTTCATATACTCGAGCGCGTGGTCGTACTTCCCCAGTTTATCGCAGAAGACGATGTTGTGCGCGCGGTAAGCGGCGACGGCAACCTCGGTGGGGCAGCCGGAGGTGTCGGCCGGTGTCGCCGGGAAGGCGTAGACCACCTCCGGTGAGTGGCCGCGCCAAAAGGTGAGGTTGGATCCAGCGGGCAGGGGGGTCTTGGCGTTGGGCTTAGGAATGCACGGCGAACCGAACACGACACGCCGGGTGCTCGCTCCGCAGAGTGAGCGGATGAACCCTAGGCGACAATCGTTCACACTCTCCGCGACGCCCTTGCCGCCCTTGCCCGCACCCTGCTTTCACTCGTCGGTGAAGATGAGTTCCTTGACGTCGCCGAGAGGGGTGTGGTAGGCGTCGTCAAAGTCCTTGAGAGCCGCCGTGAGGGTGGAGGGCACGTCGTCGGTGCTTTCGGCACTGCGGCCCGACGAGCTACAGGAAGGTAAACATCAATGCCAGTACGTGATCAGCCATCGGACTTGAGTGCTCGACTCACTTCTTGAAAATCATGAAGAGCTGTGAGTATCCCTTCACCTGGAAGGCCGTCCTCGCCAATCGCATCCTGGTGGTTGCCTTATCCGCTCCTCCGAAAAGGTCGGCGACGTTCATAGCCTGGATGATGGCGAACATGGACTTGTCGTCAAGCTCAGCAAACGCTTGAAGCCAGTCGTCAGACGGGCCAGTGGCCTTCACGTGAGTGAGGCTGCGCATGCTCTCGCCGTCGGGGAGGTTGGAGATGAACCGCGTCGTGAAGAAGAGCGGTGGGGGAGGTTCTTTCTGTGGGAGTCACCGTTTGCGGTAATCATTAGCATGTGAACGAAGGTCAGATCAGGGTTTGTTGAGCTCAACAAAGATCACTCACCGCCAATTCGAGAAGCTCAAGGCGCTCTTGTTCACGGAAGTAATACAGGTTAGACCCCCACTCCTGTGATGATGAGTTAGCGGCTGTAAATGGTGTACCATCAAATCTCAATAGGACATTTCACGTACTGAGAAGTGAAAAGTCAACTTCTTCTGCTTCCCCAAGAAGGGGTGACTCGGATGGGAGGTTCCGATGGGAGGCGACGTCGTGGAGGTCGCCTTGCGATTGAAGCGCTTCAGCTTTCCCATAAACTCGTCTCTCAGAGTGAGTTTACGCTTTGGCGGCGGCGGCGGAGGTGCTGGCTGCCGGTGCTGAAGCGCGAGGGCGAGGGGGGTGATCTTGGCGAAAGTAGGGGCCTTAAGAACAGGCGCAGTCAGCTTGGCATTTTCCTATTCAGTGATCATCAGTCAACACTGGTTCTCGATGTTGTCCCCGATGATTGCGGTGATGTGACCACTCACCTTCGCGGCCTGCTCCTCGGTAGTACCAGGCTTCGCCGAGGGGGAGCTGTCCATGGTGGTGTATCTAGACCTGTGGCTCGGCTATCCGGGGAGTTTCGTTGGTGTTGGAGGTGAAAGTGACAAGTACCAGCGGTGGTACGTGTAGAGAGGGGGGTAGGGATGTGTACACGTGTAGGTATGAGACAAAGAGGAAGACGAGGGAGGAGAGGGGCCCGCTGTGGCGACAATCTTAGCCACACAGCCGCAGGGAGAGGATGCGAGGGAGGTGGGAGTGAGGGAGATGGAGAGGAGGATGAGAAAGCGAGAGATACAAATCGTTGGGAATAAACAGGTGACGCGGGGTGACACGATACAGTCAGCACGGTCCCACACACACACAGTGACGTCGCATCGGGGTATTTAAGAACGCCGAGTGTGGCACTCCTGCTGATGCATGCATCCATGCATATGCGTCAGCGAGAGAAGCGGCTTGCGACAGACACCACTCCACAACAACCAACAGCTGGGAGACTGTACACATGATGAGTTAGTGCACGTCGTGATGACTTTCGGTAGTAGGGAGTGCCGCACTCGATGCATGCTGGCAGCAAATGAGGTGCGTGGATGTTGGACCACATACTGCTCCGCAGCTTCGTAGCTCGAGGCTTGACGTGCAGTGATGCCTGTACATCGTCGGTGGAGCACGCAGAGGAGGAGGAGTGGTACGTACTAGTGTTTGCAAGTCCCGGGCTGATATATGCTATAGAAAGTACAATGCAGGCGGTGATTGTCAGTCAGCTAGATAATGTAGATTAGCATCATTGTCACGAGAGGACTTGCCGTCTGGGTCGTAAGAGACTATGCGCATCATTGAGCCAGCTTGCAGTCATGCAGTACATAGACGCTCGAGAGAGAACATCTTTCACCGGTGCGCAAATACCTGAGTCGCATTTGGCTCGTGGCCGATAAGCATTTTACGTAAACTTAATTTGATTACGTGTTCTGCGTATTTTCCTCGTTCCAGACTGCCGACAATAACGGTCCGCCACCAATATACTTAGCATGGCACAACGAGATAAGTGTGTGCCCCCGACGTCTGAGGCGGATACCCTAACCCGCTTATCCGTCTCACTAACCTCCCTCAATCCTTTTGTATATAGTCTGCCCTTGTAATATAATGTAACAATATAATGTGTAACACTAGTAAAGTCCTACAATCCAATAACAAAAATAATACCCTTCTATAATGATTCTAACACCCTTGTATATAGCCCAATATTACTACCTCCTAATCCCGAACACCTGAAGAACATCCAAACCCGCTCAATTTTTTTGTTATTTCTTTTTCAGCCACACGACATCACGTCGTGACTGCGCCGGGAGCACGAGGAAAGAGAGAGTAGTATCCAATACAATGCCGAAAAGGAGCGTTACGACGCTCGCATAGTCACACGTAAAGTACACTTCTAGAGTCGTAGGATGACAGGTCCTGATGTATAGAGCGGGTATGATATCTTCGCGACGCTGCTTACTATGTATGCACAGTCAAAAATGCTGCGTAGTAGCGTCTGGCGGGAGGACGAAGGTGCCACAACACAAAAGTCACAAGCATGCGCGACGCCGCGACGCGACATCATTATTGGCGGCGATAGCCGATAACTTGACCACCCTCGAGTTCATCAACCGTCAAGGCCTTAACAACAGCTTCCTCGATCACTAACTACAAGTCGCCGAACTCACTTCGCACAACCACGACTACATGAAGCAACTCGTTATCGACATCGGCCCAACATGCCCGGCATCATATCGTGCCCTCTCACTATTGGTTGCCCCCACCACGATCGGAGAGCCATCATGCTGGTGCCTTCCTCCAGCTATTCCCTTCTTTCATCACTACTGCCGCAGGTCGTTGCGTGCGAAATCCAAGCACGCCGAGGAGTCGCGAGAATGGCCTGCGATGAGGATGGAGGGCCTGCTGGGCTGGGCGAGGGGACACCCAAGATGATCAATGTCGCTTTGCAACGAGGGAAATAAGTGCAAGTACGTGATGTTTCGGCTTGCGTCCGCTACTTGAGCATCCTTATGCTGATGGTCCAAGCCGTACAGTGCGATTTAGAGGTCATGGCGCAGATCGTCAAGAAGAATTTCACAGATAGATCACAGATAGATAGCAGAGCGTTCCGCGACCACCTTCGCAATTGAAGTACTACTGCCTTGGTAAGTGGATCGGCGTCTCTCGAGCAAGGTTCTCGACTGACGCTCGCGCATGCCCTAGAGACTCTTGCAGCCCGCGCTCGGAAATACAGCCCAATTTTTTTGAAAAAGGTGGGGGGGGGGGGGCCGCCAAGCGTTTCGAGCCGGAGGTCTCAAGATTATTGGTAGAGCAATGGAGGGTCTCGGGGTCTAGCTTCACAGGTGCGCATAGTGGTGGAGTTCTGGGATCTTCACCAGCTGATCCTCGATTACAGACACGTGCATCATCATCATACCTGTCCAGATGCCTCGCTTCGACGCTCAACGTAAGTCATTGACATTGTGATATAGGATTGTAATGGCCGCTGACAGCGTTTGTCTAGTGATACGCTTCGAGTCAGAAGCAGACTTTGACATCGAGAGAGAGAAGGGTGAGTTGAAATCCAAAAGAGGCAGGGCTGTTCTCTTTCTTGGCCAGCGCTGACTAGATCAATAACGGCCTCCTCTAGAATCTCCTCTAGAATCTCCTCTTTGACCTCCTCGTTGACCTGCTCTTCGACCTCCTCTTCAACTCATCGACCTGCTCTTCGACCCATCATACTCGACAGTCACCAATTTCCCTCTCACCCACGCTACTCAACGTACCCTCGGTGCTTTATTGGTCGGCCACCTAGCAAACAAAAGTTGCATGCTACTGGAGAAGAGGCTGTATGTGGGGAAGTGGATGAATGGGGAAGTAGAGGAAGGCGAAGCTGACGTGCTTGCGACGGGGATTTAGTGCAACCCTGTCAAATGTCAATTGGTGTGGATACGGTGAATCCGGTCTTGGAATAACTTGAGAGATGACGATGAGGTTAAGGATGGGAAGGTGACCGAAGGGTGGGTGGTATGGGGGGCAGACAGGGGCATTTCTGGAGAAGAGGGGTTCTTTCTGCTTCGAATCACCGTATTGACCTGGAAATGTAAGTGTGATGTAGTCTGCAGGCAACACACCCAGAGACTATACATGAAGACGGCTACTACACCCAAAGAGCTACCACACGTCTTTCTAATCATGTCCCATGTCATCCTGTGCCCTAAGCCCAGTTCGGCCCTGTTTTCCTCAGCTGCTCAAACTCCTTCTGAGACAGCCCATTATCCAACCACCGGTTGATCATCGCCTCCGCCTCCTTCGAGCTCTTCTGGTTGATGGCTACCAGAATCATATGATCTGCCATCCCCGCGTCCACCCCGCACCGCTCCCTCAACCCCGGTTGCAACTTTTGCAGCCTCTTCGCATCCAGCCCGTGGGGACCGCCGCCGTGCAGACCGCCCCCGAGGTAGATGTGCATCGACTTGGCGAGAGGGATGACTTTGCGCTCGAGCTCACCGCGGGATAGCGGTCGGGTGAGGAACGCTTCCCACTGCTTGCGCTGTGGGCGAGGCATCCCTCCTCGCGCCACGCCCTCCAGGATCTGCTCCACGACGCCCTTCTCCAGCTCTATGTCGCGGTACAAGCCCTTGCCATCTGGCTCACCGAACTTCGCGCCGGAGGATGAGGAGGACGAGGAGGACGAGGAGCTGCTGGAGGTCTTGACCGGGATACCCATCTTCTTGAGAATGTCGGCGCCGGCTTGAATCTCCTTCTCGCTCTTAGGGTCTTTGAGCAACTTGAGGACCTTCTTCCGTTCTTCCGAGGGCACATTTTGTTTCTTCATTAGCGCTTCTGCTTTCTTGATACTCTCCTCCGGGATTGCCAGCTTAGTCTTTCCCCCACTCCCTCCTCCACCCCCTCCACTCCCACTAGCTCCAGCCCACCCCCGCCCGTCTTACCAGGCCACCCCGCCGCCGCGGCCCTTTTGGCGTACTGCTCATTTCGTCTCTTCACCTCATCCTTATTCTTCTCCTTGGCCCAAAGCTTCATATTCTTCTTCGCCGAGTCTTTGTCGGTGCCGTTGAGGGCCTGGATCATGCCGGCGATGGCGGGGTCCGAGTAGCCGGCACGGTGGAGGTATTTGTAGGCGTCGGGGATGTGTTTGCTGGTGGGCATGTTGGCTGGAGGGGCGGATGATGAAGAGGAGGGCTTGTCGGATTTGGAGGATTTGGAGGACGTGGAAGGTCTGGAAGATGGTTTGGATGATGAGGATTTGGAGGATTTTGAGCTTTTGGGTTTGGATGATGATGAATGGGACGACTTGGAATCCTTCTTCGGGTCCTTCGTGGAGGATTCCCGTCTGGAAGAAGAGCGTTTGTGCTCGCTGCGCCCTCCGTCGGAGCTTCCTCGACCTCCGCTCGAGCTCCCACCAGAGCTTCTGACTGGCTTGCTGATCTTGATCTACACCGCACCTGTCAGCATCCGGCCATCTTCCGCGCGGCCGTGACAATCTCGGCCAAAAGCACAACTTACAGGAAGCCCCTTCTGATCTCGGCTCAGCCATACCACCATCAATGCACTGGTCTTGACGCACACCACCAGGGTGAAGAGATCTGGATGTAGGAGGAAGAAGCATATCCCCTCGACGAGGCACCCCATGAGCAGCACCGGCCAGTAGTTCTCTAGATGTGCGCTGTGTTTGCGAGCGAGGTACTCGTTGTCTGCACGGAGCCCATCCGTCAGCTCCAGTCACGTATTGTGTACCGGCTACGTATCACAGGGTATCACAGGGCCAGACTCACTGTAGTACTGCAACGGAATAACCAGGTCGAATCCCAGTGCCAGGATCATGGCAATCTCCATCGGACTCGTCCGGATCACAATCCAGCTGCCGACAAAGACGCCGGCGAGGATAATGATGTCCCATACGCCCGTCACGTCTGCTAGGATGATGGTGAGCTCGGAGAGCCAGCCTCCGGAGGGTGCAAACTGTGAAGACCGTTCGAGATTAGCACTCTTGCAACAAGGACAGAGGACATCGATGAGCGACGCGACGTACACATTTCTCTCGGAACTCTTGGGCGCGCTGTCCAAGATCTCTGGGCATCTGCGCCGAGGGAGGTCATGAGGCTGTTCTCTCACCCGTCACCCCTTATTTTCTCCCAATGATTTTGAGACTCCTGGCGTTCAGAATGTCGGAGGATGTTTTTGGGCGGTCGATGGGAGCCTATCGACAAGCTTCACGCCCCACTCGGATAAGGTACAACTGTGAAGAACGTTAGCAATGAGACAAGTTTCGAGGACGCCATGTATCAAAATAAGAGGCACTCACTGTAGAGACTTCAGTGCTGAGCAATGGTCGAAAAGGAAAGTCCATGAGAGAGCTTGTCCTCCTTTGACGCTACCCCTCCAGAGACGCGGGTGATGTGAAAGGACTGGTGGGCGGCCACTGCCGTCGTTCGCAGCCTACTTGTCAAGCACCGCCGTCGACTCTGTGCAAGTGAAACTAAAGGGTCACTTGAAAGGTCACTTGCAATGCTACTCACTAGATCGTCAACTTCCAGCCCCCCGTCGTCACCTCCTTCCACACCCACGTTCTCTAGCACCTAATCAGCTCCAGGCGTCCCGAGCTCCCACCCCTCCCGCCGCAACAACTCTCCCCTTCCAGGGAACCACTCCTCCTTCCACCCCATCAGCCTCCCAGCTGCCTCCTCCTTCGCCTCCTGGCTCAGTCCGGGTCGCCATAGATTATTCACCAGGTCGGTGAACGTTGCTGCTGCGCTCCCGCATGGGGTGGCTTCGGTGTCTCGGGTGAGCTCGCGGGAGGCGTTCCGGAGTTTGCGTTCTACGGCGGCTGGACGCCTCGACAGGGGATCAACCCGCTCGCCTGTTGCTCGAGGATGAACACTCGCCATGACGTCCTCCCAGGGAGCGATGCTCCCTCGAAGCGCCGCCTCGCAAGTCTCGCTAGAGGCGGAGGCAGCTGCCAGGGAACGAGCGACGAGCTGGCGTGCAAGGGCGTGGGCGTGTGGGTCGCATAGCCAGGTGTCGGAGGTGGGATCGTGGTAGTGGGTGTTCTGGGCGATGATGGGGTCGGATTCAGAGTCAGAGTCGGTGGGGTCAATGGCGAATGGGGGGAGGCGTTTAGAGCAACCAGGGTGGTTGCATGTGGGCCAGTGGACGGGGGCTGGGTGGAGGACGGCGAGGGTAATTGGGAGCTGTGAGATGCCACAGTGTCTTCACACTGGAAAGAGCCGTGAGACGAGCGGGAGATGGCCTGTTGAGAGTCGTCTGTGCTCATGGTGTGACTAGAGAAGGTGGCGAAGAGGTTGGCAGCGGGAGGTCAACGCCGAAAGACGGTTCTACACGGCATCGTCGGGGTGCCTCGCCAGACCAGGGGCTCTCCTTTCAGTATGTCTCTACACGTAACCATCTGCACCCGTCCCCGCAGTGTCTACCCACTCGAATCTCACAAGCTCACAAGCTCACAAGCTCACAAGCGAAAGGATGGCAATCGACTTCGTTGCATGCTTCTCCCCTTTCACAGCTATCTCGCCGCTCGAACATCTCCACTCTAGGCGGCGGGAGCTCCGGCAGCTATGTGCCATGTCGTCAGCTCGTACATGATCAAGAAGACAGTGATAGAGGGAGCTTACCCTCAAGCTCGGCGAGGTACTTCTTGGACTCGGCGTCGTCAGACTTGGAGAGCATCTACACCCAGACCCCGTGTCAGCGCCCGCACGAGTCTTCTTCTCGACAGGCAGTCCACCACTGCCAAAGCTAAAACGCACCTCCTTCAAAAGCTCGACGTATTTCTTCTGGGCGTCCTCCTTGCTGGTCCCCTCAATAGCCTTCCAGGCCTTGTACTTTGCCTTGCCGACGAAATCAAACATGCCGGGGGCGGCGCCGGTGTTGTCGCCCTCGTTGGCCTGCTTGAAGTGGGCGTAGAACTGTCCGCGGAGGGTGGGGCATCAGCATGTGAGTAGAATGTGTGGTGGCGACTCAGCATAGTGGTGAACACTACACTGTGGCGACGGCCGTCAAAGACCACTCACAGCGAGCTGCTCGTCCTGAGTGGGCTGGACGGGTCCGTCCTTGGGGAGCCCCTTGACGATAGCGACGGCCTTGTCGAACTGAGCCTGGATGGACATTGTGCTTGTTGTGGGTGGTGTGGTGTGCGGTGGTGAGAGAGGAGGGGGAACGGGTGTTGTATATGGCTGCGATGAGACGGGCATGGAATGAGAAAGCACACACCTTGCAGCCACGCCGACAGGCCGCGGCGGCAACGACAGAACCGGTGGGGATTGAGGAACCGCGTGCCTATGTATTATATGGGCAAATTTTAGGCGCGCTTGAAGCAGCGGCGATGGCCGCCATCAGTGCTTGACGGGATTGCTGCAGGTGGAGCTCATTCCGCCACGTTCAAATGGCAGCAGCAAGAGATGCATGGGCATGCTTGCCCATAGGTAACAAGGCAGAATCAGTCATGTATGGATGTACAGCGATATCGTAGAATATGCATTAGGCAGGCGTGGATAGGCGGACTTGCCCCGGGCGACCCCGGACATGTGACGTCACGCGATGCGGGGTAACCGGTCCGCTGTACTGGTGTGTCCAGTAACGGATCTCGCGATTCAGAGTTCGCACCATGAGACCGACCACTCGGCCAGCTGACCGTATATATACCACGCCGCCTGCATGCATCTCCCTCTCATCACTGCATCTACACACCGTACACACCAGACATCAATCCACCACAATGATCCCCACCAGCTCCGTCCTCCGCAACACCACCACCGCCCTCCGTCCCGCCCTCCGCCGCCCCGTCGTTGGCGCTGGCGCCGCCTTGACCCCCCGCGCCGCCGTCGCTACTCCCGGGCTCGGCATCGCCGGTAGGAGGTGGAACACCGAGGAGCAGAGGGGTGGCAGGTCCAAGCTTGTGAGTTGAAGAGTTGTATCTGGGCCTGTCTGGTCCTGCTCGGCGTCAATGCCTGGTGGCGAGGAGTGGTCGCTTGATTGTGGAGCGCGTTAGAATGGATACGTCGGTGCATGGCGATGAGAAGTGGTGCTGACAATCTGTCGCCCTCAGATCTTCCGTTTCGGCCCCAAGGGTGAGCTCGAATGACAATTGAACCCCCTTTCACCTTTTTCGCGCATCCCACCACATCCACATTCGCTACCCGCATCGCGGGACCAGCCTTATGGCCACGATCTTCACCATGCAACCTGCCGAGTATCGCGATAATATCATTCGCTGACGCGCCATTTCCTATCTACCTTGTATAGACATCCCTGTCGAGCTCTACCCCATGGCCTTCGTCGTGCTCGCCGCCTGTGTCGGCGCCGGCGTCGCTATCGGAAAGCAGTGTACGTCTTCCCCCCCGGATGTGGATTAGACTAGGCCGTGCTGATGGGATAATGTCATTGCAGTTTACAGCGGCGACGTGAGCACCCTTTGCTTCTTTATCTCTCCTTGTCTACGTTTCACAAGCTGACAGAGAGCTACGCCCCTCACAAACAGCTTCGAACCGGCCCCAACAAGCCCGTCTTCAGCAAGTAACCGCTCTTCGGCTACCACTCCACAGCCGTCGTGAGATGTGTTGATGTATGGCGAACGTGCGTGTAACATGGAGTATAGCTAGTTGCCAAATCAAGCAAAGCAAGCGAAGAAGGAGAAGGTGTCGAAACGCAGTCGAGTTCTAAAGGAATGAATAATTGTATACTCGTGAGACATCTAATCGTGGACGGGGCTGGTGCCACCCGGCCAGTCATGCTGAGCACTCGCAATGTTGAGTGGTTATTCCAGTGCTTCGCTAACCCGTATCACCGCAGGCTGTAGTCAAGCACCCAAAGTACTGCTCGCTAACATGATTCGTCCCGGTGTAGGACGGAGCGAGCGTCGAAGGAGAAGCAGATATGTACATCCCTTGAGTCGACCCTCTCCTTTGAGGAGGTCTTTCGTTTCCTACCCAGGTAGCGAAGCTGCTGGTCGCCGTGGGTGCGTCTATAAACCACCGTGTTAGGATTCGCCTGGCATGATCTACTCTATCTCTGACACTTGCCCCCCCATCTCAGTGACAGCCCGCCCCATCTCATCGCTTCGCCACCGCCCCCCGCCACCCTCGTCATCCGCCCCAACCGCTCCCTGCTGCACTCTTCCCATCTCATATTCACCAACAAAACTCCAGCACGCCATCTAATCAACATGCCATTCGGATACGAATACATACCCAAGTTCAACGAGGAGGACGACTCGCCTGAAGCTGCAGCCATGCGTTCCCTTCGTCCTCGTGAGTTTGGGCAAGGAAGAGAGCAGGAAGAGGCGGGGAGTGATGGGGATTGTGAGATGAATGAGAGAGGAGAGGAGGTCCAACAGGAAGAGGGAACCTCCCTTCCCGATCCCAGCACCCACCCTTCCGACCCCAACCCCTCCGACACCCCCGCACTCGCCCATCTAACCTCCCAACTAGCCTCCCTCTGCCAAACCCTCACCACCCTCCGCCGCGCCAAAAACACCTCCGACGCCCGCCTCGGCGAAGCCCGCCGCGCTATACGCGCCCTCGAGGCGAGGGTGGAAGGTGGGAGGATTGACCCGGGGGTGATCACGCTTTTGGCTTGTCGGTTGGCGGAGGCTGGGGCGGGAAAAGCAGGTGGGGAAGGGGGGGATAACGTCGCTGCTTCTATTGCAGCTGCCCTCTTGGACGAAGTGGACCGTGCCCGCGCTTGCACCCCGCCGAACCCCTTCCTCCCCACCCCCGAAACCCCCACCCCTCACTCCCAATCCCTCAGATTTGATCCCCTCTCCCCCACCCTCTCCTCCCCCGCCCCCGGGACCTCTCAAGAAGTCATCTTCGAAACTGACCCCATCACGGCTCGCGAAGGATGGGCCGAAGCCCGCGAAAGGCGGGTGTGGAACCTGGAGGGAGTGGTGGGCGTGATGTGCGGACGGGTTGAAAGGTTGGAGGGGGAGGTTGAGAGGTTTAAGAGAGACTTGGCCAAGGGACAGGGCGTAGAGGGAATGAGTAGTTGGGCGGTGGATGAGCTGGAGTATGAGGTGGAGTATTATGATGACGACAACGAAGGGGACGATGAGGGCACTGAGGGCGAGGTCAAAGAGGCAGCAGGGGAGGAATGGGAAGAAGGCAAGGAGCCACTGGAGATCATTGAGGATGTGGCGGACAGGCTGAACGGGCGGGTGGAGAAGCTCGAGAAGAGGGTGCAGGTGCTTCGGCAGCAGTAGATCAGTCGAGAGCTCGAAATGGTCGACCTGTCTGGTAGTGTCGTAAGGTTGTTTCTCGGTCCGTGTCTCGCTTCATGTATACACTTCTTGCACAGTTCACTGAATATCAAGTTGGGGAGAATGAGGAAGATCGATCATGAGGGAGAAGCTGCTCGTTGTAGCCATGGCCTGCGGATTGGGCTCGGCCGTATCAGATAGCCGAGAGCTTGTAGGTTATTGTGCCCGGTTGCCGGCCGTTCCGCCGTCCGCTCCTCCCCGTCACACCATCATCGCCTCTCACGGCCGTCAGTCAACCCTATCCCCGCTTTCACAACTCTAACAACACCATCCATTTGGGTACAGCTACTATTGCCCTCCCGTCCCTCTATCTGGGTGACCCAACGATGTCCCCGCCACCCACAGCCCCCACCTACAAATACATCGACGTCCCCGTCGAAGACTTGCTGTACGATTACACCAATAGGGTGGAAGAAGCGGCCTTTGCTTCTCTCTCGTCGCCGCCGACGGTCCGAGCTGCAACATCAGAAGAAGGTGCGCGAGGTCATAATGCGATGAGGCAAGGCGTCACATCCTGTTCGATATGTTGCTGACGACACCGGCCAATTCAGCCAACCCCGCGCCGACCACCAGCACCACCACAGGTGCCACCTCCAAAGTCTCCATCTCGGACCTCGAGAGCGCCCTCCGCGTTAGCCACGCCCGCGGCGCAGGCGGCAAGATCGACGGTTCCGTCATCGAGCTCCTCGCTGCCCGTCTCGGCGACATCGGGCGCGGGATGATCAAGAGCAGCCGCGAGGACGCCGACGCCCACCCCGATACCCTCAAACTCAAGGGTCAATACATACTCGAGATCTCCGCCGCACTCATCGACGAGGTCCTCCGCGGCGCGGGGCGGATATCGATCTCAGCAGGAGGAGGGTCATATACAAAAGAGGTGGTGTTGCAGGGGGACTGGGAGGCGGGGAGGAAAGGGTGGGGGGAGGAGAGAGAAAAGAGGGTTTGGGATTTGGAGGGAGTGGTGGATATCTTGAAGGGGAGGGTGGAGAGCTTGGAGGAAGAGGTGAAGGGGTTGAAGGAGCGTGGGGTTGGAGGAGATGACTTGAGCGATTGGAACGAGGGGCAGGAGGATGATGACGAAGAGGAGCTGGACACTGAGGAGGAGGACGCTGGCACCCAGACCAAGGCCGAGAAGGACAAGCTGGATGCGGTTGTAGCCACCGTGGACAAGCTCAACCTGGGTGTCGAGACTCTCGAGCAGGACGTCCGCCAGCTGAAGCACTAGCCCCCTTCTTTCCCTTCTTCCCCCTCTCCCTCCTCGCCGGTCATTCTGTAGTCCATATACCCCGCTGTACCCAGTACCCAGCTATAAGTAGGCGTAGATACGTATAAGTCCTTTGTGCACATGTATTCCCGGTATGCATACAGTACTCTGACAACCCCCGTCTACGCTTAGAGATAAGGAGGGCCGAGGTAACCCCTGAACACGGTCGACAACGCCTCGACGACTGTTCGCACACACCGCGCACGTCAGCCATCTTTGTCCGTTTGCACCCATGCACGAAGGCAGAGTGGGTTCGTAAAAGGGGGCACACACCGAGCAACAAGACACCACCGCCGGGAGCAAGACGCAGGACCTTGGGAGCGAAACCCTTGTAGAGACCGGCCATACCCTCCTCCCTCGCGACCTTGATGAGAGCGGGGTAGGCCCTACCCGAAAAGAACGTTGACGCGATTAGCTCCAGATCGTGCTGGTGAGGTGACTATGCGAGCTCAACTTACCACTCGCCGGTGCCGTGAAGCTGGATACGGGACTTGACGACGTCGACTGTGTAGAGCCATTCGTAAGCTTGGGTGCAAGGTCATAGACAAAACGACACCACGTACAGGGAGTGTTGAGCGAGGTGCCGACGAAACCACCGACAGTACCAGCAGCAAGGTTGTTGAGGAGCTCCTGCTTCTTGGTCTGAGAGGGTGAAGAAAGAAGTCAGCTGGCTTGTGTCTTTGGATCTGCCGTCGAGAGACGTAGCCAAACGGGGAGACTTACAGTTGCCTTGGGGAGGAGGCCCTTGACGGCGAAGATAGAACCGAAGTAACCACCGTTCCACCACCTGCCCGTTGTCTCATTAGCGCTGCCCTTCCCCGGCACCACGCTCGCCCGACTCACCAGTGCCTCCAGAAAGTGGACTCCATCCCCTGATACATCCCCAACACGCCATTCGTCTTGATCACATGCCTAACCACATCCATCGGCCCCTTGAACGTCGAGCTCTTGTCCTGCATCCGGATCTTGACGAGCTCGAAGGGAGTGACGACGACAGACTCGGTTGCGCCCGCGAAGCACCCGGTGAGGGTCGCGAGGGTCTGGGTGTTCTTCTTTTGGCCGTTGTTGGTGAAGAAGGCGCCCCAGGAGCCGTTGGCGGCGACTGTGGTGGGTGTGGGTTAGTGGGGGTCCTGCGGGGGGAGGGGGGAGAGGGGAGGGACGCACACTTGACAGCTCGCTTGGGAGCCTCCAGCATGAGAGGAGGGACGATCCCCCTGTACAGCCGACCGGGCCTGTCACACAAGTTCCCACCCGTTAGCACCACTGCACATGACCTCAGCCGCCCCACCATCCCATCACTTCACCCCCCCCCTACCTAGCCAGGTCTAATTCGAACTAAGGAGTAGAAAGACTCACCCCTCCTGAGCGATGATGTTCTTGAACACCTGCACCATGTTGGCGCCCTTACCGACCTCGAGCTGCTGGCGGGTCTTGACCACGTCAAGAGGGTAGAGGAGCTACTCGTGGCATCACGAACACAACCTTGTCAGCACTTTGGACGTCAGCACTGGGGGAAAGGTGGAATACCTACGAGGAGCTCGGTACATCCTGTGAACAAACCGACGTCAGATATCAATCTCGCGTGTCCATATCAATAGGAACGGAAAAAAAAGCTCACCTGCGATAGCACCAGACGCAAAGGTGTACACGAAGGGGAGGGCTGTGTCGCGTGCCAACTGTCAGCGTTGATGTCCCCATCACCATTCCAGCTATCGTGCCCCTTGCTTCCCCCATGCTGCCCGCTGGCCATCATCCCCCTCTTCTCCCTTCTCGAGACGCTTGCAAAGCCCCTCCAGACCCATCGCTCCGGTGCCCAACTCAGTGGCCCAGCTGCCCCAGGTGCTGCGGACCACCATCTCCCCCCAACACCCCTGGACTCGATCCCCCAACGAAACTCACGAAGGGGCTTCTTGAGCTCGGTCGACATCTTATCTCTCTTTTCTAGTCGTCTAGTCTGTATGCAGTGGCTCCTGGAAGACAAGAAGAGAAACACCAAGTGGATGGACTTTTCTTTTCCCCTTTTTTCAAAGATGCAAGAGGAGCTCTGCTGGCCTGCAAACGCGATTGTGTGAGTGGCCGCGGCGCATAGGGGAATGGTGCGATCTCGGGTTTACCGGATTCTCGGGCCAGGTGGGCCGGCTAAGCGGGGGGAAGAGATAAGAATTGGGTTGGGCCAGTAGGAGCGCGCTTGCGTATCAGCCAGGTTGGGTTGCATTTTGGAGGTGTGTTTTGCTTCATTCGCATGCGGGACTGCCGTGCTGCATACAGGCAGCGATCATGAACAGAGTATGTATGTGCAGCCGTACAGATCGGCAGCTCTACAAACCTCAGCGAAAACTCAAAAGAAGTCGACCTCGATCAGACCGCGCTCAAAACGCGTAAGACGCGTGTCAGTCCTTCGCCTCGCCAACAGTCCTCAGCAGCCTCAGCAACATCGACATGCTCAGCTCGAACAACACCAAGACCCTTGCAGCAAGCTGCGCGACAGAGCGGGGTGAGTCATATTGTCCATCGGGTACGTACTCTCGCACGCACAAGATCTAAGAAGATTGGGAAGGAAGAAAGAGTTTCTACGAAAACAGTACCTACGAAGTGGGGGAAAGCCAGCGAAAAGTATAAAGAGATACGGATAAGATCAGACCGCGGAGTTGGGAGATGTTGGGTGGATGGGCAGAAGAGATGAAGATGGAGATGAGGGTCAAGATGGTATGTAGATGTGGGTTGGATGGCCCGAGCGAGAAGGGCAAACGGCTGACCGCCTTCACCCCTCGCTCAGACATCCCTCTACGCGTCGTTCCAAAAGTCGTCACTGTTGTCCGTCAAGAAATGTCCTGTCGCTGCCAAGCAGCTATAGCGCAGCTACCGAGACCCCGCGCCGAGGGACTGCCCGGCAGAGGGCGTCTAGAGACGGCGCTTGCCGAGGACGGGGTTGCACGCCTCGCCATCGCTGGTGGGCGCGTAGCCGGGCTGGCAGGAGTGGACTGTGGTGTGGGGGTCAGCTTTGTGAGTCGCATGGGGAAGAGAGGAGGAGGGAGGGACTTACCCTGGCAGGTGCCGAGGACACAGGAGACGGAGTTGACGCCCGCGATGGCAGTGCAGTCGAGCCCGGTGCTACACCCCGCAACAATCCAACCGTCAGCCTATGTTCCCTTTTCACGCACAACGCCACAGCGCCGCCGCACACACAACACGCAGGGCACATGAAAAACCAAGGCCATCGACACTCACCCAAGGGTTGCGCACCCGCCGCAAGAGTACAAATCCTCCTGCGGGCTGACACACTCAAAAGTGAGATCCGGCCCGGCAGCAAGCACCTCCTTGTCGGTCATGGGAGTGACGGGGCAGGCCATCTGCGCGGCAGGGCAGCGGGCGAGGTCGACGGCAGCGCCGAGGGGGAGGTTGGTGGGCGCGGCGGTGGGTTTCTGCGGGAGGTGGGGGGTGGCGAGGGTCAGTCGGTGTCGTGAGAGGCGGAGAGAGGATATGGCAGACGCGACTCACAGGCTTGCGCTTGACCCCACTGGCCGAAGCCGAGGCCCTCGCGTTGGACCCCGTCGCGGGGTGGTGGCGCTTGTGGTCCTCGTGGTAACGCTTCGCGAGGGCGTCGCTGCCGGTGGTGAGGGTGGGCACGGCGGCGGCGAGGGAGGCGAGGGAGAGGAGGGAGAGGGTGAGGAGGCGGGGGAAGTACATTGTAAGTAGTTTGGTGGGGGTGGGTGGGGGTGGCGAGGGGTCTAGATGTAGTGGGTCTTGGTGGTTGGGAAGGAGGCCGAGGTGGGAGTCTTGGAGAAGAGATGGGTAGGTAGGTGGGTGGGTGTTGTGTAAGCGAGTGTGGGGTGGGGTCTGATTATACGATTCGCTGGTATGAGATACTTTATGAAGAAGAAAGAAGAGAGAAGGGGGGGATGTCCTCTGCAAGCACGACCCCCTTTTACCTTGTCCCCCCGACCCAACACGGCAGGACAACATAACGCTGTGTTCAGATCGGTCAGCCAGCGGAAAATGGGCACTCGCGACAGCTATCCATCAGAGATGAAACACGTACCCTCTCGGGACGGTGTGCGCCTTCCGATGCTGGCCCTGGGGAGGTACCGGCTTGTTACCTGGATGGCATAGTGGGAGAGGAACAGAGGAACGCATGCAGCCAGAGAGAGGATGGCAAGGGATGGAGGTGGAGGACAGCGCACGGGCTCCCAGTCTGCATCTCGATCAGATCGCACATCGTAAAAACTCCGGATTCACCGCAGGCCTCCGCCGCCGTGCTCTGCCAAGGCAGCACAGCGCACCCAGCGATTTGTCAGTGACAGGTCTCCACGGGTCGGGGCTCAAAGCCAGAAGAGAGGGAGGGAGTCCGAGCACCAGGACAGTGGGACACCCAGGGTAAGAGGAACAGGAAAGGGTGTGTGGGCGGCACGTCGACGACGGATTAATTCGTCGTGTGGCCCCTTGCGTCATGCCCTGCAAAAGGTTGCTTGTGCGGGTGCGGTGTCTGGAGGGCGGAGAGTGAGTGGGGGGCCGACGGGGTGGGGCTACCGCCGGAGAGGAGGAGAGTTGCGAGAAGTGCATCCGGTGGCGCTGACAGGTGAAGGGAATCTACGTCAGCCCGAACGAACAGGTGAGACAATCTGAAACCGAGCGTCGTCGATCCCTTGACCGTGTCTCGCATGAACTTGCGTATGCATGCATACATGCCGGGGAGATGCCGAGGTTTTCAGATTGGTTGGTTGAACTGGCCTTTTGTGGTGGCTATCCCTGGAAAGTCGCAGGCTCGGCACGCCCGTCGGTGAGTCGTGACAGCGAGGGATCGACAATCGCTGTAATTGCGATCCGCAGGCAGCAGCAACAACAACACGGCGAGAAGCGGGGGTAATATGAGGCTGTAAGCACGATCGTACCGATATCATGCATGAGGCAATGCGGTCAGAGAGAGCCTGCTGCAATGTTTGCTGTGACTGAGTGACCCAATCGGGAGAGACGGGAGGGCGAGCTGCCGAAAGAACTACTGAGCAAACTGAAAACAATGCGATGGATGCACAGGGAACGAGACAATGCTCGGGCCGCGTGCCTGTTTCTGGGTGACTGACTGACTCCCTGAACCGGCCTGGGTCTGGAAGGGAATCCAGCCGAGAGACGCGTTTCATCTTGCACGCTCCATGTCTTTTTGTTCTTGTCTTCTGCTCGCCTTCTCGCGGCTCCAGCTGCACAGCCTGGATTTCGACTCGCAGAGTCCAGGGCTTGGCCGCTTGGATGAAAGTTCACCATGTGTATCCAGAGATAAAGAGGGTGAGAGCACAGTCCTCCAAGTAAGCTTTCTCGGATCACGCAGTGCTTGCGCACGGCTGCTGCAGATCCGCACGCCTCGTTCGCCCGGTCCTTCGTCGGGGCCAGTCAGGTATGTATGTGAGTCGTCTCTATCTGTGCTGAGATGCCTCGGAAAGCCCTGAAGATGGGGCTCTCACAGGCTCTCACCCTCAGAGTAGAGATCAGCGTTGATCAATCCGCAGGCATCTCATGTGGCTACCTGTCCCGGTGATGACCAGCAGAGTACGTGCAGCTGCTGCGATCAACCCAGAAGAGTACATCATCTTTGATCGGCATGAGGTCTGAGGCTGGCAAGAGTCTACCACGACTTTACCCGCCCACCCTCAACTCACGCCGCGTCCGACGCCCAAGGCTCACCAGGGTGAGCTCTGTCTCACCAATCGCGATCACTCGCAGCGTAGACTTCTTGCCCCTCTCACATCGACTGACCATAGAAGCTACATGTATGTTTGTTCTGCCTATTCAGCTACGTAGTATCGTATTTGTGCTACATTATTTGACTCCTACTCTCCCACTATTACAAGTGACGAACAGCCTCGGCTACTCGCTGCCCCTCGCTGACCTGCTGCCCCTGCCCGCCGTACCCGCCCGGAACCTCCTGCTGACCTTGCGAAAGCTGTTGGCCCCCCTGCTGGAACTGCTGGCCCGCTCCAGAGGTGGCGTAGTCCTGGCTGCCGACGCCAGACTGGCCCGCACCCGAAGACGCGTAGTCCTGGCTCCCAACACCCCCGGCTCCAGCACCAGACGTAGGCTGCCCGTACCCGCCCGCACCCGTTGCCTCCTGCCCATACCCCGTCGATCCCGCACCAGACTGGGCGCCGCCAGTCTGGCCGTACGCTGCGTGCGTCGCACCGGGGTCACGCTGCGAGCCTGTGCTGCCTACACCCTGCCCGGTCTGACCAGAGTGGCCCGACTGGCCGTAGTGCTCCCCAGCGAGACCGCCGGCGGCGGCACCAGTCCCGGCGCCTGCGGCGGTGGGTGCGCCGAGGCCGTGGTGGCCGCCAGTCTGGGTGTGGGTGGTCTCGGGGTACTGGCCGGTGGCGGTGGAGCCGGTGTTACCGGCTTGGGTGCCGTGGGTACCGTGAGTGCCGGTAGCGCCGGTGGCGCCGGTGGTGCCAGTGGTGGCGTGCTGGCCGGTAGCAGTCTGCTGTCCGGTGGCGCCAGTAGCCCCCGTAGTGGGGTCAGTGGCCGCCTGGTTCTTGTTGTGGTGGTGAGCCGCACCAGCAGCACCAGCGCCTACGGCACCAGCACCGAGGGCCTCGGTACCGCGGTGGGAGGAACCACCGCTCTGGAGCTCGGTGAGCTTGGCGTCGCGGGATTGTTCGTTGGCCTTGTGCTGTGAGAGCAGGGATCGTCAGCTGGCTGTTTCCTTGACCGTGGGCCACTAAAGAGATGAAAGTTGATACCGTGGACGACATGACTCACCTGGTGCTGAAGGTTCTCGAGCTGAGCCTTCTTGTTCTCGATATCCTGCTGGATACGCGAGTGGGCGTTGTGCGTCTGGTCGACGTTGGAGGCCGCGGCGTGCTCCTTGTTGGCGGCGGCACCGTGCTCTGCGGAGGATCCAAGTCAGCTATGCACGCAATGGACAAGAGACTGAGACATGGGTGGGTGAGAAAGTACTCACTGCCCTCGGCCTTGTTGAGTACGGCAGCAGCCTTCTCCTCGACCTTCGCGGCCTTGCCGTGCGACTACACAGACCAGCTAGTGAGCCTACGCTCCCCACACCCATAGCCCAAGTCCCAGCGCGCTCGATCTCGCCACTGACCTTCTCAGCCTTGTGCTCCGCCTTGGCAGCCTTCGACTCGGACTTCTCGGCCTTCGCAATCTCCTTCACGGTAGAAGCGATCGTCTTCTCCTCAGCCTTGGCCTCTGCATATGAGTGTACCAGTCAGCTTGGGTCGGTGTCTCTGAAGGTGGGTAAGAAACGCGGACCCACCCTTAGCGGCATGCTTCTCAGCCTGAGCGACGGGGTCGGAAGATCCAAAGAGTCCCATGATGATTGATGCTGTTGTTGTTGTTGGTGGTGGAAGTGGAAGTGGTTTGTGGTGGCGATGCTGTAAGAACAGTTCAGACAAAAGTGTGGGGAAGAAGTCACCAGGCGTGGGGCCATGCATGCCCTTTATATACTACTGCCCCCGCCCCGCTAAACCACATGCATGCCGCAGGAAGATGATGGCGAGAGATGTCATGCGACGGTTGGTGCAAGTACGGTTTGGGGTGTGACGTCATACGTCATTGGCGTGGTGGTGCATCACTTCTGGGTGGTGCCGGGTAACGTCACTTGCATCCACGCTTTCGGTCGATCACTTCCGGGATCTCGTCCCTTCTTCGTATGCCTTACGACGTCAGGAGATGCTTTTTATACTAGATGACTTGGGGGAGCTTGGGGGGAGCTTGGGGGAAATGAGCGGATGACACGAGAGAGGAGGGCAGCCGGAAAGACCGGAAGGAGCACCGCTGTTCTGGGTGCGTTTGTTGACGCGATGGAATCTTCGATGACTTGGGATGACCTCTTGAACCTGGGGCGTATGGGGATGTATGAACACATATGTGCTGTGGGAGTGATACGTATGGCAAAAAAGAGCTGAGGCCAGAGACTGGGGAAGAGCTGGAGTACAAGGCGTGGCACCTCCTGCCTGTGACGTGAGGGAGGAGGGGCGAGAGGGCAAGGAGAGAGGCAGCCGAGCGTTCACTCATATGTAAGCAGGGGGTACAATAGAGGCTCTAGTGACGCCCTTCAAAGACACTCTGCTTTGCTTTGGTACCAACATCGCAGCTTGAGAGACGCTGCCATCTTGAAAGCAAGGTTTGCGGCCAACCGGCGAGCAATCCGAGGAGGTAATATGGCACGGCGCTATGATGATTGCTGTGACTCTTCGTCACCCCATCCCGCAATCTTATCTCTTGTACGATATGATAGCGCACCGCATCGTCCACCCCGAGGACCCACGATCCCGTTGACAAACAGACCATGCTCCAGAACACCAAAGACCACCATTCCGTGCCACATTACTCGTGCCACCTCTCCCTCCTCTGGGCCTCTTCTGGCGCTCCTCGCCGCTTTGCCCGTCGGTGATCTCCTGGCGGCGTTCGCCGTTCCTTCGGCACGGGCGGCTGGGCAGATGGCCGAGGAGATAACACCATCGATGCGTGCGGTGGTAATAAGCCGTCCACATCCGTTCGCGATAAGTATACGACGACTTTTCTTCTTTGTACATAACTCGGCACTTCTTTCCCATTCCCCCCTGACCCCCTCTTCATCCCCTCTCTCTCAAAAAACGTCTTGACCCGCCTTGGCCCGGCCATACCAAAATGACTCGCGAAGAAGACGAAAACTCCCCGCTCCTCCAGCCGCCCATCCCCGGCCAAGGAGCTACGATCTACACCGATGGGCCGAGTCCCAAGGCGGACCCGAACGAGGTGCATACGCAGGATGAGAGCAAGATGAGCTTCAACCGAGTGGGGCTTTCGCCCGGGAAGTTCTGGATCCTTGTGAGTCAAGTGGTGGATGGTGGGGGAATGTGTAAGCGCCAGATTGGGGGCGTTGGGCGCGAAAGATAAGAGAGGGGGCTGACGTGGTATGGTATGCAGTGCACCTCGATGTGGGTGTGTAGCTTCCTCAACGCCTTCGACGGGACCGTCGGTGAGTGTCCTGGGGTAACAGTATGAGTCCACAGCTTCCAACGACTACCCCGCTGACACCGCTTCCGTGCACCCAGTCGCGACCCTCCTCGGGCCCATCTCGTCTTCCTTCAAGGCTACCAACATGGCTTCGTGGCTTGGTACCTCATAGTCAGTTGAGACTCCTCTTTGATTACCGACATTGGAGTGCTAGCTGACGATAAGAGCCGCACAGCATGCTCTCGGTCTGCTGCTTCACGCCCATCTACGGCAGGCTCTGCAACATCATCGGTCGACAATGGTCCATCATCCTCGCCATGGCACTCTTCAGTGTGTAGCCAGCTCTCTCTCTATCGTGACGCTCTGGGCCCAGCTGACACCGTGATGACAATTAGCCTCCGGAAACTTGCTCTGTGCCGTGGCGCCGTCGATGGAGATGCTCATCGCTGCGAGGGCTCTCGCGGGTATGGGCGGTGGTGGGCTTAGTACCGGTGAGTCTGACCCCGCTGAGGCCTTGCGATAAGATGCAGCTGGATATAGGCTGATACTGTGCATACGCAGTTGGGAGCACGATCATGAGTGACATTGTGCCGATGTAAGCTTCTTGGTCGCATGATTCTCTTTATGTGCTGACCTCAGCTGACCTGGTCTACAGCACTCACCGAGGAATCTTCCAAGGGTTTGGTAATCTTGCCTTCTGCGGTGGCATGGGGTAAGCTACCGCACACTCCCCTATGCATAGCTCGGGGCCAGGCTGACAGCTCGCGTTTTTGCAGTCTCGGGGCTCCTATCGGTGGGCTCATCAATGACTACCTCAGCTGGCGCTGGGCGTTCTGGGTCCAGGTGAGTACAAGCGGTATGTGCTATGCCAAACCATGACAGAACTGACCACGTCTCACCCCGCAGATCCCCGTCCTCATCTTTGGCATCTTCATGGTCCACCAACACATCCGCTACACCCCACCCGGCCTCTCCTCCGGCGCCAACACACCCAATCCAGGCGCTGAAAAGCAAACCCCCTACCAACTCTTCCGCCGCATCGACTTCCTCGGCTGCTTCCTCCTCGCCGGATGGGTCGGCGCCGTCCTCATCGCCATCTCGCTCAAGACCAACTCCACCTCCGCCGACGCATACGCGTGGTCCGACCCGGTTATTTTGGGGCTGTTTGGCGCGAGCGCGGTAGTGTTTGTGCTGTTTATGCTGGTGGAGCTGAAGTGGGCGGCGGAGCCTGTTATGCCGTTTGAGTTGCTGGTTAGCAGGACGCCGGTGGCGGTTGCGATTAACAACTTTGTGCTGTCGTTCCACAACTACGCGATTGTGAGTACCCCCTTCACCAGAATGGCTATAGAGACACTCGCTAAACCGACGCACCCGAACAGCTGTACAGCGCCCCCTTGTACTTCTCCGTCGTCCGCGAGATGTCCGCCGCCAACACCGGCGCGCACCTCACCCCCGGCTCAGTCTTTGGCATGGTCGGGTCCCTCGGGACTGGTATCATCGTGAGGCACACGAAGAAGTACTACTGGCTGAACACTTTCTGCGCGTGCGTGGGGGTGTTGGGGACGGTGTTGGTTGCTACCTGGGATAGGAACACGTCTGAGTGAGTCCCCTCCCCCGCTCGGCGAGTCAGCTGGAGGCCGGCCAGAAGCGCCCGCGTGCCATAGCTGACATAAGGCAAACAGATGGATGCTCTGGACGAACCTCTCCCTCGGGAGCTTCGCCATGGGCGCCGTCACGACCCTCACCATCGTCGCGCTCATCGCGGACGTCGGCGCAGACCACGTCGCCATTGCTACCAGCTGTGAGCTTCCCCGAACTTGAGATCATCCAAGGTGGAACAAGCTGACATGCCATGACAGTGTCGTATGTGTTCAGGACTATTGGGCAGGTGCTGGGTGTGTCCCTCTCCGGGGCACTCACTCAGGCTGTGTTGGAGAATGAGCTTGAGAAGAAGATCACTGGGCCTAACGCCGAACGGGTGCGATACTCGTCTCATCAGCTACCTGGTACATGATGCTCTTTCAGCTGACACCCCACCTTGCGCCTTTCAGATCATCGCCGGCATCCGCGAATCCTCCGCCTCCATCCGCCACCTTCCTGAGCCCCTCAAGACCATCGCACTCGACTCATACCAAAAAGCACTCCATACGGTGTTTGTCTGCGTGGTGGTTCTGGCGGTGGTGACGATGCTGGCTGGGTTGGGGATCAGGGAGATCGATATGAACCAAATCTTGCAGAAGGATAAGGGGGTTGTGAGCCAGGAGGAGGATGGGGAGGAGGAGGCGTGAGTGGGGATGGAGTAGGGCGGAGGTGTGTGAGAGCGGAAGATGGAGATGTTGAGGGGCGGGGGAAGAATGCATAGACGAGGTGAAAAGGGGGAGTGATGTCGATCTCTTGAGGGTGATTATCTTGCGTTGTAGATAGAGGGTTGATGGCCGCGTCGGGTGTCTTGGTGCGATATGGATATGCTGCTCAATCACATGACGCTCGCCTCTCACTTGATATGTGAATGGTGGGGACAGCAGCAACGTCCTGATGTCATCCCATTCATCATACTGCCTTCTGATGCTGACACAAGGGGCTGGGATGACTGGCGGAGGAAGAGGGAGTGGGAGTAGTAGCTAGCAGCTAGCATGGAGGAGGAAAAAGAGACCTGCGGTGAAGCTGGCAGAATGTCCATTTCAATAAGTTGGACGTGTCAAGTACTACTGTGGATAGAGACAGACAAGAGCCGTGTCCATGAGACGATGCTATCTATAGCTATGGTTATGCATAGCAAGCTCACCCAAGAAAGCAAATAATCCATCACACGCGTGCCGAGCAAGACTCGGGTAGTCGCGTCCATAGAGGGCCCGGCTCGGAACGTGCCGAAGTCGGGCCGGAGTGCGTGTTCGGCAGAAACCAACACCGGGCCAGCCGTTTTCCTTCTGGTCACGCTCCTCAGCAGGGAGCGTCTATAGCCTGCAGTATAAAGACCCCCCGGGCCGGCAGCTGCCTTGTTATCACCTCTCTCCCAGCTAGATTTATAGAAAGATTCGAAGAGCACAAGCACGATGGAGCAGAAGACCTTCCTCAAGAACGCTATCGCCAAGAAGCAGCCTGGTCTCGGGTTCTGGTGCACGTGAGTCTTGCTTCCAACTTTCCGGGGGTCTGAGGGCTGTCGGAGACATGCGAGGGGTGGGGAAGAGGGCATCTGGACTGCAGTCTGAGGCTTGCGAGTGACCCGAAAGCGCCCGATCACTGACCTGATGACCTCCGCCCACAGCCTCCCCGGGACTTCGACGGTCGCGACCGTCCTCTCCACCGGCGGCTTCAACTGGACTCTCATCGACGCCGAGCACGGTCAGATCACTGACAAGGACTACTTTGAGGTGAGCTACCGGCTCCTGTCGTGTCAGCTACTTCAGCTATCCAGGAGACGTGCGGGATGCTGACGAAGTTCATGTGAATTGTGATAGCTCTGCACCACCGTCACCTCCCTCGGGGCTTCCCCCATTATCCGTATCCCCTGGAACGAGGAGTGGATGATCAAGCGAGCCTTGGATTCTGGCGCCCAGGGTGTCATGACTCCCATGTGCCACTCCGCTGTACGTGTTGTCGCTCAAACACATCAGTGCCCCCCAGGACGCAGTGCTGACGCGCCATCCGCTGAAACAGGAGGACGCCCGGAAGATCGTCTCGTACTCCAAGTACCCCCCTCTCGGCACCCGAGGCTACGGCCCCATGTTCTGCCCTCCCGTATTCGGCATCAAGGGCTCAGAGTACGATGCCGGGGCAGACAAGAACCTCTTGGTGATTGTGCAGATCGAGTCGAAGCAGGGTGTCGCGAATGTGGAGGAGATTGCTCAGGTCGAGGGGCTTGATTGCTTGTTCATCGGTGAGCGGCCGCATCATCTCCCCATTGGACCACGAGAGGAATGAAGAGCTGACTGTGGCTATGCAGGCCCGTTCGACCTCTCGAAGCAGATGAACGTGCAGTTTGGCGGGGAGGAGCACGAGGCTGCCATCGCAAAGACCCTCAAGGCGGCTCACAGCGCAGGCAAGATCGCTGCTATCTTCTGTAAGCTCACCCGCCCCCTGTAGTGTACACGCTACCGGGAGATAAGAGAGCTGACATTCTGGCATGCCAGGCCCCAATGGCCAGGTCGCTCGACAGCGTCTCGACCAGGGCTTCGACATGGTGTCGATCGCGGTCGATAACGCGTGCCTCGCGGCCGAGATGGAGAGGCAGATGAGCTTTGTGACTGGAACCGCCGGGGCTGGGGACAGGTCGTACTCGTAGGCAGTACGAGGTAGAACGTCAAGGCGAGGACTATGGTGGTAGTATAGAAAGCGAGGCTGTCTTACTGGGCATCTTGGGCATGTATCATTGGTGGAGTCTCTCCTAATCCTCTCGTCTTCTATGCAGCAAAACCCCTCCAACATGATCCAAAAGCAGCCAGGGCTCACTGTCCACCTACATACACACATGCATACGCATGCAGATGAAACTCGGCCGCTGGATCCAACAACAGCTCACCCGTTCTCGCCCGTGTCAGAGGTGGTGCGCCAGGCCGCCAGCACAGCAAGCGCTTTAAACGCGTTCCCATTCGCTTAGCGCCGATAAGGGCCATCGCTCTTGGCTGTCTGTTTTGATGACCGAAATTTTGCCCGAACATCGCGCATCGCGGCCGTCGTGCGTAAGCCACTTATCTCGTCTTGCATATAAGCAGCTCTTCTGGCCATCGCCCCAGCTCAACACCCAACACGAACGCCATGTCTGACCTTGCCGCCCTTGCCGAGTCGCTTGCCTCTGAGGACTTCACCTCCATCCCGGTGATGTCCGTTTGGCTTCTTCCTTCGTTCCCGCGTGCCGTGTCGCTGACGGCAAGACCAGTGACCTCACCGACGCCCGTTCTCCCTTGCTGGAGAAGCGACAGGCCGTCGCCTCGCAGATCCGAGATGCGTGCTTGAACGCAGGGTTCCTGTATGGTGAGCCTGCCTGTCTCGCAGTTGTGGCTCGTTTGTTTGGATGGTGTGGTCCGCTTTGATCGGACTAGGCACCTAGATGGCGGGGCCTGATGTCCGGTCTACTTCCTGTGGCCAGAGCTTAGATCGTCGTTGCAAGACGAAGTCTGGAGGTGGTGATGGCGAGGACGGGTGGCTGACGTTGGGTTGTGATACAGTGAAGAACCACGGCGTGCCGCTTAAGGTGGTCGATAAGACTTTCGAGCAGTCGAAGGAGTTCTTCAAGCTCCCTGCCGAGGTCAAGCAGTCTGTGAGTCTCATGGCAGCTATGCTCTGCCTTCGCATCTCGAACCCAAGAGGAGAGCTGACAAGCCCATGTGGACAAATGTGTAGGTCGACATCACCAAGTCTGGCGGTAACTTCAGGGGGTACATGGGCCTCTTGACCGAGAACAACGACCCGTGAGTGCACGTGTTCCAGGCCGGATCGACTCCGTTCGCCCAGTCGGCATGTGCTCACTCCGTCTCGTAACTGCAGCAATAACAAGGGCGACATGCACGAGGCTTTCAACATTGGTCTTGACCCGCTCCTCGACCCGGCATCCTTCGAGCAGGAGGTCAAGGAGGGCGAGCTGAGGCACTCGGAGAACCTCTGGGTGGAGGAGAAGGACTGGGCTGGTGCCAAGGAGTTTGTGAGTGTTGCGGTGTTTGTCTGAAGCCTTTGCGGTCCCTGATCTGTATATCATGGCCGCAGAAACAAGCAAACTTGGACTACTAGTGAGTCAGCTTTACTGGCCACGACTGTGAAAGTCCATGTTAGCTGACGTTATCCAAGTGCCGAGGTCCTCAAGCTCGGGCAGTCTCTCTTCCCCCTGTTCGCTTTGGCGCTCAACCTCCCCGAGGACTTCTTTGACGACAAGGCGAGTTCCCTCATAACCATTGGCGAAGCCTGTACCCGTGCTGACCATAAATCTCTTCCAGATCCAACACCCTGCCGCTATCATGCGAATCCTCTTCTACCCTGCTCTTGGCGAGCGAAAGGTGGACGAGCTGACTCCGGGCATCGGCGTGAGTGGCCCTGTGTTTCCAAGCAATCACAACATAATCCTGACATACATGTCATATCATAGGCGCACACCGACTTCGAGTGCTTCACCATCCTCCGACAGGACGACGTTCCTTCTGCGCTCCAGGTGCAGAACAGGAAGGGAGAGTGTGAGTGGGCCATCTCCTGTTTTTTTAGAGAGCGGTGCTGATTCAGTGTCACAGGGATCGACGCTCCTTACATGCCGGACACCTTCGTGATCAACATCGGTGACCAGTTCGCCCGCTGGACGAGTAGGTGTTCCACAGGCCTCGTGCACCAGATGCTGATAGCTAACCCTACACCTCGCAGACGACATCTTCGTCTCCACCCGCCACCGTGTCCTCCCCGCCCTCTCCAAAGACCGCTACTCCATGCCCTTCTTCTTCGGCTGTGACCACGACGTGCCCCTCATCCCCCCTGAGACCTGTGTCTCCGAGGACAGGCCGGCGAGGTACGAGGTGATGACTGCTGGGGCATACGTGCACATGCGTCTGTCTGATATCTATGCTCCTGCGCTGTAGTGGGCTGGTGTTGTGAGGGTATCTGTAGGCTTCTTATCTCTATGTCATCTTTCTTGGGCTTTATGTGTCTGCTGTAGGCTGTACTACCCGTCAACCCCGTGCACGCTCTCGGATACAACCACCCCAAATCCTGTTCCTCCTCTGATCCTTTCAGATCACCGTTCCCCAATGACACCCTATTCGGTCACTCATTCACTTGCTTCCCGCGTTATCAAGAGATGGTTACTCGTTGACATCGCCGTCCACCCCCTGATAATCCAATCTGTCAGCTCGGCTTCCCTAGTAACGGGACTGAGGACACTCACTGGTCCACGAAGATGGTTTGTGTATCATCGATCACCATGGACGGCCCCTTCACCTCGTCTCCCGTACTCAGCGACCCGAGCTCAAACACAGGAACGTCCTCCCTCTTGCCCTCCGTACCGTACCACACATAGCATTCTTGGTGGAAGTCTGCTTTCTCGGGGCCGACAGGCTTGAGAGTGAGGGTCTTGATTTCTTTGAAGGCTGAGAGGCCGAGGCTGTCGAATGTCTTTCCAACACCGCGGACCTGGTGGCGTCCACCGTCAGCTTTGCTGGTCCGGGGGGAGTCTACAGCATGATGCTCACCTTGACATCGTCCACGATAATCCCCTTGTTCAACAAGAACCCAAACTCATCCTTGTACGCCTTCTTGAACTCCTTCTCAAAGTCGCCACTCCCATCGTCCGGGATCATAAGCGCAGTATCGCTCCCGTCGAACCGCATATTCAAGATCCGCTCGAGCTGGATCTTGTCCTCTGGGAAGCCGGCGTCGCGCAACACGCCAGAGACTTTGCTGCCGAGCTTGTCAAGGCGGGAGGAGAGGGCGGGGAGAGTGGAGGAAGAGTAAGTGTCTGATGCAGGTTCCTGCAGCTCGTATACGCTGTGTAGTGTGGGCGTTAGCTTCGCGCAGGAACAGAATACGACGATCAAGCTCACCGATCGGCCAGTGCCAGTCCATACGCCGACAAGATAGATGAATACTTGTGGATCAAGACTCTGTGAATACCGAGAAGCTACACACTAGAGGTGAGCTTCAGATCATATGGTCACACATTGCGTCTTCCATAGTGATATTGTAGCTCACCTGCGCAATTTCACAAGCATGTTGTCCCCCCGCTCCACCGAACGACGCCAACACATGAGCCTCCGTCTTGAACCCTCTAGCTTCAGTCAGTGTTCGGATAGGCCGTGCCATCGTTTCGTTCGCGACCTTGACAAAGCCGTAGACCTGCCATCCACTGTCAGCATTCAAACGCGTGGTGGAAGACAGGGGCAGGACATGAGAGCGTACGCACGATCTCATCGATAGTCTTCTCTGTTCCCGTCTCCTTCCGAATCTCCTCAGCGAGCTCCTCGAACTTTTTGCGCGAAGCTTGAGGGTCGAGATCTTGATCTTCGTTGGGCCCAAAGCACTTTGGGAAGCTGCGCGTGTGCTTGTCTGTGAGCTTCGTGGTTGTAAGCAAGTCGGAAAAAAGACGTACTATTTGGGCACAAGTCGTCCAAGGAAGAGGTTACCATCCGTCAACGCCAGAGGTCCGCCTTTCCTATTGTCCGCCCGACCATGGTCAGCCACATAGTACAACGGGTTATGTGCAAACAATAGCTGAACCTACCGGTAGCACGCTGGACCAGGGTGTGCCCCTGCCGACTCTGGCCCTGCTCGGAAGAGTCCGTTCTTGTACGTCAAGCAGCTTCCCCCACCAGCCGCAACCTAGAACACGCGGATATGAGTATGATGTCTTTCTTCGAGTCCAGTTACTCACAGTGTTGATATCAAGCTGGAGAGTGTTGATTGAGATCCCTGCGGTTGTGGTCTCGTACACTGACTCGTACCGTCCCGCATAGCGCGACACATCCGTACTGGTACCGCCGACGTCGAGCCTGTTTGTACACACAATGATCGCGGGTGCCAAGAGAGGTCAGCCCAGCGGTCAGACGATGTGTGAGAGCATGATACGCACCCGATCACTGGGGCCTTCTCCTCGTCATCCCAGCTCGTTAGTGCACACCCCACCACCCCGCCGGCGGGGCCTGACAGGATAGACTTGAGCCCCGAGAAATTCTGCGTGTCACCAGTCATGAGCCTCGAGTAGTTGGCCCTGCCGCAAATTCCCATCACTCACTTTGAGATCTACCAGACCCCCATCTGACCCCATAAACTCCACATGCAAGCCGCCTTCCTCGCCACCCTCGAATCCAGCATAGAACCCCTTCAAATAGTCTTGCAGCACTGGTGTCAAGTACGCATCCGCGGTAGTCGACTGCCCACGAGGGGTCATCTTGATCATAGGCAGAAGCTGGGAAGAGAGGGAGATGTGGGGGAAGCCGATGGATGATGCTACACGGCCGATGGCGAGCTCGTGGTCGGGGAAGGTGTAGCTGCAGATACAATGTCAGCTCTCGAAGCATTTCGATGAGAAAGGCTAGAGGTAGCTCACGAATGTGCCAAGCAGACTGCTATGGAACGGTACCCCTCATCGTAGAGCTTTTGCAGATCATCCTTAACAGCATCGAGGTCTATGATCCCAGTTAGCTGCGCCGTCACCATCAGTCTACCGATGACCTACCAGGTTCTCGTAAGATCTTGACGGCCTCCCCAGACAACCCCTGTACCGCTTTGCCGGGCAGGATATCTTCCTGTTCGTCTGCTGCTACACCAGAGTAGGCCCTCTTGATGGTACCATCGTCGTTGAAAAGCAAAGCATTTTGCTCATTCTTCGGATCAGATGAAAAGCCGACTGTGCCAATGACCCGCTATCAGCTTGCTTGATCCGTTGAATGGCGTCAGATCAAGATAGCTCACCAAGAGTCACCCGTTCATCTACCTCAACAGCCGTAGAGTACAATGGCTTTGCACGCTTGATGTTGAGATCAAAGATACGGGGACGAGCCTGGTTCCCAATCTCAAGTAGGTCCTTGAAACCCTTGGTGATGATCAAGGCGTGTTTCTGCCCCTTCCGTTCTAGCAGAGCGTTGGTCGCGACGGTCGTTGATAGACGGACGTACTCTAGCCCACGTGCTGTCAGCTTCCACAGTGAATCTTCGAGAGTCATTAAAAGATTTAGTCACGCACCGAGCTTGTCAATTGGTAAAGCCTGCCCCCGCTCGAACTTCCCCCCAGTGACCTTCTCGAGAACTCGACGAATACCCTCCGTCGGGGCGTCCTTGTAGTTGGAGGGATCCTGCGATAAGAGCTTGAAGACAAACTCATCACGCTTGGAGGCGCTTGACCCGGAAGGGATGGAAGCGTGGACATCGGTGAAGGTGCCGCCCTGTGGGAGACGTTAAGCAAGCTAAGACCAGCGGTCAGACACAGGAAAGACAGGGAAGCTCACGCGGTCGATGGAGACTCGGATACTGCGGTCCGGAATAGATGAGGAAGCCATGATCAAAGAGCAACGAGCTTTCGGTGACGCCTGATGCTGCAGGCCTGCCTCCTAGGATCAGGTGTGTCAGCCGTTGGGGAAGAGGAGAGGAAGAGGAAGCAGCTGAAGTCGAGCAGGATAAGGGCTTGCTTGAGTGCTTGGGGGTGCTCGCTGACGGACGCGTTCCTGGCGGCGCAGGAGGCCGGCGACTTGCCGAGTGACCTCATCTCGCATCTTGGTGGGCCAGCGAGCAGCTACTCTGCTCGCTCTTCCGTCTTCTTCTGTCAGTCTGACAGTGTTTAGTGGCTGAGAACATCACCTGGATAGTGCGGTGCTCTCACACGGTTCGGTCAGACGCTTGGTACTTGGACGGAGGTCAACACCAATCACTGCTGCAGGTCGTCTTGTGAGTGGACGCCTCTTCCTCGTACAGCGAGATTAGGACGACTTACCTGACCATCACACTCTCCTCTGCCAGGCTCCCCACCATTGTGTGACCCATATTCTCATCTATCACCACCATGGCCAACGAATCGAAGTCCAAGGTCGCCGACTATGACCCTATCACCCTCTCTCTCTTGTGCGTGACTTCCCACGCAGCCGACTCTTCTAGTGCGCGATGTATCTTGAAAGCTGACAAGCAACCCCATAGCTCCAACCGCTTCATGTGCATCGCCGAAGCAATGGGCCGATCACTCAAGCA
Organism: Cryptococcus sp. DSM 104549; assembly: GCA_036427605.1. Classification (NCBI taxonomy): domain Eukaryota; kingdom Fungi; phylum Basidiomycota; class Tremellomycetes; order Tremellales; family Cryptococcaceae; genus Cryptococcus; species Cryptococcus jaspeensis. The sequence continues at coordinate 791,681 of CP144047.1, forward strand.
AACAGCCATCAGCACCAACATTAAAGAGCGCCTCGACTTCTCGTGCGCAGTCTTCTCCCCAAGCGGTGACCTTGTCGCGAACGCGCCTTTCGTCCCAGTCCACCTGGGGTCCATGAGCTGGTCTGTAAAGTATCAGCTGGAGCTACATGGGAAAGACCTGAAAGATGGCGATGTTCTTCTGACAAATTCGCCCATGGCGGGCGGAAGGTGAGCTGACTGGTTTACGCCCATAATGCAAACGAGTGAGCTGACAGCTGGGTATAGCCACTTGCCCGACCTGACGGTGATCACACCCTGCTTTGACGAGAATGACCCTACAAAGATCATCTTCTTCACTGCTTCCCGTGGACGTGAGTAGCGTTTATCTATCATCTTTCGGCATGGCTGACCTATTCCATTCAGACCACAGGTCCGTTTGATTCCCCCACATAGCCATCTCTTTGTAGATTGCGAACGCTGATCCTCCACAGTGACATTGGCGGCATCCTCCCCGGATCCATGCCCCCCACATCTACTACCATCTACGAAGAGGGCGCAAACATTCAGTCTCTCAAGATCGTCTCAGACGGGTACTACGACCACGATGGTCTTCGTCGCGTCATGGTCGACGAGCCAGCCCAGTACCCCGGCTGCTCGGGGTGCAGAAACTTCAAGGATGTGGAGAGTGATGTAAAGGCGCAAATCGCGGCGAACAACAAGGGGAGCTCGCTTCTGAGGGCACTGGTAGCAGAGTACGATTTGGAGACCGTGCATAGATACATGGAGCATATCAGGAAGTGAGTGCTGTGGATGATCAGCTAACTGCCTCTTCGAATGTTCCTCAGCTAACGCCTGCTACAGCAACGCAGAACAGGCTGTGAGGAACATGCTACGGAAGGCGGCAGAAAAGGCCGGCACGAATGTTCTCCATGTGCGCATATACAGCTGTCCTGCACCAGTGCTCTTGCGCGAATGACTGCTGATGAGCTGTAACAGGCCGTAGACTATCTCGATGACGGCTCGCCCATTGCCCTTCGAATCACCATTGACACCGAGAAAAGCTCTGCTATCTTTGACTTTGAGGGCACCGGCCCCGAACTCCGAGGAAATCTCAACGCACCCATCTGTGTTGTCCATGCCGCCGTCATCTACTGGTAAGCTGTAGTTCGGTTTGCGCGTGCGACCAGACAAGGAAAGCTGATCACGCGTTTCTACAGTTTGCGATCTATGATAGGTGAAGACATACCCTTGAACGCGGGGTGTCTCGTCCCTATCGAAATCAAGATCCCCGAGGGGTCTTTACTTTCACCTTCTCCCGAGAGTGCGGTCTGCGGCGGCAACGTGATGACCAGTCAGCGGATCACGGACGTCGTCCTTCTGGCCTTCAAGGCGTGTGCTGCTAGCCAGGGATGCTGCAACAAGTGAGCGAGCTCTTGATTTAGCGGCAGGGTGTCGTGATCGCAGCTTACAGTGTCTCAGCTTGACCTTTGGGGCCGGAGGCAAGGATCCCAAAACTGGGGAAGTGGTCGATGGCTGGGGTTATTATGAGACTATCGCTGGGGGAAGCGGAGCTGGAGAGGGTTGGCATGGAACATCAGGCGTTCACTGTCATATGACCAACACTGTGAGTCGAATTTCGGGATCGTGACGCCCTTGACTGACCCTTGCCGTCAGAGAATCACAGACCCCGAGATCCTCGAGCGTCGCTATCGTAAGCACACACGTCTATGAGCTTGAGACGTGATCACCGTCATTGACCATCCACCTTCCTATAGCGGTCATTCTCCACGAATTCGGCTTCCGCCCCGCATCCGGCGGTATCGGCAAATACAACGGCGGCGAAGGCTGCGTCCGCTCTCTCCAATTCCTCCAGCCCCTACAAGTATCCATCCTCTCCGAGCGCCGTGCTCGTGCGCCTTACGGCCTCGCCGGCGGGGGTTCTGGCGCCCCTGGTTTGAACCTCTGGGTGAAGCAGCCCCGCGGTGGTGCCAGCGGTGATAAGCCCCGGACTATCAACTGTGGGGGGAAGGGGACGATGCAGTTTGGGACGGGCGATTGGTTGGTGTTGCACACACCTGGTGGAGGTGGCTGGGGCGAGCCGGAGGGTGGAGAGGATTTGGAGGAGATTGAGGAGGGGAGGTTGCAGCAGCAAGCGTCAGAGTGGGAGGCGAGGGGGACTTGGGCGGACAAGGCGAAGGTTGATTTCTAGAGTTGTACAAAGGTTGCCAAGTCGTGAAGAGCAGTGTAAATGCATGGTGGTCAGAAGGCTCCAGGCATATCATATTCTCCCGCCGATGAGCATTCCGCCCAGCATCGTCGCCACGAACGTTCCCGTCTTCTTCCATCCCTCCACACCTGCCCCACTCCCAGCGGCAAGAATGGCCTCCCCCAGAGTCACCAACGCCGGCCCAGGACACACTCCCGCCAGCCCCCACCCAACGCCAAACACCACTGCCCCAGTGACCAGCCTCCAATCCAGATCCCTCCTGCTTGGCACGCTCCACGTCTCTCCCACCAGGCGGGGCTTGGGTTCCCCTCCTTGGGCGCGTGCTCGCCTAACGAGGCGGGCGTAGTGGATCGCGTTGGGGAGGACGCCGCCGAGCATGACCATCGCGAGGGAAGGGTCAAATGATTGTGGTGAGGGGAAGCGCAGGAAGGAGAAGACCTTCGAGGGGTCGGTCATGCCGGAAAGGGCGAGGCCGGTCGAGAAGGTCAGCCCAGCGAGGAAGTGTGGGGCGAGGCGCTGGGCTGCCGAGACGGCGGGTGATGGCGCGGCAGGAGTTGAGGATAAGATAGTGTATCTTTGGAGCGCTTTGTAGGCGAGCTGGAAGACCAGCACGACGGCTGTCAGCTGCCAGACGGTAGCAGAGGAAGGGATGTCGAGAGCGTAGGCCGGGGTGGAGGGCGTTGGGAGAAGGGGGAAGATGTTGGCGGTGATGACGGCGGATGTGAAGAAAACGGCGGTGGCCACGAGGGAACGAGGTGAGAGCCTCGATACCCCGCAGAGCATGTGTCCGCTAGTACACCCCGAACCCAACTGTGTCTTGCGTCAGCAGCTGACACCATCATCGTCCATCCACCATACACCTCGACTTACTCGACTACCAACTCCGACAAGTGCCCCAGCCAGCGCCAACCTCTCCCACCTTACTCCTCTCAGCACGCTCAGCCCATCACCAGGGTACAGCCCCTTCAACCCCGCCGCAGCCCCCACCGCCGGTGCGAGCACCAGCCCACCCACCACGGCCCACCTCCACCCCTCGCGCTTCCCCCATACCGCGCCGTCTACGATCCCCGAGATACCGAACACCCTGCCGGTGTCGGCAAGGAGCTGGGATGTCGAGATGTGGAGCAGGAGGCCTCCAACGAACGTCTGCATCGGAGTGAAGGGCATCACTGCTTGCTTGCTAAGGTGGCGGTATGTATGGCGGTGACAACAGGCTACGCGTGCAAGCGTTTATATATCTTGGCTGGTTTCGGAGGGACCCTGAGAATACGGTGATCCGGTGTTTGAAAAGTGCCCTTTTGGTCAGAGGATGAAGGTCGATTCGGAATGCCATTTGTATAGAGAACCAAACAGATTCACAGTTCGTCGTTCATGTTGCGCGCATCATCGCGCACCTTGCTGGCCTCAGCCGAGGCGGACAAGCGGCGATCTCCGCAGCCAATAAGAGAGACTGACATGACTTGAGGAGTATATGCAGCGGTGGTGCTGCTCGAAGAAAATGTGTTAGGGGACCAGAAGAATGGACGAACCAGCGCACTTGTGCGTCGTGCTAGCAAACGGACAGGAGGACTGGGGTAATGAGGAGCGGCCGTAAGAAGGGGAAGAACAGGCAGTCAGCCGAAGGACGACTTTTCGGGAGAACGTATTCGTTCAATGCAGTTGCCCGGGCGGATATGAGACGGCCTTGACTTATATCGATTGCACTTATAAGGGACAGAAAGATGCAGCCCTGGAGTTATGCCCATACATGCTGTTCTTCTTCTATACCATATCCGACTCCCATCTCATAGATGAAACCGGCCTACGCCTTGAGGTGCTTGGCGTGGTACGCCACGTGCTCCGGGGCGAAGGTAGAGATCTACGTAATGCATCAGCGACATGGTCCCTACAGCAAGACCTTGATGCTATCCAAGGCGGGGAGCAGGGACTCACAAAGTAGTACGAGTGGTCAAACCCATCCTGCATCCTAACCTCCACCCCCTCCTTCCCGGCCTCAGTCAAAGTCTGCGGCTCGAGCTGACCGTCCTTGTAGAACTGGTCCTCGGTACCGACGTCAACGAGGATCTTTGGGGTCCCCTCATAGCTGCTGAGTAGCATGGAGGAGTCGTAGGGCCACCACTCGGAGGGCGGGTGGGAGCGCGTGCGGGTGAGGAGGTAGTTGTTGAAGGCGTTGATGCCCCAGGGAGTACGGGAAGGGTTACTGAAGATTGGGACTGTCAGTCATGGGTCTGAGTTATGATTTGGAGAGCTCCGGCTTACCAGGCGGGAGCGAATGCCGAGGCGGACTTGTACAGACCGGGGTTCTTGAGGTAGAGCGACAACGCGCCGTGACCTAAGAGTTCCAAAAGGAAGATAAGTCATAGCCATCAGCTTATGCGGAGGAGTAACTTACCACCCATGGAGTGACCCATGATCGATACCCTCGAGAGGTCCTGTAGCGGGTATGTCAGACCTTACAGATCGAGGAGGGCCGGCCATGGAAGATCGCAACTCACCAATCCGAGGTCGGCCTCTTTGAGAACCTCTGGCAGCTCCTTAACCACCAAGTCGTACATGTTGTAGTGCTTCTTCCACTTCTCCGCCGTCGCGTTCAAATAAAACCCGGCCCCAGTCCCCAGCTGCCAATCATCGTCCTCGCCCTCGACCCCGGCACCTCGGGGGCTCGTGTCGGGGAAGACCACCGCCAAGCCCTCCTCCCCGGCCTTGTTCAAGAAGCCGCCCTTCTGCGCGCCGGTGTCCTCGTTGCAGGTGAGACCGGCTAGGTAGAAGAGGACGGGAACGGGAGAGGAGGACGAGGCGGAGGAGGGGACGAAGAGGTTGAACTGGGTGGGGAGGGCGAGCGAGGTGGAGGGGAACTTGTACTTTGTGAGACGGCCGGTGGAGACCCTGTTGGATGAGAGCTTCTCGAGAGCGGGCATGGCGTGTGTGATTTGGCGATGATATTGCGTAGGCGGTAGGGGTTGTCAAAAGTGCGGAGCAGATGTGGTCAACTCGATCGAGGAATGAGAGTGCAGCAGCAGAAGATGGATGCTCAAAGACGATTCAAGGCGAGGCGGGCCCGGCTCTCATCGGCTGCCATCGGCGCTCGCCGCTTCTCGTTCGTGGGCGTGGCTGGTGGAGGTGTCCGTCTTGAGGCCCATTCTGTTCGGTTGTTCACAACATGCATGTCTTCCGCTCACAAGATCCTCATCATAGCCAGTAGTAGTGTGCCATGGGCCATCAGCTTGCACACCTACATCGGGAGATCTTCCAGGAATTGTCTCGCCATGAGCGATCGATACGCGGGTGGTGGTGCCCTCCTGCCACATCGCCGCGGCGGACAACCTCCACCGCTGCATCCTCCCCAGCACGCACGCAGCTTTCCCCAAAACGATCATCCGCATGCATCTTTGCTCCATCTCCGGCGCATGTCTCTCAACTAAGCAAGCTCCATTTATTCTGAGCATGCTTCAAGCTTGCCGCAGTGCTGGATGGACTGTTGTGGTAACGTGACATGACGAGGTATGACGCACAGACACCGGGTGCCTCTTATGACGTACCCGTCCACCCAGCGCGCCACCCATATAAACACCACCCCCCAAAGCCTCTTGAAAAGCCCCCAGCATTCCTCTTGTATTAACTCTACGATACAAGCATAGCACTCACTACCAGACACACCAAACACATACACAACAAACACTTCACCATGGTCGATCTTGGAGCTCCCATTGGAACCCACGTCCCCGGCGCGTACGTCGACGAGGGGCAGGGGACCGGAACTGGTCTTGCCGGCGGAGTGAGTGCGGTATGTCAATGTCTTTCCCGTTGTGCCGACTGACGATGAGCGTCTAGCACGGTACCGCTACTGGCACCAACACCCAGGCCGGGCAATATGCTGCTGCTGAGAGCAAAGGCTTCAACCACGGAGTAGGAGCTGAGCACGCTTCTGGTGGTGAGCCCCCCCATCCCGCCTTTCTCTAGATGTTGACTTATAGCTGAGCGGCTCCCTTGTAGGCATTCCTAAGGGAACACCCATCGCCGACAAGTTCACTGGCACGGGTAGCACCCCTCAGCCGTACGGCTCTACTGGCGGAGCGACTGGCACTGGCGCCGGCTCTGGCCTCGGAAGTGGACAGGACGCTGTCGGTGGGGCGTACCGCAGCGGAGGGACTAGCGACGGTCTGACTGGTCAGAGTGAGTGTACATCCTTCCAGTTGACAGATGTCTCAAGTATCTAACGTTTTGCTACTCTAGCTGGTGCACACACCACTGGCGCGGGCGTTGGCCCTTACGGCGAGAACCTCCCCTCAGCCACCGGCACCACTGGCTCTGGCCTTGGCGGTGTTGGCTCTGGTACCGGCACCCGCACTGGCACGGGTGACCCCCTCGAGAACTCGCTCGACAACTACCACAAGGGCGGTGTCGGGTCTGGCGCTGCTACCGGCGCTGGCCTCGGTGCCGGTGCTGGCGCAGGTGCTGCTGCTCTCGGCTCGCACGGCTCTCACGGGACCCACGGGACTGGGTCTGGCAAGGATGCTATTGGCGGTGCGTACAGCGGAGGCGGGACCAACGATGCGTTGACCGGCCAGAGTGAGTCGTCTTTGAGCTCTTCCCTTTGGAAAATCGAAGATGATATCTGACACCTTTCCTCTCACTAGGCGGTGCGCACACCACTGGCGCCGGCGTCGGCCCTCGAGGCGAGAACCTCTCGTCCTCCACCACCACCGGTACCGGTACCGGCAAGGATCACCACTACGGGCGTGATGCCGCTCTCGCCGGCACTGCTGGCGGTGCCGGCGCTCTTGCTGGCCACGAGTACTCCAAGGACAAGCACTCTGGGACTCACGGTACCTCGGGCACCGGTACCCACGCCTCGCATGGCACCCACGCCTCGCACGGCACCCACGGCACTTCTGGCACCGGTACCACTGGCTCTGGCTACGGCACCACCGGTACCGGCCCCGCCTCGCACGCCACCACCGCCGGTGCCCCCACCACGGGCAGCTCTGGCACCACCGGCACTGGCGTCGGGCCCGACGGCGGCTCTGGCGGTCACTACGGCAAGGGCGCTGCGGCTGGCGCCGGTGCTGGCGCGCTTGCGGGTGCTGGCGCCGCCGGCCTCGCTGGGAAGGACCACCGCTCCCCCTCTGCGGTCGGGGCGGACTCTGCTAGTGGTCTCGGGACTGGCGCCTCTGGTGCGGGTGCCGGGTACGGCCTCGGATCTGGTACTGGCACTGGCGCCGGCACTGGCGCTGGCGCTGGTACCGGCGCTGGCGCGCCTGGTGTGAGGTCCGCTGCTGGCGCTAACGAGGGCGGGATCAGCGGGACCCCCATCGGCCCTGGTGCTACTGGCGCTGGGACCGGCTCCGGTGTTGGCGCTGGGACTGCTGCCGGTGTCGGCGCTGGTGCTGGTGCCGGTGCCCTCGGGGCTGGCGCTGCTGGCTCTGACGCTACTGGGACTGGCACCGGGACTGGCAAGTACGGCCGGGCGTCTCACGACCCCTCCGTCGGACGTGAGTTATATCTGCATACCTCTTCTCCCTTTGAGCCCTCCACTGACAACCATCTCGCAGAGCCAATCTCCGACCCTACCGCCCTTGACTCTGGTGGGCCCCACTCCCTCGTGTACCAGGACGGCAGGTACGTGCACCGCCGCGACCTCGAGGGAGGTGTGGGGAGCGCCGAGGCTGCCGCGCAGAAGCTTGCGGACAAGAGGCTTTGAGTAGGATGAAGGGGGGCGGTTGTAGATTGGTAATAATAGGCGGGGTAATGGCCATGTAGCGTCCAAAACAAGATATGTATCGTTGAACTCCTTACTCGCATCGTCCACTGCTCTTCTTGGTGTGCAGGAGCGCGACGTGCCCTTGCGACCAGCACACACAGGTGACACCCGGTGACAGCAAGGCACCACCACGGAATGGGATCAATCATAGAAAAGTCCCCGACAACAGGCCATCACCGCGATTGAGAGTGCTTACCGTCTTGTTGGGCTCAAAAAGATCAGTCATGCATCTCTGTTGTGACGGTCATCAAGTGAGGGAAGCCGAGCAAAAAGGAAATTCTCCATCAGGGAGTTGAACCCTGGTCTACCGCGAACATGCTCGAACCGAAGCGCGAATCATGAGAAGCGGTTATACTAACCGTTATACTAATGAAGATGTTAATTTGTTGAAAGGGGGCAAAAATGTGGGCCCTAGTGCACAAACGTTGGCTACTAACACGATGTCTTTGTTTGCCACCCACTACTACCCGATTTTCTTCAGCCTGCTGCCTCTCCAGTGTACAGCCAAGGCCCCAGCACACTACACCATCCCCCAACAGTCGGCGTTTCACTTCGTGCTGGATAACCGAGCTGTCTCGATGATGCCCTTGCCAGCTAGTGCTGCCGCCGGCCCTCGATTCACTGCTGAAAAGTATGGTCTCTCGTGTCACGTGCAGTGTGCACATTCCTGGTGATGCCTTTGTCTATGAGAGACACAGTTTTCCATTTAGTGCTGCCCTTGATGAAAGGTCTGAGATCACCCGGCTTGTCCGTCAACTTCGAGCCTGCACTCTCCCCGCCCTTCCTCCGGTAAGTGATTCGATGTGCCTACGGCATTATTCGGATCGTTGATACATGTACCGTATATCAGATATCAAACGGGGGCTAAACATACGATTCAGGCCGCCGCCGCATCACGCGCTCACACATCAGATTCGCGTACTTCTGCTCGAATAATGCCGATTATTCACTAAACGCGCAGCACTATACACACTTAGTAGACTGTTGCTGTGCTTCATGAAAGCTGGCGGGCATCGATGCCCGCCGACTGCTTCAGACTTCTTTACTCGGCACCGTCGGCACCAGAGTTGTAAGTGAGTCAACAACATGATCGCGTCGCACGGTGACGCGTGCGATTCAATCCCTTGGTTGTCGTCGCCCTTCCGAATAGCGTTTGCCCAAGGCGCACCGCCATACACATGTACATGCATACAAGAGGATCGGAAAGCAGAGAGCCGAGTTGTCACACATCAGACCGCAGTGTGTGCCTGTCACTAGGCCAAAGTTAACGATGTAATCTACCAGAGTAATGCGAAGACCGGGATGGCGCAGAAGCTAAGGAAGGGAGCTGTGGTTCCGCAAAACAAATCGGCGCGTCGCGCGATGACGCGGGTGGTGATCGTTTGACCTTGGTCGTCGTCGCTCGCTTCTCTTGATTGCCAAGCTCCAATCAACACAGCAGAAGGTATGGGTGCGGTAGTGTAGGAGAGTATGCTCATTTATCCGATCCCGAACAAGTCTGCAAACGGGAATCAAACGAGGTATGCCGCCAGGCCCGCCACCCGTATACGGGAAGCAAAATGTATCGTATGATAGAAAGGCGGCGGGTACACGTATATCTTCGGGTGAAGGTCTGACCTACATTGGGAACGAAGTACGTAGTACGCATGTACCTCTTCCATGTGAACAGATTGCTTCCCTTGCGTAACAAACACCGGATGAGTCTAAATGCTACTTCACGATGACGACGATGAATGACCCAACTTTGCAGCATGCCTGGTTCTTTGTCTGGAACCTGCACATACACGTGTACGTTGATCGCTGCCGCTATATATCAGTCTTTAGTACCTCGGCTGATCGTCAAGGAGAAACAGCATCTACGACGTCTTATTGACGGCACGTAATCCCGGCCGCCTCGGAATGTCCTCTCCTACTTCCGCAAATGGTCGTCACTCGTCATACGTGTTGTCGCTCCCGAGTGCGTACAGACCTCGATGTATCAACTACATAGTCGTTTCCATACCATACTACTGCTATTATCATTGATTCATTTCTAGCCGTCACCTCGTCCCCTCATGGCCCTCAACGAATTTGTAACAGATATGATAGTAGACTATGAAAAACGGAACAGGTGACAACTGACATCACACTTACCACCGTATGTTCTGTGCTTACCACAACAGTGGGCTTACGATACTTCTCAAATCACCCTGAGGCGCGAGGATCTTTGACGGGCCGCCGGATGTACCTTGCTGATGACATTTCACGAGCTTACAGCATTCCTACACAAGAAGATGTTCACTGGAGCCGGATACACACACACTGTCTTTGTCATAGCACTGGGCCTTACGGCACTCATCGAATCATATCTGCTAATAGCACCAACATGGCGCACACTCATCGACAGGCCGTCGGAAGTACCTAACTGCTGGCGACTCTCCTCAGGGTTAGGGTTACAACCCGGCTACTGGGTTGTACCCCCTACCCTCACTGTACGACGCGCTCATCGTTGATCGCCACCCTCCGGTGTCACGACGCCGCATCAGCACACTGCTCACAAGCCTTTTTACTCGGAGCCCGATGTCTCATTGACACAGTGAGTAGTCATCCGGTGAACGTGATCGGTGGCCTTTAAAGGCGCAATGGCCAGTATTCGCTCTAGCCTGAGGCAATAACATTGCGCTCTTGGCGAGTACTTAAATGAATGACCTGTTGAGATATTGGGCGTGCCGCTGCCATCCTACTGCCTACGCTTCTCGACCTCCGGGGCACTCTTCAGGACCACCTATTTGACTGGCATCATATACACACGCCACACAGCAGCCCGTCTGTCACTCTTGTTCTCTCGAGATCCAACCCATCCCCTCAAGTAGTAAAGCTCTTTGTATATTTCTCGGTCGACAGGTAAGCCGCTGTTCCAGGCTGGTCGTACGATGACTGAATGCTGATGTATGAATACTTCCGGTATTATCTAGACTTCAGAGGAGACATGCGAGCGTGTTTCAAGATTCTTCTGTCATTGACAGCTGCCTCATTCCTCAACTTCGCTCGAGCCGCGGTGGGGTAAGTTCCCTGGAGTGGCATCGTGCAACACACACACGCTGGAAGGAAACTGACTTCAAGACATTGACCGTAGTACTGCAACGGTTATTCCGGACACTGCACTGCCAAGCCCCACTGTCACCGACGCTCAAAAGCAGTATGTCCTGTCTAACGACTTTGTGGTCACGGATGTTCCGGTGAGTACACAAGCGTCGTCTTAGTCGTGACGTGGAAGGAAGCTGATCTTGGGTGTCGATCAGACGACCAGAGAGTACACTTGGGACCTCATGTACGTTGTTGACATGCACTGCTGGATGTGTCCTTGGATGTAACGCTGATGCTGCCACATCTGGAACAGGAAGGTCAAGGGCAGCCCCGATGGCTTCGAAAGACTGCTCTACACCATCAACGGCCTCTTCCCGGGTCCCCCCATCGAGGCCAATCAAGGTGATACCATCGTCGTGCATGTCAACAACAAACTTGACGAAGGGCAAACTATCCGTATGTCGTCGCTTATGGCAGTACTATCGACCAGCGTTTCACAAAGACAATGTCTAACGATGGTCTTTTAGATTGGCACGGCCTTCTCATGAACGGCACAGTCTTCATGGACGGTGTTCCTGGTATCACACAAGTGAGTGTCGAAAACCTTTTTCACACGGCACACCCTCCTTGATGGAGAGCTTGAAAAGTGATTCTCATGTGTACCAGTGTCCCATCCCAGCGGGCGGCTCATTCACCTACCGATTCACCGTTGACAACCAGTATGGGACGTTCTGGTATCACTCGCACTACTCCAACACCATGGCAGACGGACTTTGGGGACCGTGAGTCGCTTCGGTCAACGTCACTCACGAGCTGCTAGGACATTGCTGATACTACTCATGGTGCAGGCTTATCGTCCACTCAGTAGACGAGCCGTTGCAGCGAGGGAGGGACTACGACGTGGATCAGATTGTGATGGTCACGGACTGGATGTAAGCCGCTCCAGCACCCCATCTAGAGACCTTGATGTTGGGAGAAGCTGACAAACGGCGTCTGCAGGCATGATCAGTCCGAGACCATAGTGAACGCGTTACTGTCGGATGGGGGTTATCGAGGAGTGAGTACATCTTCTTCGAGGGGACGACCACAAGAAGCTGACCGTCCCTTGTATCAGACCGACGCTGCTCCTCAAGGCGACTCAAACCTCATCAACGGAGTTGTATGTCTCGTCTTATGCAATTTAGTCTCTGTGTCTGGCTGACATAGGCCTCTGTCGGTGGCTATAGGGACACAACTGCTCCAACACTGGTGGTCCCTCCGACTGCATCAGTCCTCCGCCTCCCGTGTTCCTCTTCCCCCAGAACTCCGTCGTTCGGCTCAGGTTCATCTGCACCTCGGCTCTCAACTTCCTCCGCATCTCGGTCGACGACCATTCCTTACAGGTTATCGAGACCGACTCCACCGCCGTCGCTGGACCTACTGTACACGAGATATCGATCTCCGCTGGAGAGAGGATCTCAGTACTTCTCAACATGACGCAACACCCCTCGTCGTTCTGGATGAGGGTGAACACAGGGATCGGATGTATACCGGGAGGATTTCCCCAGACGGCGCTGGGAGCGGTTTGGTACTTGGAGGCAGCAAGCAACGGGACCGCACAGCTACCTACGACCAGTCCGTGGTGAGTGGAGTCCAGTATTAAGCCATTCTTGAGCCGATTTCTAATCCCGTGTTGAACGTGTAGGGATGATTTGGCCAGTCCTAATGACCCTTGCGTTGGCATGGACGAGCAGTACTATCTCCCGTGCGTCACCGCGTGTTGTTCTGAACAGTCATTCAGACTTTGTTAGCTAATCGAGCTATTTTGTGTAGTCCTCGCGAAGCCGCAAGTACTCCGAAGGATGCCTACCAGACCTCAGTCATGTACAGCAAGCGCGGGGTCTTTGTGGACGTGTATGGAGACCAGTTCACCGGCTTTGTAAGTGTCCTTCATGTGACTATTAGCACCGTATGAATGATGTGGTGACTGACACAGTTCACCCTCTCTCTAGGGGTTCAACAATGTCACTTTCCAGAACCAGATCAACCATCCCCTTTTCGCCACAATCCAAGACGGTGGCTCACCGAACAACACTCTTATCACCACTGTCACCTACAACGAGATCGGCGAGGCTACCCTCATCCTCAACAACCTCGATGCCGATATCGGGCACCCCTTCCACCTGCACGGCAACGATTTCATGCTCATTGGGCGAGGTGATGGGCAGATCACTGCAGACCAGCTGAACGCCATGTCAGCTAGCGAGCTCAGCCTGTCCAACCCCACTCGGAAGGACACGCTGTGGATCCAGGGCAACAAGTGGGCAGCACTGAGGACAATCACCAACAACCCGGGGGTTTGGTCGATGCACTGCCATATCGGGTGGCACCTGGCCGAAGGAAAGGTACATTGTCGCTTCTCGATACGGCTTGGTATTGTTGCTGATTGCTGTTCCGAACCCACCGACTCTATTACAGCTTGCAGCCGTCATCGTGCAGCCTGAGGCCATCACCCAATCACTTCGCCCAGCAGACTGGACTGGGGTGAGTACTGTGCTCTCTCCGTTACCCGTACTCTGAACCGCCCTCTGACGACTGCTGTCTGATGTCTTAGCTTTGCGCGGGTACCGATCCCAATGCGTTCGGTCCTGCCCGACGCAGCCTTTCACCGATCCCCGACGTGCTCCCATCTTTGCGAGAGAAGAGGCACAGCCTGATCCAGCAGCGCCGCCAGGAGATCTAATGAGGTGAAGCGGCAATTCGAACGGGATAGCCGAGAGTCGGCACCGGCTTACTTCGCGTGAGCGTAGAGGATGTTAGGGGAAGGATGAAGATGGTGAAGAGGCAGTCTGTGGTGTGGTGAGAGGCTGCGAGAAGAAGCTGCTGAACAATTTTGACAATCATTGAGAGTTTCGCACCAATAACGAATATGCATCTGTTCAGAAACGTCTGCTATGGCCCTCGATTAGACGCGACACCTGAGCTCAGCGGATCTGACGTTCTTCTAGCGGACAATGGCTAGCCTCTGGATGTATTTGAGGGATGAACAGCGGGAGTGCGCCCAGATGTTGTTAACCCTGCCCGTCAATGCGTTGAGACGAGTGGAATGCGTCGAGACGAGTGGAATGCGTCGAGACGAGTGGCGTTGGTCTTTCGTGCGGCAGCGGGAGCACTACAGAGAATATCGAAGGTCAGCTCGTCCTCCACACGTACACCATAGCCGCACCCAAGCATACTCACAGCACAGTCTTGTCGACCACGCGAAGCACAAAAAGCAACACCTATCCGCCTTGAAAGTCTGGCCCACCTGCTGGTGGTCTCCCGGGGTAGACCGGCTCTCCTGACCGCCCCCAAACACGTCGCCCGTCTCCTGCAGACGCAAATTCTCCAAAGCTTTGGCCGAGTGGCCTCGCGCGCCGTTTGACAGTGTATGCGATCTCTCCGCGTGGGCAGGCAACGAACAGCACGGAGGATAGAGCTGTCGAGGGTCGAGAATCGCCAGTCTCATTAGCCTGTGTTGCAGTGAATTGGCCAACATGTCAGCACAAATCGGTATGCTGAAAACTACTTGTACGTACCCTATGAAAGAGGAAACTTACTCGGGTCTGAGCATGGGTGGAGCTTCACCAGTGAAGTGAACGGGCACGGCGGTCACAGCGGGAACGCGTTTCCCGTCGAGCAGTGCCACCTGGTCCCTCTGATAGGATGTCGTAGAGGGGCGAGCGGTCGCTACGGGGGAGCGGGCGAGCGCGGCCTGGCCGAGGTGGGGTAATCAGGTCCGAGGAGTTGTTGCTGGAGAGGACGACGATGTCTGTGAGGCCGTCTTGGCATCCATGGCCGGGTGTGGGTCTGTCGATTCTAGTGAGGGTGGACAGACATGTCGTGCCCTGGGCTGGCGGTCATCAATCCCTTGATGGTGTATTCGTGAGACGCTCAAGGTGTGAGTAAAAAAGAAGAGGGAAGCCGCCTTGCAGATCAACAACAGTCACAGCAGGGATGGCAGCATCAAGGCACCACCACCCCAACGCGGATCAATTGCATCCTTTGGCCCTGCCTACGTACACCCTGCTTCTGTCCTCTTGTTCTTGGGCCTATGTACCGGGCTTGAAGCATATGCAAAAAGTGAAGGCAAGCATAGCAATACCGAGGGCAAAAAGGAAATTCTCCATCAGGGAGTTGAACCCTGGTCTACCGCGTACATGCTCGAACCGAAGCGCGAATCATGAGAAGCGGTTATACTAACCGTTATACTAATGAAGATAATCATTTGATGAAAGCGAGCGAATCTGTGGGCCCGAGTCAACTGTCAACACCTAAATCGATGTGATCCGAGCCTCTACATTCTTTGTTCTATGCAGCTGACTGCTTGGTGTGCACATCGAACACGACGTCACGAACAACACGGCGCCGAGTACCCACCTCCCTCGGCTCTCGCGATGGATGGCGGCAAGGCACCACCGGCGGAACGGAATCAAATAAGCACGAATGACGTCTTAACGGCCCACCGCCGCTTGCCTTGGTGCTGAAGGGAGCATAAACAGCAGCCTTTAAGCTGCAACCGTCTCATGTCTTCTGCTTAACGATATCCAAGTGACTCTCCGGAGAGAGATCTTCCCTCTGCATACCAATCATCGAAAACACAACCAAGCACAATGCGCACCTCTCCAGCAGCCCCCGTACTGGGAGCTGCAGCTCTCATCACGGCCAGCCTTGTCGCCGCTGCGCCTCCTCCGCAAATACCTTTTGGCAACGAGCACAGTGTCGGGAAGGCGGATGATGGGGGGCGGGTGAACATTAGCCTGTCTGTAATGTCTAGGTGCCCTGATGCTGTGAGTTGTCTGGGTCTGAGCATGCAGGGGTGTAAGGGAGGGCGCTGACGCGGCGGCGACGAATGGTAGCGCCTGTGTGAGAACGTCTTTGGCGATGTGAGTTGCCCAATAGCCCAGCTATGTATCAAATCATGCATGCAAGCTGACATGACGGCCAATCAAAGGTTCTCCGCACCGACAGCATCCTCGACAAAGTCTCCCTCTCCATGCACTACATCGGCACCACCAACTCCTCCGCCCCTCTTGGCGTCACCTGCAAACACGGCCCCGCCGAGTGCCTCGGCAACGCGCACCAGCTGTGCTGGTACGAGCACCTCTCGCTGAAGCAGTTCGTCGCGGCGGTGGAGTGCCAGAACTTCCCGTCGAGCTTCCCGGAGGACATTGGGACGGTGGAGTTTGCGAAGCAGTGTACGGAGACTGTTGGGGCGGATTGGTGGGAGAGCGGGGTGGGGGAGTGTGTGGAGGGGAAGAAGAAGCATGGGGAGGAGGAGGAGGAGGTGAAAGGGGAATACAGGGTGGGGAAGGAGGGGAAGAAGCTGCTTCAGGAGAATGTGAAGGAGACGGAGAAGACGGGGATCACGACGAGCTGCACGATCCAGATCGACAGCACGCTCGTGGGGAGCGGACAGAGGACTTGTGTGGTGGATGGTGGGGTGTGGAGGGGTTGCGACGTGAGCTTCATCCACCTGATCATGTCCACTCTGTACTCGAAGCTGACGTTCATCATTTACGACACCCAGGACGGTCACACCGCGCCGGACTTTGTTCGTGTCATCGAGGCAGAGTGGAAGAACCTCAAGTCGAAAGAGGCGGAGCAGTAGATGGGGCTCGTAGAAACCTGTACACCGTGCGCGAGAAGTTGAATATAGAAGGACAAGTCATGTATCGTAATCTTGTGTGTCTACTCGACAGTCGACAGTAAAAGCCTTGCCACCTGACGGTCGGCAGACAGAGCGAGCATCGCAGCAGTCATTGGCAAGATAGGTCCAGGACATCTAAAATTCCATAAAATGTACCATCTATAGCGAAGAACGAAAACTATGCTCAACGAACAAGCATGCACTATGCTCACTCGCCACATCGAAGACCCCACAACCTTCTTATCAACCAGATCTACCAGCTTAAAAACCCCTTGCCCGGTTTGCCATCCGGCCTCTCCACGCCCACCGCGTTCCTCAGCAGCCCTGGCACAATCTTGCCTTGCAGGATGGTATCCTCCACCACGCGGGGGATCTCTTGCGGGGTGACTCGGCCGTATGAGATGTATGCGCCGGATGGGAAGAGGATCTGAGAGAAGGCAGGTGGTCAGTACTGTGATGATAGCTAGGCTATGAGGACTGAGGGGACTTACGAGCATGACACCGGCGTATTTGTGTCCTCCCAAGTGGTTGATATTGAAAATCCCAACCTCTCCACCCTCCCCTCCGTCCACACTCTCAATCCCCTTGATCCGCCTACCCGCCTCGGCCTCGCGCTCCGCGTCAGTCCCCGTGACCTCCTCGAGGGGCGGCCCGTCGAGGTGCGACAGCGAAGAGCCGGTGTCGTCGACGGTGATGTCGTGTGCGGCGAGGCAGGTGTGAAAGGCGGCACGGAGGAGGGGGGCGGCGATGTGGCATCGCTTGTCGCGGCGCTTGTGGGAACCTGTGCAAGGAATGGGTGTCAGCGGAGTCCAGATGTTTGGTTTGGAAGGAGCGGCTTACAGAGCAGAACCACAGCGCGGTAAGGCAGCACCCAGCTCCTCCGTCGCCCGACGCCCTCCTCCTCGGCACCTTCCTTCCCAGCTCGCCCGAGCTCCCCGCTCAGCACAGCGTCGTACAGACTCTGTGCGCCCTCTTTCGAGTTCTCGACCTCATGCACGACTTTCCAGTCTGGGAAGACGAGGACGGACTGGTCCGAAGGGTCGTCCGCTTGAGAGATGAGGGAGGACGAGTAGAGGGAGGGGGGCGCAGCGATGGAGTGAACGAGAGGCTGTGAGGGAGCGGGGAAGGGGGAGGGGGTGATGTATGAGAGGTCGGATTTGGAGGCAGGGGCAGTGGATTTGATAGTAGGGGCGGAAGCGACGACTTTGCCAAGGTGGTGCGCCAAGGGATCTTTTTCGTCCTATGAGTCGGGCGGGGGTCAGCTATAGCTTTCGATTGAGTGCTGGTCAGCTACTAGTCTCACCAAGTGGTCTCGTTCCCAGTCGCTCTTCCCGGTAGAGATAACGACCACTCGGCCCTTGCCACCCTTTCCACTGCCAGCCAGGTCGCTCTCCCAGTCCACATCGAAGCCCTTGGGCAAGCCCTCGATCTCGCCGTACTTTTCCTCGACGTACTCGTCGTAGGGCTTCCCCTCGTACGCCTCCAGGACCGTCCCAGCACCCGATGACTCTTCCGCCGAGCCAGACGGGCAAGGCAGATCGCAAGCAAGGCAGTCCGACGCAGACACTGGGACCCCAGCTGAAGCCATCTGCCCGGCCAGCGCCGCGTTCGCCTTTTCGCGCGCCGGAGCGTGGTGCTCTGCCGGGAGGGCGGTGGTGGTGAGGGAGGATATGGCGGAGGTGAGCTTGCCGAGCATCTTGGTGGTGATGATGAGATGGAAAGTGGAGCAAGAAAGGAGGACAAATGAGAACAAGCGTATCTGATTATTTTGGCCCAGGAGCACAGGGGGGCCCGCCGGGCGAACCCGAAGCCGAAGAGATTCACCGAGCTCGCGCTTACGCTTACCTCTCGGCGCAGACCGAGCCTCCTGTAAGAAACGCCCCATGACACATCGCCGCACAGGAGGAGCTGCGGGGGGCACTGAGCATGCATGGTCTGGCCTCCGGGGGTGGGGCGGGATGGCCTCGGGGAGGGGTCGGGATGGGGAGGAGAGCATGGGAAGCGGCTGGAAATAGGCGCTCCCAGGGTTAATGCCAGGGAGGGGCACATGGGTAATCTGATAGCAAAATGGCGCGATGATTGATCACCACGCGGATATCTTTCCCGGTGTCCCGAGCTCTTCTTCTTCCAGACATGAGTGTCGCACCGTATCCTGTGGGTGAAAAGCGTGTGAACCCGCTGATAAAAGTCATCTCATACATGCAGGAGTGCGTCATTTAGGTCACAAGGTGGGTGCAATTCAGTCTGGTGCAAGAGGACGCTTGAGCGGCGCCAGCGCCCCGCGGTCTCCTGCGTGCGCCAGCTCAGCCCATCGCCCCTCCTCTCTCCGCCATCTCTCATCAGGCAGACGGTGACTGCAAGTAAACAGCTACAGGCTGACCAATGTACGTGCCGACATAATGTAGAACTGATCAAGAATGCATGGCTATCTGTCTACTTTTGCTCGATATTCAGGGGCATATCATTGTCTTCGGTGAAATCTGCGAGGAGAAGGTTGCTGTAATCATCGAGCCAAGAATTTTCTGGTAGTCTCGTGAACTCCTCTGCAGACGGTGGCAGGTCAGGGAAGATAGACTGGCTGACAGGGGGCATATAGGCGGAGGGGCATGACGGCTCCCCAGAAGGTTGCGGTATGGACGGAGAATTGACTAGGTTGGCGTCAAATGGAGCGAGGTCCATCGAAGCAGCCGTTGCTGCCGAGCTCTGCATACTAACACCAGAGTAGTCGTGCCCTCCGGTTAGCCATGATACTGGGTACTGATGTTCTGCCTCCGGCAGTGGTTCGGGCTTCACAGGCTCCGTGACAACATGATCACTGCTAGTAGGGTTGATCTTCTTCTGCCGTACTTGAGACTGGAAACTTTCCACCTGTTCCATGACATCGTTATCGCTGACGCCCGAGACGGGATAACTCCTCTCCGAAAGACCCATGAGATCGGAAGCGCTCATGAGGCTATGGATGACCACAGTCTTGTGATCCATATTCTTGACGCCCTCTTCAATCGCCCGTTCAAGTGTCTTCAGAGATCCGGGTGTGGATGTCTGGGGCGCCTGATTGTCTCGACCGCCAAACATGAACATCCCCGCCGTTGATCTACCTGCTGGTCCACCGCCACCCGTTATCACATCGAAAGTGGCTGCGCGACTTGGTGGGCCATTGGTGGTGATAGCGGTACCATCTGCCCCGCCGAAGGTGCTTGCCTTCGAAAGTATTGAGGGGACAAATGTGGAGTCGTTTGCTACGCTGCTACTACTGCCCTGGTTCGTA
Source organism: Cryptococcus sp. DSM 104549 (assembly GCA_036427605.1). NCBI lineage: Eukaryota > Fungi > Basidiomycota > Tremellomycetes > Tremellales > Cryptococcaceae > Cryptococcus > Cryptococcus jaspeensis. The sequence continues at coordinate 811,650 of CP144047.1, forward strand.
TCCATTGCGAATTTTGAAGTCAAAGAACTGAAGGGGTGGTGCACAATCCAGCCACCCTTTACACATATAAAAGTACTTGGAGTGTTGTGTCTCGCTTGCGCTGGATAAACAATGAGGCCATTTTAACGGCCCGACACACGCACAGTTCTCAGTTCCAGCATAGCGGCACAGCGCCTGTGAGAACCTCCAGGCTGGAGGTCATTACAAGAGCAGAATGGAAGAACCCTTTGTGAAGTAGATGTCCCAGGAGCATAAGTTGAAAGGATTAGAAGAGTCTTCTCATGAAGCGAACCCATGTGAGAGCAAGATGGTGAGAAACACTTCGGCACTGACGTTAGCTGACTGCTGGTGAGCAGCCTTGGCTGCAGAGATATGTATGACATCTACTCTGTCACCATGCTGACTACTTGAAACTCCAGTCGGCCGCTCGCGGCTGAGCTCCAAACGTACTTCAAAGACTGCATCCAATGATAGCCACGCGACAGACCAAGGCATTCGGGATGACGCTCGCCGCCGGCCCCCGACACATCAGACGAAAGGTGAACATCCTACTACTTCTCCTCATAAACGGTGTAATTGAACTCCGTCAAAGGTTCATCTTCTTGCTGTTGATGGTAGTAATACCCCGCTACACCACTCTCAGCTGGTCGATAATTGACGTGTAACATTGACGGGTTGATGGTCAGTGGTGGTTGCCCAGAATCGCTCGCCTGCTGCGGGAAACGTGAAGCGAGAAATTGATCCCAGGCATCGACTTCATGCTCTCCTGCAGATGGCGATCCCACGAACGGGCCAGGATAATTAGAGATGTCATCTTCGTAATAGGCAACGGCTTCAGACGAGGTCCCATCGTTTGAAAACTGGGTAGCGTCGTAAGGCTGGTAGTGCCTCTGCTCCGTTCCTCCACCTTGAGTTGCAGCGCCTTGCAAGTAGCCGGGTTGCACTCCGACATCACTGTCAGCGGCAGCCGAATGATTAGTAGTGGAGCTTTGTGAAATCACTTGGACCCGACGCGAAGCCTTTTTCGTTTTGGACGAGCGTCGTGAGACTTTGTTAGAAGGAGTGCTGGTCCCACTGTTGGACTTGGAGCGATTGCCCGATTCTTTCCCTTGAGGCATCAATCGCACTCTGCCCTCTTGCAGAGCAGTCTGGAAGTCATCATCACCATCATGTTCTCTGGCAGCCTCTACCGTCGTCGGCGGCGGCATTCGCGCAAACGCCACTTTAGTCGCAAGTCTGTCTTGGAACGTGCGCACACCCCCTCTGATTACATGGCCTGAACATTGGTTGTCGGAGTTACACATCGCATCGATGTACGTCGACGCTTCTTTGTAAGATGCTTTGGACCACTTCTCGGCCTCATCGACCTCCATTGAAGTCACGAGAGAGCCCAGAGATTCTTGAAATCTTGTTAGGGCCGCTTGGTCAGTGGTTTGCCTTGGCGCGGTTGGACGTGGTCTCCTCAATTTCGGGGCTGCCCCAGACCCCCGCGATCCTGCAATACAGAGCAGTGATGGGTGGGGAAGCAATCAAAGATCTTTGATGGAGACCAACTTACCTGTGGCGTCAGTCGCATCCTGGATTTGTCTGGCATTATTCTGTCCCCACTGCCCTTCTTCTTGTGGCACCCAACGGTATTGTTGCTGGGACATACCAGGCTGTCGGTCGTTTTGGTTGTTGGAGCGATATGTCGGTCCAAATGAAGTCAGCTTTATAACGTAGCAGCTGTCAGCGAGTCGACGTGGACTGTCTTTACGATGATACTTCTCCATTCATAGCAATCCAGAAGAAAGGTGGACAGACGACCCTTTGATACGAAGGTCGAATACATCCAAAAGTCCATCATCTGCCTACCTGCTATTCAACTAACTCCATTGACCCCTCGGCGAGTGCTCACGATCCCTCTCCTGCTCAGCGGCTTTCCAACCCCCGCTCCTCCCCCCAAACCAACTCCTCCTCGGTGTCTCCTGCTGCGCCTCTCCCGCACCATACCCTCCCGCGCCCAGCCCCGCTACCCCCGGGTCGGTATAGGCCCCCACCGGCGTATAGCTCGCTTTCCCATCACCCCCACTCCTCCACGCAAAGTAACTCTTCTTCTTCCTCCCGCCCCCGGCTGCCGCCGACCCCTGGCTAGGCGTGTAGTACTGCCCCTCCGCCACAGGCGTGACAGTGGGGTACATCTGCTGATGCCCGCTATGAGGCTGGTACTCCTCATGCCCTGCCTCCGGGTACGCCGCGTACCCCTCCGGCCTCTCCGGCTCTGGCGCAGCAGCAGCATACTGGTTGATGAAGTCTGCTTGGCGGGCATTCCGCCCTTCGGGGCCTCGGCCCCACGCGGCAGCGCCAGCGGGGTGGGCGCCTATGGCGCCGAACTCGTCGGGCTCGCCGTTGGCGGACATGGTGCTGGCGCTGCGGGTCATGCGGGCGCCTGCTGGGCCGAACCGGACTTTCCCGCCTGACACTGGTGCGTGGGCGTACCCCGCGCCGCCTCCGGCGTAGCTGTGCTTCTCGCTCGGCGCAGCGTGTGATGCTGACGAGCGCGGTCCTCTTCCGAACATGGGGAGGAACCCAAATGCCGAGCGAGGAGGTGAGGTGGGTTGAAGGCGCGGAGAGTAGTACCCCGTCATCGGGGGCTCGACGGCGGGGGGCTGGTTCGGGTAGTGAGGCTGGGTGTACCCCTCTGGGGCGTTGTGATCGCCATCCCGGGGGAGGAGGGGTTGCTGCTGCTGTTGCTGGGGCTGCTGCGGCTGAATAGGAGGCTGGTAAGGCGGCGGGACAGGCTGATACCCCCCACCCATCATCGGCATCCTCATCCCCATCGCCATACTCCCCGGCCCCATCGGCCCCATCGGTCCCATAGGCCTCATCGGCATCGGCCCCATCGGCCCCATAGGTCCCATCGGGCCCACCATCCCCGGTACGACAGGTGCGATGGGTACGCCCATCATGGGCGGCGGGAGGGTCGCCCCGCGGACGACCATGTTCATCTGGGCGCGCTGTTGGCGGCGGATGGCGCGGTACCAGATGGACTGGAAGGAGTTACGGTTGCGCGAGTAGCAGATGAGGAAGAGGAGGATGAGGACGCCGAGGAGGGTGCCGATGACTATTGTGCGGCTCGTTAGCTTGCTGGTCGAGGGACAAAAAGCTGAGAGGTCACGTAGAGATAACGTACGGATGCCTGCCAGCTTGCCATTGCGCTTGCCCTCTGAGCGCGTCGCGAGGTTTGACGCGTTCACGCTGTTCGGTTTCCCAGCGAGACCCACGTATTGCGCGCTGTCCGAGTAGTAAAGCACTCTACAACCCCCATCAGCCACGCCCCTCTTCCCCCTTACACCACTCCAAACACCACTCACGAGTAAACCCCTGACATGAACGGCGTCCCCAACCTGACCTCCCCCCTCGTATCCGCTAAACTTCCATTCTGCCAAGCCACCACCGAGCCCCAGCATGTCCTGCCCACGGCGTCTCGAGCCTGGATGAGCTCGTTTGACGAAATGGCGTAGGTGGTACCGGAGATGGTGATGGAGGATGTGATGTTGGTGTCGCAGGGGAGGTTCTGCGGCCATAGTGAAGTTAGCAGGGTGGAAGGGCGGGGGCTGAGGGGAAGAGGACGTACCCAGCGGGTAGTGTCGGCCGAGTCTCGCTCTGCGTCGGGCACAGCCGAGAAGAACCGCTCAGCCACCGAGGTGGGCACGTAGATCTGGTCGAATGCCGGGTCGATTGATCCCTATAGCAGGTGTGCGCGTCAGGCTGTGTCGAGTGGGACCCACCTGCATTGACAGCCTTAAGTCATCGCGTGGACTCACGTAGAGCTGGCCGAGGTCAATAACTTCACTGCCCACCCTTAGGCGCTCGATGCCAAAGCCCCAGCTACCGCCGACACTCCTGTTCGCAGTGAGCCAGTTACTGCATCCCACCATCAGCACTGGCCTCTAGTTCAACCCCTTACATCCGAGGGAACTCACAAGTCCCCAGTCCAGCTACCATTCGGAGCCCCACCCCAGTGGATCTCACCCGCCGCGTCGCCTGATGACCTCGAGTAGTTGTTGATGGAGAAACCGACGGTGAAGGAGTTGCTACTCGCGGGTGCACCGTTGCCGCCGACGGTCACCATCGACCCGATCATTGAGTTTGACTTTGTTGTCTGTCGCAGAACGGTCCGTCAGCTGACGATGCTAAGGCGTGCTCTGGTCAGCTCACCTGATACACCCCCAGCCCCCAGAATCCGCCCGTCCCATCCGCCAGCTCCACCCCCACCCCATTTATCTCCCCACTCGGGTCATTGGCCTGGATAGCAGCAGCGAGCTCGAGCGGGCGGGTGGTCTGGTCGTCGCCCCGCTCGTCTGTGAGGATCTCTTGGGCGAGGGTGCCGCCGATGGAGAGGGTGTCGGAGGAGCCGATGGGGTAGATGAATGTGTGGATGAGGGCTTGTTGGGTTGTCTATGTGGGGTAGTGGGGTGAGCTTGAGAGTGACGTAGGAGGCTTGGGTGGGTGGGGGCGTACTGTGACAGAGGAGGAATCGTCCAGGGAGTAACTGTGATGGGGACGTCAGCTTGATTCGGGAGATGGTAGCCGCTGAGCTGTACTCACACGTTGCTATCTTCAACACAGTCATCACACCCATCAGCAGCGACAACCATAAACTCCACATTCGTCGCTACCACCCTGGTCAGCACATCTAATGGCTATGACCAGGCCAGCTCACAAGCAGTCAGATTCATCGTCACCTGCGGTGTCCCCACCCCGATACTCAAGACGTTCGTACCCGCCCCACTCCGGTAGAGGGGCATGGGAGTGTACTCTGTGCCCAGGCGGGAGTTATCGAGCCGGGAGTCGGCCATGGCGAGTGGGAGGAGGGGGAGAAGGAAGGGGAGGAGGGTGGGAAGGAGGTGTGAGGGGGTGGAGGGTCTCATGGCTGAGGTATGGCTAGGTGGGAGGGGCTGCAGCTAGAGAGGCTGTCAGGTCAGCGACGGTGCGTTTTGAAAATGATGATGAGGGGGATGAAGAAGGGCATCGTTCCACCCCATCGTTTTTGACCTCCAGCACGAACGTCGTCGCCCCAGAGACCTCTCCCCTCCAAAGCTCCTCCTTGCTCCTTCCCAGCCTCACCTACAACCGCAAGCAGCCATCTCTCCCAGAACGGCCACCGAGAAGAGTCCCACACCACACAGTGGTCCCAGAAGCTTCTCCTTTGTCAAAAGGCCCTGGGGCGAAGGACCCCCGGTCGGGGAGATCTTGAACAGCAGAAAGACGAAGACGGGTGGAAGGACTCACCCGGTACGCGCCCAAAGGCACATCCGTCCACGAAGTGTGTGTCGCTGGTTTGATGGCGGGGTATACGAGGTGTCCAGGAGAGACAGAAAGTGAAGTCGGAGGTTGCCGGTGGCCTTGAGCGAGGATAGTCGCTGTAACCGGATCGAGGAGCAGCCGAAGGGGGTGTTTGTGTTGCTACTGAGTCAAGGGGGGTCGCCTGCCAATCGATGAATTGAGGGTGTCGCTGTTTGCAGAGGGGCGGTCTCGCGTGCCGAGATCATTGCTGTACAAAAGCGCAACCGAAAAAGCTCAAAGTATCGACATGGAGCCATCCGAGCGGCCGGGCTGGCCGTTGTTGTTGACGTTCTGGGGCGCACGGGCAGCTTTTCGGGGACTGATGGTGACATGTGTGCGTCTGATCGCACCTGAAACACCCCAAAGGACCCTTTCAGCTTCCGCCGCCCGCAGATCCATTGGCTCTGAAATGACCCACTATCATCATATGGCCCGCAAGACTGCATGCGTGTATAATGCAGTAGCGCTCTTCTTTGACCCAAGCCGACGACATATTCACCTCTTGTCTGTCTCACAAAGCCCCAGGACAACCCCGTACTGTACAACGTCCGACCCCCCGCGTCCCGTCACTCACCCCTCCTCACGCCACGCCTCAATGATGATAGCCTTGTTGCTGCTGCTGATACCCGTGCGGCGGCGGCGGTCGTTGATTATACTGGTTCGGCGGCTGTGGGTCCGGTCCTGTCCCCTGGCGCATCTCCCAGCCTGTCCACCAGCAAAGTCAGCTTGGGGGCTCGGTAGGTCTCGGAAAGAGGTCCTAGCTGCGAGAGAAGGACGTACGGCAGATGGAGCATAGCCAGATACGGTGCTTGGTGAATGGGATCAGGGGGATCCAGAAGAACTCGAACCATGTCCGCTGGGATCCGCCGACTGTCACAGGTGGAAGTCTGGGTCAGCAGGGGGCTAAAAGGGCTTCACCACGAGCGGATGTGACCCACCAACGGAAGCTGTACGAGAGCACCGGCAAGCTGTCAGACTTCGCACATATAAGAGAGATGTAGCTCAGCAGGGGCTCACCGTTGTTACACCTGGGGCACATACGACCCTGCTCCGGCGCATCTTGCTTGAACTGTTCGTCGTTGCTCGTCAGTTCCAGTTCTGATGGCTATCCATGTACTGTTGCGCCTCTCATCACGCTAGCCCCTCGCTGACCTTTTCGGGGAACCCGCCTGGAGACCCAGATGTCAGCTGTGTCCTTGAGTGAGGAGCTTCACGAGACCTTGTCAGCTTACAGACGAGCGGTATACAAACTGCATACGTAGCAACCAGCGAGTCAGCTCTACACGATCGGCCGAGGAGGAAGGGGCGACGTACGAGCCATGATCAGACGTCCTTCAGAGTGCTATTTGCTATTGAAGAGTCGAAAGCGATTGATAAGTCTATGCGGGGTGGGAAGTATTCTATATGACAAGTCGGAGATGGGGCAGTGCAGCTGTGAAAAGATAGCTGTTTTGATGAAAGGTGATGAGATGCATGGTTGCCGCCAAGCCAGCAGCCCAGCGAGCAGAGAACTGCGCCCGGTGAGCGGCGAGGCCTCCCAAGTGGAGGGAGGAGGGATGACGTCAGGTTCGGACATGAGTGATGGACACGGCGGACACATTTCGAGATTTCGTGCGTCGACGATCATCATCATGGACATGGACCATCTTCTTGTCACCCTCTTGTCACACACCACATACACTTCATCGCTCTTAGTACTTGTATGAATTCGGCTGGTGGTTACCGTCATCATATCCTATAGCTCTCCTCGCCACAGCCTCGTCCCACCTCTGCCTGTCACCGTCCAGCCGCTGGTTGACTCCCGCCTCCACTTCTTGCTCGTTCGTATTGCACCCCAAGTATATCATGCATCGGGGCTCGAACAGATTGTCGTAGTGCCTACGACAAAGTGTTCTGGTCAGTATCAGGATCAGAGGGGGCGATGATGGTGGGGAGTGCGAGGACGCGCGGAAGAGACTTGCCAATTGTAGGTGCCACTTGGGCCAAAGCACCAGCACAGATGCTTCACCACGCTCTCCTTGTTGCTCGCGCAGCACTCTCTCTGCACATCAGGCGATAGCCAGAAGACATAATGAAGTGCCGCGAAGGGGATTCGGATGATGTCGCACATATGAACGTTGTATAAGTGCACAAGAGATGGGCTCAAAGAGTGGGCGAAGGAGGCTACCAAAGATACTCCTTGGACAAACGAACGGGTACCTCGCTGTCCGGGGAGTGGTTCGGGGAAGTGGGCTTCGAACACGATCTCTCGAGAGCTGCCGTCGAACACGATCTCTCGAGAGCTACAAGAATGGGCCAGACTGTCTACGCTCTTGGCCATATCCGTAAAAGACTCGGGGGACGCGGCCTTGGCCCACAACGTCTCCACAAGTGGCCTCCTAAAGACCACCTGGGTCACGTACCCAAACGTGGCGCCATTCCTCAACGTCCCGCGTCCTCGAACAGCTTGGACATCCGCATCGTCGTTCCCGAGGCGCACCCCGACCTGCAGCCTCTCAAACCACACCGGGCGCATGTGGATGTCGGCCTGCATCCGATTAGCAGTCCCGATCAAATGCATCCCGACCTCGTCGCCGATGCTGAGCGTGCACACGAGGTTGAAGAGCGCAAGCTTGCGCACCGGTTGGCGAAGGAAGGGTGAGGCGGTCATGGGCGGTGTGGTGAACCGGCGGAGCACGATCTGTGCCTCGGCCTCGGTCCATGGCGGTGGATTGTCTGGTGTGGATGGACCGTGGATGGTGTCGATCACACAGAGGTTCGCCTCCAGCCTCGCCCATGCCGCCTTGCCGGACTCTTTTGCCTCCTGTTCATCCCCAATCCCCGGGAGCGTATCTCCAGTCTCCCCCTCCCTCTTCCACAGGCCATAGTACAATCCCTCCGTAGTTCGCTCGTCCAGCACCACCGAGCTGTAGAGCTGCGGTGCGATCTGCTCGTAGAGCTGCGCCGAAATGCAGAGCAGCTTGACCATGGCAGATCGGCATCGGGTGGATATGACAAAGTCCCAGATGAGGGAACGGATCTCGGAGGGGAGGGGGTCGAGGGTGTCGAGGTTGAATGTGGGGAGTGGGCGGGTGCGGCGGCAGAGGTGGCAGGAAGGATAGGCGGCGGGGGGTGTCTTGCTGGATGCGGCGGAGGACAGTGAGGACATGGTGGAGCAGTAGCGATGGAGGAGGGAGAGAAAGAGATCCAGGAGAGAGCGGGGCGGCAACTTGAGATGGAACGTAGATGAGGTAATCGCTTGAAGGCGGCACGGATCAGTAGTAGTGGCAGTAGGACAGTGTACCTCTGCTGCTAGATGGATGGAAGTGACAGTAAGTAATATGGTGAGTGATCTGACGGATGTGAACGTGGTGAGTGATGGTCATGTGTCGTCTCGAAGGTATCCAGCATTTGATTCCGCTCTTCTGTGCTCCTGCTCATCTCATGAGTGTCCTCTGCATCTTTGCGGTGGTGCATGTCCCAAGGATACTTTCTTGTTCATGTCGAGCTGCAGGGGTAGCAGGCATGCAACACCAGGTATAAGGCACATGCACTGATGGCGTTCCAGGATGTTGAGTGTAGAAAGAGCCGAGAGGGCAAGCTGCCGGAGGCTCACTACTACTGTCGTTTGAAAACGATTCCTGCAGGCAGAGCGCGCTCACAAGAAGACATCTGTCGCCTCATTTGATTGCCAAGTGGATGAATGTCCGGATCATGCTACATGTTCATTGAAAGATACAACTGGTGAGGAAAGCAACCGGTCATTTCATTGAAAGATACAACTGGTGAGGAAAGCAACCGTTCATGATAAAGTTGCCGCTCGATAATAATGCCTGGATGATGCCTGGCCATCATCGTCAAGGACGTTCGTGGAATCTTCTCCCTCATTCATCTCTCCCTCTCAGCCATGACCCAGCCCCAGAGTCGTTCGACTACCTGTACCCCCCATATGCAAGCCTGGACATGCGCATGCTTGCTCTCGATGGCGAGTTTGGCGCGATTCGCGCATGCCAAGCTGCTCACACACCGCCGACAAAAAGCACGGCGGACGGGCGAGGTGGAGGTGCATGTGGAGAGCGGGATCAAATCTCGGCATAACTAACCTTATTGGCCATACTTACTCCTTAATAACGTGTATGTTTGTGGATTTTACCAGAAAAAACTCGCATCTGAAAAAAGCTTCTGGACCGTTCTGCTGGCTGGGCGGAGAGGCTGGGGCTCGCGAACAACGGCGAGCGAATGCACAAAGTTCATGTCCAGCTCCCCACGCACTATATATTCCTCTTTTCCATCTCCACACACAGTTCCTATAGACTGTATCCCCTTGCCACCCATATAGCATAGAGAATCAGTTAAAATGGCCGTGAGTCCAGCCCTACCCAAGCTCAGCGACAATGGGCGCAAGAAGCTGACATGTCGGGATGGCGTGCGATATTGAAGAGCGTCGTCGGTATCGATCTCGGAAACCTTTCCTCCAAAATCGGTGTGGCCCGACACCGTGGTATCGACATCATTGTTAACGAGGTGTCGAACCGTGCTACTCCGTGAGTCTGGCTTCGTTACTACCTGTTTTTGCTCTTCGGCTGCTTGAGCTCCCTTTGTGCTGGAGCTCTTGCCGCTTTGACGAGCACCAGCAAAGAACCGTCGCTAACCCCACACATCCCTGACAGCTCCCTCATCTCCTTCACCCCCCGTCAGCGACACATCGGTGAGGCCGCCAAGACAGCCGAGACCTCCAACTTCAAGAACACTGTCGGTTCGCTCAAGAGGTTGATCGGGAGGAGCGTGAACGACCCCGAGGTGGCCGAGTTTGAGAAGAAGTTTATGAATGCCGAGCTGGTGGATGTGAACGGGAGCATCGGTGTCAAGGTGAGTCGCTAGCTCCTCCGCTAGCAACAGCTGCACTAGGGTAGAGCTGACGATGAGGTCGCAGGTGAACTACCTCGGCGAGCCCGAGACCTTCTCCTTCACCCAGCTTGTGGCTGCCTACCTCGGCAAGCTCCGGGACACTGCCTCCCTCGAGCTCAAGCAGGCCGTGACCGATGTCGTGCTCGCCGTCCCTGGGTGGTACACCGACATCCAGCGACGAGCCATGCTCGACGCCGCCACCATTGCCGGTCTCAACCCCCTCCGCCTCATCAACGACACCACCGCCGTCGCCCTCGGCTACGGTATCACCAAGGCCGACCTGCCCGAGGACCCGGAGACCCCCCGCCACGTCTGCTTCGTGGACATTGGCCACTCCAACTACTCTGTCTCTGTCGTCGCCTTCTCCAAGGGCCAGTTGACCGTCAAGGCTACCGCGTACGACAGGCAGTTTGGCGGGCGGGACTTTGACTATGCGCTGGTGCAGCACTTTGCCGAGGAGTTCAAGGCCAAGTACAAGGTCGACGTGCTCTCCTCGCCCAAGGCGATCTTCCGTCTCACTCAGGGGTGCGAGCGTCTCAAGAAGGTGCTCTCGGCGAACGCCGAGGCGCCCATCAACGTCGAGTCGCTCATGAACGACATTGACGCGTCGTCGATGATGAGCAGGGAGGCGTTCGAGAAGCTCACCGACTTCCTCCTCTCCCGTGTGTCCAACCCCCTCGCCGAGGCCCTCGCCACCGCCGGCTTGACCGTCGACCAGATCGACGCCGTCGAGCTCGTCGGCGGGTGCACCCGTATCCCTGCCATCAAGGAGCGCATCTCCGCCTTCTTCCCCGGCAAGACCCTCGGGTTCACCCTCAACCAGGAGGAGGCCGTCGCCCGCGGTGCGACCTTTGCGTGCGCTTCCCTCTCGCCCGTGTTCCGCGTGCGAGAGTTTGCCGTGCACGACATCACCGCGTACCCCATCAAGGTGTCGTGGGAGAAGGAGGCCGGGAACCCGGACGAGGACACGGAGCTCGTTGTCTTCCCCGAGTCCAACCCGATCCCTTCCACCAAGGTGCTCACTTTCTACCGCCAGGGCCCCTTCGAGCTCGAGGCGAGCTACGCGAACCCCGCTACCCTCCCCAAGGGCACTAACCCCTGGATCGGCAAGTACACCGTCAAGGGCGTGGAGAAGCCCGAGTCTGGCGACCTCGCGATCGTCAAGGTCAAGGCGCGTCTCAACCTCCACGGCATCGCGAGCTTTGAGGGCGCGTACATTGTCGAGGAGGTCGAGAAGGAGGAGATTGTGACCACCGGCGAGGGCGAGGACAAGGTTGAGGAGAAGAAGCTTGTGAAGAAGATTGTGAGGAAGGGGGACTGCTCGACTGTGGCGCAGTACTCTGGTTTGGTGAAGAGCGTGGTGGACGAGCTCCAGGAGAAGGAGGGCAAGATGCACGCCGAGGACAAGCTCGTCATGGAGACCGAGGTGAGCTTCCACCAATGAATCTAGTGGGCGACAGGCAGCTGACAACACTTTTACCACTACAGGACCGCAAGAACGCCCTCGAGGAGTACGTCTACGAGATGCGAGGCAAGCTCGAGGACCGCTACGCCGCCTACGTCCAGCCCGAGGAGAAGTCTTCTCTCCTCACCGGTCTCCAGGAGGCCGAGGACTGGCTCTACTCGGAGGAGGGCGAGGACGCCACCAAGTCTGCGTACGTCGGCAAGCTCGACGCGCTCAAGGCTACTGGCGACGCGATCGTGCTCAGGTGGAAGGAGAGCGAGGACAGGCCCAAGGCGGCGGCGGCGCTTAGGGAGGCGCTGAATACCTACCTGAGCGCGGCTCAGGGCGGTGACGAGAAGTACAGCCACATCGAGGAGGCCGAGAAGACCAAGGTGGTGAGTACATGTCTTTACACTGCGAGTGGCAGACCGACGACAGGCACTGACAAGCCCCCGTGCAGATCGAGAAGTGCGCCACCACCCAACAATGGCTCGACGACTACCTCGCCCGCCAGGCCGAGAAGCCCAAGAACGTCAACCCCGTGATCACCTCTGCCGAGATGAACAAGCGCAGGGAGGACGTGGTCTACACCAGCGCGGCGATCCTCAACAGGCCCAAGCCTAAGGTCACCCAGACCCAGGAGCCCCCCAAGGAGGAGCCCAAGGCGGACCAGCCCGAGGCGCAGGTTGAGGAGATGGACGTGGACTAGAGTGGGGGTGTAATGGTAGAAGCGGGGGAAGGGGAGGAGAGGGGATCATATGAGGATGGAGTAAGAAGATAGAGTGTTGCTCGTTTCCGAGATCATGCATCATTGGCTCGTTCGTTCTGTATCACATCGTCGCAGCAATGTCATGTCTTGTCAGTAGCTGGAAAGCGTTGTTGGCGCTCATCTTATCCAAATGATGACTTCGCTCACCCAGGACAGCCGGAGGTGGTGTGTGCTGAGCGCGCCTGGCTTCGAGATAGAGCCCACTACTCGCTCGGCGTCCTCGCCAACACCAATTTTACTCAACTACTGACCTTATTGTCACCTCTCTCCATCTCTCTCTTCGCTTCTCAATATATTCTCTTGTTCTCGCTCTTTGGTCCTCAAACAACCTCACAGCCCCGCAAGCCAAACAATATGCGACCTCCACCCCATCCCTCCCCCGCCCCAATCACCCAGCAACCTCCACCGGCACCCCGCCTGATGCCGCGTCCCCCACCATGGGTCCCTCCCACCCGCCTCCCTCCTTCTCCCTCTCGACTCCCCTCTCACCCTACCCAGCTCACCCACGTATCCCCTCCAGCGATCACTCCGCAGCACCGACCCCACCCATGGGACGCACCCGTTCAAGCGCGAGAGCGAGGGTGGGGCGTGACCCACGCGCCGCGACCGGCGGACGTTCAACATGCCCAGCAAGTGGTACACCCTCACCATCCTCAACCTCGAGTGCATTCACACCCGGCACCGGTACCGGTGGGTATCTACACAGAGCCTGATCTGCTCACCAGAGCGCACACGGCGCATAATGGGCATACCCCGCCGCGTCGGCCGAGCAACCCACCTCTCTCGGCGCTTCGGCGCCAGCTACCACGCCCACAGCAGCAAGCTCAACAGCAGCAACAAGCTCCACCGCCGACCCCGCCTCCTATCCCACATCCACCTCCACCTCCACCTCCCCTCCTGTCCCTACCAGCATTCACAAACCGCCGCGGCTCGCCAATCGGTATTGGGAGACCTCCAGCACTCCACCACGCCGGTCACCTGGGCGACTACTCTGCCACGGGCGGACACTCGGGTGCTTGGAGAGACGGCTCGAGAGGAGGGAGCGGATTGGGTTGGGATGGGAGAGGATGGCCTATGGAAAGGGGACGGGACAGTGGGTGGTGGGGAACGTATGGTGGGGGATTTGGGGAGGGATACTCGAGGCAGATGTCGCGCCCGCCTAGAGGCTTGAGGTGGGAAGATTGGGCGGGGAGAGATCGGATGCTCAGTGGGAGAGGAATGGACACCGGGTGGGGTGGTGGAGGTTATGGGTGGTTGCCCCCCTCGCAAAGGGTCCCGTATGGCGAGCGAGGCTGGTCGGGAATCTACGGCCCACCCTTACCACCAGTGATCAACCACCATCGGCCACACCTGTCGGGCGTACTGGAGAGTGGAAGATCGTCCGGCAGATGGGAGCCAGATGGGCAAGGGCGGATGACATGGGTGGGCGGGGAGAGGAGGGGCTCTGACTGGGTGCGAAGGGCTGAAAGTGCGAGAGTGTTCTCGCGTGGAGAGGATGAGAGGGTGCAGCCTGGTGGCTGGCCTCCCCACGGGTGGACGTACCAAGGACGATATGGAGTCGAGAACTGCCGATATCTCACAGTAAGTAAGGAGCCTTCGGCGGATGGAGGTCACTCGACAGAGCATTGCTGATCCCATCTGCCCGCAATAGAATGAATGCCCAACATGCCACCGACCCTGGCCTCTCCCGTACGACCCACACTATCCCGGCCTGGGCCCAACCCATCCCTACCCCTCCGTCTACCCATACGACGTACGAGCCGCTGTCCTGTCTTCGCCTCAAAATGTCAGCTACAACTGGCAAGAGCGAGCTTCTTACCTCGCCAACCAGACTAGAGGCGTCTCTGGCCCGTATCCTGGCTCGTATCATCATGAACCTCCGATACCTGCGCTGGTCCCAATCGACCCACAACCTCACCCCCCCGCCAATACCTCTCTCCAAGGCCCCGCACCCATTCCCGCCTACGCACCTGCACCCGACTTTCCCCTCGCAACCGACACCCCTCTTTCACAACAATCATCCCCATCTCAATACAGCGCCCCCGACACGACATACTCCTACTCTTCGAGCGAGAGCGACCCCGCTGATGCAGGGGCTAGCCAGCGCGCGCCGCATGTGGCTCACCAGGCAATGGCTGGCACGAGTCAGTGGACGAGCCGGATGAGGTGGGAGCCGTGGCCTCTGGAGGGCGGTATGGTGCACGAGAGCCAAGCCAATGAGGGCGAGGAGAAAAGTGACGACAGTGACAACAATGAGGAGGCTAGGGAGGAGCATCGGCGTGCAGAAGCTCACGCTCATGGCGACAGTCGAGATGGAGTCTGGGAGAGTGTGGAAATGAGCGAGCATGGCGAAGATGGGCTCGAGTACCGGGACCACGAGTCAGATGAGGAAGAGCACTACTCTGACGCTGTATCCGATGTGAGTCGGGCTGCCTACTACTAATGTTTCTTGGTGTGCCGCTCTGACCGTATGGCTCCCAGGCTCTCAATAGCGACCCAGATCGCTCTGCTATTCCTCCAGTCCCCCACATCCGCCGACCACGCGGCTTGTCTTACCTTTCGCTCCTCAATGGTCTCCGCCAAACAACCCCATCAATCCATTCACCGTCACCTACACGCAATGGTCCGCCTGAGCGCAGCCCAGCTTTTGCTCCTATCGAGATTCCCGCTCCCGGACAACGAAGTGTCCCGATGCCACTGTTCTCAACCCCAGTGAGTTATCACTGTTCACGATTGCGGCAGGTCTGGAGGACCTTCATCTGACCAGGTACAAGCAGAGACGACCGACGGCGACGCTGGCGCAGGCGATCAACAAAGGAATCACCTGATCCGACCCAAAAATGTGCATGAGCTCGAGCAACTTGGTCGTCGCTTCTGTCCTGTTACTTACTTCCCGTCCCTGCCAGCTTCGCAAATCGACATCCCTCCGCACACCCGACGTTCCTGTTGTCACCACATCGGATTAGGGAGGGAGATAAGGTGCGGAAGATTGGGGAAGCAGGAACGAGAAGAACAGCCAGAACATTCCTTGGCAAGGTACATGTTCCCACGCCCGGACGGATCTAATACACAGCATACACAGCAGACGATTCACATAGTTACCTGCCGACTCAATAGAATGTACCTTGTTTCTTGTATTCTTTGGGTTTACATTTCGCTCCACCAGTCTTCGGAGACATGCTTCGGGGATCTGCCAGTGTTCGGAATGAAGCAATGGCTAGGGAGTGATGGCGATCCTCTCCTCTCTGCCATCCCGTTTGAGTTGCGAGCCTCGCAACCACCAACTTCGAGCAGAGTCCTTTCGGAGAGAACGCTGGCATCGCCATCCGACCCCCTGAGAAGCACTCTCCACATCTGTTCACACGCTCTCCAAGTCTGCAATCAACTGTAAGCTCCACCGAATATTCTGCACTGCCCGCGATGATGTGATGCATAGCAACGACAGCGAGAGTTCGGGGTCTTGAAGTGCGGTGGCGCAGATATATATCACGGTACATTGAGCAGATTTTTTCCCTTTTAAAACATTGTGCCGATCCTTGAGGCCCTTGACAGGTATACTGTGCACCAGAACAGTATCTCCCGCTTAGTGTCATACCCTTCGCTTCTACCTGTGATCACCCCAAACACCCCAGCGTTCTACTATACCGCCACAGCTTCAGCTCTATCGTCAGCTCGCTCAACGCCATGGCCACCTCCGCCAACGCAGTCTTTACCATGGGGAGCAGGATCCGCAAGGTCCTCGCTAGCATTTTCCCGCACGAGCCGAAGGTCTTTGTAGGGCCTTTCGTTTACGACGACATCCCGAGCGCCATATCCTCCGCGGCCACTTCCGCGTTTGTCTCTCCCGTCGCATCCAAGAAAGGGCCATTCTTCTCAGGGAGCGAGGGAAGCCAGAATGGTGATGAGAGCGACCTTGATCCACTCCCCGCCGATAGTGTGTGCCCCGCTGCCCCCAAGCTGAAGACTGTAGACTTGCAGTTTGAGGAAGGGGATAGCGATGATGGACTGCCGGAAATGTTTGAACCATTCTCCATTGCCGCAATGGAAGACGAAAAGGCGAGACACCAGATCGCTGCGGGCCTCCAGGTCTGCTTGACTGCCCCCTGTTGATCAAGCAGATATGCACCAAGAAGAATTGTGGGTCTGTGATTGGTAAGTCTGTCATGTGTACATCCTTGGTATTACGTCTCGCTGACATTCACTGGTGTCCAAGTTGTACGTTCTTGGTTTGTAGCTTTGCTTGCTATTTACGAAGTCTGAAGACGGGCGAGGTGTGTGCAAATGAACAAATGAAGAAACTGCTGGAACATCTATGCCATGATACTGCCGCATGTAGTGAAACTCGTTGTCAACATCACACAACAGTAGTTCCGCAATCTCACCAATAACGCTCCCATCCGCGTGTGTGCAGTGCTCTTGCTACACGGCCGCGGCGGCCGCAGGATGGGCTGCTGTGCAGCGCACCATCTTCGAACTTGATACCATTGTGTAGTAGATGGACTGTCAGCTGGCCACCTGGTCAACAGTTCTTACGACGATGCACTGCTGAGTGAAAGAGCTATACTTGGCATGTCCACAGTTTTTCTCACGCCGAGTTGTCGACAGTCGTTTTGACTCCTCATTGTCGCTGCGGTGGTGACTTTCTTTCTGTCCATCAGGGAAAGCGAGACCTTATCATCGTAGTACTCATACTCCATGTGTGCTGAATGCATACTTCAAAAGTACTTGTACCTCTGACATTCGCTAGAGCTAATGGCAGCGCATCCTCGGATTCGCGGCGGCCCAGGAGCGGTTTCCTTATCGACCCTCCCCTCCCGCTTCCTCCCCAGTTAGCAGTCTCGGTCAGCGATTGATAGCTGCAGAAGTATGCGCAAGCCAACAAGGTCGCCCGTCATCTTTCCCACGACAATCAGTAAGGTTCGCGGCTGTCTCGGCTCGTTCCTGCGTCCTGTGGTGGTGTTATCTTCTATCCGGCGGCTTGTCACCCCGAAGACCCACTCGAAACTTTGACCATGCCCTCAATTCCTCAATTGGGATGGACCTTGCGTGGGCCTCCGTTGGGGCCGTTGGGGACCCCAGAAGGGTATGGTGGAGGGATGCAGGTCAGTACATTTATGAATGTGAAGAAATATGCGGAATGTTGTTCTTCTTTTCTTCAGCCTGCGAGTTCTGTCAATGACCGAGCGCTGCATACCAATACACCACTGCTGATCATCAGCGATCGCTTGATACCGAACAATTGCCCACATAAACAAAACAAAAACAAAAATGTCTAGTAAGACCATGCGTGCTTCCTTCGGCGAGTACTGCGCCGCCCGCCGCCGTGAAGAGATCATCGCCTCCTTGAAGGCTGCCGGCACCATCAACACCCGCTTTGGGTATGAGTCCGGCGTGTCATCCGCTGAGGGCTCTCCTGTTGGGTCATCCCCCGGTGGCTCTCACGGCGGCTCGCCGGTCTTCTCCCAGGCTGGCCTCCACCCTTTGCCCGAGCGCACCGAGTGCCCCCCGACGCCGAGGCGCAAGAAGCTGATCGAGCTCGAGCCGGAGGAGGGCGATGGCCCGATTCACTGGCAGACGACCAAGCTGGAGGGTCTTCAGCTTGACACTGCCACCTCTGCCTAGGCCGTTGGATTACATGGGGCTGATTCGGCAGCCCTTGTTGTGTATTTGCTGAAAATGAAAAGGAAAGGAAATGGGGGGTGAAGTTTGGGACGGAAGTGTTGTGTGATACGAGCGTGCATATAACGATCCGCAACTGTTCAGGCAACGATCAGAACACCATGCATGTAATCACATACCTGTACAACACATTTAGCGCATTCGAGCAAGTCATTAGGAGAGCAAACACACGGTAGATCGAAGCCAAAGGACCCCGGGTCAGCACTGATCGCCCTCCGCTGATGGGTTCGTCAACCGTTCTTCGCTCGAAACCTCTCGTCGTTTGTATCTCGCTTCTCGCTTCAATGTGTTGTTCATCACTTCCTCGTTAGCTGTTAGTATACACCACAGCACAGAAACTACGGCGTCAGTAGTCGCTGGCTGCACACCCCTGGGCTAGACTACAGCCCGCGACCAGCTCTTCGTATCTCCCGCCAACGAGCCTGCGGCCCTCATCCCTCCCTCTGGCTGATCAACCAGTCTGCCCGCTCCCCCAATATCACCCACCCGCAAACTTTCAAGCCCATCTACACTCCTCGTCGCCATCAGCATGCCCCTCACCCCCTACATGATCCCCATCGCGCCCTCGAGCCCGAGCCCCACCCGACCCACAAGGCCTCTGCCCCCCAACGGGCCACCAGTCTACAGCCCTCCACAGCCATCACCCACTCCGCAGCAGTCTCGACAATACCAGCATATGAACGGACTGTCCATCCAGCTCCCTGATGACCACGCTTCGCATGGCGACGCCAGACCTGGCGAGAGACAGACGGTGGGAGGTGCCGAGACAAACGGGCATGGCCACGGCGCCGGCACTGCCTCACGCTACAACCACCCCAGCGAGAACGGCCACGCTCTCAATCACCTCCACCACATCGGCCGTAACCTCCCCCAAGTCCGCCCGCGCCACGCGCCACCCCGCATCCCGACGGTGCCCATGCCGGGAACGGAGGTGTGGTCGAGCCGGTTTGGGTTCGAGATGTTTTCGTGGGAGGAGAGCGATGATGAAGAGGGCGGGACGGAGGGGTGGTGGGATCGGGATGTGGCAACGCGGCGGGGGCAGAAGGTGAAGATGTTGGTGGATGCGGACAGGGAGAGGAGGGCAAGGATGGATAGGATGTCGGAGGTGAGCGAGAGTGTGTGGGCAGGGCAGGAAGGGAGGGAGGCCGATGCCGCTACTGGGTACACTGTTGAGGTGAGTTCCTGTTTGTATGTACGACATGGTGCACTTGTTGACAGCCACACAGATGCTCCAGCCCGCTGCTACCAGCGAGGAGACCGCCGTCTCCTCCCAGGACGAGCACTCCACCGTCGAAGCGACTGGCCCCCGAGACAGACCGTCCTTGACGAATATTGTGAGCTAAGTACATGCAACTAAAAGACAGAAGGTCAACAGCTTACAGTTTGCAGCTGGGGTCCTTCACTCGCATGGCCACCGAATGGGTCGGTGAGGCGACAAAGAGGCGGCTCAGCATGGACCAGAACCAGTCACCCTCGAAGAAGAGCAAAGGGGATGGCAAGAAATAGGGGTGATTGCTGGCGAGATGCTTATGGAGTAATTGGATGGATCGGTACACATATCAGACCACTTGATGATCGCGCTAGAATGATAGAGATCATGCATTGTCGCCTGTCGATTGGGGCCGTGGGCGTGAAGGGCGTAAGGAAGGCTGAAGAGGACGACAGTGAGCTCAATTCTGCAGCGTCGTCAAGTCGTAGATGTCACAGAAGACAACCGGCAGCATGCTCACCAAGACTGCTTTGCCTGGTAAGCAAAATTGAGGCTGCATGCATAGACAGCAAGGCGAGATATCGCTGCGACAAGCTCAATGTCAGAGAAGAGTAAAAGTGCCACACTCACGATAACTCCGAGTTATGACGCCGGGCGCGTCTGCTTGAGCGGTGGATGATCGCGGTGGTCACCATTGGGTCATCTTCAGGTCAACAGCTCTTCCCATCTCTTCCTTTCACCGACTTTGCCCTCTTTAACACCCCTGGTACTCCCCCCCGTACCCGCCCAGCGATATCCACGACACCCTGTGCGGAAAAAGCGACCCAAAGAACCACCGAACACCCTGTAGAGCCACAAACACCCCCCTCACAGCACCTTCCTCGCCCCACCACCGCCCACCATGTCCTCCCCTTCAGGCCAGGATGTGTACCCCATCCACCTCTTGATGGACGAGCTCAAGTCGGACGACGTTGTCCTCCGCCTGTCCTCCATCCGCCGACTCTCTACCATCGCTCTCGCCCTCGGGCCTTCCCGCACGAGGGACGAGCTCATCCCGTTCATCCAGTACCAGCTCGACGACGAGGACGAGGTCCTGCTCGTGCTCGCGGAGGAGCTTGGGAACTTTGCAGAGTATGTTGGCGGGAAGGAGTACGCCTACACTGTGCTGGGTCCCCTGGAGAACTTGACGGCTGTGGAGGAGACCCTCGTCCGAGAGAAGGTGCGTCGTGGCGGTCTTTTGGACAGCGGCGGCGACGAGCGCAAACAGACCTTCAAACTGACCTGCTGCGTTTGTTGTAGGCTGCTGAGAGCATCTCCAAGCTCTCGACATTGCTTTCTCCCCAGGCCCTCGAGGAGCACTTCCTCCCCATCCTCCGCCGCCTCGCGACTGGCGACTGGTTCACCAGCCGAACGTCGGCTTGCGCGTTGTTTGCCGCTCCGTACGGCAACGCGCCTCCTGCTATGCAGGACGAGATGAGGCGGATGTTTAGCCAGCTGTGTGCGGATGACACACCTATGGTCAGGAGGGCTACTGCCAAGGCTCTCGGGGTGAGCTATCGCTTCCGTATCGAACAAGCAAATCAAACGCACCAGCTGACTCGTCTTGACCCTTCACAGCCCCTCACCAAGGCCGTCGCCGAGATCCCTGCCCAGCACTCTCTTCTCATTTCCGACATCAACCCCATCTACCGCAAGCTCGCTGCGGACGACCAGGACTCAGTCCGTCTGCTCACCATCCCGGACCTCATCGCGCTCGCGTCGAGCCTTACCAACGAGGAAGTCAAGACCCACCTGCTCGAGCCCATGCGAGTCAGCATCACCGACAAGTCGTGGAGGGTGCGATACATGGTGGCGAACGAGTTTGTCGGGTTGGCCGAGGGTGTGGGAGAGAGCATTGTCAGGGACGAGCTTGTGAGCGCGTTTGTGGGGTTGCTGAAGGACAACGAGGCGGAGGTCAGGACCGCTGCGGCTGGTCAGATTCCTGGTGAGTGCCGACATCTCAATGTACGTGTGACTTCTCTAACTCAATCGTCCTAGGTTTCGCCAAGCTTGTCGACAAGGAGGTCATCCTTGCTCGCCTCCTCCCCTGCGTCCGCGAGCTCTCATCCGACTCGAGCCAGCACGTCCGCGCCTCGGTCGCCATGCAGATCTCGGGCCTTGCACCCCTGCTCGGCAAGGACTCGACGATTGAGCACCTCCTCCCGCTGTTCTTGCAGCTCCTCAAGGACGAGTTCAGCGACGTCAGGCTGAACCTCATCGGCAAGCTTGACGTGGTTAACGACGGTGAGCTATGCTACGAAGATTGAGAAGCACGTTGAGAAGCATGCTCATCCTCACCCTGCAGTGATCGGCATTGAGCGTCTTTCCAAGGCCCTCCTCCCCGCCATCATGGAGCTCGCCGAGGACAAGCAGTGGCGAGTGCGCCAGGCCATCATCGAGTACATCCCCCTCCTCGCCCAGCAGCTGGGCGTCGACTTCTTCGACGACCAGCTCGGCCAGCTCTGCATGTCGTGGCTGGGTGACACGGTGTTCTCGATCCGCGAGGCCGCGACCATCAACTTGAAGAAGTTGACGGACGTGTTTGGCGTCGAGTGGGCAAAGACTACCATCATACCGAAGGTGCTCGAGATGGGGACCCACCAGAACTACCTCTACAGGATGACCACCATCTTTGCCATCACCGTGAGTCTCGTCACATCGCGATAGTACAGGCCAAGTGCTGACATGCGACGCCCTCGACAGACCATGGCCCCGTCACTCAACACCCCCATCATCCGTGACACCGTCCTCGACTCGGCCCTCAACCTCGCCAACGACGCCATACCCAACATCCGCTTCAACGTCGCCAAGTGCCTCGAGACGCTCGCGGCGGTGCTCGCCGGCTCGGCCGAGGGCGGCGAGATCGTCACGCGGAGGATCGTGCCGGCGCTGAAGAAGCTGCAGGAGGACTCGGATGCGGATGTGCGGTATTTCGCGACCAAGGCGTATGAGAGGACGACTGGGGACGACGTCAGGGGGGCGGAGCCCATGGGTAAGCTTTTTCTAATGGGTTTTTTTTGGTAAAACCGGAGTACTGATAGCTGACCGCCGTGGCAATGCCGTTAGTCCTGTCGTGATCTCACTCTCGAACTGCATATACCTCCTCCAACCCTTGTCTTTCTCCAACCCATCATCCCATAATGTCTTCCTGCCCCTCACGTTCTCATTCTTCTGTACAAAAGCATCTACTTTTTCCTCTCTCTTTTCATTTTCGAATATACCCTGTTGAGACGATGGTGTAGATTGGGAGGGGAAGGGAGAGACACGGACGGGAGGAGGTCGTATAGAGGGAAGAAGCCAAGACATGAATCGTGTTTGCCATGCCGCTGGTGACGACCAACCGGTCCTCGTGTCGGGTCTCCGTCGACACCTTCATTGCTGATGGCTTTGCTACTCAATAGATATCAAGGCGGGCTAGTCAGCAATCAATCGAAATGAAGAAGATCGAAGGCGCACGCGAAATGCGAAACACCTCAGTAGCAAGATGGTGAAAGGAGGTCGAGGTCTTCGAAAGTGAAAGGGGGGAAAGTGCAATTAACGGTTTGTTGTTGTCTAGACTTCTTGAAGGGAGGAGAAGCTTCGCAGATTGCAAGGGTGCCCTGCTGGGTACTGATAAAAAGACATCGAGGGGTTTGTATTGTACGAGTGCTGGAATGCGCTGATCTTGTCATCACGTTCCGGTTTGATAATCAAGGAAACACCTAACACAACATGCCACCAGCAAAGAAGTTCACTCAGTACTCTCACTTGTCTACAGAGGAGATTCGACAGCGCTATGAAACACATCGACGACTCAATCGTGAACAATATCCCGATCTATACGATGACGATGGCGATTGGCGGGTGCCTGCACACACTGGGCAGACCGAAGGACAGGCTGGGGAAGATGGGATGGGATGGCAACCGCAAGCACCAGAGCAGAGATTGGGTCCGTACCAGCAGCAAGGGTATCAAGTTCCTTCTACCGAAGAAGCTGTCAGTAGACATTCAGGAAGGAGAACAGACGTGGCTTTCAATGGGCCGTTCAATGTCGCTTCATACAGTGATTTCATGCCTGCACCTGTTGCGCCTGTCATTGGCCCATCAGCTGGGGGCATACCCTCATCAAGAAGTACGGGAAGCCAAAACGCCCACCCGTATCAGGACGAAGATACCCAGAACCGGCTGTACAGCTACCTGGAGGAGGAGAACACCGAGGGGCTCAGGTATCTGTCTGAAGTCTTACACAGCGACCCGGAGAGGGCGATCAGCGCCGTCGGACTAGAGGTGGAGCTGCCAAGGTGGGACATGAATGACATGGTGAGGGGGATCGAAAGGAGCGTGGAAGATATCCTTCAAAGAAGGGAACGTGAAGAGTGCACACTGGGTGCAGTGGGTATGGGTGAGAATGCCTTGAACAGAAGCTGGGGTGGAAATGCGTCAAACAACCCAGTCGGCTTGGCGAGTCAAGGAATAATGACAGCGACAATTGCGGGGCCCTAAATCAAAGAAATCAAAATGAAGACTTCCAGGACCGCTTGTACAGCTACTTGGAAAGCGAGAATACCGAGGGGCTCACGCACCTCTCAGAAGTCTTGTTGAACGACCCGGGGAGGGCGATCAACGCCGTCGGAGCGGAGGTGGAGCTACCAGCATGGCGAATGAGCGAGATGGTTAGGGGCATCGAAAGAAGTGTCGAAGATATTCTCAAGAGACGGGAGGGTGGTGGGTCCGCACTGGGCATGGTGGGTATGGGAGAGAGCGCGATGGGACGACAGAGCTGGGCAGGAGGTTACCCGACGGGCTACGACAACCAGACACCCGTCGGTCAGGCGAGTGCAACATTCATGACGCCTACAAGCATGACAAGCGCTTCTAATTGTCCTCGGTATAACAACAGCCCCGAGCAGTTCACGACACCCGTCCCGTTCATCGCTGTCACCAAATACGAAGAAGCAAACCAGCAGCCTCTCGCCTCTGCTTTTGCTCAATCGAGCAACGCCGCACAACAGCCATACACGTTCGTGAGCCCCAACGATATTGTGCCAGCTGCACCTTCATCCGACTACCACTCTCCATCTCATGCCCGAGAGTCAACTGAGGAGCCGACATCTTCTGGTCTGCAAGCTTCCAGCACGGCAACAACTCAAGCTGAGCGCTTGGAAGGTCTCCCTTCCCTGTTCGCGACGTACACGGTAGTGGAGCGGCAAACGCTGACACAGGCGATCAGCACCGATGACGGATGGAGAGCTATCAGAGGGATGTGGAAGGTGGAGCACGAGGATAAGAAAAGTGTTTTGGAGCTGTTACATTATGGGTAGACACGTATGATAAATGGTGAAGAAGGGAGGAGGTTCCGGTTCGGGGGAACGTTGCGTCAAGGAGGTCGGGGAGATTTACGTTGGACAGATGAGTGAAGACCCTGGTACCATTGACCTGAGATTCAATGTAGATATGGCACACAATGCGGGGAAGACTGCGTGTGCCACAGCCCACAGGCCCACTCGTTCTGACCTGGCGCCTTATCGATATCTTACCCGTTCCCTGGCTTTGTCTCTCACTAGTCTTATCTCCCACACGCGCCAATGTGCCATACTATACGACGATACCTGCCTATGTACGTTGCAATCTTTACCCAGTTTGCTTATTCAGCCAGTGCTCCGCTAGCAGCGCTGGCACCGGGAGCCTCAAGAAAGAAGAGGAGGGGCGGTGTTGAGGTGCCAGGTGATTTGCCTGAAGTGAGCGTGGCGGTGCTCCGACTCCCATGGCCGGCAGCCGTGTGGTCGTTTGGTCCCCCACTGTCACGAGCTAGTTAAAAAGATACGAGCGTCCGATGATCCACGCAGATATGCAGTGGCTGAAAGAAAAACGATGCCGTTATCTCGCGACGCGAACTGGGGAAAGGAGTACACCGTTTCTCGCCTCTTCGGGTTATATTCCCCTGCGATTAGGCAACTGGGGAGGGCTGGGGTAAACGTGGTACTGGACAGTAGTGCTCCACACGCCAACTCAGATGCCGGGCCCAGCCCGATCGCACTGTATTCGACCGCCCGAAAAGCATGCACGCACGCACCAAAACACCGCTTCACGTCCGGCGGCCAGCTCAGGGTCTGATACCCGCCTTATCAGCGCGCCGGCCCAGGGACGTCAGCGGAGTGGCGGCGGCCGGCGCAGGGCTGTCTCTGCTTTCGTGCTGCTTTTGCAAGAAAGGACGGTGGAAGAGCGGCTGGAAAGGCCTTGTTTGCGCTTGTAGCCCTCGCCTGTATCGTAGATCGCCCTCTCGACAGGCCGCCCCCCCCGGCGATGCAGTGCACGACGCGACAGTCCGGGCCGTGGTCGGCCACCGAGAAAACCTTGCCGAGGGCAAGGCGCTCCGTTCATGAACGTATATAGACTGGCCCAGATGTCACCCAGTCCGCACCCCCCACAGTCCTCGACATCACACAGGCAGATCTCACCACCATGACCCGCCTCACTCTCGCCACCGCTGTCGTCGCGCTCACCTTCCTCGCCACACCAACTCTCGCCCTCGGGGGGTCAGATAGGGAGTGTGTGGCTGACCCTTATGCGGACCCCGCCAACGACACGTGAGTGTACTTGGAGCAAGGCATACCTCCTATCCCAAGCCTGTAGCTGACACGGTTTATGCACCCCTCTCCAGATGTAATCCTCTGAGATACATTCCAAACAAGGCCCTCAACAGCCTCAGCGCCGCCCTCTACCTCATCGTAGCCATCGCCCTCACATACCGACACTTCCGGCAACGAGCCAACTACTTCATGTGTCTCTGCATCGGTGCTTGGTTTGAGGGCTTCGGATTTATCCTTCGTCTTGTCTTCCGATCTCACCCCCAGTCGCTCAGTGAGTTTTTTGCATACACAGAATCCATGCCAAGGCTCGGACAATGGCTGACGGCTTGTGCTCGCTCAGACTTGTACATCGTGTGCAACTTGTTCGTCATCCTCCCTGTAAGCTAAGCACTCCCGTCTTTCCACCTCGTGGAACCACGCTTACGATGACCCTCAGCCCTGCGCCTACCTCGCCGCCGACTACATCCTCTTTGGCCGTCTCGTCGCCTTCCTCGGCGCCTCCGAGCACTGCCGCCCCCTCTCCCCCCGCGTCATCTCCTGGGTGTTCATCTGTTCCGACGTCTTCACCTTCCTCATCCAGGGTAGCGGCGGTGGTCTCTCCGCGAGCGGGAACGCCGATTCGGCCAAGCTCGGGTCCAAGCTCTTCCTTATCGGGTTGATCTTGCAGCTTGTCAGCTTTGTGATCTTTACGTTCCTCTGGGTGACGTTTGGTCTTCGAGTGTGAGTATTTGCAGATGCGGAAAGAGGTACTGAGCTGTAACTGACATATGTATGACTTCAGTCGCAAGAGGGACGCTGCTCTTTGGACCCAATCTGGCTGGAAGCCCCTCTACTTCGCTATGGGCTTCACCTGCATCTGCTACATCATCCGAAGCTTCTTCCGAGTCATCGAGCTCGCCCAAGGGTACGCATCAACCTCTCCTCTCGCACCTGTTGGCTTCCTAGCTGACATATTACATCTCCCTCTCTGTAGATACGACGGCTACCTCGCCACACACGAAGGCTACCTCCTCGGCCTCGACGTCCTTCCTATGTTCCTCGGTATCGCCACCTACGTCTTTTTCTGGCCTGGCGCGTGGCTCCACTTCGAGAAGGGGTGGAAGTACACCGCCCAGCCCAGGACGAGCGCTGAGGACGGGCTTCAGATGCCTGCGATGGGGCGGACTCAGGAGTACGGGCGAGAGTATGGGTATGAGGGGCGGGGGACTGACTATAAGAAGTAGAGGGTTGGGGTGTTGTCACTTGTGAGAGACTGTGAACGTTCATGGATATAGATAGAAGGACAGGTAGTATCATGTTGAGTACGTAGATAGAGCAGACACGACCAGATGCATATGCATCAGAGATACCACACGACGTTGCTTGCCTGGTCAAGTTGCATTCGGGTGGCCGAAGAATAAGCTCTCCCCTCGGGCTCTCGGCATAAACGTTGGCCGACGGTCGCGACACGGGAGACCTGCCGAGCACGAGCATGAGTTCATCGTTCGGCGGTGCTTCTTATCGCTCTCTCTCAGTGCCCCATGTGCTGTGCACCGCCATCCGCAGCACCTAGCTTACATGGCACATGCCAGCTATACATATGAAGATCTGAAGATATCCCTCGCTGCTTTTTCCCCCCCACACTCTCCCCCGTACTCCTCTTCGCCCCAATCCCCTCCGTAAACAAGCGGAGGATATGGTCTCCGCTCTACCTGGCGGCTCCTCTCGAGGGCACATACTTGCTTTGGCCTTGCTCTTATCGATTTCGGCTTCTGTCGTGTCGGCGGAAGACAATGATGGCTTAGTGTGTGCCGAGAACCCTTGGGAAGACCCCGCCCACGACAAGTAAGCTGATCGCTTCCCCAACTTCTTCAGCCAGCTGACATGGTGAGTTGTGCAGGTGCAACCCCCTTCGATACATCCCCAACAAAGCAGGCAACATGGTGGCAGGCGAACTCTTCATCCACGTTGGTGCCCTGATGGTCTTTTGGGCGTGGAAGAGGCCTGCGAGGTATTTTTGGTGTCTGGTGATTGGGGTGATATGTGAGGGGATTGGGATCTTCTTGAGAATTGCGCTGAGGGATTTCCCTCATAACATTGGTAAGATACGATGTGTAGAGTGATTCGCCTACAGAAGGGCCTAAATTGGCTAACAAGCTGCCTTACAGGGCTGTTCATCGTAACTCAGCTGCTGGTAGTCCTCGCGGTAAGTGAAGCTGTGATACTAGTCTACGGTCTACCTGCACGTGTCTGTTGCTGATCAAGCACATTCTCACATACCGGTACCTCTTCACCTTCTTTATCATAACCGCCTCACACAACAGCCCTGCGCCTTCCTCGCAGGCGTATACATCCTCTTCGGCCGCCTCGTCGCCTTCCTCTCCGCTCCACAACATCTCCGACCCCTCACCCCACGTCTCGTATCCCGCTTCTTCCTCTGGTCAGACGTCATCACCTTCAACATCCAAAGCTCGGGGAGTGGCCTATTGGGGAGCCACACAGAGACGACGAGGAAGATTGGGAGCTATGTGATGCTTGCTGGGCTGGCGGCGCAGGCGGTGAGCTTTGTGCTGTTTACGGTGCTTTGGGTGATGTTCGGATGGCGAGTGTGGGTTTGTCTTTCTGCCTGAGACAAGGGCGATGGTCTGTAGCGCTAACTCGGCCGGATTAGGTACCACAAAGACAAAGCCCTGTGGAGGAAAGCCGGCTGGAAGCCACTTTATTGGGCCATCGGACTCTCTTGTATCTGCTTCAACATCCGAAACGTCTTCAGGACCGTTGAGCTTGGCCAAGGGTACGTGTACGCTTCTTCTCGTACCCTACTACTGCCATACTTACTATCCTCACCTTGACCCAGGTCGGCTGGCTACCTGGCCACTCACGAGATTTACTTCTTCACCCTCGACTCCCTCCCCCTCTTCTTCGGCGTCTCCATCTACGCCATCATTTGGCCGGGTGCGTGGCTGTACTTCCCCAAAGGGTGGACGCACTTGAACCCGAAGGGGACGGGTGATGGGCGGGAGGATGAGGAGGAGGGGATGGAGATGCCTGTGGTTCGTGGTGAGCCAGGGAATACGACGGCGGAGAGGCAGGAGTGAGTCGACGCCCTACTAGGCACTGTGGCACTCTGTCTGGGGCGGCTGCCGTGGGGATCACTGTCGGTGAAGAGGACATTGCAGCGAGGGATATGAAGTAGATAAGTACACCAGATGGGGCTTTTGTGATTCATAGCCAGCGCTCATCCATATGTTTTTTGATACAAACAGTTGTTGTTGCAGATAAGAGGACCGCGGCGCTGGCCATCAAACAATCGATGCACACGCACACAGTCTCATGTGCTCTTCCACGCCCTCTCTTTTGGACCTTCTGCTGGAGGCTGGTGGCTGCCACAGCTGCTGGTTGTCACCGGTGCAGCCGCTATCATTGATGTGGCAGGACAGATCAAGCATAGATGGCTGCTCACTTACGGCCGTACCGGGGAGCTATATATAGTGAGGCACAGTGATGGCATCGGCAAGGTTTTAGGTTGACTGACGCGACTGACGGCCGTTATCGTCAGCCCAGGTACGGCGGAGTGCGACGAGGGACAACCCGTCGTATTTACGACGATGGCCTCAGCACTGCAGCATCGCCACCACACTTTCCCATCGGGCATCTTGCTCCTTCACACTGCAACACCATCCCTTACTCGACAGCAAACGAGCCACATCGCTCCGCATCGTCAAGATGTCTCTCCAGCCGCTCGACAATCATCCTCAAGTTGTTGCCCCGGCTGCCACTTCCATGGACGTCACCTACTACTACAGCCAGCTCCCTCTCCCCCACGACAAAGACGCCATCGCCGAAGCCCTCAAAGGCCATGTCTGGGGCCTAACCCTCTGGTACGGCTTCTGCAACCTCTGCGCCAACTTGTGGGCTGCTCCCTTCATCGGCGCATCCAGCCCCAACCAGAAGCGCAACCCCGTCGGCTTGATCCCCTGGCTGGGCAACCAGCTTCGAGCGATTGTGGAGATCATCAAAGCGGTCTTGTCCCTCATCTCCCTACCGCTCGTACCACTTTTCTTTGGGGGCGTTCTGGCTGTGGTGGAGCCGATCGTCATCCTGGCGCTGGTGGGGTGGTTGCTCTATCTGGCGGTCGTGTGGGTGGCATGGGGGATCTATCGGGCGGGGTCGTGGGTGTTTGGGCTTTGCAGGCGGAAGAAGATGAGCCTGATGTACGAGGGGCAGTCACATGTTGTCGTGGAGACGGGAGGGATGAAGAAGAAGAGGAAATACCCCAAGAGGGGTTACAGCTCGGTGAAGGGGATGAAGAAGGTGGTCGAGTTTTACCCGGGAAACAAGCCCGATCCAGAGCGCAACCCTGATGGCGAGAGATGGTTCTTGTGAGTCTCTCCCTTGATCCCTGTCGAACTTAAGTATCAAGGTGTGATTAGCTAACATGATACTCTACAGCATCAACGGCATTGGCACCAACAAAGCCAGCTTGATCACCACGCTCCAACAGCTTGACCGTCTCTTCAACCGCCGCTTCATCGGCATCCACAACGCAACTTGGGGAGTCGTCTACGATCTGGTGGAGTGCATGCTGCAGAGGGACCTGTTTTGGCGGACGAAGGATGATGTGGATGGGTACAATGTGAGTGCCGTGTGGTTGGAGCTCTGGGAAAGAAAGCGACGGGGGAGGGTGAGGGCATCTTGGATGATTTTCGTGGGCTGACGTGAGACCACCAGAGCCTGGTCAGTCTGGTCATCGACCCTACTGTGACCAAGATTGTCTTGATGGCACATTCCCAAGGCGGCATCATCCTCTCTACCTGGGTTGTGAGTGCTTCCACGCCCCTCACTATCCATCATCGCTCGCAAGCTGACCTGACACCCTGCAACTCGACAGGACCGGCTCCTCGCCGACTTCCCAGCCGCGACACTCAGCAAAGTCGAGATCTACACTTTCGCGTCTGCTGCAAAGCACTTCTCCAACCCCAACCGTGCACACGAGGAAGATCACCCGCCTCACCTCGCATTTGGGCATGTGGAGCATTTCCTGAACGAGGTGGACTTTGTGGCTCGTATCGGTGCGCTTCCTCCTTCATGATGTCCAACTCTATGCCCACCTGACGGAGGGCCTCCGAACGCAGGACTACTCAGCGCAGCAAACCTTCTCAAAGGTCCCAGCGCCGATGTGAAGACAACCGCGACTGACCCTCCTGTACAGCTCAAGTGTCGCGTGGCCGGCAAGATCTTCAAGCGGTTCGAGAAGAAGGGTCATGGGCTGGTGACAAACTAGTAAGTCTCGCCTCTGTGGACGCGTCCCTCGCCGTTCACATGGCTGATGGGAACACAACGTAGCCTCGAGGCCAAAGACCTCCCTGTGGGGGGGTATGACCCCGCAAATCGTGATCCTTTGGAGCAAGTGCTGTACCCCGAGTCGTTCCTCCTACACCCGGTGGTGCAGGAGCACAGTCACTTGATCACGTACATCCCGAAGGCGCCGGATGATGGGTTGGCGTGAGTGGAGGTGTGATGGGCGGTTTGTACGATAGGGGGAGGGGTTGGGGCTATGGTCATTGGTTAAGGGCATATAATGGGGGCGTATCGTACTCTAGGTTGCGAGCATTCCAAGTTGGACTCAGGGGAGCAGCTGCATATCACTCATGTAACACGTACGTATCGCGCACACACGCAAACGTGACGACGAGACGGGCGATTTTCCTTCGTCTTCCTCCTTGGACTTTCTCCACCTTCTTGTGTCGTCGTCACGCGCCTGGGAGAGGTATGTATGTAGCTTGTGGTTACTGCTTCCTCGGTGGACTCATCCCTTCGACTCCCTATCTGATCGTGAGAAAGACCAACATAGTCTCGCAGTAGAATGCGCGTCCCAGCCGTGTGGATCGTCTTCCTCACAGTATTCGCAATCCTACTCGCCACCGTCACCTCCGCGCCCACACCCCCCTTCCTTCCTAACACAAATGAGCAGCGCGAACAAGCTACGCTGTCTCCCGACGACGTACGGTTCACCAACACCTTCCCCGATGAGCTATACTGCGGCGAAGAGGTGCTTCTCAGCTGGACTGGCGGGGTAGGCGAGTATAAGGTGGCTGCTGATATTGGCGGACACGTGAGTCTGACGCGCAACCACCTGATGGAATGGTGCCCAAGCTGACAGACGACGACCTACCCGACTTGCAGCTGATCGTCATCTCGCAAAGTACCAGTCAGACCTCACATACCTTTGTGCTCAACAGCACATACTCGGAAGGATCAAGCGTGTGAGTTCGGTGCCCGGAGCACCTTGATGTAGGGCTGCGACCTCAACCGAAAGCTAACAGAAACAAGAGCAGCATGTTCGTGGTGGGAGAGGTTCAAGCCGGGTCTTTGGGCTTGGCTTACGATGTTCAAGGGCCGATCCCGATCTTTGCCTGAGGAGATGATGACGGCGGTGAAGGGTGTAAGCTGCATGTACAAATACCAATGCGAAGGATCTCCCATGACGCTGCACCCGGCACAATGATTGTACAGCCGACTCTCGATGGAAAGGTGATAGACGTGCATTAAACATCCCGCCCTGTAGCTGACGTATTTCGTCGGTATGATGTACAGCGGCACAGCACATTACGATGTGCGCGCAGCAAAGAGATCGTCCAGCTCTATAGCCATTCGTCAGCATAAGGCTCTTCAGTCCATAGCATACGAACCGGCTCACCTTTATCCAGATCCTCCCTGTTCGTCTGCGGCCGCCTCTCCCGCCCACCGCCCCCGCCTCCGTTCCTCCCCCCACCTCTCCCCCACCTACCGTCCCCCCTCTCCCTCTCCCGATATCTGTCCCCGCTGTACCGCTCTTCCCTAGCGTCGCGGTGGGCGATCTCAGTGGTCTCCTCGCCACGACGGTACCCATCCATCTGCGCGTCCAGGTCTTCCTGCGTGAACCTCGGCCTTGCCGACCTGTTTGCCCTCTCCTCCCTCCCATCCGGCCTCGAGTAAGGCTTCCTCTCCCTCCCTATCCGCCTCGCAAACTCCATCCCCCCCTCTGCCCTCCCGACCTCCCCCTCCCCTCGACCTCCCCACGACGGCCCCTCACTCCGCCCCACAGGCCGTCTCGCCCCAGAGACTTCCTTCCCCGCCCCCCTCCCGTGGGCCCTATACCACTCGCTATCCTTGCTCTGCTTGCGGAGCGCGCTGTCCGCTTCCAGCCCGTAGCGTACGGCGATTCGCGCGAGCGGGTTGATGCCAGGGGCGAGGTGGAAGCCGTCGGCGTTGGTGCCCGGGGTGGATTGGGCGAGAGGGGGGAGGTCGTATTCGCCTTGGCGGTCGTGCGCGGGGAGGCGGGATGGGCGCGAGGTGGAGGGGTTGGAGTCGGAGGTGGATGAGGTGGGGCCGCGGGAGGCGATTGCCCCTCGCCCGCGGGGTTGGACACCGTCCTCGTTCGCTGGAGCTTGCTCCCCGCCTTCCTCCGCGAAGAGGGATTTCGGCTCCCCGAGACCGACGACCTCTTCCTTCTCCTGTGGGAGGAGGTGGATAGGGAAAGGATGAGCAGCGTGCTCCATCAGGGGGTCGTCGCCCTGGGCAGGGTCGAAGCCGGCTTTGGCGAGGAGGGAGAGGGCGAGGAGGGTGTCGGCCGGGGTGGGGAAGAGGAGGTGGAGAGTGGTGTCGTTTAGCCATTCGATAGCTGCAGTGGTGAATGGTGTTAGATGATGTTGTTGATATGCTTGATAGTTTCTGAGAATTCGCATATCACGTACCGGTGGGTTTGGCGCCAAGAGAGGAAGCCCAAGAGAAGAGCTTGCTCGTCGACATGTGCGCGATGAGCTCCGACGAGACGTAGAGGGTGTTGGGTCTCAGAGGCATTGACGAGCTTGCAGAAATCTCCGCTGTTGATATCGCAGATAGTCAGCCATGGGTGAAAGCCATGAATCAATCTATCTGTGACACCAAGCAACTCACCAAGCCATTCCGAAGGATCATCGCGATTCAGCCTCTCCGCCAGCTCCTTTATTTTCGGATTCCTCAACCGCTTCTCCCCATCCATATGCAAGATCGCCGGCGACTCTTCCATCAGATACACCTTGTTCTGCGACATCCTGCCCATGAGGGTCTTCACAGAGTCCGGGATGGGGTTCTCGGGCGTGGGGTAGTCGTCGAGCGCCATGTCGAGGTTTGGCACGCCGGACGCGGTGGGGAGGGGCTCGTCGACCTGCATGCCGTCATCGGCTCGGGACTCGGGGGGCGGGGTGGCGTCATAGGGGAGGTAGCTGGACATGGCTGGTGGGCGTGTTGGGAAGGGCGAGCTGCTCTGTCTTTTGAAGATGTCAATAAGATAAAGTCGAAAGACGGACTGACGGAGTGAATGGAATGAGATGAGTTCCAGTTCGAAGAGGCACAAACATATGCGGATAGGCATGCACACCGAACAACTGGTTAGGCGTGCAGCGTGCCACGTGGCAAATGGTCACCCTCGATTACGTATTCTGGGTCTGTTGTCGTCTCCAACTCCACTCGTCTCCACTCATCGTCGCACTCTCGTCGTGCTTCATCTCGTCGTATCACAACTCCCCACAGCTCCACAGCCAAGTATATATAGCCCCAGCCGCTGCCGGTCTACGAGAACACTCCCACACACGACACCGAACCGTTCGCCAAACCCTCACACAAAAAACGCCCCGACGACGCTGCCTCACAGCCACTGCCGCTTCAGCCCCGGACCTGTGCTCTTCTGGACCCTGCGTATCTCGGCAAGGTTGTCAAGACCTCCTTTCTTCTGTCGATAACTTGTGAGTTCACATCTATCAAGCGATCATACTCCTCCATCTCATCTCCATCTCTCTTTCACATCTCCCCCGCGCATTCATTCCACCACTATAGCCTATAAAGCACAGCCCTGACGAACCCGACCCAGATCCGCCACTCCACAATGTCATTCTTCAGGCGCAACAAGAACGAGCCCCTCATCCCGCCCGTTGCCCCCACCGCGGGTCAACAGCAATTCGCCAAACAGGACCCATACGCTGCCGCCCCGTCGTCCAACCGATACGGCGCATCAGGCGGCGACCCTTACACCCGTTCCAAGCCTGCCGGTGGTGCCGCCGGCGGCGGCGATCCGTACGCCCGTGCTGCTGGCGCAGGGGCCGGCGGGGACGGGGGCAACCCCTATGCGCGTAACGCGCCGAGCGCGAATGATGCGGCTCGTAATGAGCTGTTTGCGGGGTATGCGGCGCCAGAGAAGCCTGCGGCGGAGAGGCAGTATGGCTACGAGGGGAGGGAGATGGAGGAGGACTTTGATGAGGAGGAGGAGATTGAGGGGATCAAGCAGGAGATGAGGGGGGTCAAGCAGGAGAGTTTGGCTAGTACCAGGTGAGCTGATGTGTTTCGGTGGATGTAAGAAGAAGCTCGTGCTCACACCGAGTGGCATCGTAGAAACGCGCTGAGGCTCGCAAGGGAGGCTGAGGAGTCTGCGAGAGGTACCGTCGCCAAGCTTGCCGACCAGTCCGGTGCGTATCCCCCTCTCTCCCCCTCTCCTATGACTACATACATTAGCACAGAGCATCG
Organism: Cryptococcus sp. DSM 104549; assembly: GCA_036427605.1. Taxonomy (NCBI): domain Eukaryota; kingdom Fungi; phylum Basidiomycota; class Tremellomycetes; order Tremellales; family Cryptococcaceae; genus Cryptococcus; species Cryptococcus jaspeensis. The sequence continues at coordinate 847,094 of CP144047.1, forward strand.
GACTCACAGCGGTACTGCACAGAGCGCATCGCCAATTCTGAGCGCTACCTCGACATGGCCAAGGCCAACAACCAGCGTGCGGAAGACAAGGCCGTCGAGCTCAAGAAGCTCAACCGAAGTATCTTCCGCCCGGCTGTCACTTGGAACAAGGTAGGCTGCTGTCCTTCCTTCCTCCATCGCGTAGGCAGCCTGTTTCATTGACTCCCTCTTCCGACGCAGGACGCCAAACGCCAAGCCGAGGAAGAAAAGATCAACGAGCGCCACGCCATGGAGCGCATCGACCGCGCCAAAGCCCTCATGGACGTCTCCGACACCCGCAAGCGCCTGGGCGCAGCTGCCAACCCTTCACCTTACTCCTCCCAATCCGCCCAGCCCCTCCCCGGCGCCGCCAAGGCCAAGAAGGACGCGCGCTCGAGGTATCAGTTTGACGCGACGGCGTCGGACGACGAGCTCGAGGATGAGCTGGATGAGAATCTGGATGAGACGTATGAGGTGACGAAGCGGTTGAAGAATCTGGCGGTGGCGATGGGCGGGGAGGTGTCGGGTCAGAATGAGAGGTTGACGAGGGTTACGGATAAGACGGAGAACTTGGAGTTTGCGGTGATGAAGAACACGGAGAGACTGAAGAGGATCAGGTAGATGACGGGTTTGGCGGGGGTTTGATACACGTACGTAGGTCGTTTGTAATACTTGTTGATGTGAATAGACTGGACTCGGATCAGGTGCGGCAAAGAAGTGCATCGACATGCTACGACGTCGAGAAGAGATCCGTCCTCACACCGCCTATCCCTCCCCAACTCATCAAGCCACCATCCAATTCTCTACCAACCGCTGATATCCACCCAGCGCCATGCGTATACGGCATCGCAACTGTCGCCAACCCCGTTCCCTCATCACCCCGCACACCCTGCTCAGCATCCGCGCCCTCCTCACCCACACCACTAGCAGCCGGACTAGCATCTCCTTCCCCTACACCAGCCCTCACCCCTGCCCCACCAACGACGATCGTCTGCCCAGCATCCCACACTGCCCATGCTTCTGCATATCGCGTGCATCCAGCTCGGGATGCTGCTGTGAGGTACGGGCTCGGGTTGGGACTTCCGTAAGTTGGTTGGGGTGGGAGTGTTGTTGGAATAGCTGAGAGCCCTGGCGCGGGGTATGGCGACGCGAGGTCTGGTATAGTCTGCGTAAGACTGATACCCGGATAGGGCGCTCCGGGAGCAAGCGGCGCAAACGACGACCCTACAGACGCGGAGAGCTCTTCCACGGCGATGATCAGCCGGATGTTAGCGTGCCGCTCGAGGCCGACATCGAGGATGCTAGGATTGGCGCGGATGGAGGCTTCTATCAGCTGAGGGACAGAGCTGTGTACCGTGGTTTCATGGATCAGGGGTGAGGAGGAGGAGAATGCTGGTCAGCTATGTCACGCCCAGCTCGACAGTTGATGACAGAGCTTACGTGGTGGGCCAGAAGTTCATGACGGCCCGCAAGACCTCGCCATCCAGCAGTTCCTGCTCCATCCTCATCATCCGAGTATGCTCCTGCGCTGGGACAGCCCGAGGCTCTCCCACGCCACCGCACATATCTGCAATGAAGTGCGAGAGCATGGCCTGTTCTGTTGCCTGCGCCTCTCGGGCTTGCCAAATAAACAGGTCGGCTGGAGAGGGGGCTGTGCTGTTGAGGGTGGTGAGGGCACGTTCGACAGCGGCGGGCACGTCGTCCCATGCTTGAAGGAGATGTCAGCGAGATGCCTGACATACTCAACAACAGGTCATGCAAAACTACGAGACGTACCCCAGCCCTGTGATTGAAATGATGCACACGTTAGCATACAGTGAAAATAAGCAGTGATTATGTATTGGACGCACAATCTGATACAACGCGTCGACGCATATATTGACCGCCTTCTTCTTATTCTCCCACGTCCACGCTTCACCCCCAGGCTACCATGGATTGTCAGCTTGTAGCGCGTCCATGACAGTACGGATATTCATGTACGCACCGTATCACAAGGATAGCCCTGCTCGTTGCACGGCGTCTCTGCCATGAACTGCGTGCAGTCGAGAATCACCCGGGTGAGTGTCGAGGCAGCTGTTGGTGACCATGTCAGCTTCGTGACTATCACACAGAGGGAGGGTCGTAATGTTTGTTATGCACGCACTTTGCAGTGTCCCAGTGGGTAACAAGGTCTACCAATTAAGCTTTGTCAGCGAAGCTGGACTATGGCCGACGTAGCTTAACAACCACTCACTTCGGCAAGGGCGACTTGCGCACGGCAGGACTGCAGCACTTTATCTGTACTGTCTCTCCTCAGTGTCTCCAAGGCTTTCCACTCTTGGGCAACCGTTTCTTCAGAAGTGATATGGGCTGCCAGCTGCGAAGCCTGGGACGAGCGGCGGTGGTCCACGATGATACCGTGGACGAGGTGCAGGAGGAACGGGACGGCAAGGCGGATGTTGGCTAGGTACTACAGGAAATGGTTGTTGTTAGCTCTGTAACATCAAGACACCAGGGAACAGTGGTGGGTACAAAGCTAATTGATCTACTCACATGCAGGGGAGAGAATCCCACCAGCTCGTCTCGGTCACATCCATCCAGTATACGAGTCGTCTCCGCGCTGAGAGTTTTGTTGATCACGTCCTGAAATTCGAATTGTCAGCGTTGGAATCACAGGCAGAACTCGCTAAAGGGGTGATGAAACGTACGAGCTCGGTCCATATACCCCGTATATCCCTTTCCAATCCCACTATCTTTCCCGCTTGTAAGATCGTTCCCGTATCCACTCGGGGAAGCAGCCCGATTCGTCGCCCGGCGACACCGACACGGTGGTATAGCCTATAGAGTAATCACCCGTCAGTGCTGGTCCCTTCAAGATTTGTAGCACTTGATAGCGCTTTGGACAACACACGTAATGAAGAAGGTCAGAGCCTTGAAAGATGACACAGGCAGTTGATCCTTGGCCTTGCATAGCCATGTACCGGCAGAGTCGACTTCTTTCTCTTGGCTAAATGGGCAAAGGATAAGTAACTGGCTCATTTACCGTCATCGGTGAAGGAATGATCTTACATCTTCGAAGCGCTACCAGTCGTAGCAGACCACAGCGAGTCTGCCAGAACATGAGTCCAGAACAGTCTCCTACAGCACGATCGCAATCAGCTCAAGTCAGAGCAGACTGGGTAGACAGTGACGCCAACGCACCTTTGCTTCATTCGCAGCTGACTGAGAGTCATGGGCAGCTCTGCTTCATCGGTGATGATCGGTTTCTTGGAGTCCCACATCAGCCCGAGAAGGCGCATCTGGTCGGCGATGGCTGAGTGTATCGTTTGACCTATTATCTTCGCATTAGCTGGCTACCACCCCGCACAGACATCGACAATGCTCACCTTCCAGCCAGTCTTGCTCTTTCTGGCTGCCCCGATGTGTCTCGCGCAAGAGCTGAAGCAGCTGAACGTAGAGCGACAGCGCTTGAACTCCCGTAAGGCTTGGCTTGCGGAGTACTCCAGCAGTATCGACAAGCCGCCGAGCGCGCTCCACAAGGGCATCACATGCTACTCGGCGAGACTGGCCACAATGCAAGCGCTGTTGCGTACCGGGAGAGAACGTGCCGTCAGGCAGGATAACTGTCACTGGCGTGTCAGCTGCGCATCTACGTCGAGCGTACGTTCACCTGCAGCTAACCTCTGGGAGCAGTAGCCTGTTTATCATGCGCCACACCGAGCACGACAGGCGCATCAGAGTACCGTGCGCCCCAAGCGTCCATGACGGCACACAGGACCTGCTGGGCAGGCGTCATCCTGTCGGCTTGCTGGCCTGCTCTAGTCCATTCCAGGTAGAACGACTCGGGAGAGATCGCCTGAGATACACTGTCAGCTTTTCTAGTTTTGATCACCTCATTGTAGACGAAGAGAGCTGCTGTTATACTCACAGGGTTCGAGACATGCACAGCTTCGAAGAAGACTGTTGTCAAATGACGGCTAAGCTCAATGCCCAGGGCTGTGTCCCCGAGTCGCTCCTGTACAGCCTCTTTCCGTCCCCACCGCACCGGCTCCACACTTGACCCAGTGCATATCCTCTTGTCGATAGGTGTAGCAGCCCAGAGACCGTCAGATGATGATATGCGAGGGCGCTTTCTCATCGGACTGGGTGGAAATGATAGCGGCGTGCCCGAGGTAGAGGCGGAGAGGAAGGGGAATGGCGGTGTCAGATGGGTCGGAGTGGACATGGCGGGTCGCTCCTCTGGCATAGTCCATGGCAGAGCAGGTGCTGTAGAAGGTGGAGGACGGGGACGATATGCGTTCGATGCACTGGCGCAGTGGAGGAGCGACGGCGTATCAGCGTTGAGGTCGGGCTGTGGCACGAGTGGGAGTGAAAGCTGGATGTCGGGACCTGGTGGAACTATTGGTAATTGAGCAATAGCTCCCCACTCGTCATGAGCCACTGGCAAGGCATTCCCCGATGGCGGCACGAGCGAACCCCTTGGTGGTGGAATGGTGAAAGAAGAGGATAAGGGGGAGGAGAAGGTTGCTGGGGGAACCACGGGGATGGCCGGGACTGCTGTTGAAGCTGCCAGTCCTGCCACCCCGCTGTGTTGCCACCCGTCTCCTGCCCCTTCAGCCACCCGTCTCCGGTCCTCCCCAGAATCTCCTCCGCCTTGCCCAGCGTCCTCCTCCATGCGCCGCTTGATCCCCGCTATCCTCCTCCCACTCCTCTTTGGCCTCGTAGGATTCAAGATCCCCTCCGTCGTGCACTGTAAACCCCTTTTGACACACACCGTGCAACTTATTCCCGGATGACGAAGGATCAGCTGGGCTGCTGGAGAGGCGTCTGGCAGTGCTTCCAGAGATGCTGGAGGGGTGGAGGAAGAGGGGAGGGCGGAGAGGACAGCGAGGAGGTCACATTTGACTCTTCTGAACTTGCAAGTGTCGCACGCGACATTCTGACCTGTGGTGAAAGCATGTCAGCACCCGCGGCAGTACAAGAGGCTGAGCGATCAGATTAGGTGTGGTGGCACGATCAGGAAGGAGAGGATAGACCTACGTCTTCGCTTCTCGGGTTGCTCTTCCGTGAGCGAGGTCATGATGATGATGTTGACGGGGAGTCGAGGGGTGGTTTGAGATATGCGAGGTGTACTGTAGACAGAAAGGAAGAAGATGACCTTTGTCCATAGAGCTGAGCTCGATCATCATGCCCTGCTTAGAGGCTGCCGTTCGGGTCCGTGGGCAAGTTCGTTGCACCGCTTGTAGCCGGCGACGGGCATCGTCGAGAACAGCGACGACCGCGACCGACGCGTTGAGGAAGGATGCCGAGTCCGACAGGCACTGCCTCATCCGAACCGAGCATATTTATAGCCCCGCCGGGATTAGACACAGGTGCGTGGGGATGGAGCTGAGCCGCTGAAGAAGGCGTTGAAAAGAAGAGAAGGAGAAAAAACAACGATTATAGATGCATGCCTACATACGAGGCGTGGAACGTAGGCCTAGCCCCCCCACCTGCTACCCGCTTGCCTGGCCTTGCTGCCCAGCACTAGCCCCTCCCTCGGCACTTCCCTCCCCGCCCCAAGTCGTCCAGTCTCCCTTCCCGTCCATCCCCATCCCCATTGCCCACTCGTAGAAGAATTTTTGCATATCCTCCTCCGAACCTAGCCCGGCACCTTGTTCAGCTCCCGCACCACCATTCAGCGCGTCCTGCGCGCCCTGGCCAGAGAAGAGGCCCATGCCGAACGTCTCTGGGTTGATGTTTTGCAAGAACGCTGAAGGGAGCTGAGCGCCTGGTGATTTGGCGCCTGCGGAGGAGGTGTGCCCAGAGGTTCGCGAGATGTCCTCCGAGCCTCTGACTTTGCCCTTACCAGCTGCCTGGGGGAACGGTCGATACCATCCATCGATATTCCCAAGCATCCCGCCTCCACCAGCTCCGCCGTCACCGTCGATGATATCGACGTAGTCGGCACCGGCCTTTCCCATCGCCCGAGCAAGGCTGGGGTCCACAGTATTGACTGCACGGCGCGCACGAGCGATACCTGGCGGAGGAGTGGGTGCTGTCGCGGGAGTAGAGCTGCTGGCGCCGCCCGGGATGGGGGGTGGGGCGGAGAAGCCACCGGCGAGGAACTGTTCAGTAGCTACTGCCGAAGGCGTCTGGGTGCTGGATGACGACTGGGTCGTTGTGCCCACCGGGAGAGGCCCAATCCGCAGATCCGCAAACCTAGCCACCTGTTCCCACCGCTGTGGGCCATTGCTGGTCGTCTGGAGTGGGATCTCGGCACCGCTAGCGTCCACCGCCGAAGAGATCACGGGCATCATCACCCGCCTCTCCACCCCATGCTCGTCCAGCATCACCCGCGTCTCGCCCCGCATGTATTCCCCGGCCTGAACCCCCGCCCCGCCGACTTGGATAGTCTGGCCGTTATCCCAGATGGCGGCTGCCTCTGCCCGGCGGTCGTTGATGAAACCTTCCAGCGTCGACCCGCCTTGCGCGACTGATGCAGCGGCAGGAGGCACGCCAGGTAAACCCCCCGAGAGCGCCCCGCCGGCACCAAACCCGAGTGCCGGCCCACCTCCAATGCTCGCCGGGCCTTTGCCGTCGCCCGACTCTCGCGAGGCCGAAGCGGCAGCGATAACGGCGTCCCGAGCAGCGGTGGCTTGCTCGACGGTGATGGTGTGGTACATGTTGACGTTGCGCAGCACACCTGAGCTGAGGGCGTTCGGGTTGGCTTGAAGCGAGTTCTCGATGAGGCGGGGTACGGATCTGGGGATGGGAAAGGTAGTTGCGTTGGTCAGCGATGGGACACTTTTGGCTACCTTGCCCGATGATAGACTCACATGGGCGGCCAGTACTTCATCACAGCCTCCATGACCTCCTCCCCTCGTCGATTATCCTCCTCAACAATCCGCTTAGTCGCCTGCTCCCTCTCGTCTCCCCGGACGACAGGAATCTCCGTCCCCAAAAGCTCATCCACAATGTCTGCCAGACCATCGGACTGCGCCCGCGCCTCCTTCTCCGCCATCCGGGTTTTCCAGGCTTCCAGCTCGGCTAGGGTGGGAGTGAGGCGTTCCATGGTGACCATGATGCTGTCGAGGACTTCGGCAACGTCTGCCCAGGCTATGAGAAAATTGGGTGTTAGCTATGTCCTAGGTGTTACGTCAAAAAGACTCCACAGACATACCCCAGCCCTGCAGAGAACAGCGGTAACACCGAACACGATCAGCAACCAGCAAATGGGCCCGGCCAAGACGGTGAGAAGCTTGACGTACAACTTGATAAAGCGCCTCCGTGCAGATCTCAATCTCCTTCCGCTTCGTCTCCCATGTCCAGCCGTATCCTCCAGGCTACCGCGCATTATCACATGTCAGCTTCATGCGGTAAGAGAGACAGTGAACATGTGACCCTCAAGACATACCGTATCAGAAGGGTAGCCCTGCTCATTGCAGGGCACCTCAGCTAGAAGCTGTGCTGTGGCAACCAACACTCGAAGAAGGATTGACGCAGCTGATACTGATGTTAGCTGTAGCTCATAGACTATACGCAATCCGTCAAGTAGCTCACTTTGAATAATTCCCGTCGGGATGATAGTCTGCACCAATCGATGAGCTTCACGTTTAGACGTTTCTATCGACACGTACGCCGGTACACGCTTACCTTGAACATCCCAATCTGAGCTCTGCAGGTCTTCAACAGCACATCCACACTCTCTCGACTCAGCGCCTCAAGCATATCCACATGCTGGTGCGCCGCATCCCACACCTTATCCGCGCTGCCGCCGGTACCCTTCCCCCCCGCTCTGCCCTCCCCCGTCGATCCCGAGGAGGTTGACTCCCCGACCGATTCAGGCGAGCTGCCTTCGCTCGCGGCGACGATGTACGCCGTCTTGAGGGTTTTGCGGAACTCGAGTTGCTCTCGGAGGCATTGGTGCATTAGGAGGAGGAGGAATGGGCCTGAGAGGCGGAGGTTGGCGAGGTACTGCGAGAAGGTGACTGGTCAGCTTGGCGTCATACTGCTGCCGGAGACCAGAGTACCTACATTCAGCGGAGAGAAACCCAGGAGTTCATCCTTGTCACATGCGTTGAGGATCTCCGTCGTCTCCGTATTCAATTCTCTCGCGATCGCATCCTGCAACGCAATGCGTTGTCAGCTACAGTGTGCATGGGCAAGCATCCTCAAGCAACTCACAATCTCTCCCCAAAGCTTCCGCACCGTCCGACAAAACTCCGGGATATCCAATGTCCCCTTCTTCCTCCCAGGGCTCGTAAGCTTGATGGCGATCTCCCTCCCAGCCTGGCCGATACGGTAATAACATCTACGCCGCCGTGGTCAGCTGCTGTGGCTGTGCTAGGTCCAGCTAACTTGGGGCACGTACGAGAGGAAGAATGATAGAGCCTTGAAGGAGGAGAATGGTAAGCGGTCTTTGACAGTGAATAGCCATTCGCCGGCAGAGTCGACTTCTTCTTGAGCCCTGCAGTACGCCGTGAGTAAGTGCGTGGTGCCGTATATATCCAGTATCGCGAAGCTAGCACGCACATCCTCGGCATCTGCCCCGATGCTGCCGCCCAGAACGCATCGCCGATAACGTGCGTCCAGAATAGCCGCCTAGAAATCAAGCAAATCAGCTGACACAATCGTAAGCATGGAGAAGCTGGAAGATGCGTACCGCTGCTTCATCTTCAGCTGTGTCATGGTCATGGGCAACTCCGCGTCGTCCGTGATGATGGGTCTCTCAGACTCCCACATCAGGCCCAGAATCTTCATCTGCTCCAGGATAGTCGAGTGGACCATATGCCCTGCGTCTCTTCGTCAGCTCCCAGGCCCACCCAATGATCAAGGTTATTGAGTCAGCAGCTCACCTTCCATCCACTGATCCGCCCGATCAACCTTCTGATCCGTCATATGCAGCAGCTGCATATACAGCGTCAACGCCTGTACGCCCGTGATACTCGGTTTTCTCAAAACCCCGTTCGTATCGATGAGCCGGCGTGCGCGGTCGACGAGCGCGTTGCACACTGTTAGACGGGCGCGGCCCCAGTGTGCGCGGGCTTGGGTGCCGGGGATGAATGTGCCGTCGGCTTGGATCACTGTCATCACCGAAGGGTCAGCTTGAGAAGGTCGCAGGCCGAAAATGTCGCGGAAGCTGACCTTTAGGTGCGGATTTGGCTTTTTCGGGCTTGAGACCCAAGACGATGGGCGAGTCAGAGTATCGGGATCCCCAAGCTTCCATGACCGCGCAAAGCACCTCTTGCGCGGGTGTCATCCTGTCCGACCGCTGTCCTGCTCTAATCCATTCGATGTAGAACGATTCTGGGGATATCGCCTAGCAAATGATGTCCTTGTCAGCCACTTGCGTGCGATCATAAAGGTGGCATTGGGGATCGAATGCACGGCCAGAGCCAGAAAGACGTACCGGATAAGACAGATGGACCGCCTCAAGATACACCTTCACCAAATGCCGACTCAACTCCAGCCCCAAAGCCCGATCCGCAAGCCTCTCTTGCACCTCCTCCCTCCTCCCCCATCTCACCATCCTCTCATCATGCTCATCTGGCGCCCAAAGACCCCAGGGGTCGGAACGTGTGACCACGACTTTGCCTCCTCCGCCGGGGCCGCTGGGGCCGCCGGAGGATGAGTAGGCTGAGGGGGAGGGAGATGATTGGCGGGCACGTTTGCGCGAGTTGGAGGAGGAGGCGAAGAGGGGTGAGGCGGAAGAGGGTGGGTAGGGCGAGCCGGCGCGGGAGGATGGGCCGGGAGGTTGTTGGTATAGCGGGTTGGCGGGCCTCCACACCCCCGGCAGGTCATGGTACTCTCCCCGCGAAGCGCCCTCCTCCTGGGCATCACCCCCTGCCCACCCACTCCCCTCCAACCCCGCATCCCTATACTTCTCCGCAAACTCCTCCTGGAATTCCCCCAGCATCCCCGCCCGCCCAGCAGGCGGCGTCGCCGTCGGGGTCATCCCCGTGCGCTGGACGTGCGCCATCGCTTCGTGGGGGTTGTTGGCAAACGCCCACCAGATGGAAGCGGCGGCGTTGGTGGCGGGGTTGCTGGAGGGGGAGGGGACGATGGGGTCGCCGGAGTAGGCGAATGTGGGAGGGAGAGAGGTGGCGTCGGGGTGGGTGCCGGAGAGGAATATCCCGGGAGTGGGGTTGTCGCGAGAGGTGCTGGAGGGTGGACGAGGGGCGTCGGAGAAGGTAGGGGGGGCGTTGGGTGGTTGCGGGGATGTCCTCTGAGGGGAGGAAGGGGAGCCAACGTTCCCAAAGAGGGTGGGGATGTCTAGAGAATTGCTATCGTAGCTGCCTCCAGGGGGCGGCACCGAGTGACGGCTCGCCTGGGGATGGGGCTGCTGGAGCAGCGGAGTCGCCCCTTGAAGTAGCATGGGGTCGAACCACCCCATCGAGCTGTCCCCGGGAGTGGGGTCAGTGAGGAAGGCCGAGAAGTCTGGGATGTCGTTGGGGTTGGTTAGGGGTTGGCCGGGCTGCTGGAGGAAGGTAGGGGGCTGTTGCGCGGGTCTGGGCTGTTGGAGAAAGTTGAACGCGTCCCAGTCCATCGCCATCGACCCCGCGAGATTCCCGTGGCCGAACTCGGCCCCAGAACCGGTACCAGCCGTCCCCTGGATACCAGTCTGCGCCATCTCCTGCACACCCTCTCCTGCCCCCACCCCTCCTTGACCCAGCTGGCCCGCCTGCCCCACCTGGCCAGGCCCATTATCGCTCTCGCCCTCCCCGCCCCCATACAGCTTCTTCGCCTCGTCGATCCTCCGCCCGCCCTTTTTCGGCCGCACGGGGTTCACGATCTGGTTCGTCGTACACTTGAGCTCCTTGTTCACGCAGTTCGTGCAGCTAACGTCCGGGTTCTGCTGCACGAGCTGAGCGAGCGGAACTTCAGCGGCGGGGGCGGGGTTCCCCGCCTCGCCTGACCCAGCGCTGCCATCTCCGCCAGCGCTGCCAGTCCCCGTGGAAGACGGCCTTGGCGTCGCGCTGCTCTCTGCAGAAGGCAGCGCCGTGAGGAGCTCGAGGAGGTCGCACTTAATGCGCCGAAGCTTGCACGAGTCGCAAGCGACGTTCTGACCTGTTGGCGAAGCGACAGAAGGGTCAGCGATACGATAAGATTAAGGGCGTCGTGCGGGGCCAGCCACCAGCCCTCCGGGGGGAGGTGCTTACGTCGTTTCTTCTTGCGTTCTTCTGGTGCCATGGTGTAGGGCAAGGCAGGGGAAGCGATATGGGAACCAGAGAAAAGATGGAATGAAGAGACAACCCGGATGGCCGAAGCTGTGCTTTCTCGAAAGAGGACGCTCGACAACAACCAACTCAGATCTCGGCGGCAACAAGTGCGATCGGCACGTGGCAGCCGTTCCTGGGAGTTATTCTGGGCGAGGGCGTTGCTCGTTGCTGAAACCGCATCGTCTCTTGCCTCTTGTCGCTGATTATCGACCATGCTGGGGGAGCAGCCGAGAAGGCAGAGATGCCCAGGTGCAGGCCCCCAGCAATACTTCGCCAAGACGTGACACCCAAGACGAGGCCCCCACCCGCAATGCCACGCTCTCCCCCCGCTAACCACGCATGGCACGCACATGGCGCCTCATGGCCGCGGCGCTCATTCTTCGTGCATCAAGAAGGCGATAGGGTATATATCTATGGCTGATCCTCTAGCTGTCTCCCGCAGGAATACCTACCGCCGACTCGCCTACCCAATATGGTCAAACTGTCAATCCCCCTGGTCATTTTTGCGATCGCGCAAGGAGAAGCTGTTGTGGGTCTGGCAGTTCCGCGGTTTCATGGAAATGGGCATCACGGGATGGGACGAAGAGGTAAGTCCCTGAGCGCTCGCACAAGTGACCAGCGGCAATCCTCTTTGCCTTCCGTTCTGCTGAAACTCGGCTGACTGTCTTCGATATACAGGCCCCGTCTTCGACCGTGCCCATCGCGCTCCCGACTTACCTCCTTCGTCTATCTCCCCCAGCGCCATCCCCACATCTGACTCATCACCTGCACCCTCACCATCGTCAACCACCCTTCTAAGTCCACCACACCGCGCCGCTCCTCTCCCAGCAGCTCTCGACGCAGCGCACACGAAGCTCTACACCGGGAGGTTGACAGTGGAGGAGGAGATTGACTGGTATAAGAAGGGGGCGGCGGAGGCTGCTCGCAGCCCGGATGCGGATGGCGCAGGTGAGGGGAGGCGCGAGATATGAGACGGGCTTGGCGGGGGATGTGGTGGCCTATGGTCGATGATACTCAATTGTAGACGTTTTGCCGCGTATAGACGGTCGTGTCTTCTTGTGCGTAGAGTTCTCGGATGTATGGCTTAAGCCAGGCTGTCGAGCTGCTGACCTCGTCGCCAGAGTGCATCGCAAGCTGATGTATTCAGAAATCGTCATGACATATCACGTAAACTGTACAAAGAACCCTACAATATCAACGTCCCCAGCTCTACTCTCCATTAACCCCTCCTGGGCCTCTCCCCCCGTATCGCTAATTCTGCTATAGAAATCCCGCCCTGCCCTCGCGTCCGCTCCTCGCAGCGTTGATGCACTATCGTCGCTACCAGAGACTTCCGCTGCAGTCCCCGTTACTACTGATCTACTGGGAGGGGAGCTGGAACTTGACGCCGCCGTGCTTGGGTACCCAGCGGAGGTGGTCGCGGTCCTCGTAAATGTGCTTGCAAAGCACTGTAAGACGGGAAGGGTGAGGAAAGTTAGCGCCTGTCGCCGGGCTCGAGAGGTGTACAGGGAAGAGACGTACTGAAGGTACCGCCGGAGCAGACGATGCCTACGATAGCGACCAGAGGGTAGGCGTCGACGGGGACGGGCTTGTCATGGAAGAATTGCCGGATCTGCAAACCAGTCGAGTCAGCTCGAAGCCCTCCCTACTGATTGTGAAGGGGAGGCAAACCAAAGAGATGACTCACGGGACCCATCTCCGCCGAGCTGCCTGCTTGTGTTGATGCCTTGCGGGCGATCATGGTCCTCGCCATGGGGGTGGCGGTAGAACGAAGGATGGAGCGAGCGAACATTGCTTGTTATTTGTGTGGAATGGGTGGGCTTGAGTGGGGTGGTGTGGTGCTTGTTGCTTGGCTGAGTGGTGCGTTTGTGGTTGTCCGTGTGGATGGGGTTTCCCCCTCCCTTCATCTCGTCTTGCCTTATATACCATATGCACCTCCTTATGATCCCACCTCAACGTCGGGTTCGGACGCTCGCGCTCCTCCTTCATCCCACGCAGCCTCGCCCTCCTCATCGCGATCTCTCGGGTCGGAACGTCCAGCACAAAAACAAAGGCAAGGCACTTCCCTCCCGGAATGCGCATTTTCCCTGCGGAGAATTACGGGATCCGTCAGGCACCTGGCCGTAGAGCTTGGCTGACTGCCCAAAACGGTAAAAGTCGGGGTTCGGGGAGCGCCGCCGCGATGCACTCCGGCGCGAGAAATCGCGAAAGAGGACGAATGCGTGACTTTCCTTTGTCGAACCACCTCCTGTCCTCAGCTCCTCCCACAATGACGATGCGGGGCTCTCCGGGCAGCTCATCGTCCGACCTGCGCGGAGGCTGATCAACACATGCTCAGCTGTGGCGTACGTATGTGCCTTCTGCGGTCGTCTGCCTCATTTGCCGCATCTGCCGCTCACACCCCCGCCCCCCCCCCTCGCCCCGAGGGCCCCGACTGGCGAATTCAAACGGCTCCTCCCGGATGCATGTCGTCCCACCATCTTTGCGGAGTGTTCTTGCGCCTATACTCACTGATCAGTACTGATCGGAGGTGGGCGGATGCAGATTCTATCCCAGCGAGTCAGCTCCGAGTCAACTCGTGAAGAAGTCGAGTCGTCCGACCACCGCGGATTGCTGACATGAGCCGGGTCTTTGAGTCCGTGGGCGGAGTCTTCACCGCGGGTACGTGGGTTTTCTGCACTGAGTACACTGTATGTGCTGGATCTCCCATATGCCCAAGTGATATGTAGACTGATGACTGAAGATGGAAGCTCGGCTCGCCTGGTTGTGACGAGGACATGTCGGCCATGCACGATGGAGAAGCAGCTGATGAGCGGTGGCATGGTTCGTGACTCGTATCTTGTGCCTCACTGGGACTCATCTGCGTATCAGCCAGAACGGTGTATGACCGGCACAGTTGGGCACTGGTTCGACTCGGCTCACGGCCGTCATACGGCTCCTCCTCCGGACATGGCTCCAGAGGAGCGAGGCGAACCAGTGATGATGATGACTCGACCTTTGACCGCGGACGGATGACCCGGTCCGTCTCCACGGGTTACAGCTCCGCCCGGTCCGTCCATGCAGCAAGCTCATCCATACCAACCGTCCAGTATGTACTGGCCGTGCATTCACTCAACTCAATAGCATCCGCGCGAAGATCGAACCAGACCAGAAACACTACAAACCCGGGGGACGCGTCGGGCTGACGGCATCCCAGCGCGATCCCGACGCGTTCCGGGTCCGTTTACAAATGGCGTCTCGTCTATTCGAAAGGATCTTACCCCGACCTTTTCCATCACCACCCACCACCGCTGGGCATGTACCACCAGGTGCGCTCATGCATGGTCCGGTACCGCGGCCGTTCGACCGAACACCCTCATCCGCATCGGGGCGCCAAACAGAAGCCCCGCGCACGCGGGCTGACGAACCGGTCCGATGCGATTGGCGTACTGCAGATCTGCCTGCTCTCCCCCTCATGCGGAACATAAAGGAGCTTCTTCTGGACGGCATGTTTGGAGGCTTGACACGAGACCGAGTCGGAGGAGAACGGTGGGACGATGTACGAGAGAGGTCTGAGTCATACGGGTGGGCCGGCATTGTGCCCCGGGGGATCTGTAGAACGCTCACCGAGTCGTATGGTGGTGGATCAACTTGTGGACCGAGTCGGACGGATGATGTCGTACGAGGACTACTCTGAGGACGACTCTGAGCGGCAAGGTGAGCCCCGTCGGCACACGGTTCTACAAATGACTCTTTGTCTCACTCCTCGAGTCGGACTGGCAAGTGCATCCTCCGGCTTCGTGCGACTCCGGAGCGGGTGTTTGACATCTCGCTTGACTCGACCGCATTGTCTGTGATGTTCGAGTCTTGACATGCTGGGCCGCCGGATGACTATCTCAACTCACGTGCGTCTGCTCCCGATGAAGAAGCACCTTTTACAATTACCGAGAGCCGTCGGTGCGAGGTTTCCGTCCTTTCACGACGGCAACGACGAACATGATGATGACTGCACAGCCGAGCCCGTCCCTCTCCGTCTCCTCAACTGACAGCTTCGCCTTATAACCCCCACCCATCCTGGAGATGTCCTCCATCCATCAAGTCACTCACCCAACATCGCACCACTCTACACACCTCCTCACCTCCAACCCCCATCTCCTCAAGACCGGGACATAGACCAACCGCCGTCGACGGAAAGCTTCGCTGGCTGTCGCGCCGTTGCGTCTTGCCCCCTCCCCTCTCGACCACCCAGCACATACGACCTCTCTGATTGGCACCTTGGAGAGCTCGGCGTACGGCCCCCTCCCCCTTGGCAGCTTCTTACCTACCCCGACTACCTCGCGTCGACAGGTCGTACGTTCCTCTTCGGTCTTCATCACCAGGTCAGGTCAGTAGCCCCCCTCCCCTACGTCGGTGCGCGATGCGTGGTGCTAAGACCTTCGGATGGCGACGCTGTCTGTTGGTGCACTCCTGTCATTCGTTGTATGTGGAGGTGGCTCATGGCGCATGCTGTGAGGGAGAGAGGTAGTGCTGGTACGTCTCATCCCGAGGCTGAGATTGACGCACAGGTCATCCCCCAGTTCTATCTTCTCCATCCCATCCCCCTCTCGCCGTCACCACCACTCTTCGCAACAATATATACCCCCACCTCCCCCGTCCCTCTATCGATCTGGACACAACACCCCTACTCAGCAGAAGAACCGGCCTGCAAGCCCCGGTAGATATCGAGCTGCTCGCCGACGGTGCTCTGCGTGCGCACGCGCGTGCGAGGACCTGTGGTGGGCGCTTGTCAGATATCTGAAGGGCGATTCTTCTGCTGAGTATGGGTGCGGTGTGGGTGCGGTGTGCGAGTACTATACATTTGTGTCGTTATGCAGTATGCATGTGGTGGTAGCAGACCTTGTTTTGGGTTGACTCAAAGTATAGCTGTAATGCGCGGCGGCGACCATTCCTCTTCGCTGTCCTCTCAAAGTTCAGAAGAGACAACTTCATAAAAGATCCAACACACTCACGTGTGCATGGCCGTACTTGGGAACGTACCCACGCCACTTCCCACTTCACCTCGCTTTTCTCAATGCCATCATCGCTCACAACCTTCAGAAATGCTCTTCTGTCACGCGGTGGCCCAGATGGGTGCTTAGATGCGCCCCATCAATTAACCCGCGTTCACCGCCGTGGCCTGTCGTCTTTGGTCCCTTAGCCCGTCGTCCTAGCGAGTTGAGCTATGATCCTTGTCTATGGGCCCTGCGACGGAGTCAGCTGAGATAGTGCGCGTAAAAGAAAACGAAAATCATAATAAAACCAAACCAAACAAAATTTGTATTTTTGCAACTTTTTTTGCGCTTTAGCGATTTATCTGGTCCGAATCAGACAGCGGGGTTGTTAGTGCAAGAGAATGGCCATGAGCTTTGGACTGCCGCTGCTGGATGTGTGAGTGAGAGGAACTCTACATGTCAACAGTCCTGCATTCCCATTCCATACACATACTGTGATATAACGCGCAGTGCACCTCACCCCTGCGCAGACCCCACAATTTCACCCCATCTAGAACCCCCCCGCACTCGCCCCATACCCCGCCAACAGCTGCTCCTGCCCCAAATGCTGCTCCACCCCTTCTTCCCGAACCCCGCCTCTCTGCCCCCTCGACTCTATCTCAGCCCACGGCCCCGCAGAGTCAAGCCCCACCGCGTGCATCGCGCTCGCTCGCACCGCGCTCTCCCCCCACTCCCCTTCCACGGGCTGGTTCATCGCTGCGTGTCCCAGCCCGCCTCCCAGACAGCCGACTATCACCTCCCTCGCTTCATCTGCGGGCGTCATACCCGTCGAGCTCCCCCCCGACCGCGAGGCTGACGCGCCAGGCGTCAGTATTGGGGTTTGTTGTGGGGTGGGAGATGGGGCGGTGCCTGCCATGACGGTGTATACACCACCAGAGCTGATGGGGTAGGCGTCTTGGCGGTTGGGGAGGAGACGGCGTGCATTGGGGGGTCCTGTGCTGGTGGGGAAGGTGGTGTAGGCGACGTATTCGCCTAGGAAGTGGGACATCGCCAGACCGAGAGTATGGCGTTGGCCGTACCGGTCGAGCACTACGAGACGGAGTCAGAAGAGAGAGGGCGACAAGGTGGTGGGTGGGGAGGACGTACAGTTTCGGATGGTCTCGAGGTCGGTGCGATGGCGCGCGGCCATACCGTATGATTGAGATTTGAGCGCATGCTTCACAAAATCGCACAGGATAAGTCCCACGGCGTTGAGCGTGCTGCAGTAAATTACACCCGCGTCAGCTCTCGTCGCCTCACCCTCACTCGTGGAAAGAAGCCAGACACTCGAGCTCACTAAAGCATCAACGGCGTCATAATCGTCGCCACATCCAGATTACTCGGAATCAAATGCAAAATCCCCACGATCTCCTCGCACGCCTTCTGGGTCATGAGCGTCGCCGGGTCGGTAGGAGTCCATTGGAGGAACGGCTCGTGCATGATGGCGACAGCGATACTGGGGAGGATGTGGATGAAGAGGATGTTGGCGTCGAGCTTCTGGGGGGAGGAGGGGTCGAGGAGCTTGTAGATGTTTTTGTAGGCGGGCGGGACGTTGGCGCTGTGCGGTAAGTACTGTCAGCTACAGACTTGCGCAAGACAATCGAGATACTGTCAGGACTTACACAAAGGTCTCAACGTTTTGCAAGTAGTCCTTGAAAGACTGCTTGGACATGCCCGCGAAATCATCCCCTGGGACTGGATCGCGATGATGCCAATCTCGGATCCATCTGTCGAACCTGCAGTTAGCACATGTCTCACGTCGACTCGCCAGATGCCAGGTGCCGCAACTCACCTGGCGATCTTGCTCAGGAGGATAGCGATCTTGATGACCAGGACGAACGGGTCTTCAACGGGGTGCCTGCGTCCAGCGGTGAGCGGTATTCGCTGTGAGTGGATGGCGAGTCGCTCACGAATACAAGAGATCATAAGACGTGGCGTCCTGAGGGTTCTCAAACATGGCATCCATCTACAACCATCACGGCCCTCGTCAGCTCATCACCCTCCCGACACGCTGGCCAGCTTGCACTCGCCTTCGCCCAATCTTTCGCGCTCGTCGGCAGTGGGCTCTCTACATCCGCCAGGTTGATCACCGGCGCCAACGCGCTGTACAGCGCCCCACCCGCATCATTCAAGAACGTCCACCACAGCGTGCTCAGTCGCTCCTCGCGCTCGAGGCTGCTTGCAGGCGGGCCGAGGATGGGCGTCTCGGCGTATTTTTTCTTGTTCTTGCGCTTGAGAACCTCGAGGGCGAGGATGATCTGGGAAGGCTGGGTGGCGGTGAGCCAGCCTTTGAGGCACATGCCTTTGTTGAGGTAGACGTCGGTGAGGATGCACTGTGTGGTGGTGGTGATGTCAGCTCTTGGATGTGTCCGGCCTGCCGGCGGCAGTGTGGGTTGATACGCACGAGAGTCTGCGTGATATGCAAGACAGACCCGCCCCGCCCCAGAGCGAATGACGAAGTGACAGTGTCCACCGCCCTCATCCCCGCCTCTGCCTGTGCCAGCCCGAAATCCGCAATCGTTGTCGGATCATGCCCATCCGCCAGATGCCGCTGGACGGCATCCTCCACATCCTCTGGCGGGATGCTGTGGACCCACGCCGTGTAAGGCGCGGCGGCCGCGCAGACGGCGTGGAGGAGACCGGGGAAGGGGAAGTTGGGGGAAGTGGGGGGGAGCTTGATGCCGGCGAGGAGGGTTGGGCGGTGGAGTAAGCGGGAGGTTTGGGGGACGTGGTCGAAGAATGTCTCGACGAGGTGTTGCAGGAGGACTGGGGAGGTGTCAGCTTTGCTGCATCTCTGTCCAGATACGGTATCTCACAGGGTGATGGTAAGCGTCTAGGCCAATTGGCAGGCATTATGAACAGGTAATCGATACCCCAGTCCCCAGCCATTGCCCCCCCCATGCCCGCCGGCATGCCATTCTCATGAGCCCCGTCAAAGCCCGTCCCGATCTCCTCGATCCTGGAGCCGTCCCTACTGGGTGGTGGGCCCGACTGACCGAGTGACGACTGGTTGTAGTTGTCGGGGCTGACGTGAGAGGGTGTAGGCCAGATATCGTGTAGAGAGCTGATCTGGGGACGGAGCACACTGGGGGATGGCCCGCTGCTGGAGTGATGGCTCCCGGTCGACGAGCCTATACTGGAGAGTTTACCTTCCAGCTCGGCTGTGTTCGTATTGCGTCAGCATAGCGATTGCTGCAAGCCATATAACAAATGTTGCCACTAACCTATCCGGCTCTTCAGCTCATTAACCTCCGAGTCCCTCGCCAATGGCGCCACCGGCACCGGCCTCTCCCCCTGCCCCGACGCAGGCCTCTTCGTCCCCCTGCCTACTTCTGCTCTCGACGACCCCGCATCCCCCGACCCGGGGCTCTGCTCATCCTCGTCTCCAAAGGTACAGACCAGCACCGGCAACGACGTGCCGTTACGATGCGCCGATCGTACGCCATGAGCGTGGGAGCGCATGCACGGCGCGCAGCTCGGCCGAGCGCCGTCGCACTTGGTCTTTCGCCGTTTACACTGCTTGCAGGCTTGGTTGCGCTTCAGCGGGGCGAGGTGGTCGTCTTCCATGCCACCCATGGCGGGAGTGACGGGGGCGTCGAAGGACATTGGAATGGTGAAGTGGATTGGTAATGCGGCGATAGAGAAGGGGGGAAGTGAAGAGCACAGATGCCGGATGAAGCCCGAAGACGTAGGTCGATTGTGGGGGGAAGAGCAGTGTTTGTGAGGGAGCTTGTGGCAACGAGCAAGTCAATACGCTGCCGTGGGCTATGCTATGGGGCGGTGACTGGCCAGAAAGAAGGGATGGTGACCGATAAACTCATAAGTAGACTGGGGATGGCGGAGAAGATATGCAGATCGGGGAGCGAATATGCCCGTGCCCGTCGCCGTCGGCCTCGGATCTAATTTCGGTCTCTTCTCTTCTGGGCACCGCTGGGCACAACTTCTTCATCTCTTCTCGCTCTTCTCTCCTCAGTTACGTTCCTTCTCGTCGGCCCTCGAGCAGTAAGATCCCATCTTGCGTGCAAGCGAAGAGACCAGAGAGGTGAACAGGAGAATGGGAGCACGTCCATGGTCAAAAAAGACGCGGCCGAGAGAAGCCGCGGCGTAGAGGAGCCGCAGATGACCTTCTTGAGTCCATTTTCTTGCTGTTCGTTTTTGTTGTTGAAGCTGGTACTCGCTGCTGGGTGCTGGTATCAGAAAGGAGGAGGCATCTTTCAATTCAGAGCTCATGCGATGCATCATCCACCCACATCAGACGACTACGAGCACCACAATACTCCTGATACGGCGCTCGACGAGCACCTCCGTCACTCTCGCGCAAACCTTACCCCAATAATGGTCTTCTTCTCACCCCGTCTATAACCCCCCACCTACCACACTCACTCCATACTCCACCACTATATGTTTCTATTCCATCGCATCTGCTGATCCCCTCGCTCCTAGATTATCCGCCCACTGCCCCGCCCCAGAGCCCAATCTCACCGCGCGCATCGCACTCGCCCGAACCGTCGAGTCCCCCCACTCCCCCTCCACCGGCGGCCCCACCTCTCCTCCCAAACACCCAGGCACCTCACTCGCCTTCTCCTCCGGCGCCACCCCCGTCCAGTTGTCCCCCGACCCCGACGCCCCAGGCGTAAGTATCGGGGTTTCCTGCGGTGTGGCCGACGGGGGTGTCCATGCCGTGACAGTGTAGACGGCTCCGGAGCTGATGGGGTAGACGTCTTGGCGATTAGGGATGAGTCGGCGCACACTGTCGGTGGGAGGTGCGGTGGTGGTGAGGTAGGTGGAGTAGTCGACGTATTCGCCTAGGAAGCGGGACATGGCGAGGCCGAGGGTGTGGCGTTGGCCGTACCGGCCGAGTACTAAGAGATATGGTCAGAATGAGGGATATGGATAGGAGGTGGGAGAAGGATGTACATACAGTCTCGGACGGTCTCGAGGTTGGAGCGATGACGTGCGGCCATGACATATGATTGAGACTTGAGCGCATGCTTTACCAAGTCGCAGAGAACAAGTCCCACAGCGTTGAGCGTGCTGTATCCCACTCGCATCAGCCAGTCGCATCACACTCACACACAAAAAGGCAAGCCACTCACTACAGCGTCAACGGCGTCATGATCGTAGCCACATCCAAATTACTCGGGATCAAGTGCAAGATCCCTACAATCTCCTCGCACGCCTTCTGGGTCATGAGCGTTGCCGGGTCGGTGGGCGTCCATTGGAGGAACGGCTCGTGCATGATAGCAACGGCGATGTTGGGGAGGACGTGGATGAAGAGGATGTTGGCATCGAGCTTCTGGGGAGAGGAGGGGTCGAGGAGCTTGTAGATGTTTTTGAAGGCGGGAGGGATGTTGGCACTGTGCGGTATCATTAGCTACAGCCTTGAGCAGGACACTGGGGAGACTTACACATAGGTCTCGATGCTTTGCAAATGATCCTTGAAAGACTGCTGAGACATTCCGGCGAGATCATCGCCTGGCACAGCATCGCGATGGTGCCAATCTCGGATCCACTTGTCATATCTGCAGTAAACACATGTTTCACGTCTACTCATCGAGTACAATGCAACAGAGTGCAGTGACTCACCTGGCGACTTTACTCAAGAGGATTGACATCTTGATAACCAAGACGAGATAACCAAGACAAACGGGTCTTCAACAGGGTGTCTGCATGCAGCCGTGAGCCATAAGCGCTGTATGTTGATAGTGTGTAACGTACGAGTACAAGAGATCAAAAGACTTGGCGTCTTGAGGGTTCTCGAACATTGAGTCCATCTACCAGCACGGGCTCCCGTCAGCACACCATCCTCCCGTTATGCCCGCCAGCTCGCACTTACCTTCGCCCAGTCTGCCGCGCCAGTCGGCAGCGGACTCTCCACATCCGCCAGGTTGATCACCGGCGCCAACGAGCTATATAGCGCCCCACCCGCATCTTTCAAAAATGTCCACCACAGCGTACTCAGACGCTCCTCACGCTCGACGCTGCTCGTAGGCGGGCCAAGAATCGGCGTCTCGGCGTATTTTTTACGGTTTTTGCGCTTGAGGACCTCGAGGGCGAGGATGATCTGAGAAGGCTGGGTGGCGGTGAGCCAGCCTTTGAGGCACATGCCTTTGTTGAGGTAGACATCGGTCAGGATGCACTGCGAGGTGGGGGGGTGGTTAGCTCTCCAATGCGTAGGCCGGTGGGGTGAAGGATACCCGGATACGCACAAGGGTTTGCGTGATATGCAAGACATACCCGCCCCGCCCCATAGCGAATGAGGAAGTAACAGCGTCCACCGCCCTCATACCCGCCTCTGCCTGTGCCAGCCCGAAATCCTCAATCGTTGTCGGATCATTCCCTTCAGCCAGATGCCGCTGGACCGCATCCTCCACAGAGCCGGGCGGAATGTTGTGCACCCATGCCGTGTAAGGCGCGGCGGCCGCGCAGACAGCGTGCAGGAGACCGGGGAAGGGGAAGTTGGAGGAGGTGGGGGGAGCTTGATGCCGGCGAGGAGGCTGGGGCGGTGGAGTAAGCGGGAAGTTTGGGGGACGTGGTCGAAGAATGTCTCGACGAGGTGTTGCAGGAGGACTGAGGGGGCGTTAGCTGATCTTCATTCCCGGCGAAGATAGTCAGCGACTCACAGGGTGATGGTAAGCGCCTAGGCCAATTAGCAGGCGTCATGAACAGGTAGTCAATTCCCCACCCCTCAATCATTGGGTCCCCCATGTCCACCACCCCGTCCCCATCCAAATAACCCAATCCTATCTCCTCGGTTCTGGAGCCGTCTCTTCTGGGGGGTGGGCCCGACTGACCGAGCGACGACTGGTTGTAGTTGTCTGGGCTGACATTGGATAGTGCAGGCCAGATGTCTTGTAGGGAGTTGAGCTGGTGACCGAGTACACCAGGGGACAGCCCGTTGCTGGAGTGATGGCTTCCGGTCGATGAGACCATGCTGGACATCTTGCCTTCCAGCTCAGCTATGGTGGCTTACGGTAAGCATTGCACCTCACTTGGGGAAATCCACATGGGACATGTCACCACTCACCTATCCGGCTCTTCAGCTCGTTCATCTCCGAGTCCCTCGCCGATGTAGCCACTGGAACCGGCCTCTCCCCCTGTCTCGACGCTGGCCTCTTCAACCCCCTACCAGCTTCCAGCCGCGACGACCCCCCTCCCGCGTCCCCCGACCCAGGACTCTGCTCGTCTTCATCTCCAAAAGTGCAGACCAGATCCGGCAAGGGCGTACCGTTACGGTGTGCCGTCCGAACGCCGTGCGCGTGAGAGCGCATGCACGGCGCGCAGTTCGGCCGAGCGCCGTCACATTTGGCTTTGCGGCGTCTGCATTGCTTGCAGGCTTGGTTGCGCTTGAGAGGGGCGAGGCCGTCGTTGTCGATACCACCCATGGCGGAGGTGACGGAGGTGTTGAAGGTGATTGTACGGGTGGAAGAAAGGCGGATTGGGATTGCGAGGTGGGAGGGATAAGTGGATATGGGTGGTGACGATCGAAGAGGGAAGAAGCGCGTGGGCCGGTAGTACGGACGACTGCCTATGCCGTGCAAAAAACAATTCTGACCAGCTGCACAGAATGCCGCTGTGATCTCTGGGTAGCTAGCTAGATGAGTCGAGGAGAACCGACAGCAATATCAACGAGGAATAATGCACAAGATGATGGGGAAGAGGCGAGATATGGAGTCCGAGATTGTGGGGAGCCAAATAATAGCCGGCGATGCCTGATGACCGTGCCCGTCGCCGTCGGCCACCTCGGATCTACTGGCGGACTTCGGTTTCGGTCTATGTATCTCGTTTCTATCTTGAATTGACGAGTCTCGCAGCACAACTTCATCGCATATGTATCGTCCGCCGCTCTCTCGATTAGTGACGGCAAGCGAGGAGGAGGAGATCGGAGAGGCTAACGGGAAAACAGAGACGATATATGTGCGCGACCACCACCACGGTCCGTGAGGACTGAGGAGGCTGTAAAAGTTGCAGCCGGCGGGAGGCGCGTAGATGGTAGTGGTGGCTGTTTGTTCGCTGTTGTTGAACGGCAGACAGGTAGTATCATAATAGCCCAGTGAACAACTTCATATCATCATGTTCGTACTGTATGACAACTAGGCGTATCACCAAAACGGACAACTCTATACAATCACCAGCTCACAGCGAGCCCATTCACCCCTGCAAAGATCCACAGCCCCACGCCCCGTCAAGAATGTCCGTCACCGCCTCCCTCCCTCCTCTACACATCCTGAACTACCGCCTTCTCGCTGCCAATCTTCTCATCCACCAACTCAGGCTCATGCAAGTGGTGCCCCTTGGGCAACGCCGCGCCGTGGATCCCACTCGCATCCACATCCTCCACGCGCACGACCTCCTCCACCCCGTAGTTGGTCTCGTTACACTTGTACAGCACGTACCCACACAGAGGAAGGGACACGAGGAGCATGATCCAGCTGACGAGGTGCTCGGTGAGGAAGGGGGTGGCGACGGCGTCCATGCCGAAGGAAACGGCGGAGCCGGCGGATTGGACGCCCTTGTAGTAGCCGGCCATTCGCGCGAGCTTGAAGGAGTCGTTGCTGATGGAGGACATGGTGTAGTAGGCAAGACCTTGGAAGGCAGCGTCGCCGATGTAGTCTGTGGATGCGTTTCGTCAGTGCCGTCTACTCCCAGAAGTACCGGCTACCACTCACAAGCCATAAGCAAGATGATAGGCCCCACAGCCGGCCCCTCACTCCAGTCCCAAGCAGTGTGCTCCGTCGCCCTCGTAAACTGTACCTGGAACCCAAGCCCACCAGCCCAGATGATGATGTTCAGGACAATCACCACGCCGCAGCCGATGAGGGAGCGCTTCTTGCGCGAGCAAGGCAAGCGGTCGAGGATCGTGCCGATAAAGATGGCGCCGACGATGGAGCCGAGACCGGTGAGAAGGGAGACGAGGGCACGGGTGCGGCCGTTGAAGAGGAAGGCGGTGATGGCACCCTGGTAGGCGTAGACTGTGGGGGTTACGCTGTTAGCTTGTGAATGGATGATGTCGCCTGGACAAGGAGCTCACAGTAGTTGGAGGAGAAGAACATGGGGCTGTCATGCGTTGTGGTCAGCTCGAGTTGCAGTCATTCGGAGTCGTCTTAGCAGCTCACAAGAGAAGAAGCATCCTCCAGTCCTTGAACATCTTCAAGAAGTGTTGGAACTCGACCCTAGGGGTGATGGCATCCTCAAGCTTGACGATCGTCCCGTCGCCTCGCACCACCAAGTCTGCCAGCTCATCAGCACTGCCCCCGTACTCATCATCCAGCAAACCCATAGCAACTCACGAGGTGGCAAGATCAACCAACTCGTCACGATACTCGTCAACTGAATGATCATAAAGGCCAAATACACCCCCGTCGACACCGTCGGCAACGTCGAGTGCGCCTGAATCCCCAAGGCAATGGCCGCGCCCACGAGCGTACCCGACTGGAAGATCGACCAGAACACCGCGAAGGCGCGGCCCTTGTCGGCTTCCATCGAGTAGGACATCATGATGGCACCCTGGGCGGCCCAGAGGAGGGCCGCGGTGCAGCCGAGGAGAGCGCCGGCGAGGATGAGGAACCACCGGGTGCCGTGGACTTGGTATGCCCAGAGAGCCTGTGAAGTGGAGTGTCAATGAGGCTCACTTAGGTGTCACAGCATCATGAGAGTGACTCACGCCGACATAGAGAGAGTAACCAGTCGTGCCGATCGACAGCGTCAACCTCGGCCCAAGAATGTTCTGTACCCCTCCCATTAGCTTCGTCCACTCTCACCCCACCGCCTCTTACAACATGGAACTCACGTTAATCGACCCGGCAAAGAACCCCATGATCGCGAAGCACCCATACAGCACACCGTTCGCCGTGTCCGACAGGGCCGTGTCCTGCGTACCACTGTCCAAGCAAGACGAGTCTCCCGTCAGCGCCTAACAGTAGGCTTTGTACGTGGTCACGCGACTAGTGCCATGCTCCAAGACTCACCCGGCACCGAGACCGCCAACGGCGCTGAACATGCCGACGGAGCAGAAGCAGACGAAACCAACGAGGACGACTTGGGTCCATGGTGAGTTGTCTTGATGTCGAGTGAGGTGGAGGGGGGAAAGGGGCGGGTCAGCAGCTGAGGGGGCGGGCAAGGTGGGAGAGGCGAGAGAGGCGGGCGGGGTGAGCCGGTGAAGGTGGGTGGGGAGACTCACATCGTACAGGCCCCATGCGCATCTGCGCGAGGTTGTTGAAGAACATGACGTCCAGCCCAAGTGACGAAGGTGAGGTGATGTAGGGAGGACTAGGCTAATGGTAGAGGAGCTATAAACAGAGAGCCGCTGTAGCGCAAGTGGGCGGGTCGGGGGGTGGTGATAAGAGCGAGAGCCGGAGGGGGGAGAGGCGATAGATATACCTTTCGATGATGGTGCAGTCCGCCTCCTATCAGGTGATGATTACGCCCACTTGTTGCTCTCTCCCTTCGCGTTCATCCCAGCACACCCGCTGCTCTCGATCCAGATGCGTTCCCTCCCTATCTCCCACCATGCGGGCAAAGCGGCGCTTTTCCGTGGCACACGCTCGCACGCTCGCAGTATCTTTGCAGAGGGTTAAAGTGTAGCCTGGACCCTGTGGCATGCTGGCATGTGGCAGAGGATCCCGGGAAGTGCGCGTCAACGGCGGCGGCTGCTCCGGCTATTTCGCAGGGGCGGGCAGCGCGGAGGACGGGCGGGGGGGAGAGGAGGTCCTGAGTCGGGTGAGATGATAAGCCGGCTCGGCGTCATGATTATTGGCATGGCCAGCGGGTGGGTGGGGCAAGGTGGGGGGGGGGCAGCTGGCCAGCTGCACATGATCATGCATGTCGAAACGAAGCAGCGCGGACCGGGCTTGTGTACACAAACAGCCCAACAAGCGTCATCTTCCGCCCCGTCCGCAAAGAAGCACCTTCTTGTTCTTCTGGGCATCCTGCTGGCCCACGCGGTGAACCCCGCCCCCGAGATAAAGTGCGGGAATCTCGCGTGTGCGGACGTGAACTGATTGCCTCAAAGAAGCTAGCGCAAACAGTCCACCCTGAAGCTTCGGCGAAAGCGCCTTTCGTCTTCTTCTGTTTCATCCAGCCCTCTTGCTTGACTCCTCCGCCTTCTTTTGCTGGTAGGCTCGCTCGCTCGCTCGCTCGGCAAGTTTCGGCGGGGCGCTCGCTGGAATCCCAGATCCATCCTCATGACAGCACCAGCTTCAAAGTTGTGGCTTTGTGGCTTCGTGGTCGTCACCGGGCTGCTCGCCGGATCCTCCATGCCTTGTCGCACGTCAGCCGTCCAGAGCCTGGGGAAAACGGCGATGCATCGTCGACTGTGGATGAAGATAAGAAGCCCCCCGGCTCTTCGCCGGAGGACGGCACCGATATACGGGTTGCTCGCCGTCGTCTCGGAGTCTACGCCGCAGGCCAGGATGGCGGAGTTGTCTCTCCACGGATGCCGCGGAGAGAAGGGTGGGTTGTTATCAGGTGAGGCAGGAGATAGGGGGAAGCCGGGTGGGGGAGGGTGGGCGGGTGGGGTGTGCGGTGGATTGGAGAGCAGGTGATTGGGTGAGACGCGCGCGCTTGGGACCGGGCCGCTGATCCACTCGCCCACTAACGTGCTCACCTAGTCAAGTCCCATGCATGCATGCAGCACAAAGACAAGCTGTTTTGCCACTCCATCTCGTACCGTTCTCCACCCAAGCAAGCTGCAGAGAAGCAAATCAACATGGCAGAGCTTGACATCCCCACAGACACCGCGCCGGTGCTGCCCTCCACCATCGGAGACGAGCCTTCAGCTAAGCGCGTCAAGACGAACGGACATGCCAACGGCGAGTTGAACGGTCATACCAATGGGCACACCAACGAAGTAAAGACCAACGGGCACACCAATGGGGCCAGCAACGGGGAGGTCAATGGGGTCAACAGGCATACCAACGAGGCCAGGAAGCCTGTGACCATCGCCGTCATCGGCGCGGGGCAGCGCGGTACTGTGAGTCCCATCCCTCCTCCGAGACCTCTCGCCTCACTCATCCATCCCAATGATATCACTGACAACTCACTCGTGTGTACAGGTGTATGCGTCCTACGCCCTCGAGCATCCCGAGCTGGCCAAGGTGGTGGCTGTTGCTGAGCCTCGCGCGCATCGTAGGAAGGTCATGTCGCGCGCTCACTCGTGAGTCTCCCCCCGTCGTCACTTACGGAGGAGCACTCTGACCAACGCCGGGTTCTGAACATTTCGCAGGATCCCCGCAACCCACCAATTCGCCTCCTGGCAGCCCCTCCTCGCCCTCGGCCGCATCGCCGACGCCCTCCTCATCTGCGTTCTCGATGACCTCCATGCCGAGCTCGTCAGCGCGTTTGCGCCATTGGGGTACCATATTCTGTGTGAGAAGCCAATGGCGACAAAGATTGAGGACTGTGTGAAGATGGTTAGGGAGGTACAGGTCCCGGGAAGTGGTATCTTTGGAATTGGGCATGGTGAGTTCAGTATGGGGAGGGTTGGAGGGCACCAACGCTGATGCGGGATGGGGTAAGTGCTGCGTTACTCGCCGTATAACCAGGCTGTGAAGGCAGTCATCGACTCGGGTGCGCTAGGGGATATCGTCAACATCCAGCATATTGAGCCAGTCGGGAATGTGAGTCATTCGTGCATGCGAGAGATGATGCTGAAGGCTGACCGGGACTCGCCACAGCAACACTTTGCGCACAGCTTCGTCCGAGGCAACTGGCACAAGGAGTCAGAAACTTCCTTCGCCCTGATGACCAAGTCCTGCCAGTATGTCTTCCCCGTACCACCTCCACATCTCACTCCGCTAACCACACCATAGCGACATCGACATCCTCTCGTACTACCTCTCCGGCCTGCCCCCCAAGAAGGTTCACTCCTTCGGCTCGATCCACCACTTCAAGCCGTCGCGCAAGCCTCTTCAGGCCGGTACGGCCAAGCGATGCCTCGAGTGCCCGTATGAGGCTGAGTGTGTCTGGAGTGCAAAGAAGATCTATGTCGACGGGCTGAATGAGGAAGGGGGGCATAAGGTGCGCTGGGGTGGTGACTTCGGGGTCGAGAAGATGGGGGAGCTGACGAGTGGAGAACAGTGGGCTCAGCATGTAGTGGACGCAGACGTGCTCGACATCGAGAACGTCACCGACGCGCTCAAAACGGGTCCGTACGGCGTGTGCGTGTACGAAGCCGGGAACGACGTGGTGGACCACCAAGTCGTCAACATCGAGTACGAGGGCGGAGTCACCGCTAGCATGAGCATGATTGCCTGTGAGTTGACGAAGGGGGACGGTGGTGGCCTGCCTCCCAGGCTTCCACCGGAGTAAAATCTTCAAGGTCCAAGGATCGTCTGGCTGACAGGAGGGGGTAGTCACGGAGGCGATCTGTGACCGCGGAACGAGGATCCAGGGGACAAAGGGGGAGCTGATCGGGGACATGGTGTCGTTTGTGAGTCGATCGTCGTTGCGCCCCGCCCCCATGGCGTCTCACCTTGCTCTCCGCTCGGTGTCACGTCCGCCCTGCCCCAATTCGGGCGGCTGATCGACGCCCCGTACCTGCTCGAGCACACGGAAGTGCGATGCGATGGCATCGGTGACAGCGGTGACGGTGATGATGGTGGCTGAGCAGAGCCGGATTGATGCTGACCCAAGCCGCCTACCCCACTCACCCCGCTCAGACCGTATTCGACTTCCTGACGCGAACCAAAACCTCGCACACCCCCAAATCCCTCCCGGGCAACCACGGAGGCGGCGACACAGGCTTATCTGGGACGTTCGTCGACGCCGTCGCGCAGGGAAGCCAGGCGGTGCTGGGCGTCACTCCCGAGGAGGTGCTCAACTCGCACTTGCTGGTGTTTGCCGGGGAGCTCGCGAGGAAGGAGGGCCGGGTGGTGGACTTTGAAGAGTTCAAGCGTAAAGCGGTGGGGGCTTAAAGTTTGAGGCGGCTCGGAGGGTGGGGGGTGGGGGGTGGGATGCTGTGTGGGTTGTCGTGTGTACTGGTTGGGTGGGGGGTTGCGTTGTACCAGTGGTGATGCCGTGACGGAAGGGTGTTCGGGGACACTCCTGCTAGAAGATGCTGTAGTTGATCGAACAGCGGGTCAGGATGCAGCACAGACGGAGGGATCTACGTTGGGTATGCATGTCCTGAGGGCCGCCCTTAGAGTACATATGCTGTGGGTATGTAGGGCACTCTCTGCAGCTCTGGCCGTGGATTGCGCTCTTGTCAGAGGGAGGGACTTGAGGAAGCCTTTGGTGTGTCAAAGTTGGTCGTGCACAACAGCACAACTGGTATCGGGGTGATCGACAGGGCGGGGGGGATTTCCGGCAACGTGGCCTAGAATTAGAAGCGACTGTGGAAATTCGGACAAAAGCTGCCGCCAGGAAACCAAAGTGGGGGAGCCTTTTCTCCGAAAAACTTGCCCCAGAATCTGGGCCCTGCCATGCGGCCACCTCGCCGGATCGGCTGATCTTCTTATCAGACGCCCGCCGGCACAAATCCCATCTCGTCTTCTTGCATTTTCATCGTCAACAGCGACGACGACTGGAGAGCACTCTCTTCAACAAAAACACTGCAGCTCAAGCACCCAGCAAGCAGTCAGCGGTACCCAGCAAGCAGTCAGCGGCACTACAACGCTCACTTTCCTTTCACCATCCACTCACCCCGCACGCTACCACGAACACGCTGCTTCGAGCATGCTGCCTCTAGGTTGTCGCACCACCTGATCGACGTCCAGCAACACCGTCACCCACCGCACCTCTTGTGCGCTTACTCCACACGGCCAATCCTCTCCTAATCCCGCTTTACATTCCAGGCTTGCGGCCGCTCTGCGACATCCAGACCATGTCCGTCCCCCAGCCGCATCCCGCCGACGGTCCCAGTCGCGCCGCGCCGTCTGCACCCACGCAACACGCGCATCCCCATGGCCCCCATGGCCATGCCCATGGGCAGCAGCACCCGCAGTCCTCGCCTATGCTCCCAGCACACCCCCATGCACACACGCATGCGCCAGTGTATTTCCACTACCCACCACCACACTCGGCGACATCACAGGGGTTCAATTTGGGGCAGGCGACGCCGACGTTTGCGCCGCTACGGCCTGGGACGTCGGGGAGCGGTGGGGAGCCTAGCTCCCGAGTCCACGGACACGGGCATAGTCATGGCCATGGCCATAGCCGCGGGGGGCAAGGCAACGGAGTGAATCAGGATGTACTCCCTCCACCCTCTCACGCCCATTCATCGCATTCTCGTTCCCACTCTCACTCATCCCACCCTGGCCCCGGCCATCTCCAACGCCGTATGACCTACCAACCGCCCCCGTCAGATCCGATGGTAGAGCACGACCGGCGGAACTCACTAGCGGGGATGGGGAACCCACGCTCAGCGACTTTTCCTGATCCGGCTCAGTCGCAGGCGGGCCAGGGGTACTCGGGTCTGGATCTGCCACCAGCGCCGAGCCATGATGGCCCGTCGAACCTTGGACGCCCACCATCTAGTGGGAAGTCGTCCAAGAAGCGACAGCGCACAGAGTCTACCTCGCAGACGCAGCAGTACCCCGACGGCTGGGCCCCTCATCCCACCTCCACCTCCACCTCAGCCCAGAGACAGTCCTTCTCAAACGGCAACGGTGCCCCTCCCGTCGACGCAGCCCCGCGGTTCCCCGCCGTGCTGACGCGCGAGAAGAAGCAGAAAGCATGCGCAAACTGCCGGAAAGCCAAGCTGAAGTGTATCGTGGAGACGGGGGAGTCGGACTGCGTGAGGTGTAAGGCTAGGAAGGAGAAGTGCGTGTTCTACCCACGGGCGCAGGTGAGCTTACTCCATCTTATTTTTACGAGAACACGAGCTGACGCGGGTGGGGTGATAGGATGAAGATTTTAACCAGACGGTGTGTACAGACCTGTACACCGCTACAGCGCACCTCGCCCAGCTGTCCGCGGCTGTCAACCACATCCTCACCCACCTCGTATCCAACAACGTCATACCCCCGTTCACCCCGGGGTTGGACAAGTACGAAGCGCCGGAGCGTGAACCGGTGGCGCCTGGGGAGAGGAAGTCCAGCCGGGGTGCGGAGGGAGATGAGAAGGAGAAGGATGGGAAGAGGAGAAAGAGCGGGGAGGGGGTGGTTGTTGCGGAAGAGAATGGGGATGATTCGGGGGACGGGGCGGGTGGGCAGCAGGGAATGGCGTCGATATCGGAGGATGTTCAGGCGGAAGGGAATACGAGCCTACCTCCTCTCAACTCTGTCCCTCCCGCGCCGTTCCCTCACTCCGGTCACCCCACCAGCCTACCCTCCATCTCCCCCCACCAACCACACGACCACACCCATCTCCCTCCCATCCGCTCTCACCCCAACCCCGGTCCTATGATCAGTCCCCCCAACCGGCTCATCACCCAGCCTTTCCCTCCGCCTCAGCAGCAGCGACAAGGCAGGAACGGCGCACCTCTCTCGGCGGGTGTGCACCCCGAGCCCGCGTCAGCGGGGTTGCCCCACCCCCACCCACACGGGGAGCACACCCCGCCGCAGTCTCTTCGCGGAGCGACGCCGTCTTCAAGGGTGTCGGGGTCGCCGGTGTTGCCGCTGCTCCAGTCGCCGCACCATGGCTTCCATAATCAGCAGGGCCAAGGGGTGCAAGGGGCGGGGTATAACTCGCAGCCTGCTCACCCACAAAGCGCGCCTCATGCGTACGACCACGCGTCCACCTACGCACAAGGGCACAACCGACCCGCTAGAGGGCAAGATTACCCCGCCGACGCCGGCCGGGGCAACCGGCACCTGACCTCCTCCATGCGGGATGAGCCACCACCAGCACAACCGGAGCTCACGCTTCAAGGGGAGTATGAAGATGAGCATGGGATGCTGGTTGTGCTGGGGTCGAAGGACCCGAGGCAGGATGTCATAAAGAAGGATATAGTGTCGAGTATGGACGCGCTGGTGCTTGTCAACTAGTGAGTCGGCTGAAAAAAGGCTGCGCGATCGTGCGAGGGCTGACAGCCGTGTGCAGCTTCCACAACAAGCTAAGCGGATTCCTCTACGGCTACCGCCTCCAATTCCGCCGATTCCCCTACCTCGAAGGCGGGCCCACCACCATAACCCCCCTCATCCTCGCCGTCCTGTGCCTCATATCATGCGAGCGCTTCTCCCAATTCCAGCACTACCGCGGACCCCTCGTCGACGAGGTCCTCGCCTTGCTCGAGACGAGCCCGGCGGAGAGCTGGCAGAGGTTTGAGGGGAAGCACGCGGCGGATTTTGGGGATGTGGAAGGGGATGAGCCGCTGGATGCGGAGTTTGGGTTGGGGCCGGAGGAGATTGTGGCGGCGTGTGTGTTGGCAACGTATAGGACGGAGAGGAGGGAGGGGGCGTTGATAGCGCGGTCGGCGTTTAGGTGGGCGAGGGGGTGGATCAGGGTGAGTCTCTCTGTGCTCTCTAGTTTGGTCTGCGGAGAGCTGACAAGCTGGGCAGTTGTTATCGTCGACACCGCCGAGAGTGACGCTGGCTGAGACGGCGGGGTTCGTCCCTCCCGAACGACAAGCCAACGCGCAAGACATGGCTCGTATCTGGCTGCTCTGTTATGTACGTCCCCCCCTTCCTCCCCTCACCGCCATACTAACCCCCTCGGCAGATCGTCGACAGCACCGAGCGCCTTCAATTCGAAGACATCCCCCCACCCCTCTCCCGCGACGCCATCTCCTACTGCAACATCCTCCTCCCCCCACCCCCCGTCCACCCAGCCAGCTCATCCCCAACCGCCCTCACCTACGGCGCCGACCCGCACGACGTCCTCCTCACATGGCACGCGCGGTTGATCATGATCCTGAATGAGTGGAGGCATCGGTTGGATCAGAATGCTTCGGCGGGGGCGGGGGTGGGGGGTGGGGCAGCAGGGCAGGTGGCGCAGCTGAAGAGGCTGGCGGCGAAGATAAATGGGGATCTGGAATGGTGGAATGCCGGGTATCAGGCTGTGAAACCTATTGGTGTCGGTATGGGTGGGGGTACGTCTACCTCGATGAGCGGGATGGGCGGGTTCGGCCTGGGGATGGACGGGATGGACCCCATGGGCGGCGTGGGCGGCATGGGATCCATGGGTGGTGTCGGGGGAATGTCCGATAACCACCCCCCCAAAGGCCCCATCCTGGGGGAAGCAAGCCTGATGAAATGGGGCTACACTGAGCTCACATGGCTCTTCGTCAAGATGTCTGTCAACTCTGCCATGTGGAAAACCATCTCTGCCCAGATCGGTACCCCGCGCTCCCAACCCCGCGCCGCGTTCCCCCTCCCCCCTCTCATCTCCTCCCACTCTTCCGGCCCTGCCCATGCCGCTCACCCCACTCACCCTCACCCATACGCCCACGCACCCCCCACAATATCCTCCGACCAAAAACTCCTCAACGCCTCCCTCGCTATGGTGATCGACTGCGCCCTCGAGACCCTCGAAATGTGCGCGCGGTGGGTACCGAGGGAGGAGGTGACGAATTTCAGTCCGACGTATATGTACTTTATAACGCTGGCGGGGAGTGAGATCATGATGGCGATGCGGGCGATGGAGGAGATGGGGGAAGGGGTGGAGGCGCTTGTGGGGGTTGATGAGGGTGAGTTTCTGTCTCTTTTCCTCTATTCTTTTTCTACGCCGGTAGATGCTGATGAGGTGGACAAATAGTGGTATCGCTGCTGAGGACAGTGGCAGAAGCGCTCTTCATGGGGGAGCTGCATGAGCTGCATGTGGCGCGCACGACGGCGAGTGTGCTGTACTCGTATATCGAGCAGCTGCAGCGGATGCAGATGGGGACGGCGTAATCGCAGGGGCAAGTGCCGGCGTGCTTGTGAGAGACACAAGGAAGAGGAGAAGAAAGTGGGTGGGGGGAGGGGGCAAGAAAGCTGGAGAGAATGGTGTAGGAAAATGTGCATCTTGTTTGGGATCTGGTCATTGTAGCACATGCATATGATATCCATCTTGCCTCTTGCCTCCTCCAAGATCATCCTGCCCACCAAACACCTCCCTACTTCCCCACCTCATCCTCATTCCCCTCCACCCACCCCCCCTCCTCACTCCAAACCTCTCTCCCCCCAATCCACGTCCCCCTCACCTCCCCCTCCCAGCTCATCACACACAAATCCGCGTCAAACCCTTCTGTCAATTGGCCCTTGTGCTCGGAGATGTCGGGCCCGAGGAGCTGGGCGGGGTGGAGGGTGGCGGTGAGGAGGGCTTCGGGGAGGGGGATGGAGGCGAAGTGGGAGAGGTTGGTGACGAGGGGGGCAAGGGGGGCGGCGCTGTGGGAGGGGGTGTTCGCCTGTAAGCTTCGGTCTCTGAAGGAGGGATGATGGAAGGCAGACGAACCTCCCAGCAAGAGTGTTGGTCCCATCCACAAGCACCTTGAGCCCCTCTTTACGGAACTTGATTCCCGGCCTCCAGTCGAGCACCCCATCTGGGAGACTCGGGTCCATGATGCTCTGTGCTGTTTATCGCACAGCACCCCTTCTGATCAGCAGCCGTCTTCCACTTCCAGGCTGTCCAGAGGCCACAAGAAAGACGCAGACCCACCATCAGAAACCAAAACACACCCCTCCTTACAAGCCCCATAAGCGATCCGCACCGTGTTGGGATGGGAGTGCAGGCCATCGACGATGATGCCGTAGTAAGGGCGGCGGGTGGGGTGGCCGAGGAGACCGATGACGCCCGGGTCGCGGTGGTGGATCGGGGGCATTGCGCTGGGTGAGGCGGGATGGTTAGCTTCGGTAGCGGAGGAGAAGGAGTGAGACATACTTGAAGAGATGGGTGATCATCCTGGCGCCTTTATCCATCGCCTCCTCCGCCTGCTCCAGCGTCGCGTCGCTTCCCCACTGTCTATCAGCTTTATCTCGTGACACACACACGACACCCAGAGCTGAAACGTACCTATGCCCGATGGAGACGGTGACCCCCCGCTCGACTAGCGCGGGGATACAGCCCATGACCCCCTCGACGTCTGGGGCGAGGGTGATGATCTTGACGCCGGGCTGGTCGAGCCCGGCAGTGCCGTAGACTTTGTCGAATGCTTCTATGGGGTCTTGCTTCACGCTGTTGCTTGGTGGGGTGTATCTGGAGTCTTGTGCCGGGGTGGAGGTGTCGGGAGAAGAGGAAGGGGACTCGGAGTCGAGCACAGCCGGCACAGTAAGCAGCAGAGTGGAAGAATGCGCGCCCCGCCGCAAGGGGTGGAGGAAGGGGCCTTCGGCGTGATACCCCAGGATGTGTGCTGAGCCGGGTGGAGATCGTGGGCTTAGGAGGCGAAGGAGCTATTGTAGAGGGAGAGTGCATGCGGGTCAGCTGAGGTGGTTCGATGGTGGCCAGACTCTACCGAGCTGAGGGGCAAGACGAAGAGGAGATGGCTTACCTTGGCATACAGCTCCACCTTCTGCGTGATGATGGTCGGCACAAAGCTCGTCGTCCCATACCTCACCAGCCTTCTCGCAACCTTCTCCAGCCCTTCCAGATACTCCCTCTCCCCCTCTTCCCCTTTCTCCAAGTCCAGCTCCGAGAAGTCTATGGCAAAAGCCCCGTTGATCTGGACGTCGATCAAGCCGGGGGCGAGGAGCTGCCCGTGGAGGTCGACGGTGCGCGAGGGGAGGTGGTGTGAGAAGAAGGAGGATTGGCCGGAGATGATTTTACCGGTGGTGGAGGAGATGTATAGGTCGGCTTTTTTGGCCTGCGCGTGGGCGGGTGAGGTGGGGGGTGGGGGGGGGGGGGGCGGGATGGGGTCAGCGGGTTGAGACGAAGGAGATGAGCGGCGGCGCGGGGAGTGACGTACGGTGCCGTCTGGCATGGCTAGGTAGCCGTTTGTGAAGCGTACGATGTCGGACATCCTGGCTGTGCTGTGCTACTGTGTCGCTGTCTCTCTCTCTTGAGCTGCAATAAAGTCGGTGAGAGAACAGAGAACAGAGGATGAAGACAAACGGCGCACCAAGAAGCAACAAGCCATAGAAGAAGAGCGCGGTGGCTCACTCCAGCCACGCAGCTTCCTCCCCTCCACCGGCCAAAGTCTCCGAGGCACGGCCAGGTCGGAGCCGGGGAGAGCGGCGGGTGGGGGAGCGGCTGGGAGCGGGGGATTCAGGGTGGGGAAGGGAGAGAGCGGGGGAGGGCAAAGGGCGGGATGCGGCGTGTTTGCCGATCCACCATCCGGGCAGGGGAGAGAGAGATGGGGTGGATGACGATGGCACAGACACCACGGCAGACACGGAAGACACGGCAGAACGGGGGAATGGCAAGGGCTGGGCTGGGGGTGCTGAGGCTGGGCTGGGCTGGATTGGGTGGGGCTGGGCCGGGGGCATGCATAGGGGGCAGTGCATGCATGGGCGATATGGAGGGCATGGGCGATATCAGCTTCGGCAGGCTCGGAATGGAGATTAGGGCAGATATGACAAGGGAAGAGGGCGGGTGGAACGGCGGCGACTCGGTTGAGCGGGGTTGCTTTGTTCGAGTGCTGCATTCATGTCATGCTTCCATCAGCCACTCTCTGTGTTTCTGTTATAACAGGCGTCTCTGCAAGAAGCGAGCCCAGGCAGCGCAAGCCATCCGCCAGAAGAACAACAAACACAACAAACACCCCCACCCCCCCACCCACCCGCGGCGCACACCGATCACACGCCACACCCTCCTTTGTGCGCATCTCCGCCGGCGCACTCACCGCCCACACCCACACCCACGTCCCATCTCTCCCATCGCACACCAACATCCCCCTCCCCAGGTCACTCACTCCGCCCTCCCCGTCGATCAGCGACTCACGGCCCCAGACCGGGAGAACAGGGCTGCGGTCAAAGTTGTTTGCGGGTCGAGCTAAGGGGGGTATAAAAGGCGATGAGAAGTGGAGAGGAAGTGGAAGTGCATAGCAGTCTTGCATCGAGCTCAAGCACACCCACACCGAGCATACCAACTATAACTACTACCACCACCACCACATACACCGACATGCCAACTCGCCTCCCCACCCCACCTCCATCCCCCACCACCCCGCAGCTCATCCTCTGCGCCGACGGCGGCGGCTCCAAAGTCTGCGTCGTAGTCCGTTCAGAGGACGGCGTGGAGGTGAGAGGTTATGCCGGGCCTTGTAACGTGTGAGTTGCCGTCGGGTTTCCTGATGACGTGCGAATCGAGACGATAGCTGACCCGAGACAAACAGCCAAAGCGTAGGATACACCCTCGCGTGCCAGTCCATCCTCCTCGCGACGTACCGCGCGCTCGCCCAGCTCCCGAGGTCGTACCTCCCGGGGGACTTTTACATCCCCCCAGTGGAGTGTAGCCAGGTGGTCACGCCTGTCGCCGAGCCTGCAGCTGGGGAGGTGGTGGTGGGAGAAGAGCCCGGGGCGGGGGTCGGGGGGATCCCCCTTCCGCACCCCGGTGCGCATACCGCGCAACTGCCCTCCCCGCCGTCCTCACTCGAGTCTACTGCCCCGCCAGTGTCGCACGCGGGGGATGGAAACGCGATCCACCATCTCCCGGCGGTGATGACGCACCTCTCTCTCGCTGCTAGCGGGCCGGCACCGTCGGTGGGGGTCGATGGGTTATCCCCTTTCGGCTCCCGGGCTGTTTCCCCCAGCCTCGAGCTCGGCCGTGGACATGGGCACGGGCAGTCGCATAGTCACAGCCACAGTACATCCTCCACCTCCCGCTCCCACTCTTCCACCCCCACACGGCCCAACATGCCCCCGCTCAACCTCCCGATCTTCCGATACGCCTGGCTCGGGCTGGCGGGGATTCAGAGTAAAGCGGATGAGAAGGCGTTCCAGGAGGTGGTGGCGGGGGCGTTGGGGGTGGGCGGGGAGAGGGTCAAGGTGTCGAACGGTGGGTTTTCGTTCTTCTCTGCGGGGCGGTGCGCGGTGAGGCAGGTGGGGTGGCGGGGGGCAGGAGTGGGGCAGGAAGAGGGGATGGGGGATGAGAGAGATGAGAGAGATGAGAGAGATGAGAGAGTGGGGGTGACGTTAGCGAAGAGATCGTCGGGGAAGGCTTGCCCGGCAATTAAGTGATCTGCTGGCCGTTGACCACGCCGCTGTCGATCTTCTCGCTTCCCCCCACTCCTTCCTCTCCCCCACCTCCCCCACTTCCCCACCCATGCTTCTCTCGCTTCCATGCCTTCTTTCCCCACACACCAAAACACGCACCGAGCTGACCCCTCCCAAAAAAACAGACGTCAACCTCCTCGCAGCCCCCGCACTCGATATCCCAGAGATCGACCATGTCGTGGCGGTTGTTGCTGGGACCGGTACTGTTGGAAGGACGATCCGTGTGTCGGGTGGGCTAGGTGGGGTAGGTGGGAAGGGGAAGAAGAGGCAGGGATTGCCGCTGGAGGATGTGGCTGTTTCGAGGGGCTGGGGGTATCTGTGAGTCGTGTCACCTCTCTTCTCGTATGGCTGGGACGTCGTCAGACACGCTGCCGGGCACGTGGGCACGCGCTGACAGAGTACATGGTATGCAGGCTCTGCGACGAAGGCTCCGCCTTCTGGATCGGCCGTCTCGCCATCCGGTCCCTCCTCACCTTATTCGACCGTCTCGCCTCGTCCGGCATCTACTCCCCTTGCCCCTCCTCCACGTCCACGCCAAAGTTCAACCCCCTCCATGAGGACTTGATGGAATACTTTGGCACGCGTGATCCCGGGGAGTTGATCGGGGTGGCGAGTCTGGTAGGAGGGGAAGAGCTGGGTGTCGGGGAGGCGACGAGTAGGCGGAATGCGTTGATTGCGGGGGCTGCTAGGGTTGTTTTCCGGTGGGCTTTCCCGGAGAACGAGAGCCAGAGGAGTGAAGCTGGGGAAGCTGGGAGTGTGAGGCGGGGGAGGGTGGGGCTGCCGACCCCGCCGGGGAGTACGGATGGGGGTGTGGGGGATAGTGACAGCGAAGCCGGCGAGCGGGGGTCTGTCGCTGGGACAGAGACCGAGGTTGACGTCGAGGACCCTGATCCCACCACCACCACCCACCCCGACCCCACCCTCATCGCCGCCGCCCACACCGAAGCCCTCCACCTCGCGCACCTCTCCATCGCCCCGCTCATACAACTCACCCTCTCCCTCCTCGGCGATCGCTCCGTCGTCCAGCCCCCTCGCGCAGCGTTAACACTCGGAGGGGGGCTCATGATGTGCGAGGGGTATCGTGAGATGCTTCTGGAAGGGCTGGAGAAGGAAGGGGTGAGGTTCGGGAGGGTGGTGGTGGTTAAGGATGCGGCGGGGGAGGGGGCGAGGGGGCTGGGGAGGGTGGAGTGGGAGTAGCGCGCGTGGGTGCAGGGGGGCATATGGACATTGAGACGGGATACATACGATACGATACAGGATACATATGTGCTTGCTGGATGGTCATTTTTGTACTGCTTGATACATGCATGCTTCGAGTTTCAGAGACAAAAGACAAAAGACAAGCGAAGACAAGAAGCGGACAAGAGGATCGTGGGCGCTAGCGTGTCTCGGGGAAGAGCCAGAGACCCTTGAATGCCGTCTTCAATTTGGGAACATCTTCTTCTCTCTCTCTTGCTCTTCATCTTCCTCTTCCTCCTCTTCTCTATCCCCATATACCCCCCGCTCCCCAGCACCACAGTCAACAGGTGCGACCCCAGGCAGCGGCAGTCTCCCCGTTACATACCCCCCGCCACGCCCTCACGCCGAGACACGACAGCGGCAGAGACAGAGGGGCAAGTGACCAACCCTGATACAACCTCCCCGTCCCGTCTCGTCTCGCCGTCTCACCCCTTGCCTTGTTCCACTCCCTCCTTCCCTCCCCCTCCCTCTCTCACTCCCACCCCCACTCCGACTCACTTTCACAGAGCGGGCAGAAGGCTCGACGACAAGGCCGCCAAAAGGCAGC
Source organism: Cryptococcus sp. DSM 104549 (assembly GCA_036427605.1). Taxonomy (NCBI): domain Eukaryota; kingdom Fungi; phylum Basidiomycota; class Tremellomycetes; order Tremellales; family Cryptococcaceae; genus Cryptococcus; species Cryptococcus jaspeensis. The sequence goes on from CP144047.1 coordinate 888,093, forward strand.
CCATCCATGCCCCCCGACCTTTCCCCGCCTTTGTCTATCCTCCACCTCGCGCCCCTCCCCCCGCCTCGACCACAAAAAGTCACCCACGGACACGGTTACGTCGAGGGCTACAACGACGCATACACGGACTCGTCTTTGGGTCTTTCGTCCCCCTCCACGCCGTTGGCCTCGCCCTCGCTAGCGACTGGGACGCCTCCGCGTAGAGCGCTATCCAGGTACTCGCTCTCTTCCAACTCCCTCCTCTCTTCTGCGTCGGCTGCCACCGAGCAGACTATTCGTACCCAGTGGACAGCAACTCCCGGCACCCCCGGCACCCCCGGCACACCCAGGTCCCCCCCGCCGAGCGCGTTCCACCGACGCCAACGCTCGAGCGAGCTCCTCAGCGGGCTGACGGTACTTGCCGCCGGGCCTGCCGTCGGTGAGAAAGACAGTCTTAGTCTCAGTCTCAAGGACAGGGACAGGCGGCGTACCCCGGAGAGGGAGAAACAGAAGCAGAGGGAGAAGGAGAGGGAGCTTGAGAAGGCTATCCCGGCGTGGCTGGAGCACCAGCAAGAGCAGCACCGCCAAGAGGCGATGGATAGTAGGATGAACAGCGCGTATAGGGGGGAGCAGTATCATCAGGGGGGGTATAACCCTCAACAGCAGCAGGGGTACGGCCAGGGGCAGGGGCATGCCCCTCCGCCTCCGCCGCATGCTTACCAGCAGGGCCAGAGCCAGTACCCCCACCCCCAGCAGGTTCAGCAGCAGCAAGCCCAGCAACCCCCAGCCCCACCCCCAAAGAAACCAGGTTTCTTCAGGCGTCTCTCGCTCTCTACCTCGACCCAGCAGAGCGCGGTTGTTCAGCCTCATCCGCAGGCAGCAGCTGCTGCCGCCGCTCGGTCTGGGGGTGGGGATACGAATGGGCATGGCTACGCGGGGCAGGAGCAAGGTGGTGGGAAGCGCTCGGCGTCGACCTCAGCCGGGAGAAAGAAGGGGGATGTGGCGGGGACGGCTTATGAAGCTCTCCCACCTGGGGCGGCGCCGAGTTCGTTCCGTGCTCCTGGTGAGAGTGCCGTGAAGGAGGGAAAGGCGGAGAAGGTTGGGAGGAGTAAAAGTCGGGAGAGGGGATTCTTTGGAAGGGTCAAGGATAGGGATGCTAGTGAGTTTGGATCTGGTGTGGTGCGAGGTGAACAACAAAGAGAGACGCTGACGACTTTATAGGCCAATCGTCAACCCCATCTGGCACACCCCCACCCCCCGCAGCACAGCCCACCGCACAAACCCCCATAGCAGCGTCGTTCACCCGCCCCCCAGCCCCGAGCGCATTCACCCAACAAGCACTGCCGCAGTTGGACTCGTTCCTCGCGAGAGAGGCGGGGCCGTATCCGGGGTTGGCGTCGCAGACGAGGCAGGGAGGGTATGGGGCGGCGGCTCAGCAGGGGCAGCAGTATCAGGCGGGGCCGGGGCAGTATCAGCAGGGGCAGCAGCAGTACCAGCAGGGGCAGGGGCAGAGGCAAGGGCAGTATACGTCCCCGACGCAGGCGCACCCGCCCAACCAGCATTACCCCCAGCACCTCCAACAGCTCCCTGCTCATTCTCCTCACTCGGCAGAGCGGCCGCGCAAGCCTCACCCTCACGCCCAACCCCAACCTCACACCCAGCCGCCCCAGCCCCAGCCAAAACACTCCCGTTCCCCCTCGCACCAACACCGCGAGCGCGAGCGAGCGCGCATCCACCCCGCACTCGCCTCCCCGCCATCCTCCCCACCCGAAGAGCGGCGCGAGCGGCGGACGAGCTTTTCGTCGCCTTATGGAGTGGAGCAGCATCCTGGGGAGCTGTATGGGAAGCCGGGGGCAGTGACGCTAGGGCAGGAGGTAGCGGTTGGGAGTTTGGGAGAAGGGACGGGCGGACCGAGGAATCTGTGGCCCAAGGGAGGAGGTACGTCACTTGCTCGGTGTCCTGGCTTATCTGGAACCAAACAATCGACTGCGCATTGCGGATTTGCTGACACTTGGCATCTCTATCTATCGATACAACAGATCATCACCACCCGGCACCGATAAATCCTGCACCGAGATCGTCCAGCAGGAACTATGGTGATCTGCGCTCGCCGCCGCCACCAAAGGATCTGGGGTCGCCTCCTCCGCCTATGCCGGCAGGGATGCCGCAGATACCTCAAGCGCAGGTTCAGGCGCAGGGGCAAGTGCAAGCCCAGCAGAGGCAGGTCACGCCGAAGAGCGGGAGACCACAGCCTGCGCTGCTGGTCATCCCCGGACCTGGGGACGAGCGGGCGCACGCCCACGGGCATGGGCATGGGCACGGGCACGGCCAAGAGAGGAGGAGGGAGAGTAAAGATCGAGGTCGAGCGACGGGGAACCCCGTCTCTGGGATGTTTGATGATGCCATCCTCCCAGGGGAGCATGCTCCGGGGCATCACGCTCTGGGCGGAGTGGTTGCCCCAGCTCTGCCGCCCGGGGCTGCCTCGGCAAAGACCTCGCCTCGCGCAGCCAGGCGCTCCCTCTCTCAAAACCCACCTCACCCTTCCCCCCCACGGGCCGAACCCATCCCCACCTCCTCCACACCCAAACCCACCCCTCCACGCCCCAGCTTGCCTGCAGCCCCAGCAAAGTCAACGCCGACGGTGCCGACGCGCTCGCCAGTGGGGGTTCCTCCGGTACCGCTAACGGCGCAGGTGTCGCCTGCGCTGGGACCGCGCGGGGAGAGGGGGATGAGTGAGGCGAGCAAGTATGCGAGGGCGGTGGCGGCTACAATGCGTCATGAGGCCGAGGGGCGATCGCCTGCTATGGCCCCGGGGGTGCCGAGTCCGGTGACGTCCCCGGTATCAGCCTCAGGCTCACCTAGGCGCCGGCCCCTACCCCAGCCACCTGGGAGCGCGAAGAAGGAAGGGAGGGGGAGTATGGTGATCATTGCGAGTAGTAAGGAGGGGGAGAGGCCGTCGATGGATAGCATGAGAGCGAGGGACGTGGGAGGGAGCCCGAGGATGAAGGAGAGGGCGGTGGAGAAGTCATTAGGAGAGAGGGTAAAGGATTTGTCGTTGGAGGAGAGGGGTCCGAGGGTCAGTGGAGAGAGGGAGACGAGGATCAGTGGTGGAGAGAGGGAGAGGAAAATATCTGGGAAGGAACTGACGGTGGAGCAGAAGCCTGCAGAAGCCCCGGCGTACTTTTCTCTCGGTCCCGCGGACGCACCTGCCCCGCTCGAGAAGGACAGGGAAGCTCCATCCGAAGCTACCACCCCAAAACCCCGCGTCCTCCCCAAGAACCTCACCGTCACCACAGGCGAACCCCCCGTCGACAAACGCCTCTCCCAGCAGCCCATCAACTTTGAGTTCCCCCGCTCGCCTACCCTCCCACCCCTTCTCGACCCGCGTAAGGCGTCGAGCAATACTTCAAGCCCGCTCGCTAGCCCGGGGATCACCCCGATGCCTGGGGATGCTCGCGGGCATGAGGGCGAGACGGATCCGATCTCGCGCTGGACAGGTGGGAACACCCCGCCTCTCAGCGGGCAGCAGCTCCCCGTGCGCGGCTCTTCGGCACAAGGGAAAAGGTCCGTCTCGTCCCCACTCAGCGGGCGTGCCTCCCCAATGGTCACCTCCCCACTTGGGATCAGCCCGCAAGGCCAATTCCCACCTGGCGTCCATCCCGGTCCTCGTACCGTCTCGATGCCGATGGACTCGGCAGGAGGACCGCAGTACCTCCCACCACTCCCTACGCATGAACCCCTTCCTCCGCCCACCCCGCGCGGACCCAGGCCGGTAGCGACGCTATCTTTCATCCTGGCGTTCTCAGGAGTACAAGCCGCACTGCTACCGTACTTCAACATCAACATGTTTTTGAGCCTGACGGGGGCGTCAGAGCATGTGAGGAGGCGGTTTGGCGGGGAGATGGTAGGGAGGTGGGTGATGAGGGAGTGGGGGTTGGTGGTTGGAAGGGAGAGGGGTGGACCGGTTGGAGGGGTGCCGTGGCCGAACATGAGGGTCTGGGAGGGGATGTGTGAGTTGTTCGCTTAGCAGGAGGAGACTACAATAGCTGACACCGGACATAGTGGAATCGCTTTTGCATGACCCGGCGAGCTACAGCACCTACCCGGACCAGTGGCACGCGCTACTCGGGCACCTCTGCTTGTCGCACACGCTCATAGTCCTCCACCTGCGCTCCCTCCCCTCCAACATCTTCCCCAACCCGCCGCCTCTCCCATTCGAGGACGAATCGGCCCTCGTCGCCCCCCACATGCCGTTCTCGTCGTCCGCAAACAGCCTGACATCCAGCCAGGGCCGCCCGCGCTCGAGAGTCAACAGCGTGGTGGGCTCAGACTCGGCGAGTCTGGCGCCGGGGGTCGGCAAGATGCCAAAGAAGGAGCGGGTTGTGGAGATAGTCATGCCGGAGCCGCTTGCCGCGCAGCCCAAGCCCGAGTCCCCCGTGACGGGGCGCGGGTTCCCCCCGCCCAGCATGGGCAATCCTCATAACGCCAAGCTCCGCAGACGCGGGTCCGTCACCTCGCTCGCGTCCGTCGCGTCCATGCCGTTCGCCCGCAAACGCACTACCAGCACGACCGCGAGTATACACGACATGCCGATGAACGTGTCGGCGGCGCCGATGCCCTCTGGCAAGGCGACTCTCCCGCCGGTGAGCTACCCGAGCGCGAAGCGCTATGCGTTCAAGAGGCACGGCGAGCCGAGTCGGTCGAGGACGACGTCGGAGAGCGGTGCGGGGAGACCCGGGTCGATCTTTTCGGTGCAGAGCAGCCCGTCAATGTCGTTCTCAATGGCGCAGAGTGTGGGTGGAGGGAGGATGTGGAGCGCGGCGAGCTCGCGCGCGTCGTTCGCTGTGGATCGCAACGCACCGCCCGTGCCGGGTTTCCCTGCTGGTTTGCCGATGCCGCCGCCTATCGGTGGTGGCCCCCGCGCGAGCTTCTCCAGTAGCGAGATGGGGCGGTCGAGCAGGCGGAGCGAGTACGCCGGGAGCGGGGGTGGGAACTCCCCTTCGGACGCTTTGGGCCGGCGGGATCTCAACACACCGAGTCCCGCGGGACTGCGTATCGAGCAGGCGTTCGATAAGCCTGTGCCGTACACCCCCGGCCGGGTCCCGTTGCTCCGCGTGTTCGTGCCTCTGTCGGAGCGGGTGCCCCGCTGGCCCAGTGCGGAGGGGGCAGCAGCCACCGCGAAGGAGCTCGACAGGTGCGGCGCGCTTCGCCGTATGAAGCTCGGTGATTTGGTGATCAACACCGCCATCCGGCAGCCCAAAACCACCGAGCACGTCCTCATTTACGTGCCGTACTCGACGCACCTCCTCTTACCCCTCTCCTACGTGTTCAACCCCGCGGGCCACCTCCCGGCGAGCATCAACGCGTTCCACCTCCCACCGTCGTACTACTACCCTTTCCTGCCTACGCCGCAGGTCGTCTACCTCGACTTGGCGCCGTATGGCGCTCAAGCCATGGCGTCGCTGAGGCTCGCGTACGATCGAAGGGATGTGGTCGTCGCAAGCGGCGCGAGGGTGAGCGCGAAGCGCTACCTCCACGTGGCGGGATTCGCCATCGGTATACCCGGCGACGGGACGGGTGCAGACAGCAGCACAGCGGTGGAGTGGCAAGGGATGGTGAGCCTCGAGGGGGAGGGCACAGCGGAGGGAAAGAAGGAGATGGAGTTGAGGCTGGTCGGGGATGGGAGGGGCGGGAGGCCGGTGGTGGGTGCGTGGGAGGTGGTGCGGGAGAAGTGTATGGTGGGGAATGTGTGGTTGAGGTTGGTCAGGGAGGGGCAGCAGTAATTGGGGGTCGGGGGCGGGGTAGATGGGGTTTGAGCATAGGGACGATAGAGACGAGAACACAACGTTCAGTTCTTCATGGTAACGGTAATGAGCGCAATGTAGCGTAGCCTAGTAGCACAAGTCAGCACGCGCACAGCAGTACGGTACATACAAGTACATATATTGGATTGATGATCATGCATGGTATCATGGGTCTGTACTGTCTCCAGGTTTCATGTGATTGGGGTAGCGAGTAAGACAAGACTGGAAGGACGGATCTGAGACGAGACGTGTGGTACTCTATGAGGGGGTGGCGTGGGCGGCACCGCGAGCTTGGCTATGCGAACTGAGAGGCTTGCATGCTGCTTGTCAGCCGTCAGCTAACCACGGTTGGAGCCTGAGTGGTCTCATCCACAGTAGCCTCGATCATACCGCTCAAGTTCCCGCCAGAACAAGACCAGTCCAGCCAAGACAATCGTCTCCGCACAGCCAGCAGAGCACATTCTGCGCGTGATCGACGTCCCCGGCTCGGCTGGATACGATAATTTACTGTTACTTGCATCAAAGCTAAACATTATTCTTGCGCGGGGGATCTGGTACTCAAAGGGGAGCCATCAAGCAGCAATCAGCTGGGTCATGCTCGAGATTCGAGCCTAAGCTTCGGCGTAGAGTAGGTACCTCATGTGCGATTAGGGATAGCTGTGGTCGTCAACTTAGCAGACGTGCGTATGCTTTATCTGGCGTGCTGCTGCAGATCACCGTCGCGGAGTTTCTTTGCATAAGAAAGTACTACTGCACTCGATATGTGTACGCCAGCGTAGTCGTCGCACGCTCCCGAGATCAGCCCCCTACGTGACACAATACGATAGGCTCACCTCATCATGCGAAGTCCAAGATTAGCAGAGAGAATGATCCACTTGGGGCCTTTGCCACCTTGGGGGTGAGCTGGGGCGATCATTCTTGTACGCAGAGGATAGAGTTGCGCGATGTCTCGGGTGAATCGTGGCACCGACCGTGCTATCGCCGGTCTCAGAGCGGTCACTCCCCGGTTCCAGCCTCCTGCCTCGGTTGCCGTGTTGAGCGGCTGCTCGCGGCCGCTGTCGCAGAGCGAGTCACTGCTGCGTGGGGAATCGAATAGCGGGTGGATCATTGGCATAAAAGGGTGTCTTGAAGCGGCTGTCGGTGGTGCTTGTTATGTACGATAGACGTTGTTGCTTGCGCTGAGCTGTCGAGTGGTGAGCGGAAGGCCGACTTCTTGTCATGTTGGCTCGCGTCATCCCGACACCACCTCCTCAGTCATCACCCGTCACTTTCTCTGCCGTATTCTTCGTACCTGCGCTGTAGTCAGCTAGCATGGCTTACGGGTGGGGTTATTGTCGCCGAGCATCGTGGAGATGCGGTATCAGAAGTGAGTGAGCAGAAGATCAGTGAACGTTCCAACGACAACTCAACGCAATGATCACGATCATGTTGGCATGGCCCAGCCCTGCTTTTCTTCTTCTTCCTCCTGTCGATCACCCATCACATGCCCGGCGCTGGAGTCACCGCAGTCACCACTCGCCGAGGCCGACGACGCCCGGCGACAGCTTTCGAGATCCCAGAGACGGAATGGAACAAGGAAGGGTGCGCTAGTGCGGATTAGACTTTAAGCTTGGCACTCCCGGCAGAGTTCGGCGGAGGGTCCAGTGCTTGCAAGTAATTATTATCTGTTAATAACAACGCTCGCGCACACCAGCGAGGAGGTCGTTGCTGTTCGTTCAACTTGTCTTTGATGGCACTCGACAGAGACTTCAAGGGCCTGTGGATGGGAGTACTTACCTTGAGCTCTGTACACCTGAAGCAGGTCCATGATCTACGTACACACGTATGGGAGCCGAGTTGCGCCCGCCCAGGGAGCGTTGAGGAGCAGGTCCGGTGGTGCGTTGCTTCAACGACGGCGGCGGAGACTCGGCCAAGGTGGCGATGCGTGGTCGATCTGATCCTTGTGCACACATCTACACCAGCTTCCGCACGATGGTTTGCGCAGAATCACACGACGATGAGTGGCTGCTGGCTGATCGAATCGAACCAACTTCGATCTTCTTGATGTTGCTCTGAATACAGTTTGATTCATGCATGTCCGGATTGGGTCTCGATTGACTTCTGGCCACGCGGCAGGCTTACGGCTCTTGCGGCATGCCCCGGCTGGCATCATGATGGACTCTGCCAGATCACTGAACGTTACGGGACGGCTCACGACAAGACGATTACGCCACCCACCGCATCGAGGCCGACAGCGGCGCGGTCTGGCTGTGGCTTGCTCGACTCTGGCTGGCGCGACGCTAATGAGCCCCACGTAATGTCCCTCAAGGGCGAGGGCACGCGCTAGCGTGTTGCGCGTCGGCGCCGGTACATATCGGTGTTGCGCGATGTCGTTGATGAATGCGTCGTCGGCGGCTCCCCGTTGAATGCATGGAGGGCGCTCGGCGTCGGGGTCCGAAGAAGAGTTTCTTCGTCACTGGCGGTGCACATCGGGAGCGATCAGTGCGGCGCGCACCAACGTGAGTAGCTACGGATAGTTACACTCCCCGAGGCTTAGAAAAGCAGGAACACACACAGGGTGGCTAAGTATCGCTCGCGCCGGACCTGGTAGTTAACGGGATTAAGCCTTGTACCTGAGAGGGATGTTGAGGGAGGAGGCGCTGCGGTGGCAGCATGGTGGCGGCGGTGGCGGGGGGGGGGTGAAGAGGGGGGCGGCATACATGGGCAGATGCTCGAAAAGTATGCATGCAAGACATCCGGGATTTACACTCTAGGGCTCCCGTACGCAGTGGAATGAAATGTCTCGGATGGGATGCAGCGCAGATCTGGACTGGGTAGTTACGCATTTGTTAACTTGGGGGCCGGCCGCACTAGCGCGCATGCGATTTTTACGGTTCCTGCTTGTGGGCGGTGGTGTCGAGAGCGAAGACATCGACGAGAGCAAGAGTGGAGATCAGGAATAGCTCTTGCCCCTCTTGCTTCCATAATCCTCAGAGAGCGAGTAAAGCAAACCCCCCCGCTCGCCTGCCCCGTCCGCCGAACAGAGCAGACCCAGCGCTGCCTCCTGCCCCGCCGCCATCACCCCCCTCTCCACACGCGCGCGACACTCGCCAAAGAACTTGAAAGGTCAGCAGCATCGCCGTCGTCATGGTCCCCGTTTCGATATCGCGCTGACAGTCCCCCGGTATGCACAACAGCAGTTCGGACTTAGCGACTCTGCACGTTCCAAGGGTGCCGGCGACGACACCCGACGATACACTAGCGGGCCAAGAGGCGATCCGCCTCGGCACTCGCTCGACAAGGGTGTTCTTCGGAACGATCTCGGCGGTGGTGCTTTGCTCCCTTTAGAACACCGTCGAGGTTACATCTCTGCATTGGGCACGACATCGCCACCCCCACGTCTCTTCCATCGCATCGTCATCACCTTCACCGACGCCTGCCGACACCCACTCATCTCACCCATCTGTATCGGCGGCAGGACCCCGGACACCCACTTCACCATCTCCTCCCCTCGCCTCTCCACTTGCCGCCCGACCAGCCCCCCCTTCACGCTTCCCCGCCGCGACCCATGAGGGGAGGATGACCACCGCGCTCCTGCCCACCACCCACGCCCCCTCCATACGCGCCATGACCTCGGACCTGAACAGGTACACCGGCTATCCCCTCGAGCTCACTTCCTCGCACCCCCACCCACCGCACCCCCACGCCCACGTCCAGTCCCACTCCCCTCACTCTGTCGCCCACTCGAGCGGCACGCCCAGCAGGCCAGACCTCCTCGCGTACCGCTCCCAATCCTCCTCCCACTCTCCCTCGCCCTACCCCCCACCCCCATCGCACCATCAGCAGCACCAGCTCTCGCAAGAGCAGCTCGCCCGCGCGCAGGAGCACTACCGCTCTCCCCAGGAGGACTACATCCCGACGCCAGATAGCGTAGCTTCCTTTGAGCAGCAGCAGCAGGCTCAGCCCCGGCCGCAGGTGTACCAGCAGCCGGCGCAACCGCACGTCCTGGTGCCGGGGTTCCCCGGGCAAGGAGGTTATCTCTCGTCTTCACAGGAGCACGCTGGTCCCTCGACGCAGCGGCGGACGTCAGTGTCGGCGAGCACGGCCGTGTCGAATGGGAACGGGCATGGGTCGGGGACAGGAGGAGGGACAATGTCAATAGGGGAGTACTATGACAGTGTCGGGGCAGGTGCAGGGGAGAGTTCAAATGGGGCGGGGAGGCACGTGAGAGATGGAAGGGATGGGAAGGGAGGAGGGAAGAGTGCGAGTGGGGTAGGACAACGAGAAAGGGAGAGAGGAGAGAGGATGCAGGTGGATGAGGTGGAAGATGACGGCCGGATAGGCGTCGGCGATCCTCGTGCGTGTCCAGTCTATATCTCTGAAGCGGTTCACTGACACCCACACAGGCGGCGAGCGGTCATACACCGAAATGAAGTGTCTCGGGGACGGCTCATTCGGTACCGTTTGGCTTTGCGACTGGCACTCGCCCGTCAAGCCGGATGTGCTCTTATCAGCCATGCAATGTGGAGCGGGGGCAAGGCCGGAATGGGCGGGGAAGAGGCTGGTGGCGCTGAAGAGGATGAAGAGGGTCTGGGAAGGGGGGTGGACGCAGGCGCGGATGCTGGGCGAGCTTGTCGTGAGTCTTCAGATGGGGCAGCTCATGTATCAAACAGGGTGGGCAGAGCTGACAGACGACTGGCTTCTAGTCATTACGGAAAATCCCACCCCACCCCGCCATCATCCCCCTCTACGACGCCTTCATCTCCCCCAAATCGCGCGAGCTCTACTTCGTCTTCGAGTGCATGGAGGGCAACCTCTATCAGCTCACCAAATCCCGACGCGGCCGTCCCCTCGCCGCAGGCCTCATCGCATCGTGCTTCCACCAAATATCCACCGGCCTGTACCACATCCACCGCCACGGGTATTTCCACCGCGATATGAAGCCCGAGAACCTGTTGGTCACCACCACAGGCCTGGCAGACTACCTCACTGCTGGGGCGCTCGCGCAGATTAACCGCGGCGCGGGTGCGGGCGAGCTCAAGATGGAGAAGGACGTATCGGTGATTGTCAAGTTGGCAGACTTTGGGCTCGCCCGCGCGACAGACTCGAAACCGCCTTACACCGAGTACGTCAGTACGCGGTGGTACCGCGCGCCCGAGGTACTCCTCCGTTCGTCAGAATACGGCCCGCCAGTGGACATGTGGGCGCTTGGGACGATCCTCGCGGAGATGTTGAACCTGAAACCGCTGTTCCCGGGTGTGAGCGAGATCGACCAGGTGTATAGGATCTGTGATACGATGGGGGACCCGAGTGCGGATTATGGGACGGATGAGAGGGGTATGGTGGTTGGTGGTGGGCAGTGGAACTCGGGGATCAAGCTGGCGAAGAATGTCGGGTTTTCGTTCCCCAAGGTGAACTAACGGAGGCATTCTGATGACGATTGGCCGCGAAGCTGACCAAGCCCCATCCTCAGCGTAAACCTGTGCGATTCAGAGGCCTGTTCAACGAGAACGTACCCCAGTCGCTCGTCGACTGCATATCTGATCTACTCCGGTACAACCCCAAGTACCGCATGACCTCAGCCCAGTGCATAGACCACCCATACTTCCACGAGACCCTCCCTCACCTCAAACGCACCCCTCCCCTCCCCCGCATCCCCTTCTCCGCCGGCCAACCCCAACCCGGCTCCGCCCCTTCCGCCACTCCCCCCGCCCGCGCACCCGCACCCGTTCCTCCAGAAGCAGAGATCCACTCCGCCGCTCCTCGCCAGCTCCCGCCTTCCCACGCGCACACCCCGCACGACGCCCACAGGCCCGCATTCGCCAATGGCGATATCCGGACCCTCCCACCGCCGGTTGGGACACCCGACGGGACGCAGGGGAGGATGTACTACGGGCATATGCACCCGCAGGCGAGCAACTCGGCGTCTGCGCTGGTTAACCAGCTGAGGGAGCTGGATCTCCCGACGGATGATCTGGCGAGTTATGGCGGTCGCCCGCCGTTGTCGCCGGGGTCGTCGCGGGCGCAGGCCCAGGCTCAGGCGCAAGCACAAGAGCAAGCCCACGCGCACGCGCACAACCAGGCCCACCTGCATCACTGGGTGAACGACCTCGCGATCAACCCCACCACCACATCACGCCGCCCGTCAGTCGCGCCGTCGACTCTGTACGATGGGTCAGTGTTTGAGGGGTCGCAAGACGCGCTGTCGCTGTCGAACCCGTCGTTCACGAACTTTTCGACGACGTCGATCGAGATGCCGGGGCATTCGCATGCGGGGCACTCGGCGCATGGGGGGCATGTGGGGCCAGGCGGGCAGGGAGGGCAAGGGAGTTATGGGAGGTCGAGCGCGAATGTCGCGGCGTACGTGCAGCAGCAGTCACGCTACACCGAGGTACCTCGTGTACCCCAGATACCCTCTCAGCCTGCGCCGGCGCCGCCCCAGCAGCAGGCGCCCGAGCCGGCGCGCGCGGACAAGCTGGGTGTGACGGGCAAGAAAAAGAAGTGGGGTCTCAGCTCCGTGTTCGGAGGTGCCGACAAGCCGTCGAGCGAGCAGCCGCCGCTGCCCACCGTTGACGAGCATGGCTACTCTGGCTCGTCCCTCAAGCGCACGCAGTCGGGCAACCGTACTGCTGACCGGCAGCTTGCCCCGCCCGGCTCATCCGCCAACCTCGGCATGTCGTCGATGAGCATGGGGATGTCGAGCGTCTCACTCTCTGGTGACCCGAAGAAAGCCAAGAAAGAGGCAGAGCGACAGGCGAAGGAGCTCGCGAAGGCACAGCGAGAGGCAGCGGCTCAGAAGCAGAAGGAGAGGGCGCGTGCGGTCATGCAGAAGCGAAACCAGCTTGTGGAGGCGCGGGGCAAGTCCAAGACGGAGATGGAGTACACGTCGACGAACCTCGTGGTCGAGCCCGAGGCGCCGCCGCTTAACGCGTCGATGCTCCAGCCGTCCATCCACGCTTCCGCGTCGACGATGAAGCTCGGGCATCACCCGACCCCGCAGCAGCCACAGCAGCAGCAAGTCCGTGACATGAAGGCGTACGCGAGCTCGCAAGCGAGCCAGAGCTTGCAGAGCGTGCGAAGCCATGATTCGGGGCACAGCGGGCACTCGGGGCGAAGCGGGAGGAGCGGGTTGAGCCACCAGGCGCTGGAGGCGTTTGATGCGTCGCATGAGGAAGGGCTGGAGGAGAATCGGCACAAGGCGAGGAGACGGGCGCATGATGATGATCATTCGATGTCGAGCTTTGGGCAGCACTCGTTGAGGAGTAGGAGTGTGTTGACGGTGGGGACCGTGGATAGCGAGTCAGTCGGCTTCTGGCTTTGACAACAGCCTACGTAGTATACTGACCCCTCTTGCAGCCCCGGACCACGCCGCTCCACTCGCGAACACTGGCCCGACCCTCTCCACCGGCACGACAAACGCGCCCCCTCCGCCTCCTCCTCCTCCCTCCCCTTCCAATCCCACCCCCTCTCCGGCATGTCCCGCTCCAACGCCTCCCTCGAGTCCCAGCTCGCGCACGACTTCCACGCCCGCGCCAACGTCGGCGCTGGCGCCTCTTCCTCTTCCCTCGGGCGGCACTCGCACGCGTCGGCGTCGCACCCCTCGCTGGGGATGCACGGTGGGAGCGGGGTAGCAGCGAGCCAGAGGAGCTTGCCGCCTATGCCGGAACTGTACGGGGCGTCCGGGATGGCGCTGGGTGAAGGGAACGGGAGCGTACCGACGAGTCCGTATGGGAGACCGACGGGTGCGGCGGTAGCGCTGGGCGCGGGGATCGCGAGGCATGGGCATGGGCACGGGCATGGTCATGGAGCGGGGACGATGTTGCCGAGTATCAGTGATTGGGAGGGGCAGGGGCAGGGGCAGATCAACCCTATGTTCAGAGTGGTAAGTCGGCTTGCACGTGCTTGTGCTTTGTAAGAGGCATCAGAGCTGACTTGAATGAACAGCCTCCGGCGGGACCACAGCAACAGCAGCAGCAACAGCAGACGCTCCCGCCGTTCTCCCAGATCGCCAACTATGCCGCTGAAGGCGCCGCCCAAGGGCATCAGCGACCGCCCCAGCAATAGCCAACCACCGCCACCGCTGGAGGGAAGGACAGTACATGTGTATATCACCAACGGACATCCTCTGTGAATATATGGCAAGGAGACCAGGTCAGTATGTCCATCGAGACGGACGATTCACAGGGCTGCCGCATATACATCGCGCGCTGGAGAAGGGATGGGGGAAGAGGAGGGGGAGAGCATACATATAGCTCGTAGGTTATAATCTACAAGTACCGTAACACCGCTTGTATGGGACAACGGGGTCGTGGGGGGATAGGAGCGCATCACACATGCAGCATTGCCACAAGTCTTTCTCGTCCGCGTCTGCGCCATATCGATAGGAGACACTTACAAAAATAGAGCGGGTTTGGACTATTTGAGAGGTACGGGTTCAGGAATTGTATTGGTGGCACTATTGCAGCCAACGACTCCATACACCCCCACAGGGCAGACTCAGTTGGAGTAGCACTGGAATTATAAGGCTCATGTGTGTAAAAGCGACAAGGACCACCACCGTCATCGAACGTGGGCGCATTAATAACCTACGGAACCAAATTAATTAACGATTACGTAAAGCCACTAATGCCCAAGAACCGATGCCGTTGAGACAGTTGTGCGCGAGACGTGCAAGAGACGTTTTTGGGGCCGGTACATCATGCTGCATGCGCGTGCTGCGAGGGCAGCGGCCCCGGCAGTCATGCACCCCACCCATGATCTGTGGCTCGCCAAGATTACTCTCCTTTCAATCTCATATCACCAACACAGCGCAATCCAGTGCATCAATCGTAACGTACTGCTCCTCTGTGTGTTATCAGGTGCCCCCTCGTCACCACCTACCAGCGTCTTGTCTGTCTCGATACTGACGAAAGAACCCCCGATATGACCGAAAGCCTCAGCGCTTATCGCTCACTAATGCATTGAGAGTAAGGGCAAGCACGCTGCATGCACATAGGCTGAGGTGCACCGAGATTCGTTCAATTTTTGTGCTTACGTCCGCCTTGTCTGCTTGTGTCGTGATCGGTGATGGGATCGCTCATGGCCTGGGGTGTTCTGCGCACGGTCCTTTCCCCACCCACTCACCACGTCACCGCCAAACACCCCGGTCGCGTCACCTGTGTTATCCCCAACCAATTCGCATCCTCACTTTCTCATCCTCCTCTCCACCTCTCTCCAAACCTCTTGTATCGACACCCCCCTCCCCCTCTCCCCCCTCCCCACCGGGCCTCCCCCCGCCCTTGCTGATACTGTGAGCGGACTTGTATATCCGTGGTCATCTGTCCAGTTATCTTCTCCACCCAGCACTCCGGAAGTGCGGGATTAGTACCGTTCTGTACACCTTCTCTGCCATCCTTCCCTCTCCTCTTCCCTCCTCTCCTCTTCCTTCCCTCCTCTCCTCTTTCAACACCCCCCTTCTACTACACAGACCCAGTGATGCCCTCTACTATCCCTAGGGCCCAGGCTGCGGCCAAGCCGGCGAAGCAGCCCATGTTGAGTAAGGCCCGCGAAGCCGAGCCCAAGCCAGACCCCAGGATCTCAGCAGTGGGTCGCACCATGTCTTTAGCCGGTAGTACTCGCTGACAACGCCCACAGGTCTCCAGCCTCACCCGCACAGCTACTCCCACCGCTCCTCGCCCCAAGGGCGCGCAAGTGTCCAGGCGGCAAAGGGCGACAACCCAGCAGGCTACGAGGGGAGACTTCGAGGCAGGATTGGCGAGGGGAGGGGAGGGAGTCGGCGCCCTAAAGGTATGTATCGTTTTCTCTCGGCTGTATCGCAGTCGTTGAGTAGAGTGTGCTGACCCATAGCTGCAATGGCTCTTCAGATCGAGTCCACTTGTGAGGGCGCGGGCAGCGGGACTAAGCTTGCGGTGAACGACGCAACCTATGACGCACATAGTCACTTCACTCCCAAGGACGGCACTGAGACAGTAAGTGACAACAGATACTTTACCATCCTTGCGTCGTGTCAAAGCTAACCGGCCACGATTACAGCGTAAACCTCCACCTACTTCAGCGTGGAGTTGTTCAAGAACGCTGTTTCTCACGGACGTGCCCAACGACGTCACACTCAGGCGCAATCGCTATGCCGAGGAGAGTTCTTTGTTCAAGGGGCTGGGGGAGTACTTGATGATGTGCGGAGAGGAGGGCGCCGTGTCAGAGGAGATCATGGGTTTGGCGGAGCTCTTGGGCACCGAGCAGGATAGAGAGATATCGGAGGACAGGTTGAGGGAGGTGCGGGAGAAGCTGAGCGGGATTGATACGCTGGTGCTGATCTTTAGAGACATTGACGCGTCGTACAACTGAGTGTGGGTGGCAGCGGTCTGGTAGAATCGAAAAATGACTGACGATATGCGTATAGGACGCCGGCACAGCTACGAGAACGCAACAACATCGTTCTTACCCGTCTCGCCAAGCGCTTGTCCACCCTCAAGGACCATCCTCGTTCACCATTTCTCTCCCTCAAACGGATCATCTTCCCGTACGAGTCCGACGAGAACGAGGAACCGTCCGACAAAGACTTCATGACCAGCAGCTCCGTCAAGTACAAGGTCATCGAGGCGCTGTGCCGTGCAGCGCGGCCGGATGTGGTCTATACCGGCTCGAGCATCCCATCAACCAACAGGGCCGCCTCCACCCCCATCTTCCCCGGTCTCACTTTCGCCAAGGGCCACATGCCCAAGCTCATCGTCAGCTGTCCCCCTCCCCAAGGCCTCGACCCCGAGGCCACCTACCTGGCTGTACCGCGCTGGGGCGCCCCGCACAAGGTCTTCTCAGGCCTTTACGAGTCAGACGAGTATGTTGCCGCGTATGTGCGACTGCACCTGACCTACTGGCACCCAGAGGAGTACTACCACGGTCGAGCTCTGTACTGCCGGACGTATCTCGGTCCCGAATACTTGCGCAAGAGGAGGTCTACAACGTGGGTCTTCACGTATAGGACAGACGTTCCGTCGGACATCGCGGAGGCGGACGCGATTAACGAGGTGGACGGGGTGAAGCCGGGGGCCGGGGCGAAGAGTACTGTGGCGAGGACGGGTGATACCGGAAGTGCGCACGCCGAGGCTACCAAGGTCGGTGTCAACCCGGGCTCCCCGTCGCACTCGCGCCCGGTCGACGCGCCCGTCTCGAAGGCGCCGCCCAAGATCGGCGAGACCAAAGTCCAGGAGCTCAAGCGCGGTCCCGACGTCGCGGTCAACGCTCCCTCCGCCAAGCGGGTGAAACCGGAGATCGACGCCGATCCTGAGTCAAACTCAAGCGTGAAGGCGACCGGCAGCGCGGAGCCGTTGCAGAAGGGCGATGGTGGGACGGACGAGCCGCGCGAGGGCGGCGCACGCGGGGAGCGAGCTGGTATCGGTGCGCACGCTGGTGTCGGTGCGCACGCTGGTGGCGATACGCATGCTGGTGCGGACGCGCAAGCGGGTGTCCGAGGCAGAGCGCGAACTGCGCGAGCTGGTGTCGAAGCGCGGTCGGGTGTCTTGAGCCAGACTGCTGAGGATGTCGGAGACGACAAGCTCAGCGTCGAAAGTGCCAAGCAGGGCATCCCGCACCGGCACCCCCGTTCGGATGGTACCTTCATCATCGAGGAGCCCTCTAAGATCAACGTCGCCACCACCACCGCCGAGAACGTCGCGCGGAGCCTCCAGCTCCTGGACCGAGAGCACCCCTGCATCAAGTCCAAGGCAGAGCTCGATGAGAGGACTGGGACGGCGTCGGGTGAGGAGAAGGGCGCAAGCGAGCATCTGGGCGACAAGGCCAAGGCCAAGAGCGGGAAGAGCGTGGGCCCGGCAGGCAACGCGGAGGCGCGAGCTCGTGTCCGAGAGCCGGAGGCTGGGGCTGCCGGGAAAGGCGAGCCCAGTAGCCCAGGGCGTTCAGGCGATCATCACCAACGCGTGCACACCACCCGATGGCTTCGTGAGAAAGAAGCCGCCATCAACAAAGAGCTCCTGAAAGCCATTCCACTCGCATCCCACGAGAGGGTCAGGGTCGAGCTCATTGACGCTGATCTCCAGCACAACATGATTGATCTTTTGGAGCTGGAGCCGAGGCGCGAGTTTGAGGAAGAAGAGTGAGGGGTTTGCGAGTATGCGGGGGCATGGGACGGCGTTATAGTAGACCTGGGGGCGGCCAAGGGCAGAGAAGCGCGGGTCGTTGATCGACTTGTGATGGTTGTACGAGTACCAATCTAGTAACTTGTTTGTAGCGCTGAGTAATAGCATGCTACCTTGCATTATGTTGCATCCCCACATCACACACAGTCTGATTGACCGACACTAGATATGATTGGGAGATTGCGGAACGACACGTTGTCGTCGTCGACCGAGTCGCGCGACGCGGCAGCTACTCAACGGCCCACACACCTCGACTGCTCGGCCCCATCATGAAGCAAGGACTGTAGTGGCAAGTAGATGGATCTATACGGGGTTCTCGCCGGTACCAGATGACGGCAGTTTGACTCATATACATCAGTCAAGCACATGGCCTTGGGTGCTAATCACTGACGGACCACGCCACGTGCACAACAGTCTGAAACAGCCCCCGTGGGCCGATCCTCCCGTCCTTCCAGAACGCTCTACCTCTCCATCCGGTTTGGCCAACGACTTCACCCTTCGTCACTCTCTCTACTACAGTGACATCGAACAACTCTTCAAGGTGACCTGCAGCGAGACGCAATGGCGACCGGAATAACCGGTGGACGGTCTCGAAGAGCTGTTGGGGCAAGGGATCGGCGAGGGGTTCACCAAGGAAAGGGTTTCGGCGGTGCAGCGGGAGCTGGAGAATGTGGACACCTGTGTCCTATCCTTCCGCGACATCGACAAGACTTACAGGTGAGTGCTGAAGATAACGGCCCCAACGTTGAGCGACCAGTCATCTGACGACGTGCGCGCAGGACTCCAGCGCAGACCAGGGAGAGCAACAACTACACCCTCGACAAACTCACGCGCCGTGTCACAGCCCGACTGAAGACTCCTCCTCCCCTCTCTCCACCCTGCGCCGACTCATCTGTCTCGTCGAGACCGGGCCAGACGGATACTCTTCCCTCTCCGATGAAAGATTCATGATCGCCAACGACATCCAGTCCAAGCGGGTGCTGGAGGTGTGCTGGGCGGCAAAACCGCAATGCGTCGTCAGGAGTGCCACTTGTGACCTCTGACAACCGCTACGCGTACACCGCGGGGTATGAGGGTCTGCGATTCTGCGAGGGCCACGTCCCTCGGGTGGTCATCAGCATCCCTCCCCTGCGAGGCGCGCACCCCCGGTACGTGAACCTCCCCACCCCGTGCTGGGGAGCCAAGCACCGGGTCTATTCAGGGATGCACGAAGACGTCGAAGAGAGGCATCTCGAAGCGTACAGCGAGGGTCGCGCAGCATTCTGCGCAGATTCATGGAGTAGACGACAGACGGTGCCGGCGCAGAGGCAGAGAAGACGGTCAAGGGCGGGCTGGGCGTGCCAGGTGGGAAGGGCGGGAAGGGCATGATGGGCAGCTCAGTACGCGGGCAGTCGACATGGGCCCGAAGTCTCGAGCTTCGGGGGTCAAGCCGACCGAGTCGACAAGGGCTTGAAGAAACAGCCTCGTCGTCGCATGCGGACTCACAAGTGGCTCCGCGAGCAAAGCGACGAGCTCAACCAAAAGCTCTACGAGACCATCCCCGCCTCCCTGCACGCCCGAGTCCGGATCGAGCTCGTCGATAGCGACTTCATGAGGAGCATGATCGACTTGCTGGAGCTGGAGGAGGAGCAGGAGATCGGCAAGGCTGTGTGAGCGGTGCGAGCGCACGTGATGTGGGGTGTTGTGGATGGGCCTGAGGGGTGGGGGATCGAGGGGAACGAGTCGTTGATCGATCTCGTGGAGGTTGTACCGAGAATAATCAGTCACCTGTCTGTAGCGATGATTAGCATGCTACCATCACATCATGTTGCGCCACCAGCACACACCGTCTGATCGACCGAGTTTGAGTATCGCTTGTCAGTACTGACAGACGACGCCACACGTAAGCCGCACGTCGAGTGCTTGAATGGTCCACGGGTGAAGCTACGGTGGGGCTCTCGCAGGTATCAGATAACCATTGGACTTGCTGCATCGTCATCTACTTCTGCGCCTCCTACCACGGCGCCGTCCAGCCCATATGCTTCTCTGGCCCAGCAAACCGTGCCCCGAAAAAGTGCGGCCCAGCCTTATCCAAATCCTCCCGAGGCGGCAGCTCAATCTTCTTCTCCGCCGGCACGTCCTTGAACGGCATATCCTTCGGCAGGCTTTTGAGAGCAGCAGCCTGAGCTGCGAGGTACCCAACGATGGAGTCGCGTGCGAACCCGTCGGCCTCGGTGGTCAGGGGGAGGGTGTCCTTCATTCGAAGACCTGCGACACGCTTTCAGTGAGCTTGGTCCACAAGTGCCTAAGGCGGTACACAGTAGGAGAGATGGTGTAAACTCACATGCGTTCCGCACGGTACTGACTTGAGCGTACTCCCGGTTATCCCAAGCGGCCCACGCAGCGATGTACGCCCACAGCAATAGCTTCTCGATGAGTATGGCGCTGGGTGTTCGGCTCTCTGACACAAAGTCGTTGTCTTTGCTGAGAGTGATACAAGCTGCTGAGACGTTGCACCAGAGGACGGCATCGCTGATGGGGATCTACGATTGGTCAGCGGTGCGCGAGCTGTGGGGTGGTTCAAGAGCTTACTTTTGACCGACTTGAGCCCTGACGGGGTCGTGAACAGGGAGCACAGCAGCACTGAAAGGAAGCACGTAGGCGGACCATGCCTGGATATACATGATCGCAGCATACACGGCTTGACCGCTGCGATAGCATCTACGCTCAAGCAATTACATTCGGTCAGCACTCCCTCATTAAGACCTCGGATGGCTGTAGCCTTGTAAGCCACCTAAGCACACTCACTGGTTGGCCGCCTGCCTCAGACCTTCCACACCTTGGATCTTCACCTCCGGAGACTTCGCATACTTCTCGCCTCGCCTCAACTCTCTCATCAAATCGACATGGTGTTTGATCGACTCGACGTCATCGGCTTTGCCCCGTCAAAGTTGAGGCGACCATCCCTTCCCGGATCGACTGCTTGCATAGTCTGAGGAGGTGGTGCTCGACGGTGTCCGCGGGGGAGAGGAGCTTGTATGTGGTTCGGCGGGAGGGGTAGTGGTCTGGGATGGTGCGGCTGGGCCAGTCTTACTATCAGCATCATTACGGACTACGGAGTCTAGTCAGAAATGCACCACTACTCACTCTTTCTCGTGCCAGGCCACCTTCATCTCCTCTGTCATTTTGTCGTACCCCGCCCACATCTCCTCGAGAGTAAGTCGCCTGGGCTGGGCTTGTGCGCTCGTGCTGCTTGACGACATGGCTGGCTGATGGCGCTGTTGGCCCAATGGTCAGCCTTCCGACACAGGAAGATATGAGTACTCCTGTGAGACCCACAGCTCGTCAGAGAGGGTAAGAGGAGAAGACTGTGGCGCAATTGGATGCCAACAGAAGAGCTACGAAGCGGTACGCCGAGGACAATACGGCAGGGCGACGCGAATTGATTTCTTGGACCGTGCACGCGTCGCGCATGACGTGGCATTAGAAATCTCTGATCTGATAAGACTCTCTCGTAAACAGAAGCCGGGACTCTTGTTGACGCTGTCGTCTCTTCTGCTCTTCTGCATCGCCAAAGAGAGACATGACATGCTTCGCCAGGTCGTGACCATACGTTATCAGCTCCCTGCTCCTCCATTGACACCCTCCGCCACCTCCTCATCACCGCTGCAAACGCCACCCCACGTTGCGTGCAAGCCGGGACGCGCAGCCAAGCTTCTCGGCATGAAACCTGACATGTCGCGACTGACATCCACATCCAGGGTCGTACCGGGTGGCGGCTCCTGTATCTAATGTTGCTCTTTCAGGCCCCTCCATTTACGAGCCCGCCACATGGGGAGTATGGTGGACGGGCCTGAAAGCAACATGGGGAGGCGCCAGAAGGGATGGGCGATCCCTCGGAGAAGCAGGCGGAGCTCGATGCAGAGGATCCCCAGCGCAGCGGTAAAGTCATATCATCTCTTCTTCAATTCTTCTCTTCAACCATCCATCCACGGTCGACTTCTCCACCCCCACCTCTGTGCTCTCCTATAATCTGCTTACGCTCTGGTAGCGTCCCGCACACTCTCTTTACACCCACACACCAGCCAATCCACAACACAACTCCCTCCTTGCCGCCGGCCGGCACCTCCTCTTCCTCACCATCTATTCTACAGCAAGATCAGTCTTCACAATGAAGCTCTTCGCCCTCCTCTCCCTCCTCCCTCTCCTCACCGCCTCCCCCGCCCCCCGCCCACACCACCCCGCCCCAGCGGACATCTACCTCCCCCCAGGCGCCGAAACCTCCCCCGCGGCACTCACCCTCCCCGCCCTCGGCTCGCGTGCGCAAATGCAGCACGACCAGCCCGAGTACTTCAAGCGCGGGTTCGTGATGGAGGAGAGGGAGGTCATTACCAAGGTGGTGAAGCGCGCGACGGGGACGTGTGCGGTGTCGACGTCGACGACGTATGTGACGTCTTTTACGACGGTCACGGAGAGCTCGACGCCGAGGACGACGACGATCACGGCGCCGATTACGGGATCGGTGACGAGCACGGCGTCTGTGTCGGCGTCGGCGTCGGCGTCAGCGTCGGCTTCTACGACGCTGTCGGGGTCGGCGGTGCCGACCAACGGGACTAGCAGTGCTAGCTCCGGGTCAGCCTCCGCCTCGGCCTCCGCCTCCTCCTCGGGATCGGTGCGGGCGTCGTCCTCTGCGAGCGTGTCAGCTAGCCTGACTGCGAGCTTGACGGGGACGGCGAATGCCACTTCGTCTGCTACGGCGTCAGGCTCGGCGTCGTCTGCGACGGTGTCGTCGACGGTGACCTCGACTGGGGCTGCGTCCTCCTCGCAGGCTAGCTCTGCCTCCTCCTCCTCCTTTTCTTCTTCCTCCGGCAAGGCTTCCTCCTCCCTCGCCTCCTCCTCCTCCTCCCTCCTTATCTCCTCCACCTCCCACGCCATCACCTCCACATCCCACGCTTCCTCCGCGAAGTCGACTGTCAAGTCCGCCAAGACCAAGACCTCCTCCACCCGCCGGGTCACCCGCACCAGCACCAGCACCAGTGCCAAGTCCACTGCTGCTTCCAGCACTGCGCCTGTGACCTCTAGCTCGGTCGCGGTGACTTCGACTTCTGCGTCTGCGTCTGCGTCCAAGTCTGCGTCGTCGTCGGCGGCAGCGTCGAGCTCGTCTGCTAGTCACTCGAGCTCCACTGTCATTCCTACGTCGACCTCTGCTGCGCACTCGTCGTCGTCTACTTCGGCGTCCCACTCTTCTTCTGCCGTGTCGTCCTCCACGGTCCACTCCTCCTCCTCCTCCTCCTCCTCCTCCTCTACCGCCCACTCCTCCTCTACCTCCTCCACGGCCCACTCCTCCTCGGCCACCTCTACCGTCCACTCCTCCACTTCCTCCTCTGCCACATCCACCACCCACTCCACCTCCACCCATGCCTCCACCACCTCCTCCTCCGCCGCCGCCACCTCCACCGCCTCCACCGCTGTCTCCGTCGACACCGACGGCGACGGCCCCTTCAGCGGCTGGGGTACCTGGTACGAAGTCAACGTCGGGTACGGTGCTTGCGGCGTGTGGAACACCAACGAGGCGTACACGGTCGCTGTTTCGCAGGAGCTGTTTGATAACTGGCCTGGGTACAACGGGTTGAACCCGAACAACAACCCGATTTGTGGGCATCATGTGTCGCTTACTTGTGAGTCTCCCACCTATTTCCTTTGTCCTCCCGGTTTCGGGTGCAGAGCTGACAGTCGATACGTCACATAGGGGGCGGCGTGACCATCACCGCCAAAGTCCAAGACAGCTGCCCATCATGCACCCTCCGATGGCTCGACCTCTCCCCCGGCGCGTTTGGTGCCCTCACCAACAATGACTTTGACATTGGGGTGCTGGGCGCTGTTGTCAATGGGGCGGCGTATAATGAGGATCTTGTTTGGGAGTGGTTGGATTAGGGGGTTGTGTAGGGGATTGGGGGGTGTTCAGTAGTACGAGTATCTCCTGTGGGGAAGGGGAAGGGGAAGGGGCAGGGGGGATAGGTTGTGCGTCGGCGATGCACTTTATAATGAGGATGCTCTCTTCTCAAGCCCGAACAGCACACCGCTCCGTCGTGATATCACTGCGCATACATCCAGATACAGTCCAAATCTCACTCCAAATAGTCCAGATATCCTTCGACTAACCATACTGACTGATAACCTTCTGACTTCTGACCGACTTCTGACGATTCCCGACTCTCAACCACGCACCCACACCCAGCCCCTGAATATTGTAAGATCTTTGACACACTCATACAGTAACACACCGCCTCTAGCGAGCGACCTGCGCTGATAGTGCGTTTATGGCACGTATCGGAAACCTATCACCCATCTCGTCAGCCTCACCCCTTTGCCCACCCACTCCGGCACCTCGAAGCAGATCAAACTCACCAGGCGCCAAATCATGGAACTCCCGAACATTGACTGGGGTCCCCTTGGGCGGCGTCCCGCCCTCAACCTTGTCCCGCCTGCGGTTCTCGTAGCGGTACCACGCCGACATGCAGAGGACGATGACGAGCCCCAGAGCTTGGAAGGCGAGGTTGATGGACGCGCCCTTGCGGTACTGGGGGCCTTCCTTCTTGGGGAACCTGCGGGGGGAGCTGTCAGTCTGGGTCTCCTGGACGATGGGTTGTTGGGGTAAGGATAGACTTACAAAAACGCGGCGGCGAGAGACAAGCACTGCCCAAGCGTGTTCAACATCCCCAAGCTCGCAGCCCTCTGACTCTGGCTCCCCGTGCAGCCCGACTGCCAACTCATGATAATCGGGATATTGGTGTACCCCGCCGTCACGATACAGATACAAGCGAAATACCTTGCCGAGTAGTGGGTGTTGGCGGGGACGGAGAGGAGGATGGCCCAGCCGATGATGCCGAGGCAGAAGACGGAGGCGGCGGGGAGACCGCGGGTCTGCTTTTTGTCGGAGAAGGTGGTGAGGAGGAGCATGAAGACGAGGGCGACGGCGTAGGGGGGGACGGTGAAGAGCTGGGCGCGGGCGTTGGTGTAGCCTGCGGTGGGTGTTAGTGTGGGCGGCGGGCGGGTAGTTGGGGGAGGGGGACGTACCGAACCCCTTGATGATGGTGGGGAGGAAACCGCCAACAGACCCGAGGGTGAGGTTCATGCACGAGTAGCTATACTCCTTGTCAGCCGTTTCCCCATATCGTAGCAACGACGGCACTCACGAGATACTGATTACATAAGTCTTCCAGTCCGTCAAGCACCTCTTCACACCGCTCCACTGAATCCCCAATTCCATCTCGACATTGTTCTCCTCATTCAACCTCGTCAACGCGACGGTCCTCTGCTCCTCGTTGAGGTACTTGCTCGTCTCAGGCCGGCTGGGCATGAACAGGAACACGCAAATCGCAAGCAGCACCGACGGGCACCCCTCAATGAGGAAGAGGATCCTCCACTCGTCGATCTTGGGGTGGTTGATGCTCGACACCCCAAACGCGATCAACCCACCAAACGCACCCGACACCGCACCCGCCGAGATGAACAGCCCGACACGCTTGGCGAGGTCCGACTTGGTGTACCAGAACGACAGGTGGAGGGCCATGGCCTGGCCGAACATGGACTCGCCGACACCGACAAAGAGACGGCAAACGTAGAGCCCGGCTTTGTTGGTGACAGCGGCTTGGCAGGTGGCGGCGACGGACCAGATCATGGCGCCGCATGCGATGGAGCGGGAGGGGAGGAACTGCTTGGCGAGCAGTGTGCCGGGGATCTACAGAGAGGGAGTGTCAGCGGGTGTTCCGCGTAGGAAGTGTGTGGGGTGGGGATACTCACAGAGAAGACGATGTAGGTGACGAAGAACATGCACAAGGCGGTAGAGTAGTTGGAGTCCTTGTTGTCGAGGATCTGCTCCTCGAGACCTTGCAGTCGAGCATTCGCCCTGCCACCCATAGCCGTCAGCATCTCAGCCGCTCGACAATGACGCGGAGGAAAGACTCACAAGTTACCTCGGTCGAGGTACGCGCTCAAGTACAGCAAGACAGCGAACGGCAAGATGGCCAAGTCTACGCCTCACGTCAGCCCGCGTCGACTCCTGCCACCAGCACAAACTACTCACCAAGCTTCCACAGCAACTTCCTCTCCGCCTTCTTCCTCTCATTCTTATGAACCAACCCCGACTCGCTCCCCGCATACCGGGTGCTGCCCTTCTCTGTATCGGCGCCAGCGGTGGTACGCGTGCCCATGGGCGCGAGGGACTCGCCATCGCTCAGCCCGGTGGGGGCGTGCTCGCGCTGCTCGTCGACGGGTTTTTCGGCCTCGACGACTTGGGGTTCGGGGTCTTGGAAGGCGGCGTGGCGGACCATGGTGTGGTCGACTGGGTTAGCCAGGGGTGGAAAAGGGGGTGGAAGGGAGGAGGTTGTCCTGGGTGCTGGGCTGCTGGCTAGAGCTGAGTAAGTAGCTGACGGCCTGCCGACGAGAAGTGAGCTGGGGAATCAACGAAGCAGGGGATCAAGCCTTTCCATCCTCTGCATCCCCTTTCTTTATATATCTTCCCCCACCCCGACCCGGCATCTTGAGGTTGGTACGTCAACCCCTGCCGCGGGCCCTATCTCTTCATCTCGATTTTCGAATCGGCTTCTTGCGGGCAACACACTTTGACTTCAGGCGTGATGTGAGAGACAGACGCCCTCAGACGCAGCGCAATCTCCAATCCTAACGATCGCGTTACGCAACCCCACACGCCTCTTCCCAACGCCGCCGGCACGATTGGCCGGAAGCCGCCGGTGACGTGGGGCTGGCTGGGGGTTGTGTGGGGGCAGCAGGGGGCTGCGAGGGGTTGTGTGGGGGGGTTGCTGCGCTGAGGACCTGGGACGAGGGGAGCCAGTGAGAATCACGGGAACGTGCCGACCGGCGCCGGAGCTGCGTTGCTAGTGGCCGAGATGCCCTTGGTGCATGGAGGGGGAAGAGCAGCAGGTGGCCACTGCGGGGGCTGAAGAGAGAGGGGGAAGTGTCGTTTAAAGAGCGTTTAGAGCTAATTGCCCTTATGGCATCCTCTTGGTATGCCTCGAAATAGCCCATCCGTCCCAGCATGACGCGAGAGGTAAGTGGGGGCACGGATAAGTTTGCGGCACAGAGCGGCAGAACGGATGAACGCGCGGGGCTACTCGGATGGGCCCCGGACTCGCGGCGATCTCCGCTGCTCATCGCCGCACAACCTCCCTCGCTGCCTGTATAATTCCTCCCGTCTTCACTCCACACACCTCTCTTCTCCTCGCTCTTCTCCGTCGCCAAGGCTAACCATGCCACCCACGTTTGCTGTACGAGATACTCTACATCGTGTGGCATTTCGTGATCCTTTTACTGTCTATGAACAACGGCAGCGCATGAGAAAAAACAGTACGGCATTCGGACCAAACCAAGAGAAGAAAGAAGAGAAAGAAGAAAGGAAGAGAGTCCCGAGACCGAAACCAGCTGATACCCCAAAGAGAACAAGAGCGAAGATGGAACAAAGATCTAGCGAAAGAGGGGGGAAGAAAAGGGAGTCGAGAGCGACTAGATGAAGGAACGGGATGGTGGTAGGGGGAGTCTATGACTAATATATGCGAAGGTAGAGATACTGTATGAGATTTCACAAGACAACGATGATTGGGAGGTAGATGGGTGGGGATGGTGTCAAGAAGAGGTCAGTGGAGGTGATACAATAGTAGTAAGAAAGCGCAGGCAAAAGAAGCACAAAGTGGTATGTGATGTGGGACGATAAAATGGAATGATAGATGCTGACAACACAGCAGGCGCCCCCCCCCCCACCTCCCCCCGGCCAGCGACGCGATCAGCTAAAGCTGCCAGCGACCGACCTCGCCCTCGCCGCCCTCTGCGCCCTCAACGTCCCCTCATCAGGGCTCTGCCCATCCCGCGGGCTCGTCGACGTCACAGCCGTAACCGCGACCGACACCTCGCTCTCCCTCCTCTTCCACGCGTTGCTCACACCAGCAGACACGCTCATGCTAGCCGCCGCCGCCGCGAAGTCCTCATCCTGCTCGTCCCACCGGTACATGTCTTGCCCCATCATGCCCATGCCGGCGCCGACGATCTCGGCGGTGAGCGCGGAGAAGGAGCCCTGGCGGTCCATGAAGTTGTACCCGCCGTACCCGGGGAGTGCCGGGTCGACAGACAAGGTCGTAGGGGGGAACGCCGAGTTGGAGACGTATCGGGGCGCAGGGTGCGCCGAGGAGGTGCTCCTGCCCGAGTCGTGCGTCGAGCCGGAGGCGAGACGGTTCCCAAAGGTCGCGTCGCGCGGGGTAGGCCCGCCAGAGAAGTAGCTCTCGGTAGGCGAGATGGGCTGCTGCCCACCGCCCACGAGGGGGCCGGCGTCAGTGGGCGAGACGGCGCCAGCGGCAGGGTTGAACCCCTCGTGCGAGCTGGGCTCGAGCACGAGGCAGGGGTCCCAGTTCCCGGCCTGGCGGGACTGGTTGGCGTCGATGCCGAACTGCATCCGGGGATGGTACGCGCCCTGGCCGTCGAGCCCGAGCGGGTGCTGGGGCTGGGGGGCTTCGCCAACAGGGAGACCGGGGCCGAACTCGCTGTAGCTGAACAAGCCCTCGGGGACGTCCGCTGTGATCAATCGTCAGCTTCCTTGTCTTTACTGGTTGCGGTACCGGAAGCTGAACTCACCCTGCTGCGCAGCCTCCCCCGCAAAGCTCTGCAAAGTCTTATCCTGGGCATACAACCCACTCCCACTCGCCCCCTCCGCACCCTCCTGCGCCTCACCCACCGCCCCACCACTCACGGGCGACTCCCCGTTCATGAACCACCCGGCCACGAGCGAGTCCACCTCCGACAGCTGTGCCGCCGCCTGCTGCTGCTGCTGCTGCATCTGCTGCGTGCTGCCGAGCGCCGCGACGTCGTCGATCCCGAGCACGTTCGAAAAGTCGAGCCCAGAGACACCCTGGCCGACGTACTCACCCGCGGGGAGCTGGATGAGCTGCGGGTCGAGGTTGAGGTTAAAGTCGACAGCAGCGGGGATGGCGATGGGCTCGCCGAGGTACCCCGCGCTAGGCTGGGACGGCCCGAACTCGGCGTTGGCCAGCTCCGTCGACTCGGGGAGGACATGCGGCGGGGGCAAGTTGAGCGAGTCGGCAGACGACTCCTGGCTCATCGCCGTGGCCGAGAGCAAGTCTGGGGTGATCTGCTGGCCGTCGCGGGACGCCCAGAAGTCGTTGAGGATGGCGGCACCGGCGGTACCGTGGTCCGGCCCGAGGGCGGGGAGGGAGCCAGCGGTCATGGGGAAGGCCCCAGTGGAGACGCCGGCCAGCATGCCGTGGCGGTCGTCCCAGCTGCCGTTGCTGGTGCTGTTGCCGTTGCCGTTGCTGCTGGCGGCTGCGTTCGTGATATCAGCTACTGACCTTTCTCTATATCAAAGCAACACGTCACTCACCGCTGAGGTAGCTGTTGTCAGATTGCGACAACGACCTCGCCATCTCGGCGACGTCACGGCGGGGGGTAAGCTCCGCCCCGCGCGAGTAAGGCGACATCGGCGAGTGCCTCCGCCTTGTTCGCGGAGTACGTTTAGGCTCTGTGCATGCATCTTGTCAGTTGACGCTCCACCTTCAAGTGCAAGGGTACGACGATAACTCACTGCCCGCAACCCGCGCCGCGGCGGCCTCCTTCTTGGCCTCCTCTCTCACACGCTGGTTCTCCTCCCGGATTTTGAGCTTCTCCGACTTGCGCATCGGCTTGAACTTGTATCCCGGGTGAAGGCGTTGGTGCTGTATGCATGGTGGGGTGGGTGGGGGGGTGGAGATGTCAGTCACGTGAAGCCAAAGTGGAAATAAGCATAGCCGCCAGGTACCGGCGTCGATAAACGTTATCAACACGTAACTCTAACCCTCCCCGCCCCCACGCGCGCGCGCGTCGAACAAAAGGACACGATCGATAAGAAGTCGAAAACTCACCTCAGCCTTCTTCAGCTCTGCCTGCGTCTCATACATCCTCCTCCTATCCGCCGTCTCATGCTTCCACAGATAACTAATCACCTTACTTATATCTGCCTGGGGCAGACCCTTCCCGGTCTTGCCCTGGCCCAGCGCGAGGAACTCCTCGGTGGGCGGGGCGACTCCGCGCTTGATCCGCGGTTTGGGCGGGGGCATGCTCTCGTCGCTCGACGAGGGCGCGCCCGCACGGCCCTTACCCGCGGGGTTGCGGTACCCGACCTCAGCCATGGCCTTGTCCAGCCCGGGGACGTGTTCGCCCTTACCGAGCGCGCCGAGGACGTGGCTCCGGTAGATGATCCACGCGTTAGGCGGGCGCGGGATGGTGTCGCGCTCGGGCTTTGCCGCCGCGGCTTTAGCCTTGCTGGGCTTGGAGGTGGTGGAAGCGGCGGCGGAGGTGGAAGCGGCAGAGGCGTCGGTGGTGGTGCCAAAGTCGGACTCGTACTGCGCGCTGAGGTCGTACGACGTGGCGGTCTCGGCGTCGGTGACGGTCTGCCAGGGCGGGGAGTTCTCCTGGGCGTAGGGGTGCGCCATCTGCTGCTGGGGGGCGAACGTCCCCTGGGGGATGAATGTGCTGTGAGTCTGGGGGTAGGAGGAGGAGATGGGGCTGGGGGCGGTGTAGGAGTATGAGTGGGAAGGGGGGGATTGGGATTGGCGGGTGGGCATGTTGACGGGGTAGGAGGAGGACCCGGAGTCATGGTCCGCGGGGGGGGAGTCGATGGCCTGGTACGCCGAGAAGGTCTGGTTGGTGGTAGACATGATGTGGTGGAGCGCGCTGTGGGCGGAAGAGAGGTGGAGGTTGTTGAGTTTTGTGTAGCCCGAGAAGGGGGCTGAAGACTCCTCGTCAGAGGTGTAAGGTGGGGTGTGCTCGCCGGCGGGGACGATGTGGTGGTGGGTGGAGAAAGTGGTAGGGGAAGGGGTGATGGGGGTGCGCGACATCAAATCGGCGCAAGACTGTAAGAACACGGGAATATCAAAGTCAGGATCAGGCTCGTCAAGGTCGGTCAGAGGCAGTAGAGGTGACGAGGTGGTGCTGGTGCTGGCTATGGACGACATGGCGGCGCAAGGGATCAAGATGGAGAGGACAATAGCTACTGACGACGTTGTTGGGTTGGATGATCCCCTAAGAACAAAAGGGTGGCGAATGGAGCTGGGTCTCGTCGGTATAAATGGTGGGCTCGATGCATGCGCCGGTGGGTGAGGGGCGGCGGGGGCGAGGGGGTGCGTGTGCGGGGGATATGGGTGGGCTGGGGGAGGGGGGTTGCGTGGACGCGGATCTCGCCTTGTGGCTCGACGTGCGACGGGTGGATATGGTGGGTGGTGGAGGGGAGGGGAAGGGCGTGGAGGTGCAGTTGGGACTGTACGTCTGTGGGGGTGGTTGGGGAGGTAGAGGGGGGGTCAGTGTATGGCCTAGGGGGTGCAGCGAGTAGGGACGGGGCCGGGTCGTGTACGTACCGTGGTGTGGATGTTTGTGGGCTAGAAGCAAGACCCCGGGGGTGTATCTGGCGTGACGGGAGTGACGCTGGGGGTGTGCTTCTGGCGGGTGTGTTTGGAGTGATAGAATAGGAAGAGGAATGGGGATCCGGAAGAGGGAGGGGGGTGGTCTTTTGTATGTGATACGAGCACGGAGAAGCTGCACAGAGAACAATAAGATATCCAGCACAAGTCAGCACAACCCCATCACCACACACACACGGCCCGTGCGCAATCCCTGGCCACCATAGACAACAACCACACCCAGCAGTCACCCCCCGCCGCTCCTCTCCCGTCGCTACCCTCATGCACAATGCACAATGCACTCCCGCCCATGACGTCCACAGGGCCATCCTCCCCTCTTCTGCCGCCGTCGTCGCCCCGCTCGGCGTCGAGAACAAGGCCGCCGCTGCTTGCGCACGGACCGCCTCGGCTCTGCCCTTCAAGCCGCCGCGGCGACGGCGCCCATTGTTCTCGAGTCTCTCGACCTTGTCGCCTCTGCTCTCCCGCCTCGACTTGACTGACAATAAGAGACAGCATGCAAGACTCACCCTGTGCTGTTCGTCTAGGACAATGGGTGGTTATCGCTCTATCTCTCGCTTTTGCTCGTAGCTCGGTGAGGGTAGTGGTGGTGTGCTGACGATAGGCGTATTGTTCTTTTGGCGGTGGTGGAGGATGGCCGGGGGGAGGGATGGCGAGGTGGGCGGTGAAAGAGTGTCGAGTATGAAATTGTGCGAACGTTGAGGTAAGTGTAAGTGTACAAGCGACAAGTCCTAGTTGTGGAGAAAGAAGTGGGCTTGGTGAAAACGACGAGGGCACAGAGCGAGAGCAGAGGAGGAGAGGCGGGGTTTCAACAGGCCAGGAAAGCACGCCTGTGGGACCTTGTCTCGCACGCCGTAAGCCGGTCCCAGGTCTCTGGGCCTTGCGACGGGATGGCGTCCGCCTTCATTGAGGGGGCAGGGCCTCGCGCCCTCGCTCCCCCGTGGGCTAACCACATGCGCTGCAGCGTCGCGAGCACCACCCCTTGCTCCCACATATTTTGGCCTCCGAAGACGAGGGCCAAGGAAGATCTCCCGAGGAACATGGATGGATTCGTCCGGCCGGGATCCGGCACCCCCCTCCGTCCCTGGCTGCCCTGATGACCCTGAGGGGAGCCAATTGAGCGAGCCCTGAGCGCGTATCCTCTCCGCCCGACGGATGGGGCCGTCCCTTGCCTTCTTCCGGAACACCGTTCCTCGTAAAATATGCCTCATTCGGTCGAGAGAACGTCCCCACCTCTGGCCCAAATCTGATCCCCAGACCCCAGCCCTTGCCCAGACAGCCATCCCTGCATTCCAGCCCTGGTTCCGTGGCGCCTGCATCCTCATGCTTGCACGCAGTGCCACCCCGAAGACGTCAGTCCGTCGGTGGCTGCAAGAGCAAGACACAGAAGAGTCAAGAGAAGAAGACCTCGGCAGACGTCTCAGCATGAAACCCCGGTGCACGCCTTTTACGTACGCCCATACGCGCATCGGCTTCCCGACTTTCGGTCGCCTCCACCCTTCACTGGCGTGGTCTTGCTAGTCTTCTTTGCGCACAGACCACCACTTTCATAGGAGCGAAGCAGCACTCCACAGTCTTATTGCCTGCCTGGGCTCTCGAAGAACGACCCTCACAGCAGCATGGTGCAGGTACATATTGGAGGAGAGCTCATCAAGTGGAGCATGCTGATATCACGGAGCATTCCTTCCCTTCATGCACGTCCTGCTCGTGGCACACGATCGCGTTGACTCGAGAAGAGAAGAGGAAGACGGATCCGGAGGACGTGGCAAGATTTCGGTCGGTCCGACCGAACGACTCCATCCAGTCAGCCACCTGTCAGTGGCGTGGCAAGCCGCAGATACCGGGCACGAATGACGAGCTCTTACCACTCTTTCTCGATCCTTGGCGCACGCACCGTCGGAAAGGCGTCCAGCCATATCGTACATGTAAAGCAAGACAAGCTTCTCGCTCGTCTGCACAGCGGGGTACGTTACAGATGTGCGACGCCCCCCGTGTGGGGTACACCTTGCAAGATGTGCTGCATCGTCATAGCCATGCAGCAGGAGGCTGCAGGGGAGCAGGGGGGAGATGCCGGATCTATGCATAAAAAGTTCCGACGCAAGCTGGGGGATGTCCCACACCTTCCAGTTCCGCGGAACCTTCGTTCTCGTCCCTGATTTGCTCATGACCAAGCCGCGACTCCGTTCGTGCTTTCCGTTGGGTCGCGTCGACAAGGTCGCGCGCGCGCCTACACTTGCTCTGTAAGCTGCTCGTACGTACGTGCATGTTGTATGCTGATTGCTGGCGAGCAAGAGGCGCCAGCGAAAGAGCAACAAGCTGGCCGACGCCGAGGTCGTTCGTGGGCACGGGCACGACGACGGTCCACAACAACCCGCGGATCCCTCCCCAGCTCCCCTCCTTCTTGCGTACACAGATGCCCGTGCGCTGACCGACGGTCACCGAGCCATCACAGAACACCAAAGATCCGTCCCAGATCCCTCAGTGCTGATGGGTCTTTGCTTGCGTCGCTCGAACCGTCGTGGTCTGATGCATCAGTTCGTCGTCTGCTGTGTGCGGGAAGATGCAAGAGCAGCAGCAGTAGTTGGTTGGTGTCACCGATGCGCCATGAGACGCCTCTTAATTGAGATTCCCATAAGTACACGTAACATCAGTCTGGCGCCCCTCACACGCACCATGCCGTATCTTCTCGTACGGTATCGTATGCAAGCTCCAAGGCCCTCCAACACATGCCAACTCTCCTCTGCTTCTCTCCCGACATCCATAATTGCACCGACATTAGGCTCCACTCCCCTCCTCAACTTACATTGCGAGCCTGGGGCCTGGGGCCTGACCGACAGATAGACCGACAACAGACTGCGAAACAAGACGAAACACCACAGATACCGCATGCATCCCATGTCCCCCCTGCGCTAAACTGCTCCGGCACCAACTTTCTTGGGTTAGCACCATTCCAGCGGTCGTTCTCCCAGATCCCTCCACGCCCGACCATTCAATGCACTTTTGGTGGTTTCGGCCAGACTCGTCTGCAGGCTTCTGGGCGACAATCGCGAGTGCGGAATTGGCGACAGCTCCAGTCAGCTCGGGGCCTATGGACGTATGTACATGCGCACCCTAGCGCCGTTCCAGTGAGTGAGAAGGGGGTTCTCCGAGACAAGGTATCTGGATCCAGCTGCGTATGGCGTCGGCGAGGCAGCTCGCCATCGGCGTCTGCTCGGAACACGTTCCGTCTTCCGTTGCAGACTCGCAGATGATCGATGGTGGTTCAAGCGCGTACCTCCTCTCACCGACGCACTCTCACCGACGCACTCCCACCACCAAGCCAGCTGTTAAGCAAGAGATGAAGGTGAGTTGGGTGAGTGGGGTGCGCCGCCACCTGCATGCGTTCGTGCCGTGCTGCGCTGGCGTCGCTCGACAGATCTATGCTTCGCCTTCGCTCGATCACTTCCAGCACCTGGACGGACGCGGGGTTCGGAGGGTAGTCGCCGCCGGCACAAGATTCCCGGTACATTCTCCTCCCATCACCCATACAGTACATAGGCAGACGCAGGGCCGACAGAGTCCCATACGATACGTACCAGACTATTTTTCTCCGCTGGGTACGTACGTAGATCGTTTCAGGGGACACTGCTGGATGCAGCAGGATGCAGCGAGCGGGGGAGTCAAGGGAGTGAAGGGGTGGCTGCAAGCCTGCAAGGGCTTTTTGGGCTCGCTCATCGGAAGATGGGCAAAGCCCTGAGCTGGCAGACTTGCCTGAGCGACGCTTCCCATTTCGGCGAATTTGGGCCAGCGGATTCAAAGTTGGAGAAGGGGTGACAGGCGCCGAACGACCGGTGCTGCGAGGCACAGGTGGCTGGGTTATCTTAGCGTATCAGTGCCCTATGCTTACTCGTAAGTCGAGGTAATGTTCTGGGATGCCGTACATACTGGCGCGGTCTCGCCTCTTTCGTGCGTGGCGCGCGTCTTTCGTACGCACCGTGAGATGGCGCTTGGGATACCGTACATGCGATATGTACGTACGTTGGACACGGGGGTCACGCACGGGGGTGGGGAGCGTACGAGAAGAGCGTAAAGTGTGCGGCGGTGTATCGTAAGCGATGGTGTGCGGTCACTCACCTCAACAGTCACCGTTCACCGCTCAGCGCTGCGTCCTCCACCCACCCATACGCTGCCACGTCCCCCACCCCAGCCCCCACTCCAGCCTCCACCAGATGCCCAATAGTCTGTGGCGTTCGAGAGCGGTATAGGAACACAGGGGCGAGACGGCATGCCTGATACATACCTGCTGTAACTGAGCTAGAGATCGTGGCTTGTGGTCTTTCTCTCCTCTTTCGGCTTCATGTCAGATAGGAACCAGCAACAGAGGATACGTCTTTGGCGACGCGCCTGTCGCTTGCGCGAAAAGTCACATGAAACCGGAGGTACCAGCCCGAGTCTATGGGGTTCTTTTGCCTCTTCTAGCGTCGTCGGGTCAAGACGAAGGCACAGAGAGGACCCACTGGGACAAGATCGCAAGAGGAGAGTGATCGGGAGGCCGTAGCCTCGGAGGCATTCAGACGCGTCGCGTTGGACAAGGAAGAGGCTGTCACCTCTGCTTCGACCCCCATGGCGATACGTGGCTGAAAGCCTATATATGGTCGCAGCGAGCAAGCGATGTTTCATGATGAATAAGAAAAGTGTCTTGTTCTTCGGCTTCCGAACAAAGACTTGCTGAGCAAGGCCGGCACGAGCGCGGGTACCTCCTGTGAATACCAATCCATTCTTGGTATTCTTTGGTGGGAGTCTTCCCATCTGACATCTGGGTGACCGACGGCCAAGAAGAACAAGAAGTGCTGATGTGGAAGTGCTGATGTGGAGGTGCTGATGTGGAGGTGCTCGGCAGTTTGGCACACGCACGTCAGACGTACGCTTGCCTAGCGAGCCCGACCCCTCCTTGGTGAAGAGCGTATGCATTCATACAAGTCGGTACGAGGCGGCTACATGCATACCAGATGGGCTACAGTATTGATGATCACCAGACTCGACACGTCTCCACAACTGCGCTGGCTGCGCGCTCGGCAAGTCCGACAGACACGCCCGTATCTTGTCACCTTCGGCAATCAGCAATAGAGTCTCAAGACCCTCCTGATTCTCGTGACCTCGTCATCTTCTCCACACGTATCAAACGTATCACCCACCATCGACGCTACAATAATGATCCTAGATACCATAAGTGAAGCGCTATCCACGTCTCTATACCTCCGAGCTCCGATGTGCGGGGCATACAGATTGTGCTAAGAGTGACGAGAGAGCGACAAGGTTTTGGGCTCGCGTACATATAGCCTCGTATCATATGATACGACGTGTCAGGATGTCAGGATGCAGGTGAGTGGGTGGCTCGCTCGCGGTGCAACTTTACGACGACGACGACAGCACCACCGAGCTGCTCCGCAAAAGTCACTCATCGAGTGGTGACTCTTCGCGTGCCGCAAGACCCGGGGGGTGGGATATAGGGGGGTGGCTCAACACCCGAGACCCGGCAGATACCTTATGTATCGTACCTATACCAGACATGAGCCTTCGGCCTGATGAAAGTGGTTGAGGGCATGTTTCGGGTGGCGCGCTAGTCGAGGAACCAGGACGAGGGCGGCATTGGTCTACATACCGCTGCCAGCCCAAGGTACGAGGTACAGCTGTACCGCATTCATGCGGCTTGCAAACGAGACGATCCGCAAGTGGAAGCTGGAGGATTATGCATGTGTGCCGCCCGCAGGCTGATCTGCTCAAAGAGGAAGGAATGTTCTGGTGAAAGAAGGGGGTGTTTAAGCGGCCCTTTGGGGAGGAACGCTCGTTGGTATCTCTGGCTCATGAGGAGAGGGTGCGTGGACAGTTTCCTCCTCCTGGGCTGGTACAGGATAACTGCAAGAAGCTGTGCCAAATTATATGTAGATATGGTGTATGGACCACTGCGAGTGAATTGGCTCGATCTTCGTTCTACGCCCACTACCTCTCTCCTCTGCAGCCTAAGAAGCTCTTCCTATGCCGCTGCTGTGAGTGCTGTCCATCTCCCCACTCCTTGTTCGCTTTCATCCTCATGCGGATAAGTGTGGCAGACGCTCTGACCATCTATCCACATGGTGACAGCTCACGTAACTCGCCTAGCTTTATGCGATGGAGATAAGTCGTCGTCGTGGCCAGTTAAGAGCGGTCGCCCGCTAACATTAGCACTACGACTTGCATCCCGATTTGAGCACAGGTCTCTTGATAGGTGGTTGTAACCTTTCTATGCACTGCATACGTTTCCTTCCCCTTCGCGAACTCGCGTATGAAGTCGGTCCGCGTTGTCTGTCACCTCGCGCACAGGTGGACGATTCGCCTCGCGATGTATACTCATCAGCTCGTATGGATGACGTGAAGATAGTGCTCGTAGATATACAATCCCGTCATTTCTCTAATCAATTCCTCGTTATTCGCAGTCGCTCCTAATCCGCTCCTTGATGTTTGTTGTCCCCCGCCTTCTCGGTAATCTACCACCTCTCCAAGATTACGCGCTTTTCCGACCTCACGTTACACGATGTTTCGGGCTGACGCCATTTTAATTGAGAATCCAGGGCCACCAGGAATCAAAACCAGGCGTTCCGGGAATAACCTTAAAAAGCTTGTGCCTTGCCGCATGCTCATCATGCCTTTTGCGGACAAAAATAATCGGGCCAGGATTAGTCCGACCCCTCCCAGGCCCCACGTTACCCTTTTGCTGGTGTCCGCCAGACTCGGAGGCAAATGTGCACGCCAGAAGAAAAGGAAGACGAGCGACCGTCGTTCATGGCGCGAATCTGAAACATCAGGGTAGCATAACAGCGGGGCCGCCGACCCGATAAAGAGAAGGGTCGGAAGCGCGTATCCCGATAGAGCGATAGGTCTTGGATAGAAGAGGAAGGTGGAGAGGTGGAGTGGACAAGGGAGGGGGGAACGCCCATGCGTCCACTTTCGTGCCGTGGTGCATCGATATCCAAGGAGACGCCAGCCAAGATGGTCGCCGGATATTGAAGGCTATCGATGGGAAAGAAGCACAGACACGACGACCAAAGAGACATTTCGCTTTACGTATCGATCTGACTGGCATGTATCGTAAGCCTGGTAGGTGGCGAGGTTGTTGCGTTGGCACAATCACCGTGGCAGAGTGGGAGATGACGCTGCACGCATCACACAAGTATGGTATGAACGGTAGTGTTATCTGCGCAGTTGATTGGGTATGCATATCAGTCGGCCAGCTCGCGCGAATTCCAGGCGCCTCGTACGTACGTGGAAAACACACCCTCAGCGAGGAGAGCAGTACGTTCGGCACGCCGGCTTGCAAACCCAAGACGCCCAGTCTGATACGTTTCGTATCATTTCGTTCCATGGCATCATCCCACGCACTTAGGTTCGCATTCTTACTCGGCTTCTCCAGAGTGTTTACGTTAATTTGCGGTCATCCTTGTGGAAACGTGCGGCCAGCGGCCATTGACACCTGTCCAAGCCTTCAAACCTTCGCTGAAAGCAAGGCCCTAATAAGACCTTCTGGATGTTCGGTGCAGAGGCGGGGATCATGCTGCAGACCGCACTTCCGGGATCCGGCCGGCCGCCGCCAGTCGCATGTATCAGACGTGAGTATTGCATGGGATCTGCACTTGGCATGCATGCATACGTCGCTCACGCCCCGCTCCAGAAGAACAAGAAGTGGTAGAAGATAGAAGCTTCTGCAGATGTGCTCGGC
The DNA here is from genome assembly GCA_036427605.1 of Cryptococcus sp. DSM 104549. Lineage (NCBI taxonomy): Eukaryota > Fungi > Basidiomycota > Tremellomycetes > Tremellales > Cryptococcaceae > Cryptococcus > Cryptococcus jaspeensis. The sequence continues at coordinate 927,187 of CP144047.1, forward strand.
GTGGTTACACACCGCGCTCTTCTGGAAGCGCGAGTGGTGAGTCACCAATACCGCCGAGCTTTCTTCTTCCATGAAGAGCACATCTGTGATCGGAGACACCACAAGCTTGGATGGGGAGTACGACGTCTATACGGAATGCCAGCGTAGCTTCTGCCTTCGTCTCCGATGCATGTCACTCTCGAGAAGAGACATCACGTATGGCCGGCGGCCAACAAGAAGTGGAGGAAGACTGAGCTGTCGACGTCTTCTTACGCCACAAGTTTCAAGATGCCATGCTGAGATCCAGCACGGCGCCAACACCACATGCTTTCCTCGGCCCTGATACCAGTCTCTGATTCTTGTGGGATGGTGACTGACTGGTAGGTGACTCTTCCCCGAGCCTGAGAAGAGCCCCGTACTTGGCAAGTTGGCACACCCTTGGGATCCACACCTGCATAATTGATGCCCTTCACACCTGAGCACAATCCTGAGTCCACATCATGGAGCACCGAGCATGGGGGTTTGGGGCCATCATTAGGTCGTGATATCTCCTCCAGGGTGGTTCCAACAACTGATATGATGGACTGAAAGTGTGTATCAATGAAAATGCCCGACTCTCTTGTAAGGTCAGGGAACGCCCGCTGAGCGGGGTGAGTATACCAAAGGTTGGGCGGGGTGAGTACACCAAGGAAGAGCGCCAGCTTCCCTTTGATCAACGCCGCCAGGTCAATTGTTGCCCAGATCCTTTCACGAGTGATGGAACTGGGGTGGGCACGGAGCATTCCAAGAAGTCCAGGGAGAGCCGAGGGGCGCCTCGTCAGCATGGTGTCCTCTTGTGTGCAAAACCGAGCTGTGCGAGTGCCCGAGGCGATTGAGATCTACATGTGTTGAATGTTTTACTACTCTTGTCGAACACTTCACACGTAAAACTGGCTAACAAAGAATGTCCTATCAAGAGGCCCCCTGGTGTGGCGCCGGAGCTATTGGCGCGCAACTGCTGTAACAGGGCATTCCACCTTACGTACCCTTGGTGACTGCACCGACTGTCTGCTAGGCGGGAGGCGTTCCATTTGGATATCGTGCGTATACGTACGCATTACGCATATCATAGCGGCAAGTGTGTGATCGAGGAGATTAGATTTCGCCAGCGAAGGCGCGTGTTGGCCATTGACCGAGGGAAAGCGGGAAGGCGCACAGCGGGAGAGCTACACTCTGCTACCCAAGACGCCCCCCGTGTACTCCAGTGAAGCTTCCCTGCACGTTACAGCAGCAGATATCACCTGTATGTAGGTCTCCCCTCTCTCTATCTCCGACTTCTCTTCCATCTTCCACGCCCCCGAGAAATTCGCATCGTTTCATGATGACAGGGACTGACACCACAGCTCTTTTCTCCGTCATCTGGTGGTATGCTCCGACCTCCGAAAGTAGCGCACGACACACCGTCACACTTTCCCAGCTCGCCTTGTGGCCATTGTGGATTCAAACCTCCTCGTGCCCGAAAATAGCACTACACACGCCCACCCCCTTCTTATCCGGAGCTTGGCTCTTCGCTCTTATTGTCTTCCTCCTCACGGTCTCTCACTCCGGCCTTTGCTTTTCCTATTTCCCACCAGATCTACAAGACCCGCCCGATCCAAACACCCCACTATCCCCCCTCCCATCTCCACCTGCCAGTGGGTGGCAGTAGTATAGGCAATTTTACCAATAGTGTGCGCGCAACATGGCATCCAGTAAACCCAAGAAGAAGGCGTCCTCGTCCAAGGACAAGAAGTCGTCCTCGTCCAAGGACAAGAAGAGGTCAGGTTCCAGCAAAAGCAAGGGACGGTCGAAAGAGAGCAGCTCCGGATCCGGGTCGAGGAAGAGCAGAGAGTCCAAGTCGTCGTCAAAGTCGAAGTCAAGATCTGGCAGGGAGGGAAGTCGTGGCGGGAGTGGGAGTGGCGGGAGTACTGCTGCGAGCGATGGGACGACGGGTGGAGAGATTGCGCGCAAGTCTAGCCATTTTCGATACTACATTGTGAGTCTAGCGCATTGAGTTCAGCCGTTCCATGCAGACAGCGCTTCTCCGCCATGTAAGATATTTGACATAACGCCTCGCCATCGCTACAGCTACACACCTCCGGTGGCTGGATCGCCTCCCTCATCATCCCGCTCTCCGACCTCACTGGCTTGTGGGAGTTCATCTGGGCGTCGCTCCTCTTCATCGTCGCTTGGGTGATCCTTCGCACGGGCGAAGTGGAGGTGAGCTTGGTGTTGGGGTTCGTTTTTGACCTTACTGTGCCACTGCAACATCATTGTGAGTAGCTCTACCCTCGGCGAAACGTTCACGGTTGACACGGTCGGCCATCTTCCCAGTCAACCCTGAGCTTCAAAAGACTCACGCCGCCCATCTCGAGCAATACTGGCCTCTCTTCATACTCGGCTCCCTCGTCGAACTCGGCGCGTTCGTCGTAGTCCACCCGGATCTGTTCACACTCGTCGTGTGTCTCAAGACGACGGTGTTGCTGGCGCTGTGGTTAGCGCGTGATGAGAAGGGGAATTTCGTGAGTCTCTTAGCAAGCTGGGATGGCGGCTGGGGGGTGGGAACAGAAAGGGTGGTGAGATCATCTAAGCGGTCGGATGCTGACACTCTGCGAGTAGCTGACGAGTAAGCTCGGAGGAAGAGGGGTCGCGCCGAAGGACATCGGGCTCGGAGGCGGATCAAACAAGAGCGACTCGCGTCCCTCGTCCAAACCGAAGTGCGAGAGCTCCTCAAAGAGCTCGTCGAAGGGTAAAGGCGGGAGCAGCAAGAAAGATCATGATAAGAAAGATAGCAAGAAGAAAGATGACAAGAAGAAGAAGGACGACAAGAAGAAGAAGGACGACAAAAAGAAGAAGGACGACAAGAAGAAGAGCGATAAGAAGGACGACAAAAAGAAACCCACAAGTAGTGACTCCTCTGCCCCCTCGACCCCCGCAACCCCATCTAGCGACTCCTCCGCTCCTTCCTCGGCCCCACCGTCATCCTCTGCACCCTCCTCGTCAGGTGCGCCAGGCTCGTCCGTCCCCTCCTCCGCCGCGACGTCTGACAACGGCACGAGTACCCCCGGAAGAGGAGGAGGTGGCGGGGCAGGTGCAGGGGGAGGGAGAAACGGGTATGATTCCACCGGCTTTGATGGGAATCTGATGCCGATTCGGAAGAAGAAGGAGGCGAGGCCGAAACGGAAGAGGCATGGGTCGTGATCGTGTCATAGTGTGTGTGGGTGTCCTTGAGAATGACGAGTTAGAGACTGAGTGGCGCCTGGGAGTGGGAGTGCAGGGGCCATGAATCATTGTAATGGGGTCAAAATGTCGGGTCTTAGCGGTTGGCATAAACAGTGGGGAGGCGAGTTGCAAATTGGGGATCAAGGTCATGAAACTGTGGAAGATGTGGTGTGACCGATGATGACGATGATGAGTAGCAAAAGGCCACGGGCACTACACGTGAGATGATTGAGATGGCATGATGCAATAGGAGCAGCTTACTATGGTATCACATCAATCTGCGTATGTCCCTTTCTCCCACTGTTGCTGTTCGGGCTGAGGGGAGAGTGTATCTGATCGTGGCGGTCAGCATGGGTGTATCTAGTCGTGACGGTCAACAGGGATGTGTCTGGTCGTGACGATCAGCATGGGTGGCAGCATAGAAGACGGTAAGCAATTCATCCTGATGGTGAACGGGCGTTGGGTGACGACCCCAGAGATCAGTAGCAAAAAGTCTTCGACACTGTGTGAGATGATACGATGTGATACATACTGCTTACTATGCCACCCCATCCTCCGTGTATACTCCCGCCCCGCTATCCAGCCTCTACGCCGTTGACTCCACAACGCCCGTCCGTGTCCTCTCAGAAGATCTTCTCTCTCCCAGACTCGTCCGCCCCCAGAGCTTCCCCCTTCAGTTCGACGATACCCTTACCGGACCCGGACACTTGAGGCCCCAACGACGGCACTCCCTCCCTACCCAGCCCACCCGTCCCGCCAAACCCACCCAGCCCGCCCGCCTGCGCCGCACCCGCCGCATCAACCTCATCCTCGTCCCTCTTTCTCTTACTCCACTTCTTCTCCAACTCATCCTCCGCTCTCTGTATATCCACCCCCAAGTCATCCACCCGGCCCATGCCGTAGAAGCCAACTTGGTCGGGCTGGAGGGGTGCGATGATCCCGTGGGAGAAGAGGTGTTGGCGTTTCTCGAGGTCGAATGCCCTGATGTTCCCCCGTGGTCAGCCGTTTGTGAGGCGCTCGGAGATCTACGCGAGCACGGCATGGACATGGAGAGTAGTGAGAGACAAGAGAGTCAAGAGACTCACCACATCGCCGCGCCGATCCGGTTCGAGATCGAGAAGAACAGCCCAATAATCGGCATACTCTCCAACAGTGCCGCACCAAACCCAAACGCCCTGTAAGCCCACTTGCGCTCCTCGACCCACCGCCAGATCTCGGGGTTGGTCATCTGCTTGGCCTCAAAGTATGGGGCGTGGAGGTACTCGGCGGTGGTGAGGGAGCGGAGGACGGAGGCGACGATGGGTGAGAGGAGGGGGAGGTGGGGGGTGAATGTTAGGAAGAGGTCTGTGGGGGCGAGGTGTCAGCGGATGCTATCAGGGCTGTAGGGTATGTAAGAGATAGAAAGGCTGTACATTTGCGCAGAAGGAGCTGGGTGGGCCACCACAGGATCCAGCTCAACCACTTTGCGTTCCGCCGAGTCCGCTTGCCGTCCCTGTCGAGATCCCCTGCAGAAGGGAAGGGCGGCTGAGCCCACTCCTCGATGTACCTCTGGCAGAATGATCCACCATGTCAGCTAGCTGTAGACGGGGAAAGGTCTTATCGTAGCTGGCAGGGAGAGACCCACCTGAGACCAGAACTCTCGAGGCTTGCCACGCGATGACACGGTCAGCGCGTAGGCTCGTGACCGGGCAAGCTTGAGGTTCTTGTAAACGAAGAACCGGAGGATGGAGCTGAGCTGGGGGAGGAGGATGAGAAGGTGTGTGTCTGCAGCGCACGCATGGTAAGCATTGACCTTGTGACCATGGAGCGACACCATAGGCGACGCACAAAGGACCACATCCAGATCCACCCCAAACCTGCCCACGCCGACCCTCACAGGCTTCCCCTGACTCTTGCTCACCACCTCCTCTGCCTTCTTGAACCACCCCGGACCACTCATGAGGAACTTGCGGATGAACCAGTCCATCGTCTGCCAGCTGAGCACGGCGTATACGCCGCCGACGACAAGGCCTCGGACGGAGGCATGCTTGACCTTGTCGAGCACGGGGCCTCGGATGGAGGGGTCAGTGAGGAGTCGGTAGAGGCCGACGATGGTGTAGAGGGGTGGGAGGTGGAGGAGCTCGGAGGGCATGGTGAGTGGTGTGTAGCGTTAGTAGGGCCGTGGCTCAAGACGGTCAGTAGAGGCCGTATTGGCGGGTGTGGCTGCGAAGTCGAGAAACGGTGCAAGAGGATGGATCGCGTTGATGACATCACCAGACTTATGGTTGCGCGTTACGTAACTTGGCCACGTGCTCTCGCCCGGCGGCCTTCCTCTGGCTGACTCTTCTGAGCTGCCGTCCTTCTTCGCCACAGATTTGCCTATGCAATACTTTGTACATGACAGTTGGGTCAGAAGATGACCATAGCCTTACTCTTCCCTACCTGAGCAGAGTACATGGCCATGCTTGTTGCCAGTGAAATGGCAGTGTGCGCGGCATCGCGACGTCGGACGCGTTGTTGCTTGAAGCGCGAAATGATCCGCGTCCCGCAGGCTCGCCCTCCTCTGTCCGCCACCCGTGGTTTCCATCAGCTCGGTGCAGGCTCATCATCCACCTCGCTGCTGGAGATGGAGGGAAGCATGGAACTTGGTAAGCAACGGATTTTATATAGCTCGATACATACAAGTACCCAAGCAGTGGGACGGAGAGGCAGTCACCTTCCGGCGGAAGGCGTACGTAATGCGGGCAGGTGGCCGTCGATCGCAGGCGCGGGAGCCGGCTCGGCGAGAAGGGGGCAGTCACCGCAAAATGTTTTCCCCGCAGCCCAGCAGATCCAGCGTTTTTTTTCAGCAGCATCCTCTGCTTGCATGGGCTTATGGAGTGGAGACGGCAAGGCGGCAGAGATTGATACAGAGTCTCTTCTCGGCGTCCAATGCTGACATACATGTGCATACATACACTGAGAGACTCTGGCATGGACATGCCGCCACACAGAGGCCCCACGTCTCCACAACTCTGGTACATGCAGATCGTTGGTACACGCAGATGCCGACGACATCGGCACTTGGTCCGCCTCAGCCACCAGATCCCTGGGTCTCACCGTGGCACGTACCCGCAACAACCAGGCGTGCGCATGCAGCATCCAACACCACCGAGCTCGTGCGTACGTACAACGAGGCATGGCAGCGGGGTGTTGGATGGTCGGGCGGCATCGGCCTGGCGCCGACGGCAGTGTCAGAGACAGCAGTAACGACGGCAGCTTCGTATGTGAGGCCCAAGGCCTCCACGTATTACAAGCATGGACATGCATGCATGCTGTACTTGTGGATCTGTATCTTGTTGATCGCCTGCACTTGAATGAGCGTCGACGACGACCGGGCCGACGGGGACGCCAAGGACGGTGCCATTCCAGCAAACGGCCATTCCCCGCTCTACGCCCGAGAGTATGGATCTCGTGCCCTGCGTTTCGTGCATTTATCCTTGTCTGCCCTGGACACCACGCAGATCTCCAACAACTCTCCAGATTACAAAGTTGGCCAGAGCAGCCCGACGCCGAGCAGCATCCATCTTCTTCTCCCTCGACTTCTACAAGCTGCATTGCTCTCGCTGCATCGTCGAGCGCATCCCGGCAACACCCCACCGCAGCACCCCCACCCTCCGTGTTGGTACTCTGCTCGGCTCGAGCAGCGTCATAACGGCAGCTCGGTAACCTCCAGACATCACGAACGACCTTCGCATATTCCGTCTCATCAATACCCGCTAGGCCATCACCTCACCTTCCTTGACTCCGTCACCCCAGCTCCAGGCTGGCCACACCTCTACCTCCCCAGAGCCAGCTTACTGCTTCTTCACAACCACAACCGCATGTCCCGCTTGCACAATCGCCAGCGCAACCCCCACTCGCCTCACTGCCCATCACACTTGGCAGGTCTCGAGTAACTTCACCCAGGACGATTGGTCATTGCAGTCTCCATACAGACTACCTTGCTTCCGTACACCCTCCCAGCATCTCTACGCTATCATGCCCAAAATCTCCCCCACCATGCCCCCACCCAACACCCACAGACGCACCTCCACCTCCAGCGCCTCCACCCTCTCCACCTCCCCGCCTTCCCGCACACACCAAGGCGATCGTTACCCCACCACCTACCCCTCCCACCACCCCTCCCACTCCGGCGCCCCTACAGCTTCCACAGCCACCTCCGAGGTCCAAACCAACGGCGGGCCGTCGGCACGGCAGTACGACAACTCGCGGATCGGGAGATGGTCAGCGTCCAAGGAGGAGCTCGGGCTGTCCTCCTGGATAGCGTGTACCGCGGATGAGGATGTGAGTTGGTTTCTTTAAATACACACAGGTGACTGGGCATGGTGTGTTGCGTGCGGAATGATCAGATACGTATGCGTATCATATCGTCGATCGAGAGCGGGATGGCGGAGGACAGGCTGTCATACGCCCGACGGTCATCCATCCCTCGGGCACTTCGGTGCGACCCAACCCACCTCGGTGTCCCGCCCGCGTACTCCTCCTCCACTTCTCATGTCCACCCCCCACGCGCATCCAGACCACGCAAGCTGACAAACCAACCCGCACACAGGCTATTTTCACCTTCTGCTCCGAGTCTATGCAAGAGATCTTGGGTTACGCACCCAAAGAGCTTGTGGGGAAGTCGCTCTATCTGATATTCCATCCGGAAGAGATCCCGGTGTTGAGGCAGATCCACTAGTACGTACCCCCCTCCCAGCTTCCTGGGCTCTTGTTTAACATCGGAGACGTCGGGGATATCTAGTCTCATGCTGATTGCGGGTGGCTGACGATATCTTTGGTGCTCTCAGCCAAGCGTTGACGGAGGAGAGGACGGCGTGTGTGGCGTACTTTCGGGTACTGCATCGGGATGGGTACTATGTTGAGTGCTGCTGTTCTTAGTGAGTTGGATTTGGTTGGACCATGATTGTTGTGTCCACCTTGAACCTGTTGGGCGCTCTGCCGTTTACGCTCGGTCCGGAAGTCGTGCTGACGGCATACACCTATTGGCGATAGCTCGACTGTGTTCAACATGACACTGGCACTGTACACCCGAGCAGTCGACGGGCAACGGACTCTGCGTACGTTCCCAGCTGGGCTGTTCCTTGGCAGGTCGGTATGCTAGCTGACACAGTGGGATGGTGTAGAGCAAGCGTTGACAGCGAGGGAGGTCATGGAGGTATCACCTGCTTCTCAAGGCCGGTTCGCCATCAAGGTAGGCTAAGCTACGCCTTCACTCCCCTACACAGAGTTCAACGGAGCACCCAGCTGACACGCCCACCCACTATTCACCTACCCCCTTCGACACCCGAACAGCGCTGGCCAGCCTCAGCCTCCCTAACTTCCCCGCCAATATCCACCCACCTCTTCCCCGTCTCCCCGCCTGTCGACTCCCGCCCATGGCCCGTCGTGCCCAACCCCACCCCACGCACATTCTACATCCTTGACCGATTTACGGATACCAGTCGGGTCACGTATGTCAGTAATGACGTGATCATAAAAGCTTCGTCTGTAAGTTCTCCTCACCTTCCAGCTGGCGTTGCAACGGACAACGGGCCCCTGCGATACAACCAGCTGACAGAAAGTCATACCAAACGCAGCTCCGCGGCCACCCGTTCTACTCGATCATCAAGCCCTCCGACAGGTCGCATGTGCGCAAGTACATCGAGGCGGCCAAGGCGTCAACGCCGGTGATGTACGATTCCCAGAGGTCGGGGGGTCATGGGTATACCAACTTCCACGTCTTAAAAGTGAGCCCTACCCACTTTGCTCTGCCAGCATGAAGCTCAAGCTCACCCCTCACCGCCACGCAGATCCCAGACCTTCCCCCAGCAGGCGAAGCCTGGCCCCAAGGCACAGACGAGTCGGAACGCTCCATGCCTGGACAAGAGTTCATCCTCGTCGAGGGGATCTTCACGGCGAACAGTGATGGGCTGAGCTGTATCATTTCCAAATTACCGCTGCCGGAGAGGAAGGCTTCTTCTGGGGGGCCGGGGGTGGGGGTGGCGGAGAGGAAGCCTTCCTCAGGGGGTTCGCCGGGGGTGGGGTCGGCGGGGGCGAAGCCCGTCTCAAACGGGTTGAGCGGGCCGAGCGGGGCAGCATCGGTTGCAGCTGGGGTGCCAGAGAAGGAGGAGGGGCGCACAAGCGGCGTGACCAAGGCGAAGGAGCCAGAAGAGGAGCGGAAAGGGGGTATACCGATCCGGAAGTTGACCAACTGAGTTGACGATAGGTGATGGGGCGCCGGATAGGGGCGGGAGGGGATCGCGCACGACTTGACGACGGAGGGCCGGGGTAAGGCTCATAGGATATCGCACGCTACCGTTGCTGAGAGCACGGCGTTGTATATAAATGTAGCTGTAGGACGTACCGTATAATACCTCTGGGGCATCATAATGGGTTTACGAGCATCTATATACAGTACATTACATTTTTACACACATATGATGAGACGCAGTATACACATAATAGCAGACGAGCAACACTTCCATCGGTTTGACTCGTACCGGAGCAGACCACGACTTGGAATGCATGCCATAACTATGCTTGGACTTTCTCAGCGGATATCATCACTGCGTTGAGTATGTATCCTCGATGCTCGATCGCTCTAGGTGAAATGAGATGGGTATAATCATATGAAAAACTAGCTTCTTCTGCTATCCTTCGAAATAGAAACAAATTCCCCATCCCCTAACGACATTTTCTCTTCTCCACGTTCCTCTCGCTCCGATTACGATCACCACGGTGCGCCTCGCCCCGCAGTGGGCCGGAACGATCCGCCTCTCCCGCCGTACCCTCCGCCGTGCCCGCCGCCGCCGAAACCGTTCCCGCCGAACCGCGGGGCGGGCGGCGGCGCACCAAACATGGGGCCAGTGGGCGCGGAGCTCGCGGCACCGTTGGACTCGCCCCACATGTCTACCGCGCCGGGGGTACCGGGCCTAGTATCAGGCCTGCTGTCCATCCCTCCGCTGTCGCCTCGCTCGGCACCGTACGCGTCGAGGATACGCACGACGTCCGTCGTGAGCAGCTCGAGCTCCTTGATCTCGTCGAAACTCAGCGGCTCGGCAACGCGAGTCTTGGTCTTCTCCTTGTCCTTGCCGGGGAGGTCATCCTCGTCATCACTCTCGTTCTCCTCTTCCCCGCCGCCTTCCTCCCGGATCCGGGAGGTGCCGTTGTGCACCTCCACGCCGCCGCCGCCCTGGCGCCAGCGCTGGTCTCGCCCGCGGACGAGACTCTTGCCCACACCCTCAAAGACACGGAGCATGCACCCGTCAAGGAGCTGCTTGAGGCGCTGTACGTCGTCGAGCGCGTTGAGGTTACCGACGACAGGGAGCCAGCCGTCGCACTCGAGCCCGCGCTGCGTGACGACGAGCTCGTAAGCGCCAAAGAGCATATAGGTCATGGGGTCGAGACGGGTGACGGTGCGGAGCTGGGTGATGCCGCTGTTGGGGTTACCGCCGAGGGGCACGTTGCGCGCCTTCTCGCCGAACGCGTAGAGACGCTTCTCGTTGGGGTTGAACGAGGCGGACGCGCCCACGGGACCACCAGTCTCTCGTCGACGAGAGTTGACCGACGAGTTGTGGATGAATACAGTCTGAAGATACGTGGTTAGCGTCGCTCTCGATGAAGGGGGATTGCACAAACCCACCTTGTCCTGAGACGTCCTGCAAGTCTTGTCCGAAGTCCTGATTGCAAAGTTGGGCGCATTCGCCAACGCAATCAACGCCGCGAGCAACGGCAAGCTCTGCCCATGCTCGTTCAACACCGGCGGGACCCCGCCGTGCCTCCCGATACGCCCGACAGCCCCACCAGCCGACACCGCAATCACACCCGCCTGGTCCAAGCTCTGTAGCAGACTCTGCTTGACCTGCTTGATCTGCAGCATCGTCGGCTTGGACAAGAAGTTCTCGGAGCAGAACGCCGTGCCCGCGCGGTAGTCGCCACGGTTGTCAAACGCCACCCAGGCGTTGTATGCCGCGACGATGGCGAGGGGGTCCGAGCGGAACGCGCGGGGGGACCACGAGTCCTTGATCTGGTCGGCCTGCATCTTGAGCGCCATGGGCGCCAAGAAGGGGTCTCGGTTGGTGAGCACCGCGGCGAGGGTGAGGGCCGAGTCGAGGCAACGGAAGAAGGAGCCGTACAAGCAGAGCTTGCCGATGGCGGCTTCGACGGGGAGCTGGAGGAGGACTCGACCGAGGGAAGTGAGGTTTTGGTGTGCGTCGAGAGCGCCGAGCATCCGGAGGACGTCCATGGCTGCGACGATACGGTTGGCCTCGGGGGGTTCGATGGTAGCCTCGAGGACCTCTTCGACCTTGCCCAGGTTGAGCGCCTGGATGCAATGTCAGCTTGCGTCCTTTGGTAATGAGAGTAGAGCTCACCTTGACGTGCATAACCACGTTACTCAAGTCAGACCTCTTCATCTCCACCAACTGATGCGTATCCAAGCTCGCCAGACGGTTGTTGCTGACCAAACCATAGTACTCTCCCTCCCTGTGTCGCCCCGCTCGCCCCGCACGCTGGTTCAAGTTGGACGCGCCGACCCACGCCGTCACCAAGCTCGACATGTGCCTCTCCGGGTCATACCTCTTCTCCTTGACCCTCGCTGTGTCCACCACGTACACCACGTCCGGGATGGTGACCGACGTCTCGGCGATGTTGGTCGCGAGGATGATACGTCGGACACCGGGGGGCGGCGGGCGGAAGACGGCTTTTTGTTCGTCGGCCGGGATGGTAGAGTGGAGGTAGTGAATGCTGAACTTGCGGGTGTCTGAAAAGTTCAAGCCGAGGAGGTGGCCGTGGCCGGCCCCGCCCTGCAAGATCTCGGCGACCTTCTTGATCTCGTCCCAACCAGGCAAGAAGACGAGCACGTGGCCGTCCTCGGACTGCTTGAGCACGCTCGCGACAGTGAGCGCGACGAGCGGGTACGGGATCTCGAGCTCCATGCCGGTACCCTTGGCCGTCATCGCCGGGTTGGGGCTCAGCTCCTTGCTGCAGTACTCCATCACGTTCTTCTCCCTGAACACCCAACCGCCCAGGTGGGACGGGGTGTTCTGCAGGTCCGCCACGATAGAGTCGAGGTAGTGCCTCTCCACGGGGAAAGTCCTGCCCGGCACCTCAGCGACGGGGGCCGCGCGCCCTCGCGGGTCGAGGAAGTAGGTCTGGAAGAGGGTAGGGTCGATGGTAGCAGACATGAGGATGATCTTGAGCGGCTTCTTCCTAGCGCGCCTGTCTGCAAGCAGACGCTTGAGTACGACGAGCAGCAAGTCGGTATCGATATCTCGCTCGTGCACTTCGTCAACGACGATATGCGTCACCTCGTCCATACGCGCCACCGCCGCCGGGTCGGCCACCGCGCCCGAGCCAGAGAGCGCCGACTGCATGCGCTTCAGGAAGATACCCGTCGTGCAGAACGTGATGCTCCCGTTCGGCTTGGGCAACTTGGCGTCGAAACGCACTTGGTACCCGACCTCGTCCCCGATGCTCTGCCCTCGCTCGTCCGCGATACGCTCCGCGACCGACATGGCCGCGAGACGCCTGGGCTGCGTGCACACGATGTTGCACTTGGCACCCTCCCCGCGGTTGATATAGTCGTCAAACAACAGCTGGGGCACCTGCGTGGTCTTGCCCGAACCCGTCGCGGCCATGACGATGGTCACGTCGTTGACCTCGATCTTTGCGAGGATCTCGGTCGCGCGGGAGGTGACGGGCAGAGCCTCACGGGTCTGGCGCATCTTCTCGAGCTTGGGGTCGCTCTGGTAAGCGGCGAGCCTCTCCTGCAGGCTCTGCGACTTCTCCGCGAGTTCACCCTCGCTAGCGCGGCCCTGGGGGCCGCTGTGCCACGTCGGCAAGGGCTGCGAGTCGTTGCCCGCGACGCCGGGGGGCGGCGCGTTCGCCCACAGCTTGGAGTATCGGATGTCCCCGCACAACGCCTGGATATCGTCGTTGAGCGTGTCGGACATCTGGAAGATCAGGCGGGGCGCCATCCCGAGGTCGGCGCTCGTGTCCTTCTTCGAGTACTCGATGAAGTCGCGCCAGAGGTCCGGGTCGCAGCTCTCGAGGTACTGCGTGACGTCGAGGTAACACTTGATCTGCGCATTCTTCTTGTTGTTCGCGCTGCCCATCCCGATCCGGCGGTCGCCCACGGTGATCACCGCGTCCCACACCATGCCCGCCGACTTGCCGCGCTTGTTCTTGACGGCGGTCTGCGAGTACTCGAGGTCCGGCTTGCGGAACTGGTACTTTTGGCAGTAGTACTCCATGAACTGGCGGGCGCGGTCGTACGAGATGACGGAGCCGTCCGAGAGGGTGGCGGTGTCGCTCGAGCCGCCGGTATCGGCGGGGCTCGAGTTCGAGGCGACGCCGAATTTGGGGGTGGACGCGCCAGAGGCCCCCACGGGCTTGCCGCCGGCCTTGCCAGACTCGAGCTGTGCTAGAGTCAGCAATTGATCTCGCGTGAGATACGAGACGACTCACGATTCCTTGAGCTTGGAGCTGCAACACGGCACTCAACGACGCCAGCTTCTCTGCCTCCTTCCTCGTCGCGTGGTCGCCCACACCAAGCACCCCAGGTACAGGCTCGACGCTCACTCTGCGTCACCCCGCACCGCGTCAGCCATCTTCCTCCATCGTCACACCCCACTCTCGCCAAAAGAAAAGCCCAACACACCTGAAAATCTTCTTCCCCGCAACAACACCCTCCTCCACCTTCCACAACGAATTCAGGTCCGCACCGCCCTTACCACCTCCGAGGAAATTGGCCAGCGGCGCCTTAGGGTTCTCCGCCCACTGCGACTTGAGCTTGACGCCGTTCCCGTACTGGTCTTGTATCTGCGCCGCATCATTCAGCGGCGGGCTGAGAGGCTTGCCCCCAGCGGCAGACGCGCCGCTGCCGCCGCTACGCCCCGAGGCGGCGGAGGAGTGCGCGTTGCGCCGCGAGGAGCCGTGCCCGCGGTAACGCGATGGGCCGGGCATCTCTGAGGAATCCGGGGTGAGAGGGCGGGAGCCGCGGAACTGGGAGACGGGTTGGGTGTAGTGGTTTTGAGGGTTGGACCCGGTCTGGGTCTGGGGGGTGGATTGGGGTTGGGAGGCGAGTGCGCGAGGGCCGGTGGGGATGGTAGTTCCTCGGGGGCCGGTGGGGATGGAGAGGGCGGGGAGTTTGGCGGGCTGCTCGGATTGAGCAGAGGGGGAGAGAGGACGCTTGAGAGTCTGCTTCTCGGCACTGCGAGGGCGGAGGGAAATATGCAAGTCAGTGGTCGATCACAAAGGAGGAAGATTTTTGGCCAGGGCGTGGGGTGGGGGTGGGGAAGGGTGGGGAAGACGAGTGGAGGTGGAGGAAGGAAGAAGTCGAAACTTTATGCACTCACGCGACGTCGTCTGATCGGTCACCAAGTCTAACGCTGGAGGTCTGCTCCTGTTCGCGGATGTAGGAAGGACGAGGAGATGCAGTACGCCTCTCACGAGATTCGCTGCGAAGCTCTCGGTGACGGGATTGCTGAGAAAGAGCGGGGGATGGAGAGTGCGACTGGCGTGCGCTGGGGCTACGTGCTCGACCTTTCAGAGGGCCTCTTCGTCCTTTTCCACCTCGCTTTCCAGGCTTCCTCTTGGGCTTGGACGACTGGTCTGGCCTGTACGAGTCGGTCTGGAGTTGACGCGAGGGAGGGATGGGAGACGGGGAGCGGTTGCGATACCTGGAAGGTCCACGCTCTGGCGACCTCGACCTAAACCTGCTAGGCGAAGGGCTCCTCTGCCTGGGGCGGTAGAAGTCGTCTCCCTGGCGGGCGGGTTTGGCCGGCGAGGAAGGGGAAGAAGCGCGGAGGCCACGCGGGATGCGGGAGCTGCTGGAAGGGGGAGCAAAGTTGGGACGAGAGGGGAGAGCGAAGGTGGGGCGAGAAGGAAGGGACGAGATGGGCGTGGGAAGTGCCGAAGACGCGGCTACTGCTCTGCTGGGGATGGGGATGGAGGGGCGAGATCCGGTGTGGGTGGCTGGTCTGCTGGGCAGCGAAAGGTCCAGGTTTTTGGTAGGGATATTAGGATGGGTGTCGTTAGACATGAGCAAAGTGATGGGAGTCCCAGCGGCCCCTGTGAGGCGGGGTTTTTGTCTGTGGTGTGCCACGTGCTTGCGCAGGGGGGCGGGTGGCGGGGTGGGGTATACGTGCCCGATGTGGTGGGCTGGTGAGGGGGGGGAGTGTCGAGAGAGTCTGTTGAGGAGTCTGAAAGAGGACATAGCCAGCCTCAGAGACAACATCCATCGCAATCTCCCCGCACGCAACTTTTCCAGCTGATGGTGGAGGATTGGGCAATGGCCCGGGATCAATTGGCCACATCGCCCTTCTTCTTCCACGTCGCTCTGCATTAATGAATCCCATGCATGCGTGGCTATGCTACTGGCTGGTGGCGTGGGCCCGCATACCACCGCGGCTGCATGCATGCATATCCCAGTGGCGAGAGCGGTGGCGATGTCAGACGACGCAAGAAGAAGGAAGTGCCACATTGGGTTTTCGGATCGGAAATTTCTCCCCGACGGCCACCGGGCTGGCGCGTCTCTCTGGGTTGACGACCTTCCTATCTTTTCCTTGTGATCTCTTGAACAGAGCACTCAAGGTGAACTGACAGTACAGGTCAAGGCTCGTGAGGGGCATTGAATTATCAAGCAACTACATATGCAGCAATTCGCCAACGCACTCGTCGGCATGCGAGCCCTCGAGATCATCGACTGCTGACGACGAGTCGACGACCATCCGTCGTGGAACACGTCTGTCTGTATGCTGACTCAATCTAACCAGGCCTTATGGCTCCTCCCTCATAGGGATGTATAACATCCATCTACAAGGTACTTGTTGCGGGTGCGGCCAAACGATCAGTGAGTGTCGGGGGCCGAGTCTAACCATGAAAGCTTCTCTTGCGCCGGCCCGCACCCCAGTGAGCTTCAAGAAAGCTCAGCAAGACTCTCCGAGCTTCACTGATGCTCAGTAGATCCGCTACGAGTCTGCGGTTCATCTGGCCAGAGCCACAGATCCAAAGGAGGGCGCTTGCTTTCTCGTTTTCGTTCTTCCCGCCGCTCACAAGGACACCACGGCGAAGGCTGAACCTCATCGGCCCACAGTAGCACTGAACCTTGGCCAGTTATTGGTCGGATGGATGGCTATAAGGTGCTAGCACGGCGACATACTGACATGTATCCGAATTTACATGCACCAACATCAGGTACGGTGCGGAAAGAAAGGGGGTCAAATGGCGGATGGACGTCAGACGAACATCCTTCCGCATCCTTGCCCAGCGTATATATACCGACTCAATTCACATCTCCATCTCTCTTCTTCATCATCACCTTCTCCAGTTTCACTTCCACTTACTGTGGTACCTCTGTCTTCGGTCGACCTTGACCTTGGCAGAACATATGGCTTCTCGGGTTTGCTTGTCTTGAAGCGTCGGCGGCAGTAGTCCCCACCTTCCGCTCTCCCGCACTGGGGTTTCAGAGCTTCCGGTTTCTTGTGGGCCACCGCCACCACTGCTGGCGAGATCCCGGGACAGCAGCAACTGTTCCGCGTACCAGTCGGTATCAGATTCTCGGGGTCGTTGTCGTCTCGCTGCACACTATCCCTCGCACCGTGCTCCCGCGTCTCTTGGTCGTTGCTTCATGCTTCCGCCGCCTTCTGCACTGGCTCCAGATCATGCCTCCCCACATCCCACAGCAAGTTGCTGACACCTATCCGCCTTCACAGGTCCAACGCCCTCTCTCCCTCACCGAGATCCCGCGTCCACTTGTGCATAGCCCCACATCTCTCCATCCGACCTCCCTCGCCTTCTACCGTTTCCGCTCATGCCCACTTGCCCACTATCCTCCCCTCCCGACCCCCTTCACCAACCTACTGTTACCGCCTCCACCCAGTTTCTTGTTGCTTGCTTGCCGGTGCTGAGCTGGACAGTGATGTGTTTCTGACGGCGTTCAGATGGTTGTATGCGGTTGTTGTATACTTGTTTCTTGTGAGAGTTGTGTTGTTTCTTGTCATGTGTTGTAGGCTGGGCTGTTTGGAGGGTAGATGTGCGGGAAGGCGGAGGAGAGTCGAGGTATTGGTTAGTGTAGCTTTAGTGGCAGGTGAGTCCCCTCCCCATATCCCTCTCTCTCACCCTTCACCACTGACGCTTTTTCACACAGGTTGTTCGGACATATCCATACGATACACGATAAGGATATGTCCGGGCGGAAATGTCTGCCACGCCTACCCCGGGGCCGGAGGCGCCGCCGGGGTCGCTCGTTGCTCTGGTAAGTACTTCTTCCTTCCGCTTCCCCATCTTGTTCCTCTTCCGCTTTGTCTCTTTTGTCTCGTCTCGTATCATATGTTTTCCCCCCTCTAGCCTGAGACGAGGGGGTAGTGTATCCGACTATCCAAGGATAGCGCGGGACCTGCCTATCCGTACGGCGTGCTGCTCTTTGGAGTGGGGCGCAATACGGGAAGGCATGGACCGAGCTATACTTGATTGGTTGGTTGTCGTAGGGTGGTGCGATTAGATAGCAGTCCGATATATGATCTGAGACATGCATCTGTGTGTTGTCACCTATTGGACATCATAGTCACGACTGGTTTGCTACTGTTGTGCATGCAAGTTTCAGAGACATCTGCGACGACGATCGTCGTGTGTCATGCGCCATCCCGCACACCCTTCTTCGCTCGGGAATCCTCCTCTTTGTCTGCGTCCTGTCGGACAACGTGGTGGGCCCCCGATAGAGGATACCATCCTGACAGCCATTCACATTCATCTATTCACCCGAGCACTGATGCCAATCAGTAGATCAAGGCGACGGTGACAAGCATGGCACGCATCTACGACTACCGCACACGCTGTCATCGCATCCGATCACGCATCTGTGGCCACTCGTCGTCGCTCTCCTCCTTCATCAGTCACAGCCGGCAGCTCTCTCCTCGCGGTCGCGGCTCTCCCCAGCTCACATGCCCTTCCGACAGTCACCTTCGGCCCCACCATCCGGCTCAGCCGGACCTTCTCCTCCACTCCACTCCATCCCAGCAGACCATCCATCCATCGAGACCCTCCTCCACCTTCTTTGCCGTAACCCTCCCCAGGGCCCGCACAACCCGGCGATTTCACCGGCCGTTCCTGAGATTCAAGCCTTCGGGCAAAGCGCCTTCTGCGGCGCGCTGCGTCGGTCCTGCTGTCTCGCGGCTCTGGCAGAAGTCGTGGTTGGGCAGATGAGCCGGGTGGGGTTGGGGCGGGGGCTGGTGGGGGGCGGTGGAGGGGCAGCAGGGGTGAGGAGGGATGGGAGAAGCGGCGAGGCGAGGGTGGGATCTGTCTAGAGGGCTGCGAGCGCTGGGTAGAGATATAGATAACGTGGGCCGGGGGGGACGCCGGCTTTGGTTCTGTCACTTCTTCTTGACTTTTCTGTATTCCATTTTTTCATATACACTCTTCTCACTCTTCTCCACTATCATCCACCTTTACCTAGCAGTATCATAAAGACGATATACTTATCATGAGGTTGACAATCCGAGACACCAAAGAGCAAGTCGGGCACTACGTTAGTCGTCGTCTCGCCCCTCCTCCCCCATAGCTCGCGCACTCCACCGGAGCTGACCCCCCTCTCCTCTTCAGATCGGCGACTACATCGCCAACCGCATCAACTCCTTCAAGCCATCCCCCTCCCACCCCAACATAGTCCTCGGTCTGCCCACAGGCTCGTCCCCGCTTCCCGTGTACAAGCGGCTCGTGGAGCTGTATAAGGAGGGGAAGGTCAGCTTCAAGGATGTCATTACTTGTGAGTCCTGCTGGCCGATTGTAGGGCGGGGGCGTAGAAGGGGAGGGGGGGATGAGGGGCAGAGGAGGCGCCGCCCGATGGTCATGGGCCCCGACCCGTCCAGAACTGCTGCTGACGCAAGGTGCGGCGTGCGTGCGTGGTGTCGGCGCAGTCAACATGGACGAATACGTCGGTATCCCACGTGATCATCCCGAGTCGTACCACACGTTCATGTTCACCAACTTTTTCTCGCTGATCGATATCGAGTGAGTGGTTATCGTCTCTTCTGGAGTTTACCCGACAGGTGGACAGGAGGAAGGGGAACGGGCATCGCGAGGACGCGTTGTTATCGCCCGGCCTCTCCGGACCTCGTGTTTCAATCTTCGATCGATCCTCCCTGCGACGTCTATGTACTGAGCTAACAGTCACCTCTTCATTCCTGTAGCCCCAAGAACACGCACATCCTGAACGGCAACGCCGAGGACCTGTATAAGGAGTGCGAGGACTACGAGGCGTCGATCAAGGCGTTTGGCGGTATCGACCTCTTCCTGGGCGGGATCGGCGCTGACGGGCATATCGCTTTCAACGAGGTGCGCTTTCCGTCTTTCTCGTATCTCTCTCTCTGCCTGTAGTAGACTGGCATACTGATACGGTCATCCCGGTCTCACCACAGCCCGGCTCCTCCCTCACCTCCCGCACGCGCATCAAGACCCTCGCGTACGAGACCATCCTCGACAACTGCCGTTTCTTCAACAACGACCTCTCCGCCGTCCCCCGCATGGCGCTCACCGTCGGCGTGCAGACCGTCATGGACGCGCGAGAGGTCGTGCTGGTCGTCACGGGGCAGAACAAGAGTCTCGCGCTGAGCCAGATGATTGAGGGTGGGGTGAACCATATGGTCACGGCGAGTGCGCTGCAGACGCATCCTTGGGCTTTGGTGGTTTGCGAGTGAGTTGACGAGCTTTCTCATATCCATGCCAGCGGTGTGAGAGTCATGGATAGCTCACTGATGCTCTACTTGATGTGTAGCGAGGACGCCACGCTGGAGCTGCGGGTGAAGACGGTCAAGTACTTCAAGTCGATCGAGAAGGTGCAGGACGAGGTCGAGGCAAAGTACGGGCCTGTGGCATCGGTGCGGCTGGGTCTGAGTCGAGCGACAGCGGCGTGATGTGGTGGGCGTGCTTTTGGGTGAGCGGAGCGGGTGATCTGGACAGGCTGGGAGAGGAGAGGTCGGGCGATACGATCTGGAGCAAGACAACATGATGCAACGTACTACGCAACACCAGCTCTACTACTGACCAGCAATCGTGGCGAAACGTCGCATTCTTTCTGTCGCAAGGGCGACTACGTAGACTACTTAAATCGAATAGATGTTACAAAAGACAGGTGAGTGAAAAAGCCCAGATCCCGTATATACACCTACAACCCCATACCCCGCGGACAGCCCCATCACGCCTATTGCCCCCCCGGCTGCACCCTATTTCTCCAACTCAGCCCCTCAAACCCCCCGATCAAATCCCCCCCATTGATATCCTGCCCCGCCGCATAGAACCCCGCTAGCGAATCGCTCCCTCCTAGCAGATCTGCCACCTGCGCACTGCTCCCCGTCTGCTCGTTCGAGCTTGAAGTCGTTCCCGGGCCTACGCCAGAGGCGGGGCCAGAGTTGGCATTGACGAAGGCGGGGAGGTCCGCGCCCATTGCGCGGACAGCGTCTCGTCCCCAGTCTTCCCACATGACTTCCCCAACCCCGCAGCCTGAAGCGACGCTCGACGGTCCCGGCCCACCCGCTGGCGAGGGTTCGTTCGTCTTCCTCCCTCCTGATGGGGTCACCACTGCCGGGCTCACGCCCGACCCCGAACCGGAATCACACCCCGTCACGCTCTGGCAGCTCTGCACGCTCTGCCCTGAGGAGAACATGGAGTTGGCAGTGGAGGAAGAGGAGGTGGAGAATGAGAATTGCTCGGGGGTGGTAGCAGGCCCGACGGTGTAGACGCCGCCTTGGTCTCGCGGGTAGGTGATTGCCCGTTCGGACTTTTGGCACATCTCTTGGGCGCTCATGGGGCGGGCGTTGTTGAGACGGACGTAGTTTTCGAGGAAGTGGGACATGGAGTTGCCGAGGGCGTGGCGTTGGCCGTAACGGTCGAGCACTGCGTGAGAGAGTCAGCGCGGTGAAGAGGGATGAGGAGAGGAGAGGGGGGCGCACAGTTTTGGATAGTGGTGAGGTCGGCACGGTGGCGCACTGCCACTCCATATGCCTGGTTCCCAAGCGCATACTTGACGAACCCTGCCACAGTCCTCCCGATCGTGTACATCGAGCTATGCCTCCCGTCAGCCTTCACCCTCTTCCATCAACTCCTCGAGCCGACTCACAAAGCCATCAACGGCGTGAAAATCATCGTCACATCCAAATTACTCGGGATCAGATGCAAGATCCCCAGCGCGGCCTCGTACGCCTTGTGCGACGCCATCAGCGACGGGTTCGATGGTTCCCACTCGATGAACGGCTCGTGCATGATGATGATGGCGATGCTGGGCAGGATGTGGATGGCGAGCAGGTTGACGTCAAAACCGGTTGTGGTGGTGGAGTCCATCATTTTGAAGACGTTCTTGAGGGCGGTGGGGACGCTTGAGCTGTTGGAGGGGTGTGTCAGCTTGAAGTTCTGGAATTGCACCCAACAGCTGGGAAGGGAGCACGTACACGAAGGTCTCGATGTCCTGCATGGTGTCTTTGAAAGACTGCAGCGACGGGCCAGTGAACTCGTCGCCGGGGACGATATGCCGCTGTTGCCATTCTCGAATCCACCTGATTTCGTCATCTTCATCAGCGACCAAACTCGACGGCTTGAGGAAGATGGAAGACGAGATCTCACTTTGAGACTTTGCTCATGAGGATAGCGGCCTTGACTACCAGCACGAACGAGTCTGGCACGGGGTGTCTATGGAGCATGTCAGCTTGCGGTCCTCGGGACATTGGAAGCTGAGCCACTCACGCCGAGAATAGATCCGAGGAAGTAGCATCCTGCGGATTCTCCAGCATGCCGTCCAACTACACACACAGATACATCACATCAGCACCATCCCCACCACCACCATCAAGATAAACGACTCACCTTCTGCCACTCATCCACACTGGTCGGCAAGAACAACCCGATATCATCCAAATTCATCGACGGCGCCCACGAGCTATTCATCGAAAAGCCCGCGTCCATCACAAACGCCATCCACACCGTAATGATCCGCTCTTCGCGCTCCATCGAGTTCTTGGCGGGCGCCATGAGGGGCTCCTTGGTAGGTTTCGAGCGGGGCTGGCGGTTGAGGAGCTCGATGGAGGCGATGAGCCGGGAGGGCTGGCCGCCGATGAGCCAGCCTTTGAGGGGGAAGCCTTTGGCGAAGTAGACGTCGCTGAGGAGGATCTGCGGGGGGCGTGAGGTGTCAGCTCGGATTGTCTGCGACAGACGGAACACTGGCGAAGGCAACTCACGCAAGTCTGCGCAACCTGGAAGATCAACTCCCCGCCACCCATCACACACGCCGACGTCACCAAATCCACCGTCCTATTCGCCAACTCGGCCTGTGCCAACCCAAAATCCTCGATACTCGTCAGATCCAGCCCAGCAGACATATGGTGCTGCACCGCCGCTTCCACCTGGTGCGGCGAGAGGTTGTTCACCCATGCGGTGTGCGGGGCGGCGGCGGCGCAGATGGCGTGGAGCAAGCCCGGGAAGGGGAAGTTAAGGGAGGTGGGTGGAAGTTTGATGCGCATGAGGAGAGTGGCGCGATGGAGCATGCGGGATGTTTGAGGGACGTAGTTGAAGAATGTCTCGACGAGGTGCTCGAGGAGGACTGGTGGAAAGGCGGGGAAGGCGGGTTTACGTCAGCCAATGTTTTTTGCGGGAGACAAAGGATCGTCAACTTACATGGCGAAGGCAAACCCCTGGGCCAGTTGGACGGCACCAAGAACAACTCGTCCAGCCCCCATGCACTCGGAAGCTCATTAGGAAGCACCCCTTTTGGCGGCTCATTCAGCTCGCCGGTCATCGCGATGCTCGCTCCCCAGTTCGACCCGATCTCCTCCAGCCCTGACCGATGCTTGGGGGGCCCGCCAAAGGTCTCGAATGTGTTGAGGTTGGCGCGGATGGACTCGCCGATGTCTGTGGGCCAGAGGTTGGAGGTGGTGCTTGGGCGGCGGGGTCCGGTGGACGATGGGGGGTCTTCGGAGCGTAGGCTTTGGGGTGTGAGACCGGCAAGCTGGGCTTCGAGTTCGGCTGGAGGAGTGGGTCAGCATCGCCATGGTTCGGGCGCGAAGCATTACCCACCAATTCGCGTCTTCAACGCCTCATTCTCCTCGTCCTTCGACGGCCTGTGGCCCTGTCCCGTCGCTGGTCTCTTCGTCCCTGTCCCCGACACCGCCCTCACCGCCGCCGGCCTCGCCTGCTCCACCTCCTGTGGACTCTCATCCAGCGGCTCCGCAAACGTGCAAATCAGCGTCGGCGGAGTGGTGCCGTTCCTGTTCGCCGAGCGGACGGCGTGGGCGTGGGAGCGCAAGCACGGCGCGCAGGTCGGCCTGGTGCCATCACACTTGGTCTTGCGCTTTTTGCACTGCTTGCACGCGTGGTTGCGCTTGAGCGGGGCGAGGGCATCATCGTCGAGGATGCCGTCCCGAGGCGGGGAGACCGAGGGGTTCATTTTTGGATGGCCGAGGTGGGGCTTTGGTGGGGTGGTTTGGGGGGATGGAAAACGGAAAGAAGGGGGAAGAAGGTGGTAGATCGCGGTGGAAGGTGGCCTGGTGAAGTAGAGGAAGGGACTGGCTGTTACAAGACGTGGATTGCCTCAGCGGCGAGGCTGCTGAGTCAGGCTGAGTAAGACGCGATAGGGGTGGATCGGGGCTGGGAACGGTGGTTCTCAAAGGGAAGCCGCCGGGCAGCCGGGCAGCGAGTGTGCAGCGGGGAGGTGCTGGCTGGGGCTGGGTGGGGGTGTTGAAGGGCGTGGAGTGGCGAGGGGTGGGCTGAGGGGGGGCTGAGATATAGGAGGAGTCGAGCCTTGCTAGCGGAGGAAAGCAGCGAGATGAAAAACAATCTAGACAGCTCGATGCCGGACGATGAAGCTCAGTAAGCGCGGCACAATGCCCGTCGGCCTCCGCTTGGGGAAATAATACCTTGGGGCCACGTGCGGGGCAAGACGGGGCGGAGGTCGCCGCTCTCAGCTCGGCGAGCGGTTTGTTTGGTGCGCGACTTTCCAACTGTGCGTGCTGCTTTCATCCTCTGCCAATGCTCAGCTGGACCACCTTGTCCTCAAGAAGCCTTCCCCAGCGATCTGTAGGCCCACGATCTCAGAGCACCTCGGGCGAAACGAGTGAATATCACAACCAACAGCACACCGACCAATCTTGGCGTCAAGCAGCATGAGCGAGCATGCCCAGCCCCGGCCATTCACTTACGAGGAGCTGAGATGTGGGCCGGGTACGACAAGACGTGATGAGGAGATGAAGCAAGGCTGGCGTGAGGGAGAGTGAGTGAGACATCTCTGAAAGATAATGCCTAGCCATGCTAATAGGACGCGACCCCAGCCCCAGGATTCCAGACCATTATCCTTTCCGCCGAACCCGAACTCCTCTCGCCTGCAAACGCTGCCGACCTCCACGTCCTTTGACTATGCAAGCAGTCGATCCAGGAAGGGCAGGACCCCCGGAGAATGATATCGGTGGCGTGGAGAATTCGGAGAAGGTGCCAACAAGCGAGCTGTAAGTACTTCTGGGGAGTGTACAAGACTGCGGCCACATAGCATCCCAATGGGCTATCGCTGACTCGCTATGCTTGCTTGGGTACTACAGTATAGATGCTGTCACAAAGGTCAAGCCATGACTGCTGCGATCACGTATCTACAGGCATGGTCCGCCTGCGATCTTCCCCAGAGCGCTCCCACGCTCCCTCCGGACGACTCCGCTCGGGCTCAAGGCGGCGCAGTGTGAGCTCTTGTGCAGCTGTGTACGTCTACCAGAATGCCCACCGCTGACAGCCAGAATCCCATTAGTGACGCCATCCTCTGGTGCAACTTCTCGAGGGTTTGCGTCATCCTCAGTAAAGGCGTCACCTTCCTGTCAAGAAGCAAGAAGCCCAGCAAACCTTCCTGTCAAGAAGCAAGAAGCCCAGCAAGATCGACAACGAGAAGCTCCTGTTGTGGGCGTACATCGCTGCGTGGGCAGCCTGGGAGAACCCGGAGTACGCCCAAGCCGTACGGTGCGGAACGCATGTGAGTTTTCACCAGCTTTTTGTGGTGGGCCGTCTCCAGGTACTCGTGAACCAAGCTGAATGGGAGCATCTCGCAGGTCTTCGGATGAAACACACCCTCCCCTCGACTACCGACGCCGACGGAGAGGCGCGACCGTACTCGTGTACCTGGAGCACCAGGATGCTGCTTTTAAAGGTCTGCCGACGGAGATGCCGTTGGAGGATGCGGAGGTGAGTCAGAAGATCGAGCTACTCGTGAGTGTCTGGATCGATGGGGGCCACACTCTTTCGGCGCACGGTTTACCAGACCCAGATGCTGATCACACCGTCGACGTGCACACACAGAGGATGGATTGCTCTCGTCGGACCGAAGTATCCCTCAAAGTACGAGTTGCATCTACATTAAGAAGCCCAACAGATATATGTATTGGGGTGGGCAAGATACAGGAAGGTGTACCAACAGATGCAGAAACCTATAAAAGAGTGGACGTATCTAAAACCCTAGAAGAAAGAAGAAGACTATATGATTATTGTTGCCTCACAGAAGCGAGAAGAAGATAACTAGATGGACCGCGTGTCATTATCTAGACGCGAGTAGGCTTTCCAAGCGAGTTGACGCTCTACCCCGATGATACCACATCAGCATCCCCTCCAGACACACAAAGAAGATCGGAAGAAGCGTCACTCACCGACTTGTCATCGTGCGTGAGGGGGAGCTCGGGTGATCTCCTCTGCTGCCTCTTCTTGCCGAAGGACCAGACGCCGGCAAAGTAGGTGCCACCGATGATGGCGAAGAGGAGGGCGAGGGTCACGCCAGCGCCGATACCGCCCGCGCCAGCCTATGATGTCGTCGTGGTCAGTCATCGCAGATAATCTTCAGCGAAGATAGATGAGGTGAGTACTCACCAAAGACAAAGAGCTCGAGGAAGCCTCAGCAGAAGCCGAAGCGCTCTCGGTAGTGTCACCCTTCGCGCCCGTCGCCGTGGTGGTCACGGTGTTGTAGCAAGTGTAGTTGACACTCGTGGTGAAGGAGCTCGAGTCCACGAGCTTGATGTCGGCGCAGTTGTAGAAGGTCAGGTTGTTGGGGCCACCACGGCCGACGACGGCGAGGGTGAGCTCGTCGCCGGCGGAGAAGCCGAGGGAGGAGAAATCGCCACCGTTGTTGCAGGAAGTGCCGACGTCTGTGGATAAGTGGATAGAGTCAGTCAACTATACTTCGTGATGTGTGTGGCGAGACTCGGAAAAGACGTACAGATGTGAGACACGTTAGGAAGAAGGGCAGTGAAGCTCGAGCGGCTGCCAGAGTCTGTCAACCGTGTTAGCGTACGTCCAAGCTATGTCCGAGGCAGTAGGTGTCACTCACCAGCCAACCTAGCGTAGCTGATCTGAACATCCTCCATGTCCTTGATCAGGGACAAGGCTAGATCACCGCCGTCTACAAAAGTACCCAATCAGCGTCGTCTTCTAATTGGCGCAAGGCTCCAAACTTACTGATGGGGTAGTCTTGAGTCGCTCCGGCGCTGTAGCCACCGCAGGGAGCGTCGTCGCTGATGGTAAAGTTGTCTCCGCGGGGAACCGGGAAGTCGAACTTGACTGTGTGAGAAGAGCGCGAGTCGCTTCAAGTAAGAATCTGATGTGACTAGTGATGGGTAAGTCATCAAGAGGGTACTCACTGACGGAGGTCTTGGGAGTGGCACGAGTGGCCAGAGAGGAGGCCATGGCACCGGTCATCCCGAGAGAGGCAATGAGCAAGGAAGAGGTGAGCATGGTGTGGTTGATTGAGGTTTTGGGGCTGTGAGGGAAGGCGTATGAAAGGTTGGATGATACTGGGAGAGCTCGAGGCTACTCTCGCCCATATATACCGTGCATTGTAGACTCGGCGGCCGTGGTACAAGCCAGCTCGTGTGAAAGATCTCTGATGGAGTCGGCCGATGGTAGATCATTAGCCGCCAGGACAGGTCTTGAAAGGCGAGTCCTCCACACAAGATTGGCTCGTACCGAGGCTGCTCGTCTGTCAGCTGTCTCCCGTCTCTCGCCGGGCAGCCCGACCAGAGACATCGGGTGGATCATGGAATTCACCGGGGATCATGAGGAGATATCTGACCGAAAAAGACCCCCCCGCGGCTTGCCCGCGTGCCCCTCCTTCCCGTGGTCTGCGTCCCCTTCGAACCGCCCGAAATCAGATAAGATGTGCCCAGGGCATATAGGCGTGCCTACGTCTGCTTGAGCTTGGCATAACAGAAGAGGCAAGAATGGTGCTTACGGCCGATACGTGCTGCGCATGGAGAGATGCCAAGCCATCCTGCAGATCACGCCTCGGGCTCCTTCGCGTTGTGCCCCGCTTGTCTTGGTGGGTCAGAAGAAGGATACCTGGGGTATACTTAGGCACATGTTCTCGTCAAGCCTTGCAAGCATGCATGACTGCGAAGTTACCCGGAGATATGCGTTATCTGATTGGGACGGTGTCAGTGTGCTTCGGGGAAGAAGAGGTGGCTCGGAGTACTTGCGCCGCTGACAGCCTTCGACAGCCGACGTGGCTCGACCTCGACACCGCGCCGCGCCGCTGGCTGTTGCGGTGATGAGTGGGCGAGTCTTTCTATCGAGCACAAGCGAGTGAATGAGAGCAGTAGGGTGGTGCGGCCGACGTTCTGATTGTTGCAAGCTTTGAGCGCAGGTTTCAGCAGCGAAGAGGAGCAGCAGCTAGGAACTCACTTCGCGGCGTCGGCCTGCATGAGCGTCACCACTTCAAAGAAGCTGAAGATCATCATGACTCGAGCAGACACTGACGGACATGGGTGCTGCATGCCCCTCTCTCGGCTCCCACAAAGCTCCGACTTTAATAAACCAAGCACTAATAATGATCACATCCTAGAGATTAGAACTGAAAATTGTGCCACCCAGGACTACGTGTACGGAGGACAAGTGGCGCCCGATTTGCGCGTTCACCGGACCTCATCGCTGGGAACATGGAAATTGAGCTACACTGGTAGGATGTTCTCCCAAGAACTACTACTTCCTTCCAAATAAGAGAACAAAGAATGAGGCCGACAAAGAAAAGGGGAAGAAGTAGAAGAAAGGCGTAAAACCGGACTAGCTGAAAGCACGATGCAAAGAAGGGAGCGGGGGTATCTGTGTGGGGCTACCACAGGATGCGTAGAGGGTATCGTGTAACACACAACGATGGAGATGGTTACCGAAGTTGTCCATGGTGTGGCGAATGTTGATAGGGATAGGATAGTGATGATGCGAAGGACGGAGATGGCGCGTGCCAGACGCGTCGGCGATCACCGGCCCTACCGCCCGTACAGGCTGGCAGGCGCAGGGATATCCAGCCCCGTCGTTTGCTTCGGTGTGAGCACCTTGGCAATCGACGCCAGCAAGTCCCCTCTTCTCAGCGGCTTCGTGACGTACTCGTCCATACCCGCCGAGAGGCACCGCTCCTTGTCGCCTATCATGGCGTGCGCGGTGAGCGCGATGATGGGCGTGCGGGGGACGCCCTCGTTGGCCTCGAACTCTCGGATGAGCCCGGTGGCCTCCATACCGCCCATGACCGGCATGGACACGTCCATCTACACACACGACGAGTCAGCTCGGATCAGCATGGCTGAGTAAAGAAGGGATACTCACAAGGATGACGTCGAACGGCGTCCTCGCCAGCTGCCTCCTCTTGTACTTCTCCAACGCGATCTCTCCGTTGTCTGCCACTTCTATCTTGTGACCCGCCACCTCCATCAACTTCACCGCCAGCTTCTGGTTCACCAGGTTGTCCTCCGCGAGGAGCACGCTGAGTATAGCGTCCTTGACCGTGTCTCCCGGCTGGATCTGGTGCGACTCGAGCGCAGGGACGATGGCGTTGCACAGCTCCTGGAGTGAGAGCGGGGTGGTGTAGTAGGTATTTATACCCATTTCCAAGCAGTCCTTGACTGGGATTGGCGAAAGCATCTGGTCCGACGCGGAGGGGAGAGCGAGGAGTCGTCGGCGAGACTCGGGAAGGGAGATGAAAGAGGGGTTCTCAGGGCCGGGCGGGCGGTTGGAGGGGGCGAGGAGGACGATGGGGATGTAGCGGAGGTACTCGATGCCTCGGAGTTCACCGGCCTATATGTATGAGTCAGCACCGTCACAGCTCACATGATTGATGACACTCACAGCCTTGAGCGAGTCCACAATCATCGTGTCAAACACGGTCAACCCCTGGTCCTGAAGCAAGTACACATCGTTCACCGCGTTGATGACTATCGGCTTCAGACCCAGCACCTGCAGCATATCGACTATGCCCGTCTCGTCTCTGAGCGTGTCGATGAACAGGATACTCCTCCCTGCCCACGGCGACAGCTTGTCGATTATCTGCTCCCTCGGCACGCTCGTCATCTCCGCCACCGTGGTGAAGTAGAAGCGACTCCCCTGCCCGTACTCCGACTCGACCCAGAGGTCACCGCTCATGAGGTTGACCAGTCTCTTAGAGATGGTCAAACCCAGACCGGTGCCACCGTACTTTCTCGTCGTCGACCCGTCCGCTTGCGCAAATGTGTCAAAGATGACGTCCAGCTTATCCTGCTTGATTCCGATACCCGTGTCTGCGATGCAGAACTCGAGCTCGACAGCGTTGGATATGTAGCACTTGACGCGGCAGGAGAGCGCGACCTGGCCCTTGGTGGTGAACTTGACGGCATTTCCGATCAAGTTGGTGATGACCTGGCGCAGACGGAGAGGGTCGCCGATGAGCTGGTCGGGGATGGTGGGGTCGATGTCGAAGATGAGGTCCAGCTTGTTCTGCGCGGCCTTGACGCAGAGGGTCTTGAGGACCGAGAAGACGGCGACGCGAAGCGAGAAGGGAATCTGCTCCATGGTCATGCGACCAGCCTCGACTGTGGCGTGGTGTCAGCATGAACGGTGTCTTATGTGGAGACACCAACTCACTCTTGGAGATATCCAAGATATCGTCGATGATGGTCAAAAGCGAACCCGCCAGACTCGACACGATCATCAAGTTCTCACGCTGCTGCCTTGTCAACTCGCTCTCAAGCGTCAACACGGTCATACCGATGATACCGTTCATCGGCGTCCTGCGCATGTCGTCAGCTGCATCCCTGGTCGTGGCAAACGGTTATCTTCAGCTCACCTGATCTCGTGCGACATGTTCGCCAAGAACTCGGATTTACTCCGGTTCGCCATTTCGGCCTCCTGCCTCGCCTTGGTGTTCTTCTCGATAGACTCGCGAAGGTTGTACACCATTTGGTTGATCTTGGTTTTGAGACTGTCCATCTCACCAGACGCCTCGACGGTGATGAAACGCGTAAAGTCTCCGTCCGTGGCGGCCGCCGAGATCTGGGCGAAGGCTCGCACTTGGGATGTCAAGTTCGAGGCCATGGTGTTGACGTTGGACCTGCGAGGAATCGTCAGCTTTGGTAGCCATACAGGATAGCTGAGATAGAACATACGTGATCTCCTGCCAAGTCCCTTCTATATTCTCGACCTCCGCTTGCACACCCAGCTTTCCCTCGGTACCCACCTCCCTCGCCACTCGCGTCACTTCCGCTGCGAAGATCGCGAGTTGGTCAATCATATTGTTGATAGTGTTGACCAGGTCGAGGATCTCTCCCGACACCTTGACGCCCACAACCTTCTGAGTCAGGTCACCTCGAGCGACCGCAGTCTATATACCTTGTCAACGACCACCATCACCTTGCGATAGGAGAAAGTGCACTTACAGTGGCATGAGCGATAGTTCGCACTTGCTCCGTCAAATTCGCCGCCATGATGTTCACACAGTCCGTCAAGTCCTTCCAAGTTCCAGCGACGCCGGGCACCTTGGCCTGACCGCCCAGACGACCATCTGTTCCGACCTCTCGGGCCACACGCGTCACCTCGGACGAGAAGGAACGCAGAGAGTCCACCATGTTGTTCACAGTGTTCTGTAGAGAGAGCGGGGTGAGCGAGAGGGATTCTCGTCGTTGTCAAGCTGCACTCACCTTGAGCTCGAGGATTTCACCAAAGGCGGCGACGTTGATCTTCTTACTCAAGTCACCAGCAGCGACAGCGGTAGTACTGCGGGCCAAATTTCGTCAGCTTGTAGTCTTCGCATGGACACAACCTTCAGCTACTTACACCTCAGCCACCGATCGCACTTGAGTGGTCAGGTTCAAGGCCTGTAGGCCCAGTCAGCACACGTCCGCATTTGTTCCGCAATCTATGTGATTCCACTTACCATCAAGTTCACGTTATCCGTCAACACCATCCAGGTTCCCTCAACGTTGGGCACCACTGCTTGACCACCCAGTTGGCCCTCAGTTCCGACCTCCAGCGACACACGAGTGACCTCGGCAGCAAACACAGTGAGCTGGGCCACCTATGGAGAAGGGTCAACAACGAGCGATGCACGCAAATGGTGCTGGGGAAATGACGAACCATCTCGTTGACAGTGATCTTGAGGTCCAAAATCTCTCCTTGAACATCGGCATTGACGGTCTTTGTCAGGTCACCTCGGGCGACCGACTTGGTCTACACACGCCATCACGTCAGCGATCTGCCCGCACTCCACGATCCTACCAGCAAAGAGAACTCACAACTTCCGCGATCTCTCGCACCTGGTCGGTCAAATTCCTAGCCATCTTGTTCACGTTTGTCGTCAATTCGTCCCAGACACCCTCCACACCCGGCACAACGGCCTGGCCACCCAATTGACCTTGCGTTCCGACCTCCAAGGCGACTCGAGACACCTCGCCGGCGAACACGGTGAGCTGCCGAATCATCGAGTTGACAGTCTGTTAAATTGGACAAGTCGCGTCAGCAATGGCGCAGCCGGGGTAGATGATACGACTCACGTTCTTCAGGATAGCCATCTCTCCCTCGGCTTCGATCTCAATGCTCTTGGTGAGATCGCCCTGTACCAGATGTCAGCACACGTGCCTGCTGCGGGGAGGAACAGAGACACTCACTTTGGCGACAGCTGTGGTGACACTACCTATACTTCGCACCTGAGTTGTCAAACTCTCGCACATTCGGTTCACCTGCCGCATCGTCAGCCAACGTCTTCTTACCAGCATGGCGCTGATGTGACTCACATTGACGGTCAAATCCTTCCATACACCCTCGACGTCGGGCACGTTCGCCTGACCACCCAGTTTTCCTTGACTACCGACCTCGAGCGAGACTCGACTGACTTCGTCGGCGAGCGTTCGAAGAGACATCACCATCCCGTTGACAGTGGTCTTGAGCTCTGCGATTTCACCGCTGGCCTCGACGTCGATTGTCTCGGAGAGATCACCCATAGCGACAGCCTAGCCGTCGAGTCAGTTATGTACGCCGAATCGAAACACGGTACCATAACTCACCTTTGTAACCTTGGCGATGCTTCGCACCTGGTTGGTCAAGTTGGCAGCAAGCTTGTTGACCACAGCCGTCAAAACCTTCCAGGTACCCTCAACGTTGGGCACAACGGCCTGACCACCCAGCTTCCCCTCCGTTCCGACCTCCAACGACACACGCTCCACCTCCACCGCGAACGTCTGCAGCCTGTCCACCATCGCGTTGATAATGTTCTTCAATTCCGTCATAGCCTGACCCTCGACCGGCACGATAATCTTCTGCGTGAGGTCACCCGTCGCGACGGCCTTACACACGCGCGCGATATCCTGAACCTGAGCCTTGAGGAGCTCGAGCTCCTTCTCGGCAGACATGCCAGAGTCGCCCGAGGCGTTCGCGGCAGAGGCGTACGCGGCGAGGATGCTGGGCGGGAAGAAGACCTGCTCCGGGAGGGGAGCAGGGGGCGTGTGGAGTGCGGCGGTGAACGGGTGGTAGAAGTGGGCGAGCTGCTGGAACGTGAGGCCCGCGGTATCGATGGACACCACGGGGCGGGCACACGTGGGGCATAAGGGGCCGACGGAAGGAGTTTCCGTAGGCGTGACGGAGGACGACGCGGCGGCGGGGTTGGCGATGGGCGGGGTCCAGTCAGGGGTGAGCAAGTCAGTGCCAGCCTGGCCGGGCACTTCGAGCTTCTTCTCCTTCATGGACTGAGCCTGCTGCCGCTCGGCCGTCCAGACGCGGTCGCCGAGAGCGATGATTGCCCTCTCGATAGCATCCTCTGCCGGCGTCTTCTTCCCTGGGAAGGTGGAGAGCGTGGACACACTCGTGTCCGCAGTAGTGCTCGCCACCCCACCTGCTCCCTCCGCCGAAGATTCGCCGCTCTGCGCGGGCTCCTCGCTGGGGGCCCTCGACGTAGGGAACGGGTACGACGGGGAGGGGTGCTGGGATATGACGGATAAGAGGGAGAGGATATGCGATTGGAACGCCGTGCTTCCCTCGGTGGCTAACACCGGAGGGTAAGTGTCGGCGAGAGACATGACGGACAGTCTTGCCCGTTTGTGGGGGGGAGAGTGGTCGGTGATGTTGGGTGTTGGGTCTGGGTGAAAGGATTAAATAAGGGGTTTGTATTCGGTTGGGAGGGAGGGACTGGGTGAGGGTCGCTCCTGGCTCGGTGGTATCGAGCGGCGGTGGGGTGGTTGTGACTGTGAAGGGACGTGCCGTATAAGCGAAGAACTTTTTGTAGGGGATGTAGAGCGCCGAGAGTGAGATGAAGAGATGCGAGGGGTAGGAGTGATGGAGTGGAGAGGGTGGGGGAGGGACAGAGTGTGGTGACACAGAAGCGGCGTGTCGTCGCTGACTGCAGCTTTGCCTCTCCTGACCGGGTTCGTGGAGCCAGCCACCACCAGGGTAACTAGTTCGGCTGAGGCTTGCCAGTCACGCAGCACCGCCTACGACGTCGAAAGACGCAGAAACAGTGGCGAGAACCTCTGCCTGTTTATTTCTCGTCGACACGACCCCCACCCCCACCGATCCCTCCTCGCATCACCACCTGCCACCACGCGCCGGGCCGCCTGTAGACGATCATCACACTGGACTCACCCTTCTTGTCCTTTCCTGACTGCGAGTCTGCTATCACACGTTCTCCTGGCCGCCTGGGGATATCTCCTTCACTGCCGATGTATAGTTTCGAGTGCTCGAAAGGATACGGGATGGCGATATACCGCGGAGGTGGGGGGCTGATCGGAGGACGGACGACGGACGGCCGGCGCTTCGCGAGTGGTGACGACCGCAAGTCCGGTTTGGAAGGGCGACTAGTATGACGTCTAGCGCGAGAAGACGCTTCGTCGTCTGGGTAAGAGGTAGACAGGAGGGGTTGAAAGGGGGAGGTATTGAGTAGTGGTGTAAAAGGATTGGTAGTGGCTCGGGAGATGATAGCGCGATGCGTCTGTGTCTGGCGCCGCTGGAACGGTAGAGGGAAAAGGGTCGCCGAGCCTGTTCACTCGTGATTCCAGTGCCACTTTACGCGTCGACGGGATGGTCGATGTGGGCACTTCTTTGGGGGGAACAGTTCTACGCCCTCTGCTCTGTCCAGTGGTGGTACTGTCAGAAGAAGAAAAGCCATGCATGCACGCCCAGAGACCTGGCAAGAGGGTCGTGTCTTTGGGTTTGCAGCTGTTCTGAGAGCTCTTTGTTGTGGCGCCCTGAACCCTGTTACCCTTAGCTGGGTGCTCAATTAAAGCTGCCCCTCTTCGGCTTTACGGCACTTCCAGCCACCGGACCGCCTCTTACGACACAAACACCTCTATTCATCCTCTGTCACGGCACAAACAACACACCTGCGCGGGGCCGACGAGTGGTGGGTTTGGGCGAGCTCGTGGCACACTCGCCTCTGCTACCGAAGGGAGGAAGCTCGTTCAAGGAGACGCACCCGGAGGCCATCATGGGCCAGTCTGAGGAGAGCTTGCGTGCGCCGCTTGCGCGTGAAAAGAGAAGGATGTGACGGAGTACGTGGCCTCATACGCGTCCTTTCTGCATACCGTACCGTACTCCATTGTCCAAGGCCAATATACGGAGCTCGGCGCTTGACTGAAGATATTACTACTGCTTACCTTGGTAATCGGGAACCGCACATATGTTTGACGAGCTGTGGCGGCTGGTACTTATCCTGCCACGACGAGGATACCTGCTCGGCGTCTCCTCTCGATCTCAAATTTCAGCCCCGTGACTGTTCAAAAGCCCACCTTCTCCTTCTCGTGAGAGAAGCCTAAAATAACCGCTACCGTCACGCCTCAGAAGCCACGCACGAAGACGCACGACGCGTTCTTCCTCCCGCACCGCACGCAACAACCCATCGCCATCGCCCTCCTGCTGCCCAAACGTGGCCCCTCCGAGCAAGCAGAAATAGTAATACTTGATCATCACCATGTCCAACATCACGAACCACGATCCCGATGTAAGCTTGCCCGACGCGTATGACATGACAGTGGGCACTATCTCCATTGGCCACCAACCACCCATGCCACGCATCTCTCGTCTCAGTGACGCCCACGCCGATCGCGAGGGAGGACCTCTAGACACGTATCTTTTCCTAGCCCCGACAGATGAGAACTTTCGTGAGCAAGCGCTGGACTATCTGGGCGACCATCTCGACGAGACGTCCTTCACGGTGAAGCCTGCTGGGGGTACTTATTACTCGCCCGAGACGAGGCATTGGGATTGGTTTTCGCCCGATGATGCAGATGAAGACGACCCCAGGACGAGGTTCAGAAGCGTGGTCGTGCAAGAGCCCGCTGGGTCAAACATCAAGACACTGACTGAGCACACATACACCTTATCCGTCGTGGCTAAGCCTTTGGCGGAGGAGGCAGTGGCCGCCCGAAACACGCTGGGGCGTGGTGCGTCTCATCTCACGATTCCCTGGGACGAAGAGGCTGCCCCCGATGAGGATCCTCCCATCCACGAAGCCCTCAAGTGGGACGACACACCAGACCTGGAGACAGAAACGTTAAATATAGAAAGCAACCATGTTCCTCTGACAAAAGTATTTGGGAGGAAATGGGATTACGAAGCGTCGTGGATCTTCCCAATCTTCGGAGGCCAGGATAGCGGAAAAACACCCATGCTTAGCAAAACGGGAAACCCAAATGAGCGCCATTTTGAGGCTGAAGTTGAGGCTTTCGTGGACTGCAGGGTGTATACCAATCAATGGACCGCCCAGTCGGATTCCGAAGTCGACACGGAGGAGGATTATGAGGTCGGGGAGGAGCTGTTAGAGGCAGAGAGGCGTGATGCCTTAGAGAAGGCGTTGAAGAGCGGAGAGAGTACCAAGATGGTTCTGCGAAGCGGGTCCAGAGTGGGGAGCGACCTCTCCCAAGCTAGCGAGGACCCCTTGGAGGCAGAGAGGATCAAGTTCCTGTCGAAGGCGGGGCGAACCAACTCTGGCGGCACGAGAATGACTCTGCGAAGGAGAGCAACCGAGAATGACAAAACTTCCAAGGCTGGCGGAGGACTTCTGGTTCCAGAGGCTGAGCCGAGTGGTTCTTCCAGTGCCATGACACTGCGAAGCGGGGCTACTGTGGGTGGTGAAATATTGCGCGAGGAGCCACTACCTGCCAAAAAGAAGAAGGGAAAAAAAGACCGGGTGAACACTTCATAGTTGCGCACGCAGTACCGTGATATTTCTGCATAGACCTCTAATACCACCACAATTTCTGACAAACGGACAAATGTTACTCGTTCTGGCTGATAGAGCGCTACCATCTAAAGCCAACGTCCCCCAGCGGCACGGCGGGTCAGTACTACTGCATTTGTCGGCCGGTGTCCGCTCAATCCCTTTCAAAGAACCCGGTCTCATAGTCAGATGTCGATCATGATTGGAATGCCTGGCGCATATGAAGCATGTAAAGATCAAGATGCAGTGGTACTCTGATACCTGCTGTGGGCCGAGAAAGTTGCCACTCCCCACGCTCCCCACACACTGCTTGTGGACCACCTCCACCGCCACAGTGTACGGACATGTTTCGATCTCCGCCAGATAACCCGGTCCCGAGCGATCGTCGCTTCCAGTCGTCCACTATCGTCGCGTCAAATTCACCCTCTGACTACTGTACTCTTTCTGACAACTCAACCAGTTCGCCTGTCTGACCCGCTTGGGAACCGTTTACCCTGTCTTCGCATTCGGATCAACTTTACAGAAACAAATCTCGTCACTTGATACCCCAGGACTCTACCGACAGCAACACCATCAGCGCCGGCGCAACATGACGACCCGCGAGCCGTTCCACGAGTTCCTCAACTCTGGCGTGCCCGGCGGGGGAGGCCGAGGTGGCTGGCATCCCCGCGGCAGAGGTCGAGGGAGAGGCGGAGGAGGGCGAGGAGGATTCAGTGATCGTGGCGGTGGAGGCTTCGGCCGTGGTGGCGGAAGAGGGGGGTATGGGGGTGGCGGCATGGTGGCAAAGCAGAGCTTCAATGCGGATTATACCAACATGTCGTTCAACTACGAGAAGCTCAACACGCAGAGGTACACCCGGCTAGAGAGTAAGCTTTCGCGTTCATGGCTTTGAGGTCTGTTGCATTGCTGACACCTTATCACAGACAGCACCGTCGCGCCCTTCGGCGACTCTGCCCCCCGTGGGCGAGGCTCGTTCAACCAGCGCGGTGGTAACCGCGGTCGAGGCCAGTTCACTGGCCCTCATCAACCTCCCCAGAACTTCACCCCGCATCTATCCCACGCCCCAGGCATCGCCACACCCAACAAAGTCCGTGGGCTAGGCTTCCACACTCCGACAGAGAAGCGTCAGCCCGGCGGGAAGGTCACCCAGGTACCTGGCTCTGGCGGGCGCCTGGGGTCGACAGTGGGCAAAGGGCTGGGCGATGGGACGATCTACTGGGGTGGAGGGCTGGCGCCGCTGTTCGTCAAGGCGGGGGAGCTGTTCAAGGACGGGGAGGTGGATATCGTTACAAATGATAAAGGTTAGTTGCGAAGCAACGTGCGTGCCGCGATGAGGTGATTGCTGACGAGAGTTGGGATGTAGATACTGGAGTCAGCGTGGAGACCGTCCCGCTGTCTGATCCTGCTGCTCCGCAGATGACGGACCTCCGAGACGGCACCGAGATCGAGATCGTCGAGCGCTCCGCCGCCCAGGCTCCGTACTCTCAACCCGGCGCATCACAAGCCGACGCCCAAATCCGCGCCCTCCAACCCATAGCTCTCTCCCAGGCCGACGCGTCTATCCCAGAGTCGACGTACCCCGACCCGCCCATGATCGACGAGGAATCTCTCCCGTCGTCGTGCAAGCGCTTCGCAGCTCAGTTCGTGCCGTCACCCCAGCCTGAACCGGAACTGGCGCCCGTGCAGGAGCAGGAGAACGCGGCTGTGGCGAACGTCACGCGGTTCACCGAGCAGCTGTCGCTCTACGCGCACGCTGGAGGCTTTGGGGAAGCCGAGGCGGACGAGGTGTTTGTCTGGCAGAGTGGGGGGACTGTCGTCCCCGCCGGCCAAGAGGGGCCGGGTAAAGGCAAGGCCAAGGGGAAAGCAAAGAAGGCTAAGGCGAAGGCACAGGCTGTTGAGGAGTCGATGGAGGTGGATGAGCCGGCAGCACCAGTGCCAGTAAAGGCACCGGTGGATATGGGCCCGGTGCCGTTGCAGGTGAATGCTGGGCCGAGCAAGAAGAAGGTGGTGGCGACGCAGAGTGTAGCGATGGAAGTGGACCAGAGCGAGACACCAGCGATCTTCATCGACACTGTAGGGGATGCTCTTACTACCTCCGTTCCCAAGCCGAACGTTGCCAAGAGCATGGAGATAGACGTCGTTGTCGACGAGCACGCCTCGGCCCCCGCGCTAGACTTCTTTATCGACACCACCGGCGCTTCGCCCGCCCCTCCCCCTGCTGGCACCTCTAACCGCCGCAGATCCAGCCTCTCCCCCTCCGGCC
Organism: Cryptococcus sp. DSM 104549; assembly: GCA_036427605.1. Taxonomy (NCBI): domain Eukaryota; kingdom Fungi; phylum Basidiomycota; class Tremellomycetes; order Tremellales; family Cryptococcaceae; genus Cryptococcus; species Cryptococcus jaspeensis. Next base: position 966,114 of record CP144047.1, read on the forward strand.
TCAGCGCCACCGCCCTCCCCTTCATCATCGACACCAAACCCCTCTCCTCTCCTCGGCCAACCTCTCCTCCACTATACACCACCCACCCCGGCCCCGCCCTCGGACTCCAGTCCAAAGAGCCGAAAGCGCCAGACTCGGACGAGGAGAACATCGTCTTCAAGCCGAGAGCGTACCGCCAACCCGAGCCCATCGCTGTCACTGTTCCGCGCGCTGCCGTGGCTGCCCCATCGGACGACCTGCCCGAGCTGTCACAGACATTCATCGACCCGCGTGCGCGTGCACGAGTTGATAAAAAGGCGGCCAAGCGAGAGAAACGCCGGAACCGCGGGTCAAACAAGAAGGGTAAAGGCCGAGACAAGGAGCCACGCGGCGCCCCGCGTGAGGACTCGGACCTCGACTGGGGGAGTGATCGACCTCAAGCTGTGGTGCTTGGTGTGGAGGGTGCGCCGGTCGAGTACGACGAGGACGAGGCGATCCTGAGGGATTATATGGAGGGAACCAAGTTGGGGAAGGAGGTGGATGCGCAAGAGGCAGAGGAGGATGAGTTGGCGTTGGGGCTGTGGGCGGCGGGGATGGATGATGCGGTTGCGAAACAGGTGAAGAAGGACAAGGGGAAGGAGAAGATGGTCGTGGAGGAGGAAGTTGAGGAGGAGGACAGTGACGACTCGGATGACTCGAGTGTACTGGGCGAGCTGGCGTTTGAGGCTATGGAGGCTGTGGCCAAGCAGAAGGCGATGTTTGACGGGAAGAACAAGTGGGGTGACGATGATGTCAGCAGCGAGGATGACAGCGAGGATGATGATGAGGAAGAGGAAGACGACGACGAGGAGGATGAAGATGAGGAGGAAGAGGGAGACGACGTCGACTGGTTTATCAACGCCATGGACGTGAGTCTCCTTTTACGCACAGCTCCGGACAGAGCGACTCGCTGCTGACGCTGACCAACCTCCCAGGACGCCCTCACTGGCGGCGCCGTCGACATGAACGACCGCAAGTCCCGCAAGAGCGTGTTCAAGGCTATCGAGCAGGGCAGCTTCCAGGATGACTACCAAGACGATTTTGGCCTCAGTGCGTACTCTGTTCATCTCTACTCGCTATCACGACTGACTAGCCTCCCCCGCTCAGCGCCTTACAAGAAATCCAAGAAGCCCAAGGGCATCCCCACCGAGCTCCAAGTCCAATGGGAGCAAGACCGCGCCTCCAAAGCCGAGAAGAAGCGCCAGCGCCAGCTCGCCCGCCTTCTCGACGAGATCGAGGGGTCCCTGCCCGGCTCGTCCCGTAAGGGCAAGAAGGGCAAGAAGGACAAGGGCAAGGGCAAGGGGAGAGACCAGGGCGAGGCGAGGGATAAGGTGTCGATCAAGATCGCGCAGGCGCAGATGGCGCATCTCATCCCCGGGTCGGCCGCCGAGGTTGCCGACATGTTTGACACGGACAGCGATACCGACGGCGACGACGTCGACACGGGAGGTTGGGGGGAGAGCAGCGGTGCGAACAGCATGTTTGGCGTGCCGCTCGTCAAGCGCGGGGGGAAGCTGTTCAAGGCGGAGAGCTCGAGGAGCCTCACGCTGGATGCAGTGGACGAGCGGATCCAGGTGTTCATGCGGGACAAAAAGACGCAGTCGATGGCGCTCCCGCCGATGGAGAAGGAGGGACGGCAGAAGGTGCATCTCCTGGCAGAGTGCTATGGGCTGAGCTCGAAGAGCCGCGGTGGAGGCAAGGGCCGATTCACGTGGGTTATCTGGCCACCTCTATAGATTGGGACGATACTCGACAGAAGTCAGCTGACAAATCACATCCTATAGCGTGCTCAACAAGACCAAACACTCTGGCCTGCGTGTCAACGAAGTCCTGCGCGAACGCCTCCTCACCGCCGCCCCCTTCGCCGGTGGCCAGTTCTACCAGGCTCTCTACTCTCGTGGCGGGCGTTTCGGTGGCGGGGGCAAGAAGGGCGGTGGCGCCGCACAGCAAGGCCCGAGCGCGCGGGCCAAAGACGGTGATCTGGTGGGCCACGGGGCGGAGAAGATTGGCGGGGACAACATCGGGCACAAGTTGCTTAGTAAGATGGGGTGGGCGGAGGGAGGTCGGATCGGGATGGGGAGTGGGAGTGGGATTGATGTGCCGTGAGTCTCTCTTCGTTTCTTCTGTTACGTGACGGGGGATGGTGCTGATGTGATGTTCTGGGACAGGATCGTGGCTATCGTCAAGAACACCAAGAGCGGTCTCGGGGCGTATTAGAACTGCCGCGTCATCTCGAGTTCGAGCAATCATCTCAAGAGCTGGCTGTTTTTCTTCCTGAAGACTCGTCTCGTCACTTCAGCGATAAGGTCAGGCGATGAGAATGAAGAAGCACGGGGACACCTATAAATCACAGTCACGACATCATATCTCATCCTTAGATTGTCGTCTTCGCATGGTCCATGTATCATATAACGTGTAAAGTACACCTGTTTGATTGATTGCAGCCGACTGCATGCGCTTATGTATACGACGAGCGAAATCAATAAAAGCCAGATCTCAGACAATCTCAAGCGCGTCAACAAAAGACGTCCGTCATCCGGCGTCACCACAGATCTATCCTTTTGCTCTGTATCTCGCCCCGCCTGCAGGGGAGAAGACCCGGGGACGTTAATCTGGAATCGCTTGCAGGATCACACGGGGCTTAGATCTTTGGAGCGTTTCCGTCGCGCAGCCGCACATGATCGTATGCAGTGCAGTCGACGTCGGCCTGCCGCTGCTGCTCGTTCGTTCGCTCGCTCGCTGGCTTGCCGCTTCACCGCCCCCCGGCAACGCGAATACGCACGACGTATACGGCCGTATATAGCTGCTCTGGTAGATTCATAGGGCAAGCGACCTCGCTTCAGGCGAGCACGTATGTTGACGCTGCATGCATAGAGACCCCCTCCCCCTCTCCCTTCCCCCCGCATACGATCGCACAAGATACCCCGCGGAAGCTCTGACATCATCCGGGTTTTTCGCCCCAGGAACCGATCAGTTGCCCTGGCTTGCCCTGATTCCCCAGCCTTCCCCCACGTGTCGGCACACCGGTGTCGGGACGGGAAGAAGGGTGAGACTGGAGTTCAGTTGTGTTCATGCATGTCTGGGGGCGGGTAAAGCAAGAGGTTACGTAGAGTCGTAGAGGCATACATGCATGCTGTGGAATACGTACTCGAGACCAGAGGAGATGCTGACAAAGACAGACAATATGTCTGGTGGGCGGAGATCTGACGCAAGCAGGTGGTGGAGGAGGATAGTGGAGGAGGTGACATCCCATGGTGCTGTCTGACGTTGCCCAAGCCGTGCCGGAGTCTCCAGAAGAGCGTTCTTCTCGTTGCTTCTTGCAACAAGGTCCCATCTGTGCCGGGTACGTACGAGCACTTACGAAGAGAGGGGCAGAGTGAGACCGGCCCACCCCCGGGCCCCCGGGCCTTGCCTGGCGTGACGAGAAACGACGAGAATCGACAAGACACGATCGGGGCTTTTGGTCAGCCAGCTGTTCGTTGTGCGTACTCGTGCTCTCGGACTTCTGGTATCGGGTGGGTGTGCATATCATACGCACGTCTCATGCCCAAGGCGTGTACATACGTGCGTGCGTGCTGGTGGATTACTGGGTAAGGTGTTGGCAGTGCCTAGATTCCTTCTCGCTCTTCCGCTCCACAACGAACCTTCTCGCGCGCTCGCCCTGGTCCTCCCATATCACCGCTGGCAGTTGTACAGTAAAAGCACAGGAGGCGGCAGGCCCCAACATGCATGCGAGATGTCTCGGGTATGATCTAGCGTGAATCCAGCGGCAAGTATCGCAGCACAGTATAGGCTTAGACTCGGGCTGAGCAGGCTCAGGCTCGGCACGTCCTCTCACGTCTTGCCGCCAAGAGACGTGCATAGAGAAGATGCGCGAAGCCACCACCGCGGAACCTGTAGTGTACCTGGCTAAACTACAAGGGTGAATGGGTTGAGAAGCCGAGAGGAACAAGCTAGAAGGCGGCACGCAACGCCACGCACGCAACGCAACGCAGCAGGCGCGCGCGGGGGGTAGCGGTGGAAGGAAGATAAGAAAGCCAACCAACGTAAGAACGATGTCATGCGCCCCAAGAATCTGAGGCAAGTGAGAGCGAGAGTGAGAGAGCAAGTGGTAGTCACCTCTTGTTCCACCCACCGTTTCAGCCACCGGTCCCACCGACCCAGCTGTGGTGGCTACGGTTCGTACCCGAGTACGTACAAGTACGTTCGTTCCTCGTCGCTGGCTGGTGGAGGCGGCTCACTCAGCGGCTGGGGGCGGTTCGCTACGGTACACAAGCACAACACAGAGCAGATTCCACGCCTTGGAGAGCAGATACACGGACGTCGCACAAGCAGTCCGCCCTTCTCGGCAGCTGTCAATTGAGATGTGCTCATTCTTACATACACATGGCTGCTGGACGGCACGAGTTCCTGTGGTGCGGAGCAACTGTAATCATCGGGTGGAGATGCCGACGGTGCTGCTGCTGTTGTGATACCCGAGAAGACGACATGATACGGCGAGCCGACGGGCCGGGCGGTGCAGAGGGGGGAAACGGGGGTGCTTGTTTGTGCGTGGTTGATCGAGAGATATCTACAGTTGATTGCAATGAAGCGAGTGGCCTCCAAGCGGTGACAGACCTTCAGCTGTAAATGGACTACAATAGAAGACGTCAACGGTCTAAAGAAGTGAGGAGTGACAATACAGATCGAATACGCAGGGGCAAATGCAATGTTCGGCAACCTGAATCTGGCTTGGATGACGGCCGGTGGAAAAAGCAAAAGCCGAGGTTCGCTGGCCGACGGATTTCGTCATCGAAGCGCAGTAGTTAGTCCGAGATACGCAGATGATACAGAAGCATGATCGTATCTTTTTTTCTTCTGCCCGCCCGCCCCGGACCCCTGCTTTGCCCTGCGTCTCCCTAGATGCCCCACAGGCGAGCCTGGGGAGCGCAGAGGACGAAGAGAGCCAGAGGAGCGGTGAGCGAGGAACTGCAGGGAGTGATCTGGAGTGTAGCTCAGGAACGGATAGGCTTTTTGGCCCTACGGCATGCATGACGAGTTGCGTCATTCCAGGCAAGACACCACTCTTCTCTTGCATCGTGCATGGAATGGGGGGGCAAGAGGGGGAGGGGGGAGGTGCAAGAGACGGGGGGGGGGCATCTCAGATATAAGAGATGCCAGAGGAGTAGCCGGTCTGGACTCAAAGTTTCTCCCCCTCCCTCTTGCTGTCTGTCCCCCAACACACACCGACGACAGACCACACATCATCGACACCAACAACACGCTCCTTTCGACTAACCACAGACAGGCTGTCACGCCCGCCCCCGCCCTCGCCCCTCTGTCCCCCTCCCCCACCGCTGCGTGACGACGAGCTGGACAACGAGACGAGGGCGACAAACACCGCGCGGTCCTTTACGCCCCGGCGAAAACAAGGTCTGTCCTGCATCAGATTCCCGCCACGACTTGCACGCTGACAGCTCTTCTTGCCCGCTGCTCAGCCTCAGCCAGCCAGCAGCCCGTGTCAGCCCTCCGCGGCATCGTGTCCTTCTCGCAACACCCCCCACACGGAGGCGACGGGGGGCTGCGGTATGCGCCTCCCCTCCCGCCCCCGCAGGGCCCAGCGCCGGTGCTGCTCCCAGCGGCGCCTGTGCCCCCCGCGGTCACCGTCACCCCCGAGCGCACCAGTACGTACCTCGCCCCAGCGTTTTGATCGCGGCTTTTCCCCCCTTGATGGGTCCTCTGATGTTGAGTGCCTGGTGTATACGAGAGCATCTTTTCTGACAGAACGCCCAGCAGCACCGTACCACCACGCCTGGCCCACCTCAAATACCGCGCCCTTCTCTGAAAACGCCCCCCACCAGTTCCCCTTCAACTACCCACCTCCGCCGCCCTCACAGCTGCCCCCAAATAACTACCCATACCAGCTCGTCACCACCGAGCCGCTGTACAGCCCCACCTCGAGCGTCCGGTACAGCGTCGACATGTCGTACCCCCCGCCTCACCCGAACAGCGGCTTCGCGCACCTCTCGATGCCGTACGCCCCCGCGGTGAGCGCCGAGCAGGGCGAGTACTACGTCCACCCTCAGCAGGACGCTGTGCTGCCCCAGTCCCAAGCGCATGTCCAGGCCCAGCAGGCCCAGATGCAGCGGGCTCAGCAGGTCCAGCAACCCCAGCAGGTCCAGGCGCAGGCGCAGAGACAGGCGGGGCCGAGTCGGCAGCGGACAAGGCGCTCGAGGGCGTCCGTGTCGGCGTCGACGGATACCCAGGAGGAGGAGGCAGATGGGACGCCGGTGAGGAAGAAGATTCGGGTGACGCTTCCGAGAGGCCATGCGTGTGTTTCGTGCCGGTGAGTAAGACTAGATGCATCTAGCATGGATGGGCTCATTGCTGACAGACAATATAGTGCGCGAAAATTGTATGTGCTCAGCCCTTATTCTTACTGTTGCTCACGGCGCGTGGCTCAAGTGACTGGAATGGTATACTGACTGAACCACTTATAGAAAATGCCAGGAAGGTGTACGGCCGTGCTCAACCTGTATCAAGTCGGGCATGGAGTGCCGGAACGAGGAGCTGCCGAGAAAGAAATCTCGAGCGGCTGCACTCGAGGAGCGAGTCGGTAGGTCCAGTCGCGCGATGTCATCGCCGCCACTTCCACGCTAATCACCACTCTGACAGCCGAGCTCGAGGCCCTCATCGAGATGACCACGGGAAAACCTGCCCCGCCACCCGCGGACGAGGCTGCGATCGTCTCGAAAGAGGTGGCCAGCGCGTACGCGGCCAACAGTGTGACACCTCCAGAACCTCAGTCTCGCACCACGACCACCACCAGCACGGGCGAGTATCCCTCCGACGCCCCTTCCAGCGGGCTCGTGGTGCCGTTCATGGGCAGCTCCGTCTCTGGTCCCGTGCCCATTGAGATCCCCCCGCACTCGGCCCTCGAGCAAGCCCTCGTGCGGTTCATCTTACCGTACACACCCTTCCTCCACATCCCCCTCCACCCGCAGCGCTTCCTCGCACTCATCTCTCTCCCCGCGCAAGACCCAGCTCGCCCTCACCCAGCGCTGCTGTATATCTTGTTCTACGAGGCGATCACCCACCTCGAGAACCAGATTCCCTTACCCCGCGCACCTCAACCCCCACTCTCCCTCTTCCTCCTCCCCACCACCCCACCCCTCCCCGCTCCCGCCATCGACTCCCTCACCCTTCTCTCCACACTCGGCGGCACCGCCCCATCTCTCCTCGAGCGTGCGCGCCTCGAGCTTGACTCTGGCATCCGCCACGTCGACCGCCCGTTCGACCTCGTCCGCGCCGCCGTCGGAATCGCTCGCGCCCTCAGCGCAGAAGGCAAGTTTATGGAAGCCTGGGCTGTTCCCGTCGCCCAGCTCGTCGTGAGCTGCGGCTTGCACAGAGTGTCGGGCAACTATATCCCGCCAGACGGAGAACCGGGGGATAATCGCGCGATGCCGAAGGCGTATGCGCCAGCGTACCACTACCCGAATTCGCATTCGCACACGGCGCCGTCCCCTGGTAACTCTCGCGAGCAAGGTGTCGAGGCCCGCGACTCGTCGACAACGGTTGCGCCTCTGAGAATGCGGCCGGTTATCCTCCCGCCGGCGCGAGACGGGATCGAGGTGGCGGAACGGGTGATGGCGTTCTGGGCGGCAAAGATGGTGTGTTGGCAGAACTCGACCGGGTGGGGATGGGTGGATCCGCTCGCAGATGAGCAGTGTACGACTGAGTGGGGGTGGGGCTGGGGCCATGTTGAGGTGAGTGCAGCCCTGCTGTTGGCGAAAGTGTTTTCATGGGAGCTGACATTGTACGTTTCGCAGGTTAAACCAATGAACCTGGCCTCAGAGAGGTATGCGCTCAAGGATCTGTATGATCCTTCTTCGGGGATGCACATGAGCCCTAACGCGGACTCGACGTACGTCCTCGCTGTCAAGAGCACAGCTCTCCTCGCCCGTGCCAGCTCGTGAGTACTTTTCCTCCTACAGCACTTTTCAAGTGACCAAAGCTGACCGTCGCATCGATCAGGCTGTACGACCTCGCCGAGGCCTCGTACCCCGTCACACTCAGCGACGGCCGTATCGCGCCCCCACACATCGCACCGCTGAGCACCATCGAGTCCACCCAGTCCGCGCTTCACCTCTTCCGCGGTACCATCCCTCCAGCCCTCTCCTTCCCCGCCCCTGCACACTCCCTTCCAGGCCACCCCCACTCCCACCTCCACCCGAACCCGCACGGCCTCCCACAAGGCCACCCAGCGCACCCCACACCCCTGCCCTCGCCGTCGGAACTCTCCCCGCATTCGGGGGAGCGGTACGACGGACCCGCGGACCCATGGTGGATCCTGTTGCATGCGAATTTGAATGCGGCGGAGATGCTGGCTTGGAGGGAGATGGCGAATCTTCGGGGGGAGGTTAGTAGGGATGCGCTGAGGAGTGCGAGTATGTTGGTGAATCTTGTGAGGGCTGTGCCGGATGATTGCTGGGCCAATGTCGGTACGTCGATCTCCCCACTCAGCTTTTAACTTTCTTGGCACCCTCGCTGACCCTTCGCCGCAGACATCCTCGTCGCCCAGGCTCTCTCCCTCGCCTCCCGCCTTCTCACGAAAGAAGCTGCCTCACTGCACCTCTCAGGCCAGGCCCAGTCCGCCGCGCGGATGGACGCCGACTCAGAACTTCTTCGGAGGTGTCTCGAGGGCCCGTTCGACCGGTTTGTCAAGATGGCAGGGGTTCACTCGCGGATTGTGCAGCGCGTGAGGGAGGGGTGGACGGATAAGGAGGGAGAGTATGAGAGGGTTTAAATGGCTGGATCTGGGAGAGTACGAGCGAGGGGTATAGGTCAAAGATGGCGTTGAGCGCAGGTGTGCATGGGGGAGTTGGAAAGATCGCTGGCGATGTACATAGATTAGATAGATGCTCTCATTCACTCGCTTCATGGTGTTCCCAGCATTCGAGTTTCTGGTATGCAAATTGCACGTTCCGTTCTGTTCTCAATAATCATGCGCACGGGCAAATGCAATGCAGTAAAGTAAGCAAGATGCTATCTATATGCTAAAGTAGACACTATGTCGATTCGTCGTACAACCTCCCTCTCCCAACCTTCCGTCTCACGATCACTTGAGATCCTCCCCTCTGAGATGGAACGACGCCGCCTCCCTATCTGGGCTCATTACCCTCGCCAACTCCAACATCAGCCTAAACTGATACGCCACCATGTCCTCCCTCCGCCAGAATGTCTTGCTCCACTCTTTGCCGGCTGCGCCGATCGCCTCGGCCTGTGCGTCGTGCGCGCGGAAGAAGGAGAGGACGTCGTAGAGGTCGGTGAGGGAGGGTTTGAGGGGCACGTAGTGGACCCATGGTTGGAGGCGGTCGGTGTACCTGCGGGGGGTGCACGCGAAGTTAGTACGAGCGGAGGCAGTGGTGTTTTTTGTGTCATCGAGTCCTGCCTCGCCGTGTGTGATCAGAGGTAGGGGTCGGAAGGGTGGGGGAAAGGACCCGAGACACGGAGGCGAGAGGGAAACCAAGAGAACAGGCAAAAGCCGAGCGGACGTACCATTCGGGAAAGATGGTAGATTTCAAAACGACAGAGCTGGTCGTCATGAGCCGCTTGAACCTTGCGCTCCAGCCGTTTCCATCTGTTCACACCAGGAACAACATCAGTCAACGTTTCCTGCTTTGACAGACCCTGGAATGTCGAAGGCGGGGTGCGTGCTCACCGATATCCAAGAGATACTTGTACCTGCGCTTGTTGTCAGCTCCTTTCAAGACGTGCGTGCGTATGCCGATCCTCAAATACTGTGTGTACCGCCCCAAGTACTGTGTGTACCACGCTGAGGCGTGTGCCACGCTTGTGTAACATGGGTGTCACACACCATGCGCGCGGGGACCACGCCGAGCACAACAGAGACGCGACTCACCCATTTCCCTCCGCCCAATTCTTCCTACTCCCAAACTTGTACCCCTTCTGTACCTCCTTGCACACCGCCTCGTCGCACTGGATCGCCTCGTCCACAAACGCCACATCCATCAGCTTCGCGTTGAGATCTGCCAGCGGAGAGTCTTGTGCGGCGCCGACGGGGGTGGTGGCGGGGCTGGCGGGGAGGAGGGGGAGAGAGCCGGATGTTTGGGAGGTTTGGTGCACGAGGTTGATCCTTTGGGAGATATCTGAGGGGAGGGCGGGAGTCAGCGGTGGGGTCGGGCATGTGGCGGTATCCGGAAACGGCCATAGGAGAGGAACGTACTCCAAGGAACGCCGTCTTTGAAGTATATCCCAGTCGTCTTTCCACGCCAAAGCATCCTATCATCCTTCTCCGCCCATGCAGGGTCATCTCCGACATCCTCTGTCCACGCTTCCATCGATACCTGCACCAAACAGTCAAAGCGTCATCATCAGTCAAGATATACACCGCGGCCGGCAGATCTTATGGTTTCTGCTTGAAGATGGGGGGTAAACGTACAGCTAGGACGTCGGCGTGGAGGGTCGTTTTGCACATCGCCAGCACGGGGTAGAGCTCGCTACTGGGCCCCGGGCCCTTCCCGTGGCCCGAGAGGAACCCAACGAGGTGAGTGAGCGTCGGGTGCGTACATGGGTCCATCGTGCTGTTCAGGACATCCGACCCAGCAGTCAGCGTCACTTTCCTCGCCCTCTCGCCCCTCGGGAACGCTGAGGCGGCAGGAATGGCTCGTGGCTCACGCTTTATGGTCCCAGATGAAGCTCTTGTCTCCAATCCAGAGCGCATCGAGGTCAGGTAAAGCATCGGGGTTGTATGTCTCGCGGAGGGGCTTGTGAGGGGCGCAGGCGGAGGCCCAGCCGAGGTGGGCGAGGTCGTGGTCGTGCTCGTCGCTCTTGAAGACTGGGACGTCGTGCAGAAGGTGAGCCGGGGGGGTATTTGAGCAGGGACCTAGGAAGGGGCTGGGCTTACATTCACCGACGGACGCAGCGTCCTCCAAAGCACCTTTCTGTGGTATTTGTCAGCTCGGCTCCTCAGGATCGAGGATCACGAGCGAGCAGGGACTCACATATTCGTGCCCGACAAACTGCCACGGCACATCATGGCTATAGTAAACCACCTTGACCTCCTCCAACAGGTCCTCCACCCCTTCCAGCAACTCCACCTGCGCCTTCGCTCTCTCCCGCGCCACCCTTTTACCCTCCTCGTTCAAGCCCTTCTCTACGATCTCGTAAGTGCACCGCGCCGACGGGCGGCGGAGCTTGGCTTTGTTGGAGCCGACTTTGTGCGGGTGGAGCTTGGTGTGGGTGATGCCGGGACAGGTGATGGTGTACATGCCCGAGTGGGCGGAGACGGTGTTGAGGAGGCGGGCGAGCTCTTTCGGTGGGAGACCATGGAAGGGTTCCAGGTCGCGGTGCTGCGAGAATCCGCCGCAGGTCAGCTTCCCGCTCCACCCAGTACGTCGAGCACAGAACTCACGATCTGGTCATACTCATCAGGCAGCTGCACCCCGTGCTCCTCCACGTACTTCCACCACCGCTCAAACCCCCTCGGCGGGTTACGCTCATACCGCCGTCTATACTCGTCCACCGCCTGCGCGAGAGTCTTGCTAGCTCGTGCAAGCTTGGCCTCCCACGCAGCGTGCCCGCGGGCGATGAGGTCGTGTATCGGGTGCGGGGCAGCGGGGTTGGGAAGGAGGAGGCCGTTGGGGAGGTAGGTGTGGGATTGGCGTGAGGGAGAGCCGGCGTGCTGGGCATGCTGGGCTGGTTGGCCGGGGCGCGCAAGGCGAGGTACCTCGGGCTGACTGTCAAAGTCATCCTCATCCGCAAAGTACCCCGGGTCCCTCTCCTCCCTTCCTCCTCCCCCACGGCCTTCCAACCATCCATCTTCATCCTCATCCCACCCTTCACCCACCGGTCTGTCGTCTGTGATTTCGTACTCCCAGCGCCGGCCGGCGTAGCTGTCTCTGCGGTCGGAAAGTAAGGCGAGATGGCGGACGAGGATGTACGGCCCAAGGACGACGAGGATGAGGAAGAGGCACGAGCGCAGGGAGCGTTTGGGGATGTGGAATGCCATGGTGTGTGGGGTGGGGAGGGTGGGGATTGGGTGGGGGTGGGGATTGGGTGGGGGTGGCACAGGTGGGGGTGTGTAGCTGGCTACTACCTGCGTTTCGAGGGTGGTGCGGTAGGTTGAAGATGGTGATGGAGGATGGAGGTGAACCAAACTCTATGCAAGTTTTAACAGCAGCGCGTGAGTGCTCTCTCACTTTCAGCACGAGCAGTTATTGTAACCCCGCTGAATCAAGAAAATAAAGCGAGCAGAGCAAGACGGTACGCGAACCAAACGACGATCGGCGGGACGGGCAGCAACAGACGACCCAGAAAAGAAGAGGAGGGTTTTACGCGTCAGGGAACGCGTCGGACGGATGGCGTCGGGGGCGTGGGCGTGCCTCGTCGCGTCCCTGAACTTTCCATGTCCAGAGTAAGTAGTGGACGGGTGGTCTTGAAGAACTATCCTGGGGAAAGCCAATTGACGAGGCGAGTGTCGTAACGAATGCACCCAGGATGGGTCGGACGAGCAGCGAAAATGTGCGATGCACGAAGAAACACAGGTGCATCACTTCATGCTGTGCTGTTCCCAGGCTCCCAGAGCACTGACCATCAACAACGGCTCTCGGACCCAACTTTGACGCCACCAAGAGCAAGAGACCCTCCGACCACGAAAGATTCCCAGCTGGGCTGCCCATCCTCAAATCCGACTACATAGAGATAGATCGCCGCTCACCGCCGGGGGGCTTGAGTCGAGCCTAGGTACGAGCCACCCTGCTCAGATCCCAAAGGTCTGCCACTCAAGGACTCGGCCTTCCGCAACTGGCTCAGACCTCCCGCCAGCGTTCCGCCACTCTTGCGATACCAGCAACCCTTAAGTGCTCAAATGCCATATCGTACATGCAACATGCAACCCCATGCAAGTTCATCCAGCCGACACCCCACCCCAGCCCCACACCTCCCGTCTAAACCACATCTAAGCATCCTCCTCCTCCCCCGCCGCCTCCCCGTCCTCCTCAGCGAACGCCTTCCCCTCGCGCGCCTTGATCTTGTCCTGGTAGCTGAACACGGCGAACTGGGCAAGGACGAAGAGGTCGAGGAAGACGGTGAGGCCCGAGCCGGCGAGCCAGGGGGCGTTGGCGAGGATGTAGCGGGGGTTAAGGGATTTGAGGAGGATGGAGAGGACGTAGGTGATGTCTGCGGGACGGGGGTTAGTGAGTGTGTGCGGCAGGCAAGGAAAAAGGGGAGGGGACGTACTGCCAGAGATGGCGAAGAAGAACATGGCGAGGGAGAGGCCTGCACATCGTGTCTTGCTATAAGGGCAATCACGTCAGCCGAGCAGACCGATTTCGTGGACAAGAGACGCACTAGTTGTGGATGATCTGCGGGATTCTGCTCCCGAGGTACAACACCGCACTCGTCCACCCCAACGCCTGGCTCTTCCACTCGAGCGTAACCTCGGGGTCCTCGGGCACATGCACGTCGTCCTTGTCCGAGAGCCACCACGCGCCGGCTCCAGAGAGCAGCACGAACGCGAGGAGGAGGGGGTACTCGAGCCCGGGCGGGAGGAGGGGCTTGGGCTGGCGGGGTTCGGGGAGGAGAGGGGTGGACTCGTCGTCGGTGGTGACGTGGGTGTGGGCGGAGGGGGAGGGGAAGCGGCGGTAGTAGTAGACTTGGAAGAGGAGGATGAGGTCGCAGACGGTGTACTGTGGGTGGGCGGATTAGTGGTGGGTGAGTAGGTAGTGGCGGGAGGTCGAGTGGCAGGAACACTTACATAAACGGCAAGGATGATGACTGTGGGTAAGAGGTTGGCCATCACACCGCCAAAGAGGTTGGTGATGTCTCCTAGCAGCCAGAGGATGATGAAGGGCACGCTGAGACCTTCACCCGACTGGAGTTGATAGTTCTCCCATATCTGCGGGGTGTAGACGACGATCCAGAGGGCGATGGACATGTACCCTGCGACATTGCTGAGGACGGCGGGGCTGATGGGGGGCATGCCGGGAGTGTTAGTGGGGTGGTGAGTGCCACGGTTAGTGCTGTAAGGTGGCCTCTCCTTGTGGTTGCTGTCTGGGTGGCACAAATACTGCAGAGATAGACGACCTCGCTTGTGCATGACGACTGACGAGGTGAATTCTGCAGGGTGATCAATTTGGTCCCGCTGTAGTAAACGCTAATAATGCCACCCGACGCGTTCTAAATAAAGTTGGGGTTTTCCAATTCTATTTCAATTCTGTTTGGTAAATTCCAGGGTGGCGGTGCAGCGAGCGCGTCTCTCCCTGGCCCCTTCTCTTTGCTGTCTCCTCTTCCCCCCCATCTTCTTTTCTTTCCCAGTCTCCTCTATAAATATCCCCAGACACAACATCCTCTTCTCGGTCACTGTATAAATATATACAGCAACGTCCGCACCCCTCACGCCACACTCACGACTCTGATTCCTTTTCATAAACACACGCTCTTTCTTTTCACGACCAGTCTTCCCTTCCCCCCCCTCGACGCGACATGTCGCACTACCAACAAGCACCGTACACGGACAACTCGTACGGGAACGGCGGCGGCGGAGGACGCGATTACGGAGGGTACAGCGACGAGCCGCAGACGGGCGGCTACGGTAATGGCGGGGGGTACAACGACTACAGCAGCGGTGGCGGGCAGAGTGAGTCGCTGGGTCCTTGCGCATCGTAGCGTTCTTGGCGCGTGTGATCCTGTGCTCATATATATACCCCCCCTCCCCATCCTTCTCTGCATCCCCGCCATCCCCTTCACGCGTCTTTTCCACCCCCACCTGTCCTTCCGTGTATCGCCTTCACTCATCCGCACGCCTTTCCTCGCCGCCTCCGCCGTCGACGCATCCTTTGTCCCCTGACCGCCGTCTTGGCCTATTCTGGGAACATCAACAACTCGTCGCATCGCTACCTCACCCCTCCTTGACATCCATCCATCTCTCTCTCCCATGTCGTCCAATCCTTACTCCCACCCCTCAGACTACCTCATGTCCTCCAACAACGCCAACGCGACCGCCTCACCTTACGGCAGCGGCTCCGGCGGCTACCAGGCCAAGAAGAAGCGCAACAAGTGGCTCTGGATTGGCCTGCCCATCCTGCTCATCATCATCATCCTCGCGGCTGTGCTTGGCGGTGTCCTTGGCTCGCGCGCGAACAAGGACGACAGCAGCAGCTCGAGCGCGTCGAGCAACTCGTCGAGCGGCAGCGGGACAAACGCCAACACGGGCTTGCCTAGCGGCGTGACTAGCGCCAACTCGGAGGCGGCGACCGCGACGGGCGCGAACGGTTCCGGTGATGTTTACCTCGCCGTCGCGACCAACTCGGAGTACATGCTCCCCGTCTACGCTACCGGCGTGAGTGCTTTCGTGGCTTTTGACACACATCAAAAATGCTGACAGACCTGGTAGACGGCTACTTCTGGCTACTCCACCCCCACTGTCCTCGCCGACGCCGCCACCAACGGCAAGTGGCCCGACGACCCCGAGACCGTCTCCAACTCGAGCATCCGTGCCCACCCCCGTCTCGCCCCCGCCTACAAGTGGGAGGCGCTCACCACCGGCGGGCTCATCGCCGGGAACCCGTACTTCAAGTTCTGGAACGCCACCATCGTCGCGAACGCGAGCGACACGCTCAACGACGACCCTACTCCTTACACTGAGGACGGTGGGCTTGACGGGTCCGGTGTGCTGGACGTCGCGAGGGCGATCAAGCTCAAGGTGAAGAACTGGGCGTACGCGTTCAAGGTCACGAACGAGACCAAGTACGCTGACCGTGTCTGGCTCGAGCTGACAGTGAGTCTTGTCATGTCACAAAGTGCTCGGCATGTGCTGATGAGATGACCGGGACAGACCGCCGCGGGTAACAACACGGACGTCGCGTTCGGTGCCGATGACGGGACGCGCTGGAACCCCGCGCACTTCCTCGACGTGGGAGAGTTCTGCGCCGCCTTTGCTATCGGGTACGACTGGCTGTACGACCACTGGACAGACGAGCAGCGCGACGCCCTCATGTGGTCGATGCTCAACCTCGGTCTCTCGTACGGCTACGCCTCGCTCACCAACGACGCCTCCTCGTCTGCGTACAACTGGTGGACCGGTACCGCCGTCGGCAATGCCGCCGTCGACGGGAACTGGAACTGTGTGATCAACGGTGGTCTTGTCCAGGCGGCTATCGCCATCGTTGACCGCGACACCACCGGGCTGGCCCAGAATGTGATCAACACGGCTGTCCCCAACGCGATGGAGAACTGCTTCAAGGCCGCGTACGAGGACGGGACCTGGGCGGAGACGGCCAACTACTGGTACTTTGGTACCACTGGCGCTGCGGAGCTCGTCAACGCGGTTCAATCTGCGTACGGCGACGACCGCGGGCTCTCCACGTCCAACGCCGGGTGGAACCTCACCTCGCTCTTCCACATCTACGCCCAGGGCATGACCTCGCTGTTCAACTACGGTGACCACGGGCCCAACAAGTACTCCTCCACTGCCAACTCTCTCCTCCTCTGGGCGACGCAGTTTGACGTCCCGCGCTACGCGCTCTACCAGCGCGACCACTATGACGCGTCCGAGCCCTGGAGCATGTTCTGGTACGACCCCGCCACGTCGGGGACCTGGTGGGACGGCCTCGCGCTTGACCACCATTTCGACCAGTCGAACGGCTCGTGGGCGACCGCCAGGTCGTCCTGGTCGGACAACGACGGGACGTACTGGGCGATGAAGGCGAGCTCCCTCACGGGCCACCAGACGCACGGCGACCTCGACATCGGGGACTTTGTGTTTGACGCGATGGGCCAGCGCTGGGCGGGCGAGCTCGGTTCGGGGCAGTACCTCGCCGATGGCTACTTTTCCAGCGAGGCGCAGAACTCGGAGAGGTGGTTGTACTACAGGAAGAGGACCGAGGGCCAGAACACGCTCGTGCTCAACGGTGTGAACCAGGAGGTGACGGCGACCCCGACGGCCAACTACGACTCGTCGGGTACGGCCCAGGGCCCTGCGCCGTCCTTTGACATTGCCACGGACGACACTGCGTACTTCTGGACCGACATGTCTTCTGCTTACAACTCGTGAGTTATAGTGACGAAGAGACGAAGAGATTGCGCTGACAAGCCCCGAACAGTACCGTCAAGCGTGGTATCCGCTTCATCAACGGCCGCAAGCAGATTCTGCTCCAGGACGACGTCACCGACGCGCCCAGCCTCCAGTGGCGCATGCACACCAACGCCACCATCACCCTCGCTGACGCGACCGCCACCCTCGCCCTCGGCGGCGAGACCCTCATCGCCTCCATCGTGCAGGGTCCCTCCGGCGCGGCATTCGCCACCGCCGAGCCCACGCGCTCGTCGAGCGACCCCGCGCTCCCTACCGCCACGATCGACCAGGACCAGGAGAACCCTGGGGTGACGGTGTTGACGGTGGATGTGGATGCGGGCGGGACATTCAGCTTGCAGGTGCTGTTCACGCCACAGTGGGGGAGCGGGTTCACCGCGGTGGACAGCGTGAGCAATGTGGCGCTCGACCAGTGGAGCTTGACCAGCCATAATTAGGTGACTGGTGTGTAGGGGGGTGTGGTGATGTGTAGAAGGGGGTGGCGAGGGACAGGGAGAGGCGGGGAGGGCGGGGAAAATGTGCAGAAATGTGCAGACGGCGGCGGCGATAGCACGACTAGATCTGTATACCCTCTACTACAAACTCGATAGTCATTCCTTTTCTCGTCTCTCTTTCTTTCTCTCTCTACCTCTTTTGCCTCTCATCCCCCCATTGAATCCCAACGACGACCATGACAGTATGACAGACCGGCGGCGTACGCTATCTCGTAGTTTGATGCATATGGACTTTGTGCTATGCTATGCTTTGCATGCTGCTAGCGGCGGGCCGTTGCCGTACGGATTTCGTACACGCACTCCCGCGTCACGTGGTCGGGCGAGGTTGTTGTTTCATCGCTGCATCGGCGTCTGTGCGGTCCGTGCTCTGTTGACGCCACGATGTTATGATTATCGCCCCCTGCATCTCTTCAGCATCCCCCTTTCATTTCTGAAATTCTTCACGCCCCCTCCACTTCCCTTGTCCGCACCCCGGCGCACTTCCTTCCCCGGCTCACTTCCTCTCCTCGCCGCCGTCAGCAGCCCCCTCCGCCTCTGATAGGGCGCGCTTGTTGATCGTAGACAAGGGCAGCTGCCACCCCTGGTACTGAGCACTGCACGACCCAGACCAGAGCGACCTCCGTGAGACGCAATGGCTTCAGCAGCAGCGTCAGTGCGACCGCTGCATGCGAACAATGTCGCTGGGAGGAATGGGGCCAGGGGGGCGGCGCCGGGGTGGGATGAGCAGATTGTGCCGACGTTGCGGAAACGTGAGTTGTTGAGGTCTCTTCGGTGGGAAATGAGAGTCGCCGATCCAGCAGGGGGGTAGTTGAGGGGTGGCGAGGAGATCCAGTCGGTGGGAGACGCGACCTGGAGCGAGATGGACCGCGATCGGCGCTCATCCCGGCGGACTGAGAAGAAGTGATTGACTGACGATCTATTCGCACCGTGTATCACAGGTCTAGAATCCGAATCAGCCTACCTCACCCATCGACTCTCCTCCACCCAATTCGACGACACCACACCCCACCCTACCACCGGCCTCGGCCTCAACGTCGGCATCTCTCCATCCTATACCCACTCCCATTCGTTGCAACACGCCAACGGCGACGTTCACGCAGGTGCCAGCCACCACGCGCGGACCACGACCTTTCCCAGCTCTGAGCAGACCTCGACGACTGCTGGCGGCTCGGGCTCGGGCTCGGGCTCAGCATTCTCTGCGCGGAGCAGGACAAAGTCTGGTCCCATGGCGTCACCCCCCATGTCCAGCAGGGGAGGCTCACAGCGACTCCCTCGAGTAGAGCAGCCTGGTGCAGCAGCAGGGGCGGGCTCACGCCAGCCCTCCAGCTCGAGGTCCAAGTCGACTCGTCAGCCGTCCGTCTCGCCCCAACCTGACACTGGGAGCCCCCGGATGTATGGGTATGGCTCAGGCTCAGGTTCGGGGTCGAGCTCGCCGAATGCGAACATACCATCGCGGATCCCTACGCGCCCCCGGTCCAAGTCACAGCTTGTCCCGCGCCCGTCGCTCCCGCAGAGCGCGTCTGGTCCGGTTCCACGGGTACCCTCCCCTCCAGAACTGACGCGTGGGTCGTCGAAGACGAGAGCGGGCGGGAGCTCGGCGGTGGCCGTCAAGCGCGAGCCGTCGGGGATATTCCCGACGATCAATGGGTTCACGGGGCATCAGTTGGAGCGAGGTGGGAGTGAGGGTAGACGGGATAGCCATGATTCAGGAAGAGACAGCTTGCGGTTCGAAGGCAGCCGTATAACAGAGGGGTTCATAAAGAACGAGCTGCCGCCATTCAGGATGGCCCCCGAGGAAGCCCTCCGGATCGCCCAGCGGGGCCATGATCTGGTAGAAGACGATGCGGGGTGGAGGGAGAGCTACCACAGTCGAGGGGATGAAGATGAAGCTGGGCGGGATGAGATGGGTTTGGGGCTTGGGGATGTAGGGGAGAAGAGGAAGAGGGCGGTGACGATGCGGGGAGGGATGGATGACGTGGGGCTGGGGCAGCCGCCCGGCAGAGCGGGGAGCAATCGGACACCGAAACAGCGAGCAGGCTCAGCTCGTCCGGCCAACATCCAGACACCCCCCTCCAACTTCCAAGGCCCCCGATCTGCATCTCTCAACCTCCTTGCGTCCACGCCCAACACGGGCGGCGGTACGCCAACATCCATGCCGACCTCGGCGTCGCGCCTCGGTATAGCTGCGCACCTGATCCCTCCAGAGAGCACATATACGCCACCAAAAGGGGCGAACTGGGATGAAGTGCTGCTGCCGACCGTGGCGAAGAAGCTGGGGATGGGCGACGAGAAGGGGAGTCCTAGTCCTGAAGATGGGCGGGAGGAGGATCTGGCGGTGGAGTGGGACAAGGATGGGACGCCGGTTCGGTGGGTGAAGAGGAAGCCTGGGGAGAGGAGGAATGGGGATATGGGGAATGGTGCTCAGGTATGTTTCAAGACTACCTGCCGTCCGACCCATACGCTAATTTTTTCATGGTATAGAACGACTCCACTCCTACCCACTCGTCGTTCAACCCCACATTCGAGCCGTCCCCGGACAACCCCTTACGCCCAGGCCCGCTCCGCTACCAGCGCTCCAAAGACAACATCGAGCTTAGCCCTCTCCGGACGCACAACGGCCAACCCACCACTCTCACCGACAACCAGCCCGTCTCCCCCGCACCCTTCTCATCATTCGCTCCAAACGCAACCCACCACAGTCATAATCACTTCCCCCCTCCCTCCCCGTCCCGCAGCACGTCCAGCTCAGCACTCGGACGAAAACCGTCCCTCCTGCGGAAACCCAGTATCCAGCAGCCCTCGCACCAGACATCCCAGATGTCGCTCCGCTCGCAGTACGCTGCGGTGGCGGGTACGGGTGGGCAGCAGTGGGGAGTCCCGCCGGTGCAGCCACACACTCCGGGGACGACAAACAGGATCACGGACGCGGTGTATGCGAACTCAAGGGCGATGCGGGAGGGGTCGACGGCGATGCTCGGACTGGGCCAGCAGGATCTTGGTATGAGTGATATGGGCAGGAGGCAAGGACAGGGGCAGGGAAAAAGGAGGAAAGAAGAGGAGAGTCATGGCAAGGGGTGCGGGTGTGTTGTGATGTAGTTCAAGGACAGTGTGTACAGCTTTGTAGCGCTCTGGGGTCATACATCTGGGACTGAAGCGTGAGGTGGGCAGATCAATATGATACATGTGGATTGCTTGTCATTATATGCATGGGCTTGCTGTCTTTTCAAGTGTCTGGCTGGGGATGGCGAAGGTCACCCCACGCAGTGGCTGGGTTGATTGCCGGCGGCAACGTGACAACAACGTCCGGGCCGACGCGAGGAGGCGTCGACGGCAAGATTGAGGAGATGGTCATCCACTTCAACATATACAATTCGGCCCTATATATATCGCACTTCCTATGCGTACCGGAAGCTACCGACACGATCGACGCCATCCTCCACTTGGTGCATTCACTTACCGTCCCACCACTACTGTCTCGCGTTACCACCACCACCGCCCCCTTGTTCCTGCTGTCTGTCGCCCACACAACACCACAAAGCAGCCACCTCCTGCATCGTGGCAAGCCATGGCCGACGGCGGTGCTGTATTTGTACCGGACAAAGCAAGCCCCACATCTCGCTAGCGAGCGTTCAACGTTCAATGCCCCACTCCACTCCTCCACCGCACCGCCCTCCCCTCCCCTCCCCTCCCTCCGGAATTGGCGGCGCCAAATACGCAATGTCGGTCTTGGAGGCCGCGAAGGACGTCCAAGGACGTGCACCCGGTGTGCCGGCGTGTTTCGGGTTGTTGTTTGATGGCGCTGTGGGGGTTTTCACTGGCGGATGCTGGTTCGAGGACGGGGGAGGAACTCGAGGAAGGGCCAAGGGAAGCAGCTGTCCGGGCTCCCGGGGAAGGAAAGGGCCTGGTGGGACGGGGTAAAGGAGGGGGGAAAGGGCACCGGTCAAAGCTCACCACATCGCACCTCGACAGACAGAGTCGAGCCGGAAATATATACAGGAGGCTGTTGAGCACGAAGTATACGGGCGGACTATACTAGACTCACTGTGAAGAGGTGTACATGAGGCTTCTTGGAGAGGTCAAGAGTCATAACAGCAGAGAGACCAACAGCAACACCACCCTTTCCACCAACCAGCTGCTTACGACAGCCTACATACAGCCATGCGTTTCCAACCGACACTTCGCTGGACAATCCCAGCATTACTCCTAGCGGGGCAGGGGGTGCAGGCGATAACAGACTTTGAGGCGGTATCAGTGGTCAAGGACTTTGCGGACGCCTTTCTTGCGCCGAGGAATGTGGAGGTAGCGAAGAGTATCAACAGGTGAGTGTCGAGAAGGTGGTGGATGCTTAGGTGGACGCTGAAAGGGTGGGGCAGTACTTTGTTTGCAGAGGATGTAAAAGGGACAGTAGACCGTGAGTTGTCACTCTCCTTCTCATTGAGATATGTTCTTCGCTGACAGTGTCACCGTAGTGTCCACCAAGTGAGGCTCTCATTTCTCCCCGTGTGGACGTTCTGGAGCTGACGGTTGGAGCTGCTTCCAGTTTCGACGGGAGGGAGTTGACGACGTATGTGTCTCTGTGATCTTTTGTGGTGAAAGAGACCTGCTGACACATACCCCTCATCCTAGCGAATACGTATGTGTACACTGACTAAGCCTGCTGCTCAGTGTGGCCAAGCTGACATCGGACGCAGCTCTTCGGTCTGTTTGTAAACACGGCGGACGACGGCGGCGACCCGTCTCCTTTCGGTTCACCAGTATCGTATAATGTGAGCATTACCTTGCGTCTCTCCTTGGCAGCAGCTGACACTGTTGTCAGGTCACTGCTTTGCTGGTCCAGAACCACTTTGTATCCGCATCAATCAAGTTTGAATGTGAGCTCGAATAGGAGGCCATTGGCCCATGGGCAGATCGAATGTGAGCTGACGTACATTCGTCTGCCATAGTCAACTATCCCATATTGAACAAGACGTTCCCTATACAGGCAGGTTCTGTCTCTACGCCTTACCTTACACGTTGAGAACATCTCGGCTGACGTGAGGCTGACCGGGGCGGTACAGGTCGACGCGTTCATGCTGATCAACGAGAACCGCCAGATCCAGCAGTATGACGCCTCATTCCGCCGCTGGGCCTGGGTCCGTCTCTCCACCCCATCATCATCCTGTCTCCTGTACCTTGTACTGACTGTCCCAACGCACAGGCAACCGACTACATCATCCCCCAACTAATCCCATACATGGCCGCCAGCCTCTCCCTCCCAGCCACCAACACCTCCAACGTCCTCCGCCAGTACCTCTCCCGCAAGATCTGCGAAACGGCGGTCACACACTGCACGGGCGCGAACCAGCAGTATGAGGATTATGATCATTGTATGGAGTGGTTGGAGGGGAGGGAGGTGGGGGAGTGGTATAGGATGGGAGGTGAGTGGGGTGGCGTTGGAATGAGGAGCGAGTCTGCGGAGCTGAGCTGACATGACGGGCTGGTGGTGGTGATGGGCGGTAGAGGACAACCTGGTGTGCAGGCACTTGCACGTCCCGATGCTTCCCCTCCGCCCCTCAGTGCACTGTGAGCATATAGGCCCAACGGGGGGAGACATGTGCATTGCCCGGTAAGCCACCATCCACCTCGTATCGCGCGCTTCCCTCGCATAGAAGTAGTCAGCTGACGCGGGAGCTTGAGTAGAGACTATGAAAACGTCGTTCTCGACTCGCACTTCGCAACAAGTTGGCTGGCTCCCAAGGTCGTCACACCCGAGAATGAGGATGAGGTGGGACACATCGAGGCGGTGAGCGGGAAACCTCTGGATCCGCTGCTGGGTGAGTCTTTGCTACTGTCTCTCGGGGGAATTGAGCAGACAAGAATGAAGGAAGGGTGCTAATGGCGCGTCGCAGAGATATCGTTGAGCGCGAGCAACTCGCACTCGTGGGATCCGACCTTTTACCCGACAGCTCTGCTGGGTATGCCTCCATGTTCCAGCTGCACTGATCTGAAGGGAATACAGGGGCACAGCTGACGCGAGAATACAGGGTACATGCTGTTCATGTATGTGTGCTCCCATGCTATCTGGTTGTGAGTGTCTTGATTTATGAGGAAGGTGGAAGGGCGAAGTAGAGGAGATGCTGACGCGTCGACAGTGTGTACCAGCGCCGGTCACCCGTCTTCCCTACTCTCGGGCTGGAGCATCAGAAGAACGTCGTGATATGTAAGCTTCAACCCTATGTCATCTTCTTCAGGGCAAGCTGACACCCCCCTTCTATCCAGACACCATGAACATCATCTTCACCACCATCGCCCTCGCCCTCGAGCTTGTCGCCTCCCCTGCCTTTGCAGGGCGCTATGCCTTCTGGGAGGTCCAGAGCTTGCGCACGGCGGGGGCGTTGACTTCGGCGTTGTATATATTTGAGTTGGTGTACCGGGTGACGATGCGGATGCCTTTGTAAGCTGGGTTGCCATGTAGAGTACATATGATGGGATGTCAGCTGACGAAGCGGGAAAACAGAATAGCACACCACTTCCTCACCATCATCGCCATCTCTATCACTGTGACGATGTTTGAGTACACCCAGTCAATGTCGTACCTCGTCTCTGCGGTCATCTGGCTGTTCCAGGCTACTACAGAGCAGCCGACGTTCTTCGGCTTGCTGGGATGTAAGCTGCAGCGGTGTGGGCGTAATGGAATGCGTGGCTGACAACTGGAACCACATAGATCGGCTGGGGTGGAACGAAAAGTCAGTGGCGTGGCTGCTCAAGTTTGCGGCGCTGCAGACATTCGTTTTGAAGGTGAGTGAGCTGTCTTGGTCTTTAGAAGAGCAGACCCAGCTGACACAATCTACTACGTTCCACACCAGTCTGCGAGCGCGATCGCCCTCATAGCGTACTGGGGTATACATCAGAACTACTCGTACAACTCGATGGACCGGGCATGGACGGCGGTGGTGTTCATCATTGCCGTGGGGCTGCTCCTCACTCAGATGTGAGTCGCTGTTATGCTACATGGCGTGTAGAGCACTCGTACAGCGCTGACGGATCCATGCGCACAGCTGGGGGTCCTATGTCACATACGCCATCGGCGCCCGCATCACCTCCCCTTCCCGTCGCCCTCGATCCGCCCCAGACACAAGGCGACAGAGCGTCTCGGAGGGCTACCAGGACTCCCAATTCCAGAGCCTGTTGAGCCAGTACGGGAGGGAGAAGATGGGCACACACAAGACCAACCGGTCGGTTGGCAGTGTGCATTCTGGGCGGGACAGTATTGCGATGGGGAGGGGGTATGAGGAAGGGAGTGTGGTGATCATTGGCGGAGAGCGGCCGTATCAGGAGTATATCAGACACAGTGAAGAGGGCGGGCATGGGCGGGGAGGCGGAAGCGGAAGCGGGGGGGAGGAGAGGGGCGTCGACACCCCGGCGTACTACCTCCCGCGCGTAGCCGGTGCTCCACGACCACTGTCGTCGGAATCGCAGACGCCCACACTCACAGATTCTTCGGGATCGCAGCGTCGCCCCCGGGGTCCTCGACCGCGGTCGGTTACACCTCAGACGTCGACCCCCTCGGATTTCGCCCCGCAACCTCCCCTCAAGGCTGGTGCTGGCCGCGACACTGGAGCCGCTGGGACGCACACGTCGAGGATCTCAGCAAGCAGTCCTCCGCGCCTGCCGATGCCCCTCCCCGGTGGGCCTCTGTTATCGCCTGGGTATGTTGAGGGGCAGACGGTAGCGGAGCCGGAAGCGTCGCGACTACGTGATGGGCAGGTGGGCGGGGGTAGATGGGATGGGAGCGGGGCGGGGGAGCATAGGAGTAGAGGTCGGGCAGCGGGTGGTGGGAGGAGTAGCACGGTGAGGGGTGGCGCGTGAAGGGGCTCTGTGGGGGAAGATGTTGCGTCAGCATCGGCGAGCGCGTAGTGGGGTTGATCATGGGTAATGGACATTTTACGAGGATCATGCGCTTATCTGTTAGGAAACCACTCTCAAATGGATCTGTTCTTTCACCGTAACGGTCGGTGTTGATTCGGGCAGCAACAAGCGAGCGACGCGTCGACGATGACGCGCGTGGCGACGGACGCGTTCTGCTGGGGCGAGACGACGATGACGAGAAGCTCAGCGGCCAACGTGACAAGATCCATGCTGACTCCCTGTCGCCGGCCCTCATGGCTGGGTCTCCTGATCACCTGAGACATGGGCATGGCGAGACAGGCGCGTGGGGGCAGGTGGGGGCGTCAACTGGAGACAAACAACAACAACGGAGGCCGGGGAGAGAAGGGTTTGGTGCGGGGCGGAAAGGGTGGCCTGGATTCGTTCCGGTGGATTGGGGCTGGGCTTTAGAATTGCGGGCTAATACAGCGCTTGCCGAATCCTAATCCGTGTTTGTTGGCTTCTAATGGCCGAGCCCAGGCGTGATTAGGCGGGATTAGGATCTGATTAGGATCTGATTAGAAGCGGGCCAGGGCCAGGGCGGGGCTGCTAATAGAAATTCCCTGAAGTAGGGCGCCAGGTTTTTTGTGTTTTCCCCGCAGGAGGGCGGTGTTGTTTCCGCGTTACGTGAAGCCCAAGGCGGATGTCATCTCGTTCTCACTCCTCCATCCGCATCTCTTCTCTCTATCCGAACAGTATATAGTCCACTCTCCCCCGCCACAGCCCCCCTCTTCTCACCACAGTCACTCACACCGCAAACAGCACACACATACGGCTCGCCCACCGCGCGCGACATCTACACGCCGCACCGATCCCCGCCTCCACGCGTCGTCGCCCTCCTTCCCTTTCTCCTCCCTTCCTTCCCTCCTCTTGCTCTCCCCTCCAGTTCCCCAGCATGGCCTCTTTCCACCCCACAAGGCGGGAGATCATCCTCGTACTCACCCTCACCGTCCTCCTCGGGCTCTTCCTTCAGTTCGACCTCTCCCTCCGCTTCACAGATTCCTCGGGGTCAGACTCTCTCTTCGGATTCAAAGTCGGCTTTGGCAATCGGCGAGAGGACGAGTGGGACGAGGACCGAAGAGTATCGGGCAACAGGGGGAGCAACAGGTGGCTCGAGGATGTGGAGACCGGGGTTGAGTTCTCCAAGACGACGAGAATCGCGGGCATGGCTGAGGCAAAGGTCAAGTGGGACGCGGAGGAAGGCGCGCCGCGGACAGAGGTCCTTGCACACGCTCCTGGTACGTCTTCACCTCGGAGGCATCTTATCTGTGTGTGGACGCTGATTTGGGTGGAACTACAGGCTGGACGATCTTTGACCATGTCTACCTGTTCAACGGCACTTGGTTCATCGTCACCGACAACCCCTCCACCATCCCTCTCCTGCGCTTGATGACCAGCACAGGAAACGAGATCTGGAACGATGACGAGTCTATCAAGGGACGGTGAGTGAATTCCGTGCCATGAGCATGGCTAAACGAGCTGACAGAACCTTACAGTGAGCCCACGGAGAACGACATGCGCATCATATTCCCCTCGGAAGCCAAGCGCCTGTGGGGCCACTCTGCCTCCCTCGTGTCCGGCTCCACCCTGCTCGTCAACGACCCCGCTCAGTTCCTTGACCACTACTACCACTTTGCCGCCGAGCTCCTCGTCGGCCTCTGGCGCACTTACGCCTCCCTCGACCCCACCATCTCCGCCCAGGGCATCACCCACCTCCCTTCCCCCTCGCGCATGATCTTCCCCCACGTCGGCGCAGGTAAGTGGAACGACTACGCCAAGATGAACTCGTTTCTCTCGCGAGCCATCTTCCCCTCCATGTCGTACGAGTACCAGAATGATTTCCTCGATCGCGCAGACACGGCGCGCGCGTTCGTCTTTGAGCGCGTCGTGTTTGCGGACCGCGCGGCGGCTTTCCGTGGACCCGAGTTTGCCAAAACCTGGAGGACGGCGAGCGAGGCTGTCACTCTCCAGGCGAGCAAGTACTGGTGGACCCCCGTGCGGAGGAACCTCCTCGAGTTTGTTGGCGGCGGGTCCAACGGGGAGCTCGATATCGGGGATATCGGCCTCGGTGTCGGGATTGAGGAGCCCGAGGTGGAAGAGGATATCGAGGCCCTCGAGGCGGAGGAGGGCGCCGTGCGCGAGGAGAAGGAGGCGGCAGAGAAGCACAGGAAGGAGAAGCAGGCGCAGACGGGCAAGCCGGTGATCACGTATGTGAGCAGGCAGGAGTGGGGTCGACGGATGTTGAAGAAGGAGAGCCACGAGAGCCTTGTCAAGGAGTTGCACGAGCTTGAGAAGAAGTACGGATGGGAGGTGAGTCTTGGTGTTCTATGTCTGCCACACGCATATGGCTAACCACCAGGATACAGGTCAACATCGTCTCCATGGACAAGCTCTCGCGTGACGAGCAAATCCGCCTCGCCGCCCGTACAACCATCATGATGGGCGTCCACGGCAACGGTCTCACCCACCTCCTCTGGATGAACGCCCAGAACCCCCGCGCCACCGTCATCGAGTTCTTCTTCCCGGGCGGGTTCGCCGAGGACTACGAGTTCACCTCGCGCGCATTGGGGATCAGGCACTTTGGAGTGTGGGACGACGAGGCGTTCACGGCGCCTGATACGCCGCAGGTGGCGTACCCCGAGGGGTTCCAGGGGAACGAGATCCCGCTGAGTGAGTCGTCGCTTTGTTTGTGCGTTTGGATAAGCTGAACTGACGATGGTAACGTGTTTGCAGAGGGCAAGGTTGTCGCCGACTTGATCGTCCAGCGGCTCCTCGTCGAGAAGCCCGGTCGCGCCTTTGACGACAGCGACGACCTCCTCGAGGCCTAAATCACCCCCACAGCCACCTCCCACCACCATCCCAGTGTCACCCATAGATGTCCGCCGTCTCAACCAGTGTAACAGTAACAATAGCTCTCCCCAACACCTCATCTTCTCGAGTCGTCATGCTCTTCATCAAACCCACCATCACCCTTCATCCTCCTCTCCCCTCCCATACCATGTCCATCGTGTCCCCCATTATGTGTGCCCGTCGCTACCGACGCTTCGGATATTCTTTAAAGTAATCCCGCTTTGACCTCAAAACTCCCAAACATCCCCTCATTGGCCACCCCACCTTATCGTCCAATTACACTAGAATCACAAAAACACACTCTTTAGAAAGCATTCACGACCCAATACCTTCTCCACCACCTCTGTGTCATAGATGTCCTCACTTTCGCTCATGCGTCGCCGTACTTTCAAACCCTCTTTGATTTTTGTCTTTTCTGTTTTTCACACAACCTTTTTACACAACGGACTCTCTCTGCATGCATTCGGGAAGTAGGACAATCACAGCTGAACAACAGGAGCCGTATCAGGTGGCATAGGCCAAGCGTAGGAAGTCTGTCTCATGACTGGACGAATACATGGCACACATCTCGTGGTGTGCGTGAGCGTAAGTATCAGCAGAATGGGTATATACACGGCCTCTTCTCCTCTCCTCTCTGATTAGGTTCTATCCTCTTGCCCCCTGCCTCTCTCCAGTATCCACCTGCCTCCTATCCATCATCCCCCCTAGACTGCCCTCAAAACTACACATCACCCGCCTGGCTGTGCGACTTGTTGTACGCCGTCACAACCCTCCCAATCTGCTTAAAGTACCACTCCCTAGCCGTCTGCTCCGGGATCGGCAAGAACGGTCCCCCACGCCCATCCCTGTTGACGAGGTTGATCCCATTCGCCTCGAGCGAGAGCGACTGCAGCTCCTCGAACGGTACCTGCCATAGCACTCGCAAGCGGCGCAGCTGGACTTGGAGGATACGGTTGTTGGAGAGGATGGAGACGGCGTCGTCTCCGGGGAGGTCGATGTGTGCGATGTAGGAGTCGTTGAAGAACGCGCCGGCGTCTGAGGTGGGGATGTGGGTGGTCAGCGAAGGACTTGGTTAGATGCACAGCAGCCGATCACCCACCAAGGTCCTTGAGCCATGACTGCCCGAGTGCTTCACGAGACGAGAAGGGCTATTATGCGGCATGGTCAGCGATCTGGGTCACCTGTACTCGCAGTGCGTGCCCACTCACCCGAAGCACACCGTCTGACGCGATAAACCGGGGCAGCCGCACGCGGTCCAACTCGGCTTGGTCAAACACCGTTGTCGTGTTTCTAATCCCCTCAGTGGACGCCGAGACAAAGTCCATGACGCCGACGACTGGCTTGGTGAACAGGCTACAGAGACAAATGGTCAGCTCTGATTTCGTACGGCGTACGGCGAAGACACCTCAGACACAGCTGGACTCACCCGACGAAGCCTTTGCCAACGCCCTTTGCGAAACCGGCAGCACCGCCCTTCTCTGCTCCCTCCATCGGCTTGGACTGTAACGGGCTGTCAGCCGAGTTCTCGAGTTATGCAAATCACCTAGACTCACAGCCACACCCTCGAACGCGCTCGTCATGCTGTCCGCAAAGGCGCTTGCCCCAGCCGCTACTCCGTACAACGCATGCTTGGGCTTGTTTCTCCTCTGCGTCATACGTCGCTTGCTCTGGAACTCCTGGTCGAGAGTGGCTGCCGATAAGCCCTTGCCTATACTGCCGGTGAACTTGGTGACACTGTCGCTGATACCGAAGACGGTCTTCTTGGCAAAGCTTGTGGCACCCTACGCAGCAGCTCATTAGCACAGAGTCTCGAAAGACCAAAAAAAACGAACGAGACTCACTCGTGCGATACCCAGACCGATGTCCTTGTTCCCGTGCATGACTATGCCCTGGTACGGTTCATAGAAGATGTCCGAGAACCCAGAGCTGATGTTGTTGAACAGCCCGACCGGGTTACCCAAGAAGTCCGCTGATCCAAGCACTCGATATATCTGCGAGATGAACTGCTCCTGGTAGTGCAGCCGCACTCGCTCCTGCAGCGAGGGTATGCTGAGCCGAACGTTCTCTAGGAAGAGGGCACGGAAGGCGAGTGGAGCGGCGTTGACGTTGCCGATGGTCATGGTGAGCGCGTTGAGCGCGTAGTAGAAGGGGTTGTTGCTCCGAGTTTCGACCCTACAAGCACTCTGTCAGCACGATCAAAGAAACACCACGCAAGCTGATGCTCACTTCTCCTCCACGTTCACTCTGTCAGTCCGCATGAAAGACAGCTCCAGCGTCATCGGTTGCAGTTGGAGCGCCTCGAAGAACACGTCCGCCTTGGTGGTAGAAATATCCGGCTCGGGGATCTCCTTTGGGTGCTCGATGAGAATACTAGGAGTAGAGTGGTCAGCTTTCGCCTGCCCGGTACGATGTGCTCAGCAACTCACTCGGGGACACCATCCTTCCACGCGGCATCCTTGAACTTGACAAAGTCAAGCAGAGCAAACATGAAGTCCTCGTCCAACTCAATAGTCAAGGCCTGTAGGAGGATCGTAGCGTACTTGACAAACACAACACCGTGGGCTGCGTGCAAGGTCCTGTCAGTGTTTTCCACAATGCACGGACTGGCCTGACTTACACTGGTCCTTGAGTAGAGCGACAGATGCCTGTAGAGTCGGATGCGACTCTAGCTCCTTCCCATCCTTGGGTACCACCGTCGGATACAAGATGATGGGGAACAACCCGCCGAACAGCTGGTTGTCAATCTGGATCCACTTGCAGTCCACGTAGGCATCGTAGTACTGCGGGTAGTCGGTGTAGCCCAGCTTGAGCCCACGGAGCGACAAGTACAGCAGCTCGTTAGGGCCCTTGGTGATGACGGAGATGCCGATACCCTCGAAGTCGACCGTCACGGTCAGCGTTGGCTTCTCGCTGACGGCCACTGTCTCGAACGCCATTGTTGATGATGACAGCGACGACGTGCTGTCGCTGCGGCGTATACCACCGTTGGGTCGCGATGGCTTGTAGACGCTGGTCTCCTCGTTGTAGGGGGAGATGGTGAGCATCTGTGATCCGCCCTCGGCTCGCACATCGATGGAGACTGTCTGAGACTTTCTCTGGTTCGGAATGGCCTATAAAGAGGTGGTCAGCGACCAACAAGGCATTCAATCGTACAGGACAGCTCACCGGAATCTTCATAGGCGTCTGGATACCGATAGCCATCATGTCGACGGCGTTCGGCAGCTCCAGAAGCTTCCCTTCCCCGGCATCCACATACAAAGCGATGCGCTTGTTGGCGGCGGTCGGCCAGTCCCAGGCGAAAGTGCGTTGCGAGTTCTCCGACAGACTGTGCAAGGGACGCTTTGACTCTTTGTCCGTCGCCATGTCGTCGTCCTGCGGAGCATGTCAGATTCGTGATTGTCTCGACTCCAATCTCGTCAACATACCTTCTGCCTGAACTTCAAAGAAAGCTTTGTGTCGTTGTGCAGCTTCAGCGGCCAGGCGTCCTCCTTCTCCCTCGATATGTAGAGGAAGATGCTAGCCCCCTCGATATGGGTCTCGACGCGCATGAGGTACGTCTTCTGAGCCCCTTGCGACTTGCGTCTGATGGTGAGGTTCGTACGCCCAATATCGGCGATGTTGAACGGCGCAGACCTGGCACACGCGAGTTAGCACACGGGTAGGCATGGTCTAGCGGGTAACTCACCACTCCATGTTGGGTTCATCGAATGCCATGATGAGCTGCGGAGGAGCCCGTTGACGAAGCTCATGGATAGGGATCCGCTCTCCGGGACCGATGACATATTCGTCGCGGGTAGCATACTGGCGGACCTTGATGGGGCGAGCATAGGTGTTCTTCACCATGTAGCGAGGGGCAATAGTTATGACCTTGGTCAATTTGTACTGGACGTCCCCGGCTCGTCAGCTTCCTATACCCACACAGTGGGCGCGTACGCACCTTGCCCAAAGCCTCGATATACGACAGGCCGACCAAGTTGTCCTTGTCACCAGACGCGCTGGCCATGACTATCTGCATATCCGCAGCTACTGGCTCGAACGACAGGGGCTTCATGCCGGTTAGCACTGGCGCTTGGGGTCTGACTATAAACGGGCTTACCTGAGACCACTTCGAGTCGTTCACTCGAAGTTGCAAGCGCTCTCGGCGGTCGTCGTTGGGGAAGCCGAACACTACCAGACATGTCAATAGCTGAACAATCCTGACGATAACTAGCGGGGCTCACTGAAGGGAGTCGGAGTGTCTCGTGAGAAGTCATCTGGTGTGGATCAGTATCTGGTCGTCGATGCGTTCAGTCATGCCAAATACTCACTGGCAAACAGATCCCGCCCAGCGATAGGCTTCTGCCCACCCGTCCAAGTCTTCACTGAAAGGTCGAAGGGCAAGCCGGTCTTGTTCATGAAGATGAACGGGGTGTACACCTGCACCTTGAACGCGCCACCGGAGTTGGGGTAGGTCCTGAGAGATCGTCAGCTGCTACTTCAAGGCGCAGAGCCCAAACGAAGACCCAGCTCACATATAGTGCAGTTTCAGCTTGTGCTTCAGACCTTGCTCATCCGACAGCTGGAAGTTGTCCTCAATCGGAAGCTCCGGATCATCAGTGTTGATGATAGCATAGTCACTCTGCTTAAAGTCTGTGGCCGTGTCAGTGGCTTTACCTACCTACAGATGTAGTTGAGTAGCTTACTCGTGTCCTCGGGATGAACATTCAGCAGCAGAAGGTGCGACAGCTCGACAGTATGGATGGGGCTGGAGCCACCCCTGACCAAGAATGAGCTGGAGCTCAGACCAGTGTTCTTGTCGTGTATTCGGAACTTCAAGTCGTAGGGCAAGAGGTTCTCGAGCTCGACCGGGGCACGGAGTACCAGGCTCATGCGAGGGTATATTCTGAGTCTGGGTCAGCATCGCCGTCTCTGTCGGGCGAAGTAAGATAGACTCACTTCGCGGCGGCATCCTTGGGGTTATAGTTTGCTTGAGCCTGGAAGTAGAACGCAGGCTCTTTGGGCGTCTGATGCTTGCAGCTGATCGGGCGGATCGGCCGCGACATGAGCTGCTTCCAGTGCAAAGGCATAGACCAGCTGAAATCGAAGCCAAATCCACCTGCTATCTCTGTCAGTACCGTGCTACACCCAGTTTCTTAATGCCACTGGTACTCACGCAGTGGTCTGAGCCTGAATCGCTTCTCGAACGCGTCTCGCACCGGAAGAGGGCACGAACCACCAGGAGGGACAATCATCGCACCCGCCTGAGAGGCCTTCCCATGCGCATCCACCACGATCATCTCTACAGGCAGGCTGGTGTGGTTCTCCACGTTGAGCGTCGAGCGGAAGGTGACAATCTTGATGTTGTTCTCGAGCTTGACCTCGCACGTGAGTTGGTGAACCACCCTGTCGATACGTGGCCTAAGGCTGAGGATGTGCTCTCCCTCCCGGTCGACCGAGATGCTCCGGATGGGCTCCCAAGGCATGTCCTTGAGCTGTATGCCCAGCGAGTTGTGGCGAACCGCGGATACGTTCTGCAGTTTCACTGTCAGTCATGACCTCAGAATGCCGAGCGAGAGTACGTACGTCTCGGGTATGCTTCTTGTCTTCGAATCGCCAGGGCACATCCGCGCCGTCCTCCAGTTGCTTCACCCCACTGACGGTCTTGACATCTGCCGCCTCGCGCCACAAGAGCATGGTTATACCAGTGCAGTTTCGAATTCGGAATGGCGCAACATCCGTCTTCCCCGTCTTGGTGCGCTCCTCTTCCTTCTTGCTCCACACGGTGAAAGACGTGATCGCCAGTTCGATGAAGGCAGAGGTCAAGTTGAGCTCTAGGCGCTCGCGGGCAGACAGCTTCACGTTGAGAGGGTTGTTCCCGGGTCCTGCTGATACTCGGTTTACCTATTGCCAGCGTGTCAGGTGTGTTATCCATGAAGTAAACGAGAGACATACCCGAAGATCGAACGTCCAGGGGTCCATGAGCGGCTCAAAGTACGAGTTGGTCAAGTTGAAGTAGCGGATGGATGTCGTGATAGACGTCGCCATCTTCATCTGCAAAGGTTGTCAGCTGTGTTCCACCATCGAGACAAAACAAGACTCACATCGCCGGACCAGTCGTTGACGGCAACGCTGAACTCGTTCGTAGATAAATGGAGGACGGGCATCTCCTGGAGGTCGGCCACCACCACGAACTGGAAGCCATTGATCCGAGCCTTGAGCTGTATGGGTTTTGAGCGTCAGCTAGAGTTCCCTGCAGTACAACGCCAGCGACACGTACCTGCTCCTTCGAGACAATGACCTGCCCCCTCTCGAGCGACTGTCTCCTCCTGCTGATGGACGAGCGACGCGCTGTAGAGCTCTGTCGCCTGGACTGCTTTGTCGTCACCACAGCCATAGACGACGCGTCCGCCGTGCTCTCTCCGCCAGTGATAGCAGAGCTATCCGCCCCTGTCTTCGCCTCGTCCTTGGCCTCCTCCGCCGGCGCCAATGCCTTGGTAGCCACTGCAGTCGCCTTGCTCGCGATATCTCCGATGAGCATGATGTCGGTGTACGACGCTCGGAAGATGATGGGGTCGGGGATCTCCACCTCGAAGCTCGTCATCTGCTGCGATCCTCGGCGACGAGTATCGAGCGACAGTGCGATATTCAGGTCGTCGAGGAACTTGACGCGATCGCGCGGCTGGTCCATGCGCCCGAATGACATACCAATCCGCTCGATCTTGAGGGCGAGTATGCTCTGCTGGGACAGCAGGACCTCCTTGATGTTGAGCTGGATGGCTTGGGTCTTGGGGTTGGTGTCATCGGCGATGACGATGACCGTGGCGTGTATGATCTCCACTCGGAAGGCCAACGAGCCTCCAGACTTCGGGCCCTCCTCGATCTCCTCCTCCTCCTGCTCTTCCTCTGCGGGAGGTGCATCGACGTCCGCCGGCTTCTTGAAAGGGCTGACAGCAAACTCGAGGAGAGCAGCGAGAGGGTCGACGGCAAGGATGAAGCGCGGGCTGTCGACGGTGACGATGGCGAGGGCTGACTGGTCAGTCCCACCGGCCTTGGTGTATTGCAGCATCCTGTGAAAACAGCAAGAGTGTCAGCACGCGTATACTCCCGACGGACGGCAAAGGTTACGCACACTTGGTTGCCCTCGTGATCAGCCGGAGGAATGATATCCCTAAACACGCTACTCCCAGACCGCGTGCTCTTGAACGACAGCGTCTTCAAAGAGAACTCTGCCTCCATGGCATCATCCGACAACTTCTTGAACCCGAGGTGGGTCTTCACCAGCGCGAACCGCGCAATGCTGTTTCCCTTCAAGTCCGCATCCTGCAGGGCGTCCACCCCGTAGATCTCCAGCGCCACCTGGCCGACAGAGAACACAAAGTCCAGCGCAGTCCAGAGCTTCTGCCCCTCGTGGTCCACCGCTTTGACGACAGCAAGCTCCGGCTCGAGGCTGACACTTGGGTCTTGCTCCTCAGGCGGCTCTTCGGAGATAGGTGTGGGAGGGGTGGAGAGGTTGGCTGGGGTCTCGGGCATAGACTCGGGCGATACCTCGCTGTCGCCGACGCTACTGAGGGCTCGCGGGAGAGACTCCAGTACACCCATGAGGAGGATGTACTGGCGCTGAGTGAGAGACATCTTGACGTCCGACATCTCAGTCGTGATCTGCTCCTATCGTCAGCTCTGCCCGATATTCGTTTCGCTCATGTCGAAATCAACTCACCTCCGTGTCTGCGTGGTGGGGGTCCTCCCGATGTTTCACATCCCCCGCCTGCTTTACCACCGCCGTAATAGCCACATCATCCACCATCTGCAACGTCCCCTTCTTCTCATCCACAGTGATCTCCGACGCGACATTGATCCCCCGCAGACTCGCATCGATCGTGCTCGTGTCGTTAGGGTCGTTGAGATACTCGTTCTTCGCGACGATCTCACCAAGGCGAAGGACAAGCCTGTCGGGCGAGACGACTCCGTCTCGAGGCAGGACGATGATGGGCGTCTTGACCACCACATCAAAGTGCATCCTCGTGACCTCGGACGCGCGCTGCACCGCCGCCTGCTGCGCCGCATCGTAGACTGCCTTCATCCTCGCAAACTTGAGCGCGAACGCGTACAAGTCGCGCACCGGCCTCTCCATGAAGGTGAACTTGAAGGAACCAGCACGGAGGTTGATGGAGGAGTTGTAGCCGGGGAAAGTCTCCTCGTCCGAGGGGTCGAAGGTCTCGTAGCTGAAATCGGCAAGCTCGCCGCCTTCAATCGCCAAGAGCTTCTTGAAAGCGGGGTCGGCGACGGGCTCCTCAGAGAGGTCCTCCAGAGAGATGTTGCCGAGCCTAGCGCCAACCCGGAGGGTTCCGCCGCGCAAGAGGATGGCAACGTCGGCGGAGGGAAGGGCCAGCAGCGCAAAGCGGTTGTCGTTGTTCTCGAGCGACACTGTGTTTCCTCCGTTAGCCTTGCTCAATTACACAGTCCTCGAGGAGCTCACCTTGTGCGCTCGTGAGCTTGACCCGCACCCTCAGCTTATCCGTCGACTTCTCCTGCTCCTCCTCCTTCCCTTCATTCTCCTGCCCCTGTTGCCCCTTCCCAGCATCATCCGCCGCCTGATCATCCTTCGGCACAAACGTCGTCATGATAAAGTCATACAACGACAAGATCGGCTCCGGCGCCATCGTGATCTTGAACGTCGACAGCTCCGTGTCGATGCTCGTGTCCACCCCGTCATGCTTGGTCATGAACTCTGGCGACTCCTTCTGCACTTTCAGGTACTTGACCTGAACGAGCTTGAGGTCTGAAGGCGAGTCGCCGCCCTCGTTCGCAGACGATAGCAACGGCCGCCTGGCGCTGCCTTGCTCGATCATAGCCAGGGTGACAGATCGCAGGAAGAGGTCCACCGACATGTCCCACTTGCGCAGGGCGAACGTGAGGCCGAAGCCTTCCAGTACGGCGTCGGCGAGAGGACGCTCGGTGGTGGGGGAGGTAGACTTGAAGAGTGACGCTTGGAGCTTGCCGACAGAGAAGGAGAACTCGAAGGTCACTTGGCGTAAAGCGCTCCTCTGGCTCTATGAGGACGTCAGCTCTAGCTCAAGCGTATATCGAGCATGAAGCTCACCTCCGTCTGCTCATCATGAGCCTCGTAGAAGTGATCCCCCTTGCCTCCGGTAGAACTGCCATCGTCCTTGTCCTCCACAGTCCTCGTCGAGATGATTGACCGGTCGTCGTCAAAGTTGTACTCCTCTATCTTCTGGCTTCGGAATCGCGCGCGCGAGTCGTCCGAGATGATAGCCGGCGCCTTGCCCTTCTGTTCATCGTCGTCGCCGAATTTGGGGATCGACACGTCGATGAACTTCATCAACGACTCTGCACAGTTTCGATCAGTTTCTTTTCCCATGCCCCAAAAACGATCTCGGTGGATACAGAACTTACTGTACTTCCGATCGGAGAAGTTGACGTGCAGCTCCGGCAGCTCGCCCGCGATCTTGAAACGCGTAAGGTTCGGCGCATTCGTGATGGCATTGTTGACCGTGAACGACATGCCGATCCGCTCAAGGATATGCAGCTCGTTCGACGCTTCGTGGTGCGTTCCATCAAGAGCCTCCATGCACGCTTCGACGTCATCGCCCATCAGGAGCTGCGGGTTTCACGTATATCAGCACCTTGCCAACACCATTTGGCACTCGAGGCAGATAGGACGTACCTGAGTAGACTCGAGACGCAGATCTAGCCGGTCGTACATCAAGTCCTCCAGCTGCTTGTAGTCGTCTTCGCTGTACTGCCGCCCGCGCTTGCTCTGCACCTCCTTGAGCTGCTCCTTGTCTGCCAGTCGGCTCCCGACTGAGATGTGACCGGCATCGAGGACAAGAGTCTGGCACTGCTTGACCTTGACACTGCGCATGGCGTCAGAATGACCATAATGGGGCGTTCAAAGAGTGAAATGGGCTTACTCCATGGGGATGATGATGATAGGCGCGTTCATGTCGACTCGAAGATCGACAGTCTGAAGGGAATGTCAGATGTATTCGACTCCAAGACAGCAAACGAGCAGCTCACCTTGTGCTGCTCCAAAGCGTACTCCAGCCCTGCTCTGGTATCCTTCCTGATGCCATCCAAAGTCTGACCCGCCGCGTCCTGCAAACCCCATATCAGCGACTGCCTCTCGACCACTGCCACCAACGAGACTTACCAGCAACGCCCCGATCGACTCCAACTGACTCGCTGGCGGTTTGAAAAACTGCACCACCGCCTCCACATACCCCCGATGGTAGATGATCTCCAAATGCCTCATCTTGACCGTCACGGCATTATCCGCCCGTCCGTCCAGCGGGTTATGCTCGACCTCCATCACGAAGAACGGGTCCACATCGTCCACCAGCCCATCATCAATCTCCTCCACGGCACCTTCCACACCCCCTTCTTGCTCCAGCGTCTCCTGCTTCCCCTTCCCCTTGCCGGCTTTCTCGATATCCTTCACCCGCACGATCTGGGGGTAAAGCGAGTTCGGGGTGGTACCGTCGTACACCCTGAAACCGCCTAGGGCGATCTTGCCCGTCACCGAGTCGGTGAGCTGCACCGCGTCTGCCGAGAACGAGTCAAACACCAGCGCGATGATATCGCTGTTCTTCCCGTGCGGCTCTGTGCGCAGCGCGAACGACCCCTTGTTGAGCTTTGCCGAGACCCGCGCTTTCATAAAGTCGCGCGGGGTCGAGTCGATCGTGTCGGACGCCGCGGCAGTCGCGTCATAGTCAATGATATCGTCGATCTCCTTCTTCTCCTCTTCTGACATCCCGCCGTTCTCGCCTGAAGACTTGGCGGATGAGCCCCATATCCACTGGCCCCAGGTTTGGGTCTGCGGCTGGTTCTTGGCTCGCTCGGCCTCCATCTTTCTCCGGGTGGCGGCGTCCTTCTTGGCTTTGGCGCGCGCGACAGAGCGGAAGAAGCGGATGTCTTCGTACGACGCTTTCGTCTCGATCTCTGAGAGACCGGTGACGTCCTACAGACCTGTCAGTTTGCAAGCTCCGCACCTTGAACGAAGACGCTCAACTCACTTCTGCAGCCAACTGCTTCCCTTCTGCCAACGCCAGCTTCTTCACGTACATATCCACATACGCCTTCCGCATATCCCGCCTCTCCTCCAAATACGCCCACGACCATCTCCGATTCTTGTCGTGCACTTCCGCCCGGATCGAATCCACCGCAAACTTGAGCCGTGCTTTGGCTGGGTTCTCCTTGAATTCTTCCTCTGGGGGGCGGAATTTGTGGTACTGGTGGGTGCGGCGGTAAAAGTGGAAGACGTCGACGACGGAGAGGACGTCTCGGTATTGGTCGCGGTCGATGACGACACCGATCTCGTCGAAGATGACCTGAGCGTCGAATTTGGGGATCTCGTTGGACATGTTTTTGTTGATGATGGCCTGTAGTTATGTGTGTAAGTTGCAGCTATACAAGATATGATTAGTCGTAACTCACTCTGGCTTCGCCTGTTACAGGCTTCAAGATGTACTGGTGCTTAGGCGTCCCAGAGAGCTGCGGACCTGTCAGCTCACTTCCACATATACCGCGTCCCGCCACTCACCATCTCCTTGACAGCCGCAATAGTCCCGGCCCGATCATTAGGTCCCTTGTCCAGACTCTCCGCATCCGTGTCAAAGTACACCGCCAAAGCTCCCAGTTGCACAAGCTACAGTCCTCCTCATCAGCACCTGGCCACAAATCGATACTTTTACAACACTCACCTTGTGGACACCCTGCAAGCTGTCCTGGATGAAAGCCTCCACCCAGTTCTCGTCGGTCGACACCGCTTTGAACTCTTTGAGAGTCACACCAGCAGCGAACGGGTGCTATGCGGGGGTCAGCTTGCCTGTCGGGTGATCACGCGAGTCCTACTGAAGTAAGCTCACCTCGGGTGTACTACTTCCGTCCTCGTATCGGACATGGATGTTCTTGATGTGAATCTGGACATTGTCGACGATCTTGGAGATGATAGCGCCCATGTATGTTTGCTTGGCTACAGATAGTACTCGTAAGTGACTGATCTGGTTCTACCGCCCCCTAGAGGCACTTACCGGCATCGTTGCTCCCTTGCGACACCTGGCTCGCCGCATTATCCACCGCCTCTGCACTCTTCAACTTCTCCTGTTTCGTCGCCTGCTCCACCCTCTCATCTTCTTCTGGATCCACCTTCCCCTGTGGTCTCACTCGCGCCAGAACATAGACGTCGTCGATGGCGATCTTGACCGGTTGGGTTTTGAGCGCCGTCCATGGAATGGAGATCGAGAGGGTGCCGATGTCACCGGCGACGATCTCGACGGGGAGACCGAATCGCTCGAGAAGGGACTTCTTGAGGTGCAGGCCGTGAAATTGGAGGTTACCTGTGGAGTCGGGGTTGTGGACAAACGGTCAGTAGTTGGTCTTGGTCCTTTGTGGGGGAGAATTCTGCTGCTTCGCAGCGAGGCAAATTGGACATCGACTCACCGCTGAACAGTGATAGCGACAGATCCTGCGAGTTCAAATTCTCAACGTATGGCGAGACATATACGTTGAGGAGACTCAGCACGGCGCTCTTGACGCTGTTCATTGTCGCGTGAACCTTGGGCTGGGTGTGCTACTCCCAGCTGCGGTCAAACTGTGCGAAGGCAGTGAGCTGGGCTGTATGTGGTGTGTTTTAGTGAAGTGCCCCGGTGCTCAAGGGTCAGTTGTAAGGTTAACTGGGGCGTGAGTATGGAGTGAGGGTGAGTGAGCTGTAGAGAGTGGGAAGAAGAAGAAGTCGGCAGGTGACAAGTAAGAAGACGGCGGTCGCCCGTGGTGGACGAGAGGAGAGCGCCGAACCAGCGTCATCATCCAGGGGATCCTTTGCGGGACACTTTTGATCCCGCAGATTCATGCACATTACGTAATTCAAACGCGTCGGTCATGTTGGCGCCGAAAGGACGCGTCCTCTTCTGGAGGGGGCAGCTTTGGAAGACGAGGGGGGCAGGCAGCAGGTAGCCAGGCTCCTTCAAAGCACAATAATACTATGGACTGCTACTCCCCTCGTAGCCCGCGCCATTCTTCAAACCTCTGGTATGTTGTCTTGATCGACCAGGCAATAGCTTTATGGCTATCTACGCTCTTCCGATGATGGTGTCAGGTCTATTCTTCGCTCAAGTCGAGGCAGGCAAATAGGAGTCAATGATCTGCTTCTGAGATATCTACCACTGCCCCCACAACACTAGCATCATGTTGAAGACACAATGCGGGCGGTAGCCTGTCGCAGTGGAGTGTGTGGCTCAACGACGTGACGAAGAGATGAAGACGCGTCGGTTGACGTGTGTCAGTTGACGTGTGTCGGTGGTTTTCGTGCTGAGGGAAGGCTCTTATGAATACTGCATTATACGTGGACTTTGGTGCCTACATACTGGCGGAGAAGAAAAAGGAAGGGGTGCATTCGGCATTGCTACTCCGGATGGGGTTCACTGTAGCCAGGGTTGCCAACCAGCGGGAAAGACCACTATCATGGTGTTGCGGTTGTTCCACCTCTACCTTGCACCATGGTAGTGGTCTTTCTCTGCTGGCTG
Source organism: Cryptococcus sp. DSM 104549 (assembly GCA_036427605.1). Classification (NCBI taxonomy): domain Eukaryota; kingdom Fungi; phylum Basidiomycota; class Tremellomycetes; order Tremellales; family Cryptococcaceae; genus Cryptococcus; species Cryptococcus jaspeensis. Next base: position 1,007,993 of record CP144047.1, read on the forward strand.
GCAACCTTGGCGGCAAGTGAACCCCATCCGATTTATGCCTGCCGAATGCATCCCTTCCTTTTTCTGTTCCGCCGCCTTCTTTTTTGAAAGGCCCACGCCTCCGTTCCGTGTGGGGGCATGCCGGTACGTACGGCGAATTGTACCCCCGTTGTCCACCGGCTGGGTGCTCCCTCTCCAAACGGTAGAACTCGTTCCTCAGCCGCGCCTTTCGGCTAGCCATGTGGAAGGCAAAGAGGTCCTCGTCTCGGTGGCGATAGGCAATCCAGAGCAGCGGTGGGGAATTAGAATTGTGCTTTAAATTGAGTTGAAGATCAGAGGGTGGTTGTAAATGGACCTGCCTTCGCAGATTGAAGTGCCACACGAGAAAATTCCGAAAGCGCGCCGGCCTGAAGTCGCGTTCGTTGACGCGTTTACATGAGCTCTCCTCCACTCGTCTTCTTCTAATTTCAAGCCCGTCGCCTCTTCCTCTTTGCTGCTTTTCCGATCCTCACTCCTTTACCCCAATCGTCACCCGAAGCGCCACCTCACAAGCGCATCATACTATCAACGATCGCTCTAGCCGCGGGACACGACTCCTATCGTCCACACAATGTCTGACATTACCCTCGACTCGGACGTGTTCTTCAAGCGGGCGGAGAAGATCTTCTCGGCATGGGAGGTAGGTCCATCAGCCACACTCAGAGACCGAATCCAACTCACTCTCTCTCTCCCTCTTTCGGACGTATCGGTACCTCAACAGGACGCGGAGGACGACACCCAGATTCTTGGAGACTTGACCGCCCTCTCGGTCCTTCTCGGCGAGCCCAATGACGAGGCTGCGTCTTACAGCAAGACTACTGCTTTGCAGGTGAGCTTTATTGAGTTATACGAAGACAAATATAGAGCTAACGTTAACGGTGTACAGATGTACCTCCTTGGCTTTGAGTTCCCTTCCACCCTCATGGTCTTCACAAAGTCGCCTCGAAAGGTCACCTTCCTCTGCGGGTCCTCCAAGGGTGTGTGCAGATCACATGCATTTGAGCTTTTCGAAAGGATATAGGCTGACTCGAATACACGTCCACAGCCAAAATCATCCGACAACTGCAGCCTACTGGGGACATCGAGATCGACGTGAAGGTTCGATCGAAGGATGCGGTGTCTGCCAAGGGTGTGTAGCGCCCCCCCCCAAGCGAAGGGCATTGAGCTGACACGTGTCATACAGCGGCTATGGAGGAGGTTGTCCTGGCTCTCGGAGAGGGAAAGGTCGGGTATCTTCCCAAGGACAAGCCCGAGGGCAAGATCGTGGACGAGTGGAACGGCGCGTGAGTGAAGTCTGGTGCCATGGCTATCAAGGACGAAGCTTATGAAGTGTTTGATAGCATCAACGCCTCAAAAGGCGGTTTGGAGCTCGTGGACATGGCCGTGGCGATGTCATCAATCCTGGCAGAGAAGGACGGGGATGAAATGGTTCGTTGCAGCTTATAACCACAAGCCCGCTTGAGTGCTGCTGACTTCGCCGCCCGTAGAAAACTGTCATCACCAGCGCCAAAATGACGTCTACGGTGATGGTGCACTACTTCAAGTCCAAGATGGAGTCCATCATAGACCGAGGTTCCTCCGTCCCTCACGACGACTTTGCTGTGTGAGTTGCATGGCACTGTGTATATGTCCAGGGCTGACATCTCTCAAGCTTGATTGAGGAGAAGATCGGGAACGACGAGAAGGGCGCCGACATGAAGCTGTGGAACAAGAACCCTTCTCTCGGCGATGTAAGTACTCTTACCCGCCTTGCCCACATCTGGGCTGACAGCATCGCAGATCGACTTTGCCAACGCCGAATGGGTCTTCACCCCCATCATCCAATCCGGCGGCAAGTACGACCTCAAGGTCACCGCGTCGTCCAACCACGACAACCTCAAGCCCGGCGTCATCCTCTCCAGCATTGGCATGCGCTACAAGAACTACTGCACCACCATGGGCCGGACGTTCATGATCAGCCCGAACAAGGTTCGTCACCTCCGGATTCATCTGTCAGACTAAGCTGACTGTTCCAATCCACACTAGAAACAAGAGATCTACTACAGCGCGCTTCTCGATGCCCGGCAGCATGCCCTCAAGCTGCTCAGGTCCGGGGCGGTGGCGTCCGACGTCTACAACAGCGTGCGGGAGTTCTTGGAGAGCAAGGATGCGAACCTGGCCGCGGCGTTCCTCAAGACCGCTGGCTTTGTGGTGAGTTTACACTCTAGATGAGCTCGATCATGGTGACCCGAATGACCTGAGCTGACATTCTGTGTAGACGGGTATGGAATACCGCGACAGCACTTTCCTCCTCAACGCGAAGAACAACCGAGAGCTGAAGGAGAACATGGTCGTCACCCTCTCGCTTGGTTTGGCGGACCTCCCCGACCCCAAGAAGAAGGGTTCGACGTGAGCCAGCCCAACCGGATTTATGGACATGAAGCTGACATTCATGGCAGATACTCGCTCGCTCTCACCGACACTGTAAAAATCGGGCAGAATGGGGCGGCGGTGTTGACTGAGGGCTGCACGAAGCTCAGTGATGTCGTCATGGAGCTTGATGTGGGTCCCGACGACACAGTCTGATCGGTCACCTGAGCTGACAGACGAACGAACAGGACGACGAAGACGAGCCCGAGCCCATCCCTTCTCCCAAGAAGACCAAGGTCAAGACCAACGGTTCCCCCGCCAAAGCCTCCAAGCCCCGATCCAGCACTGTCGGCGGCCGTGTCCTGTCCACCAAGACCCGAGGCGGAAACCGCGAGCAGGCAGGGCAGACGACGGCGGAGAAGATAAAGGCGAACCAGGAGCGGCTGCACGCCCAGCGCGCGGCGGACGGGCTGAAGCGGTTTGAGGGAGATGATAGTGGGAAGGGCGGGGCGCAGACAAAGGTGGTCAAGAGATATGAGAGTTACAGGCGGGAGGAGCAGCTGCCCAGGGCCGTTGAAGATCGCCGAGTGAGTTGCTGCTGGAGATGGCAGAATGATTAGTGCTTCAGCTGACAACTCGCAGATCTATGTCGACGAGCAACGGCAATCGGTGGTGGTACCTATCAACGGCTATGCCGTCCCATACCACATCTCCACCATCAAGAACGTCAACAAGACCGAGGAGTCGAACCACATCGTCCTGCGCATCAACTTCCAGTCGCCGGGGCAGATTGCAGGCAAGAAAGAGGACATGCCGTTCGAGGACCCGGACGCCAACTTTATCCGGTCGATCTCGCTCCGCTCGCAGGACTCGCGTCATATGCTCAAGGTGTACGACGCGATAACGGCGTTGAAGAAGGCGGCGACGAAGAGGGAGGCGGAGAGGAAGGAGCTGGCGGATGTGATTGAGCAGGAGAAGCTGATTGAGACCAAGGGTGAGTCCATTTTATCCGTACCATATAGCTATGCGACGTTAGGTATACTAATGACATTCATCAGGCCGACACCCTTACGTTCTCAAGAATGTGTTCCCCCGACCTGCACCCGAGGGGAAGAAGACGGATGGAAACGTCGAGATCCACCAAAACGGTATACGTTTCCGACCCGACGGTCACGCCAACAAGATCGGTCAGTCCCAGATGCCTGGTTGCATAGCACGTCTGCTGACTATCTCTATAGACATCCTTTTCAGCAACATCAAGCACCTCTTCTTCCAGCCTAGCGAGAAGGAGCTTATCGTCATCATCCACGTCCACCTCAAGGCGCCTATCATGCTGGGGAAGAAGAAGACATCTGTGAGCTTCAGGTGGCCCGTCAAATCATCCTCGCCGAGACTTAACTGACCCACAACCCTTAGGATGTCCAATTCTACCGCGAGGTGGCTGACATGTCCTTTGACGAGACCGGTGGCAAGAAGCGCCGCGCGCGATACGGCGACGAGGACGAGATCGAGCAGGAGCAGGAGGACCGCAAGCGCCGAGCCGAGCTCGACAAGGTCTTCCAGGACTTTGCTCGGCGGATTGAGAGCACCGCCCAGGCGCAGCAGTACGAGCTCGAGGTGGACGTGCCATTCCGAGAGCTCGGGTTCAACGGTGTGCCGCACAAGTCGATCGTGCTCTTGCTGCCCACCACGAACTGCTTGATCCACATTTCCGAGTTCCCCTTCACCGTCATCACACTGTCCGAGGTCGAGATTGTTCATCTCGAACGAGTGCAGTTCGGCTTGAAGAACTTTGATATGGTGTTTGTCCTTCAGGACTTCAAGAAAACGCCGGTGCATATCAACTCGATCCCGGTGGAGCACCTTGACAACGTGAAGGAGTGGCTTGAGTGAGTTAGCCTTCGTTTTGGCATGCTACGAGGCTTAGCTGATCGATTGACTTTGCAGCTCGTGTGATGTTCCTCTCTCTGAGGGTCCCGTCAACCTCACGTGGCCTGCGATCATGAAGACCCTCAACGAGGACCCGCTGGCGTTCTACCAAGAGGGCGGATGGAGTTTCCTCACGGGCGATGGCTCCGTAAGTGGTCGCTAGGCACTTCTTTGACCGCGGAGTGCTGACTGGCCGCCGGTAATGTAGGACGACGAGTCCGAGGAGTCTTCCGAGGGGTCAGAGTTTGGAGCCAGCGATGGCTTTGACGACGAGTCGAGCGCTGATAGCGACGAGGAGAGCGGATCTGACTGTACGTGTGGTTGTTGAATTAACCTGGGACGCCAAAGCTGACGAGCTGGTGTAGTTGATGACGACTCGGATTCTGGTTCGGAGGAGGAGCTGTCTGACGAGGGAGATGACTGGGATGAGCTCGAGCGTAAAGCCAAGCGAGGTGAGTTTGCGCGGGAGTGGTATATATGCTTCACAGCTGACGTTTACACGAATCACAGCCGATGACAAGGCACACGCCGAGCGAGGAGGCGGTGACTCGGACGATGGCGGGCGGAAGAAGAAGAAGGGTGGGAGGAGATAGAGTGTGTTGTAATAGCTTTAGGTTCTCTCATGTCAACTTTTGGTGTTCACATGACGGTCGCCCTAAGCTTCAGACGGCGTCTCCCAACTCCCACTACCAGCCGTCTTGAAGGTGTGTGTTTGAAAGAACATGCTGATTGCTTCTCTGTAATCATGCGGGCTCCATATGCGATCGATAGAAAGCACCGGGCTGCCTTGGAACATGTTTTGAAACTCGTAGTTGTCGTCAATATCACCTAGCTCCACCGTCCTTGCCCCACGGAAGATCTCTTGATACTTGCCCCACACACCATGCCTCTCCATCATCCTTCGTGTCACCCGGCCGATCACTTCCTCATCGGCATCTACCAAATCATCTTCTCGAAGACTCAATTGGATCGCAGAGCTGGTGCACCCGCCCTCCCAAACCAGTGTCGACTCTTCTCCGCCGCCGACGTTGCCGTCATCATCAGCAAACGCTGTGCGCGCAGCTTTCATGCCTGGAAGCATCGGTTTACCGTTAGTGAATTGGGCTCCTGGGACGAGTCCCATGTGCATGGCACACATGCAGATATGTTTGACAGAAGAATCTGAGGCGAAGGTGGGAGTCCTGGATAGGCGGAGAAGAGACGATTGTTGCGACTCTGACGTTGTTGCCGTGTCGTCTGTACTATTGAAACTGCGGACTGGAAAAGGGAAGACGACATGCTGTTTGGTTTTTGTGAGTTCAAAGGCTCGAGATAACTTGATGGATGCATGAAAGAAATGTGCTCCCGAGTCAAGCTTTATACCCCAGGGACATTGACGAGGCTGAGGCGGAGACGGGTTGGAAGCGACGTTGAACGGTTAGCAGATCCGAACAACCAAAGATTGACCGGACCGGACCGGACCGGAGCTATGGAAAGGGATATTGGGGTCTTCTGGCGGCTTTAACTATTTCGCCAACCTCATGATGAAACGACATGAGATATCGCAGATAGGGCATGCGTAGAGCTCGCGTGACCACTGCCTTCTCGTTGACCCACGACTGGAGAAGAACCACCACAGAGACGCGCGCCACCTCTTGGGCTTGTCGTAGGATTGTCAGGTGGGACTCAGACTCTCGGCTCTCTGTCTCCGTCCCTTGTGAGTACTGTACAGCTGAGACAGGTCGTTAGTCTTATTCTGCAAACGAAGACAACAAGTGATATCCTTCCTTCCTCCTTTCGTCGTCCCTCATGTTATGTGTATAGCGCGCGGCAACTTCAGCGACTACGTAGTAGCTTTGTTCGCTCACTTTGGTAGCAGATCTCCGGCCGTAATGATCGTGAAGGTCAGCCAAAACTCTATGCAGTGCTGCATCATCATGTGGGGGGTTGGGGGGGGGGGGGGCGGGTAAGATCTAGATCGACTGGGGAGTATCAGCCATATATTCAACGTATACGCGGCTTCAGCTAGATCTACTTACCTCCTGAGCTATGCACTTACTCGTGCTCATTATACGAGTACATAGGGTACTCTAGACAGCAAGAGGAGATCATCGATGAAGGAGGTCTATCATCACGAAGGCGATCAAAGGATGCGACGCCCGGGCACTCTCCGACCGCCACACGACGCGCCTTTCTCTGCCCCGCTACCACCGACGCGTTGACAAGGGTCATAAGATGGCTTGCTTGGGATGTCACTTGTTGGTTGCTGTGCTGCATCTTCTCCCTGTATCACACCACTAACTCCTCTACAGACCCCGTATAGACCGCACCCATGCCGAACCACGTCCGAGCTCTCGCCGCTTGCCCGCGTAGCTCTGGCTGGGCGCCTGAGTCGCCCGTCGGATACAAAGGATGAAACGTCGTCCTAAAGTCATCCATGGCCTTTGGCCTCTCTACGGCCTACGGGGGATTATTTCTCCTTTGATGGATCGATGCTACCAAGACCATCTATCAATGCTGTGTATCCTGACGACAGATCTGGAGTAGGGGACCGGTTCTTCAGCTTGACGGGTGTTGTGTCAACACTACTGTACTCCGCTTGACCTTGTTACTGACATGCCCATATCATAGCCTCTTCATAATACTATTCGCCCGCCCTTCACCCACCCTCACTCCCCCTCACTGCACCCACCACACCACCAGCCCTTACCATGCGGTTATGGGCACTCACACTCGTTTACAGCACCCTGCTGCTCCCCTCCATAGCCCAATACGACGCCGCCTCGTCTGGCTATGAGCTCAAAGCCCCTCCCCTCACTACCGACTGGACGGACACAGTCGGTACCGACCCATGGCAGGAGTACCCGCGGCCGCAGCAAGTCAGGGAGAAGTGGCAGAGCTTGAACGGTATCTGGCGGTATCAGAACGCGAGCAGTCTGGGAGATGTGGATAGCCCGCCGACGGGGGGAGGGAGCTCGTTCGGACAGGCGGTTATGGTTCCCAGTTGTCTGGAAAGTGGATTGAGTGGTGAGTCATTGTTACGGATGATTCCCCGTGGAGATGAGTGCACTTCACTGATGGGACGAATAGGTGTCATGAACAGTGTGGGAGGCAGCGCCTTCTCGTGGTTCCAGACGACATTCAATGTGCCGAGTGATTGGCAGGGCCAAGAGGTTCTCATCAACTTTGGTGCTGTGGACTATGAGGCGACGGTATTCATTAATGTAAACCTAATACTCCTCTCAATGGGCGTCTACAAGCTTACGCTGCCATCTATTAGGGCGTCAAAGCCACTAACCACCGGGGAGGCTTCACCCGCTTCGCCGCCGAGATCGGCTCACTGGTCAACTTTGGCGCCGACAACGAGGTCCTGGTCTTTGTATTTGACCCGACAGACGGTGCAGATGGGACTCCCTACGTTGTTCCAGGTACGTCGTCTAGATAAAGTCGGATGAATTTACCAGCCAGCTGATAGAAGACTCCATGCTAAATGGGGACTTTGTGTTTACCTTTGGGACTCTTGAGTAAGTGCTCCATTCAGGTGTTCTCAATTCAAGTGCGTGAGCTGATGCAGTCTCGTACCGTAGTCAAGGGTACTGGCCCGACGGTATCTACACTCCTCCGAGCTACGAGGCTATGGTCTTCGACCTCAAGTTCCTAAAGGAGCTCGGCTTCAACATGGTGCGCAAGCACATCAAGGTAGAGACCGACCTGTTCTACAGGGCATGCGATGAGATGGGCTTGCTCGTCATCCAAGACATGCCGTCCCTCACCAATCAGGGGGCTGCAAAGCTTCCTAACGAGACCCGTAAGCTCTGGAGCCCCAAGTGAAAGCATTGACGGACCGCGCTGACAAACCCGTCTATGTACCGGTAGAACAAGCACAGTTCGTCGCCGAGATGAAGGAGATGGTAGACCTGCACAAGTCCTTCCCTTCCATCTTCACGTGGGTCATCTACAATGAAGGCTGGGGGCAGCTTGCCAGCGGGCCTGAGGTTCAGATCACGCCGCAGCTGCACTCGTGGGATCCCACCCGTCTCATCGACTCTGTGACCGGGTGGCATGATCACGGCGCGGGGGACTTTTCGGACAACCACCATGTAAGTGTCTGGAGTCTGGAGATTGGTGCACCTCATGATATGAACTAACCAATGGTCAACAACACAGTACCCCAATCCTGAGTGTGGGATCCCGAACGCGTCGCAGCCATCAGGCCCGTATGACTCGAGCCGGATCGCCTTCCAGGGCGAATTTGGTGGACTGGGAAACAACGTAACCATTGATCAGTGAGTTTGCTGTATGCGCCAACGGCAACGATGATACATTGCAGCTGACTAGGTATCTGTGACCTGAAACAGCTTGTGGAACGATCTTGCCGCAATCAATACCATCCCGGAGACCTACGAGATTGATGACACTATTCAGCAGTGGAACTCTCGATCGGTAAGCTCGAAGTCTCGTCACTGGTGTACATGATTCCAGCTGATGCGTTGCATACGCACAGCGCGAAGTTCTTGCTGTCCTCCAGAGCCAGATCACTGGGTTCGCTTGCTCCGGAGCGGTATGGACCCAAACCACCGACGTGGAGGGAGAGGTCAATGGGCTCATGACTTGGTACGTACCTGCCTCGACTCTGGACTGTCCATTCGACTGACTCCGCTATGGATGATAGTGACCGGAGGATGAAGAGGGTCATCGAATCGCAGTGGAAGGCCGATATCCAGGCGCTCTACGCCGCCGCCGAAGCCCGCGGGGCTGGAACCGGAACGGGCTCTGTTGCTAAGTCAGAAGACACGACGACAGCAACTGTGTTCGCGTCGCTGCCGTCGAACTCAGAGGCGTCGGGCGCCGATCGCGGGGTCGGCATAAGCGCTGCGGCCATCGCGGTGGGGATGGTAGTGGGCGCGTGCATGGTAGTCTGAGTGCCGTGCTGTGGGAGGAAAACGATACCCGTAGATCATAGACACACATATACCATTTCCACTATATTGGGCATGTCAAGGTTTGCAATGAAGCGGGCTCTCGTTTGGCGTCTTGTTGCAAGACCGCCGCACGCAGTTCAACTACGAGTTTGGACACAGAAGATCTACAATATGCATACTGTGGCAAAGATAGTGCGAAGACACCCGTGGGTCGAACACAGACAGGCCAATGCCATGAAGATACGACACTCCCCTCCCCTCCCTCACCACGCCCACACCGATATCACCACTCCGCGAACCTCCCGCCTTCACGGAAGTCTCTCCAATTGAATCCTTCGTCGCCCTGCTGAATCAGCGGCAGATCCTCGACCCCAACATCGTCCCCCACAAAGGCGACCCCTCCACCCTGACCTTGACCGAGTCCGCTGCCGGCGTCAAAGTCGAACAGCTTCATGTAGCAAGGTTTGCCTGGGGTATTGAAATGACGGTAAGGGTCGGTGGGTCGGATGGACTCGCCGCATCTGTAGCAGAAGTGGGCCTGACAGCGGCCGCATGTCATGTGGTTGCAGCCGTGGCTACAGGGAAACCACAACTATGTCAGTGCTGCAGGCCTCGCGAGAGCAACGACATACCTTTTCTCCACGCGTACTCCGCACCCAGGACAAGCGCTCGTGCTCGCCTCGAGCCACTTCTTATTCAGCTCATCCTCCTGCCACCGCGCCACCATCCTCTCCATGTTCGTCTTTCCTCTCTGCACCTCTATTCTCGCACGCCCCTCACTACCTTCCGGGTAGCTCAGGTACTCCATAACCAGCGCGGACGTGGCTGGGAGGGCACACACAGTGTGAGGACCGTGCCATGTGCAAGAGCAGTAGAGGCAGAAGGAGAAGTTGCACTTCGGGCAGAGACGGTAGGCCGCCCAGCGATCCTCCGTTGCGGCGGGGGGTGGCGCAGCTTCTTGTGCCGAGACAGGTGTGGAGGGCGCAGCTGAGAGTTCGGAGAGGCGGATCACTTTGATGGTAGAGGTAGGGGTGGTGGGGGAGGATGGAAGGGCAGGAGGGGGCACGGCGGCTTGACAAGTCGGGCGAGGGCAAATGCAGTATGTCGGGTCTGTGAACGTTTGTCAGCTGTCGTATCAAGCTGAATACACAGATGACGTACCAGTCTCGACTATCCGTCTTTGCTTCAGCTCCTCCCACCGCACTCTGAGCTCCTTCCCCACCACGCTCTCAACCAGCTCAGGATCGACATCATCGTCCGCTTCTTCCTTTGAATCACGCGTGGCCCGCCGCTTAACGCAAGCCGGGCTGGGACATGCGACACTCTCCAAAGTGCCCTCTGTGATAGCTAGAGTCCAACAATCGTTCAAACACTGAGTGCAGCTACAAGGATTGAAGGTATTAGCACGAGCACTCAGCAGCACAACGGGCTTTTAACTCACAAGACGCAGCCGCAGCCTGGCATTTGTACACAGCGGCTCCCTTTTCTGTTCTCCCAGCAGATCGTACAACTGAAAGCCGTCCTCTCAAACTCCGAGTTCATATTTACAGCGTTATGTGTCTTGAGGATGGTGAAGAAGGTCGATGCGGTGATCATAGGAGGCGTTGGAAGCCTGCTTGATCATCAGTTGAAGCTCGAAACGTGGATATCACAGGCGGTCCAACTCACTCTAATGTACCAGCCTTCATCATATTGACATCCGTCAGGAAGTCACCGTTGACGACCCACTCCCACCACTTCCATAGCACCCCAGTCCCCTCACCCATCACCTCCTTTTCCTCCACCCACATCTCTCCAAGCTTCGCCTCGATCCGCCTCAACAGCGCCTTGGGCAACCAGTTCCCCACAATCCCTCCCGATTCATCTGGTAGCGGTGCTTTGAGGGACACCGATCTTGGCGGGTCGCTCAGAGGATAGAGAGGTGGGAGAACGAGCCGGAAGGCAAGAGGGGGAAGGTGCGAGATCGTCAACGTCGTCGCACTGGGGCCGGAGGCGGTAGTGGCGAGATGGGTGGTGGTGGGGTTGGGGAGAGTTATGGGCAGATGTAGGCTGAGGAGACGGCCGGGCTTCTGACTGGGATTGGGAAGTACAGTGACTTGTTCGGGGTATATAGACTGGAGGGGAGCAGCAGGCAGTTGGTCAGCGTCTAAAAATCTTGTTTTGGGCGGCGCACAAGCACGACAAACGTACCTCCAGAACGGTGAGCTCGTCCTCCTGCAAGGACTCGCACTGTATTTTTTCATCGTCGGTGTCTGTGCTCATGCGAGATGATGTCTGTGGCTCCAGTGAACCACCGTAATGAGGGCGAAGAGAAAGAGTGAAGATGTTCACGTCCGATCTATGGTGGTGCGTTGCCGCCGTCGGCTCCGTTGGATCGCGCAGGTGGAGGTCATCACAAAAGCAGCCAGCCAATCCGGTTCAGCCTCTTCCAGTGCTGGCTGGATAGCCATGAACTGACATGGCCATGCATCTCTCCATCTAGTGAGACGCACTCAAGATAGCATCCCAGCGCCAGATTGCTGGATACAGCAAGGCATGGACGGTGGCATGTATACTGGTTGTCAACTTGAAGAACAGGAGGAGGAGGCGGCTCCGAGCGAGGTCGACGCAGACACGTCAACCGATTGAAGACGCGACTTGCCGGTCGTCTGGCTGTTCATGTCTTTTGCTGTCATCATCTGTCTTTTTTTATTTCATTCTGCGTGTTACCCAGCTGGACACCGTCTCAAGCTTCCTGTACACCATGAGCGGGTCAATCAAAGGCAAGCGTACCATTGCTGAACCTCACGGCCACGACTAACACCACTTTCACGCGACGCGTTTTTACCCTCCAGCCATCGACACCGACTCTGTCCACCGACTTCACTCCGGCCAGGTAGTCGTCGACTTACGGAGTGCCATCAAGGAGCTCGTGGAAAACAGTCTTGATGCAGGGGCTACCAACATAGGTGAGTCTTCTTAGAAGTCAAGTGGGAACACGCTGATGCTGGGCGGGACCCCTCGTAGATGTGCGGATCAAGGACAACGGGTTGGAAAGCGTCGAGGTCTCTGACAATGGTTCTGGCATCGCAGAGAGCGACTGGGAGTCCATAGGTGAGAAGGCCGCCTCTACTCACATGTGACATGTAAGAACTAACAGTGCGCGTAGCTCTCAAGCACCACACATCAAAGCTCCCATCCTTGGCCGACCTCTACAAAGTCACCACCTTCGGCTTTCGGGGTGAAGCTTTATCAGCCTTGTGTGCGCTTTGCGAGTCGGTGACAATCATCACGGCTACCAAGGATATGGCGCCAATGGGGGCTATCATCAAGCTTGGGAGGGACGGGAGAGTAGTCGACTCATCTGGGAGAGTTGCGCGGCCTGTGAGTCTGCGTACCCCGAATCTATGCTGGGATCCATTTAATCCAATGTGTCTGCAGAGGGGAACGACAATCACTCTCGCAGGTCTCTTTGTACCGATACCAGTCCGGAGAAAAGAATTTGAGAGGACAGCCAAGAGGAAGCTCACTGAAGCCCTCACCCTCATGACGGCGTATGCTCTCGTCCCCGCTAGCGTGTCGCTCTCTGACGGCCGAGCAGGCGTCAGACTGAAGGTAGAGATCATTGGCGCCGGTCGAGCTGCGTGAGTCGTTTTTTTATCTCTCCTTAAGTGCCAAGTCAAAAGCTGACAACGTTACAGTAGGCGTAGCACACAATTAGCAACCGACGGGCGAGGCTCTCTGCGTGCATCTGTCGGTGCCGTCTGGGGTCACAAAGCTCTTGACTCGGTGCTCGACATCTCCCTGGAGCTGGACGTTGAGATCGACCGATCTATGGCAAGACGAGAGGGCCTCGAAGAGACGTAGGTCCAAGTCCTGTATCCTGCGCCGCAGGCTGATCGTTGAACACCCGCACAGCTCACAGACTGTAAAGGTCTCTGGGCTTATTTCATCAGCTCAGTGGGGGCAAGGGCGATCAGCGGCCGATCGACAATTCTACTTCATCAATGGTCGACCATGCAACCTTACAAGGGTAGGTTTGGTCTTGCTTGAAGGGGGCTGAATGAGCTGACCCAAGACAAACAGGTTGCGAAGGCTGTCAATGAAGTCTACAAAACCTTCAACACCAACCAGCTGCCTATGGCCATCCTCGACTTCCAGATACCTCCACGTGAGCTACAATCCTTCACCAGTACTGAGTCATTCTGACGGCCATTCCAGAGAGCGTCGATATCAACGTCAGTCCCGACAAAAGGACCATCTTCGTGCACAGTGAAGACCGTTTGATTGAGGGACTGAAGGTAAGATGTTTCGTAACTCTTATAACAGCGCAGAGTAACTCAGCTAATAACATGACAGACTGCCCTTGATACCTTCTTCCAACCATCCCGGAGCACCTTTGCCGTGGGCGGTGCAAACCAGACAGTCAAGACCATTCGACACATACAGTCCCAATTGTCTATGGGTCGCACTCAGCCTGCTAAGGAGACAGCTGACGGCGAAGATGAAGAGGAAGGCGGCGCAGAAGAGGAGGAGGAAGTGGGTGAGGGGGATGAAGAAGTCGGCGAAGGGGAGGATGAGGTGGACGAGGCGCCAGCAGGACGATCCTCCTCTCGACGTGCTGCGGCTGATCCCATCCCCATCTCCGATGATGAGGAGGACGGCGACGAGCCCATGCAAGTCGACCTCACCGAAGAAGTCCTCCCCCTCGCCTCTTCCTCATCGCGCCCCTCCCGCCGCCGTCCATCTCCACCCCCGTCCTCTCCACCCGCTGCTCCCAGACGTGTCGTCCAACAGACGATCAGCACCACCACCGCATCCTGGAGCCCTGACAGGAAATCGCGAGGCGGCGCTAGCTCTAGCGCTAGTAGTCGAGCCACGGGCAAGGGGAGGGAAGTGGCCGCGAAGGATGTGCGGATTGGGCTGCGAAAACGGCTGGAGGTGTATGCGAGTCAGGGGGCCGTGGTGCGGGATGAGGAGAGTGAGGAGGATGATGGAGCGGGAGGCGCAAAGGAGCTGGAGGAGGATGAGCTGGAGGAGGATGGGACAGAAGCTGGAGAGGAAGAAGAAGAACAAGAAGAGGAGGGTGAAGTCGTCCCGGAAGTGATCCCCATCGACGAGGACGACGAGCGAGAAGAGGTGGAAGAAGTAGCAGCGGAGGTCTCTGAAGGCGAAGCTCTACCGCCGCCTCCCCGATCTCGGCGTCGACCTCGAGAGGAGCCCATCTTCGAGGACGAAAGCCCCGTCACCGAGCGCGCTTCCAGCTCCTCTCGCCGGCGACCTCGCAGCGAGCAAGACGTCGAGGACACCCTCCCAGCGGCTTCCTCATCCTCACGACCCCGCCCTCGAGAGGGCCCACCATCGTCTGACGAGGATATCCCCACCCTCGCTGATCAGGTCATGGACGTCGACGGCGCCGTCACCTCGGAGGACCGACCATCCAGGCCGTCAGCGCAAAGCCGCAAGTCCAGCAGCTACCGCGACGAGATCATCTCCAGCGGTCCACAAGGCGAGCTCTCCCTCCGCTTCGACCTTCCCCGCCTCCGCGCTCGCTATGCCGCCAGGAAAGAGTCGACCCACCCCCCCGTGCTCAAAGACGCTTTCCAGGCGGTCACGGATGCAGGGCTCGCTGGTGCAGCGGGGATAGCAAACAAGGATGCGAGCCTAGCGGAAGAAGCGCTGTCGAGGGTGATTTCGAAGGCGGATTTTGAGAGGATGGAGGTGCTGGGGCAGTTCAACAAGGGGTTCATCATCGCCAGGCTGAAGGTGCCGGGGGACGCGGGGAAGGAGGTGGATGACCTCTTCATCATTGATCAGCATGCCTCGGACGAGAAGTACAACTTCGAGACGCTGCAGCAGACAACGAAGATTAAGGGGCAGGCTCTCATAAGGTCAGTCCATTGACACTGCTGTTGGACTTGACGCCGCTGACACTTCCCCTGATAGGCCCCGACCACTCCAGCTCACAGCTGGAGATGAGATTGTGGCAATGGAGAACCTTGATATTCTTCACTCGAACGGGTTCGGCGTGAAGATTGACGAGGAGAAGCCGGCCGGGCGAGGCGAGCGCGTCAGCCTCATGGCGATGCCCATCAGCAAAGACACAGTGTTCGACTTCCGAGGTGCGTTGATCTAGCTGTGCATCGCGTGGATACCTAAGCTGACAATCTGACTAAAGATCTCGAGCAGCTCCTGCATCTCTTGTCGGACGGGTCGCGGCCAGCTGGGCAGATGGTTCGGTGCAGCAAGGCGAGATCGATGTTTGCCAGTAGAGCTTGTAGGAAGAGCGTGATGATTGGGAAGTCTCTAACCAAGGCGCAGATGGTCCAGGTGAGTCAAGCTTGCTTCTTGTCTGCATGTGAGCTGTTTTCCATCGCCGCTGTTCGCTGACATGTCGTTACACAGCTCCTGCGCAACATGGGCACCATTGACCAGCCATGGGTGAGTGATCTGTCTCCACAACCCCTACCGCGTGCGTCATACTGACAATCTCCTGACAGAACTGCCCTCATGGTCGTCCAACAATGAGACACTTGACGAAACTCGAGGTGCCCACCAAGCCACGTAGTGGTAGAGGAAGGATTGATTGGGTCAAGTGGAAGGCAGCGCCAGAGTGACACTGCGATGCTTTTCTTGCTGCGGGAGGTGTGTGGCGTGCTATTGGCGTACTCGAGTAGCGTGTTGTATCAATGCATCATCAGTGCATATATGGTACATGGCGGATGATGATGACTGTAGGCGTGAAGCATGCGAAGGCCGAGATATGTAGGCCAAAGTTCCGGTCACTCATGATTCGACGCCTCCCAAACAAAGCTGTTTTCTAACCGATTGTTCTTTTCCAACGTCACCGGCACCCCCTGATCATCCTTGTAACTGTACAGTCTCCCGTCGTTGCCCGGCCACCGAGATGGATCTCGAATCACATCCACCTTGCCCAGCACAAACTGCCCCGGGCCAATTTACTTGTCGCCAGTCTGGACATACCCTGCACCCAACACATCTGCTCATCTCTATTATCGGAGGGTTGCGACTGGTCGTTAGGACGTGTTTCACCAGGGCAGAGAGCCTTTCTATGCTGATGACCTTCCGGAAGGTGGAAGGATAGGCGACGTTCACCGAAGAAGCTCTCACCTATATCTTGCAGCGCCACACCCGACAAGACCAGTCGTTCTGACCCTTCATGGAAGAGGTTGTGTGTGGCAGGCTCAAGGGATGTGTCGAGAGTGACAGTCGTCCTGGAGCCGCTGGGTGGCATGTTGGCTCTGCGCGCGAAGTGATTGTTGAGGGTGTGCGACACTGAGAGCTGCAAGTCTCTGGTGTAGGCATAGTTCGAGAAGCTACCGACCAGGTCAAGCCCACCTTCTGACTTGTGGTGGCTTCTGATTTTGCACGTCTGATCTGGCAGCATGTCGTAAGGTTGAATGGCGTTGGATGTGAGGCATACTGAAGAGATGTCAAGTCAATGGGTGTTTTTATGCGCGAGAAGCATTTCAGTTGTCGATTGGTCAACTGGTGTTATCGAGTACAAGGTAACCTATTCGTTCCTTTGTGAGGGGCAATGAGCACGACACTCCATAAATAGATCAGCTGAAAGGTGTTCCTACTCAGCCAGCACGTCACATGGTGAGCGATGGGCATCTCGTATACATATCGTTTGCATTGAGGAATGTTCTACTGTGCGAGTACGGGGCGTGATTAATGACAAAAGAAGGAGGGTCAGATAAGGACTGATTGGTAGACAATAAGCAGTAAGCAAAGATGGCGACTACGACGATGGGGTGTGTACATTTCCTAGCCTGTGTTGGCTATAGAGCGGTAAACAATCATTCGCTCTTTTATGTGTTGGAAGAAAGAGACTCCGCCCAAGCTTTGAGATCGGCCTGCGTGAGCTTCGACTTGGTCACCCAGTCCTGGGCCTATAGAATCACGCGCATCAGCTCATGTGGCCCCTCCCAGCCAAGCCAAGGACGCGATCAAGCTCACCAGAAGCTCCTGCGGGCTCTTTCTCTCCGCCGGGTCCTTATACAAGCAGTCCTCCACAAACACCACAGCCTCCTCCGGGAACGTCCTCCTCCGACTAACGAGCCTCGGTGCTGGCTCGTTCACAATGTGCTGCAGCAGGTCCAAGATGCTCATTGTGTGCCCACCGCCGCCGAGGCTCACGCCGTTGGAATGGCGGCGCTCCTTCTTCGCGGCCTCTTTGGACAGCTTGGGTCGAGCGGATGAAAGGGGGAGGGTGGGGTCCGGGTCAAAATCCGAGGCGGTGGGGGAAGGGGCGTCGTCCTCGGACTCCGGGGTGTCTGAGAAGGGGAAGCGTCCGAGGGCGAGCTCGATGAGGGATATGCCGAGTGACCACACGTCCGATTTGATGGTGTAGGGAGCCCCCTGAATACGCTCGGGCTAGGCGATTAGGTGATCAGCATTTTGATCCGCAACCGAGAGAGCCATGACAGCTGTCAACTCACGCTCATATAGGTGCTTGTGCCCACGAACGTGTTCGCGATAGAGTTGATGAGTTCTCCCGAGACACCAAAGTCACAGATTTTGATCTCGCCGGCAGTGTTGCAGAGGATGTTGGACGGCTTGATGTCTATCGAGAAGCAATCGAAGCCGGCCAGGAACGAGCGGATCAGCACACAGACAGAAAGGGATTCCCACGTACCACACGCCGGCGCACGGGCCCTCTGCGCACAGTGATCTGCGGCGGGTGGAGTGCTTCGCGGCGGGCGGAAGAGGAAATGGCTGAGTGGATGCAAACAAACTTACCTCGGTGGATGATCCGGTGCACATCGTAGAGGTACATCAAGCCATGCAGCACAGCTTCGGCGACCTTGCCCACAATGTTCAAAGGGACAGGCCCGTTCTTTCGGTAGATATAGTCGAAGGACCTGGAAGGCATGGTCAGCTTGGGATCAATACCAGCAAGGAAGTGTGCACCTACCCCGCATCCATATGCTCCATAACGATGCCGACGTGCACATCCACAGGAAAGCACCCATAGTACCCAACGATGTATGGCGACGAGCAGTCGTTCATGATCTGCAGTTCCCGCAAGATCTGCTTTCTGACCGAAGGCTTTGCATCAACGAGGATGAGCTGGGTATAACGTGTTATCAACTCTGTGTCCCAGAATGACAAAACAAGCGAGCTAAGAGACACTTACTTTTCTGGCCATGATGCACCCTCTCTTCTTATTCCACACCTTTGTGACCGTACCACCGTTACCAGCCCCCAGCTCCTGCAGCTCCTCCAGATCCTCATCCTTTACCAAGTCCTCCCCATCCTTATCCTTGTGCTTGCTCCTCTTCTTCTTGTCCTTGTCCTTCTTCCCGGCCGACCCGGCCGTCGCCGAGGCCGAGGCAGTTGAGCTGTCGCTCTGAGTAGCCGCGACCGGGCTATCGGGCACCGCCAAGCTGTTATTGGACGATGTGGACCTCGACGAGAGCTGGAGGTTCGCGATATCGTCCCTAAGCTTCTCAGCCTCCGACTGGAAGCTGGTGGGTGTCCCTGCGCTGCCGTTGGTGGGCAGGCCGGGGGCCGCGCGGGTGGGCTTCAAGAAGGCCTTGGAGATATCAAGGCCGGCGGGCTTCTTGCGCGAGATGGAGGACTTGGGGGTTCCGAAGCTGGATGAAGTGGAGGGTTTGGGTGAATCGAGGGAGGGGATGGATTTGGAGGAGGTGGTGGAAGGGGGGTGGGATAAAGGGGTGGACTCGGACATGGCTGTGCGATGTGGGGCACTCAGGTGGGTGGAGAAGGGGAGCTCTGGTGAGCGAGGTGACGAGGAAAGTATGGGAGAAAGAAAGCCAGAAAGGGTGAGCCCTCTGGATGCTATGGATATAGGCGTTTCTGGTCGAAGGGGCGCTGCTGTGAAGAGGCAGATATAAAAGGCAAGATGCGTTGTAGAACAAGGAGACACAGACCACCAAGACAACGACGAGGCGCGTCATCCCCCGCATAGGGTCTTGTTACGTAAGATCCCTTCCTTTCTTCCCTCAACCCTGCCGAAAACACCTCGGGAAGCTCAAGACAATCCCATGCATAGGTCTTCTCCGTACGGCTCTCTGTGGGATAGGTAGCTGCAGTACGCCCCCCATTTACTGGATGGTACACAGAGGGTTCTCAGAGGGTGGCGGGTCTTTCTTGGGCTCGGCCTTCTTCACCACCGACACCTGAGGAGGGCGCAAGGTGGGGAGGGTTGCTCGCGTCAACGTTCGGTCCAGGATCCAAAATCAAGGAACAAGGCTCACAGGGAGCAAGAACCCTCCCGGGACTTTGGTACCTTTCTATAAACCCATTGTTCGTCAGCCTTGCCTTGTTTCAAGTTGAAACCTTGATAGCGCCTTGGATCGTGTGCCCTGCTCTCGGGCACAGTTGGCAGGGCTGTTGGTTGCCTCTCTGGGAACAGCCACCGTGAAGCACGAGAGGAGGCCGGGGATACGTACCGGAAAATGCAGGCCAAAGTCGATAGTCGCTTGCATAGCGAAGCTCGCGCCTTTGGGGAGTAACGTGCCGGCTGGTAAGCTATGACACCCGGCGCAAGGGCATGCCGAGCCAGTCGGAAGTCAGCGCTCGGCTCTCTATGTGGGGAAAGTGGAGGAGCTTATCGTACAATACGCCTTCGGTGCTTCATCGTGCGCGGATCAACGGTCAGCGATCACCGAACAGCACGAGCGGAACCCTGTGGGTCGTACCACCGCGTGGACTCACAGGGTATGCTGTGCGGTGCACTCGTCAGCCATAGGAGTCACCTCGACGCAGGAGCCCACATATCGCTCCGCACACTCACATAGGCTCCAAAACGCTTAACATATCCTGGGATCTCGTCCTCCTTGGCCTACGTTTGACCTGTCAGCCAGAGCTCGGCGCATCACTGCTGTCAGCCACTCACTCACGTCGGGGGGAGGGGGCGTGACCACGAACGGGTTGAGGGGGCCCGTGATCCCGTCCGCGCCACCATGATTGCCTGATGGAGCTTGCATTCTGCTGATGCTGATCGCCTGTCTTCCGGAGAGGGTGCGATGGAGATGAGATGTAGACTTGTCGCAGAGGTGGAGCTCGACGAGGGTGTTACTATGAGCCCCCGCAGGTCCTTCGGTGTGAAAGGATCGTGAGGTACAGTACGCGGGGGCGTGAAAGGATGGACAAGGGCCAAACGCCGTGGCGTACAAAGATGTTCATTGTGATGTATAAAGCCTATATGCACTGCACATGATACGAACATCAGCGTCTGTCCCACCACTATGTGCACGGTGACCAGATGAATCACGCACCTGTCTTCTCCAGCCTCTCCCTTTCCCACCACCTCAATCCTTCCCTCGCCTCAAGGCGACACTGGCTCCCCAAAACTCGGCATGCTCCCCAATAGCTGCTTTACCGACCCGACCTGCGTCCACCCAATCTCCTCATCCACATCGGCCGGCTCGCACGTGTGGTGAACATACCACCCATCCTTCGTTCCTGCATCCACTTCTGTCAGCGTAGACCATTGGCAACGCACGTCAGAAGTCTACTCACCAGGTTTCCGCCGCAATGTGCAACCCCCTTCCCCGTTCCCACAGCCCTTATCATACGCCGCATCCCACGCCCACTTCTCCTTTCCCTTCATCCTCGCCATCTCCACTTTCCGCCCATAGTAATTGCTCACAAACCTCACGTGCTTGCGCAGGTAATCGACCAGCTCAGGCTCGAGAGTGTTGCAGTAGTCCAAGCAGAGCCAGTTGATACCGGGGCCGGAGGACGTGGGCGGAGGTGAAGAGGAGGTGGCTGGAGGTGGGAAGGCGATGGAAGGGGTAGCTGGCGAGGGGTAGAGGGGCTGAGCAGAGGGGTTGATGACTTTGCTGGTGCGCTGCGAGGGTGCGGAAGAGGACGCTCGGGGAGTGGCAGCAAACATGCTCCTTTTCTTCGGCACCACAGGCTGGCTCGCCGCCTTGCCTGACGATGCAGCACTTTCCGAGCTGCCCTCCCCCGACCGGGACAACCACGCCGCCACGCTCTCCTCCGTGCCCTTCGCCGCCCGGCTCAGCACGAACCGCTTCAGCGAACTACCCGTGATTTGATCGTTCTGCGCGATGGACAGCCCCGTGAGCGCCGGCACCAGCCCCGGCCCTCCATCGTTCTTGTCCCGTCGCTCCAACTTTTCCAGAAGGACATTCGTGACGGGACAATACGACACGTTGAGGAATTTGAGCTTGGGGAGCATCGCTAGGGCCTTGATGATATCTTCCTCAGCAAACGCACAGGAGCTCACGTCCAGCGACTGGAGGTTGGGCAGCGCGAGCGCCAGGCCAGGGGCCGCAAGCCACCCCGCGATCGAGCTGAACGATCTCATCGAGACGTCCACGTGCTCGAGCGCAGGTGCGTGGATGTACTTGAAGACCTTCCGATGGTCGTTACCGGCCTGGACCGCGTAGTGCCGCAGGTTGGGCAGAACGGTCACGACCTCGTCCGCTATCTCCTCTTTGCGCTTTTCCAGCCAATCGCCCTCCTCAGGTGACAGATGAAGCGGGCGCCAGCGGACGTCATAGAGGTCGAAACTCTCGATCTCAGGCAAACAGCGGAGGAGCTCCTCTTCGCCACCACAGGCGACGAGAAGCGTCGCGTCTCTGATCCGGAGGGTGCGAAGTCGAGCAAGATGGTGAGGCGATAGCGACCACGTTTGGGGCAGGTGGGGGATTGGTGGCATGCCGTCGAGGGAGCCGACTTTTGGGAGGTGGGGAGCAGGAAAGTGAGGGAAGGTCCCGGTGATGATCTCGAGGTGACGGAGGGAAGAAGCTTCGGGGTCAAGCATGCCGTATACGAGGTCGCCGCCGGAGGAGACCTCATGTCCGAGCGAAAGGTGGTTGACGTCGCGGAGGAGACCTTTCCAGCGGACCGCAAAGTTCATAACGGTAGGGTGATTCGAGGAGATGGTAAGCCGCCGAATGTACGGCACGCAGGAGCGTAAATCTTCGGCGATCTCCTGTGCGGTCATGATGCCCAGATCATCCATGATCTTCACCTCCGTGAGCCGCCCGCGGGCGCGCTCCTTATACAGCTGCACCTTCTTGCGCAGTTTACTGGGGTTCTTTCGACCAAGCACCAGCGTCCCCCACAGGCTCGACTGCCCCACAATTGCCGCGCGCCACTCCCGACACACGCTCCCCATGCGGAAGATGAAGCCCGGATCATCCGCCATCCCTTGCTCCGCGATAGTGAGCAGAATATCCCGCGAGAGCAGGTGGGTATAGTTGATCCGGGCTTTGACGGCGAGCCTGCGCTCCTCCTTTTGGCGAGCGGCTTCTGCCTCGTCGTTCACCGCCCGCTGCTTGTCCGCGAGCGTCTTCTTCATGGTGATGGTCGCGCGCAGCTCTTGTATGGCTTTGAACTGGCGCTCGTTATCGGCCTGCTTGGGGCCGAGAGCCACGGCTTGCCGAACGGCAGCGAGAGCGAGAGCGTAGAGGTGGAGGGTGTGGAGGACAGACGCTTGGCGGTAGTACCCCTGCGTTTACTGTATGTCAGCTTGAATGCCGTATACACGCGATATGGACGGGACGTACGCGGAAGTCCTTGGGGTACTTTGTGATCATATCCTGCGTGACCTGGTACGCATGTTGGCGCCACTCGGGGATCTTGGACATGGCGGCCGCCTTGCAGTCCAGCAGCACGGGGTTCTTGCCGCCAAAGCTGATCGCCTGCAAGGTCAATGTCAGTGAGGCCCAGACGCGTCAAGAACCCAGCCGTTGACAGAACGCACCTTGTCAAAGTTCTTCCATGCCTCCTCGAAGTCCCCCTTGGACATGTGCTTTTGACCCATTTCATAGTGCTGCTTCACGAGCTCTTTGTTCTGCATCTTGAGAAGTCGATGCGGTTGCTGGGCGGAAGATCGTGGTGTTCAAACAACTTCGAAGACGACTACTCTCTCAAGACGCGTCTTCTGCCCGCCCAGCGCCGAACAGCCAACTTTACAGGTCACGTGGTTTTCTGGCTTCCGCTGACGTCTGTGTCTTCGTGGTTGGGAGTGGCTCTTCTATACGCATCTTCGCTCACAACTATATCTATCCGCTCTGCTATATCCTCGCCATATTCACAGTCGAGCCCATATACCTACGCATAAGAGACATAGCAAACGCCCATCTTCAACACTGCCCACCCATCTCCTCCCGCAGCTCTCCCACCCACGCACCTAAGCACATCCAATATGGTGAGCCGTCGCTCTATTGTTCAGCTGGCTCTAGGTCTCTTAACCTGAGCCCCTAGCTGACGCCTCCCCAAGTTGCTTCGAATTCGTTCCCCGGCGGGTACGGCTCGTATCACCGTCGAGCCCACTACTACTGGCGAAGAGTTCGCCCACATGATGCTCGACACCATCCCAAAGTCGGACGAGCAGCCGGACCCCAAGACGCTCGCGCTTAGCAACCAGCCTGGTGCTAGTGGCGAGAGTGTACGGTTCGCGGACCTGATTGGGAGGAATGTTGGGGACATGGGCTTCACGTGAGCTATTCCGATGGCCTTGTGAGATCGCCACACTGGAGACAAGAGCTGACGAAGCTTGACCAGTCACGGAGACCTCCTCTTCATCTCCTACAAGCCTCTCGCCGCCGACCCCAACTCGCACCCTACAACCCAGGCGACTACCTCCCAGCCTCACCCAAGCCAGCCCGACCCTTCCCACCCGCACACCCACACTGACCCGCCCTTGAACAACACGATCCCGCTCAAGGACTTGTCGCATGTCAAGGAGCACCCTGTGGACTTGTACTGGAAGAGCCAGACTGGCAAGATAGAGCGCAAGCGGGATCCGGCGTTCTGTCGGCATGGGGAGAAGGGCATGTGTGATTACTGCATGCCTCTTGAGGTGAGTCGGATCTTCCGATCTACAAGCACAGTAATTAACAGTATCGTCCGTATCAGCCTTACGACGCAAAGTACCAAGCCGAGCAGCAGATCAAGCACCTCTCCTTCCATGCCTACCTGCGCAAGCTCCTCTCCTCCCGCCCCCCCTCCTCCTCCGCGTCCACCGACCTCCCTCCTCTCGACCCCCTCTCCCTCTCCGTCGTCACCCCTTGCCCTACCGGCTCGCACGCCCCCTTCCCAGAGGGTATCTGCTCCTCGTGCCAGCCCTCCGCCGTCACCCTCCAGTCCCAGACTTTCCGCATGGTCGACCATATCGAGTTTGCCTCGCCGAGCTTGATTGACGGGATACTCAGCGCGTGGAGAAGGACGGGTACGCAGAGGTTTGCGTTCCTCATTGGCAAGGAGGAGCCGTATGAGAAGGTGCCGATGGGGGTGAAGACGGTGGTGGAGACTGTGTGGGAGCCGAAGCAGGAGGGAGAGGTGGATGGGCTGACGGTAGAGACGCCGTGGGAGGACGAGGCGCGTGTGAGCGAGATTGCGGGGTGGTGTGATAAGGGTCTTGGTGTGGTCGGTATGATCTACACTGATCTCACTCCGTGGGTCACACTTCCTCTGCCTTTCCATGAGCACCAGCTGATCATCGACCCATATCTAGCGACACGGACGACATAACCAAAACCGTCTACAAACGCCACGCCCAATCCTACACCGCCTCCTCCCTCGAGATGCTCCTCTCCGCCGCCTACCAAATCTCCCACCCCCTCCCCACCAAAGCCTCCCCCACAGGCCACTTCTCCTCGCGCTTCGTCACCTGCTGCCTCACTGGCGACAAGGACGGCGGTATCGACATTCTCGCGTGGCAGGCGTCCGAGCACGCCGAGGCGATGGTCAAGGCTGGTATTGTGGAGGCGAGTGTGGACCCGGGGGTGGTTAGGGTGCGGAAGCCTGGTCAGGGGGAGTATGTGCCCGAGGTGTTTTACAGGTAGGTCGCTTTTGCGCCATGGCCTCGATTTGTCGCCGATGATGGACCGACCTGTGTAGCTTCAAGAACGAGTATGGCCTGCAGGTCAAGATGCCGGCGAAGCCAACATTCCCCGTCGAGTACCTCTACGTCAACGTACGTTGCGCCGTCTTCCTTCCCACCTTCACCGATCATTTACTCGTGCTGACCTCATACCCCCAACCACAGATCACCCACGGTTTCCCCGTCGACCCCTCCCCCCTCTTCCTCAGCACCTCCTTCCCGACCGAGAACCGCCCAGGGCTGCACGACCAATCCATGCAGTCCGTCATCACCCAACTCTCCAGCATCATCCGCAAGAGCGACGCCGAGATCGGCGATACGGGTACATGGCCCGGGCGGATCAAGAAGGACGTGGAGAAGTGGTTGAGCGATTGGCATTTGGTGTGCTTCCTGTGCATGCAGGGGTTGTTCTCGCTTGTAAGTCAACTAGGCGTTGCTCCCTCTACGTTCAATAGGAGTACCGGAGCTGACGAGTGATGTGTTGGTATGTAGGACGAGCAAAAGCTGCTTTGCAGAGCGGCGACGGCGCATGCCCATCCGAAGGACAAGACTGCGCTCGAAGAGCTCTTCGCGTCTGGCGGGTGGCAGACCCTCCTCACGATCGTAGAATCCGACGCTGCCGGTGAGTCGTCTTTTCACCATCCCGGTTTCTCTGATCCTGACGACACGTATACTAACGCGAATACGCCCAGCCAACTCGCGCACCAGCCACACCGACCCGACCCCATCCTCCGCCTTCGCTGGCATGGGAATAGACTCCCCCGGTGTTGGCGGTGCAGGCGCTTCTGCTGGGGCTGGTGATGCAGGAGGAGCGGGCGGGGCGGGTGCGAGTGGGGAGAGAATATGCCCGCACTGTACGTTCGTGAATGATCATGGCGGGGACTGTGATATCTGTGGGTTGCCTCTGGATGGGTAGCAGGGCGTAGGGCGTCGGGGTGGACAGGCATGGGCATAGGTGTGTGGGGTATAGTCTGTATGGCGATTTACGAGAACAATGCATGAACTGGTCTGAAGGCTACTGTGCTGTATACGATCGCTTCACTCTTCGTCATAGCCCGAGGCACGAGACATCTGGAGCATGGACAAAACGTCCTCAAGTCTATGCAATCTAGGTCCGATGCATATACACGTAGCACGAGTCATGAAAATAACGAGAAAATAAATGTGGGTCCTTCTTTCCTTCCTATCTCTATCACCCCTTCTTCCCCCTCTACGTCTAACAACACACGATCTGCCCTGCGCCGACAGCCGCCAGCCAACTTGGCTCTCTCCCTCTCCCCCACCTCGACGCCGCGACCGAGCGCTTAGTCGACCTCCTCGACCGAGGGCCCGTCCTCGTGCGCGGGGGCACCGCCAGCACCGGGGAACCCACCGGGGGCACCCCCAGGGGCACCGCCGGGCGCGCCACCCTGCGCACCGTAGAACCTCTGCATGATGGGGTTGGCCTGGGCCTCGAGCTCCTTCTGGAGCTCCTCGAACTCCTCCTTGGAGGCGGACTGCATGGTGTCGAGCTGGGCGATGACCTCGTCGACCTTCTTGGAGAGGGCCTCGTGGTCGGCAGCGTCGAACTTGTCCTTCTGGTCCGAGAGGGTGGTCTTCAAGGAGTAGGAGTAGGACTCGAGGCCGTTCTTGGCCTGGACGGTGGCGGCGGCGGCCTCGTCCTCAGCCTTGAACTTCTCAGCCTCGGCGAGCATCTAAAGGGATTACGTCAGCTCGTGTTCATACTTTTACAGTGCCGAAGAAAGCTCACCTTCTCGATCTCCTCTTTGGAGAGACGACCCTTGTCGTTGGTGATGGTGATCTTGGACGACTTGCCGGTGGTCTATAAAGAGCGAGTCAACTCGATGGTCTTGTCAAGAAACATGCACGCGACTCACCTTGTCGGCAGCAGACACGTTGAGGATCGCGTTGGCGTCCACATCGAAGGAAACCTCGATCTGGGGCACACCACGGGGCGCAGGGGGGATACCGGCGAGCTCGAACTTGCCGAGCAAGTTGCAGTCCTTGGTCTTGG
Organism: Cryptococcus sp. DSM 104549; assembly: GCA_036427605.1. NCBI lineage: Eukaryota > Fungi > Basidiomycota > Tremellomycetes > Tremellales > Cryptococcaceae > Cryptococcus > Cryptococcus jaspeensis. The sequence goes on from CP144047.1 coordinate 1,035,039, forward strand.
CACGCTCACCCTCGTACACCTGGATAAGCACACCAGGCTGGTTGTCCGAGTAGGTGGAGAAGACCTCAGACTTCTTGGTGGGCACGGTGGTGTTCCTCTTGATAAGAGGAGTCATGATACCGCCAGCGGTCTCGATACCCATGGAGAGGGGAGCGACGTCGAGGAGGAGCAAGTCCTGGGTGGCCTCGGAGGTGTCACCGGTAAGGATAGCGGCCTGGACGGCGGCACCGTAGGCGACGGCCTCGTCGGGGTTGATGGACCTGTTGGGCTCGCGGCCAGAGAACATGTCGGAGACAAGCTTCTGGATCTTGGGGATACGAGTGGAACCACCGACAAGGACGATCTCGTTGACGTTGGACTTGTCAATCTTGGAGTCGCGGAGGACCTTCTCCACGGGGTCCATGGTGGATCGGAAGAGGTCCTGGCAGAGCTCCTCGAAACGAGCACGGGTGATGGAGGTGTAGAAGTCGATACCGTCGAAGAGGGAGTCGATCTCGATAGAAGTCTGGGCGGCGGAGGAGAGGGTCCTCTTGGCACGCTCACACGCGGTACGGAGACGACGGAGGGCACGGGCGTTGGAGGAGAGGTCTGCGGCGGCTGTCAGCGAGAGACTACAACAGCTGGACTCGAGACAACTCACCCTTCTTGTTCTTCCTCTTGAACTCCTGGACAAAGTGGTTGACGAGACGGTTGTCAAAGTCCTCACCACCCAAGTGAGTGTCACCGGCGGTAGCCTTGACCTCAAAGATCCCCTCCTCGATGGTCAGGAGCGACACATCGAAGGTACCACCACCAAGGTCGAAGATCAGGACGTTCTTCTCGCCCTGGTCCTTCTTGTCGAGACCGTAGGCGATGGCGGCAGCGGTGGGCTCGTTGATGATACGGAGCACGTCGAGACCAGCGATGGTACCGGCGTCCTTGGTGGCCTGACGCTGGGAGTCGTTGAAGTAGGCAGGGACGGTGACGACCGCCTTGGCGACGGTGCCACCGAGGTAGGCCTCGGCGGTCTCCTTCATCTTGATGAGGACCATGGAGGAGATCTCCTCAGGGGACTGCGGAAGCACTCGTCAGCACTTGTCCTTTCGCTCAACGACCCATTCACAATCAAGGCAACTCACGAAGGTCTTCTCCTCACCCCTGTACTCGACAGTGATCACGGGCTTGGTGTCACGGTCCACGACCTTGAAAGGCCAGTGCTTCATGTCGGCCTGCACCTCGGCGTCGGCGAACTTTCGCCCGATAAGACGCTTGGCGTCGAAGACGGTGTTGTAGGGGTTCATGGCGACCTGGTTCTTGGCGGCATCACCGATCAATCGCTCAGAGTCGTTGAAGGCGACGTAAGAGGGAGTGGTTCGGTTACCCTGGTCGTTGGCTGTGGAATGGGGGAGAACAATGGTCAGCGTCGGCACATCCGACGGCGGGGAGAGTCACGAGAGCGGGCTCTCGAGCGCTAGCTGAAGACGAGCAAGCACTCACCGATGATCTCGACACGGTCGTTTTGCCAGACGGCGACACAAGAGTAGGTAGTACCCTGTCATAATCTCGTCAGCGGAATGGCCACTGGCAGCGACGACGACGACCCTCCCGGGAGGGACGCCGGGCGATGAAAAGCATGCTCACCAAGTCAATACCGATAGCCTTGGTCATTTTGAATTAGTGTGTGTGGTGTAGTGTGGGGGGAAGGGGAGAGGGGTGTCTAATTTTTATCGACGATGGAAATGTGAAGAAAGGAAGATGTTGTTGGATTGGATGCTTTTAAGAGGCGGAGAGCTGCCGGGAGGAAGTTGAGGGAAGCAGCCAGAACATTGCACACCGCCCGCCGTCATTCCAGGGTGAGCGAGCACAGAAGGTGGAGGTCACCGCGATGGAATCTGCCAGAATCCACGGGAGGCATAGAGGGGGTCTATTTAAGGAAAGCCACGTGGCTCGTATGCCGCCTTTCAGTGCGCGCGCGTCTTCGACGAGCCTCTTCCACTCGCTTGACCGTTCGTGTTTCTCAGGAGCTCGAAACAACAAGTCGTATCCACCCAAGACAGCCGGGGAGTCACAACCGCTGCATACCACGTCACTACTGGCAGCTTTGCGCGCAACATTCACTTCAAACCAAACTCCCATGATGGGGTAGACGCCGAGCCAGAGCGTCGTCAACCCCCACCCACACGGATCGTTTTCTCGTCGCCCTTTCATCCGGATTCTGGCTTATTAGCGTTTCCCCCCATCATGGGAGAGTGGGCTGATGTGGATGCTCCAGGAGAATCTGCCGGCAATGGCGTGGTATGTAGTGGGCGCTGATGGTCACAGGCGGAGCTGTCGCCGTGGAGGGGAGGAGTATGTAGCGCGTCGAACGCTGTCCGCGCCGAGAGGATGATGCCAAACCCGTCTATAGTCAAAGCCCCTCGCCCACTTCTGATTCTACTTTCTTTCCATAAGCATACACCTACCGACAACGAATGCCACGACATCTCACCTCCGTTGCCGATCACGTCAGTCGCGTAAATCAGTACCCGTACCCGTAGGTATCATATCCATCGCCTTGGCCTCCTTGACCGTTTCCTCCCCCAATATCGCCACTAATGCTCCGCATTCACCCCCTTACCCGCCACGCCCAAATCGTGCGTTGTCATCGTGACTGTATATCTCGATGCTGATTCTTGCCTTACTGATGCCGCCTCGACCAGGCTTGCGCCTTTCCCCGTGACCGTCTTGGCTGCCCTCGCCGCTCTCCGCCGAAACGGCGACGTTCATGGCGACCTCGTTGCCCGCTGAGTGCCTCAGCTGGTAGATCTCCGTGTTCCACTGTTCGGCGATGAGTTTCAAGGCGCGCAAGTCTCCAACCCTACTCTGATCAGGAAGGGAGCGGTCGGTGCCCTCACCTTAAACCTCATCGCCGAAGTGTGGAGCACCGAGATTTATCAGCTCAGGCGTCCAGCGGGCACTAGAGATTTATCTGCTCAGGCGTCCAGCGGGCACTATGCGATGAGCTCGATGCGACCAACTCACCCTTGCTATGTGCAGAAGTCGTGCTGACGGAAACACGCATTCTACGGGCGCCGACACATCGACTACGCTTACTTTGGCGGCTGTTGTGACGACCCGCAAGAGAGGTGACGTACTGCAGTCTGTGAACGGGCCCTATTGGCCAATGTATCATACCGTCAGACGATTGATAACTGCCATCGCTGTGTGCTCGTCACACACCATCCATAAGAACGTAGAGTTGCATACAAGAATCGTCATGAATGCTATGTAGCCGATAGAGGTATCACTGCACAGCCGCCGAGCGTCGTCAAGAATCCAACTAAACACCGTCTTCTAGGCCACCATCTACGGGATGTAGATCCTGCTGTAGCCTTCCACCCTGAGAAACGTCGCGTCAGCACCTGCTGTCTCTGCCACGGACCAATCATAGGTAAAACGATCCGCGAAATACACTTACTTGCGGCGACAGCATCTTAGATATCGAAGAGCATTCGATCAGCATTTACACGTGTTCGATGTACATGTTACGGGAAACTCACGGGCACATGTGTTGAGACGCAGAAAGCCTCGACGCCAGGCTCTCCCTACAATCATTACACATCGCCAGACACCTACCGCCCCGCTCTAATCAGTACTTCCCCTCACGTTAGAAACATCGGACCAGAGCTCACCTGCACGGCCACAGCACCGTATCCCTCTGCTGCACCAGACAAACCACACAAGTCCTCCTCGTCTCCTCATCATCCTCATTCAACACCGTCTCACTCATCGCCGCCCTCCGCTCCTCCAACAAACGGCGCAGCAGCACCGCGCTCGACTGGCCCCCTGGCGACGCATCCTCTAGGGATTGCCCCGCGCCTGCGCTAGCACCAGCGATGAGGGAGTTGTACCGCCGGCGAGTGAGGGGGAAGCTCATGTTGGAGGTGAGGTGCGCCAAGATGACGGGCGGGAGGCCAGACGCGACGGCGGCAGGGTCGTCGTCCTCCAGCTCCGAGATCATCAAGTCGTGGTACATGGCCGCGGGTTCGCTCAGATGCGGGTGCCCGTGGTCGTTCTCGTGCTCGTGCCCGTGCTGGAAGCCGTGCTCATCCTCGTACTCGTCGTCGTCGTCCTCGTACTCCCCCGTGCCGCTCACGCTCGATCCGTCCGATTCGTACTCTTTCCACTCGCCGTCATCCTCCTCTTCAATCTCGAGGTCGTCGTTCCCCAGGAGGTACTGGCCGAACGTGACCGCCAGGGTGGTATTGGAAGCCTCCGCCTCGGGGCTACCACCGCGCTCGGGGAAAGGAGTACTGCCAGAGCGATACTGCCTCCTGTGCGGTACCATCGGTTCCCCCTGCCTCGCCCTTGCCTCCTTCGCTCTCACCTCCTTCGCCTTTGCTCTCGCCTTCTCCTTCTCCTTCTGTTGACGTCTCACCAGCCTCTTGTTCTCCTGATCGAGCTGCGTCATATGCGCAATAAGCCGCCTCGCTCTCGCCTCGGGCGGCTCCGCCCACACATCTCGGCGCCACACCCTCCATCCCCGGGGGCCGTACCACCACCTACTCCTCCAAGCCTTCCTACTCCAGTAGACGACCTTGCGCCCCACAGGCGTCGCCATCACCAGCCACATCGTGCAAAAAACGATAGTCACCAAGCACGCGCGGAGGAGTTTGCGGAACTCGCGCCAGAAGGAGGACGATTCGTCGACCCCGTCGGCCAGCTCGGAGACTTCGATATCGGTGATCTCGGTGCTGAACCCGGGTGTGGGCACCCCCGCGAGCACACCGCGGTGCACTTGGCTGCTCGTAGAGCCGATCTCGAGCCAGGGGGATTTGTGCTCCTGCAAGCTGGCGAGCTCGTTCCGCAAGCCCGCGTGGTGCGTGGCTTCGATGCAGGCGGTACCAACTTTGAGGATGGCGACGCCGAAATCGTCTTCCACGCTCGGCACGACGCCCTCGTGAGGCAAGAGGCTGACGAGGGAGGGGATGTACCCCTGGGTGAAGAGGAGGGTGATGGCGCGGAGGACGACGGTGAAGATGATGACGATGGAGAGGAAGAGGGCGAGCTGGTGCGAGATGGTCAGCGACCCGAGAAGCTTGGGGGGGTCTCAGCCGACGGCATCTTGTCTGAGAGCGGGATGACTTACGAGGTGGGTTAGGAAAGTGAAGCTGGGGAACCTGAGCGAGACCGTGGTGATAACATAGACAAAGTGCACGAGCCCTAGTACGCCGCAGACACCAGTAGGAAGGAGCAGGTTGCGGCGCCAGCGGGGGGACATCTCGATGGCTTGCAGCCATGTGAGCTGTGATCTGTCAGCTAAGCTCAATCTGCAATACAGCTCAGCTTACCTCGCCTAAGCTCAGCCAGAGTTGGAAGAGAGCATGAACGTCAGGTCGCCCGGGGGAGCTACCGCTAGCTGGGTGGCGGTGGGTGAGCGGCGACGAGTACAAGTGCAGCAAGAACGAGTAGCCGAACTGCACGACGAGAGCTATCAGCGATTCACATTATTGTGGTTGTGTATATAGCTCCCACTCACGAGGTTGAATCCAGCTCCAGGATCCCTTCTCCGCCTGCACAACCTCCATCAGCTCGATCCTTATCCCCCGCACCAAGATGCACTTACACAGGATCCAGCCCCGTCGCCAACCCCCCACAGATCAACCCCACACAAACACTCAACAGCACCTGCCAACACACCCTCTCCATCTCCATCTCCCCCGCCCACTTCCCCACCCCCAACACCACCCCACGCCACACCCCTCCCCCCGCGCCGGCTCCGTCCGCCGGGACCTTGTCAGGCCACAGGTTGGCCACCTGCAAGAGGAGCACCGTGAACAACACCCAGGCGCGGAGGAGCGCCGCCAGCCCTGGTAGGCGAAGGTACTGCGGGGTGGAGGGGTCGGTGAGTATCAGAGCGAGAGAGGCGCGGAAGCGCTGGTATGCTGTGAGTGGGGGGGCGGGCGCGGGGGGAGGGGGTTGGCGCGGGCGGCGGACGATATGGTGGATCCGGTTTAGCAGGAGCGCCTGTGCATGCAGAACGTTGAGTCAGTCGTGGGATGCTGCGTGTGCTATGGACACTCGTAGGTAGAGACTCGACTCACGGTGAGTATGAGCGTGATCCCATACCCGCTACCCAGGAAACTGAGCGGCCCCAGCCCATCCGCCAAGCCCCCCTCCCCAGGCTCGTCCAGCGCTTCCATCACGCTGACTGCCCCGCCTGCGCTTGCTGTGCTATATACCGGTGCGGGGGTGGGTGGTGCTAGTGCCGGGCGCTGTGCACTGGGGTGGAAGGGGGAGGAAGAGTTGGAAGGGAAGGAATAGACGAAGCTGTGGAGAAGGTGGGAGACGCGGTCGCCGAGGCGGGCGAGGTAGGGCATTGGACGGGGGGCGGACAGAGGTGGACGGGGGATGTTGTTATTAGGAGCGGGCAGTCATGGGGTATAATAAGAGGGAAGCTGTATGAAGAAGTGTAGAGTTCGTGGTTGTACAGGAAAGGGAAGACCGAAGACAGTAGAGACGAGGCGCGATGAACAAGGCCGTCGGCGTGCGTCGACAGCCGGCAACAACGCCGAAGACGCGATCTCGTGCCACGTTCATCGCCCATGCACACATGCACACATGCACACACAAGCCATTATTGTTGCTCTTTGATCGCTCTTCCATGAACAGCATTCAATAAGATGGTCGCATGCATAGCCATTGACTAGCCAGTGACAAGAAAAGAGGTCATCGACACATGGCAAGCTGGTGATGGGTAACATGTCAAAACAGGTATGATTTATGCTGCGGGTCTATGCCATCCTCTAATATCTACACCCCGACACGGCCCGCTCCCCAGCGCCCGCATCCCCCAGCCTCTCCAACGAGGCCGTCCCTTCGCCCTATGTAGCTCCTCTCTCAGATCTACGCTCTACCACTCTATATACGCGGCTCTACTCCAACTTGCCGCGCTTGACACCCTCCATCCCGCCCTTGCCACCGCCGAGCTCGGCGAGGCGCTCAGCGCGGATCCCCTCGGCCTCGACCTCCTCGAGCTCCTTCTTCTCGATGGCGGCGCGGTCTTTGGGCTTGGCAGCGGCGACTCGGGCCTTGTACGCGTGGTACTGAAAAGGGAATGATTGTCAGCGTCCAAGGTCTATTGTACCACGGCATTTCCAGGGTGCAAACTAGACTCGCCTTGTTGTCAGTCCCAAGGGAGTAGTCCCACCACCTAAAGCTGGTAGAGTAGCAGTTGACAAACGCCATGTGGTGGAAGTCGTGGTGGTCCGCGCCGGCCCAGAAGGGGATAAAGTGGCGGAGGGACCAAGGGAAGTCGTAGCCCGAGTGGGCGTCGACGGCCTGCCAGAGACGGAGGGTGATCCAGATGTAGACGGTGAGGATGTGGAGGTCGGGGCGGAAGAGGGAGTAGAGGAAGGGGCCGGTGATGGTGCCCTGGGCGAGGATGAGGACCTCGAGAGGGTGCGCATACTCGGCGGCCTGTGCGGGTGGTCAGCAAAGCCGCGGAAAAAGATAGACGAAAGTCACTCACAAGACCGATGGGCGCAGAGAACTCGTGGTGGAGCTTGTGGATGTTCTTGTACAGAGGCCCGTAGTGCAGCGCACGGTGGGCCCAGTAGTGGAACGTGTCCTCAAAGACAAAGAAGAAGGCGATCTGCGCGGCCATGAGCCCGAGCGACGAGAAGGGGAGCTCGTAGGTCTTCATGCCAAAGTAGCAGCAGATGGGGTGGAAGGCGAGGATGAGGGGCGCCTCGCAGGTGAAGTGGGTGAGGAGCACGACCTTGGTGCACTTGATGATCTGTGCGCGCGAGATGTGCTTGTTCTGCGGTGGCGACTGTCAGCTACGGGCTACGTGGGCGACGGCTGGAGCAGAAGCTGGCAACACGTACGGGCTGGAGCTTCCACTTGGAGAAGTAGGGGATGGCGTCGATGATGAGCCAGGGGATGGCTCGGCCAAAGTACACCGCCTGCAAGAGAACAAAAGACAGACGTCAGCATAACCCTCGGCCGACCCAATCATCGCGCGTACGCACCTCGTGAAGGACAAAGCTCATGAGCCCGGTGGCGATCACGGGGTTACCGATGTAGATGTAGTACGCGGCCCATAGTCTCTCGAACCAGTTGAGCGACGCGATGTCGAGGCCGGGGTACATGAGGTTCTGGGCGGCAGTCGCGTTGTGGGTTACGAACTGCTCCGCGATGCTGGGCGCGTACTTTTCGATGGTGTCGAGGACGACGGTAGGGAGCGACATGGTGGGCGGGGGGTTGAACGAATGTAGTGGGGAGATGGAGGAGGGGGTGGAAGAGGATGGGAGGTGGATGGGGGTGCTCTTTTGTGAGCTGGGGGGTATTTGTAGTGGACGGTGTCGGATTGGATCGGAGCGCGAAAAAGTCGAACGATGCTGCTCGACGGGCAACAACAAATGAACTCGCGCCCCAAAGGTGGGACGATCCACGCCGCCACAGAACGTGCAGACCACGTGGCACCCCGCCCCACGCAGCCGGCGGACCTCGCCGCCCGCCGCCCACGCATGGACGCGTTCGGAATGTTTGCCCGTCGCGCGCACGCAACCCATCGCTTGCCTTCCGTCTCTTGTCTCGCCCCATCTTACGATACCCGTCTGCTGACACACCCACAATGGAGAACCCGCATGAGGCAGAGCAGGCTGTCCTGCTCGAGCGAATCATCCGGAACGTCGTACGTCTTTTCCTCGCTTCGCCATTCGCTACGCCGCTGGAACTGACACCACGCAACAGGACAAGTCGAACGAGGCCATCATGGAGATGAATCACTGCCTCAAGGTGCGCACCCAACTACCCGCTCGAAATCGATCACAGGTGCTGCATGTTATGATTGACGACAGTGGCTGACGCTCTTGAGAACAGGAGTACCTCGACTCCGCCGGTGCCGTCCACATCACTTCCCAGCTGTTTGCCAACTACTCGCGCAATGTCCAGTACAACCTCGAGGCGGTGGACAAGATGCCCAAGCCTGTATAGATGGTGCTGAGTGTGTGATAGGGTCAGAGTGAGGGGAGATGAGAGATGTGTAACAGCTGCGGACGAGCTTGTTGTATCATAGATGGATGTATCATCTGCCGGTATGTCGGTTTGTGAGCTTCGCTGACGTCTCGTCCATCGCAAGCTCATGTACCCGCTATTGATCTATGTCTGACGCTTTGCTGGATCTACTGTGTATGCATGTTCCCGCCATGGGTAGACTCGGAAAGCTGGCGGGGGAGCGGGGGAGGACTGTCGCTCTCGACTTCATCAAGAGCAGCAGCACAGGAGGGCTTCACCCGGCATCTGTTTCTGTAGCCGGCCTCTACGCCGTGGATAATGGACACACAGAATGCAAGATGCAAACCTCAAGTCAGTTATCTGGATCGTCAAGTTTCGAATGGTCTGTTCTTCTTGTTTGGTGCCAAGCGGCGGACAAGACCGCGCATCTTTGGTTGTGCTCTCCCGCACTCAAAGAGCTGCGCTGCTCTACATATGACGACGTACTCGTATCTGCGATTCCTCCATGGTGACTCCCCAGCGTTCAAGCTGCATGTGGACAACAGCGTCAACAAGGACCTCCTTCAATCGATAGATCGCCTCCGGGCCTCCGGCACACCGAACAACCCTCCACCGGCGCACAACAACGATTGAGAGGAACACCACTCTTCCTGGCAGTGGGCTATGATGCAATTCAAGATAACGCTCGCATCATCAGTGCAAACTCTCGATCATGACGCCCCACCCTCTTCGTCTTTTGGTACAGGAAAAGATCCTTATCGGGTCTCGGGAGCAGTTGATTAATGCAGGAAGATAGTGCGACGATTACGTGGAAGAAGAGGAAGCGCGAGAGTTCCCCTCCTCCAGCCTCCACCTCTTCCACCGCGCGCAGCCTGCCGCTCATCTTCCTTGATGACCCCTCTCCTGAGTTCTCTCAGCTGGCCAGAACCCGACGTGCAGATAGCCGTTAGCATGTGTTTACGGCTGATCTACGCCGCATTAACTCAATAAATAATGCAGTGGATCAGGTCCAGCGGCTGGGATGCAAGGGCGGTTACCACAACAAGCCATGACGGTATGACATCATATGTCGTAAAACCCCCGCGTTAGGTTGCTTTCTCACGCCAGCATGAACACCGCGACAGCTATATATAAGAGGGCGAACACCGGGGGAGCCCTCTTCTTTCTCCTCTAACATCGCCACTCGCACCACTACTTCTCTCCTACCCACCACCACAACACAAAGACATACACAATGGCCGAGCAAGCTCAAGCGCAGGGTGGTCAGCAGGACGCTCTCGGTAAGTCGCGGGTTCACTCTCTGCCTTGGCTTTGTGCTGACGAGTCGCTTGGGTATTATGCTCTACAGACAAGGGGGTCGACGCTGTCTTGAAGAAGGGCGGCCACGGCCAGAGCGTCGGCACCACCGAGAAGATCTCTGACGGTGTTAGGTCTGTCTTCAAGAAGGTGAGCCTTCCCCCCTCCTCTCCCCTCCCCTCTCCTCTCTGCCCGGGGCTTCCAAGGGCATCCGCTGACTTGCTCCACCCACCACAGGCTACCGGCAAGGACGTGCCCATCCAGGACAAGCAGTAAACTAGAGGAACAGCGTTCCAGGGGGGTTACCGTGAGAAGTATAGTTGTAGAGGACATGCGATGAACATGTTCCCGAAGTCTATCTGTGCTGCGTGACTGTGTCTGATCTGCCTCACGTGTCTGCGATGGTGTGGTGCTTGCTGATTAAAGATACTGCTGGTTCAAAGGATAGCTGACACGTTCGGCCTATCTCTCATTTGGGAGCCACGAGGAGCATGTGAGTGACGAGAACAAGACGCTCGCTGGTGGCCGTAGATACGGGTCTTGACGTTCTCTCTGCCTGTCAAGCAGCTAACCCTCTCAACCTCGCCCCTCAGCAGGCGATCGCCTGCACTGGCTAGCCAGAATGTACATCATCATGTTACTCGACACTACGTGGGAGGGTGTGCTTCTGCCTTCGGGTGGGATGGAGGGGGGCTCGCCGCTTGAGCTCGCGAACGAGGGTAAGTCCATCGATTTGGGGTCTGTTTCTGACCCGAGACGGCCGGTCGAGGACGAGCGACGAGCTGAGACATCTAAGGACGGGAGATCATCCTCGGCGGAGGAGGGGTTGCGCACGCTATCAAGGCTTTGTGATGGTAGGCTAGACTGGGCTGTTACTAGAGACATCGTTGGTGGTGTGTTGGGGTGCTTGGTCTTAAGTGAGTATGGCTGGAATGTTAAGCTACTGATAGCTGTGAGCGAGCGGGTGGCAAGTCGGTTGGCGATATGTATATCTTGGGAGAAGATGATCGGCCGCTCACACTCTATCACTTACTTCATCAACCTTTGTAGCCTAAGAACCTTTGTCGTCAAGACTTCTTTGATAGACTAACATCATCCTCTTTCCTTTGCGGTTTTCTGTTGAAAAATACAGGCCTGACAACTCTCAGTCATAGCAACAGGAGCGACAAGAAGACGCCTTGTTGTTCAAGCCGCCACCGACTTGACACAGCACACTCCGGTGCGGTAATTTATCCATCACTATGCAGGTGTCTGCGAATGAGGACGCCCCATGGTACCCTTGCACACGCACGGCAATGCATGAGTCTACAAATCGTCCTCTATGGCTTTGGGCTTCCTACCTCCGGTGGTCATCTTCCAACCATTCCCCTTGTATCGCCAGGTGATCCACGTCCCGTCGTCTTCCACTGTCTTCTCTATCGTGGTCGCCCCGCCAGCTCGGTCCTCCTCAAACATACGCTTCTCAAACATCGCCGCCGTCAACACATCCTTGTCCACTTCCGATACGTCCGCCACTCCCCCGTCTTCTTCATTCTGCACCACCTGGCTGCTTTTGCGTTGCCTCTTGACGCGAGCCGCCCATTCGGAGCACAACTCCCAAACTTCCTCCTTGTGTCTCGGGTCGTCGCCGTCTGATACACCGAGGTAATCGTGCAAGGAGATGCCCGGAGTGGAGCTCTTGATGACTGTGAGCTGGTCGCAGAAGGAGTTCGTCATGTCGGTGGTTGTCATTTCTGGCGTGTAGGTGAGGACCGTTGAACGACCTAGAGTGGACTTCTGCTGCTTGCTTTGAAGCGAGCCTTCACTCGAGCAGGGGTCTTGATATGTTATCCCGGGTGTCAATTCTGACGGCCCTGGGAAGGTAGATTGTGACAGCTCAGTCTTCTGCTCTTGACTTGAGATTTTGCTTGACGACTTTGAGGCGTTCACCCATGTGAGAACATCGCCATCTAGAGTGGTACAGCCGCCGGCGCTCCGAAGATTCTGCGATGGTGTACTAGATATGGTTCCCGTTACCGACACTGGGTAGTATGTGTGTGTTGTTGTGGATGACCTGGTGAGGGGTATGAGATCTAGGTATGTTGTTGCTCATCTTCTATACAAGTGTCGTGGAACAACGATGCCCCATATATAACAGCGGAGGTAAGCAAGGGTGATATTGACACGCTCAACTTATTGCAATGATGTCCTTCTTTGTTCTATGAGACTTATCAATGGTGGGTAACATTAAGTCGATCCTGCCCCTTATCAATTCCCCCTGATGGAATGATGAAACGGAGAAGCAATTGTGCTTCGTCCATGCGTAGATACCACCTTGGTCGTTGATATTACGGGACCACTGCGCACACCTCGAACTGATCCAAACAGCTCCTCCAAACATATTTCACGCCACCTGAAGACTCGTCACAGCTCATAGGACTAATGCGATTCCCTATAGATGCTCGGCCGCTTATTCTGCATCTCCCAGCCATTCCCTTTGTAAGTCCAAGTAATGTGCTTCCCATTGTCCACCTCATTCCTCTCGATCTTGGTAGCTCCTCCCGCCAGGTGCTCTGCATGCAATCGCTTCTCAAACATCGCCCCAGTGAGCACGTCTTGATCGACCTCCGAGACATCCGTCACCTCATTATCTGACCTGCACCTCACTGTCTGCCTGTGCCTGCTGCGCTCCTTCACCCTCTCTGCCCACTCGGAACACATCGTCCAGAGCGCTTCTTTATGTCTCGGGTCGTCACCTTCGGAAACACCAAGGTAGTCGTGAATGGATCCGTGGGGGTTGGCGCTCTTGACGGCGCTCAGCTGTTCACAGAAGGACTTCGTCAAGGCGGTGCCGCGCAACCCCGGTGTACGGTCGAGAACTGTCGGGCGACCTAGCGCGGAGGTTGATATCTTGCTTAGACGAGGAGCTCGGGATACGGATGCGGAGGTAGCTGCCCATGTATTGGGAGCCCAGAGGGTCTTGTCGGAATGCCCCGAGTCTGCCTCAGAACCCAGACTCTCCACTGAGGATGAGTGTGCCGACGAAGCGTCCAGACATGATGGAACTTCGTACCCGACTAGAGAAAGAGTGCCGACGTAGGTCTCAAGATCTTGGGCTGGCAAGGCAGGTGCGGTCGTCATAAAGGACATGGTTGGGAGTGTATGCTGTTATTAGTGCGATAAGTGTAGTCGATGGGGCGCGCTGCTTCAAACAGTGAGCGAGTGGCGGATGGAAACGGGTGATATACTCTATGTCGGTGTGAAGGAAGCGTTGAAGCTCAACGACTCATGACACCCTTTGTCGATCCTTTGTAAGCAGACTTCTATAATTGTGGAGTTGTCTTGTTGTTCACACATGCTGCGACAGAAGCCGAGAATCAGGTGTCTGTTCATGCACCCGTTGCACACGCCTCGTCGCAGGCTCGCAGCCGTGTCGTATGGATGATATGGCGTCTTTACTGATCGGGACATGCATCGGGCTGCTGCCTCCCTGTGTGCTCCATGATGATGGTTATATTCTCTGCCTAGTCTGCCTAGCATACCTTATGTCTCTCAGTATTCCCATCATCATCTGTCAACTCCTTGAAAACTTCCACCGTCTCTTCACCTGTTGTCGCGTCAAGTATTGTTTTACGAATCACCGTCAATGTCTTTCCACCGGAGCCTGAGCTCGGGGAAGTGCTCCCAAGGCGAGAAGTGATGTGTTCGCTTCCACTCGTAATCGACGCCACATCATTAGGAGGAAGGGGCAAGTGGCTCCCAGAGCTAGCGGTACGGTACGACGACGCCGCGGGCGACGCCGCCTCATCCTTCTCGCTATCGTCAGCCGCCCCCCCCAGCCTTTCTAGCGCTTCCTCCAAACAATCTGTGGGGAGCATCTCCATCATTTCCTTCTTGTATGCCTCCTCGGCCTGGTCGTCCAACCCTCCATCGTCAGTGCTGTCGGCGGTCAATGAGTAGTTTGGGTTAGGTGTGCTGAGTGAGTACGCGGTGGCGACGCCTGGTCCCCATTGGAAAGCTGCCATTGCTGCACAGTCAGTGGTATCTTCAGTAAGCGCAGAATATGCACTTCAGTAGCGTCAGATATGATATTATGGTGCTCCAGGCAGTCCTTTCAAGTCACAGCGGAAAGTTAGGCCTGACCGGTGGTGGCGGCGGGTCAACAAGCCAATGGAGGATGTCAGTCAGCCCTCACCTTTCATTAAGGCGTTCGCATAGGCGAGAGAGGTGGAATCCAGCTGACGGGCGTGATTTATGGATACAGTGCTGGTGGCACTGCACAAGAACAGTTAGCGAAGAAGCACCGATCTGAGCTGAAGATCATCGCCACCTCGAGGGAACGCGCCGCCCACGTCGTCGTCGCGTCTCGTGTGGTGTGTGGTGGGGCCATGAAGTGCCCTTGGCGAGCAAGGAGCAACCTGTCTTTCTTACGGCAAGGTGTCATTCTTTCTGGTTTGAGGATAGCCCCCAGCCTGTAAGAAGTAATGCATCAGAGTGGGACATCGGCGGTCGTCTCTTCGCCGACACCTTTCTGGACGGACTTCGCTGTAAATAGCAGTGACGTAACAGGCACTTTGCTGGAATCAACAGCCGGAAGCTCCATCTTTTGCTATCTCTGGCCCCGCACCGTTTTCTCTCTGCTCCCAGTTCTCAAGACAGCACAGCAGCAGCATACATACATGCTGCTCAGGACTCACACTCACAGCTCGCTCCCCCGACTCTCATCCATCCTCCTCAGTGCCCGCTTCAGCTTCAGCCACGCCGCGACCATGTCTGACCCTTCGCCTCGACCCATGCTTCCTTCCGTTGCCTCGAGCCACTCCAGTAAGGGGAACGTAGTCGGACCAGTTTCCTGTGAGGATGCTGACAGTATACGTTCACTCGCAGGTGGTTTCGGGACCCGTGCTCTCGCGCCTCCACGCATCACAACAAGCTCTTCAGCAACCCCCGATAACCGCTCCCCCCAACAAGTCGAAGCCGGCCTCCCCCCATCACGCTTCTCCACTCGTTCCCCCCTCTCTCACACCGGAGGCTCGCCCACCGCGACCACTGGGATAGGTATGCGCCATCGCCATCTGTCAACGTCCAGCCAGAAGAGCAAGGAAATGAAGTACCGGTGGCTGAGCACGTCTGTGGCTGGGGGTACGGGAGATGAGCCTGGTGTGGATGTGCGGAGCCGGCGGGACGAGGAGTCGTATGGGCATTTGAAGGGAAAGACGGAGATCAAGGTATGATGGAGGTTACATAGTCTTGCTGGCCCTGACAAGCTACGGCTGACCTCCTCTACACAGGTTGTCGACTATTCCTCCAACCCCGAAGACACATTGACAAATTTGACGTCGGAGTTTCCGGGCGAACGGCTTGGGGAGTGGCTGGCTAGTGACCACGGCAAGCGGCAGCTGGGAGAAGACGGAAAGCCTTTGGGTGTGAGATGGAGTGAGTGCTTGGTATTCATCCAGCTCTTCGAGCACGGCTGACTCTATGTTGTAGTCCATGTGGACGGTGTGAACTGGGAGGTCGTTAAAACCCTCGTGCTTCATTACGGGTGAGCTACTCCAGAAGGAGCGATGAGCCCTTTTACAAGCTAACTCTCCTCAAAGTCTCCACCCACTTTCAGTCGAAGACGCCCTCGAAGCCTCTGAATCTCCTCGCTCCAAGCTCGACTTCTACAAGAACCACCTCTACCTCCAACTTCTCATCCATCACACCGAGCCCTCAGACGAGGCTGAGCTCTCCCTCGTCGCCGACGAGCTTTCTGAGGCTTCTCACACGGGATTCATGGAGTCAAGCGAGGGTGGGGATAGAGAGAAAGGTTATGGGGGTGGGAAGAAAAAGCCGGGGCTGTTGAGCAGCTTGACAGGTGGGAAAGAGAGTAAGCTGGCGAGGTTACCTGAGGGGGTGCAGGGGGTGTTTGAACCGAGTATGATCTCTACCAGAAGAGGAGCGGGAAGCCATCGTGTGAGCTTCGAGATCCTCGCTGATGTTACCTAAGACAAAAGCACTCTGTAAGAGGTGGCTGACGCGAGGTGAAATGTAGGCATCTGCAAAGCAGGCGCACAAGCTCACTGTCGACGAGCTGAGCGCAGAGTACATGGTCCCCATCCGACGGGGGATCCTTTCCGTTTTCATGCTCCGTGATGGTGCGTTCAGCTTCCAGGACTTCGGACAATTGAACTTAGCGGGTGCATCTGACAATCTGGGTGGCGAGCAGGTACACTCATCTCAATGGACGCGAAGCCTACACGAGAAGTCCTTGGCCCGATCTACACACGACTGCAGGACGAGCAGAGTCTGCTCAGGCGGACTGGCGACGTCAGCATGCTTGCAGAGGCCATTTTGGATACAGGTGAGCTCGCAGCATGCTTCCAATAACAAGAGCTGACACTTTGCGACTCAGTTGTTGATCTCGCTGTTGAGGTTTGTTTGACGAGTGACTTGCGAGGCAGTGTTGATGGCTGACATGGTGACTTCAGATCACTCAAACCTTCGAGTCTGAGATCCTCAATCTCGAGGCATCTGTCCTTGTTGATCCTCAGGTGTGTGACTGCTCTCCGTACCAGACGAATGGAACACTGAGCAAGCCACCCCACAGATGGAGACCGTCCGCCACCTTCACGTCCTCTCATCCCAGCTTATCCGCCTCCGCCGCTCCCTCACCCCCCTCCTGCACGTCTGCTATATCGTGCGAGACCAAGACCTCCAGCGCTCCGCCGCTGCCACTGCTGTCGCCTCCAATTCGCCACGCGAGCGGGGCTCGTCCGTTCTGACTCAGCACCAGTCGCCTCTGGGGCAGCACTCGGGGGAGAATGGGCAGGGGCAGGCACAGCAGCCGCAACAGCAACAGTCGCCCCACCCGACGTTCTCTATAAACCCGCCGTCAGTCTCCCGTGTCCCCTCGGGCACATTCACCCCCCACCGCGCCGCCTCGGGTGACCACCCCGACAATGCCTCCGTCCTGTCCCTCATGGGCTTGAATGGGACCCAAGCGACCGGGGCGGGGGTAGCAGGCGCAGCTGGGGTGGGATTCTTTTCGCCCTTGACAAAGGTGTATATTGGGGATGTGATCGATCATTTGGAAATCGTGGTGGGGAGTATCGAGCAGTTTGTGTCGACTTGCGATCATTTGACGGATTATGTGTTTGTGAGTCGCCGAGGAGCAGTTGGAGACGAGTAGTATACTGACGGGCAACGGGTAGAACGTGCTGAGCTTCCAGACGAACGCGTCAATGGAGCGGCTGAGTATCGTCACTGTTGTCTTCTTGCGTGAGTCCAGTTCACATGATACCTGCATCAGTACATACAATCAACTGACCCCTCCCTCCACTGCCTCAGCTCTTACCTTCATCGTGAGCTCCCCTTCCCCGCTCCCTACCCCCCATATTTGCCATGAGCTAACATCCACCACCCCCTCAGGCCTCCTACTTCGGCATGAACTTCACAGGCTTCGCCCAACTCGAAGGCCCCGTCTCCTACTTCTGGAAAGTCGCCATACCTTGCACCGCCGCCTTCTTTGTCATCTTTAGCTTCAGCTACCTCAAGGCGTTCTTGGTGACGACAGGAAGGAGGTTAGGGAGGTGGAAGCGCGCGAGGGAGGTTGGCGCTGGTACTGCTGGAGGGGGCAAGGCGCGGGCAGCGAGGGCAGCGAGGGCGAAGCGGGCGGAGAGCGAAAAGGGCGAGTAGGGCAGAAGCTGCTCGAGTAGTATTGCGTTCGAATACTCTGGGAGACTGATATGCACATGTATAATGCTTCCAAAGATCTAATTTGTAACATATCCATGCCGTGCAACGATCCCCAACCAAAAGGAAAACAAAAGGTCATGAACCAACCCCCAAGCGCCGCATGCAAAGTATGAAGCCTGTGCAAGAAGAAAAATAACAAGCGAGGGAGGCGAGGGTCGCATGTATGGTATGCGAAAGAAAGCCAAAAACGGTATGCACGTGTGAGAGAGAAGAGAAGAGAAAAGAGGGATCCAGATCGAACCCATGTAAAGTGATGACACGCTATGAGGGAGACAGTAGTACGTGGAAAGAAGTTGTTTGTATCAAAAAGAGCAATAAAGAAAAGCGGTAACCTAACGTGGTGTGTGTTTCAGTGGGGAATGGGAGATGGGAAGATGGTGGATGCCCTGGAAGCGCTATGACTAGGATAGTATGATGGGTGGGGTAGAGTAGACAACGTGAAGGAAGTTGGCGGAAACATGCTACGAAACATTGAGAAGAGTCACGAGAGAGAGAAGAAAAGGAAAAGGAAACGAAAGAAAGACCGAAAAGAACAAGAAGATGAGACAACGATGTAACCCGCCGCGACAACCCGTCGCGCGAAAGATCCACCCCCCTACCCCCAGACCCCAAACCTACTCCCTCCTCTCCGCACTCTGCCCCCACGCACTAGCCGCCCCATTCAAACTCCCCAACGGCACCCCCGACCCCCCAAACTCATACCCATACCCGCCCAGCCCGCCCCCACCCGTCCCCGCACTACTACTCAGCCAGCTGAAGCTCGCTGGTGTGCGGATCGGCGATGAGACAGGGGAGAACTGCGCGGTGCTCGCGCTTGCCGACGTACTCCCGCTCGCACCGCTCTGGCTCGCACTCGCACTGACGCTAGCGCTAGCACTCGTCGAGTTGGAAGACGAGCCCAGTTGGCCGAACGGGTGGAACGATGAGTTTGCCGACGACCCGGCAGAAGGGATCGGTACGCCGGACTGCTGGCCCGTGCTTGTCGAGAACGACCCGGCGCTCTCGGTGGGCGAGAGCTTGTTGGGGTTGCCAGGGATCGGCTGGGGCTGGAAGTACCGCGAGCGGGGGCTCGTGGGGTTCGTGCTTGCGCTGGAGCTCAAGCTCGGAAGGGGCGCGTTGAACGGCCGGGCGGTGGGGGACAGTGATGTCCCGTTGGACAAACCGCCGGCGGAGACGGCGCTCTCGCGACGCATGTCCGCAAGAGGAGCCGTTGCCGGCTCCCTCACACCGTCCCTATCGCTCCCGCGTCTCGCACCTTGCTGAAGCTGCAGGCCGTAACCCTGGCCCGCACCGGCCGACATCGGCCCGTTCGCGGGATTGGCGCCGACGGCACCTGCGCCTGGCGCGGATGCGGCTGACGGGATGAGGTGCGGTGCGCCAGACGTGGGTGAGGTGAGCGACATGCCAGCGAGCGCGACAGTGTGCGCTATCCCACCAAACATGTTTGTGTTGAGTGCCGAGGGGTGAGCGTTGCCGCGCTGCCCGAGCGAGTTCTTCGAGTACGACAAGCGGATACCGCCCTTTACCAGTCCACCCTGCAACATCTCGTCAGCCACTGCTCCTCGGTACCGGCCACTGGCTTTTCTCGAAGCAGGTCACTCACAAGGTTATGCCCGTACAGCTCCTTGATCGCCTGCGCAGCATACACCACCTCCTCAAACTCCACAAAGCACATCGGCCCGTTGATCTTTTGCCTGAACGACATCCTCTTGAACCCAAGGCATCTGCCAAACAGCGATCGGAGCGACTCTTCGAGGAAGTTGGGAGGGTGCGTGGGGGGCGAGATGGCGGGTAGGTTCCCGACGTAGAGCGTGTTGATCTGCGATTTCCATGATTCTGTCAGCTCGTGCATGGTCAAGGTAGCGTAAGCGGACTCACCGGAGGATTCTGATCAGCAGGGTTCGCTCCCACAACAGGCCTCCCCGTCTCCGAAAGATGATCGCTCCCGCCAGGCGGACTAGTCCCATACCCCTCATGCCCCGCCCTCAAACCATACCCGCCCCCCGCACCGGGAGCACTCATCCCGAGCCCGTACCCCGCGTGACCCAGCCCGCCTTGCTGCGACTGACTCCCGAGAGCGCGTCTTTGCACAGCGGGTCCAGCGGGAACGCCTACGCCAACGCCCGACCCGGGAGCGGCGCCAGCATACCCATCCATCAAACCCATCCCCGCCGGCGCACCAAAGTTCCACCCTTCCAACTCATCCGCCTCTTCCGCGAGCGCGAGCAGCGCCTTTGAGTCGGTCGCTCGTTGCGCGGGGGACTTGACAGACAAGGAAGGAGAGTTGGAAGCGTTTGACTGGGCTGACGAGTTGCCACTGGCGCCTGCGCCTGCGCCTGCGCCTGAAGCAGATGGGGCAGAAGCCGAGCCGGCCGGGTTGGGCGGCACGAACGTCGAGCTGGACGAGAATGACTGCTGGGGTTGATGCGACCCCCCCTGAGCCTGGGAGGTGGGTACCGGCGGTGGCGGCATCGCCTTCGCGTCTTCCGCCGACCTCTCGCCCTGACCCTGAGCTCCGGCACCCGCGTTCGCACTCGACCACGCGTCCCACGCCTCTCGCGCACTGGGCGGTGCGCCGCCCGAGCCCGGTGTGGCTCCCGGTACAGGCGAGCCTTGCCCTTGGCCCTGCGGTCCCGTTCCCGCGGCATTCACCAAACCCGCCAGCCTCCCGGAGCGGAGCAACAGCCCGACAAGCTCTTCCCCGCTCGTCGTCCTCTTCGTGTGCAGGTTCTTCTTCGCCATCTCCGCTTTCAGCGTCGCCCCCGTCAAACTATCAATCTTCTTCCCCTGGAGCTGTTCCTTTGCCGCAAGCGCGTCCGCGCGAGTCTTGAACCTTGCGAACCCGATCGTCTGGCGGCGGGTTGGCATGTTGACGCCTGGGGGGTTCCCGAGCATGGGGCCAGAGGGGACTGAGGGGGTGAGCGACATGGCGGCGGACGGGGTGGTAGATTGCGAGGTGGAGGCGGTGGTGCCCATCGAGATGGACATGGCTGCCATGGCCTCTTCGAGGTTTGCCTGGTTGAGCGGGTAGTCCGGGTATTCGCCTGGAGGGGCGCCGCTGGCGGCTGCTGCCGCTGCTTGGGCGTCGCGATGAGCCGCGAGGTGGGTGAGCTCAGCGAGGAGCGCAGCTGCGGGCTCGCGCCGCTGAGAGCCAGAGGGGAACTTGAGCGTTGCCGCTTCGAACCCCTGAGCAAATGTAAAGATATTTTGGAACTCTCGCTCCTGCGCCCACGTCGTTTGTCAGCTCGTTCATGATCCTCGAACCTTCAACACGACTCACCGCCATATCATCCGGGAAGCCCACCACGAAAATCGTACTAATCACCTCCTCCTCCAACTCCCTCTCATCATCCCTCTCCCTATCCCTCCTCTCCCGCCTCCGATCCCTCGCCTCACCCGCCGCCGACCCCGGCCGAGGACCCATCCCGCCCATCCCCATCCCCATCGCGCCGAATCCGCCACCGCTGCCTCGAGATGCGTACCCGTCGGGGTTGGTGGGGAGGTGTCGTCCGTTGGGAAGGCCGCCGCGCGGGTAGCCTTGTTGGCTGTGGCTTGAGCCGAACCCGGGCGTGGTGGACCCCGCACCGGCTCCTCCGCCTCCGCCTCCCCCGCCTGGGGCTCTCGATCCGTTCGGCCACGGTGCGCCGTTAGACCACCCGCGAATCCCGCCCGGCCCGCCGACGCCGACACCTGGAGGGAGCATACCCGGCCCGCTCTCCATCGCGAGGATAGGGTCGGGGGCCATGGCGTGTTGTGGGGGCGGGACGTAAGGTGGGGGGTGTGGAGGCGGGGAGGAGGACAAGGCTGGGAGGAAGGGAGGGGGGCCGGTAGAGTAAGATGTGGTGGGGTGCTGATGCTGGTGCTGGAGGTGCTGAGGGTGCGGGTGCGCGTACGGGTGGTGCAGTTCAAACCCGAGCGGCGAATCGCCGTTCGCAAGGTGGTTTGGCGTGTGGGGGTGGGAGTGGCCCGCGGAGGACATGCCGGATGCAGTGGACGATGCCCGGGGGTGTTGGAGCTGGAGTGCTTGGAAATGGGAGTGGGAGTGCGACGACGATGAGGGCGTCGGGGAGGGGAGTGATTCCGGGGGTGTCGCCATGACTATTTGGGGTGGGGGCTGGACGAAAGGTGGGTATGCTGATGCGGGAGTATGCAGTGCGGAGGGGGAAGTGCAGAGAGAGATGAGAGCGAGGAGAGATACTGGAAGTCTATATGTCTAGGGGACGGGAGGCGGCGACGGTGTGAAGCGTGCGGAGGAAGGCGACGACGACGGGTGTTGTTGTTGGTGGTGATGTCGGAGGGACCCGCCGGCGCGAACGTGGTATGGTGCGCGAGGCTGGTGGGTGCCAGAGACGCGGTGTTATGGTCCCGAGGTGCGGGTGGTGGTGGCTGAGGTGGGATGGGAGTCAGCAAGGGGAGGTTTGGGTGGGGTGACCAAACAATGAGCACGGAGTGTTTGTGAGGTGCGGGAAGGGCGCGAGGGGGGTCGGTCGTAACGGTGAGTAACGCGATGGACGTACTGTGCTGAGGGTGCATGCACTGCGGGGGCGGGGGGGAGTGGGTGGCGGGGGGAGAGTGGGGGGTAGTGAGAGGGGGGTTAGTAGAGAGAAAGAGAAGAAGAGGATGGTGAATGATGGTGTGAGGGAAGATGGACGCGCGTTGAGAGCAACATGAGCTGGAGGGAGGGAGGGGAAGGGAAGGGAGGAGGAGAGAGCACAGGGCGCCGTCGCCCGGGGCTTGTTGTGCCGCCGCCCCCCATGCTGCCCCAGGGTCCACTCAGGGACACACACCAGGGCACAGCCGCAGGGGACTCCCCCGAGCCCCGAAAGGACAACCCGGCACTACGGCGTTACCGCAGCTGTGGCACCTCAGCCAAGGCACTGCGGGGCTCCACTGCCCATCATCCCCGTCACTCTCACAAGTCGTCGATGATGGGAGGGAAGGAAGGAAGAGCGCATCGCGGGGAGGGAGAGAGGGAGGAAGGGGGCCTGGTGGGAGATAGCTCTTGCTGTGCTTGCTGGGGTGCAGTGAAGTGCAGTGTCAGCTTGCTCTCCTCTCGTCTAACCGCACTCCCGCACCAGCCACCGCTCAGCTCAACCAATGCATGCCAGCCTGCGCCCTGTGCACAAGTAGTTTCCATCGTCAGCGAGCAGCCTATGCGTGGTCTTGTCAGACGTACCTGTGCTGCTCCTCTCCTAGCAGCTGCCTATTCACAGCCCTATACGATCCAGTGAGGGATGCACAACCAAAAGTGACGATCCAACCATCGACCAATCCAACAAGCAACCTTGCAGATCCAAAAATTCAACCTTCGCTCGCCCGACCAATTCCACCCCAGCCCACACGCGCCGCGCCGCGCCCCAAACCCCAAATCAACCGACGCGGCGGGATTACAAAGTTCGTCCGTCCAATTCCTAATCCGCCCGACGGGAAACGTAATCCCCTATTTGATCCCGCTCGCCCATGCGGATCGCCGATCCTCCGATCCTTATCGCGGTGAACGCCGACTCGCCGCAGCCGTCGGCCTCGACTCCGCCCTCTTCAGAAAGTCCATCTCCATTTCTCGACTCGAACAACGATACAAACCACACTCGGACCAGCAGCGTATATATACCTGGCCCTCCCCCCTCTCATCTCTGTGCAAAACACCCCCCTACCACCCTCTACCCCACCACCACCACCACACACCAGCAGAAATGCCGCAAGCCCCCCTCCTCGCCTCCTCCCTCTACTTCACCCCCCTCCCCCCCTCGCACGTCGTCCCCGCCGGCAAAGAGTCCCACGGTCGCTACATGCTCACCATCCCGTGGAACCGCGTCTCCGGGTGGGGCCAGCCCCGCATCGGGCCCCGCCAGGACCTCACGTTCGACCCCCTGGCGGGCGTGCTGCAGTACGCTGTGACTTGTTTTGAGGGGATGAAGTGTTATAAGACGGAGCAAGGGGATTTGAGGTTGTTTAGGCCGGAGAAGAACTTTGAGAGGCTGAAGAGGTCGGGTGGGAGACTGGGTCTGCCTGTGAGTTGACGTTTGGGTGGTGGTGTAATGTAGACGGGGCTGACGGCGTGCGCACGGGTAGAACGACTGGGACAACGACGAGCTGCTCCAGCTCTTCGCCAAGCTTGTCTCCCTTGGTAAGTCCCCCCTACTGCCATTTTCCCCTCTCGCTCTCCCCCGCTAACACCTCCACCCCACAGAATCCCCCATCGTCCCCTCCACCGACGGCTCCTCCCTCTACATCCGCCCCACCCTTCTCGAGACCTCCGAAGGCTTCGGCATCAAAGAAGACGCCTTTGCCGCCGACGCCCTCCTCTACGTCGTCACCACCCTCAACCTCGGTCTGGGACTTTACTCGTCTGCTGATGATGGCGAGGGTAAGGGCAAGGGGCTGAAGCTTGATGCTTGTAATGAGTTGATCAGGGCTTGGCCTGGGGGGACGGGGAGCTACAAGCTGGGGGCGAACTATGGTGTGTCAAGTTTCTTCCCCTTCTTCCCCCCTTTTCGTGGGCGGGGCGCAAGGAGGTGGCTGACGTGATCCGGATTGTGCTCCACAGGAACTGTAAACATCTCCAAAAAGCCCGGGTACGCAATGAGCCTCTGGCTCCACGGCGACAAGGACTACATCTCCGAAGCCGGTGCCATGAACATGTGGATGATCAAGGAGGCTGCCGACGGCTGTACGTCCCCCCCACATCCCCTCTCATCAACCACCGCTAACCCCCTGCCCCCCTGCAGTCCTCGAATTCACCACCATGTCCCTCGAATCCGGCATCGTCCTCCCCGGTGTCACCCGCTACTCCATCATCGACCTCCTCACGCAGCATGCCTCGGGCGAGCACGCTTTCCCGGTTGAGGGGATGCCTACCAAGATCAGGGTGGTGGAGCGGGATATCGCGATGGGTGAGATTCTGGAGAGCATCAAAGATGGGTCGCTCAAGGGGTAAGTCGCTAGCTGGGCTTAGTGCGCTTTGCCGCTTGTTGAAGAGGGCGCTAACATCCAGCTGGTGCGAATAGGATGTTCGGCTGCGGCACCGGCGTGGTCGTCGTCCAGATCGGCTCCATCCGCTACAACGGCGAGACATACGAGATCCCGGCGTGCCCGCTCGTCAAGCTCCTCCGTGACGCCGTCACCGGCATCCAGCGGGGCAGGATCGACGATGGTGGCCGAGGATGGAGCTACAAGGTGCCGGCTTGGGAGGTGGAGGGGAAGGAGGGGTTGGCAGGGGAGACTATTGTGGCTTAAGGCTGGGGTGGGGTGCTCTAGACTCTAGAGGCGTAGAATGTAGATGCGTAGCATGGATGGTCTGACAGTCTGGCCGGTTGTACTTCTCGAATCAATCCCAAAAATCCATATCAGCAACCTATGACACTAGTATGAAGAGCTGCACGATCCCTACTCTACACTGGCCTCTCCGCGATTGAAGTGATCCTGCAGAGATGCCTCCTCTCGTCTGCCGGGAAGTTGGTCGTCGCGGTGTGCTAACCCACCATCGCACGTCAGCACCCTCCTCGCTTTACCTTTCAACTAAAGACGACACGAGACTCACCTGCGTTGACCTGTTATCCCAAACCACAACACTCCCCGCCTCCCACTTGACCCTGCACGCGAAATCCTGCCCGCGCGCGATATGCCCCGTGAGGAACTGCAGCAAGTTGTCGCTCTCCTCTTTGCGGTAGCCTTCGACGTGGCGCGTGATGACTTCGTTCACGAACAGGATCTTTTTGCCGGTGACGGGGTGGGTGCGGATGATTGGGTGGGAGTTGCGGGCTGCCGAGGGCGTCAGCGTGAGTGTGCTTTTGCGAATGGGGTGGGGGTCAGGCGACTCACGCGCCTCGCGCCTCCTCGGCTCATACGGCAAATAATGCTCCGCCCTCAACCCCTCCAGCCTCTCCCTATACCCCTCACTCAACCTCTCATAAGCCTCTACCGTCGACGTATACAACGTATCCCCACCACCATTCCTAGGCGTCTCCAGCACAAACAAGAGCGTCAACCCGGGCGGTTGGAGGTCGGACGAGCCGTCCGTGTGCCACGTCACGGAGGTGAGCTTGTTGGCGATGACGTTGACGGTGTTGTTGACGGAGCGGTCGTGTGCGTCTTGGAAGATGGAGTAGTATTGCGGGAGGTCTTTGGGGTGGCGGTCAGAGGGGTGCTGTAGGAAGGCAGAGAGGGAAGCGTTAGTGTGTCGACTGAATGGATGGGCGAAGAGGGGACACAGAGCTTACGAGGTAGTGAGGGCCGAAATGCCCCACAAAGTCGAGCTGCTGCTCCGGCTCGAGGTCCTTGAAGTCCTGATCTCGGAAGACCACCACCCCACGTTGAGCCACGAACAGCGCTAACTGGTCTACCCCGCCCCAAGAGTCAGCCTACTGCTTGCTTCCCTCACCTATTTCCATCAAGAAGATAACTCACCTCTTCCCTTCCCATCAAGCTTACTCAACTGCACCCCCCTGACTTCCGTCCCGATAACAGGCGTGAGGTGGTCCACCTGCGCCTCGGGCGGGAGGAGGTCGGGCAGAGCAGGGTCGGCGAAGTGCCCGCGGTCGACGTGCTCGAAGTAGGGCTGGGGGGCGAAGACTTCGGAAGGGTCGAATGGTTCGGGGAGGAAGCGCGGGCTGGAAGGTGGGGTGGGGTGAGTGGGTGTCTAGGGTACTAAATGAGGCTATGCAGACGTACTACTTGGGCTGGGTCTCGGACTGGCTGAGTTGGGCAGCCGCGATCATCCCCCTCAGCCTGTCGATCGCAAAGTCCTAAGCTCCCACATCAGCTCTTGTCCTCACTATGAGCACGCTAGCTGACCCACCTCATCCCACGTCTTATTCCAGCTCTCCCTCCCCGTAACCGCCTCCACCCACCTCCTGAACCTCGCATACTCCTCCCCTTCCAGCGCCTCCACCGTCCCCTTCCCAGCCGGCGCGATCCCATGCTTCCCATACGCTACCAGCCTGCCCAAGAACGGCGCAAGCAGGATATCCGCCTCGGTGTACCTCTCCCCGAGGACAAACGGCCCCTCGGGATGCAGAAGTGCCTGCACCTTGCCGATCGCCTCAAGCTGGCGCTTCGCATGGAGCTTACGCTCAGCCTCAGAGGGCTGGGCGCCGATGATCGGGATCAACTCTGGCTGGAGGAGCCTGAGGGCTTCCTTCACGAAAAAGCTCGAGGTGGCCCGCTCGAGAGGGTCGGCAGGGAGGAGGTGGGAAGTGGAAGGAGATGAGGAGAGGAGGAAGGAGACGATGTCGGCGGATTCGGTTAGGTAGATGGGGTCGGGGGAGCCGACGGCGAGGATTGGGACCAGGCCGAGCGGGTTGGCTTTGAGAAGCCTGGTGGGGAAAGAGGTCAGCGGCTGTAGTTTGTTGAGGTGCACAACGGAGACAGACGCACCATTCAGGCTTCTTCTTGAGGTCAACTTCATTGACTTTGTAAGGGAGACCAGTCTCCTCGAGCGCGATGAGCACGCGGTGCGCCCATCGTCCTCCCTAGTAGTGGTGCGAAGAGTAGTGGTGCGTGAGACTCCGTTTTTCAAACAGTCACAGATGGCACGGAGGAGAGTCTCACCTTGTTGACGATAACCTCGAGAGGGACGTTGGGTCCCAGGCGGGCTTTCACTGTTGAAACGTCAGGCATCTTGATTCTGTTGTTGCTCTTCTTGGTGCTGGTGACGGCTGTGTCGCGTTTGCTTCCGTTAATTCTTGCTCTTCTCTTCCTCCTCATCATCATCTTCGCCCTCTTGCTTTTATCGAGTCCCGAACTCTCGCCCCCTCCACTCCACCCACGTCGGCCATCCGAAAGCATAAGCACGCGCAATGTGTCGTAATCTCATCTTATCAGTTGCCTCCGCTTGGCAAAGCCGCAAGATACCGCCAACCGACAGCCACGCGCGCGAGGCTAGGCGCGTCGGGCGTGTGCGATATGGCGTGCTCGACAGGTCTTTATGTACGCTGATCCTTCGTCTTGATCCCTCCTTGTACGGCGCTTTAGATGGCCTCTTCATGAGATCTCCGATGACACATCTTTTTCCTACGTAAGCCGATGGACGAGCCAGATCCAAGCCCTGCTTTGTTGCCGACGACAAGAAGCAAGAAGTGAGTCGAAGGCTGATGCGTCGGGATCCCGGGAGTCATCGTGCTCTTCCATTTGACCACCTCTCCCTTCCGTGGCACCCATCGTATTGCAATTCATGCTGCCCCACGCTGCTGGCGCTTACTGACCTGCTGGCAAGAACAGGCAAGAATGTGTCAAGAGCGCCTCAAAGCCCTCATCGATTGGAGAGAAGCGACTCGGGCGAGCGTGTTCTTTCAACTTTGGCTCTATTGTGTGCTTACATGCCAGCTGGTATAACCAATATGGGTCCGTGTACGCGGACCTGTCACCCCGCTTGGCAGTGTTGGCACGGTGAACGGTCGCATTACCCGATACGATAACAAGGGTTTTGTTCAGGTCGAAGATTGAGATGTGTCTCCGAAGCCTGCTGCACGCTATCGATACGCCTCCGGCCGGGGCTAAGAATGTCATTGAGGTTACCAGTGACTCGGAGGGGCCGAGGGGCTTGACTTGCGACAGAGTGCGACATGTCAAGCTGCGAGACAGCAGTCAAATCTATTGATGATGAATGATGAATGATCGCTGATCTTGAAACGTACGTGAACGCTCATCGCGATGAGTCTGATGAAGATTTGGTACATATGGATCTGCGCCTGTGGCCCGATGAATCTGACCATTGTCCTCTCGCCCATTCCAAACAACAAAAGACAACCCACACAATGGCTGAAGGAGTCACAGGCCCAGTGCCGCCGCCCCACATCCTCAACTCGAGCGAGAGCGAGGAGGGCTCGTTCAGCGTGGAGGACAAGCGCAAGGATCGGAAGCTCCGTTTCAAGCTCGACTTGTTCTTCATGACTTGTGAGTTCTGACATTTTGGTGCTCATGTGACTTACGGGGAACTGACATGTCATCGGTCTGGCAGATGTGACGTTGAGCTACACATTGAAGTTCTTGGACCGTAAGCGCGGATTATGAGTCCCTACCGACAAGCAGGGTGCTGATGGATCCTCTGCAGAGTCGAACTACACCTACGCCTATGTGTCGGGCATGCAAGAAGACTTGTCGCTGTACGGCAACGAACTTACGTGGATGGGCACAATCTTCTCTATCGGATATGTAAGTCTGACCTCTGTGTGGGAGCCTGGGTTGTGTACTGACGCGCAGGGCAGATCCTCGGCACCATCCCGACCCAGGTCTTGATCACCTTCATCCGCCCGAGCTACTTCTTGGGATCCGTAGAGTGAGTGTCGTATGATAACGCGGCTGAAAAGTGCGCGCACCGCTGACTTTGAGTGAAGGGTTATCTGGGGGATCTTCGTTCTGTGTATGGCGGCTGCCAAGTCTGTCCACACGATCTATGCTATGAGGTGAGTGACCCGTGCTTATGATCTCTCTCGCGATCACAAGCTGACACCCAGGATTATCAGGTTCTTGATCGGTAAGTCGGATGGTATAGTAGGTCTTCTCGTCTAACCATATCTTCAGGTCTCTTTGAGGCGTCATCTTACCCCGGCCTTATCGCGGTCATGGCAGCTTGGTGTGAGTCGCATGAGCCACTGTAGAGGCTGGCTGCAGGAAGGCTGACCACGCGACACAGACACACCCAAAGAGCTCGGCAAGCGAGTCGCCATCCTTCAGTCTGCGTCAGCACTCGGTGCCATGTGGGCAGGATACCTTCAAGCTGCCGTCTTCGCTGGGCTCAACGGCACCCACGGCTTGCCGGTGAGTATCCTGGGGGTAGCGACGCCCGTTGCGCATAGGCTGACGTGCTGTTCATAGGGGTGGAAGTGGGGCTTCATCGTCAACGGGGCCATCACGTATGTAGATCACACTTCACCCTCCCAGCCATTTACCCTGCTGACGCCCCACCCCTTCGCAGCATCCCTGTTGGCCTCATGGGCTACTGGCTCATCCCCGACTCGCCCTCCAACACTCGGGCAAAGTGGCTCACCGCTTCCGACATCTCCCTCGCCAAGCTCCGGATGCTGCGTGTGGGACGAGCGCCCCCCAAGGGTCTCACCAGGGCCACGATTGTGAAAGTGTTCACTACCTGGCCTCTTTATGCGTTCTTGCTGCCTTACGGGTGAGAGGCTTCGCGGTTGATACTGCAGGGCCATCGCTGATGGCTTTCGAACAGGTTCTGGGTCATCAACGGCCAGGCTATCGGGTTCCTCAGCTTGTGGCTCAAGTCAACAAAGCGATTTTGTAAGTAGAAGCTCTCCGGCCGGAGCCCAAAAAGGTTCTGACACATACCACCCACAGCCACGGTAAAGGTCAACTTGATCCCAACGGGCGGTTACGCCTTGGAGATCGTGACCGCGATCCTTTGGGCTTCTGTCTCTGACGCGATCAACATGAGGTGGCCCATGATCATCGTCTCTGGGCGTGAGTACCTTACCCTTCAGAGGGTCGAGACATCAGCAGCTGACAGGACACGCTTCGACTTGACGATACAGTGTTCGGCCTCTTCGGAGCGATCGTTCTGACTGTCTGGGACGTATCTTTCAGCCTTCACCTCACCGCGCACCTCCTCATCTTTGCCACCATCGGCGGGTCTGCCCTCATCTTGGTGAGTCCGTTTAGATAATAACAGCATCGTCCGTACTTCACCTTACTAATTGTCATATCCAACAGACTTGGGTGTCTGAAGTTGCCGGTGGGAGTGCAGAGGCTCGTATCCTCATCGTCGCAATCCTCAACACATTCGCCTATGTGTTGAACGCTTCTCTGCCATGTACGTGGCACCCCTCCTTGTCCTGTGCTCTCAACAAGCTGACACCATCACACAGTCATCATGTACCCATCGAAGGAGGCTCCTCACTACAAGGTGAGCTGACGACATTACCACAGTGAAGTCTGCAACTGACACCAGATGCACAGTACGGGTACCAGATCAGTATCGGATTCTGGATTGCTGCGATGGTTATCATCGGGGCCATCGCAATCTTTGCCCGTGGTCGTTCGTCGTAAGTGGTCCTTACATCTCTTCACTATCTGTCGAATACTGATCGTATCGCGTGTTCAGGCCGTTCGCCGACGATACTGTTGCTGAAAGCGATGATGGTATCAGCGGGGGACAGAGTGCCGAGGACATCGACGTGAAGGACTTGGAGAAGCGATAGGACTGTTGGTCGTGGTGTTCTGGGGCATAGATGGATTTCGATATATTGGTGACTCTATAGTGGGCATGCATGGGAAAGCTTGTTTAGTTTCATTCTATTGCAGGTGTTTGTCGAACCACTTCACTTCGGGGTCAGCTTGCCGATGACGCGTGGTAATAGACCGTGGACTAACCTTGGTGACCTCGCGCGCAGACAGCTTCGGGTATCTCTTACCAGTCTTGAAGTCCACCCATGTAACGCCGAATCGCGGGATGTACCCCTCAGCCCATTCCCAATTGTCCATCTGTATAGTTTGGTATCAGCTGGTGTTCATCTTCAGTGAAGCGTTACTAAACTGACCAATGTCCAGCCAAAGTAGCTTCGCACATCAACGCCGTCCTCCGAAATGGCTGCCAGAAGATTGTCGAGGTACTGGGTATGATCTGGCATGAACAGCGGAGGTCAGTCGAGAAGCTAACGTCGGCGAGACTCGGAAAAACTAGCTTACACTGAGCCCGGTCGACATCGTTACATGCCTCCTCTCGGCTCTTGAGGTGCTCGTCCTTCGAAGCGTATCCACACTCAGTGACGCTGGTCAAAGGGTCAGCACGACTCTGAAGTGGGGCGGATACACGTACAATATGGGCTTGCCATAGGTCTTATAGAGATAGTTCAGGTGCTTACGGAACCCCCAAGGACACGAAACGAGCCACGGGCTCGCACCTGGTTCTCGTCAGCAAAACCAACCTCAGCACCAATCCTAAGCGGAGTGGTTCGCTCACATGGCTCGCCGAGAGTCTCGCCTTCAGCGTTTTCAAACGACAGATGGGAAAGCCCAAGCGACACGTCTGACCCTCCGGACTGGACGTAGTTTGTGGTGTCTGCAAGGTCGCTCATTAGTGACTCGGCTACATCAAACCAAAAATCTGTTCCGTCACAGCTTACACGTGTTGCACCCATAGTAGTCACTAGAACCCTTCAAGAGGTCCTGCTCCTCAGTCGTGAACCGAGGCAGCTTCTCTCCAACCATCTCCCGCATAAGGGGCGACTCGTGCCCCAGGAAGATCGGGTCGGCGAACCAGCCGACTGCGGCAGCCATTTTGCGCTGCGCTGCTTTGTGGGCTGTTAGACAGTCAGCTCCATGTCTCGCTCGAGGTACAAGAAAGTGAGCCTCACAGTCTTCCGACCCGTCCCACGGTTCAACCCAGTCCCCATTGAGGGTGATGCTGATGTGACCATTCTGGATCGGACGGTATTTGGTGTCGTACAGCCTGAAAGCGTGGGCGTGAGCTAGCAAGAGATTGTACCCCACACTGTATACGCCAGTCAGCTGGGTAGACTAGTATGAGGTGTGCCCAGCTCACATCCAAGGCTCAGTGCTCGAGTCTCCTTCTGTGCAAGTGGACCTATCGCTGGAACGACCTGGGGCACAATCGCCGTTGTACCACCCAGGGATAGTCACGACGTAAGGCTCGTTGACGGTGATCCTGTCGTCCCACCCTGTCAGCTGTACGGCCCGATGAAGAACAAGACGTATGATCTCACCAGTTCTTCACGCGGTCTCCAAATGCCTCGAAGCACACCTCTGCGAACCTGACAAAATCTGGCACCACTTCTGTCTTGTTTCGCCTGTGCCTCCAATCAGCTTTTCTTGCGCCGCAAACCCCCAAAAGGCCTCACCATCCTCCGTATCGCTCCTCAAGTATCTGCGGGAAATCCCAATGATACACTGCAGATTGTCAGACCATGGCACACTACATATAACCGCCAACTCACAAGTCACAAAGGGCGTAACACCAGCCTCCAGCAAAGCGTCAATCAGGCGGTTGTAGTCTGTCCAGATCAGCCAATATCCGGTCACACTCAAGAGTGATGGTCAGCTTACACTCCAAGCCCTTTGGGTTCACAGGGTCATTCCTGCCGCCTGCGGAGATAATGCGAGGCCAAGAGATGGAGAACCGGTAACCCGTCGACTTGTACTCCTTGAGGAGGGCGACGTCGTCGCGCCAGAGATGATACGAATCGCAGGTCTGCATGTTCTCCAGTCAGATTGGTACGAGGAGTCAGTAGTTAACAGACAGAATGCTTACCACTGTACCATCGGATCCGTCTTGCACTTTCGACCTCTGCTCCTTCGCAAAGCGATCCCAGATGGACTCGCCCCGACCGTCCTCATCTACGGCGCCCTCAATCTGTTGAGCAGCTGTGTCTGGGTCAGCTACTGGAGCGTGATTGTTGCATAGATTGGGTGGCTTACCAGTGGCATATCCCCATACAAAGCTCTCTGGGAGCTTGGCGCCCACGATACGATCCGCCTCTGGACAGCTCTGGGATTCGGACAGTAGGGCCATGGCGGAGGAACAGCAGGTGGATGAGTTCTCGAGCGAAGATTAGATGACTTGTAGGCTTCAATAATAGGACAGCAGGAGATGACTGCGGTGTGCAAGTACAGCAGGTGACTTGCAGAAACTCTGATGTGGTGTCAACATGGCGTGGTGCTCTGTCCGATACCCAGGTGATAGCATGGTGCAGTGATCTGATCGACAATCGCTCACAAGGTAGGCTCTCGGCGAAAGTGCCGGGTCGACATGACACTCGGCTAACCGCGCCAATCCTCGGCGAAGCCCCCGGCGACTCTCCGGCCCGCTCTATCTTTCATGACCTCGGCCCGTCGTCTCTGTCCATACAAAGTCACCACTTCCCCTACAGAGATCTTCCTATTCTGGTTAGATCGAGTCCTCGGTCACAACTCCGCCCAGGAGATGCTGAGGTCGCTGATACGACCTCATAACCTCCATATCTTTGCCGAGCCGGCTTTCCGGAGGGCGAGCGCAAGTTCTTCGGTCCAATCTCCCGGCCCGTCCTTGCGCCCCATGATATGGACGAGCCTCTGGGGCAGCATCCTATATATGTTGCCAGGTATGCAATCTTAGACCTCAACCCCCCCTTGAACATTGGCAGAAGCTCACAAAATGCTGTCCAAGATCTTCTTTGCCGTAGTTGCGCTCACGGTCTTGAGCAGCAGGACAGCCTTCGCCGCAGCACTTGCAGGCAAGCGCCGTCAGGACACCTTGTCGCTCAGCAAGTACGAGCAGGAGGTATTTGATGTTGCTATGCAGATCAACGACTGGTCCTGGGAGCCTTCGACTGGGTGGATCGAGGCAGACGATGATGGGGTGAGTTCAGCTTGTATTCCACGATCGTGCACGATCGTGTCGAAAGCTGACAGGCATCGGCAGGGGCACACGAGTACGAGGTTCACTGTCTGGCATGCGGTTGGACTGCTTCACCGCAACCAGGGTGACGATGTGGCCAACGCCATCTTGGCCATCAAGAATGTGTGAGTTCATCTTACAGCTGGCACCTCGAATTGGATACAGGCTGACGACCCCCTACTGTGCAGCATCGACATGCAATTCACGGACTCCGCCGACAATGGCACTGCGTGGTTCTGGGACTACAAGTTGGGCAGCGACTTGCCTCCTCCCAACCCGGAGACGTTCCCCGCTGAGATCTACGTGAGTGTCATTGAGACCGTCGATATACATCCAGCTCCCACGTTCTGACTATGGCCAATGCAGGGCTCTTACGACCCCAACTGGTCATACTTCGTCGGCTTGCAGTTCGTGCAGATCATCGAGGAGTACGAGCATCTGCTCCCCGCCTCTTTGGTGGAAGATATGATCACTTCCACCTATCGCGCTGCCCGTCATCTCATGACCCGCGTCGGTTACGATGGCGACAACCTGGTCACGGCGTACTCGAACCCGGCCATTGGCAGGGCCTTGGTGGTAGAATGGGTTGGCGACCGTATTGGTGACTCTAACCTCACGAGGGCGGGCCACCAGTACGGCAAGGACATATACGACCTGTTCACGGCGGAGGGGTACAACACGCTGGGAGAATACAACGTGCCGAGTGAGTGGTAGTTGCTTGCCGGAAGAGACCTCTCACAGCTGCTGACGAGGGTCACAACTCGTAGCCTACTATGGTCCCGATGTTCTTGGCCTGGTCCAGTGGATCCGACACGCCCCTTCCAATTCGTCTCTTCCCAAGTACGGCAAGTACATCCTCGAACATCTCTGGGAGGACATTGCCGAGCACTACAACTAGTACGTCCAACACCTCTGCCTATCGCCGAGAGTGCGGTGATCACTGACAGCCAATCCGTGATCTAGTAACCTCAAGAACATGGTCGGCCCATACGATCGTGTGTATCACCGTAACATGCTCATCGACGACAGCATCATCACCATCTTCTTCTGGATGCTCGTTGGCCGAGACAAGGCGCCTGTCGCCCCCATCGGCCAAGGCTCGACGATGTACGACCTTCGGCAGGGTGCTGCTTTCGCTCTCGCAGGCCCCACATTGCGCCAGAACCTGAAGCAGAGCACGGTGGACAAGCTCACGAAGTACGTGGGGTCGACGGACAGAGAGTTTACTCGGAACATCCGGGTGTCGCTAGACAACGACACGGCGAGGGTAAACACTGCTTGGGTCAACGAGAACATCATGGCGGGGGGGCAGCAGGTGAGTGGTATCATTCGATGGCTAGACTCGGTGCTGACATATGACATGCCCCAGGTTGCCGAACTTTATAACCGCGGTTCCCAGTTCACCCCCATGATCACCCACTGGAAGTCGGGTAACACATCCCTCCCATCTCGCCCCTTCGTCTCCTGGTTCCAGCTTTACTCCACAACCAGCACTGTGAACGCGACCGTTACGCCCTATCACATCTCCATCGCCTATCCCAACACTACGCAAGAGGGGACCGACGTGTTCCAGTATCTCATTGGAGACATCCCGGCGCCCTTCTGGGCATCGGGCAAGAATGTGAGTTGGTGCTTGAACTGCACGACATGATTGGTAATCTGACTAATAGACTGGCCCGCAGATGAACGGGTTTGATGTCCTACCGTGTCTCAACGTGACGATCGACAGCAAGGGGCTTAATGGCACTGTGGAGCTCGGCAAATACGGCGACTTCTCCATGCAAAGCAACAACAGTGAGTGGCTGTCACTTAGAGCTGAACGCTGACGAACAGTGTGGTCCGTTTCCTATTACGTCGACACGAGTTACGACGGGATACCCACTATGGAGTTTGACTTGAAGTACACGTGTTGAAGGACATTTTGAAGGGCACGTTGAAGGGAGGCGTTTAAGCGACGTTTTGAGGTCAGAGAGCTTGGAACAAGAATGGTAGAGAATACAATCAGGTAGTATGCGCCGTATATAATGCAGCACTTTCACCGGGGCATGATATGCCTACGGGGACCAGCGACGATAGTGTTCAGATAGAAGCTGTGCTCATCTTACTTGCTTCTTCTCAACAAATCCAGAACAGATGATGCCATCCTCAGTCGCTCTGGTCCCCAAGTGTACGCTCCCAATGCACCCGTTGCATCGCCATTCAACTCTATGCGAAAAACTCGTCATTTGACTAAGGCATCGTGCCATCAAAGATGAAGAACACCCAAGAATGTTTCCTCACCGTCCATTTGCTCCCCCTTTTCTCCCAAGCCCTCTGGTCGAGAGTGGATACCGCTGGCACAACGTTCTCGGGCTCATCAAACGTGTTCTAATGGACCAAATGAGCGTGAGCTGTAGCCACACAAGACTTGGAAGCTCATTATCACACTCACAGTCGCCTCAAGATTGTCACTGTAGACTTCGTGGACTTCAACCGACTTGACGTCTATGTATCGTACAAATAGCATCAGCACCATGCACGAAGACAAGATAAGTCGACTCACTGTAACCTGCGAATTTGAATTCGGCATCCCAATCAAGAGTGGGGTGCCGGTTGAGTACGCTTACGCGGATGCTGTCACCCGCCAAGATCGCCACTGTATCTATGTACTTCGGCTTGAGACGACCCTGCTGTACCCAGACCGGGAACGAAGGTCCCTCACTGTTGTGCGTCAGCGGGCACCGTCAACACCAGGGAATGCAGCTCACTATACTTCACGCATCGCCGGGAGCTGAAGCAGTCTTCCGTCCTTCATGTAGTTGGAGAAGAGGCGAAGGGGGTAGTAGGTGGTCTGGTACAGAATGCCGTCGGGACGAGTCATGACTGGGGATATCTGAGACAAACACACACCGTTAGAGATATCGTTCGCGTCAGGACAAGGATATCACTTACAACGTTGACTGACTGGGCTAGACAGGCCAGTCCAATATCCTTGTGCTTCCTGACGAGCACGTTGAGCCAAGCGCAGAACCCCAGCATGTCGGTGTATGTGTAGTGCTGCTCCAGTCCGCCGCTGCCGGGCGCCTTGGATTCGTCCCAGACATTCCACTTCACGAGGTTATCGATTAGTATGGGTTGGACAAGAGGAGTGAGGCAGAAGACACACCTCATCGTACGCGATCTTAATATCCCGGGCTGGTATCCCCTGCCATGTACGCCCGATGTTGGCAAGGTCGATGAGGCATTTGCAGATCTCGATGTCGCGTTCTGGGGCCTGAAACATCGATGGTCAGTGGGTGTGGTGAACAGCCGTCATACAACGGTACTACTTACCGCAGGACCAAAGACATTCTTCTCATACTCAAGACCTGGGACGTTGGACTGCTTATCGTGACCCAGCATCGTACTTCGAAGGGTCAGCTTCTTTCATAGGTCATTACTGGAATGGACTCACTAAAAGTGGATTGAATGAAGGTCAACCGAAGCGACCAATGTCTGCAGCACTTCGCGATCCCAGTCACTGGATCCCTATGACCACGTTTGTATGTCAGCCAGACAGCTGATGGGTTCATATTTGCACTTGACGCGGTACCCACAGTCTCTCCGCACGAAACGAGCTTGACCGAAGGATCCACCAGCTTCAGCCCATGGGCCCAACGTTTGGCCTTTTTGGCGTAGTCAGTAGCAGATAGGTTTCCCACTTGCCATGGTCCCCACACTGCAAGTTCTGTATGTGAGCTTGGGAATGTTTGTAAGAATATCAAACAACTCACTCTCATTACCCAGTCCCCAATACTTCACAGCATGAGGTTCATCGCGCCCAGTGTTGCGGCGGCGAAGATTAGCCCAGCTGAACATCAGTCGGTCAGCCACGATAACAAAGACCAACCAGCAGGCGACAGCAAGGCCTACTCACTGTGTGTTCCCTGTACCATTACAGTACTCCAGCCAAGCCAATGCCTCCTCATAGGTTCCGGTACCCACTACCTAGAAGTCAGCAGGAGTTATCGACCTTATGATGACCTTGAGATAACTCACTATTGAGACAGATATACGGCTCGCATTTGGTGGCTCGACAGTAGTCAACGAACTCATCTGTGCCAAACCTGACAAAGGCATGTCAGTAATCGCCACATTGGTCTTGTGTTGGTAATACATAACTCACTGGTTGGACTCATCAGATAGCCAGGCAAGCTCAAGGCGCTTCGGTCGATCCTTCACTGGGCCGATCCCGTCCTGCCAGTGGTAATTGGACACGAAGTTGCCTGGCTGTCAGCTCGATGCTATGTAGAGTGGCCACTTACCTCCTGGCCAGCGAAGCATCGGTACTTTCAGCTCTCCCTCGCTCCCAAGCACCTTCATTACATCCTTCCTCCACCCGGCTCTTCCCTGGGTGACAGCTGTGCCATCCTCCTGCTTCTCCAGGAGTGCCTCGGGGCTCGGATTCTTGGGATCGTCCACGATTCCTCCGTATATACACCGCCCCAGGTGCTCCAAGAAGCCAGAGTAAATGTACTTCGTAATGGGGGGCTCTTCCGGATGAACGAGATGAAGAGGGTTGATGCTGAGCGGGAGCGGGGTGAGGGAGGTCGGGTGCTTGGGCTCTGTGCTGAACTGCCCCGGGCCCTGTTGCATGAGGGTTTCCAATATTGTCGACATCCTCAAGTGTATTCTTGGTCGCTGATATCGCTGGTCTTGATATGCTTTGAATGTACACTGTCATCAACATCGTCATCTGTCACACGCAGATCATTATGTAGCGTCAACACCACGCTCATCACTCTCAAGATACGATGCGGCCATGACACCGGTGAAAGCGCCGGGTGATGTGGGAGCACCCGGGCCGAGAAATGCCGGCCGTTATCACCACCGTTCATGATTATCATTGCACAAGACGACGCTTTACATGTGACTGGCTATGGGTTCGTATGCATGACACACCCGGTACTACTTCCGAATAAGATGGCAATAATGCGTAGATGTACAATACAGTATGCCGAACAGCAGTTCCGGAGTCTACTGCCCACTCGGTTCCGCAGGATACAGCCCGCCTATCACTCGCTGAAGCGTACTCGGCTGCCACCAATCTCCCCCGTCCATCGGCATACCCATCCCATCACCAGATTCTCCAAGCCACCCCAGCAGCTCGCTGCTGGGTCCCACCTCCCCAGCCGACATCTGGGTATGCTGCTGCGAGCCGCCTGACCCAAACACCGGCTGTACCCCCTCCGAAACAAACTCCTCCATGACATCCCCTCCCGACGCATGCTCCGGAGGGTGATTGATCCATGCACCTGATGCTGCACCCTCGCCCTGTGTTGCACCATACAGATCCCCATGGGCACCGTTTAGAGTGTCAGATATCCAAGCTTCCGAGTCGACGTTGAAGATGGACAGGTAGTCTTGATCGTTCGGGATCAACGCAGCGGCAGGGGGAGTGGTGGCTGCCAAAAGACGATCTTCCAGCCTAGCAGCAAGAGTATGTCGAAGATTGGGAGGGGGCTGGTGGGTACTGCGTAGTGCGTTGATGTGGCCTTGAATGAGTAGACGGTCTGCTTGTCAGTAACGTTCGCGTTCTGTATTGACCGTACCTTCTCTTTCAGCTACCCCGCTTTGCATGCAGTCGAGCAATAGGTGGGCAGCGGATGTTATCATCTGTCCAGCGTAAGATGTCAACTACCACAACTGAGTTAGTGCGGGCATATCACTCACAACAAGGTCCCAATTTGACCACACTGCCAGCCCCCTCCTTTGCAATTGCAGAGCGCCTCTCGATGTCGTAAGCAGCTCCTTCCTCTCAGACGCTGCAGTGGAGCTCTGAGTTATACCGACGCTTTGCACGTAGTGATAGATCGAAAGAACAAAATACTTGTGCAGCTGGTACTGGAGAAGTATGATGTTGGCTCCACTAGGGCCGCGCTGTTGCGATCCTATATTGACAACCATCAGCTAAGCGACGGCATACATTGCCAGCGACCACTCACTGCTCGGGTGGTGATACCGTATGAGCCACGCATCTAGCTCCTTTGCCCACCCCTTGATCACCCTCTGATCATTCTCCGAGGGAGGATCAGAGCCAGACGGCACCGCCCACGCGCCTTCGCCTCCTAGCACAGTCGCCATGATTGTAGGAAGGCGGCGACGAGAAAAATGCGTAAGGCCCACATGCATGATAGCCATGAGATGAGTGTAGGCCGTCTCGGCTGCTCGAGAGTCGCCCGGCTTGAACGAGGGGAGCTCGAGTGTGGGAATAGGGGGGTTGAGAGGGAGTATTGGACAAAGCATTCTCAGAGAAGCGTGTTCGATATCGATGACCTGTGCGTGTAGATTATATGTTAGTCATGTTGAGTGACCATCTGCAGTACATAA
Source organism: Cryptococcus sp. DSM 104549 (assembly GCA_036427605.1). Taxonomy (NCBI): domain Eukaryota; kingdom Fungi; phylum Basidiomycota; class Tremellomycetes; order Tremellales; family Cryptococcaceae; genus Cryptococcus; species Cryptococcus jaspeensis. The sequence goes on from CP144047.1 coordinate 1,075,732, forward strand.
CATTCTCGGGACTTACTCTCAGCCCATCATAGAGACTCCTCCACTCCCCGGCCTTCACCCCTCGGCTTTGAGACGCATTTGACAATATCAACTGGTAGGCCATGGCGATCCACAGCCCAGTGGTATCCACCCAAGCTTCACACATCAGGCCCATGATGACGATGCCCAGTGCGTTATGGAGGTCTTTGCTGTCGGATCTTTCCCAGTTGGGATCGACTGAAGGAACTGCTAGATTTGCAATGGCACGCGAGGCGATGGTGCGGTAGGCGGCGGAAAGCCGCGTGAATTCGGCTAGGGTATGCTGCATTGAAGCCGCGTAGAGGACAGCAGCGAGGAGGATGGGTGTGGGGGCGTCGAGAAAGATACGCTTGGTGGAAAAGTGGAGAGCCGGCATGTGCTCTGCAAAGCTATGAGGTGGTCAGTGGGAGACATCATGGTCTACTCATGTCCGTCGTGGACTCACGCCAGCCATAACGTCTCCACTGTGTGAGGCTGCAGGGCCTCTTCTGCACCGCCATCGCTGAAGCTCCATAGCTTCTGAAGAGGCACTGTCAAGTCGGGCAATGTAGAGGAGGAGCCTCTCTCCTCCTCGTCATTCTCTGAGTCATCTTCGGCAGCACCCTCCAGCGATGGATCGGGACCTGGCGGTGGAAGGGAAGGGGATTGAGGTGCAAGGTTGGGAGGGGGATATGGGGCCGGAGGAGGAATAGGCGCCGGTGCATGACTGGCCATTCCAAGGCGGGTTTCGATCAAGTGTAGGCGGGTGAGCACTGATGACTTGAATGCTTCAAACGAGCTCCCACCGCCCATCGCGCTAGAGGAGGCTTCGCGGATAAACCAGTCGCCGCCCTCTATACCCTGCGCTCCAAACAGTCGCATTCAGCAGATGATTGCCCACCCTGTACCATCATCGTCTCGAGAAGCGTTGCTCACATTTGACCGCACTTTGAAGAGACAGGGGACCTTTGCATTCCGGCACCTCCGACAGGGCGGCTCGCTCTCAATCTCGCACTTCATCTTTTGCTTTCTGCAGTTCACTGAAACCTAGTCAGAGCATGACACCGCCATCATCCATCACACACTCACAGCACGCCTTGTTAGACTTCGGGATCTTCGACTCATCATCCTTATCCCCCGCCGTCTCTGAATCTTTGGCAGGCGCGCTAGCTTTGCGCTTTTTGTTGCTGGTCGGTGCAATGGACTCCGAGGATGAGGGACCTGCCGCAGAGGACATGGCGGTGGGCTAAGACTCAATCCTATGTAGCCCGTTGCATGTAAGAATGTGTTTGACAACGGCATCCCTCCTTCTTATCTTGACTGGGCTGCAGCAGAACATGATACGCGCCGGCCCGGAGATCGTATTCAGACCGGCGGACGCCGGGGACTCGCTACAGACCACGGGGACTTCATTTCCGGTCTCGCAGGAAGCAATTATTGGGAAGTTGGTGCTACATCCCAATGTCTATACGAGCGTACACACCAAAGATACCAAACTTACCTCCCTACAGTGGTATGTATTGTACGTATTGAGATCACCCAAAATACAGGATAGCAGCACCCGTTCTACCATATTTCATAGCAACGACAACTGGAGAAGATAGAATCAACAGACAAGGTGACAACCCACAGCTACCCCTCACGCCCCCGGCCCACCCCACCCCCCTTTCTTCCTCTCCCTTATTTTTCCACAACATTCATTGTGGTGGAAGCATACACCCCCTTAGACTCTGTGTCTTCCAGTTCAACGGCTGGTTGAGCCAGAGCGGCTTGGCCCTTGGCGGCAATCTCCTGCACGGCACCTTCACCGTCAAAGATGGCTGCCGTCTCCTCCAAGGACATTCCCCTGGTCTCGCGGAAGAAGAAGAAGACCACGACGAGCTCGAAAGCGATCCAGACATCGTACACGATATAGACTATGAGGGGCAGGGTCAGCACGATCGAACTGCTGATGAAGGATGGACGGGACGACTCACACTTCCAGCCGATGTTTTGCAGACCAACAGGGTTGAGATACTGGTTGACGAAGCCAGCGCACGACACTGATATGTTGTAGATAGCAAGACCACGGGCTCGGATGGCGATGGGCAAGATCTCGATACAGTAGACGACTTGGAGAGGGGTCCAACCCATGTTGAAGAAGGTGTTGTAGATGAAGATCAAGCCAAGCACGGTCCGCCCGGCGGCGGCATTGCCGGCAGTGTCGTACAGCTTTTCACAGATGGTCCACACTGAATGGTATGGTCAGCAACGCACACATGCATTCGAAGAAGACGACGACGAGGTGCTTACCGATGAATGTGACGAGGACTCCGGTGGTGGAGAACAGCCACAGCGATCGCCTCGAGAAATGATTGACAATGAATGCTCCGAACACGGACGTGACCAGCGAGACCGCCTGGATGACGCCGTTGATCATGAGCTGATCTTGCGAATCGGTGTAGCCGATCGAGTCGAGGATCAAAGACAGATAGTAGCTGATAAGCCCATTCTGACATCCAGTATCAGCAATAGGCACCCCGACTTAATGACACAGTACTCACGCCAGACCATTGCGAGAAGAACCCAACAGCGATTATGACCATCGTCCTGGACCTGTTTGCCGAGTTCTTGAACATGGTCCAGTATGACACCGATTTGTTGATCTGCCGGTCCAGCTCTACAGCCTCATGGATCTCGGCCAGCTCCAGCTCGATGAGAGGGTCGTTCGGGTCACCGTTGGCGTGGTATTTGGTCAACACCTGGATTGCCTCGTCGACCCGACCGTGTTCCACGAGCCATCGAGGGCTCTCGGGGATGAAGTACACAAAAACGAGCTGCAAGACGCTCGACAGCGCTTGGAGTAGTGATGGAATGCGCCATGCCCAATCTGCGAGAAGTGTCAGAGGCATGATCCACATTGAAAGGAAGACACATAGACGTACTGTTGCCCATTTGAAAGGTGCCGTAAGTGATCCAAGCGGCGGCAAGAGATCCGACGTTCCATAGAGCATTATAAAGGGCACTTCAGTCGATGTCAGCTCAAGGCAAATCTGCTTTATGCTTGATCGGACTTACGTCAAAGGGCCTCGGTGTGTCGGGAACGAAGTCTCGAGGATATACACTGGAGCTGCAGTGATGTTTATACCAAGACCGAACCCCTAAGGCAACAAGCAGGGTTAGAAGCCAGGTCTCCGCATCATCTTCACTGCGTCTGACCACCACTCACAATGATCCCTCGAGCTGCAACAAACATCCCCATATTTTGGGCAGCGCCTTGCAAGATACACCCCACTGTAGCCACGGTATCAGCGAAGGCCCTTCTTCCGGCGCATCAATTGCGCTCCCCACTCACCAAGGATGATGAAAGCCCCAACGAACATGCCCAATCTTCTCCCGTACTTGTCCGAGAACCACGCCTCCACCGGGAACGAAAGGATCTGGCCAACTGGCTGAATGCAGTTGAAGAGTCCGAGCACCGAGCCGGTGGGGTTGTTGAAGTATGACTGCCACGAATCGAGAGCCCTGTTGACGACATCAGCTGAGCAGCACGCGTGGGGACCAGGACGTTATAGGATGGACTTACTGTAGGCCATTCATCATGGACCCATCGTACCCGGTGGCGTAGGAGCTGATCTGGGCCAGGATGAGAATGATGTTGAGCGACAGGATCCCCGAATTGGCCCAGTACGAGGTCTTGCGACCCGCGAGGAGCTCATCTATCTTGGAGAGCATTCTTGGGTCTCTTGCGGTAGGACGCGTCGGTTACGAAGGAGACAGTGCGAGGGGTATGGCAGCCCCCGCCGAGTGGAGGCGATGTACAAGTATGATATATCAGCTCAAGCATAGCTATCTTGGGCTTCTGGGTCGATGTAGAGATACCATGAACAACGACGATAGGCCTGTAATCAGACCGGTGTTTTCGCCGGCTCTTTCAGGGGCTTATCTTCGGCACATCCATCTACCGTGTTCGATCGGTCCGCCCGAGCAGGCTGTCCTTTTGTCATGCGATCTGGCCGGGTGAGGCATCTCCGCATGACCGCTCCTTCACAGAGACCAGGTCACGCGACATATACAGCTCATAGCTCAGAGGCAGCCGTTCGGCCGTTGTTGGTGCGGGTCAGTGCACGGTACGAGGTGCCTCAGATGGTCCGGTGGTGGGGCCAGCAGCCTTCAGACTTCTGGTCTCCTCTTTGTTGTCCTCCTCATCCCCTTTCACCAAAAGTAGCTGGTTTCTTCATATTATGGAAGTCTGACTACACCAGAGTTGCATCATCTTGGTACAGAGAATAGGGCATCTACCTCCATTCCTTCACAAGCCACGGAACATGTTCTGATGCGGTACTGCAGAGCCCCCGCCACCATCACTCAAGATAAGCTCGATGGCCTGCTGTATCATCCATCCTGTTTGACTCACTGCCGTGCTTGAGGTACACCTCCCCTCTTTCGATGTACCCGAGCTTCTTGTAGAACCCGCTGGCATCAACACCATCGGCAACCTATAGCTTTGATGGTCAGCAGCAGCGGCGCCGACGACCTTCGATCAACCATCGTCGTCTTCGACGCCGAAGTCAAAAGCGACTCACCTGGCTTGAGCACCATGCCTCCTTCCCACCGTGCTCTTTGATACATCGCTCCACAACATCCATCAATATCCTTCCCAGACCCTTTCCCCGGTATTCCTTCAGAATGGCAACACGTCCAAACTGAAGACGGTGACGGTGGAGGGTCAATTGATTTGTCCTCTTCTCATCCGTCTTCTGCTTACCTGGGATGTGCTTTCCCTCAAGCGCACAGTACCGATCGGAGTGCCTCCGGGCCCTGTCAGCATGAGAAAGTGAGCGCATAGGGGATCCTCGCTGCACGGGATGTCAGTCAAGCTCTGCCTATTGTCTTGGTCGTTCCAGAGAATGATAGAGTCTTCCTCGTTCGTCTCGAGTTTGATATCGTATCCTTGCTCGTCAATAAAAACTGCTTCTCGTCAGCGTCTGCTCTGATTCTCGTTTCATCGCGGACTGAGACTACCAAGCATCCGGAGGCGTTAAGCTGACCTGCTTTTCTCACATCCAAACATCTCTGGAAATCTGCCTTGCTTTCCACCTTGAAGGCGTAGGGGCTTGACGCGGACGATAAGCTGGATTGCGCGGTCGTTGCCATATTGAGTGTGCAGTGTGGGTAGGAGGTTGACTCGGCGAGGTGCGGCTACGGGGTATCGTGGTCCATGCTTTGCATATGTGCAGAACTAAGGCAGAAGAACAGTAGAATCTTCGCTCTTGACCGACATGACGGATGACGACGATGTCCGGCGGGCGGCGGAGCGCACTCAGTGAAGTCCGTCCACGCCTAAAAGTAGCTCAAGATGCCCAGGCCACCACCGTAGCTCCAAACAATTGATAGCTCAACTCATCTCTCCTCACAATCACCCATGTTGAAGACCGCTGGCTTTTGATTACGACTTGTACGCACTCTACTGTGCCGGTACTCATAGACGACTGCTGACGAATGACTGGAGGCCTAGATCTATCATTGTTATCACATCTATTCGTCGCCCCATGTCACCCGGTCTGACATCCACGGCACCAGCGCTTCTACCGGTTTCCCTCCCCAGTCATTATCGGACAAGAATGTTTTATACTCCTTAATCTGCCGCTCGTTCATATACGACGACACCAACTCCTCTACGCAATCCGGGCACCTCAGCCCCGACTGCGGTAAAACCCCAAGCTTCTCTTCATGGCAGTTCAGACATGACGAGTCCTCAAAGTCTTCTGCCGTGTGTGTGGGGCAAGCCGAGGAGACTATCGATGTTGCTGGACGCTGACAGGGATCATCGCCTTCCTCTTCTTGCTGGGCCAAGCACTGATGTATGCAGGAGCCTTTCGATTCGTCGCAAGCGCAAGCCTTCCTTGTTCGTGTTGTGGGTGATAGCGTCCTCACCTCCGCCAGCGATCCCGAATTACCCCCCTCAGAATGAAGCCTGTCATAGCTTTTTTGCCTCAGCCGAAGGACATCTTCAATGTGCTGCCTCTCGATCTCCTATGCCATGCAGCTGAGACAGTAGTCCTCGCTAGCATCTTTTTCTTTTACATGCGGTGCTTCGTATGATCTTGCAAAGCACGTATGTCTAACAAAGCTGTCAAAGTCTTCGAAGTTATTCACACTTCCCTCGTTTGCTAATTGCGTATCACATGATTTCCTCCATTTCGTCCATCTCGATTGAAGGGTCGGTTTGAATCGCGGGAGCCGGTCTGTGTCAATGGTGCGTAGAGCATCAGTATCGCACATGGGACGGGATTGCTCTGACCGAATCATGTGAGACTCCCCTGTTCTGGGATGTATTGAGCGAGTTTTTGTCTGGAAGGTGCACAGCCACCGTCCGGCTGACTTGCAACCTTTTACCGAGCAAACTTCTCCTATGTTCTGAGAGGGTGGGGGGGCCTCATGGATACCTTCACCGAGTTCGGTCGAAGGGTAGCGTACGCCAGGTCCCACGGTAAGTGCACCCCACTTGTCGGCATAACGTGGTCCTCTCGGCTTGAAAGACGGTCTCTCGTTGCTGTCTATCCACTCGTCGTGCGAGCTGCACACCCAGCCACTCATCTCGCCCAACATGCTCCCGTCGTCTTTCAAGCCCACTGGCCATCTGATATCCTGATCATCGCCTGTTGCATGCGTGCATCCCAAGAAGGAGCAGATGGGCCTGTTTCTCAGGTCAGTCACTGCCTTTGACTCGCTTCTCTTCACATATCTCTTCAAGGGTGTCTGGCCATCTTGCATGGGTATACTTGTGTGAGATGTAGACTGATAAGACCCTACTGAAGATGTCTTGCCCTTCATATCCTTCTTTTTCTTGTACGTCATCGTCCCCGGTGAGAGAAGAGACTTGGTTGGTGTCGTTGGCCAGAACTGGTTCAGCTCGTATGGCTTCCTCCCAGGAGTCAAGAGGGCTTCTGTGTCGGTGGGAGATCTAATTGAGTCGCTGCCTTCTGTCAGGGAATACGGCCAAGACTCAAACGTAACAGTCGTGTTGGCCGTAGTGCTACTCTGAGTATCAGAAGTCGTCGTTACGGACTCGGTGTCGTTGTCTTCATCATCCGGAAACGATTCTCGTCCTGGATATGGCTTTGGCGCATTTAGCGGGTTGGGTGAGTCAGACGCGGGCTCGATATGATAAACAGGAGGGCCCGGCTCATACTCTTGCTGCGTTATGGCCGGACTCCTGTCTCCTTGGTTCCACAACAACTTCGCCTCGCCCACCGGTCTCAAATGCCGTTCTATCCTCACTCCTGATTTGGCCTCATTCGTCCATGTCCTCCTGCTCGCTTCGCTTGAATTCTTATACACCTCCTGCTCTTCTCGCTTTGGCTTTGACTCTTGAGCCAGCAACGTGTCGATTCTCAAACCTGGTCGACCCCCTTTCCGCGCTGCAGCCACCTCATGCTTCTTCTCGATATCATCAAGGCCAACGACCCCCTCGTCCCCCCATGCCCTGTAACTCTGATGTGGACCGTCCTCCAGCCCCGTCAGACTGGGGCTCGGCCACTCTCCTCCTTCTTCTCCGCTCACCGACGGGGCCATCACCGTCGAGCTCCCTAGGCTCTCCAGATCCTCTTCCAGCAGACCAGCGGGGTATTGTTGGTTCTCTTCGTCATTGCCCAGTGGTGACGTGAAGAACTCGAGATCTATGTGCGACCTCTGCGAATTGTTGGAAGACGTTCTAGTTAGGAGCCCCGGTCGCGGAGGTGTCAACCGAACAGGAGGCGGCAGTGGTCTGGTGTCAAGAGGAGAGAGGCTCAAGTCTGTGATATCTGGCACGGCTAGTGAGCGTGGAGCCTGTGAAGAAAGTGATGGTGTGGACAATGGGCCCAAACGGTTGGAAAAGCCCTGGGGGTGTAGCGGGGGGTTAGACGAGAGGTATCGCGGAGGACTGTTGCCGTTCCCCATATTGTGATCGATTTGGGCTCGGTTTTTGGTGGTCAATCTTTTTTCTAATGCCGATGACGTTTATCAGTCACGACAAATCTCCTTGAGAAGCGGGCTGTCTTCTCGCTATATTTGTGAAGCGGTTGTGAAGCAGTCTTCCAGATGTGTGTGCGTCGTCTCGTTGTCAGTTTCGCCACCCAGTCATGTACACCCCGTACCGCCAGATCAGCTTGCTTTTGTTCCGCTCAGTCCTGCAGACCTGCGCTACTAGTATGTGCGGTGCAACTGTCCACTCCGCTCCGCCAATCGATATATCAATAGTGACCTACAGCATGTTACCAGCTCAGTACGAAGCTCACCCCTCCTCGCTCTCCAATCTACCCGCCCCCCTGCCGCCCATTGCATCACCCTCACATGGAGATCCTTTGAGACCACATTTCGAATCACTGGACTTCTTTTAGTACCCGAGTTCTTATTTGATTCATAATCCTTTCTGGCTATCGGGCGGGGACTCACACCTCACGGGAAGGCGACATAATGGATTGGTAGCGGCGTTTGATTACGTGGAGGTGAGTTGGGTGATGGGCGGTTGAAAATTGGGATAGGTTCGGAGGGATGGGCAGGTTCCGAGGGGATGTGGTGGCGGTGATATGTGAGCGAGATCTGTGATGAAATACAAGGGAGACTAAGTGAGGGTCGCGTGCCGATGTCTAGAGCTGGTTGTGAAGTCTTGAATGCATCGTCAGTCAGCAGGTCCCTTTTGTTCCCTTGACGCCTGAAGCGCCTACAACCTCGGACTGCATCTTCAGTTGGCAGCAGCAGACCAACCGCGCGTACTCGTCGACCGTCAATATACAGCTCACCGAAATGCATATACACAGTACAATCACGCCTTCCACGCGTCCATCCACTGTTGCCCTCTCCCCCTTCTGCACGTCCAGTAACCACCAACCAACCACCTAACACCTACGATTCCATTAACACCACTCTTAGAACCCCCCCGCCAACATCCTGGCCGCCTGCCTCTCATCCAGCCTGCGCCTCCCAGGCCCAGCACCCTGCTGGCCCTGCCCCTGCCCCTGGCCCTGATGCTGCCCAGGGAGCATCATGCTCTGCGTCATGCCCCCGCCCATCCCTCCATTGAGAGGGCCCATCCCTGGGGCGCCGTGGCCCATGTATTGCTGCTGCTGCTGCTGCTGACCCTGCCACCCCTGTGGCCCAGGACCTTGGGGACCTTGCGGCCCCGCGCTGCCTTGTCCCAGGGGGTCGAAACCCCTGCCCTGCGATGGGGGCAAGAACATGGATCTGGATGTATCCATGGGCGCAGGTGACGCGCGTGGAGGAGAAGCGTAGCCCCTCGATACCATACCGGGCTGGGGGCCAGGCTGGGTTTGTCCCTGCGGGTGCAACATGGGTTGCTGGGGGCGTTGGGCGGTGTATGCAGGGCCTGCTGGGGGCTGAGGACGGTATGCCGGCTGGGCGGCATATGCTGGTTGTGGCTGGGGTTGGGTGTGAGGGCCAGAGGGGTAAGGAGCCTGGTGAGGCGGCTGGCGGGGGTAAGACGGCTGCGACGCGGCAACCGGGGCTGGTGCTTGTTGGGGAACAAAGCTTGGCTGGGGGATAGGCGGCTGCCTCTGCACTGGCTGCCCCACCCTCTGAGGCGTAGTCTGCACCCTCGGAGGCATCCCATTGACCCCCGCACCCACACCCCCACCCACTGCACCCGCGCCTGTCACCGGCGGAGGCGGCAGCACCGTCGCCGTGCCCACCCTTTGAAGGTCATTCCTCAAACTCTCGAGCTCGCGCAGCGTCTGCTTGTGGTACATGGCAGACATACGGGCGGCCTCGAGGAGCGAGACGGCGACGTCCTCGTGGGCGTGGCGCGAGTGCGCGCGGAGAGCGATGTGGAGGTTCTGGGAAATGGCATGGACGCGGTTCGTGAGGGAGGTTTCGATACCGTCGGCCTACGATCACACTCGTCAGCTTCTGCACAAGGTCGTACGTAGGGGGGGAGCTTACCTCCTGCATCTCGCTTATCGCATCGTCAACCTTGGCAGGGTTGATGCTCGAGCTCGACTTGAGCCGCTCCACGTTCCTCCGCTTGTTGATCGCCGTCTTTGTAGCGCTCTGCGAGTCCTCCAGCACCTGGGTACGTTGCAGCAACGCTTCCTAATGTAGACGCGGTGTCGTCAGCAGAAGTTTGATCGACGGAGACCGCCAGGTGGTCAGAACCCACCTTGGCCGCTCGTGCATTGAGCGCCTGGTACCCTAACGAGTCACTGAGAATGACATTCTCACTCGCCGCCTATATGTGCCGTATCAGCATCATACCCCTTCCTCGTGTATGCCTTGACGCAAGCCACAACCTGACTCACCTGGGCACCCATCATCCCCGAAAGCTGCTCCCACGTCCTCCCGATCTTCCTCTGCGAGCTTGCGAGGTTCGGATCGCTCTCCACGGTCGAGAGGGAAATGAGCTTCGCGCCGACTTCGGCATTGGAGACCGCCAGCGCTGAGATCAGGTAACGGTTATTAGTAATCAAACCTCACCCCATACATGTCTCGCATGGCAGCAGACCATCCTCTCGGAAGCAGGAGACATTGACTCACCCCGCCGAGCTTTGCCCTGCGCTCCAACAGCCGCCGCCGCTCCACCCCACCGTTCCTCCAACTTATCAAGCGCAACCTTTGCGCTCTGCAGCTCATCATCCTCGTCCAGCGGCCCACGACGCACGAACGGCACCTTGGAGAGAGCCCCAAAGACGGCGGATGAGGAAGATGTGGGGCGGCGCGCGGAAGGTGGGGGGACGGGGGAGTACTGTAGAGTGGGTTGTGAGTATACTCACGGGGAAGAAGAATGCCAAGAGATGGAGACGTACACCAAAGTCAGACTCTATGAAGCTCCGAAGCTCATCATCCCGCATCAACACGGGGTCCTCGCAGATACGCGTGAACCACCTCTGCAGCGCAATCCGCACCAGCCTGTCCTCTGGGCCGCGAAACCAGCGCGGATGCTCATGTCAGTCGGATTGTTCGAACAGGGACGACATGAAATATACGCCAAGACGCACCTTCTTCGTCGGTCACAGCAGCGGTAGAGGGAAGAGGGAGAGCGGGGATGATCGCTGTCGCCATCATCGTTAGCGTCGGTGGCATCGGCTGGCGGGTTGCGCGCATGTTCGCACGGGTTGGGCAACCGACCCATCGAGGGTACCACTCACTCTGAGGGCACACGACCTGCGCCTGCTCGGCGAAACGTTGGAATTCGGCATAGCTTCGCTGCATGTTGCGGTACAGCGACGTCCTAAAGTTGGGGAGGTTTGCCTGTGGCGCGCAGTCGGGTGTCAGCTATCCGTCCCGCGCTTGGTCGCGGCTGTCCTGTGGATGGCTGCCAGCGTGGAGATCGCTGATGGTCATGGAGCGCGGAGGTGGAAGAGGATGGAAGAGACCCACCGAAGCATCAAACCTGATAAGAAGATCCTTCCTATTCCTCTCCAGCGCGCCGATCCTCACCCTCAGATACACCTCCCTCGCCTTCCCCGCCTGCCCGCCCTGCCCCTGCCCGCCCTGCCCATCAGGCGGGGGGCTCACCAGCCCAAACCCGGGCGCACCAAACACCTTGGGCTCACGCACAAAGCTCGACGACGCGGCGGAGTTGGGCTGGGATGCGAATGAGGCGGAGGTGGGGGTTGGGGTGGTGGAGTGCGTGGGAGGAGGTGGGGAGAGGGCGGTGGTGGGCGTTGGGGGGGAGGCGGAGGGTGAGGCCCATCCGGCGTTGATGTTGGCGGGAGAGAGGGGGTCCATGGTGGTAGATCCCGGCGTGCCCTACAAGAAGCGATGAAAAGAGTGGGAGAGTATGGATGAAGATGATGAGCCACGAGAATGAGACCAAGAGGAGATGGCGAGTGAACTGGCTCTGACGCACAGAGGTCTCGGTCTTCGAACAAAGGGAAGCTCGCGGCGGCCATGTCCGTGGCACTCTTCTTGGTCTCTTGTCACTCAACATTTTTCCTTGCTCTCCTATGCATAATGCATGGCCTTCACAGATGCATAAGGACAGAGTATTGCAGCAATGATCTCCCAGGTTCCATGCGTCGTATGCACTCTCACAGAAAACTTGGCTCCGGAGGCTCTCCCCGCTTCTCGCCACTCTCCCTGCTGGATCGGGAACTAACCACAGATGCATCAAGCCCTTGCCTCTACGTACAAATCATCTCTAAGCCGCAACCGTCTCCCCCTCTCCCTGCTGCTGCTGCCCCTCCCCGCCCTCTCTCCTCTCCTTCCTCCCACCCCTCCTCCCGCCCTGCTGCTGCTGCCCAAACCCTTGCTGCGCCACCACCTCCGCCTCCTCCACAACCTGCCTCGCCTCCCCGACGCTCTTCTTCCACTCGCCCAGCCTCTTCTCGAGGAGCTGCCACTCGGACGGGCCGAAGCGGCGGGAAGCGAGCGCGCTCGCCGAGATGCTCTGGATGCGGATGAGCGAGGCGGGCTGGGAGATTCGGGCGGAGAGGAGCTTGGAGCGCACGGCGTCGATGACCCAGGTCTCGACCTCCTCGGTGGGGATGGAGAGGGCGGAGGCGATGGGCGCGTACGAGAGCTGGCGGGTGGTGCTCTGCGAGCAGAGGGCGACGAGAGCGACGAGACGGAGTTTACGGAGGATGGACTCGGCGGTGAACCCGGCGATGCCTGTTGGACAGTCACGTCACGTTGTCAGTTCAACCGCCAGCATAGACGGATACGGGAAAACTCACCAGCACCCTCGACCCACGCGGCGTTCTCAGCAACCCACTTCTTGCCCTTCTCAACAGCCTCAAGCTCGTCCCCCTCAAACAGCTCAACCACACCCTGCGCCTTACCCAGCTGCTCCTTGGCGCCCTGCACGCTCAGCACATCGTCCAGCTCAAACTTGGTAGGCACGGCCAGCGCCAGAAGCACAGCCTTCTCCACGATCTGGGGCTCGACGCTCTCCTTGAGCGCGAGGGTGAGGAGCTCGAGCGCCTTGGCGAGGTCGCCGGCGGACTGGTAGAGAGCCGAGGCGGAAGTGAGGAAGGCGACCTTCTCGGAGGAGGGGATGGACCATGCGGCGAGGGCGGGGGTGAGGGTAGAGGCGGAGAGGGGGAGGGCGGAGAGGTCCGAGGTGGAGGAGAGGAGGGAGATGAGGGTGAGGAGGGTGGACGGGCGGAGGGGGGAGGTGGAGGGGAGGAAGTTGTAGTTGTTGGTGAGGCTACAACGAATTGTCAGCTTTGACCCGTCGTGACCACACCACATTCACGTACACTCGGGACGCAGCCTCAACCCTAGACGCCTTGTTGGCCTCCTCGGCACCCTTCCTGACCGCCTCGTTCACGCTCTTCACCGACTGAGCGTACTCCTGGCTCGCCTGGTCGAAGACCGTAGACAGCACATATTGTAATAAGAAGTGCGAGCTCTCGACCTCTGTGACGGCTGTCAGCTTCCTCCCCATATCCAGAGTCACGCAGAGCAACGCACCAGCCTCCTTGGCCGCCTCAACGCCACCTCGCAGCTCCACAAACTTGGCCACCACGCTCCTCACAACCTCCTTCTTCTTCTCCTCTGGCAGCTCGGCCTCGCCCTCCGCGGGCGTCACCTGGGCCTCAAACTCGGCGATGAACTCGTGCGCGGCGGAAGCGTCGGTAGAAGCGGGGAGTGACCGCGAGAGGTGCGCGGCGAGCTCGACGATCTGTAGAGCCGGACGGACGTGTCAATACTCGTATACGTGGCGAGCCCAGACGGGCGGAAGGGGGCTGGAGGGATGTACGAACCTGGTCCTTGAAGGGGAGTTCTGGTACGACGGGGATGGAGTCTGCCATTATGGTGAGTGTGTGCTCTGCGGTGTGAGCTGTCGAAGTAGTTTTGAGTGGAAGAGTATAGACCCGGAGCTCTCTCTATATTTTTGTGAAGCCATGAAAGTCGAGGTGTCGAGAACAAAAGCGAATGCGCGGAAGATTGTGCCACCCCCGGGATATCGCCGAAACGCCGAGTATGGTGCGGGGCACCACGCGTCTTAGAGCTGGCACTTCGCGTTTCGACGGTCTTCGCGCGCACAGAACAGTCTTGTTCGCACTCTCTTGTAAGACTATACAGACAGCCACCCTCCCGCCCTCCCCCCCCTTACCGCCAACATGCCACCCAAGGCCTCCACGAACCCCCAGGAAGTTCCCGCAATCTTCCAGCGGTACCGCTCAGAGCTCCAGAACCTCGCACAGAAAATCGGCGAGATCGAGTCTGAAGCAGAAGAGCATGCGTGCGTATCACTTACCTTGAGACACTACTAACATCTTCAACTGACACCTCTTCTCTATACGCAGCCTTGTCCTCTCCACCCTCCGCCCATTAACATCCTCCGACCCCTCCCGCACATGCTACCGACTCATTGGCGGTATCCTCGTAAAACGCTCCGTGTCTGACGTCGTGCCCACGCTTGAGACCAACTTTTCGGGGATAAAAGAGGTGCTCGAGTCGTTGATGAAGAGTTATAAGGCGAAGGAGGTGGAGTTTGAAGAGTGGCGGGAGGCTGCGGGTGTGCAGGTGAGTCCCGGCTGAGGGGAAGAGGGCGCGATGGCGACGAGCCGACGAAGGACGAAGCTGACGGATGGGACTGGCGGATGTAGATGCCCAGATAGGGAATGGGGTTTGCTGGAGGGAGAGACGGGAGTGCATGTGCCAGTGCCACATCTGTTTGTATATCATGCATCGATACCCACACCGACAACTACAACCCCTTTCGTTGCTGATGCTCTGGACGAGGGCAGCTTGCATTCGCTAACCACCATAACAAGACCACACGACTGGCGGCCTGCGACTGGCTGCTACGTGACCCGTTACACAGCCATTACACTCTCAACTCAAAAGACTTAAACGTGCTTGCTTCAATCATGGAGTTTTTCCAACCTTCCGTGCATGACTAATGTACGTCTGCAGCGATACAACGACTCAAAGGGATCGCGCACAGCGCGTTTAGCACCGCTCAAGCACAACAGCGATACCCTGCCCACCCCCGATACAAGCCGCCCCCAACGCCCACTTCTTATCCAAGCGAATCAAGTTATGCGTCAAGTTGCCCAAGATCCTGATTAACACGTTCGTCAGCTTGTGCTCTTGATCCCAGAGAGCAACGGATGGGCAACGTACCTCGCGCCGCTCGCACCGAGAGGGTGGCCAACAGCGATGGCCCCGCCAAACATGTTTGTCTTTTCCGAGGGGAGCTCGAGCTCCTTCTGCACGGCGAGCCACTGCGCCGCGAATGCCTGCATATCACCCTCGCTCGTCAGCTGCGCTCATTTTCCTACCTTACGCAGCAGACTCGACTCACCTCGTTGACCTCAATCAGGTCCATATCCTGCACACTCTTCCCCGCCTTCGCCAGCGCCTCACGCACCGCCACCACCGGCCCAATCCCCATAATCTCGGGCTCACACGCGCTCCACGCATACCCCGCAATCCTCGCAAGCGGCTTCACCCCGTACTTTGCCACCGCGCCTTCGCTCATCACGACGTTCGCGGCGCCGCCGTCACAGATACCAGAGGCATTACCGGCGGTGACCACGCCGGTGGACTTGATGAACACGCTGGGGAGCTTGGAGAGGGAGGCAGTGGTGGACTGGGGGCGGGGGTGCTCGTCGGCGGTGAGGGTTTGGGGGACGCCCTTGACGGGCTTGAGAGGGATGGGGATGAGCTCGGACTCGAAGGCGCCGTCGGCCAGTCCGGCAGCATAGCGCCCTTGGGATTGGAGGGCATAGGCTAGGAACGACGTCAGTGGACGGTACTGGTCGTTCGTACTCGCGAGACTCACCATCGCACTCCTCTCGAGTGATGCCGTACTTCTTTGCCAAGTTCTCAGCGGTCACTGAGCACCTTTATCAGCTTTCAAACGTGACCTTTTAGCCACATGTGGCAGCTTTGAGCTCACCTCCCATGGGAGTCTTCTCGCCTCCCGGGTTCTGGTCCACCAAAGCCGCCGCCAGCGAGTCCTCCAGCTTCAGATCCACGCCGTACCTCGTACCGTACCTGTTATCACCCAACTTATCATCAGCTATCGGGAGATCACGAGGCTCCGTAGCTTAGGAGTGCGTATCTGACCTTGTAAGACCCGAGAGGGTGTACGGGCTCATGCTCATTGCTTCAGCCCCGCCGGTGAGGCACACGTCCGCTTCGCCGAGGGAGATGTGTTGCGCGGCGGTGATGGCGGTTTGGAAGCCAGAGCCGCACAGTCTGATAGACGCCTGCATCAGCATCGATGGGATAATACAGGTTGAGGGTTCGGCAGGGCCCAGCGGCCCGCGATTCGTACTACACCCTACTAGAGACTTACCGGTTGAGAGTCAAGGCCGGGACAGTCGGGCCCAAGCCCGAGAGATGGCCTACGTGGCGCGCGAGGTATGGGGTGGAGTTGTCGGTTTGAGTCACATTCCTGAGTGAACGGAATGGGGGTCACGGGTGAAAGCCCATCAGCTTGGAACTTCGAGTCCGGTGAGACCAAATATTGACAGAGCTGCGGGCACTCACCCGAAGAAGACCTGGTCAACCTCGACATCCGCAGGGAGCTCTGCCAGCGCCGCTTTGCCGGCGATACCTCCCAGCTCAGCGGCTTTGAGCTCCTTAAGCCTACCGCTCATGATCGTCAGCTTTGTTCTTGACACTTTCGCACCAAAACATTCCAACTGAGGACGAGCACCAGCGGACTCACTTGCCGCCGTACGCGCCAAACGGTGTGCGTTTGGACGATACGATGAACGATTCCGGGCGGGAAAAGTTTGATGCGAGACGGCGTGCTGAGACCTTCATATTGAGTTGTTAAGAACTGGAAATTCTCTGGTCAGTTATAAGAGGTGGGATTGTAGAAGATGATTGATAACTCTTGAAGGCTCGCACTTTATAGTCTGGTGGAGGACGATGGTGGATGTGGTGGATGGTGGACGCGATCCGGTTATCGCCCCGCACCATACAGCCGGCTACTGGGGGCGCATTTAAGCTGGCAGCCCGTTACGTAACTTGTATGGTTCGGGGATCGGCGTCCGCGCGGTGGAGGTCTCCGGTCCGTGCTCACTCAGCTATCACCATCTCGCCATCGATGCACTTATCGCACGGGATCGTATTGACTGTTGTTGGCTGTGTTGTACATACTCCTGCACGTCTGTACTCAAATAATACGCCACAATGAGCCGACATATATACGACGACGACTACTTCTCAGACGACAACGACGAAGGGGGCCAAGCCCACCTCGCCAGCGACGATGACGCCGACGCCAGCGCCAGGCGCGCCTCCACCTGGGCACGTCGCCATCTCTTCGGACTCAGCGGCCCGGGGGACGAAGACTACGTGACCGACGACGACATCGGCGACGATGATGAGGACTACTATGATGACGAGGACGATGTGGATGAGGATGAGGATATGGACCTCGTCGTCGATGAGGATGAGGAGCTCGCTGAGGCGCTGGAGGACTTGGAGCAGGATAGCCAGGATGGGGAGGAGCCTGCCACAGGCTACAGCGCTTTTCTGCAGCTTGCGAATCTCATTGAAGCGTCGAACGGGACAGTCGACCTCGACCACCCGCTGTTCGCATCGCTCCTCTCGGGATCGGCGGGGGGCACCGCCGGCGGGGTGGCGTTGTCGACGTTGATGAACGGGCTGGCGAGGAGTACACGGAGTGCGAGGGGCGGCGCAGCGCCAACCACAGGGCGGCCGAGGACAGCGCAGGACAGGTATCAGGAGAGGCTGAAACAGATGCAGAGAGAGGCGGACCCGCGGGGGACGGAGCTCTTGAGGAGTGGGGATTTCGGGAAGGTTGGGGGGTGGAAGGCGCCTGGGAAGCGAAGGAGGCCGGATTGGGATAGGACAGTGAGGGGATGGACGCCGCCTAGTGGAAGCGTGAGTGCTGGGCTATCCACCTCTTCTCCTAGTGGGGTGCACACTGAAGGGAAAGCCCGCGATCGTAGAACAACCCGGCGGTCGTACCAAATACGCATGGTACAGTCGTCGCATATTACCCGTCTGTCCCCTACGTGGGCCAGTTCGCAGGCGAAGATCACTCCATCTTCTGTGAGAATCTGTCTCTCTTGATCTTCTGCTCCTTGTTTCGAGAAACTAACATCTGCCCATTTTCCAGACACGGCCACTCAGTACTTCACCCTTCACCTCTACTCAACCCTCCACCCCAAGATGCCCCGCCACCGCAAAAGACAAACCAGCACCGCACCTGGTGGCACCGAAGAGCATCCCACGCCTTCTACTGCTGATACCAACTCCAATCACGAGGAAGACTGGTCCGACGAGGACAGTGATGACGAGTACTACGGGAGACACTCTGGGCCTGCTCTGTCTGAGGACTCGAGTATGAAGAGGATCAAGAGGGTGCAGGGGATGGAGGGGAGGTGGACGGTGACGGATTGTGATGCCGACAGGAAGGGTCAGAAGTGAGTGTTTAAATACGTGACCGGGTGGCTCGAGCATGGCTCAAAAAGGCTGACGTAAGAACAGAATGATCTACTCATCGATCACGCCCTACGTGCACATGCTCTACACCGACGAGTTTGACCAAGAGCATGTCGAGCTGAACTTTAAAGACCCGTCCGACCGCAATGGCTACTACAGCCAAGGGGTGAGCTACGCTGATTTCCCTTCTCCTGTCTGGATTCTCGATAGCTAACCGCATATTCGGCAGATCTGGAGTGTGCGATTCTCAGCAGACGGGAAAGAAGTCGTCGCAGGCGCTGGTGGTGGCAAAATCATGGTATACGACCTCGAGTCGCAGCGTCGCTCTCTCAGCGTGACTGGACACCAGGAAGATGGTTCGTTTTCCCACAGCGCTCTCCTTGCCCTCTGCTGACCCCTCTCGCAGTCAACGCCGTCTGCTTCGCCGACGAATCATCCACCAACATCCTCGTCAGCGGCTCCGACGACGGCTACATCAAGATCTGGGATCGTCGTTCCCTCTCCTCTCATACCCCCTCTGGCGTCCTCGTAGGCGCGACAGAGGGCATCACGTACACCTCTCCCAAGGGCGATGGGCGGTACATCGTGGCAAACTCGAAGGACCAGGCGGCGAGGCTGTATGATCTGAGAAAGATGAGGAGCGCGAGCGAGTTTGGGAACCAGGATCCTGTCCAGATGTATGGAGCTAATGGGTTTGACTGTGAGTGGCTTCCAGATGCTTCTTATCCCGTTGCCTTAGTGCGATGAAAGTATCTGACAATCATCTTCTGCTATCCACCAGACCGCGACTCGCGCTACCCCCTCCCGAGGCCAAGGTCCCACCCGCAAGACTGCTCGGTGATGACTTACAGAGGGCACTCGGTCTTGAGGACGCTTATTAGATGCCACTTCAGCCCTTTGGAGTCGACGGGGCAGAGCTATATCTATTCGGGGAGCGCGGATGGGATGGTGCATATCTGGTCGCTCGATGGAAAAGGTGAGTCTGCTATGATACACGGTCTCGTCGATAAGAAGATCCGGGCATCACTGACATGTACTGGCTTTGTAGTTGTTCAAGGTAAATCACATCTCATACCCCTTCTCTCCTAGCACTTGCTGACCACCAAATCCCATCTTGTAGTTCTCGACCGCACCCAATCTGAGCCCCTCCGCTCCCCCACATCCCCCAACACCTACTCCGACCCCTCTGCCCCCTTCACCCCACCCCAATCCCCTTCCAACCCCATGTCAGCCTACTCGACAGGCCACACCGTCCGCGACGTCGCCTGGCACAGGTACGAGCCCACCCTCATGTCGACGTGCTGGGAGCACTCGAACGGGTACAGACGGGGCGGGACGGTGGCGAAGCATGAGTGGAAGGGGCTTGGGAAGGGGGGATTGGAGAGGTTGGAGGATTGGGTGGAGAAGAAGAGGGAGGAGGAGGGAGAGATGGTGTAAAGCGGTGGGGCGGTGTAAGGGGGAGGTGTAACTGTCTGTAGCGATCGAAAACGACGAAGGTCGTTCTAGCGGTGTGTATAAAGACGTGTCCAGTTGTGCTTGCTTACATGTACCGTATGAGTGCTCATCAAACGCCCGACTAATCCTGTGCTGATCGTGTTGCACCTGTTTCCTCACATCTCACACCAGGTATAGGCACTTGAGGACGATTGATGATACCTCCTAGGAAGGCGAGATTGATGTGCCCAGTGAGGCTGCGACACGTTGCTCCTTTACAGACACACGGGTCTATCTTGACGCGTGCTTCATCAACAAGAGGTCCTTTCACAATCTCAATTGCTCTATGAAAGGCTCATTGTACGTATGCAGGCGCCCGCGTATCAAGCGAGTGAGCTAATGGCGTTACACGTGCGTCTATGCTGATACTGTTAACCCGTCTGTATAAGAGACCACACGGCTCAAGTGGCGTGTTGTTCAGACCCACTCAATACAACTCTTGACGATGCGTACCTCTATGATTACTCCCCTTGCGGCCTTGGCCCTTGCTCTTCCCAGTGAGTGCACCCACAGACGTTCCAGTCCCGTCTCGTTCGATGCTGACGACACTTTGCAGATGCGGTCATGGCGCTCAACATCCCAGGTGGATTGAGCGCGCGAGACGACGGTGGCAAGCTCTACAACGGTGACAAACCCAGTGCCGCGGATGTCAAGACTGGTCTCAAAGATACCTGGCTCGTGAGTATCGCCTCCGTCTGCCTTTGTTGACACCACATGGCTGAGGGCGACCTTGACGCCGTTTATAGACAACCGCGATGTACCTCGTCGCGAAGTGTAACCCTGCGTGGATCCAATCCCGCATCGAAATCACCGATGGCGACGCTGGTAGTGCGAAGAAAGCCAAGTTCAAGATCAAACCCCCTCAGAAAGACGAGACGACTAAAGAAGTCGAGTACAGCACGGTGTCAGGCCTCTCTGACTCTGATGCTGCTGGAGAAGCCTGGTGAGTGCCCGCTGCTGTCGCTGCCCAGCCAGCGGTAAAAGATCGTGTTCGCCAATGAGGCTTACGATGCTGGGGTGCAAAATGCAGGTGGCCCGGAGGATTTGATGTGGCTGTTTCGTCAGAGTCTCCGGTTGACACACTTCAGGCTGGCGTCGTAAACTGGGGTACGGCTCCGCACATTGCCATTGGATTGGAGCTCGTCACTGGCATGGCCGCGGGCTTCGATCAAACGCCTGACAGTAACGCTCTATGTGAGGGGACTTGTTTCAAAAGCTGCCCATCGCTCACAAACCTAGACCACTGCTGATCATCTTGTGGATCACAGGGGACACCATCCAGAAGGCGAACGACAGCCCGGTAGGCCTGTCGACCATATACGGCGATACTAAAGAGCTTTCTCACGGAACAGATTATGGTGTCACCACGTTCGACGTCGAGGCAAAGACGTGAGTAGGACAATTCCTGTCAAAGATACTCGGTGTATGTGCCCATGCAGATCACTAACGGCTAGATGGTAATTGCTGCAGAGTCACACTTTGGAACTCTAACACTGCAAAGACGGAGCTGCACAAGTTTGATAACATCGCATCTGACGTAGCTGCTACGTACCATCTCAAAGACTTTGCGGGGTTCTGAAGGCCGTGCATAATGTGCTGTCACTGCAGGGAGAGGGACGTCAATACATAATAGTCCCACACTTCTCTCAGCCGAAGCCCGTCTGCTTGCTTCGCCATTAGCCGTCACCCGCATTGTATCATTAGCCATGCAGCATTGCAATCCGAGAAGGGTGGCGTCTCATCCTCAATCGAACTCTGCCTCGTCGGCACCCTCATTTGTCGGGGTCAGTGTAGCTGCAAGTGACCTGTCGTTGAAGCCAAGAGATGATGTAAGCCATGAAGTTGTTAGATAAGCACGACGCGCGATAGAGCACAATATAAACACCTGTCACGAATGCATTAGGTAGCAATAGCCCACACCAACTTTGTGATGATAACCTTGACTCGTCAGAAGAGTCGCCAGGCAGCGGACCTGCCACCGCCACCGCCGGTCTCAGCTCCGGCGAGGGTCGTCCTTGAGAGGCAGGTTCGAACCTTTTTTTTGTCGTTTCCAGCGTCCTTTTACGCCGTCATTTTCGGTGTCTTCTCGGTGCTGGAGCTGAGGGGGACGAGTGGTTGGAGACTTGGAGTGGTGGCGCCGTGGCGGGTTCCTCTTGTATGGATAGCAGAAAACTGGAATATCGTGAACGCCATGATCATGGAGGAGATGCGTGATTAGCACGCCAAGAAGACAATTTTGAAATGAGAGCCGTTTTTCCCTATTGCCGATCTCCGGCAAAGGTTACTGACTCGCGGTTATCGCTTTGCTCTGGCTGGTCGGGAGACTCGGGAGAGCTCCTCCCATCGACTCCTTTCATGCACGCCTTCGCGACTTGATTTTGCAGCTTTTTCAGTCTCCACTCGCTCCACAACTTCTATATCTTCGGCATAATACATAGACAGAAGACTGTCGACCCGCTGGCATCTTCACACGGTCTGACTCGCGCTTGTAAACACACGACAACCGCGCGCCCCCATAACCAGTCGGCCCTCATCTGTCAACACATCCTTCCCCCGCTCCCACCAACATGGCCGAAGAGTCACTCCCTTCCTCCTCTCGCACCCTCACACCCTCTCGGCGGGAACCCTTCCACCGGCGAGTCGTCACCCGGTTCACGACCGAGATCGACGCCCCGGGCTCCACCAACCTCATCTCCATCTACGCCTGCTTCCTCACGGGCCTCACCTCCTCCCCCTCCTTTACCGCGTGCTTTATCTGGTGCGGGTTCCAAACCGGAAACGTCGCGCAGCTGGGCTTGGCGCTCGCACGGTGCTTCGCGCCCGTCGGGGAGAGGACGTATGGGTTCCAGAAGCCCGACCAACAGGCCCTCACGAGTCTGTTGAGCTTCTGGATAGGGACGAGCTTGGGGCGGTTTGGGGATTGGTCCGGGGCGAGGAAGAGGACATGGTTGGTGCTGGCAACGTTCGTGCAGGCTCTCTTGGCGGCGGCGGCGGCTCTCACTGTCCATTTCTCGGGCGAGAATGGGATCGCTTCGTGAGTGCTCTCTTGGCGATTATGATTGACAGATCAGCTGACCAGCACTTTTATCACAGCCACCGGGGAGACCCGTCCTGGGCAACGCCACTGGGGATGGTAGGGCTTGCGTTCCTTTCTGCCACCATGGGTATCCAAGGCATCGTTGGTAAAGTGAGTGTACCCCTCATATGAGGTGTCTAGCGAACCTATCAACTGACACATCTCCTCCTATCACAGCGCATCGCGTCTCCCATGAACACCACGGTCGTCCTCACCACCACCTGGGTAGAGATCTTCAACGACCCCCTCCTTGGTGCCTTCAAGTACACCCCCTCGCGCGACATCCGTATCGCCGGTGGCTTCGCTGTCTTCCTGGGCGCGTTCGTCTCGCGGGCTATCCTCGACAAGGCGGGCTCGGCAGGATCGCTGGGCGTGCTCGCCGGGTTTAGGATGGTGCAGGTCGTGTGGTGGTACTTCCTCCCAGACAAGCCGGTGAAGAAGGAGATCAAGGTGTAGGTGGGGGGTGAGTGGCGGCAGGCAAATGAGTGTGGGGTTTCGGCATGGGTGATTATATAGACTGTTGGGGGTTACACAGAAGGCTCTGTCTTTCTCGGATTCCATACTACGCTTGATCATGCTTCGAACGGTTTATAATGCATTTATTCACTTCATACCTCAGGCCCTTCACTACTTTCATCATTCGCCGACTTTCTCAAATAAGAGGCAACGCACAGCCATCCCCACGCGGGTCACTACCTGCCGCCCACACCCTCTTCCCCGTCCTTTTATCAACTGTCCTCAGGATAATCTGCCCCTTCCCAAACACCACTTGCTCTTGGCCCTTGACCACTTTGAGGTTATGCCCCATCTCTCGGAGCTTCTCCACAACCTCGGGGCTGATACCGTCTTCGATCGCCACGTGGTCGTTGTAGAAGGGCACAGGCCCGGGGAAAGCCCAGGTGACCCCACCGATGCAGAAACGTTTGGCGTCGAGAGCGGCTTGGGCATGGTGTGAGCGGTGAATAATATTCCTGTGGGTAGCATGGCGTGTTAGATGTGCAGGCACAGGGGAACTCTCGTGATAACACTCACAAGAATGTCTGCAGATGGCCTTGAGGCTGCATCGCACCGCCCATCACGCCAAAAGACATATAGAGCTCATCCCCTTGTGTGACCATCGCCGCTGTTGAAACACATGACACGCTCGGTCAGCTGTCCTCTCTCCGAAGACATAACAATTGATCAGCTTACGGATGATAGTGTGGTAAGGTCTCTTCCCGCCCTCCAGCATGTTGGGGACTCCCTCTTCCAGGTAGAATCCCATACCGCGGTTCTGGATGCTGAACCCGCACCCTTCCGGTACGATGCCGGTGCCGAACCCCAAGTAGTTGCTGTTGATGACTAGTAGATTATGTGAGCGTTTGCGATGTGGGCCGAACTTGGGAGAAGACTCACTGGATATTGCGTTACCCTCAGAATCGGCGGCGGTAAAGTACACAGTATCGCTCGAGGGGATGGGCTTGCCCTGGTGTACATGAGCGACGGCTTTGGAATTGTTGAAGAGCTTCGCCCGTTGACGCAAGTAATCCTGCCACAAGAATCTGTCAGCATGTGTTGTCTCCACGACTTGAAACAGGTGAATTACCTTTGACAGTAGGACGTCTACGGGCACGTCGGTGAAACTCGGGTCTGCCACGAAGTTGGCAGCGTCTGCGAAAGCCAGCCTCATCGCCTCTCTGTCCGAATAGCACCCTCTGATCAGCAACTGACACACATTGAAAGACCGGAGTACTCACATCAAGATGTGCAGCCACTCCACACTCCCCTCCTCGTAGTCCTCTAATTTTACGACCCCGTCCTCTTGCAGAACGTCTACGATTCCCAGCGCAATGAGGGCAGCCAGACCTTGCCCATTGGGAGGACATTCGTGAACGGTGAGCTTCTCGGGGCCGTAGGTGTATGAGATGGGGTTGACAAAGTCGGATGTGTGGGATGCAAGGTCCTCCAGGGTCATGAGGCTACCTCGCCGTTGGAGCTCTGTTTACGACGTAAGCATCTTGATTTGACCTTCCTAGGAAGGCCATCAACGGACCATCGACAATAGCCTGCGCGATGCGCCCCTTGTAGAACCCATCTGGCCCCTCTTTGGCCACGGTCTTGAAAGTCTCCGCCAGCGCTGGGTTGGTGAAGTACTCTCCAGCTTTGGGAGTTTCCCCGTCCAGCAGGAATGGGTAGTCGGTACTTGAAGCTTGCTTGCGCAGGAACTCGGTGTATGTTCCCCACTCGTATGCTGCTTGTGGATGGACGACAAAGCCCTCGCTCGCTAGCTTGATAGCAGGCTAAGAAGGGAGCTGCCTGATTAGACTCTCTTCTCGTATGACTCGCTCCAAGAAAGCAGACTCACCTCCAACACCTCAGTCATCCCCACCTTCCCACTCCCCCACTTGCCCACAATATCGCACCACGCAGCACACGCCCCGGGCACCGTAGCCGCATGTACGCTATCCGGTTTGAACCGAGCCCCTTCGACCCCCAGCTCACGAGCTTTAGCGAGGGAGAGCGCTGCTGGTGAACGACCCGATCCATTGAGGGCGTGGACGCTGCGCGTGGAAGCAGAGTAGAAGAGGGCAAAGACATCGCCGCCGATGCCAGTGTTGCAGGGCTAGACAAGAGGGCGAGGTGTGATGGATAACGTCAGCTTGAGGTAGCGTGGGTGATGAGAATGCTCGAGGGACGCACCTCGACAACATTGAGCGCTGCGGCCATCGCGATACCCGCGTCGGCTGCGTTCCCGCCTTGACGTAGGATGGAGAGACCGGCTTCTGAGGCCAGAGGCTGAGACGAGCAGACGACGCCCTTGGTACCTATCATGAAGAGGAGTATGCCTCGTCAGCTATCTTGTTTCAGAAGGGGAGTGAGGTCGTACTCCCCGGAGCTGTTGAGGGGCGTCCTCCTGACTGAGGAGACTCACTGAAGACGGTCGATCTCCTGCCTATCGTCTCGTAGCTGTCGTATGATGGAGGAGGCATTGTGACAAAGGTCTGGGCTTGTTCTTGCGATGAGTGGAGCCGATGGATGATGAACCGATGCTAACCAGCAGTGCCGTTCAAACGAAAGTTCACTGTCGCTTGATCGATTCTTGCAAGATACGGGCGACCACGCTCTCCTATATATCATCAGCGAGCACAATCTCCAACGGCTCGAAGGTTGCGGGTACCGGCATTCGCACAGCGGACGGGGGAGGAAGAGATCCGGATGACCAGTGCCTGGCGCCCATAGGCGATACGATTGCCGACGAGTCGAGTCAAGGCAGCACGAGGGAGCTTCTCTTGACTCGACACCACCTTGCCTTGAACACGTCTGGCATCAGTTCAAGTGGTCTGGCTATACGAGGAGGAGATGTTGCTGTACGGATACAAACAGATGTTGATACGTCTTCATCGACGCCGAGCATCCTCTGCTGCCAAGCCTGTATCGCGCCTTTCCTACTATGCATGCAGAGCAAGACGAGGCTCGCTCCTCCCATCACCCATCATAGCTCCGAGCCTGGCCTCCGACACCCGAGTCAGCTCCGAGCCTACACCCATTCTTACGCTTCTCCGCTCCCTCCGCCCTGCGTAATTACGGCGTGCCGACTTCGGATTTCCTGTGGGGATAAAGTGCCTTGGCAAGCTCCGGCGGGGCGCCGATGGGTATCGACGGACGCTCCGGATCTGAGAAAGGTCCAAGATTTCGTGCCAGAGATTCCAGAGATTGCAATTTCCCTTGGAGTCGCTGGCACCAAGTTGGCGAGCTAGTGCAGTGGGACCACCGGTGCGTCCGCATTCTCCATGGCACGGGTGTGCCGTTTCGAGATGGTATACATACAGCTCTTGGATAGCCAGATGCCCCCTTCAGTGCTCTTTCCATCTCACTTTTCATCTCATCAGAAGTACAGAGTGACGAGTAGCTAGCTGCTCTTTCGCTTCAGTTGATCAACCCACCGCCACAATGAGCGAGCACACGCCCGACACCCACGAGGATGAGCGCTATCGCGCTCTCGAGAAGCGGGTAGTGAGAAAGATCGACGCAATCCTCCTGCCAATCATGCTGGTCACTGTGAGTAGTCCTTGCTCCTTGCTGCTGGCGATGATCAAGTCGGCCTTGCTGACACCACCCCCTCTTCTCTCCCCTCCGTCGCCTTCTTCCTGCAGTATGGCTTGCAGTATTACGACAAGTCCGTGCTTGGAACAGCAGCGATTTATGGTATCATCAAGGACCTGGTGAGTGCTCATCGCATCAGCCACCACTGCCTCGATACCCATTAGTGGGATGTGAAGAACGCTAACTTCTCACGCAGGGTCTCTCCCAAACCATCAACGGCGTCACCTACACGACACGGTATAGCACTGCCACCGCTGCATTCTACTACGGCTACATTGTTGCTGTGAGTAAACCAGCTTCACCTTCTGCTACGGATACGGAAGACTGAGGTCAGCTGACGTGAGCTGCAGGTCCTCCCAATGGGCCTCCTTTTTGCCCGAGTCCCTCTCGCCAAAGCCGCATCCGCCTGCGTCCTCATCTGGGGCCTCGTGGCGATCCTCACGGTGGTGTGCACCAACTACCACGGCTTTGTCGCTCAGCGTGTCGTTCTCGGCTTTGTCGAGTCGGCCGTGTCGCCTGCGTTTGTCGCTGTGTGCGCGCTGTGGTGGAAGCCTCAGGAGCAGGCGAAGCGGATCGGGTTCTTCTATTCCGCCACCGGGGTAAGCGTGGCTTCTGATTACACCTCTGAGGGCACAGCTGACCCATCGACGGTGACAGGTCTTCAGCATGTTCTCGTCCCTCGTCAACATCGGCCTCGGCAAAACCGGCGGCACCCACCCCTGGCGCTCCATGTACTACTTCTGCGGCTCCCTCACCATGGCCTGGGCATTCGTCCTCTTCTTCCTCATGCCCGACCACCCCCTCCGCCCGGGCCGCTTCTTCTCCGAAGAAGAACGCGCCGTGCTCGCTCGCCGGTTCGAGGAGAACCCTTACGGCAGCAGCCAGCAGTCGATCAAGCCGAAGCAGATTGTGGAGGCGGTGGTGGACGTCAAGACGTGGATCTACCTCCTTATGGGAGCGGCGATCTATATCTGTAATGGGTCGGTGACGGCGTTCGGGGCGAAGATTATCAACTCGTGGGGGTACAACAGCTTGCAGACGACTGCGCTGCTTGTGCCCGGGGGTGCTGTGACGGTGGTGACGATCGCAATCTTCAGCTACTACGCTGACAAGTACAGGAACATCAGGACGATCGTGAGTCGCTCATTCTGCATCTGAAACATGACTGTCGCTGATGGACATCTGTCTTTGATAGCTCCTCCCCATCTCCTGCATCCCCGTCGTCATCGGCGCCATCGTTGTGTGGACTGCGCCGTTGCACGTCCGCGCTGGGCCCCTGATCGGGTACTACCTCGTTGCAAGCTTCGGCGCCCCCTACGTCCTTCTTCTCACCCTCGCCAGCTCCAACACCGCTGGGGCTACCAAGAAGGTTAGCATCGTTTCCGCTCTGACTGTGGCACTCGCTGACAGCGGGTATAGGGAGTGACGTCGGGCTTCATCTTTGTCGGCTACAACGTCGGCAACATCGTCGCGTCCTACCTCGTCTTCGCCCAAGAGAAGCCCATCAGATATCGGTCCACCTGGATCTCTGTCATCGTCTGCATGGTGTTTGCGTCTGCGGCGTCCTTTGTCCTGCGCTTCCTCTACATCGCAGAGAACAAGAAGCGGGACGCGCAGGGGCCGGTGACGGGTACTGGTGGCGAGACTAAGGTCGGGAGGGATGATGAGAAGGCTGCCGAGGTGGAGGGGCACAGTGGGTCTGGTAGGGCTGCTAGCTTGGAGCACAGTGGGGTGGTGGACCTTTCGGACAAGGAGCGTCCAGAGTTTAGGTATACGCTTTAGTTCAGTTCTTCTTTCTTTCTCATCGTCTCGTCTCGCACATCTGGCTCAGTGGTATCGCGATAGATCATGCATTCGGCTCAAGTCTTGAAGGTCAGTTGCATAGCACTGCTACGCCCAGACCCACCGCCACCACGGTCTTACTCAGCTCTACTCACTACTGACCGAAGACCGTTGCGAGACTTGCTGCAGAAGACCGAACTGCCGAGTCTCGCCCACTGCTTTCCGTCGACTCACCGGCTGCGTAAGACGTGGCGTGCTGTGCTAAATGCGTCTAGAAAGCTTGGCGGCGTGAGCAAGTGCGGCAGTGAACACGACACCGAGCAAAGGCAGCCACGGGTATCTCATTCGCCGTAATCGAGGCCTAGCTGAAAGATATGCATGGATTATATTATCTCTTATCGGATCTCCGGGGGCCGGCGAGTGGCCAGATATGCATGGCAAAATAGCACGAGATTATTCCGGCGGCGCGGGGCCCTGAATGCCAAGGCCAAGACATGTTCGGCAGGAATACGTCACTGCCGATCACGGCTTCTCTCGTTCTGTGTGTTTACTGGAGGTCTTGGCACTGCCGCCGGCGAGCTTCGGGTCGGGCATCCCGCGCGGTGGCCGATCTGCTCTGGATCTATTTTATCGATTATTTGTATTGGCGGCAGGCGGCATCGCCCGAGGCGGTCGCAGGAATAGAATTCGTCCTTGTTCCAGGCTTGGACGGTGGCGGATAATTGCATAAGACGAAAGTGAAACGTGCCATATCTTCTGCCCCACATCCCCCCACGGCCGCCCACTAACCGACGGCGCCAAGAACCATCTTTATCAGTGGACACGATGGCATCACGAACCATCGGGCAGAAGCAGGGCGGAGGCCGTACCATCTTGCACTTGGCCATTCTTGGCATGCAGATGGCCTCCGGTCCACTTCTCGCCAGCAGATGGTATATAAACCTGCCCATTGGATGAAGACTACGTCTTTCCCTTCTCCAACAAGCCCATCATTGACCATGGCATCCACAGAGAAGACAGTCAGCAACGAGAAGCTCCCACGACAGGACACCGGCAACACCGCCGTCACAGAGTCCCTCCCCTTCAAAGCCCACACCGCCCTCTCCAGCAAAGTCCTCGACGCGCTCAGCAGCCATGCCACCAAGGGGCTGACCGAGCAGGAGGTGGCCACCCGGCTGGACAAGTACGGGCCCAACAGACTGAAGCCGCCCAAGAAGCCCAGCGTGCTCAAGATCATCGCGCGGCAGGTCGGGAACGCGATGACGCTCATTCTCAGTGAGTCACCCGCGCCAAAGGACGGCAAGATAGCACGGGCTGATTGATCCCCCACTTCCCCCCCAATCTATGCAGTCGCGGCAATGGCCGTGTCGTTTGGCACCACCGACTGGATCAGCGGCGGCGTGATTGCAGCGCTCGTCATCCTCAACGTCTCGGTCGGAGCGTACACTGAATGGCAAGCTGAAAAAGTGAGTCCTCATTACGTTGCCCCACGCGCGCGCGGCACCGTATCTTGGCACTAGTCCCGCAACTCAAATCGCTAATCTCCGTTCTCACCCCCGCGCCCCAGACCGTCGCGAGTCTCGAGTCTGTCGGTGCTCCCCAAGCTACCGTCGTCCGCACCATCGCTGGCTCCCATGACGCCAACACCAGCACTATCGCCGTCGAGAATGTCGTACCGGGAGACATTGTGCTTCTCAAGAACGGTGACATCGTCCCTGCCGATGGCAGGATTCTGGAGGGGCATATCAGCAACTTGGAGTGTGACGAGGCGTTCTTGACCGGCGAGAGTCTGCCTGTGGCCAAGCAGTCCGAGCCCATTGACGAGGAGGACTGTCCTGTTGGGTGAGCCGAAAATACCCCCCTCGAGCGCCTCGATCAACAGCTGACAAGATTGGCTCCACCCACAGCGACCGAGTCTGCATGGTCTTCTCCGGCTCGCAGGTCACCAAAGGCCGCGCCCGTGTCGTCATCACGCATACCGGCATGGGCACCGAGATCGGCAAGATCGCTCAGGCGCTCGAGTCCAAGGCGAAGAAGACGGACAAGGGGTTTAAGGCGTTCTGGTGGAAGACCAAGGTTCTGCTCGGTGTTGCCGACACCACCCCCCTCCAGATCAAGTGAGTCTATCGCGTACATCAATGTGTTGGCTCGCTGACAGACCCACCCCAGGCTCAACAAGCTCGCATACTTCCTCCTCGGCTGTGCCGTCATCATCGCCATCATCGTCGTCGCCTCCACCGGCTTCAAGACCGTCCCTCTCTCCATCGCCACCTACGCTGTCGCCGCGGCGGTCTCCATCCTCCCCGCCTCGCTCATCGCCGTCGTCAGCTTGACCTTGGCGAGGGCCTCCACCGACTTGGCTAGCAGGAATGCGCTCGTGAGGCGTATGGACGCGATTGAGGCTCTGGCAGGGGTTGAGAATGTTTGCTCGGACAAGGTGAGCTGCAAGCATGCCCCTTACGAAAAAGCACGCAGTAGCTGACAGCACGCAGACCGGTACCCTCACCGTCGGCCGCATGGTGGTCCGCAAGTTCTGGGTCCCCGTCATCGACTCTCGTCCCAACGCTACCGCCCCCGTGGACACCCGCGGCGGTCAGGCCTACTCTTTCGAGACAGGCTCTGACCCCTTCTACCCCCGTGGCGAGATCCAGGCCGACCGGGTCAAGATCTCTAACCACGCCGAGACGCTTGACCTTCGCCGTCCCAACCGCCAGGCCACGCAGGACAGCGATTCCTCCTCTGCCACTGCCACCGACCCGGACGACAGCGAGATCAACCGCTCGGAGGACATCGTGCACGTCGAGGAGCTCGAGAACGGCTTGCGCGACTTGGCGCTCTGCGCCTCGCTCTGCAACCAGGCGAGTCTCTCCCGCCCCAGGGACGAGGGCAACTGGGAGGCGAACGGTGACCCCACCGAGATCGCTCTTCAGGTCGCTGCCCACAAGCTCGGACACGGCAAGCCCTTCCTCACCCACGCTGCCAAGCCTTCCGGCGGCGCCCTCGGGCGCTCCGAGAGCATCCGCTCCGGCCACAGCGCTCGTCCTCTGGTCGCTGGTGTGCGCGGGCACTTTGAGCAGCTCGTCGAGCACCCGTTCGACTCGACCGTCAAGCGCATGTCTATCGCCTACCGTTTCGTCGGGGAGGACCCCAACGAGTCGCACGTGCTTTGCTTGCTCAAGGGTGCGGTGGAGCGCGTGTTTGAGCGATGCGTCAAGGTGCAGGGCGAGCCTCTCACGGAGGCGCGCCAGGCTGAGATCATGGACAAGGTGGACGCGCTCGCGGCGCAGGGCCTGCGAGTGCTTGCCCTCTGTGGGAAGCGCGTGCCGGCCAAGATGGCGGACGAGATCAAGTCCATGCCCCGTGACTTGTTCGAGTCGGACTTTACCTTCCTCGGTCTCGCCGGTATCTTTGACCCGCCCAGGAAGGAGTCCCCCGGTGCCGTCGCCGACTGTCTCCGAGCGGGGATCACCCCCAGGATGTTGACCGGTGACCACCCGGCTACCGCCACCGCCATCGCCCTCAACATTGGTATCCTCGAGAAGTCGTACGGCAAGGACTCGGTCATGACTGGTCAGCAGTTTGATGCGCTCAGCGACGAGCAGATTGACCAGCTCCCCGAGCTGCCTCTTGTCGTGGCGCGATGTGCCCCCGAGACCAAGGTGAGCTGCCTTCGGTAGTAACTTCCTTGCTACAGCTGACATCTCTATGCAGGTCCGCATGGTCGACGCTATCCACCGCCGTGGCCAGTCCACCGTCATGACCGGTGACGGTGTCAACGACTCGCCTGCTCTCAAGCGCGCCGACGTCGGTGTCGGTATGGGCACTGGCTCGGACGTCGCGAAGCAGTCTGCGAGGATCGTGCTCAGTGACGACAACTTCAGCACCATCATCAGGGCTATCAGGAAGGGGCGATCCGTGTTCAAGAACTTGTCCAAGTTCCTTCTCGTGAGTTGGCGATTTGGCATGGCGGCCCAATAGACACTAACTGGCGGCACAGTACCTGCTCTCGGGTAACTTGGGAGAGATCATCGTCCTCATGATCGGTCTCGCCTTCAAGGACCGCAACGGCCAGGCAGTGTTCCCTCTCTCCCCTGTCGCTGCTCTCTGGATGTAAGCAAGCTCTATATATCCCTGTGGCCGCTCGGAGCTGACCATCTACACCTCAGCAACACTCTCGCCGCCGGCCCTCCTGCCCTCGCGCTCGGTCTCGAGCCCACCGCCGTCGACGCCATGGACCTCGCTCCCACCGCGTTCCACCAGATCTTCACCCTCGAGTTCTACATCGACCTCGTCTTCTACGGGTTCCTCATCGGTGCGCTCAGCTTGGTCAACTTTGTCATCGTCCTGTGGGGTTACTTCCCTGTGAGTCATCTGTCGATCATACAAAAGTTTGTACCAGAGCTGACGATCGTCATCTACAGGGAGAGCTTGGTGTGCTCTGTAACGAAGGCGACTCGGACATCTGTGACCCCGTGTTCCAGGCCCGAGGCACTTGCTTCGCCACGCTCGTCATCATACTCATGATCCACGCGCTCGAGTGCAAGCACTTCTCCAAGGGCATCTGGCAGGTCAACCTTTGGGACAACAAGACCTTGCTGTGGTGTGTGGTCGCTCTGATCCTTGCTACTGTGAGTCTCTCCTTCTCGAATACCTCTTCGGTATTGTGGTACCGAGTAGGCGCTGACGCACCTCACCCGCAGTTCCCCGTCGTCTACATCCCCCGTATCAACGACTCGGTCTTCCTTATCGGCGGGCTCAAGTGGGAGTGGGGAATCGTCTTTGGCATGATCTTTGTCTACCTCGGGTCCACCGAGTTGTGGAAGTGGAGCAAGAGGGTGTATCAGCGCCGCAGGGGTATCAACGCTCCCGTCCACGCGACGGGGGACAAGACCCTCAGGATGGAGAACACCATTGCGCCGGTGTGAGCTGGGGCTGGGGGGTTGTGCTAGATTGAGAGTGCAGGTTCTCGGTTTTTGGGCCGTTGTAGTATGGTTACGATGGTTATACAGTATAGTTGCGATACTCGCGTCGACATTATTAGAAGCATATATGCATTTCATAGCTGTAGACCTCAAGAGACGCGTGTCAGTGACTCGACTGTGTGTCTTCTTCAGTCCCGTGGTACACCTGCAACTGGACGTCCTGTTTGTACAGAAGACGTGATGTCGGCGGAGTCGACGCCGGCCTCCTCATTTGAGAACGCAAGTAAGCGAAGGACATCGAGCACACACCATTCGCGATTCAGGCATTAATGATGAGCGAGAGCGACGAAACGTCTTGGCGCGGCGGGGTGCAGGCCGAGACCAGAGAGAGGCCAGAAGATGTAACGTGGATCAGGCTGTCGTGCAACATGACCCTCTTAGACAAGAACCACTTCTAGGTTTACGGGCCGCTCGTGCTGCTTTCTTCACAGATGTTCACACCTATGTACAAACGCCTCAATGGCATGCAAAATGTATGCTACAGTCAAAGTCTGTTACTCGCTATATCGTCAGTCAGCCACCAGACCTCTCTTCAGCTCAAGGCATCCCATAACTCACCTCACTTCCCGGCAGCAGTCGCTTCCTTCTCGACCTCGTCGCTCAGATATTTTGGCATGAGCTCCCGAAACTCCTCAAAGTACTCCACCCACTTCCGCAGCCTCACTCCCTCCAAGTCCCTCCAGTTGTATGACTGCACGGCTGCACAGTCGAGCGCCGTAGTCCTGTCTCCCGTCTGATTCAAGATCGCGTAGTACGCGAGCAGTTGTTGTGCTTGCTCATTGTCGAGTGAGACGTGGGAAGTGGGCTCATTAACGCCCATAGCGAAGAGAGTGTTGACACAGTGGTAGCCTTTGTTGCAGAGGCGTTTCTGTTCATCAGACATGGTCTCGGGGTGGAGTTGTCGTCTTTGCTGTTCCCGTCTCGCCATCCGTTCTACTCATGGGTGTCAGCCTCCACAGCCACAGGCCGAATATAACATATGGTGATGAGAACTCACTGTCCATAAGAGCATGCTGATCTTTATATTTCACCTTGAGAGCTGCCACCCTTAACTCTTGAGGATGATGTCCACGCCGGTCAGCCTTTACCCACTTTACATAGTATGTAGCACCATAGTGCTCACTTCTACGTTCTTCTCGGCGCTCTTCCTCTTCTGGGTCAGGGTAATCATCCCAGAAGTCGCCCGAGTCGTCGCCCTCGTCATCTTCCCCGTGCTCGTGATACACGATCCGTCCGTCGCGCGACGCGTTGCCCCGGCCAGTCGACTCTCCGAGCGCTGAAGGACTAGGGGGCGAACCTTCTTGACCAGGTTCTGGTTTCTTCACGGGTGGCCGAGTGTAGTGCTTTCCCTTCTTTTTCTTGTTGCTGTTGCGTCCTATGACAGCGTGATAGTGTTGTGCAATGTGCTTCAACAGAACGCCCAAAATAATTGTCAGTTGATCGTTGATGTCGACAATTCACGACGCGCCGCTGTGACGCCGAGACGGAGATCCTCCGTTGTCCGCTTCCCGCACCAAGAACATCCATCATCGTCCTTCCATCTTCGATCTCAGCTTTCTGCATGCCGTCCGTCTGTCGTCCGTACTCATTGGACCTTCACCCCACATAGCATTCATCTACCCACCACTGCCACAGAACGCACTATCATCATGATCCGTCAAGCCTCCGCCCGGCTTATCAACCCTACCCTTCAATCCTTCCGTCCTATCTCCACCACCTCTCCGGCGCTCATCAAGATCCGCACCTCGAACTCCAAGCCTTCCAAGCCCAAACCCTCCAAGGCGACTCCTTCTTCCGCCGCTGCTGGTGCTGCCGCCGCACCCAAGGCTTCTCCCGAGGCCACGCCCTCCCCTGCTGAGCGCCCACCAAAGGTCCCGGAGGAGGTCTCCCAGTCTACTCCTTTCGAGCCTGAGGTGAACTCGCTCGGGTCAAAGGCGGGCCCCGCGCCCGCGGCTGAGGGTGCACCCGCCGCTGGGACTGCTCCCAGCGTCAACGCGAAGGACGTCCCTCTTACACCACCTTCGCCGTCTGAGGTCGGGGCTACGGGGGCTACGGCAGGGGAGACCGTAGACGCCGCCGCTGGCGAGGCGAACGCTACCAAGGAGGACTTTGGGTCTCTGCCGTCCCTCGACATTGACCCGGAGCAGTCGCTCCCCGAGCCCAAGAAGGAGACCGAGGGTGAAGGGGAGGGTGCTGGCAAGGGGCCGAGGAAGAAGACTGGGGCTGGGAAGAAGGAGTATGTGTCGAGCATGGAGAAGAGGAGGAGGATGTGGATCAGGATTGGGTACGGGGCTTTGGGTCTTGGTGCTCTCGGGGCGGTGGCTACTATGGGAAGCGAAAGTGGCGCGCCGGCGGAGAAGTCGGTGGGGCCTATTGAGAGCATCAAGAACAACGTGACGGAGCTGCTTGATGTGGGTTCTGCCTTTGACCTGTGGGGCGAAGCGGGTGGCTGACGTCGCCCTACAGTACTTCAACAAGCCTGCCTTCAGCTCTCTCCTTCCGGACCCTCTTCCCCCACCTCACCAGCGACCTTACACTCTCCTGATTGACCTCGAGGGTCTTCTTGTCCACTCTTCGTGGGATGTGAGTAGCGATGCTGCCGTTCAGTCTGGCAAGGACGCTGACGAGAGCAACTGCAGAGGGAGCACGGTTGGAGGACGGCCAAGAGGCCCGGTGTGGACTACTTCCTTGGCTACCTCTCGCAGTTCTACGAGATCGTTCTTTTCACCAGCCAGCCGCTCTACGTACGTGCTTCAGCCTTCTGGTTCCACATCTCCAGCTAACCTTTGAACATAGACGGCCAGCCCCGTCGCCGAGAAGATCGACCCTTACCAAGCCTTCATGCCCTACCGTCTGTTCCGCGAGTCCACGCGCTACGTCGACGGCAAGGTCGTCAAGGACATCTCGTACCTCAACCGTGACCCGTCCAAGGTCATCATCCTCGACACGAACCCTGAGCACGTGTCTCTCCAGCCCGAGAACGGGATCATCATCAAGCCGTGGGACGGGAAACCGCGGGACAAGGGGCTTGTGGACATGATCCCCTTCCTTGAGTGTGAGTGGAATGTCTCAGTGTCTTGTTCTCCTGGCTCGGAGATGAGGTTCAAGGCAGAGATACTGATACACGGCATACGACAGCGATCGGCATCTTCAGCCCGGCGGACGTGCGACCCATCTTGACCGCGTACCAGAACAAGGACATCCCCGTCGAGTACGCCAAGAAGGAGGCAGAGGCCAAGGCCAAGGCCGTCGAGGAGTGGGAGCGCGCCCACCCCAACGCGGTGGCTGGTGCCGGCTCTGGATTCTTGAGCAGCATGTTTGGGAGCGTCGCTGCAGTGAGTCGCGTCTCTAATGAAACTCAGCTATGTGAGTAATGGCGAAGATCGATACTGACGAACTGTGTGCAGCCCGGCTCAAGTCGGCCGAACCAGCCGATGACCTACCTCGAGCAGAAGCGTGCCCAGGCGCAGGCAATCTACAAGGAGGAGCAGAAGTACTGGGCCGAGCACGCGGACGAGTTCAAGCAGTGGGTCTTGCCATGCCGTATCATGATCGAGTGCGGGGGCTAACAGACGGTGGCGGCAGGTTGATCGAAGAGGACAAGGCGAGGCAGCTGGCGGAGATGAAGGGGTCCCTTCTTGGGTACCTGGGCGGGCCCAAGGTGCCAGAGGGCCCGAAGGAGAAGAGCGAGGAGGTATGGGGGGCTGACAAGTAGACGCGCCCCTGCTGAGTAGATCGGAGTTGTCGGCCTGTGGGGTGGTGTGGTGGGAATTGGGTCGTATAGTAGCACCATTCTTGACGAGACGCTTGTCAGAAGCAGAAACGTAACTTTCAATGCAGATGCATGTCTTCACCCCTCGCTTCTTCTTCGTGTTCAAACGTTTAGTGGGCCTTCTCGTCCTTCTCGGCCTCAGCAACGAATTGACGGATGCTACAGGTGGGTGGGTCAGCGTTCAGCCTTCGTGCTTCTCATTCCTCCCATCCTTCCATTGACCACTTTTTTCAGCCACCCTCCACGCACTCCCCAAACACCATCCAGTCCATCCAGTCCAGCAGAAACTTCAACCGGGCCCAAACTCACAAGTCAACCTCCTCGGCAGAGTCCCCAGTGATGGTCTGGTCCTGGGCGACGGGGGCGGGGCCGGCAGTAGCAGACTTCTTCTCGCCGCCGCTGGTGGCCGCAACGGCGACACCGACGGTAGAGAGGATGGTGGCAAGAGCGCTGTGGGGTGCATGGCGGGTCGGGCGAGGGGGAGGAAGCGGTGTGGGTGTAGATTGGCGTAGATGGGAGTGGGCGGGTGGAGACGTAGGCGAAGACGAGCCGGGGGGATGAGCGAGGGGGAATGGCACGATACGCGTGTCGGTGGAGTATTCGGGAATGGCGTAGAAGGGTGTGGAGAAGACGGTGAAACGGTTGATATCCTGGTCAGTACAGGTCCCTTCGAGTATACCTCCCCCGAGCTACCGTCCAAGACGACCTACATGTACTCGTTCTAAAACAGACGGGCCATGTCAGCTGCGAGCTCCTTGGTTCCACGGACTTGCAAGTAGCGTGAGTACACACCTTGATGGCACGGCCGGCGATAACGTAGGACATTTTTACTAGTTGTGGTGGTGGGGTAGAGGGGGAGCAGGGGATGGAGTGTATAGATGGCAGTGAGCATGAACGCTGGGCGGTGAGAGCAATGGACGGCGGGCCCTGGAGCTGCCACCATAGCGAAAACGCCGAAAATTCCCGAAGACGTGGCCGCGAGCTCCCTCCTCGAGAATTCAAGACAGCATGAAGCCATACAGCGAGCGTCATTACAGCCCTATACATATAGCACAGCTATACCCCACCCGCCATGCTCGCCGGCTTCTCATCCCTCCTGCGGCCAAGCGCCTCCGCCATCGCCTCCTCCTCCCGCGGCACCCTCCCCCTCGCACACTCCCTCGCACCCGGGAATGCTCGACAGCCGAGCTTCGTCCAGCAGGTCAGACATCGTGGTCAGCTCGTCCCTAAGCGGACAAAGTTTAAGAAGAGTGCAAAGGGGGCTCCTGGGGTGAGCCAATCTGTCGGACGTATCAGTCTGGAGAATATGAGCTGACGAGAGCGCTTGCTTCGATAACAGACGCAAGTACCAACTGTTTGTTTCTAGTCGCGAGACACTTTTCTGTCTACCTCAACGCGCACCTGCTGATAAGATGTCTGTCGATCGCAGGGCGGCTCCATAAAAGGAACTATCCTGCAGCACGGCACCTTCGGCCTCCGCTCATGCGGCTCCGTACGACTCTCCGCTGCCCAGCTCGCCTCGTGCCAGATGGCCGTCCGCCGAAAGATCAAGCCCGTCAAGGGCGCTGAGCTTTTCCTGCGCGTGTTCCCCGATATTGGAGTGTTCGTCAAGGGGAATGAGCAGCGAATGGGTAAGGGGAAGGGAAGCTTTGAGTACTGGAGCTGTAGGGTCAGCCCGGGGAGGATGATCATGGAGATTGGCGGTGGAGGGATTCGGGAGGAGATCGCTAAAGCTGGTGAGTGGTCACAGACGCTGGGCCTCTGTACAACACGGCATTCGAGACCAACGCTCACCTGCCACCCGTACACAGCCCTCAAGCTCGCCCAATGCCGTCTCCCCGTCCAAACAGAATTCGTCAACCTCTCCTCCACCCCTCGTCTCGGCCACATCGCGTCCAACGACCTCACCCCTCCTCCCGCGGCGCAAGTCGGCCCTGCCGCACTCGCATGGATGGACGCAAAGGATGAGGGAGCAGCGAGGAGACTGGTGATGAAGCGGGAGCAGATGAATGTGGATGAGATTGCGAAGGGACTGGCGGCGGTTGATGTTGGGGAGAAGGACGCGGCGAAGGGGATTGACGCATAGGCGGCACGGGCAGGAGGGGAGGGGCAGATGCATACTTCACTGGCAGCATGAGTGTAGATCCATGGCTAGGAATTGCATGTGTGTATCGCTGCACATCAGTATCGCAAGGCGCTTTGCCGAATGCTTCGGGAGTACGACATGTATCAGACATGCAGGAAGGTACTGCGAAGAGCACGTTTGGGATCGCCCGTGGTTCCTCGGGACGGACTGCTGCCTGCCGCCCCACGTATCGCCCCGCGTATTCTCTCCTGACGTCTTTTGTCGCTCGACGAGGAAGTTGGGCTCTTTGATAGAAAGCGCGTATCTGCTGGTGGTACTGTAGGACGCGATCTGTCGAATCAGAGAGACACTAAATAGGAAGGAGCTGGGGAGGGTTCGACACGGGTCGATGAGATGGATGACACCAATCGTATTGGACATTGAGGTGGTCAGTACGCCATTGGGTATGTCTCCAGTGACTTGATGTACTTTCTGGTAGCCATTGCATTCCCAGATCTGTAAGCAATCTGTATCATGCGAGGTGATGTCCATCAGACGTCATCCTCCACCCAGCACTCAGCACCCCCTGCAGTGCTACTCTCCCTCCAGAGATCGGCCCCACGCCATCCTGTGCGCTGTCATAATGCCATGCATCCCGTCATCCCCGCGTCTCCGGCATCTAATTGATCTTCTCTGTTCCCCATACCGAGCTGGTCGCGAACTCCTTGGGGGCGATGGGGTCGGTCTAAAGTAGGACGATACGTCAGCTTCGTCTCACCAACGGCGCAGACGCATAGTAGTCAAGCCATGTATCAATCCTGGCTGCCTCGAAGAGTGAAGGCCACAGGCAAAGAAGAGAAAGATGGAAGACATAGACGCACCGACTGTCCCCGGAACGACCCTGTTAATCTCCTGTCGCGCTCCATCATCATGTCATCCCAGCGGTCAAGGTTGTATCGTGGTCGCTACGATTAGAGCAAATTGAGTCAGTCATACCTGATTAGGGATCACTCGGGCCAAGTTGCAGAAGAGAATAAGAATAGATAGCGCACCTTGCCATCGTTCTCCAACCATCTGATACCGCTAGTGAGGTTACCCGCGATGCCGAACATGGTGATCATGAGGACTGAGGGAAGGGTCAGTAGGAAGCTACAAGAGCCGGAATGAAGCTTGTGGGTAGCTTTGCGTACCAGCGGGAATACAAGCCTGCAATGATAGTGGTCAGCCGCTGCACTGCACATGACGTCTCCGCCTTCGCCCGTGGCCCAAGTGTCAACTCACCTCCCAAGGAATAGGCATATTGGCGTATTCTTTCGCGGTAGGTTTTTCGATCAAGGAGAGCTGCCGGGCGATGTATCCCTGCACGAGAAGTGTCTGAGGGCGTGGGTGTGGAGTGTGGAGTACGGTATAGCTGGTGAGATAGGGCGACGACGATTCGTCCAAGTCAAACTCGCGCTGGGCGAGAGGAGAGTGCGCCGGGAGAAAGTCGAGAAAGTGGCTGAGGATAATAGGCCACGTGAGAATCGCGTGGTGGTGCCTCTCGCCGCGAGCTGGCTTTGTTCGAGTCCAGTTGTCGTCCTTCGTCGCCAGAAAAGACGGAGACACTCAACCCAGCTCTTCTATCCGCCTTACCAGCTTCTACTCCCCCCGTTCGTCCTCTTTAGACAGAGAGGAAAGCATATACATCCGCCATGCCGCCCAAGAAGCAGCAAGCTCAAAAGCATGAGCCCAAACAGGTCCGTCCTTCACTCCCCTCCTTCCATTATACCCACCACACACCACCATGATTGTTCCCCCGCCCACCTTGCCCCCCGCGCTCCACCTGGACCTCTCCCTCGTCCGACCAAACACCCCTCTCAGAACTGAACCTGACCACCTGCATTACATCCAGAAAGCCGACAATGTCGACGAAGCGCCCCTCCAGGCCGTCGTCCTCGCCGACTCGTACAACCGCCGCTTCGAGGTGCTCTGCACCGACCAACCCCGCGTGCTTCTTCCGCTGTGCTCTACTCCGCTACTCGCGTGGACGCTGGAGAGCTTGAGTTTGAGTAAGGTCAAGCAGGTGTTTATCTTTTGTGGTGTGCATGCGGATAAGATTCGAGCGTTTGTCGAGTGAGTACGGGCGGAAGGAGGGGGTGGAAGTGGGCAGGAGCTGATGGAGCTGTTAGGTCTTCGCCGTACCGCTTGACGCTGGATATCCACTGTCTTTCGTCTCAGAATGCGAGGTCTGCGGGTGATGCGCTTCGAGAGCTGGACGACCGACATGTAAGCTGAGCTCGTATGGAAGCACCCATTGAAAGAGCTGACATGGACTTCGACTTCAGGTGCTTAACGCGGACCAGCCCTTCATCCTCGTCCACTCGCCGCTCGTGTCCAACTATGACTTCTCCAAAATCATTGACGCACACAAGAAGCGGAGGGAGGTGGACAAGAACTTTATCATGACCATGGGTGTCGGGCGAGGCGGTCGGTGAGTTGCCCGGCCCTTGTCTAGAGAAGTGCGGCGCTGACTGCAACTCAATCAGGCCCCACCCGGAATCCCCCATCATGCTCGTCCACCCCCCTTCCTCCCGTCTGCTCCATTACGCCCCTCACCCTCTCTCCCCTGCCCAGCCCCGCGTCGCTTTCCCATCCGCCCTTTTCCTCGACCCCTTCCCCGCCAACATCGACACCTACGAAATCTGGTCCGGCACCCCTCCCGGCTCCTCCTCCTCCCGCGGAGGCTACCGCGACCTGGGCGTCGACATCTGCGAGGCTGACGTACCCGCCCTCTGCACCGAGAACTTTGACTACCACGATCTCCGCCGGCACTTTGTCAATGGTGTTCTCACGAGCGAGCTGCTCGGCAAGAAGATCGCGGTGCATGTTGTGGGTGAGGGGGAGGAGGAGCCCAAGGGGGATGTGAGGAACGGTGGCGGGGGGAGATATGTGGAGAGGGTGAGGGATACGAGGACGTTTGGGGAGGTGACTAGGGATGTGTTGAGGCGGTGGGCGTTCCCGCTTGCGCCGGATTTGAATGAACCGGGAGGGGTGCAATATGAGTTGCGTGTGGGGAATGTCTATATTGCGAGGGATAGTGTGGTGCTGGCGAGGTGAGTTGAGATCAGCTGCCCAGAACTCCCTCCTTCTCGAAAGCTGACATCGCAGCAGGACTACGACCTTGAGCGGCCCTCTGCTCATTGGCCCCCGCTCGGCCCTTTCTCACAGCACCCACGTCCACCAGTCCACCCTCGGTGCGGACTGCAAGATCGGTGCCAACACCACCATCAAGCAGTCGTACATCTTTGACGACGTGCGAATAGGAGACAACTGTGTGATCCAGGAGTGCATCATTGGCGATGGCGTAGTGATCGCCAACGACGTCAAGATAGGCAAGGGTGTTATTTTGGGGAACGGTGTCAGGCTGGGCAAGGGGGTCGTGGTGCCGGACTTTGCTCGGATCGGCAAGGAGGCGTATACGGGAGAAGATTGGGATTCGGATGACGAGGGTTCTGATGAGGAGGAGGACGAGGACGAGAAAGGTGAGTTGTGTTTTACGAGTGGCATGGGCTGACGTTTAGACCGCCGGATGGAAGTGCTCGGCCCTGATTCTGTCGGCTTCTTGTGGCCGAACGAGGAAGAAGAGCCGCCATCGGACTCTGACGACGAGGGTGAGGACCCTTACGAGCACCCCAAGAACAAGAAGCTCTTACAGCTGGGGCGCCGTCTCTCCAACCTCTCCGCCTCCGCCGAGTCCCTCTCCACCCTCTCTAAAGCCTCTTCTTCGCCCGACTCTTCCCCTGCTTCTATGGCATCCACCGACTCCCTCCCCGACATGCCCTCGCTCAACCTCGACGCTGGCCCTCCTCCCGCCTTCTACTCTGAAGCGGCGGCCTCCCTCGCCCGTGCGTACGAGGAGGACCACAAGATTGAGAACGCTCAGCTCGAGTTGAGGACGCTCGTGATGGGTTACAATGCCGGGCTGGACCGCG
Organism: Cryptococcus sp. DSM 104549; assembly: GCA_036427605.1. Classification (NCBI taxonomy): domain Eukaryota; kingdom Fungi; phylum Basidiomycota; class Tremellomycetes; order Tremellales; family Cryptococcaceae; genus Cryptococcus; species Cryptococcus jaspeensis. Next base: position 1,119,314 of record CP144047.1, read on the forward strand.
CGCGCGAGGAGGTGATCAAGTTCTTTGTGGGCAAGATCACCACCACCGCAGGACCTGAGGGGAACTTCCGCTCAGCGCAGTCGATCTTTGCGCGATGGGGACCCATGATCGCCGGTCTCTCGCCGGACCTCACCAACATCCCACTCGACACGCAGGCGTTCTGCGTGAACAACCCGGCGTACGCGCCGTGGTTCGGGATCTTGCTGCGTGGGATGTACGAGGCCGAGCTGGTGGGCGAGGAGGAGTTGATCGAGTGGAGGTCGCTGAGCGCTGCTAGAGGGGAAGGGGCGAAGGATGATGAGGAGAAGAGGAGGTGGTTGGAGGTGTTTGCGAGGGGGAAGAAGTATGTGGATGCGCTGGAGGAGGCGAGTGAGGAGGAGGATGAGAGTGAGGATGGCGAGGAGGAAGAGAGCGGGGAGGAGAGTGATTAGGGGGTGTTATGCATGAGGTCGAGGAGCACGTGGGGAGGTCATGCATTGTCACCATTGCGAATGGAAGACGAGTTCCTGCCGTTGTCGGGACGTTTGTTTCGACGACGCGCCGACGCGTTCGCCTGTTGAGAACCACACCAAACGACCTCTCTGATAGCAACCGCGTTCATCACGGCGGCGATGTAGAAGAGCCAGCGCTCTCACGGCCATGAGCAGAGAATCCGCGGCGAAATCACACCAAGAAGTGATAAGGTGACAAGATGCTTCATTCGCAAAGACGAGATACGACTCGTCGGGATGTCGCAAGGCTACTATCAAGAAACTGGCTATTATAATATCCCGTGAGGGAAGGGCCAGCAGCTAACGAAACCAAGCGTGTTTGCTCTTTGCACGCATATGAAAGGATCTAGCTCGGAGGGGGAGCATAGTTCCAGATTAACGAGGTGCAATTCACTGTAAGGAAGAAGAGAGGAAAGAGAGAAGAGGGATGAAAGTTTCGAGGGGGCCGAAGGCGCGGGCTCGACGGGATCAAATCAGTCACGTGGTGGCTTGGCTTCTTCCGCGCTTGGGCCGGGTTGACGCGACCGAGACGGACAAGATGGGGGTGAAGGTGAGCGAGAACATTACGCGGCGGGCTCTTCTTCCTCTCACTTTCCTTCTTCCCTTCGTCTTCCTCTCAAAGGCTGCACTCTCAGCAAGAGCTCACAGAGAGCATAAGAGCACGGCAGTGATGTCGCAGCCTCCCAACTCACAGGGCAACTCTAGTGGCCAGGCGCCGGCGGGCGACAAGGTCTTTGAGGACCCCGCGAATGTACTCGGGTGCTACCCGTTCATGACCTACGCGCCGACAGCGCGAGGTGAGTCTTGAATCATATATTCTGGCTCTTGGTGCCCTGCTGACAAGGACGACTATGTGTGTAGTGGCCCAGCATCTCGCGCCACATACGGCCACCTACCCGCCTCAACAGTCCTCGGGCGAGCTCTACCCGCAGTACACGCAGGTGTTCTCGCGACTTGACAACCCGTCAACGATTGAAGACTGGGCAATGCGTCAAGCAGCGGAGGCGCGTATACGAGAAGCTCTTGGGAGTGGTGGGCGAGGGTATGCTCAGCAGTGAGTGCCGTATCGTCGTCTGGTCCGAGAGGCAAAGCGACCAGGGCGGGGTAGAGGCTGATGTGATACCATCAGGCCGGTTCATCAAACGCCTCAACCCTACTACACCCAAACAGGTAGCACCGGGCAAGGTGGTGCACCCCTCACCCCGAACTCCAACGGGGCGTACCCTCAGCCGGGACCCGACCTCCACCACCCACAACCCATGCCCTACAACTTCCTCCCGTCATACGTTCCGCCCATGACCCCATCGTCGGCAGCGCAGAGCGGCCACCATCCGCTCACTCCAACGTCTATGCTCGGGGACTCGCCAGCTCCTTCACCAAGAGCCTACTTTGAAGGCTTTGTGAAGAGCACCTTGGGGAGAATGCAGCCAAGCCCGTCGGGCGCGTCGCAGGGGCAGCCGGGGTCACAGGTGCGGCCGCCGCAGGGACACCAGCAGCAGCCTCAACAGCCGCCTGTTCACCAGCTTCCACCACAATTTGCTGGAGGGCAGGTGCAGCAGCAGTACCATCAGACCCAGTCGCACTTCCAGCCCCAACAATATCCCCAGCATCACCCTCACTCCCAGCCCCCTCTCCAGGCTCAGCCATATTCTCAGCCACAAATTCCTCCCCAATCACAACCTCTCCCTCAGGTGGCTTCTCACTCCAATGGGCAGCTGTATTCCCAGCTACCACAGCCACACCAGCAGCAGCCCACATCCCACCCGCCTCTGGCGCCGTACGCCCAGCCCTCCCAATACCAGCCCAACACCTTCCCCGGGGCGCGCGGCAACTCCCCTATCAAGCGCCCTTCCATCGCCTCCATGGCCATGCGCTCACCTCACCCCCCATCCTCGGTCAGCTCCACACCCACCCACGAGCGGAACGTACCCCCTTCGTCCTCCTCATCCATATCATCTTCCCCAGACCCCCTCGGCTTGCCGGGACCTTCCCCGTCAAAGCGACCTCGCAAGAAGTCAAGTGTGTCTCCCACGTTTGAGCAGTCTGCCAACTTTCCGCCAGACGGGGAGATTGGGCTGGGTAATATGGGAAGCCTCAGTGTGGCTGATGCCAGGGCGAGGAGTATGAGCGTCGCCAGCGCAAGTACCAGCGTGAGCGGGCCGTCAGTATCTACCCCCAAGGTGGTACTCAAGATACCTGCGCGGCCGGCCATGCACCCCAGCAGCGAGGATGCAGAAGGCGAAGATGAAGATGAGGAAGACGCTCTGGATTGGGGAGAGAAGGATGGAGAGGGGGACTGGAGAATGGATGGTCAAGCGCAGGTGACCCCGCAGGCGGGAACTGGGGCCATGTCGGTGCAGATGAGTGGGAGAACCGGAGAACGTGATACGCGGAGTGAGCTTGTCCCCTTCTTTCTTTTGGTTTCGGATAAGCTGACGCGATAGCAGCGTCATGGCAAAAGCTTCAGACGCTTCTGGAGGACATCTCCGAGGAGTCGGACGCCTTCCCAGCGAACCCAACCATGCTCGACCTCAACAAATCCCGCTTCTTCTCCACCATCTCCAAGGACGGCACCACCGCCCTCCTCTCCGTCTCCACCATAGCCAAAGTCGGACAATACGTGAGCCGCGTTCAGTCCGCCACGAAGCGCCAAAAATCCCTTGCGCAGACCAACGGCGAGGCCGGCGAGTGGGACGTGAACCTCGTTGGCGGGCTACTCAGACTGCTGGAACGCAGTATGCGGGACGCGGAGAATGCGGTGGTATTCCCGGAAGATAGGAAGGCGGTGGCAGCGAGCGTGACGGAGGAGAAGGGGAAGAAGAAGAAGGCCAAGGGGAAGAAAGATTCAACGTCGTCGCCTACGCGGGCGTCGCCTGAGGGTGGAGCGAGCGAGGACAAGCCGAGTGAGGAGATGACTGCTGCTTGCGAGCTGGCTTTGACAAGGGCGAAGTCGGGCGTGGCAGCGGCGGAGTGCTGTTTGGCTTTACTGGATTCAGATGGGCTTTCCAAACAGGTGAGCTGCTGGCTCTGTGAATCTAGGTGTAATGGTAGCTAACACTCTATCAGGTGTACTCGGAGGACCTCTTGACGGCTTGTGTCGGCATGATCAAAGACCAAGTGGATAAGATTGTCATTCCCATCGTACAGGGCCTGGCGGGCGACAGTGAGTGGTTCCTTCTGGTAGCCATCCGTGGCAATTGCTAACACCCTGTTGACTACAGAAATCGCATCAACATATCTTGCTCATATTGTAGAATACGAGTTCGCCGTCGTCACCAACAAGGTCAAGCAGGCCGCACCTGTCGCCCCCTACTTCCTCCACCCCACTATCTCTTCCATTGCCCAGTCGACCTGTTCGGCCATTCCTCGTCTTACGTCGTTGATCAGCAAGCCCGATCTGGCCTTCTCCGACTCTCTCGTCATCCAAACCGTGTACCTGGCCATCGCGCCGCTGTTTGTCAGTGAGCCAGCGGCTTTCAAGAAGAGCAAGGCGCAGACTGGGAAAAGTGAGGGTATGGCCGTGGTGAAGACTCTGAGGATGGAAGCGTTAGGATGTCTGAGAGGGGTTGGTGCCTCTGTCCAGATCGTAAGGGGCGATTACTGATAAACGCTCTCAGGCATTCGCACGATACGAGGAGCAGAGACAGTGGATCATAGAAGAGATCCTCAGTTCGCTCGTCAAACCGGAGCAGAATCACTCTCAAGCCTGGTTCCAGTAAGTTTTGCGCTTCATCAGAGGCATCTCCTTTGCTGACAAGAGACACAACAGACTTGCCAACGGCAAATCCATTCACACTATCGCTGCCCTCCTTTTGCAGCTCATCCAGGCTTCAGCGTATGGGGTGGCCGATAAAGTGAGAAAGCTGCATTCACAGGCGGCGGAGATGGAGATTGTCGATGACCAGGCGGCACCGAAGGTCGACCCGGTTGAGGAGGTTCGTCTTCGTTCTCATGTCCTCTTTGAAACTTGAGTGCTTGTGCTGATCTTCAGCGTTTCCAGGAGGCGAAGATCTGCGCCGACACGATCGAATCTGCTCTGCGCTCCGCCTCCATGGTCGCAGCGTACGTCGTCAGCAAGTCCACCGCATCCAAAGCCAGCAAATCCTCCCTCGACAACGAGTACAAGACCATCCTCGACCTCCTCATCAACGATCTCCTCTCCGTGCTCTATCAGCCGGAATGGCCCGCAGCTGCCCTCTTCCTCAGCGTCTTTTCGCGCATCATGATCCAGATGCTGGACGAGAGCAAGGCGGGAGCAGATGCATCGGCAAAGGGTGTGGCGCTCGATTATCTGGGAGACATCGCCGCAAGACTCAAGGCGCTGCACCTGGAGATGACGGGCGGGATGATAGTGCCTACGATCGACGAGGCTATCGCGGGGGCGGATGTGGTAGGGATGACGGCGCTGATCAATGCGCAAGCGTCTGTTCATGCGTTCTTGAACTCTGCCGCTAGGGATGATGGATCGTTTGCTGTGAGTCGTCTGTACATCTGTGACCTAGCCTGCCAGGCCGTAACTGACAACCAACGTAGTGCTCGCGTGATATGTCCTCCATCGTATGGGCCCAGGAGCTTCAAGTGGCAATCAAGAAGGCGACTGCAGTCTTGGAGAAACTTGCCGCGGAGAAAGACGCAGAGGCGCAGGAAACGAGCCAGAAGCTGCAGAGTTTAACGACGACGATGAAGAATACTCTGAGGGGTGTGTGGATGGGAGACGATGGTCTTTTCGAGATCAGGTGAGCTTTGATCTGCGTTGCTCTCTGATGGCAGTGGAAACTGACCACCGGCCTGCGCAGCGATCCCAAACAGGGCGAGACTGCTGCCCAAGCCTCGATAGCCGTCTCCCGCGGGCGCTCTCTCCAAAGCGCGATTGACCCCATCCTCATCGCCCTGCTCAGCAGCATGGACAACACCATCGTCGCTGTCCGCACCAAGGCCCTCCGCGGTGTCGCGAGCGTCGTGATGGTTGACCCCGACGTACTCGGGCTGCCACAGATCCGCCAGGCGCTTGAGGAGAGGCTAAGCGATGCGTCGCCCGCGGTGAGAGACGCAGCGGTGGAGCTGGTGGGGAAGTACCTGGTTCAGAAGCCGAAGTTGGCCATGGAGTACTACCCGCATATAGCGCAGAGGACCATGGTGAGTCCCTATCGCGGTGCACTGATCACTGCTGTGCTCAAACTGACAATCTCCGTTCAGGACACTGGTCTGAGCGTCAGGAAGCGTGTCATCAAGCTTCTGCGGGGCATCTTCTCGACAACTGGGCAGAGGAGCATCCAGGTGGACATTTGCTGCAAGATCATTGTTCTGGCCTCGGACAAGGATGAGGGTATCAAGGTGAGCCATTTAAGAGCTGCCAATCTTTGTTCGATACTGACTGTCTGAGCAGGATTTGGCCATCAAAACTTTGACGGATATCCTGTACTCGTCGGAGGGAGGCGATGCGGCTGGCCTTCTTGTCGATATACTGAGCGACTTCAGGGGATCTTTGTTGTCGCTTGAGAAGGCCCTCAATGGCGTGAGTCGGATAGTGATTATAGAATCACAGAGAAGCTGCTGACCATTAGTGACAGGTTGCCAAGGAGTGTGAGAATGTGGGCCAAACGGCTCGCCTAGGGAAGACTATCGACGACCTCATCGGCCGACTCATCGATGCCACAGAGCAGTCGGAGTTCGACTCACTCAGCCACATCCGCGCTATCTGGCTGTTGGGTGCGACCGACCCCTCGCAGATCGATACACACAAAGCTGGAGTTCTACTCTCGTACCTGCGACCTCCTGCCAACGTATGTGCCTCTCTTGCTCAGAATAAAGGCCAAGAGCTGACCAAAACTGCAGGCCGACGACCAAGCAGGCAATGAGCTTCTCCTCCGCATATTCCAAAAGTGCATCCCCCGCATGCCTCGTACCGCCTCCACCTTCGCGCAAGACCTCACCAAGGCCCTCATGCCGATGATCACCAAACCGTCAGGAGGGTTCCAGGCCTTGAAGGAGACTATTGGCTGCTTGTGCGCGGTGACCAACCACTTGACAAAAGATTGGGCGCGACTCATAACCGTGCTTCGAGCCTGCGAAGGTGCGCCTCAACTTTATAGATGCCTTCAGCCATGGGCTGACGTCTTTTCACTGTCTACAGCCAAAATCAGGCCGATGCGGAACGCGTTCAAGACTACCGGCAAGGCGCAGGCTCCAAATCAGGCATCGGCGATGATGCTGTACATCACAGCATTGATCGTGGAAGGCTGCAAGCTGGACGAGATAGCCAAGGGCAACGCTGGTGAGGCGTCCTCGCTGTATCCATCTCGATTTCGCTCATGCCTCTGCAGCTATCAACACTGAGCTTCGAAAGATTACCCCGCAGCCAATCGCTGAATACCTCTTTGAGGTCTACCTCGACTTTGCGCACATGCCTGCATCGCAAACAGCACCCACCATCTGCCTCGGATCGCTTTTCCGCACGTACCCCTACCTCCTCCAACGAAGCGACACTACGCAGTGGATGACAGCAACCTTCCGAAGCAACGACATGGATAGCAAGGCGAGGCTGCTTGGGGTGATCTACGAGTTCTTGGCATCGGAGGTGGAGAAGCGAAGCTCGGGGGAGGTCGTGGCCGCGAAGAAGGATGTCAGCTTGTTGATCGGAAACGCAAAGGAGCTGCAAGATTCAGAGTAAGTTTGTCGGTTGTGACATATTTGGCGGGTGCAAGACTGACCTAAAGATGGCTCAGCTACTCAACGACTATTGTGCAAAACAATATCGAGCAGATCTTCGAGTGCGCAAGGTCGCAGCATGCTGGGACCCAGAACGCTGCGCTGGACGTGCTCACCTTTGTGGTCAACCAAGGGCTGTATTCGCCCGTGCATGTAAGCTTGGCCTCCTCACCAACAGCGCCCATCTAGCTAACGCCCAACAGACTGTCCCGATCCTCGTTACTCTGGAAACATCGGACAATCCTGCCGTGGCCGAACGTGCCCTTTCGCTACACGCCGCACTTCACAACAAGCACGCAAGTCTCGTTACGGTGCTCTTCCTGGAGTCAGCCAAGGCGTCGTACGAGTACCAGAGGAGCATTAGCGCTGAGCCGCCAGGACAGCGAGGTGGTCTGGCGTTGCTGTCGAGCTGGTACGGTCTGTTGAGTGAGAAGAGGGCGTGGAGGCACGACTTCTTGAAGGCGCTGTGCCGGGCGTTTGATCAGGATCTTGATAGCCAGGTGGTGAGTTGTGATGCCCTAGAGTTCTGTGGGCACCAACTGATCTGCTTGGATCCAGGATGTTGGCTTCGTGCTTTACCTCGCCGAGAACCTCGCGACCTTCGACTACAAACTTCAAGAAGAGCCTATGACAGTCGTGCAAGCTCTCAGCCGTGTGGTGTCGACCTGCTCCCACCTTGCCTCCTTGATGGAAGAAGCTACTCTGGCTGGGGAGCCGCAGGAGCAACTGAACGGCAGAACAGTCGACCTCAGCAAGACGAGCGGAGAGAAGATGCCGGTAGAGAGGCTTGTGGATGCTAGCATTGTGGTGGGGCTGGCGTTGCTGGTAAAGAACCACCTCGTAGCTCTGTACCACCTGCAGGAGGAGTGAGTGCTTGCCCCCAATGTCCGCCGAAAGTTGATGCTGACGTGTTCTGGCTTATAGCAAATGCGCGAGCCATGTGGCAGGCAAAAAGTCGGCGGTGGGCGACCGGCCGGCGCAGAGAAGAGGCCCTCCAGTTCTGGAACTGTCGAGGATGCCGCTGGTGAGAGGAGTGCAGACGGTGGGGGAGTTCAAAGAGCATCAGGCCACAGTGAGTAGCTTTGAGGGATCACCTTGCAGGACCCCGACTAACTTCATTGCCTCACAGTTCCTGGGATTGCTGCATGAGGACGGATCCCTTTCCGATGGTGGGCATTCGCCATGATGACCTGCCGGAGGACGGAAGTGACCATGGGGGAAACGAGAGAGGAAGGAGTACAAGGGAGGAATTATCATCATGTTGTCATATTTTTCACGTCTTCAGGAGGGACCATTTCACGCCAGTACAACGATACGTATGGGGCATAGTATGCATATAAAGCATGTCATCACGACTGTATCCATTTGAGGACGGTCTGTGGAGTCTGCAGCTCAAGCATGCTCAGAATGGCCAGAAGAAGACGTGAAGACAGATGCGGCGGGCGGCGGCCCACGTCGCACCTTTCATCGATTAGCCGGCAGCTTCCCGAAGCGGTAGTTTCTGATCTTTGGACACTGGTCGTTCGCTCGCCTTGCGAACTTCCATTTCAACTCTTTGCATTGACTCAACCAGAAAGCTCCAGAGCCCAGATCAGGCATACAATGTCTTGCCAAACATAACACATCGCCTTCCCTTGACATGCTCAAAACACGGCGAAAGTTTGGGCGGAGGATGGGGATGGCAGCTTGCGGGGCAGTTGCAGCGATGGCTGGAGTCTCCGCAATGGTCTGGGGGAGTGTCATCCTGAGTGAGTTCACTGTGTTTAGTTAATCACCTGCTCACCTGGTATATATCATGAACAAGCGCTGACTTGATGCTTTACTGTAGTCCCGTTCGTGGGTGTTGTAGCCATACCATGCTTCGCCATCTGTCTGCTAGGTGCGCTCTCGTCACCATCAGGCAGGCCGACTCCTTCTGGCATATGCTGACATTCATCTTCGACATCTCTTCAGTCCTGGTATACGCCATCCCCTCCATTGCATACCTCCATCTTGCACAGACAGATAAGCCGCCGCATATCACAGGCGCATTCCTCCCCTTCGAGCTCTGTAAGTCATTTCCGGTCCCCTCGATGCGCAGGAGTATCAGGTGACTAACCGCATGACTGTCAGCTCGTAACATCCACATCACCCTCGCTATTCTTCAACTCTACTACACTGCGATCACTGCCAGTCCGAGAGTGATTTACTACGCTTGGAAATATGTGGTCTGGGACAACTGGAAAGGGGCCATGAAGGCGAGGATGAAGCGATGGTACGCGTATTGGAGGGGGAAGAAGGCGGGGAAAGAGAAGCGGAAGGGAGCCGCTACCAAGAGGGTGCATGGGAAACGCATAAAGGGGTCTCTGGAGGAGGAGGAGAAGAGTCAGGTGCATGGAAGTGGAATCTTCAGAGACTATGCTGTGTGAGTGCTCCTGTTCTACCACGAGCATTATAGCTGCTAATGCGATGTGCAGGTTCGGCGTACCCTATGCGGTTCGGACAAATGGGAAGAATCTTACCCTCGACGTGTATCTTCCTGCAAAGCAGCATGCCGTGAAGGACACTGTGGCTTCCATGTGAGTCAGGTTGCCCAAGAGTACCACTGCTGTCGTGCTGACCGCAGCTCATCGATAGCCCTCCCAAACCGTCAACCGCTCAGCGTGCTGTACGAGGGCACCCACCATCACCACTGAATCTCAAGGCGCATATAGACGCAACCGACGAACCTCTTTCTGCGGCAACCCCGTGGTCAGCTCCTCCAGAGTATAGCCAGCACGACCATCCCCCTCCGCTCTTACCGTCGCTCCACGAGCGCCCGTCCATGGCAAACGACGCTGCCGAGACATCAAGTGCGGGGTCGCGGCAGGAGAGGAACAGCATTGTAGGCAAGGCGGTGGTGGTGTTCGTGCCCGACGTGGGGATGGTATCGCCCATGAAGCCAAGAAAGGAGATGTTCAACCTGGTTGGCGCGAAGTTGAGGGACATGGGATATGGTGAGTGATGTGTTCTGAGCTTCAAACTCCGGTGTCTGACTATCCATGGCATCTAGTCACTGTGATCCCGAATCTCACCCTCTATCCAAAGGGAAACATTGAAGACATGGTGACTGACCTACGGTATGTTCTGTCTTGGGTGAGGAGGGAAATCCGGTACGTCCAACATGGTACACAGGCCAATCTCGGGACTAGAGCTGATGTAACGGGTCTATTAAGCAAATACGGCGGCTCCCCCAACCGTATCTTCCTGTGCGGTCACGGTCAGGGAGGGCATCTTGCCATGTTTACCTTGACGCAGGAGGCTGTTGTGCGGTCTCGCGACGCTCGCCGGAGGGCGACGGAGAAGAAGAAACGGGTGGTCATAACCTCGCTGAACGGCATGCCAATGCGCCGGCGACAGAAGGTCGAGGTGGAGCAGGAGGAGGAGCCGAACGGAGTGGCGTCGTTGCGGATTTATGGTGGCGAGGTGGATATACCTCGAATCAGAGGGGTCATCCTGTGAGTCTTCTGCTGCTGTGCTTTCCGTCAGCTCAAAAGCAGTAAGCTTATGACCAGCGGCACTCCAGCCTTGCACCTGTATCCGACATCATCAAACAGGTCCGGCATGAAAGCACGCACTGGCTGGAGTACCTTTCCCCCACTCGCAGAGCTCACGGCATCACCCAGATGGCGTGTATGCAAAACTCGCTGGGCCATCTACTCTTCGCCTCTCGATCAATCTTGCAGCCGGAGCGCATGCCGTCACAGATCTTCATCATGCACGGGTGAGTACATCGGTCTATCCGGACACGCCCAGCAAACTGATGATGAGATGACCTTGTCAGCGACGGGGACAGGGTGGTGCCATTTGAGTCGAGCGTGTGGCTCAGTGAGCTGCTACACGGCCTGGGTGTCTCCACTGTCTTTCGCCCCTTCAAATCCATGGGCCATGTGGACATTGTAACCTCCTTGATGAAGGGGGTCAAAACAGAGCATACCGATCAGATCAATTTCGACTGTGAGTCATGTTGTATCGTGTTGGGCGTCTTGGTACCGTCGCAGCGAGCTCATCAGATCGTGAAGTCCGGGCTTTCACGGACTCTTTGTAGCTCTACAGACAGACAACAAATAATGCAAGCATAGATACGTACGCTGAGGGATGGCAGGCGCAAGAGTTGAATCGAAGAGGATGGATGAGCTCCCATGTCTGACTGTGGTGGGCGACGCGCCAGCATTTTCCAATGTTCTCGGTTCCAATGTTCTCGGGGGAACTCTCGGGGGTTCGTGAATCCTTCGGCAGTCTTCGGCGCCAGTCAGCCTCGGCAAAAGCGGCTCGGCGCGTACAACAGGGCACCTCCCCCACCTGAGAAGTCAACCCCACCCCGCAGGAGCTCCCAGGCCGAGCTCCCATCGTTTGGAAGGAGAAAGACTTGACTGGGCCGCTCTCAACCGCCATACCCTTCAGGAAGCGCCAGGAACATTCCCCGCCCTTATCGGCGTACGGCGCGGTTCTCGGTCTTCAAACGGGAGCGGCGTAAAGCGCACCGACGAGAGTCGGGGCTCGCGATAGGCCGATAGCGGACGACTGAAGAAAGGTGGTCAGAAGACATGCATTCGTATATGTATACGCCCGCCTGAGATGCCCCATCCGCCCCACCCCCACCTCTATCAGTTTCCACCATTTCTTTCTTCAAAACCATCGAGCAGGAGCTATGTCCAACGACAAGGAAAAGTCAGCCTTCGGCTCGGATGAGAAGGCGGTCGTCGCCGGCGACCAGATTATCAGCCTCGTCAAGGACACCCAGGACGTCGAGGATGTGACCCAGGCGGAGGACATTATCGTGGCAGAGGGGCAGTATACGGAGGCACAGTACAACAAGCTCAAGTGGAAGTTTGACTTGATAATCCTGCCGGTGCTCATGCTCTGCTATGGGCTGCAGTTCGCGTGAGTTGGCCGAGAGACGATAGAAGGGACTGTGCTGACGTGAGGTCTCCTGCAGCGATAAGATCTCGCTCTCGTCTGGAGTGGTGTTCGGTCTCAAGACCGACACCCACCTCACCACGGAGCAGTACCCCATGCTCACCGTCTACTTCTGTGAGCTCTCGTTCTATCGACAGTCGTGTCAATGTATTTGCTGACGCGCTGCACGCAGACTGCGCTTATCTCGTCGGCCAGATCCCTATGGGCTGGGTCATGCAGCGTTTCCCCCTCGGACGGTTAGTCTTCCTGCCATCTCTGGTATATAGTTGTAGAGAGTACAGCTGACATGTAGCACAGCGCTCTTGGCTGTTCTGTTATCGTCTGGGGCATCGTCGTCATCTGCCTCGGTCTCTGCAACAACTATCTCCAGCTGTCAATGCTGCGAGTCCTCCTCGGATGGTTTGAGTGTGCTGTCACCCCCGGATTCCTTCTCAGTGAGTCCAGCTCCGCGCATCCCACTTAATAGATTGACATACCGATGCTGATAATGCCACACAGTCGTCTCGTCTTGGTACAAGCGATCCGAGTCCACCTTCAGAAGCTCCCTCTTCTTTGCGATGAACGCGTTCCTCGGCGGTGTCTTCAACATCATCATGTTAGTCCTCTGTCTCCTTCCCTTCTCACCAACTCAGAGTGCCGCTGATTCTTTCTTGTGCAGCTATGCCATCGCCAAAAAATCCCAGGAGAACGGAGTCGCAGGCTGGCGCGTGATTCAGTACTTCCTCGGCTCGCTTACCGTCGTCGCCGGCGCGCTCGTGGTGGTGTTCATCGGTATCCCCAAGGATGTGTGGTGGCTCACCAAGGAGGAGAAGAAGATGGCGCACGCTCGTATTGTGGGCAACGGCAGTCAGTATCCGTTCCCTTGTCTTCCATGCCTACACCGCTGCGTAAGCTGACATCTCCGTGCGCACGCTCAGCTGGTGATGGTGGCAACGCTGCCTGGGACTGGGCCCAAGTGCGCGAGTGCTTCCGCGACCCCCAGTACTACTTCACCATCCTCTTCAACCTCTCTGCCACTATTCCCAACGGTGTGCTCACCACTTTCACTGCACTGGTGTACACTGGCTTCGGGTTCACTCCTCTTGAATCGATTTTGTACCAGCTCCCTTCGAACGCTATCGGGGTGAGTCTCCCTTCTCTTCTTCTCGCAGATGTTGGCCGCTGTACATTGCATAGCGTGCACCCTGAGAAGACGCCATGCTGATCCAGGAGATACGCAGTTCTCGATGCTCATCGTCTCGTCCCTGCTTGTCACCTACTTCCCGAAACTCCGTTTCCCGATCGCCATCATGTGGATCCTCGTCGAGATGGTCGTGTTCCTCTACATCGGACTCGCGACTGAAGCCAGCAGTAAGCTGGCGTTTCTCGATCGCATGAGAAAGAGATGCAAAGCTGATTGATGGTCGCGATCTCTTGCAGAGTGGCAGCTCTGGGGTAGCTTTATCTTCTCGGGCGTTTTCGGTGAGTGCCTACGTACCCCAGGGGATCATTGGGAAGACATGAAGCTGACGATAATCGCGATAGCCATCTCGACGTTCATGATCTGGCCCATCATGTCCCTCAACACTGCCGGTCGAACCAAGAAGACCTTCCTCAGCGGTACCGGTCTTATCGTAAGCTTCCCTCATCCCCTCCCCCATGCCGATACCCTAACCGCCCCGGCTGACCAAGTTCCATACACACCAGTTCTACTGCGCCGGCAACATGATCGGCTCCCAAACCATGCGCGACGCCCCGCGCTACCTCCACGGCCTCACCGCCAACGCCATCGTCATGGCCTTTGAGGTCTGCGTCTTCGCCGCGTGGTGGTTGTACTATGTGCGCGAGAACCGCCGGCGCGAGGCGGCGTTTGTGGCTTCGGGGATGTCGATGGAGGAGAGGGAGTATCAGAATAAGTTGGCGGGGGAGATGGATGTTACGGACTTGCGTGAGTCTAATAGGCCGGGTGTGGTAATGGGACGGGATGCTGATGAAGTGTGGTGTGTGTAGAGAACCCGCACTTCCGATACGTCTGTTAGAAGGGGAGTCCTCTACCTCGCTTGCAGGTCGTTCGAGGTAGAAAGATCCTCCTGGTTAGGTGCCGAGGTGGGGCACGTCTGGTTTGGGTGTGTGGGGTTCGTGAAGCTTGTGTGCTTTGGGAAAGTTGTCTTCTTTTTGTCGTCGTCGTTGTTATTAGTCAGGTGTGGCCTTTGGTCGTCTCGTTGTTCTACCGGGTTTACTCATCGTTGTCTGCTCGTTTTCTCTCTGACGATTACGCTTTGGCCGGGTCTTTATCTCCCCAGTCCTCTCTGCTGTTCTGTCTAGTTGTCACCCCTTCATGCATATCGAGTACTTATGAAGACCATTATACAAGTACAGGTACAAGCTAGTCCCTCCGCATACACGTTGGTCCGGTAACCTCACTAGATCCACTCAGATCGGCTCTATGACGATCCTCACCCTCCCCACTTTCCCCCTCGCCCAAAAAGATCTACCAAGAAACCCCCCTCCAGCGCAGACACTCTTACCAGTTCTTGAGCTGGTAGATGCACTTCTGCTTGAAGCTGAGCGACTTGTAGTAGCCCTCGGCCTCCTCGTCCTCATCGATGTCCTCAAACTCGCGCGCGCCGGTGGTGAGGTCCATCTCGTGCATCTTGACCGCCCTGGTCTTGTAAATGACTGCCCGGGCCCATACCCACATCAGCATGAATGCCTCATAGAAGCAGGCGAGACATCAAGAAAACTCACGCTTGTACCCGCAGTACCCGATCACATAAACCGGAATTCCGATGTAGTTCGTGATGAACGACTTGTAAGCAAAGGGCATGAACGAGTCGTACCCCTTGAAGAAGCAGACGAGCACGGCGAAGAAGAGGGAGAAGTAGGTGAGGTAGGGCTGGAAGGGGGCGATGTAGGGGAGGGTGCTGCGCGAGATGCCTTGGGCCTTCATGCCGCGCATGAAGGCGACGTGCGAGGAGAGGATGGAGACCTGTGACGAACCTCGTCAGCCTGTCTTCCAGGTATCGAACGAAGTCTACCCCTAGGCAGACAAGCTTCCAGCCAGACTCACCCAAGTCAAACCTCCAAAGATGGTCACCGAGTTGACAAAGTAGTTGAACACCTCCAGCGCATCGCTGCTCGCCACGAGGTACGCCAACCCCATGAAACAGCCCGTGAAGATGAACGCGACCCAGGGGACACCGCGCTTGGTGCACTTGGTGAAGATGCGGGGGGCGTTACCGTCCTTGGCCATGCCGTAGAGGGTTCGCGAGGCGATATACTGGTCCGAGTTGGCGGCGGAGATGGTGAAGATAAGGATACTGCGGGCAAGGGGAGAGGGGTCAACTGTGTGTCGAGCGGCTGGATGTCTCGTAGACGGTAGCCGACTCACCAGGCGTTGATGATAGCAGGCAAAACCTTGATCCCCGCCGACTCGATCGCCACCACAAACGGCGAAGCCGAAGCACCACCGGAAGTACCCTTCTTAGCGGCCTGGGCAAGGAGAGGGGAGGACGAGTCGACAATCATGCCGACGAGGAGGGTGCTGAGGATCTGCGGACGAGGCGGGTAGGGGTCAGCGGTCAGTCGCCTAGGCGGTTCAGGTGTACTGTAGGGTAGGCGAGGGCTCACGTAGAAAAAGATGATTCGGAAGAAGGTCTTGCGGATCGCAGAGGGCACCGTCTTTCGGGGGTTCTACACGCAACGTGGGTTAGCTCCGCGCCCCATGCCATGCAACAGTTACGGCTTGTAACTCACCTTGGCCTCACCGACGGTAACACCAATCAACTCCGTCCCCATGTATGCAAACAGCGCCAACACAAGCGCATTCACGAACCCCAAAAACTTGCCCGTGGACCCTTCCACCTTGTAAGGCTTGAACGCCTTCCCGTCCTTCCAGTACCTGAACCCGATCCTCTCCTGGCCCGGCACACCTCCGAGGTCGATGATGAGCGCGAGGAGGATGAGCCCGGTGAGGGTGATGATCTTGATGAAGGAGAGCCAGAACTCGATCTCGCCGAACCATTTGATGCCGAGGCAGTTGATGGTGATGACGAAGGCGATGAGGATGGTGACCCAGGCGGCGCCGTTGATGCTGTCGTTCCAGTAGCGGATGACCACTATGTGAGGGGAAGGGGGGTCAGCTGGGGTAAGTCTGGGCAGGCCGGGCACGGAATGAGAGCGGAATTACGGGCGCCGGCGACGATCTGGTTGGGGCTGATGATCAAGTACTGTGTGTGGGCGTGGCTCACGTCAGCTCTTCTCTCCCGACCGCTCCGCTCATCACCCCGCCCCGCACACCAGCCGCACTCACCTTGCACAAGTAAACCAGAGCTGTGGCAAACCCGAAAGCAGGGTCGACGCAGCGCGTGGCGTGGCCCGCGAAACCCTTCTTGGAGGGGTACCGGGTAGACATCTCACCCAGGGCGAGCTACATGGCGGTGCGCGTCGTGTGTCGTTTGCGTCGCGTGCATGTGGGGGTGGAGGGTGGGGGGGTCGCGTGGGGCATGCGGGGTTGCCGATGGGGACGAGGAGCATGCATGTGGTCGAGCATGGATAAAGTGGTGGTTGGAAAAAAAAAGTCAAGCGAGGTGGATGAATGTCAGCTGACGTACGCACTACCATACGTGACAGAATAGGCAGATCCTTGCTTGGCATGACGAGGAGATGAGATGGAAATGACTTTCTTTTCATGAGGCAAGAACGGGAATGCCCGCGCTCATCTCTTGGGGTGGTTACACCGTCTCCGACCGAGGCCACGCAGCCATGCCCAGCTGCCAGCGCGATACAGCGACAAGACAGCCAGACAGCACCCCATCGCGCTCACGGAAAAAGCCAGCCAGCCAGCGAGCATTTTGCGACGGGATCAAACACGACGCGCGCAAGCTCCGTCCGCCGGCCGCCCGATCGCCCTCCGCCAGAAGCGTCTCGCCGGCGGTAAAAGCTCGGGGCCGCCAGGAACCTTCTCGGGTCGAGAGGCACGGAACACGGGGCGGCGAAACTGCAAGCGCGGGCGCGCTAGCAAGAAGCCGTTTTGCAGCGGGAGGGAGGCCAGAATAGAGGGGGGAAGACGAGATCAGAAGAGGGGGAGAGGGGGGGAGAACGCACCATGACACCACAGCAGACGGTACCCATGGTGAGGTACGAGATGAACAGGCTTCCGGGGCCGGAGCGCGCGAGAGATGTGCCAGAGCCAATGACCAGGCCGGTACCTGCGTGCGTGTGGGTGTCAGCTCTCTCAGTCTGGATGCGATCAAGTGTGTAAATCCCGCCACGCGTGGCCACCACCCGTTGACCACATCGAAGTGCTTCTTGCTCGCCGGTTTTGAGCGTAGAGAAAAGCACTCACCGATAGCACCGCCCAAAGCAATCATCGACAACTGCCTAGGTGACAGAGCCCTATGCGTCTCCTCCTCGCGCGGCTCGACATACTCCTCGCCATTCTTGTACCCATCGCCGCCACCGTAGGGGTCGTTCGTGGCGGCTTCGCCCTGGTAGACTCTTTGCTCGTTGTCCTTCTCGTATTTTTCGTAGGAGGGGACGGGGGCGATGGGCTCGCCGGTGGCGGAGCGGTCGATGTGGGACATGTGTGTGGTGGTGGGTGAATGGGTGAACAGGTGTCAGAGGGGGTGTTGCATAGGGCTGCCGTATATATACTGTGCGATCGGCCAAACTTTTCTCTGCTGCTGTTGGTGTGCAAGCTCCGGTGCTGCTCCTGGCCTTGCTGGGTGCTCCTGTGACTTTCGATTCTGGACCTGATGGCTCCACCCGTCCACTCTCTTGGCGTGCCGTTATCGAAGCGGGGCCATGTGGTAAACCCTGAATTATGCGGGGGCCCGCACGGGGCGGTCTGCTTAAGAACAAGATTAAGAACACCCAATACTCTTGGCACTGATAACGATCCGATGCATCTCCCAGCCTATGTCCTTGCTCCAAGACGTCATCTCTTATCTCTTGCTCCACTGCATCTCACTTCTTCCCACAGATAAGCACCTAGAACAGAGCAGCCCCTCCCGCAATTCCCATCCCGCCAACCACAGCCACCGCCGCCCACACCCATTGCCCCATAGCCAGCCCCACCGTCCTGCTCCCACTCGAGATGAGCGTAGACGCATTCGTCGTCGTCACAACCTACGCATCCCCACCTCGCCCATCAGCCCTCCGTCTTGCCTTGCCACGTATATTGCTCTTGCCCATGTCCTAATCCTGCTCGACCTTGCCGCCAATCTTGTAACCCGACTCACCGGCACCCCAGTCGTATCGTTCCCCGAATACGCCCAACCAGTCGTCCCGCTCGTCTGCCCCGCGTCCTCTTTGCAGCTGACCTTGACGCTCTGGATCGTGTTCCAGAAGTACCCGTTGGAGGTGTAGTCGGCGTCGGACCAGTCGATCATGCCGCCGGCCCAGTCGATGGTGCCCTGCGCGCTGGTGGAGATGCCCGCGGGCCAGATGGAGATCTGGATGCGCGAGGGGGTTGACGGGAATTTGCTGCGCGGTGGAGTGTCAGCTGGACAAGGTGAGTGGTCGAAGATCAGGCTGCAGAGACGCACTACTGCGAGCCGTCCGCGGAGAGGGTCTCGGACTTTTGCACAGTGCGCACGACCTGGCCGTCGATGGACCAGTTGATGTAGTCCTCTTGCCAGTCAAACTGTCCCATCCCCGATGATCGTCAGAGCGTGCGTGAAAGGAACGCAGAGCAATACGATGCTGAGAGAGACATGGAGTACTCACGGTGTAGGTGTGGAATTTGGCAGATGCGTCAGAGGAGATATCGGACGAGGCGCCTTCGGTTTCCGAGTCTGCCCATTTTTCGTCAGCTCGGCGCGCACTCGCTGACTCGTTCACGCAGCCTCCCTCTCCCCCTCATCACACCCCCCCCCACCCCACCCCACCCCCTAACCACACCGCACTCACAATTAGCAATCCCCAAGAACCAATAATTCGTCTGCACCTTGCCCGTCTCCGCGCCCACCCACTCCCAGTCAATCTCATCCTTCACATCCGACATCGTAATCGCCGCTGTCACCACCCCGGCCCACTTGCTCGCCTCGAGCACAAAGTCGATCGTGCCGTAGTGGATGTATCGTGTTGAGGAGATTTTGGTGCCAGAGTTGTCTTGGGTGAGGGTTAGGCGGGAGCCGGTGTTATCGGGGGAGGGGACGATGGTGCCGGCGTCCACTGTGCTCGTGGCACTGGGTGAGCGAGCTGCCTTGTATCCACCCATACTTCTGGCCACGCGACGCATTGACCGACGACTCACCGACCCAGTCATAAGCTGTAGCATTCCCGTCATAAGCCGACCCATTCACTTGCACTCTCTCGAGATAGTAAAAGTCGGTCTCGTGCGACTCGCAAATCGGCGCGGGGCGGCAGGACGTGAGCGTGTGCGAGTCTGTCCTCGGCATCGGGGTCTGTCAGCTCTTGGCGTTTGAGGTGGTCGTGCAGCAATCTCCCGTGTGTAGCGGTGCACCACCACAGAATGAGAGAAAGAGAGAAACGACGTACAGCGCGGATCGCAACCCCCAAGACAATAGCTCCCCGACCCACAGAACCCATACTCGGAGCAGCAAGGCGAAGACGCAGGACAGAGGGAGGTGGCGTTGCACCCCTGGGCAGAGGTGGTGCCCAGGAGAGCGAGGAGGGTGGTGGCGAGGGCGAGGAGGGGGATGGGGTGTGGCATGGCTGGTGGTGGTGGTAGTGTGGGGGAAGTGTTCAGTGGCAAGAAGTTAGGGCAAGCAGGCAGGTATATAAAGTGCTATAGTATAGTAGTGTATGATGTGGATGGAAAGAGCGTTGTCGAGCGGAGTCTGTATTTGAGGAAAAGAACGCAAAGAGACGCTTTGGTGTTTGGGGCGATCTGTGCGTGAGAAGGGGCCTGCGCCAAGGGAAGTCGGTGTTGTTGCGGCCGGGGCGTGTGGGCGCGTTGAAGGTGCGTTGAGGGTGGCCTTGGGGGATTGGCCGAAGGTGTGTAAAGGACTGGGAGTAAGAGGAGAAAGATTGAAGGCAGCTGGGGATGCTTCAAGCTCTTTTCTGCCCCCTCGCGTCCTGTTGTCCACAGCCCCCCCTCCCCCAACCCTCTACGACGCGTCTTTTGTTCTCTGGAACCAAGCCGGCGCCACCCGGCTGATCAACAAGGGCAATCCGCAATAAGGTTGTTTACCTGCAGGCACAAGTGACATCCAGGAACACCCGGCTTTTTGCCCCTTTCCCCCAGCCGGCGTGGGTCGAAGTGGGTCCGCGGTGGGTGCAGGTTATTTTGAGATTGTCCGGGCTGGAAATGGATTCGGGAGGGAAATTACGCGAGGACGTCATGACTTTTCGAGCACTGGAATGCAATGACGAGTGGACTTCATCCAGATGGTCAAAAACACCCGGCGGATATCACATCCTCATCGCCTTCTTCTTTCTGCTTGCACCTACACACGACCTTCCCAGGATGGCACCCAAACGCCCCCGCCCTCGCCCCTCTCAACACCCCTCCCTCGTCCTCAAATCCCACCGCTCCCCCCACCCATTCTTCACCCCCACCCACCTCTCATTCACCGACCCCCAAACCGGCGCCAAAGCCGCCAGCTGGAGCTCGCGGCGGGCGAGGAAGGCGCGGTATGCGCCTCGGGGGGCGAAAGTGCATTATCGGCATCATCATGGCGCTGGGGCTTCCCGGGCAGGGAAGGCAGAGGAAGGAGCACTGGGAAAGATGGATAGCCGCACAGAAGGGCCGGCTCAGCGGGGCAGAGGTGGCAAGGCGGAGAAGCAAGGAGACCGGGTGGAAGAGATGGCATTCACGCGAATGAAGCTCGTGGAACGGCGCCTTCATCCGCACCTCAAGCTCGACGTTACATTTTGGATCGCCGTGCTTTTCACGTTCGGGTCCGCTGTGTGGGTCGTCAACGGTCAGTCTGTCTTGGTCCTTGTTGCGCCATGGGTCCCTCGCGGTGGTACCGTCACGAGCCCATGGCATCCAACTGGGTCTGGGGCTTTGCTGACACGAGTGTTCGCAGGCTATCTGGTATGGTTTCCAATCCTCCGGCCACAGCTCGATACAAACAACTACACCTACACCGCATCAGCCACTGCCTTCATCGGCGGCACGATATTCGAGATCGGGTCGTACCTCATGGTCGTCGAGGCTCTAGATCGGTGAGCCCCTCCCCAATTGTGCTACTTACAAGCGAAGCTGTTCTGACAAGAGTTCGGTGCCCGTGCATGTACAGGGGGCGAGAGATCAACTTCGGTACAGCCCTCGGACAGCTGTTACATCACCGACGACACACTCCTCGGCATATCACACTTTCCCCATCCGAAATCTCTGCCTCTCGCTCGCGCTCGCGCTCAGTCTCCCAACCGCCTCCCACCCAAACAGGGTCTTCCCGATCTTCCTCACCTACGGTACGCGACCCTCCGAGCCGCTGTCAGCCGATGCAGCTCGCCAAGAACAACAACCCTAGTACCGAGGGGAAGGGCGGGGGCGGGCATGATCTGGTGCAAATGCCAGCGGGGGCAGAGGGGTTTGTCTGGTGGGGCAAGCCGATGTGGCATGATATGGGCTATCTTGCTGTGAGTGAGCTGTTGTGGCCTCGAGCAATTGGGGCGAGGGAAGGCAGATAGCTGAAGTGCGTGCGGCGGGCGTGTAGGCGATCATCCAGCTGTGCGCGGCGACGATCTTCTGGGTATCAACAATGTGAGTTCACCCGCTGCTCACCCAACTCGGACATGTAGTGGGGCCGCACTTACTCTGCATTCATGCTGACACACATGCGGCTGCTACTCAGCACGGGTTTACCAGGCGTGATCCCCGGCTTCGCAGACGGCGAAGGCTCTACGGCTATCATCGACGTGTTCTTCTGGACCCCGCAAGGTAAGCCAGTCTACTGCTGACTGCAGCCGATTGGCTTGCTGACAGCCGGAACGCTGCGCCTGACTGTAGTTCTTGGTGGAACGGGGTTTATCATCTCGGCCTTGATTTTGATGGTAGAGGTGCAGACGAGGTGGTGGTTGCCGAATCTGAAGGATATCGGGTGGTGGAGTAAGTCCACCTGCTCTCAACCCCAACCCTGCTTACTGACTCCCCCTCCCCCTCTCCTAGTCGGGTTCTGGAATCTCATCGGCGCCATCGGCTTCACCCTCTGCGGCGCACTCGGCTACTCTTCCGCCTCTGGACCCGTATACGAGTCCGCCCTCTCCACCTTCTGGGGAAGCTGGGCGTTCTTGATAGGCAGTACGGTGCAGTGCTGGGAGGCTGTTTATCGGGAGCCGGCGGGGGAGGGGAAGGATGGTGAGGAAGATGGAGATGGGGAAGGGGGGAGGGGAGAGGGGTGTTGGGGGAAGGATGCGGCGGGGGGCACTTGGTGCTTGGGTTAAGGGGGTTGGTCGGGGAAGGGCAGGAGGCATGGGCCGGAGGATTCTCGTTTACTGTATCCATTAGTCATCATAACGCATCGTATAAACTCATCTACAACATGATAATACTGCACAGGGACAGTCCCATCATGGCAGAACCACATTAACAGTCGCGTCGCGGACTTGAACATCCGGCGCTACGGCTACTTATGTGTGTGAGATCCCGAACAGGATCCGGTCGGCGTAATCGCTTGACGATAAACACCATCCCGTTGTACGGTACAGATTCATACTCTGATCTATAAAAATCGACAAGTAGTACTCGAACTTTCTGCTCATCTTCGCCTCCGCATGATCGAGGGGTAGAAGCCAACGGCCGAGGGTTATCGTATGCCTTGCGCTGACTGCGCAGCAGCCCGGGGCCATTGAGTGGCAGTGTAGAGAGTACGAACGGCTCTGTCGTTCTTGTCAGTTGACTTTGAGGCACTTTATGGCCCCAGCAAAGTTCATCTGAGTGGCAACAGACGCGGACGCGACGACGCCCTCCCCGCCACCTCCTTCACTCATACGGAACGTCGGGCGCGACGCCCTCGTCACCATTACAGTAGCCCAGGTCCCAACTGTATCTCCCCTCCATGAGGAGCAAGCTCCTATGATACGAGCTGCTGTACATAAGGGAGTGAACTGTCTTGAGCGCGTCGTCTGTCTTCCGTCTGTCCGTCCGTCGGTCAACGATTGAAGAAGAGTACGACGCCTTCTCCTTCCTCCCCCATCCCTCATGCCGTCACCTGAAGATCGGCAACTGTGAACCCGCCAAGCCAACAAGCCTTCTTGAGACGACTAAAAACTCGGCAGAAGTGCCCCGAGCATCGGCAGTTTCGGCACCACCCTGCACGGCGTACGTCCGGGTTTACACGGTTATCGCTTTCAAAGGACCATGACGGTCGGCGTCGTAGTATAGACAACGGCATGGACCATAATTGCACTTGTTGAAGTACGATAAGATGATGATGGACATACGCTTGGACACTGTTGAGTGCTTATTTGGCACTAGGCGGGAGAGGTTCCACTGATTCGTCTTCATGTCGATTGAGGGCGAGGGCTAAGAGGGACCGAGGGAGGAGGAGGGGTGCTCCATTCGAAGAAGATGCTCAAGTGTTCGTGTCACGAGGAGGCTCTGAAGCCGTTCTCCCAATGCATGCTTACGAAGTACACATCATCGTCCGTGACCCATCGGATGTATGTATACCCACCGACCAATACGTACCCCCTGTACGTTACAAGCGTGCGTGTTCTTCTGGGAAAGATCTTGCGGTTTACATCTCGGGCCTGAAAGAGACGCGTGGACGCGTAAGACGACCGGACGCGTATGGTGGCGTCGATGTTACCATCAGAAGCCAAGTTCCAGATGTGCACAGAGTTGGTGGCGTGTCTGGATGAAACTCTGATGCAGCTTGTCGACGCGGATGATATCTTTCAAAGCTTCTTATAGAAGGATGATCGACACCATAAGAGTATGACCCTTGAGCACCAAAAGACCGACGCGACGGTTGGTGGGCCGGGCGGGGGTGGCTGGGTGGTGTGCTCGTAGGATGAGGAAGAACGATTAAGGCCGCCCAAGATGTCCTCTCCTTCGACTGGCACCTTCAATGTTCTTCCAGACGCAATATTGTATGCTAGCAGCAGCCGATCGGCTGTCAGACGATGATGTTCAACACCACCGACTGCGACTCCTCCCCGGCAAGTTTGAAGCTTGGCGGGTCGAGGAACCCGGCTCCTTGCCCTCCAAGTGAAGCTTCTTGAGATGATTTTCTACGAAGATTGCACGTCGTACTCAACCTATACATGGTTTCGGCCCGCTTGGAGTCAAAGCTCTCGCACTTCCGGCTCCATCATGCCGACGAGAGCGCCGACGAACGCGTCGGATGTCTTGCGGCCTTGCGGGAATGTTGAAAGTTCGGTTCTTGATGCACCGCTTGTGGGGTCAACGAGCTCGCTGTTCCACATGACTGGCTGCTACGTATTGTACAGGAAGCCGCATCGCAGTACATACGACTGTACGATGCCATAGAATTTGGGCGGACCGTTGGTACGGACCGCTCAGTACTACAGACTGGTCTCCGTGTCAGGACGATGGTGTGACCGTGTGACAGCCCGCAGCGCGCTGTGCAAGATAGACGTGATCATCATGGATGACACGAACTCAAACGCATCGTACGCATGGCGCAGAGAGTGAGTCAACCTATGCTTGATATCGTACGTATGTAGCAGCCTTTGATAGCATCCATGCGAGACTCTAATTATAAAATGCACAGCTGGTCAAGCGGCGCTATACGAAGACATCCGGCCGGATGATGAGACATGTCGCCGCTAGTGGTGTGAAAGTACGTATAGGTGGCGGCCTCGAGTGGCAGGAAGAAGAGGCTGCACAGTGATGGGCGACAGACGTTCCCACACACGCACGGACCTGCTCTTCTATCGGTCCTCCTTGCATGAAAGGTTCTCACAGAAGGCCGCCCGGTCGACGGTGTCGACGTCGATCAACGTCTTCCGGGATTAGCGGATATGCTGCCGACCCGGCAAGCATGAAAGCCCAAGGAAACCGATCATGCATGCCATGGAATCCCCCGCCCCCTGTCCCGCAGCGCAGCCTCCACCAGCCGTCTGACGCACCGGCGATTGCTCGAAGAAAGGCAAGAGGGAAGAAGAGAGGACGGAAGAAGGAAATTCAGGGTCAGGGACGGAGGAACGACGTCATTCGGCTTGGCTTCTTTTGGACGTCAGATAGGAGAAAAGCCGGAAGGGGGAGGACGCGGACACGCGCGCCGCGTGCAAGAGGCAGGCAACGTTCTGTTGGTCTTCTTTGAACATCTGGTGGGTTGTCGCTCTTCTGCGAAGAGGTGTGCTAGGTGAGAGCCTGGGCCACTGGTGAGTGAGAGCACGTGGGAACTGGGAACGGTGCTACTTGTCTACTGGAACTATGATGCACACACTTGGGTTAGTCGGATCAGCGGTATGTAGAGAGCCAGGAGATGCGGTGGAAGAAGGAAGGAAGATGGTTGAGACGCTGAGATGAGCACCGGCGATCGTCCGTTTGTTGACCCAGCGAGAGGCTTGGCCATCCACGGAAGACGCGTCTCCGCGATTGCCACCCGGCAAGGTTACGAGAGAAAGACGACTCGTCCGGTGTCCTGGGACAAGATGAGGTTGCGGGGATAGACGTGCGCAAACACATCGCGGCAGTTGCAAGACGGCAGCAAGGGTTGCAGGCGCACTAAAGATGCGGCGAAAGGATTGAGAAGAGCAATTTGTAGGAGATGGACAGCAGGAAGACATGTGGGCTGACCCAGAGTTACGGGACGCATAACGATACGATGAAAGTGCACCGTTGTCCTGGATCCTGCTGCCTCCTGGGATGTATCGCCTCGTTCACACAGAACCGCAAGAACGCCAGACGCCAGCTAAAGTAGAAATTCAGGGTTCCTCTCGGGACAGGCGGAAGCCAACGGGTCATCATCCCAGTTTCCCTCAAGCCGCTCCCGTCATACCGGGGGGTTTGTAGATCCACCAGCCCTGACGCAGTGCTCGACGGTTGGGTGCTGACAGCACGTCGTCGGCACTACTTGACCAGTGGCTGCGATGAGATTGTATGTACGTACGACGGTAGTAGTGACCGCCATATGGAAAGCAATGCCAGCAGCGGAAGGGCATGGTGATCGTCTTCAGGTCAGACATCCGAAAATCGAAGTGTCCTCTAGCCTGTTTTAACGCCAGGGCGTTACGAGATCTGGCAGGCTATGCGACTTCTTGATAGACACCGCAGCGTACGCTCGCGTGGACGCACGACCTGACGCGGCAAGGCGAATTGCGGGAGACAAGGTCAGAGTTCAAAGCCGGGTTTGAGAGGGGCATGGCGCCAGGGACAAGGGAACAGGGATGGTTCGGACCAACAACGTGATGGGAAGGAAATGCGCTTGATGCCTGCCACCAAAGCAGCGATTTAGTGGCACGACGTTTTATATGGGGAACATCGTTCTGTTGGCCGTCACCGTTGACGTCGTGTCAGTCAAGGTCGCCATTCGCTGTTGTTTCTTGTTGTTCGTTGGGGATTGTTCGGTTTTCAACGCCACCACGTTTCTCATATCATAGGCTTGACAAACACTACCCGCCGCCACCACACCTGCCCGAGCGCTTCGGCACACACAGAGATGCGTGTATAGAAGAGGCCAAGCGCAGATTTACCCGTAACGCCAAGTGACTTGCCTGCTACTTTGGAGAATCAATCGGGCGGAGAAGCAGCAGAGGCTTAATTGAGAAGACTGAAGGAGTGCGAAAGGAGAAGCTGGGGAGAACACACAAACAAACGGGAGGGAGAGCTTGCTTGTTGCGCCCAAAGGAGGTGTGAGCGGGCGAAGGATCTGCGGGTGACTTCTGGGTCACACACGTGAGTTGGTTCATCGACGGATCCCATCCTATGCTTCTCTTTCATCACACTTTGTCGTATACAGTCGCTCATACTATACCCCACAGCCACCTACCAGCTACATATACACAGCGAGAACGCGCCGCCATGGACCGGCGACAGCCTCAGTACGTCACTGCGCGACAATTCGCCGGGTCAAAACATCCAAACAAGATGACCAGGTACTGACGGTCACTCCAGTTAGCACTTGACATCCATCCTCTAATACTCGACTCGTATACACAGCATCGCCAGCGTCGTCTCAGTCGTGAGTCCCCTCTGTGGCTCGCCAAGCATCCGAAAACTTCACAGGCAACGCTGACCACGCCGCCCTCTCCCCTTCCTTCGCCCTGCCCGTTCCTTTCTTCGCCTGTCCCGCCACCCCTTTGTCCTCGATCTCGTCCGAACCCGGCATGCCTCGTATCCCCTTGCTCGACAAATTCACAACCCCTCCTATGTCTGTCCCCCACCCATCTCAACACCCCTCCACTACCCCACAAACAACATTTACCCACGCCCTCCTCTCACCTACAGGGCTGGTCTCGGGTTTTGATTGAGCTGGATGCCGGAGGAGAGAGACAGGGGAGTGACGGACTGGACATCCAAACCGCTTGATCAGGTCATTGGCACAATGGACCCGCTCTGTGTCATCCCTCCCTCGAGGCTGGCCATCTCATCCCTCGACACCATCCCCCAATCCACCGTCCCCACCCCGTCGCAGCGCGAGTCCCCACCGCGCGAGCCGACAGACCCCGTGCCCCCACTCCCACTACTACTCCCCCAACCACACAGACAACCTCCTCCCGCCCAATTTCCACTCAACACGACGGACGCGCCGGAGTCCAGCAGTCGTAGGATGTCGGCGCCGAAGATCTACCACCCCGTCCCGGGCTCCTACTTCCCCTCCACCCCCTCCTCCTCCTCTCGGGTTGCTTCGGGCACGACCACTCCCTCTGAGCGGGAGCGTCCTCGTCCTCCGCCACTCAACATGCCCATTGGCACCCCCGATGACCCCATCTTCTCGGCGTACCCTCTCACGGGGGGCACACCGAGCGCCAAGGGGAAGGCCAAGGTCTTCAGCCTCGCGCCTATCGACCTCGCTCCAGTGATCCCCATGTCGCCTCACCGCGGCCAGTGGGACGGCGAGCTGGTAGGGGGTGATGGTGGGGAGGGTTGGATGTCGGGGGCTATGACCAAGTCGTATTCGTCCCAGTCGCGTCATCGGCGGGCTCAGGCTGAAGACAGCGCGCCGGAGGCTGAAGCGGTACGCGGCCCAACCTCCCCCACTCGACCTCGTCCTCAGCGTAAACGCTCCGCTACGGTCTCTCACAGCCCCGCGGACGAGTACCGTGAACGCGAGCGCAGGACGTCGGGCAGCGATGCGGACAGCGAGCGGGGACCCTCTAGGGGCTCACGGCTCGGGAATCTACGGGCGAAGCGCTCCCTGCGGGGACTGCGACGGCGGTCTGTGGCTTCCGCGGACGCCCCGCCCCTGGTCCAGCCCGAGTTTGAGCCCATTGAGATGCGGGCGCGAGAGCACTGGCCGGATATGGCCGAGCAGGTCGCCCAGCGATTCGAGTCGTCGCCGACGAGCGTACGATCGCGGCGCCGTCACTTTGCAGCTATTGGCGTAGAGCACGCCTTGCAGTCAGACTCGACTTCGACGGTTGAGACGACGGGAACGGCAAAGCAGGAGCCGCTGGTCTCTCCCAGCCAGGTTGGGATCGCCATCGGTTCGCCTTCGATGCTCCCACGGAGCGCGAGCTTTGATCAGCCACGGGAAAGAGGACTCGGTTTGTCGCAGGTGGATGTCGAGGACGAGGTCGGCGGGGAGGCCAGTTCGCCTAGGAAGAGGAGCAGCTCGCTCGACTTCCAGCGCAACAGCGTCTCTCCGCGGGACACCACGTACGCCCTGCTAGACCAACAGTCGTCCGACTCGCACTCCCACGACCACCACTCTCTCTCCACCTCCCACACCGCGTCCACCGCTTCGGCATCTGCCGACGCCTTCTCCCCCACCAGCACCTCCCTCACCCACCCTCTGTCTTCGGCTACCACCTCCATATCCCGCAGCGCCAAGTCCGGCAAAGAGGGCAACACCCTCGCGGCGGACAACGATCTCGACGCACTGCAGCTCGAGCGGTCCATCGCATGGGAGCGCAAACAGAGCAAACACCACCTGAAGCTCTTGAACCGCCAGCACAAGCTGTTCGAGCTCGTGGAGACCGAGGTCGGGTACACGGAGGACCTGCGTATCCTGTCGACGGTGTACCAGTCCGAGATGGAGAAGATCCCCGGGGTGAACGAGACGAATATCAAGATGATTGTGTCTAATGCGTCAGAGCTCTACGAGTTCCATGCGCGCTTCTCGCAGCAGCTGGTGGCGGCGCTGAAGGAGGAGGGGTTGACGTATCCCAAGGCGTTCATGGACGGAGACGAGATGTGCGTGACCGCGGGGGTGAAAGTGGAGGACAGATCAGAGGAGAGGAGGGAGTCACGAGAGCAGGATGGAGTGGAGGTGAAGCAGCAGGCTGGTGAGGAGGAGGTTGAGGAGAAAAGGGAGGCGGGTGATGCGGCGGATGGGGAGACAAGTGCTGAGGCTGTTCCAGAGTCTGCGATTGTGGAGGAGGCACCCCAGCTAGGCGAAGAGCTGTCGGTGGAGGATATGGCGGGGGCGGTGGAGCGAGCTGTCAAGAAGGTCATGGGTACATTCGTCAACGAGGTGAGTGCTGCCTTCGCCATCTCGGTTCTACGCAGCGCGCTGACATATCTATCTCCACTAAAGCTTGAAGGGTTCTCGCTCTACAAGCAGTACTGCGCCGACTCCATCGTGTCGTGCACCCTCGTCAAGAACATGGAGCACAGCGAGAGCTTCCGCAACTTTGAGCATCGTGCGCGCCTGGCAGCAGCCACAGCCAAGCGACACACTCTTCGCCAGATGCTCCTCGGCGAGAGCCCGCAGACCCTTCCCGTCAGCGACCGCCGACGCCATAAGCTCGGGGTCAAAGACTACCTGGTCTACCCCGTCCAGCGTATATGCCGATACCCGCTGTTGCTCAGCCATATCAGCAAAGAGTTCAACGCTACCGCACCTGCGAGCAGGGACGAGTTGGCAGCTCCCGAGCCTGAGAGAGGCGAGTACGATACCGAGGCGTGCGACGTGGGACTGGATGTGGAGCGGGCGCTGCGAGCGATGGGTGGCATGGCGGAGGATGCGGATGAGGCTCGCCGGCTGAGCGAGGCCAAGGTCAAGACGGAGACGGTGCGCAGGCGTATGGTACCTCACTGGGCTCTGACCAGGGACCTGTTCTCCTCACTCGGGACATGCCGTCTCATTGGAGCGCTGGACGTGCTGTACCAGCACCCCACGGCGGCGCCGTTGTCGACGACGGCCAAGGTCAAGTACCTTGGGGCTTTCCTGTTCCGGGGCTACTTGATCTTGACCAAGGTGAAGAAGAACCGGACTTATGAGGCGAGGCACTGGCTTCCTCTGGAGGTGTTTGACATCATTGACATCGCTCAAGGTGAGTACATTGTTGGAAAGGGTGTGCAGACATCGACTGACACGCACTTTGTCAGGCTTCCTACCTCACAGCATCCGTCTTTCGGTCGGCGGGCACAACTTCGACCTGGGAGCGTCATGTGAGGCGGAGAAGAGGGTTTGGGCGGCGGCTATAACGGAGGCGCGAGAGCAGGCGACATCCACGCCTTTCGAGCTCCCCTCCAGCGTCTCGCTCTACTCCAAGCCCCTCCGCAGGATGTCTACCGGCGCAGGTCTCTCCCTCGACCTGGGTCTCCCCGCCGACTCACTCCCCCAGCCATCTAGTCCTCCGACCAACGTCAACACCAGCCCTACCTCCAAGCGACACACCCTCGGCTCTATGCCCACGGACCTCGGCGACCTTGCGCAGCTGCAAGAGGCCGCCACTTCCAGGTCTCCCGATGGTGAATCCAAGCCATCAACCCCCATGCGCTCTCCTATTCGCACCACCTTTACCTTCACTCCCGAGCGCAAGACCAACCGCGAGACGACCTTCTTTCGTCGCGCGTCCCTCAGCGCGCGCGAGGTCGTCGAGAGCATGCTCAGCGATGTCTTTTCGGAGTCGTGTGCTACAGCGAGGGGCTTTGCCAAGTTCCAGCAGGACATGTGGTCCGAAAAGACGCTGGCAAGGGAGAAGGGGTCGGCCGGCCACAGCACGGCGGGCGCGATGATCCGCCGCCGCAGGAGCTTCCTGGATATGAAGACCACGGGGGCCGAGATTGCTTTCTCGGGCGAGGTGCGAGGCTCAGTGATCGGTGGTCTGCGGGAGGACATGAACCTCCGCAGGAGCTACCATGCGGGCATGACCTCGGCCGTGGGTGGGGATGACTGGGACGAGGATGAGGAAGGGTCGACAACTGCGCAGGCGATGAGCGAGCAAGGGGGGTACAGCATGACACGCAACAACTCGTTGGTGTCCTTCTCCCCAGCGCCTACTCCCAAGAGGTCGTTCGCCGACCTCAGGACGCACCGCAGCGAGGACTCGCTTGGCTTGTTGAGGATGAAGTCGCGCAAGTCGCGCGGCGGAAGCGTTGATACGGCGGAGCGCGAGAGGGAGTTGGAGCGTGAGCAGGAGAAGGACGTCGTTAGCGGGCCGTGGCGCCGTGGATCCGAGTCGAGACGCAGCAAGGCGGGCAAGCCCAGGCTTGCCATCCGCGCCAAGTCTACCCCGGTCACTCCTGTGCTCTCCCCGACGCACGAGATCCCACCAAGCATCTCTGGCTATATGGAAGAGGGCGGGTCCCACTTGCCCACCGCACCGCCCATGGTGAAGAAGTCGGCGTCGGACGAGTCGACCCTCACGCGCAAGAAGCGCGGCGGGCGATTCTCTCCGCCAGAGTACTCCCTCCCACCTCCCCATGGCACCCCTCTCGGTGCTATCGGCAGCAACATCCCTCTCCCTCACGCCCAGCCTCCGCTCCCGTCCTCCAGTT
The DNA here is from genome assembly GCA_036427605.1 of Cryptococcus sp. DSM 104549. Classification (NCBI taxonomy): domain Eukaryota; kingdom Fungi; phylum Basidiomycota; class Tremellomycetes; order Tremellales; family Cryptococcaceae; genus Cryptococcus; species Cryptococcus jaspeensis. The sequence continues at coordinate 1,151,204 of CP144047.1, forward strand.
ACACCTCGACGTATTCGGAGTACAGCAAGTCGGACAAGTCGTCGACGTTGCGGGGCTTGCGCCGCTCAATGAGCTTCTTGTCGACGCGCAGCAGGAGCGTGACCAGCATGGAGGATTTCCGGGCGAGCGCGGTGGAGACCGATCTGGACGAGGAGATGGGGATGAGGAGCGGAGCGGGAGGGTTAGGTCTCGGGGTTGGGGAGAAGAGTTTGGAGGATATCGGGATGAGGACGCCGAGTTTGCCGGGGACGCCGTCGAGGAAGAAGAGTATCGTGAAGCTGTTGGGGTTCAAGTCGGGGTTCACGCCCATGGGGAACGGGGAGAGAGGGGCGAATTGAGCAAGGAAGGACAATCATTGCGCCGGTGCCACCCCAGCCAGTCAGCACTACTGCCATTAATCACTCATCCCTTCACCCAAACGCCTAATTCCGCACCAGTTCCGGTCTCATTCCAAACACGCAGATAGTAATTCAAGTAGCATTCCAGCATCAGCAGGTCTTTGGTCTGTTTTGTGTCTTCCAATCCTATAGTAGTCATTGCCATTCCAGTAGTCTCTTCTATGTACTCGAACCTTTGTAGTCTGACGAAATGACATCTTCTGCCATGCCTGACAGCCTGTGTGTTCAAGGAGCCCACTACACTCCAACGGCGATGCCAGGTTCGATGCATGAAAGGGTGATTAATGCGTAAGAGGGAAACAAAGAGTGTTCGTAGCTGGAGAGTGTGCTCTATGGATCGTCTTCTCGTCATGTCGTGAACATAATTCAGCACTCAAAAACGTATGTACAATGTAAAGTCAGATGGGGTAGGGTCCGTGATACGAAAAGGTGAATGGGTGTGAGGGTCAAGAAGACCGGGTGAGCAGGAGGTACTACATTGAGCTCAAGATCTTGTCGATCTGATCGTTGAGCCATGCAGTCCGCTTGTTGAGCTCGGCATTCGGGAAGAGCGCGTAAACCGCCTCTCTCGTCTGCCTCTTGGTCCTGTGTGTCCCAAACCACAAGCCCGCCTGTCAGCTCCTGTCCTCGCATCGAAAACAAGAAGAGATACGCACACGCTCATCAGATCCTGCTTCTCAAGCCACGCCCTCAGCTTCTCCAGCACCACCTCATCTTCCACCTCCTTATCCTCCACCACACTCAATCCCGCCAGCTTGTCCGTCGCTGCGCTCGCCCCACCCGCGCTGCCTACCGCACTACCTCCTCCCCCTCCTCCCTGCCCGAGGCTATAGCTCGACGCTCGCGGGGCGACCCCACCACCACCAAACGACATCATCGTGCCCCTCGGCCCCGCCTGTCCTGTCGCTTGCGGACTCAGACCTCCCATCGGGCCCATACCCCCCATCGGACCCATGGGCATGCCCATCCCCATACCCATCATCGGGGAACCGTACATCGACGTCGGGGGGTACTGCCCATAACCCGGCGCAGAGGCGAATGATCCGCCCGTCATCATCGGGTTGAGGTAACCCTGGCCTTGGGGGTCGTATACCGAGCCAGCACCCCACATGGACAAGCCTGCCATGCTTTGCACGCGGCTCATCCCGCCGGGCCGGGGCGCCCCGCCACCCATGAAAGGGTTGCTCGCCTGATGGTGAAGCGACGGCGTCGACACTATACTCCGCACGCGCTTGTACTCGTGGCCTTTCCCCAAGGGGGAAGAGTCACGCCAGTAGTTGGCTCCGTCTGGGAGGTCGGACACGGAGGAGTGGAAGGAGGGTGCGCGGTTGGAGATGGGGTAGGGGTTGCGAGAGGTGCGAGAGTAGCCTGTGCGGGAGGACTTCATGGAGGGGGCACGGGAGTGGATGGAGGCAGTCTCCCAGGCGTTGGCCTCGTATTCTGTTTGCGTCCAGCTTACATCAGCCAGCAGTTGTGGGAGGTGAAGGTGACCTCGCGACCCACCCTTGAACGTCCGGTAAGGGATCATGTCCTCCGTAAACACCTCATCGTCCTCAATCACTACCGTCTTCTTGCTCCCTTCACCCACCACCTTACTGTGAACGCCAACCACCATCAGCACTCCTACATTCGCGGCTTTTATCTCTCCTGCCCCGGCGCCAGACTCACCGAGTGTTGCCCCAACTGAAGTCGTCCATGCACCAGAAAGAGTACAGCGGCAAGAACACCGAGTAGATCGGGAAGGCCAAGATGTAGACAATCATCCAGCCGACGAGCATGAACTCTCGTTTGAGGATGAAGACCAATGCCTGTACAGAGAGGACCGCCGTCAGCTGAATGGTACTCTCTATATTGACAATCAGCTGAGGACCGGTCGCACCTGGAGACCGTACACGGCGGCGATCATCGCGAGCGAGATGACGGGGATGGGGGCTTGTTTTGTCGACACGGCCACGACGAGATATATGAGCTGCAAAACAGATGAGTTGGTCAGCTGCTATGTCGACTACCGCACTTATACAACAGGGAGCTCACGTATCCACAAGTCGACGGCAGAATCTGCCCAGCACGCGTCAGCCTCTCCTAATACACTGTCCAGATCCCACAGCGCACTCACGACCGTCCCCAGCAGATCCAAAAACACGATCCACCTCATCGAGAACATACAGAACCCGCACATCTCTGGCAAGAACAGCAGTTCCACAAGATTATGCACCGTCGAGTTGATCCACCTTCTCCTCTGACTCAGCAACACATCCCACCGACTCGGCGCGACCGTGTGCGCCCTTGCATCCGGCGTAAACTTCATCTTGAACGTCGGGAAGTGCTTCATCATCAGCGTGGTGAGGTACCGATCTTCTCCGAGGGAGAAGAGGTTCTTCTTGTGGAGCGTGTCGACGTTGGGCTCGGCGTACTCGTCGATGACGATGGAGGAGATGATGACGGGGCGGCCGCCCTCGGGGGTGCGTATGCGGTAGACGGAGAAACACCCGGGGAGACAGGTGACTGAGCCGAAGAGGGATTCGAAGGCTTTGGTCAGGTGGTGCGAGATGAAGTACTCGTACACCTATGCCCGCGGGTCAGCCCTGTTCACGCCGAGTGTAGACGAGGGGCAGGTACCCACCTGGATCATCGTCGTCAGACTCTCATTCTCATTCGACAACTTTGTCTCCCCACAGATCCCAATAATCCTCTGATCATCGCTCGTGCACGCAATCATCCGGTTCAACGAATCCGGCTCCACCGTCGTGTCCGCGTCCACCTGGAAGATGTACTCGTAGAACGTGGGGTCGATCCCGATCACGTTGCGCATCTGGTGGTAGATCTCGAGCTCGAGCGGGGACATGGCGGCGTCAAAGTGGACGCGGTTGAGGTACTGCATGAGCAGGACTTGGGAGTCGCGCTTGCCTCTGTTGCCCGGTTTGGAGGTCTCGGACGGCTTGCCGACTTTGACGACGACCACGTAGCTGCGTGTGGGATGTCAGTATCCCTCTCGGAGACGTGGCACCCCGGACCACTCACGGAACCACATGCCCCTCAAACTCATACAACCCCGAATACACCTTGGCATAATTCAACTGCTTGCTCCCCTCCCCGATACTCTTAAACAACAGCGGCTCCGGGTCAAGCTTCTCATCCACGCCCAGCAAGTCCAGCACGATCCGCGGGGTAGGGCGGTTGTTCCCGCTCCCGACGATGTTGCCGTCGCAGATGATGAAGATGAGCTTGCGCTTGTCGTCGTACTTGAGCGCAGCGAGCGAGTCGATCGTGCGTTTGAGGGACTCTTCGCCCTCGGTGTAGCACGGGACTTGGCAGATGACGAACTTGTCTTGTAGTTCCGGGTGACGCTTTGAGCCGAGCTGCAGTGCCGCGAGGACTGGTTCCAGCGAGCGAGCTCATCAGTCAGCAGCACTTGCCATTACTCAAGCTCGCCCGACCAGCACCACTCACACTTTGCCCCGATAGTCACCATCAAGATGATCGAGAAAGCCAACAACAGATAGTTCTGCACCGTGCACCTCGCCGTCTTCCTGAAATCCAACTGCCCCTGGTAAAACGCCGCATCCAAACAATCCAGCTGGGCCTGAGCGTCTTCCGCCGACATGCCGTGGAGGATCTCCTTCATCTCGGTGGTGATGTCCTGCCCCGCCGAGGTTTGGAAGAGGGCAGTGAGGTCCTCGTTGAGGAAGGAGTAGTTGGGGAGGTCGGTGCCGCTCGAGCTGGAGTAGAAGGAGACGGTGTAGAGGTAGTCGGTGAGGTCGTACACCTTTTTGTTGTAGATGGCCCATTGCCTGGAAGGGGTGCGTCAGCTCAACTCAACGTTAGATAACGAGGTCGTAGCTGAGCTTACTTGGAATCCGAATCTGCACCCGACTGCACCGAGCCCCTGTCATACACATAGCTCCCCTTGTAGTATTTCTCCAGATCCGGCGTCAGCCTGTCCTTGAACCAGTTGATGTCGTTCAACTTTGTCCCCGTGATAGTCTGCTGCGGGCCCGAAGTGTGCACCGCATACGCGACAATGGCGGAGAAGTTGGAGCGCATGAGCGTGAGGTCGGTAGATGTGACCAGGGTGGGGCAGGCGACGGTGAGGGGGATGGGGAAGTAGTTCGTGAGGTCCTGCCCGGCGAACTCGAGCATCACGTCTTTGGTGGTTTTGTAGGCGGAGAGGTCAGAGTGCTGACCCTTGTAGAACTTTGTGAACTGTGGTGGGGCGTCAGCGGGCGGCTCGGTTGGATAGAGACCAGCGGACTCACGTCGTACACCTTGCCCGCGATGGCGGCATAGAAATCATCCTCCCCCTGGTGCGTCGCCATCTCCGTCTCGTTCCACGCCTTGTCACTATCCGGACATAGCAGCTTCCCGAAAAAGATGATGTAGAACAGGACCACCGCGCACGAAAAGATGATCATCTCAAAGATCGCGAGTTTCTCCCTCCACGCCATGCGCACGTCGGCGCGCTTCAGCCTGCCGAGGTGGATGAGCAGGAAACTGGGCACCCACCACGTGAGTGCCCAGGTCGTGTAAATCCACCACCGCCGAGCACGGGTGGTGGGCACCATCTCTGTCGTCTGGTGTTTCTTCTCGCGGACGACCATCCCGTCCGCCTCGGGGTCGCCCTCAAAATCGTCATCGCCGCCCTTGCGCTTGACGTCGCGGTCGAACGGCGTGGCGTGCGGGTCGATCTCGCGCTCCGACCACACCACGCTGTCGCCCGGGCCTTGGACGCCTGCGTACCCAACATTGTGGCCTGGTGGGGGTACGTGGCCGTACACGGGGTTGCGGACAAAGGGGTTGCCTTGGGAGTGCGAGCGCTCCTGCGGGTAGGGCGGGTAGGGCTGGTACGGCCGCTGGTCCTGGTCCTCGGGCGAGGCGGGTGATGGAGGCCCCTGGGGCGCCTGGGTGGAGGACGAGCGGAGGTGGGAGGGCCGAGGCGGGGCGTACGGGTCTGGAGAAGGGGTGTGGCCTGCTGGGCCCGGGGAGGGGGAGTGCGAGGGGGAATGGTGGTCGGCTGTGGTGGGGGATTGGGAGATGGGGAGAGGCGCGTAGTGGGGGTTGCCGTCGCGGTCGACGGGGAGGTCGGTGTCGGTGTCGTTTGGGCCGAGGGTGGAGTAGCGGTGGCCTGGCTGACGGTCCGAGAAGTCGTCGGATGCGCCCGGGCGGTGTGCCATGGTGGGGGGAGCAAGGTCTATGGGTGTTTTACTGTGAGTCCCGTTTGGTTAAAAGCAAAAGTCGAATCCAAGAAAATCAAACAGGCCTGCTGTGGTGCGTGGGCTGTGTGGTGGGGAGGGGCGGTCCGTGCGTGGACAGTACAGCGACGGCGATGGGGTGATGATGTTTGCTGCAATATCTTCCTGTTGTCTTTCTGTCAGCTTCGTCTCTCCCGTGCATGCCAGACTCAACTCACCAGACCATCCCCACTCACTCCTTTCACCGCAAGCAGCCATCCACACCATGCAGATAGAACCCCCAGTACCTTTGCTGCTGCTCATGGCCTGATGAATGATCACCCTGCTTCATCCCTTCCTGCACGCCATCGCCCCGACAGATGGGTGTGTCCTTTGCGCCCCCGCATGCGTGTGCTGTCTCCCCTGTGGATACTATGCACTGCTATATCCGCCATGTCCTTCCTGTTGCCTTCTTGCAGGGATGCTTGACTTGTATACACAGCCCCCCGTCCTGTCACTCCTCCCTCGTTGTTCCACCGCGAAGAGATCGTGCGCGTCTCCCCCCCGCGTTACCCCGCGTTCTGCCACGTGGAGCCACGTGCTTCTCGCGTGAAGACTCAAGTTGGCTTTTTTCTTTCCTCCTTGCCTTTTCCTTCGCTGAGTGAGATTCTTCTTGTGAAATGCTTGAGGATGTGGGTGCATGCTCTGAGAGAACACAGACCCGATGTCGAAAGCACCCATGCACAATACATAATCTTTGAGCCCTCTCCACACTGCCGTGTAGGACTGGCCACGGCCGTCGTTGTGGAAAGGTTGACAAGAGTTCCTCCGCGGCATGGTGCTTCTGAAGTTCTGGCAGCTTCGGCCCCTCTGTTGCTCGTTCATGTCATGTCCACCTCGTTTGCATGCATCATATGTTGACGTTGCCCTCGCCGTCGGTGGCCGGGTAACCTGTTCGCTCGGCGTTGGTCGGGGCGGTTGCCCGGTTATTGGCCATTGCCGGCATCTCGCTGCCATCTCCGCCGGTGGAACCCCACTGGTTTAATACGGCCGTTGCTGTCCATGATCCTCTTGAAAAGTCGAGCGACTAAACCCCAGATATATCGTCACCCCCCGCATCCAGTCACAGCCCCCCTCTTACCGCACAAAGGCCAGCCAGTCACAGCAAGAAGAGCCACCTCGCCCGCCGCCCACGCCCAGCAACCGTCCGATGCCTCTTCGATCCCTCTCGCCCAGCCCCCGCATCTCTCGAGGCGTCTCTTCACTTCTCTCCGCGCGCCAAGTGGGTCCCCCCGTTGTCTCTCTCCTTCATCCACCCACTCACACGACTCCACAGTCCACCACCATGCCCATCGCCGTGCCCCCCAAGCGGGCCTTGTCCGCTTCCGCCCCTCGCAAATCCACCTCCGCCCCCGCTCCTTCCTCCTCCAAACCCCTCTACGCCTCCCAATCCACCATCCCCCACCTCCCCGTGCCCCCGCTCGAATCCACCCTCGAAAAGTACCTCGGCACCCTCACCCCGCTCCTCACCCCCACCCAGCTCTCCCACTCCACCTCCCTCGTCAAGCAGTTCCTCACCTCCGACCAGGCCGCCACCTTGCAGTCCCGGCTGGAGGCCCGCGCGGCCGAGAAGGACTCGTGGTTGAGCGAGTGGTGGAATGAGGGCGCGTACATGGGGTACAGGGGGAGGATCATCCCGAACGTGAACTACTTTTATATGCACAAGAGGGGGTTGGGGAAGGGCCAGAGCCAGGAGGAGAGGGCGGCGGAGCTTGTGAGGGCGACTGTCGAGTTCAAGAAGCTCGTTGATAGGTGGGTTCGGTCTTGCTTGTCTGCTCGCGGGCGATGCTGATGAGTGCTGGTAGCGAGCTCCTCGAGCCCGAGAAGGTCAAGGGCCAGCCCCTCTGTTCCGCCTCGTACAAGTACATGTAAGTCTTCCCTCCCGTTCCCCCCGCCCGCCCCCCGCCGGCCGCTAACGGCCCCGCAGGTTCAACGCCGTCCGCACCCCCACCAAGCCCGCCGACATCGCCACCTCCTACGGCCCAGACAACCACCACATCGTCGTCCTGCGCAACAACCGCTACTTCAAAGTCGACACCAAGGGGCGGGGCAAGGCCGAGCTCGCCGAGGCGTTCCGCAAGGTCAAGGCTGCTGCGGACGGGAAGGAAGGGTCGGGGTTGGGGGTGCTTTGTGCGGATGACCGTGATGTCTGGACGGATGTGAGTTCCCTCCTTTCCTCACTAAGCAAGGATCAAACTGACATCCAACTATGCGCAGGCGCGAGACCACCTCCTCTCCCTCTCGCCCTCCAACAAAGCGTCCATCCAGACTATCGACTCGGCCATCCTTTGCGTGTGTCTCGACGACGGCCCCGCCCCGGCCAACGAGGATGCCCGCGCGTGGTCCCTCTGGGCTGGAGGGCACGACCGCTCCCCCAAGGGTAAGGGGTTCAACAGGTGGTTCGACAAGCACCAGATCATCGTGGACGCGAACGGCGAGTCGGGGTTCAACGGCGAGCGTGAGTCAAGCACACTCCCTCCTGTCTTGTCTCAGATAGCACAGCAGTTCCGGTAGCTGACACCTACCCGACAACCGACAAACAGACTCGATGCTCGACGGTACCCCCACCCTCCGTCTGAACGAGTTCACTCTCGCCTCAGTCGACCAGGGCAAGATCCCCCTCGAGCTCCCTTCTGGCGAAGCCAACACGTCGCCCATGCCCGAGCCGGAGGAAATCGTCTTTGAGCTGGACGATAAGCTCCGCGGGATCGTGGAGGAGTCCAAGAAGGGTTTCGGCGAGGAGATGGCTCTTCAGGACTTGAAGGTGCGTGCTGTCACCCCGAGATAGGAAGGACGCAGCAGACTGACTCGCCGCTCCGCCTGCCCGTAGATGGTCAACTTCACAGGCTACGGCAAGAACGCCATTAAAACGCACCGCACCTCCCCGGACGCCTGGGCCCAGATGATCAAGCAGCTCGCCTTCTACCGCCTCTTCTCCCGCCCTGCCATCACCTACGAGTCCTGCCAGACCCGTAAATTCCTCCTCGGCCGCACCGAGGTCATCCGCGTCGCTTCGTCCGAGTCCAAAGCCTTTTGCGAGGCCATGCTCGACTCTTCCGCCTCGGACGCTAAGCGGGAGGAGCTGTTCAGGAAGGCCGTGGCAAGGCATATCCAGTATAGCGGGTGGGCGGCAGATGCTCAGGGGGTGGATAGGCACCTGTATGGGCTGAAGAAGATGGTGAAGGAGGGGGAGGAGGTGCCGAAGTTGTATGAGGACGAGGCGTTTGCGAGGAGTGGGCATTGGGAGTTGAGCACGAGTAATCTGGGGAGCAAGTACCTCGACGGGTGGGGTTACGGCGAGGGTGAGTCTCATCTCAATACTCCCCCTCTTTTGTCTCGAGCAAGAATATCGCTGACAAAACCCGGCCGGCGTCATAGTCGTCGAGGACGGCTACGGCCTCTCGTACGCGATCGGGGACGACTCTCTCACGTGGTGCATCACCACCAAGAACAACAATGCCGCCGAGTTTGGCGAGGCGCTGTGCGCGGCAGCGGAGGAGCTGCGCGGGATGATGGATAGGGCCAAGGCCGCCGGCGGGGAGGGGAAGGGGAAGTTGTAAGGCGTGATGGTAGGGGTGAGGTGTGTGGCTTGTACATGGTGTGGGAGGGGGAAGGTGTGATGATAGAGTAGAATGCATGTGTTCTTGACGAATCTCCAAGGCATACACACTCTGTGCATTCCCCTCGAGCGCGAAATAAAGTGAGTCATGGCAGTCAGCTGTGGGCTGGCTAAGGGGCAAGGGGGGAAGGAAACAGAAGCAAAAAGATTCGCCCCCCAGTAGAGAACTGAACTCTTTCCTACGCACCGCAGATCCCAGTAACCTTGATTACGTATTGGGACCCGTTAGGAAACTGAGGTGGTCACCACTCAGCTATGCGGATTGTAGATGTTAGTGCGGCAATTCGGCGGGTGACATCTCGTAGTGTCGGAGATCATGCTTGTGCTTGTGGATGAGATGTGGAGGAGAGATAGAGTGAAGTGCGTGTGTGTCTGATGAATTGCCAAGGCATACGATCGCCGTGTCTACAAGGGTGCATACATGTAAGTCATGGCAGTCGAGCACGTACTCTTGCATATACCTCTATGATATGCAGCTGTAACCCGAGGTGAAGTAGGAAAAGAAGAAAACAGCAAAAAGATGCAAAAAGATTCGCCCCCCAGTAGAGAACTGAACTCTTTCCTACTCACCGCAAATCCCAGTAACCTTGATTACGTATTGGGACCCGTTAGGAAACTGAGGTGGTCACCACTCAGCTATGCGGATTGTAGATGTTAATACAGCAATTCGGTGGGTGATATCTCGTAGTGTTAGAGATCATGCTTGCGCCCGTGCGGTGTATTGTTGAGTGCGAGACCAGTCGCTGTCACCACAAGAGATTAGACGACACTACATACCGTAAAAGCAAAGCTCTACACCAATATCATCAAGTTGGACAACGTGCCCGCGATGGTGTCGGAGAGCACGATGGGGATGAGTGTCAGCACATACTGACAGTACGTGGGGATGGCATAGCGCACAGTCGCACCGTTGCTCACTCCACCTTTGGGTCAGTAGTACAGTTATCTGGAGTGGGCGGTTTTGGATACAAGTCATCCCTGACAACAGCTTACTGACAGACCATCGGAGAGTACGTCCTGCTTTCTCCCCCCACCATCTCCCAGAGCGAACAACGGTCCCCCTCCCCCCACCCTTGTAGATGGTCGAACTCCGCACGAAGGGTGCATGGGTATAATGTGGCGAATGATGGGTATCCCTCGACTCTCCCCCGAGCCGCCGAGTATGGCAGCACCCTCCCTCGGCGCCTGCCCGGCGTGTCCTCTCCCTCCTCCCCGTCCAGCCACGGCGCGAGGTCGTCGTCTACTTTCGGAGCTTGCTGAGCAAGTAGTTGATCTGGAGGGACCGATGTCAGTATGTGCCCAGATAAACTCCCACAAGCCTCCGGCCTCCCAACCCCCCCCCCCCCCCCCCCTGCCCCCGCCCTGCCCCCGCCCTGCCCCCACTACTCTCATTTCTCCCGACCTCCCATCCGGCCCTCGTATCCAACTCACCGAGCTCTTCGGCACCTTGCCCGCCGGCTTCGTAACCGTCATACACGTATGTAACCCCTTCGCCGCTTCAGCACACGCCGCAGTGTGCCGCAAGTCGCCGGTGCTTGCGAAACACGCCAGGAGAGCGGTGAGTTCGGGAGCGCAGGGGACGTGGAGGGGCTCTGTGGGAGGCGAAGGTTTAGGGTGAAGGTTCGTAAGTTAGCGCCTTGTCATAGGGGTAGAGAGCGGAGGGAAGTCCGCGGAACGTACTGTTCCCAGCCCGGACGCGGAAACGGAAGTCTTTGCCTGCCATTGTCGTCTACGAGGGCAATTGAAGGTGTATGCGATGTGCGAAAAAGTCACTTCAAGACGACGAAGAGCGCGAATGAAAGAGAAGATGGCGAGTGTTTATTTGTGGGCGCCATTTAAGACCTCCACCGGGGAGCAGTGTGTTTTGGCTCACGGCTGGCTGAAATTTCAATGAGCGAAGCCTTCAAGAGCTGCGATTTACATTGTCTTGTTTCAAAGCAGTTCATACCCCCTCACCCCCGAAGCTACATACGACCACGAAGAGAATACCAAGATGCCTCTCTACAAGATCACCGAAAAACGCATCAAGAAGCGCGCGCAGGACGACGCGGACGGGACGACCGAGCTCAAGGCGCAGCTGAGGGAGATGGGCGCGGAGAGCGAGAGCGAGGGGGAGCAGTGGAGTGATGAGAGTGATAGCTCGAGCGGGGGTGAGGATGAGGAAGACGATGATGATGACGAAGAGACTGGAGATGAGGGGGAAGAAGACGACGAAGACGACGAAGACGAGGAGGAGGAGCTGCTCAGCGACGAGGGTGAGTTATGACTCTTCAGCTCGAGCCATAGCGTCAATGGCGAGCTCATCACAGCTTGCTATCTACAGACTCTGAAGCAGGATCCGATTCTGACTCTGACGGCGAGTCCTCAACCCAAGGGAAGAAGCGCAAACGCGCCTTCTCCGTCGACTCTTCTGACTCTGACCGTACGTCCTGGCTCACTCCCAGTCATTAGTATGACCGCGACTGACATTCGACTTTTCTGCGACGTAGCCTTTCACCTGACCCCTGCCGAGGCTCTCGAGTCCCCCATTTACACTCCCGATATCGATCTCTTGCCGGACGTGCAGTTGTGTGTGCTTTGCCCGGGGAAGGAACTGCGGAACGCGCACATGGCCAAGGTCCACTTGGAGTCCAACGTATGTCTTTCTTTCCCCTCCCTCCTCTCTCTCAGATTGCTGGTATAACGCTTGGCGAATCTGACACACTATATTCACACAGGCCCACAAGCGCGGTCACAAACGCTTCGCTCAGCACCTCGCAGCCCACCCCCCACCAGAGGGCACCGACCCCCGGCACCTCGCCGCCGCGCTCCTCTCGGCACTCGCCCCTGCTCCTGCCCCTTCCTCCTCAAAATCCTCCAAACGCCAGGATGAAGGTGCAGCAAGTGGGTCTGAGAAGAAGGCTAAGCGCGGGGAGACACGCAAAGCCCGGCGGGACGAGAAGATGAAGAAGCGGGTTGAGGCGGCCATCGCTTCTGGCGCAGCTGTTGCGCCTGCCGAGGGAGAAGCCCCCAAGGGGCTGAACAGGCGAGAGAGGAGAGTGCTGGAGGCGATGAAGAAGGAAGGGGCGAAGCCGAGTGTAGAGGTGTTGAAGAAGGTTGTGGCGGAGGAGAGCTCCAAGGGGAAAGCGCAAGGGAAGGAGAAGGAGGAGAAGGCGGTCAGTGGAAAGAAGGTGGAGGGGAAGGAGAAGACGAAGAAGGCGGCGGGGAAGAGCAAGAAGCAGAAGACGGCGTAAACTCTGCTCTTCTCTCCATTTCGTCAAGGCGCCTCTTTATCTGCGCCAGCTACAACATGCCTAAGCATTTACCCTGTATGTAATGTCAACCATCACTATGCTCTCCGACATCATTACTGCCGACTTGGTTGCCTGGCTTGACGGTGTGGGTTATAACAATGCCCTTGTTGTACTCGCGTCTGGTTTCATGTCGCACTTTCGCCAGCCTCATTGATGCACCAAACGGGCGCAAGCACGATCTCTCTAACACCACCAGATATCACCCACCGAATTGCTGCACTAACATCTACAATCCGCATGGCTGAGTGGTTATCACCTCATTTCCTAACGGGTCCCAATACGTAATCAAGGTTACTGGGATTTGCGGTGAGTAGGAAAGAGTTCAGTTCTCTACTGGGGGGCGAATCTTTTTGCTTCTTTTTGCCTCTCTTGCCCATCAGCCCACAGCAGCTTCGGTGTTTAGCAGAAGATACGTCTGCAGATGCGAACCAATGTCAAACCTCTTAGTAAATGGGTCTGCAGGTACCTCAATCAGTGGAGAGGAACGAAACATGATCAGTAAGTACTCTAGGAGCGCCAGCATCTATAATTCGCGCGATTGAGTGGCGACCACCTCGGAAGCTCGCTCGCAAGGACCGTAAACCGCTTCATATCCACATACGATGATTCCCTCATCTACTCCATGCCCTTCCCACGAACTTCCTAGTACCCGACGCTCTTCAAGTAGTCCGCCAACTTGGACACGACCACGCTCGCCTCGGGCGCGCTGGTCGGCGCGTCGTACTACAGTTGCAAGTCAGCAGCATACGAGGAGGCAGTGGGCGGGCGAAACTTACCTCAGCGACGAGGATGGCCTGGGTGGTGGGGATGATGAACACGCCTCGCTCCTGCGTTCCCACGCGGCACATCAGCTTGGTCTTAGACCGGGCGAAGATGTTTCAGGGGGATAAGGAAAGGGGACTCACGCCCTTGCGCCCGATGACCTCGTCCTCGTTCGCCTGGATGCACATGAACTTGAAGCCGGAGAGGGTGATCCCGTTGGCTATATATCCGTGATAGGTCAGCGCTGTGAGCTCGGAGGGGACGACTCAAACAACACAGCGCAGGAGACGATTCGGGGCAGCATATGCCATCCAGGCAAGTAGAAGCCATACAGGCGAGAAGGTAAGAGAATCAGAACGCACCTCGCACAGTGTCAGGCTGGGAGAAGGAAGTCTTGACGACGGCGTCCTGCTCGGCTTGCGAGAGCTACACCCAGTATCGCATACTCTATGTCAGCTTTGACTCACGTCGTGAAAATCTTCTAAGCTTGGAAGAGGGTGGGATGGGGGTGAGAGAAGGGCGGGCCGGCGAGGCTGTCACGGAGTGACTAGGCGCTGACTGGACTTGCTGGAACCCGGCTTTGTGGGCTGTATGCCCCCGTGTCCTACACGCCTGCCTCATCTCTTCATCCACACTATCCCCGCCTCTTGGCATTTCCCATCCCTTCCCCGTTCTGGGCATGAATCGAAAAGAACGCACGTTATACCCGCTCGAAGCGGCCCACACGCCCCCCTGCTTGCCCAGGATAGCAGCCTTGTTGACCTTGCCGGTCGCGAGGAGCTGGTCGTCTACGTAAGCTGTTGGGGTGTGCGGGGTGTCAGCTGCCGCTGCTGATAGCACATGCAGGAGGGGGAAAGGGGGAGGGTGCAGGTGGGAGGGGGGCGCCAGGGGCGTGCTGGGTATGGCGCTGTCCCAGGCTGAACCGGCGGTCCCCGCCCCAGCGGCGGCGATCCCCTCACCCTCTCAGGCGACTACGCACCTTGCCAAGACATGATGAATGAGTTTTCGAGTTGTGACTAGTTGATGTGGGAAAGTAAGAGTCCTTGCGAGTTGAGCTGGGAGAGCAGAGAGACAAGTCAGAGAGGACTCAAGAAGATGACAGGCCCGTGGCTGTGGCTGGCAGCGCGGTCTTTGCGTGGCGTGAGGGGAAGCTGTGACGCATGTGGCACCGGAGTTTGGCACATCTCCGTGAAGTGTGTGGGCTTGGTCGGACTGGCTCCTATGGATGGTGTGCTCTTGTGTCAACAGCATGGAGCATAGCATGCTGTGCAGCCTTACATTGAAGTGAAGGAAGAGAAATATATATAGCCGTGCATACAGTCATCTATCGCCAAGCCGCCTTGTTGCGCATCCGATATATCCCCGCTCGCGTCGGCTCGCCTCAACCACCCATTCGGACTGTATATCCCTCGTCTGCACCATTATCGAGCGCGCCGCTGACCATCCGTTCCCGACGGTCCTAACTATGCGCCCCCACCTATCTCCTCAGCCATCGCCCCAGCTAACCCCATGCTCACATCGGCCTTCCTTCCGACCACCGTCTTGTAGACTCAGCGCCTAGTCGGGGGTCTACTCGTAAACGGCCTTGAGGATGAAGTTGGTGACGATAGCAGCTATGCGAGAGCGGTATGTTAGCGAGTGGACCGGAAGGGGCTGCAAAGCTGTGGCCACTCACCGAGCAAGCAAACACAGAGCACCGTCTACGAATAGTCGATCGTCAGCGCTGCGTCCTCCAGCCTTGCCCCGGCTGCCTCTTGCTCTCCGGTCTCCATGTCTCCCGCCTGGGGCCTCAGCTGTTCCAAAGACGCCAGGCAGAAGCACAGAGACTCGAAAGAAAGCAAGCCACGGGGCGATGCCCTAAACGAGACTCACCGGGCCTAGACGGTCATCGTAAGGCGCACCAGTCCGTAATCGGATTGCGCGCGCACGCATCTGGTATACTGTCAATGCGTAGAGCATGACGGCCATGGCTGATGAATGGATTCAGAAAGTCAGCGGCAGAGACCTAGTAGCGCTTGTGGGGGGAAAGTTGGGAGTAACATACCGATGATGGTGTACATGGCGGCGGAAATCTTGCCGACCTGTGAGGCGGGGGTCATTAGTGTCTTACTCGAGCATGGTCTGCTTGAGGTGGGAGGATACACTCCGGCAAGAAGCAGTAGAGGGTGAGAGAAGCTAGAGAATGGAAATGTTCTCTCGATGGATATAGAGACGCACCTTATCGCCAAAGTTGAGGAGGCCGACGGCGAGACCGCCAAGGACGACTGCAAAGTGGAGCCATGAGAGGAATGTACGCCTGTTGGTGGGCCGAGGTGTGATTTGGTAGGAAGGTAGACGGGAAGAGTGAAGAAGTAGTCAGAAAGTTGGCGGTCGGTTGAGAAGAGTAGTTGGCGAAGAGCAGAGCAAAAGTTGGTTGAGATAGTCAGTACAAGAACGTGGGCAGCGCGGCTACCGATAGCCAAGACATAGGATAGTAGATGGACGTACTCGTTGGCGAAGAAGACCTTGGGCTCCACTCGGACGGGGAGAGCGATACGCTGTCCCGGCCAGTAATCGTCAGCTCTGCACGAAAGAAAACTGCTCTCTCTTCCAACGAAAGCTGCGTTCCGACCTCTTGAGACTGGCGGGATGCGGGAGGACTGACCTTCTTGGCGGTGCGCTGGAGGAGGGGCTGGGTAGACATGCTTGTTGTGGGTTTGGGGTTTGTAGGTGTGCGTGTGCTGGAGCGATACAAAGAGAGCGGTGTGCAGAATACAAAGACGGGCGAAAACGAGAATGAGACCCAGAGAGGAGCAACGTTCAGCAGAGTGAACAGCCGCATTACGCGCACGTGCGCTGATCGTCACAGGCAAGAAGACTTGGGAGCGGAAGCAGATGGCTGCGGTGGAGGCCGCGGCGCATGGCTCCCACGTGGCGATATCTCCGGTGGCTTTCGCGGCGAGGGGAGAGTGGCGGGAAGAGGGGGCTATCGGCCGTCCACTGCCGCAAGCGGGCGTCGTATGCATGTTTGGGAGGAGATCCATATCGCATATAGCGCAGGGGTGTGTATGCATGGGAGCGGCACGGCATGGGGCTGAGCAGAGCGGGCGCGGCATGGAGCACAGGGGTCGTGTGGCACTGCTGAAGAGGGAACTACCTGCCAAGTACCCAGTACGTATCGTAGTATCAATGCATGCACAGCAACTCTCTGGTGTATCTTCTCCATACTCTTCTCTTCCCAACCCCCCTCCTGGCATACACGCTCACCTATTTATAAGAAAGCCTCACCCCTATCAGATACCTCGGCGCATAGAATCCCACGCCGAGGCCCGAGCCGAAGACGCCGCCGCACCCCGCCGCTGCCCTTGGACATCCCTTCCCTCACTTCCCTTCCCCGCCTTTTGTGCTGCGTCCGTATTCCATCTTCCTCTCCACGTTCATTCATCCCACCCACCTTCTCTCTCTCACCACCCCCACCGCCACCCCCGCCACCGCCCGGTGCACATACATACATCACCGCCAGCACCGAAAAGAACAGCGCAGCAGCTGAGATCAAAAGGGGTTGCAAGAGGTGTTGAACGAGGGATTCATTCGAGCAAGGGACCCGACTGGTGAGTCCCCTTCCCCTTTGGCTCGATATCGCTGGACAATTATCCCCCTTGGGCATCGTCGGTGGCGGTCACGAAGAGCGGAGAGGGCCTTTCATCGCCCCTCGCCGTGAGGATCACCGGGGTGTGGACGTGGAGGGTGGGCGAGCGAGGGCGCCAAGAGAGAGGACCGATGGAGGGACGGACAGTCCACAGAGCTGTCCTTCCTCATCTCACCGTTATCCTCGGACTGTCACGGGACGGGTGGGCGGGGGGCGGGTGGGCGGGCAGCTCGTCTGACAGTCTTCCTCGGCTCTTCCACGCCCTCCCCCACCTTCACTTTGCATGCCCATCTCCTTTCTCGCACCCCGTCTTCCTCACCGCACGCTCAACGCTCGCACACCCACACGCACGACCCTCGCCCAGAACGGTCATCCGTCGCACCTGCATCTGCACCGCAACGACACGCTCGTCAGCAGACAGACAGCTGATCGATCGCGTGTCTGTCGTAGCCCAGCAACAACCCTTCCCCACACTGCCCTGTGACCTCATCCAACCCTCACATCTCAATCAAGCACATATACATAATTCGCATCACCTCTCTTTCCAATAACTCATGTCCGACTAGATCCCCCTCTTGCACGTTTCCCCCCATCGTCCACCTCCCGTGATGCCGCACAACGTCCGGCGCGCCGGCGCTGGCATCGTCCCCCCCAACGCACCCCCTATCGCGCGCAACCGCTTCTCCCCCTTCCCGTCCTCCCACCCCGCCCTCTTCTCCCACTCCACATTCACATTCATCGCCTCATGGCAAGGCCAGCTCCTCGTCTGCACCGTCGTCCTCTTCCTCGGCGCCATCTACTTCTTCGTCCGCGGGCCGATCGACGAATGGCGCCGCCGTCGGAGAGAAGTCCTCGCGAGGGAGCGAGAGCGCGAGCTCATGGAGATGGAGCGGCAGCGCGGGGAGCGTGAAGGCGATGGTGAGAAAGACGGGTCGGGCGTCGGGGGCGGGAAGGATGAAGCCCGGGACGGGGAGAATGATGGGCGGGATGGGGATAAGTCTAGGATGAGCGCGAAAGAGCGCGGGAGAGAGAAGCGCAAGAAGCGCAAGGGGTCGCTCCTCCGTGCAGCTGGAGCAGGCGGCACCAGCAGCGCTGTCGACTCGCCGAGCTCGCTCGAGTCATCCCCTGCCCCGGGCAAGGCCACGCCCTTGCCGCTTCCGGCATCGCCCTCGCCGCTCGGGGCACAGCGTAAGCGTCTCGGGTCTGTGGGCGCGGCAAGCCCCTCGCCGATAGCCATCCACGTGCGAAAACCCAGCGCGGAGCCGCAACCGGCGAGCACTGCCCCGTCAACGGGTAGGCAGCCGCCTCCCCCACCCCTCGTGCTCCTCCCCCAGACCACCTCGAGCGCAGCTAGCGCCCCAGCATGGGAGACTCTCCCGGAGACACCGGCGTCCGGGCCATCGCGCGTCCTCCCGCTGCCGGCTCACGCAGAGATCACCGACGACGAAGCGTCCGTCTCTGAATCGCAGAGCTATGCGGGGGAGGAAGATGCATCGGGGGATAACGATGCGGATGGGGATGGCGAGGGAGAGGTCTCGGGCTCGAACGAGGAGGCCATTCATCCTAATGTGGCTCGCGCGGCGGGCGGAGTCGGTCCGTCCGGCACGGTACGCGGGCGAGTTAAGTCGGAGGGGTTCAGCATCATCCCTGAGGACGGGTACCTCCCGGCCGGGCTGGGGCTGAGCGCTCTCAAGAAAAAGAAGAAGAAGAGCAAGTCGCAAGGGAAGGTTCCCGGGCAGGGCGCCGGCGGGAACGAGAGTGCGAGTGGGAGTGTTAGCGGCAATGCAGCGGAGCAAGGGGAGCGCTGGACGGCGATGGAGAGCTCGCGCTCTGCGAGCCACGATGGGAGGTCATCCGTGGATGAGAGGGAGGAGGTGATGGAGACGCCTACCAAGGCTGGGAGGGCTGCGAGCGCGGCGGCAGCTGCTGCTTCTGCCGTGGCGAGTCTCCCGCAGGAGCTCGCGCGTGCTGTCGACCCCAAGAGCTCTGCCCCCGAGTCGTCATCTGCCGCTGCCCCGCAGACCCCAGAGAAGGCACCAGGTAGCAAAGCCTCCGGCGAGACCCCCCGCCCGTCCTTCCCATCCCACTCGCGCATCTCGAGCATCTCCAAGCGGCCTTCGCTCACCGTCGACCAGCTGCGCGAGATTGTCGAGCAGCGGGACGATACCATCGAGGGCTTGCGGATGGAGATTGGGGTGGCGAAAGCGGAAGAGGCTAAAGCGCATGATGAGTTGGTGAGGGCGCGTGGGAATGAGGAGAGGTTGAAGGGGGATTTGGAGAGGGTTAGGAGGGGAGGGGTGAAGACGGAGAGCGAGGCGAGGCGGCGCGAGCAGGATGTGAGTTGTGTGTACGTAGATCCGGATAGTGCATGACTGACACACGACTGTAGCTCCAGGGCAAGCTCCGCGACTTGACGAAACTGTACAACTCTGCCGTGCAGCGTCTCGCATCCTTCGAGTCCCTCTTGCGCGAAGCAGGTACCAACCCCCCGCCCGCCTCACCTCTGCCCATCATGCACCCACAGAACTCGCCCATCCCCGTCATGCCCAGCAGCCCTTACGCGCCCAGCCCCGGCCGACCAGGTAGCATGTACATGGGCTTCCCCTCACCCGGGATGTACCCTAGCCCGATGCTTCACCCGTTCCACGGGCACCAGCACCCGCAGCACCCGCATCAGATGCAGATGCAGATGGGCGCGCACCCGCACCAGCATGGGTATGCGAATGCCAACGGGCATAACTCGCCGGTGCCGTTCAGGCGGGCGAGTTCGGGGATGATGGGGAATGGGCTGAGCGGGCTCGCGGCGCTGGGGCTTGGCGGGAGTGGGAGTGGGAGTGGGCCTGGCGGGGAGGGTGAGGTTTCGTCACTCGCAGGACCGCTTACCCCCGGGCTGGGCGGCGCGTTCGATATGGAGAGCGGGATAATGCCGCTCGGGCAGCCCCACGCCAACGGGCATGCGAACGGTTCCGCCAACGGCCACGCGAACGGCACCGCCGCTAACGGCGTGGCTATGCCGACACCCTCCCCCGGGCATCTCAGCTTGGAAGAAGGCGGGAGTCTTGCGGAGCGCCGGAGGATGAGTGTGGAGAGCACGGTGCTGAAGCGTAAGAAGACGGCGGACAAGGAAGGGGAGAAGGAGGTGATCGAGGAGGAGGCGGTGGGGAGTAGTGAGGGGGATGGGGAGGGGAGTGTGGGTGCGAGTGCCAGTGCGAGTGGGTCGAGCAGCCCTGCTCCGGGGCAGGTGCAGGGCGAGGCGGCGCCCGGTGTGACCGGTGTGAAGGTGCGGAATGACGGTGAGGGCAACGTGTACTATGCCGAGCCTGAGCAGGCGCCCGAGGTTGCGGCGCCCGTCGCCGGCAAAGCTGGGACAGACGAGGAAGTCTCCTCCGACCCAACTCCCACCGCCCTCCTCCCCGTTCAACCCACCGACGCCGACCCCGAGCCCGAGCAAGACACCCGGTCCACATCCGACCTCTCCTCGTCCCTCTCTGGCGGGGGTGCTTCCGCGCCCCTCTCCCTCCCCGCGTCCATCGCGCCCTCCGCGTCGTCCGACTCGGAGCGCCGCTCGTCCTCTATGATGGAACCCATCTTTGCCTCCCTGGCCCACACGCCCGAGCAGCTCGAAGAGATGCGCCAGATGCGGGAAGATGCGCTGCGTGAGCGCGAGCGGACTGGCGGGGAGAGGGAGCGCGAGCGGGAGAGAGAGAGGGAGGGGAGGGGAAGGGGGGGGAGCGTGGGGTTGATGGCCGGGTGCGGGGTGGCCGCGGGGGCGGGGGTGCAGCAGGGTGTCGGGGGGCTGTTAACGCCCAGCCCAAGTAAGAGCCCTGTGCCTCTCTAGGCGGGGCGGGGTGGAGGTTTCGCAGTATAGTCGGTAGTAGTCATCGAGTCAGTCACTTGGGCATTGAGCATAGCATTCGCGGTCGCGTAGACGGAGGTAGCAGTAGCTTGCGGGGCTCAGCGGGGCGGCGGCGGCCTGCCGGCGGGGGACGGACGGAGCAGGACAGTTCTCTATTTCCATTTCTTCGTTCTCTATTCTACGTATGTGTTTTCCAACTGGCGATGCATTGGAATTTCTTACGGGAGAGAGACAGAGAGGCAGGAGAGCACCGAGTAAATCCGTGGTGCGTGGCCGGGTAATGGCGGTTGCCGATAAGCGATAAGGAACAGGCCGCGGTTATCGGGCGGCCTCCTCGTCCACTCAATTTCCAAGAACCATCGCATTGGAATTCACCCCGCTCGCCGTATATAAACCCGTCCCAGCCACCGTATCCCTTCGCTCTCTATACATCCCACCCCCTATACTCTGCATTCACACCCCACAGCAACAAACATGTCCCTCCCTAAAGGCATCCACCTCACCGCCGCCGTCCCCAAGGGCGGCGAAAACATCCTCTCCACCCAGGCCCTCGAGTTCCTCGCCGTCCTCCACAGGACTTTCAACAAGAGGCGTCTCGAGCTCCTCCAGGCGCGCGAGAAGATCCAGGCTGACCTTGACAAGGTGCGTCGTACTCCTCTCCGTACGGTAGCCTGGCACGTCTCTCATTGTCGCCCGAGGAAACGGAAGGCGGAAGGATAATGGAGGGGGGAAGAGCCACAGCTGACGACCCAATTCACAGGGCAAGCCCCTCACCTTCCTCCCCGAGACGAGGGAGATCCGCGAGAACCTCGCATGGAGCTGTGCGCCCCCCGGCCCCGGTCTCGAGGACCGTCGGTGAGTCCTCTCTCCTCTTCGATGGCGGCTCAGAGCTCGCCACGGGTCTATCCCCGCATGACGGCATCCTTCTGCTTGGCTCGTCACGGGGCCATAAGCTGACATCTGGTATTGCGTATGGCAGAGTGGAGATCACGGGTCCCACAGACAGGAAGATGGTCGTCAACGCCTTGAACTCTGGCTCCAAGACGTTCATGGCCGACTTTGAGGGTGAGTCTTATCTTTCTCGGTTGCGTGAGCCCAACTCGCGCGCGAGGCTGGCGGGGACCCTGGGGCAAGCGCTGACAGAGACACTGGGCAGATTCAAACTCGCCTACCTGGTCAAACATGGTGCTCGGGCAGCAGAACCTCTTTGATGCTATCCGGTGCGTGGCCCGAATGCGAAAGCGAAAGCAGGACGGCAGACGCTGACGCATAGCCTGTTTACAGCCGCCAGATCGACTTTGAGATCGGGGGCAAGGCGTACAAGCTTTCCGAGAACCCCGCGGTCCTCCTCGTCCGGTTGGTCTACGCCCGGCTTCATCCCTCTGTCGCACGTACTGACGAGCCACCCGCAGACCTCGAGGATGGCACCTCCCCGAGCCCCGCGTCGTCATCGACGGCACCCCCATGTCCGGCTCCCTCTTCGACTTTGGCCTCTACTTCTTCCACAACGCCAACGAGCTCATCAAGCGCGGTTCCGGTCCTTACTTCTACCTCCCCAAGATGGAGCACCACCTTGAGGCGCGCCTGTGGAACGACGTGTTCTGCCTCGCGACGAGCACGCTCGGTGTGAAGCAGGGGGTGATCCGCGCGACGGTGTTGATTGAGACGCTGCCGGCGGCGTTCCAGATGGAGGAGATCCTGTATGAGCTCAAGGAGCACTCGGCGGGGTTGAACTGTGGGCGATGGGACTACATCTTCAGCTTGTGAGTGGTGTGCTACGAGAACGAGGGGCGATGGCTGACAGGCAATGCAGCATCAAGAAGCAGAGGGCGCACAAGAGCTGCGTGTTCCCCGACAGGTCTGACGTGACCATGACTGTCCCCTTCATGGACGCCTACGTCCGTCTCCTCATCCAGACCTGCCACAAGTAAGCTGAACTGCCGACGTCACACAGAGCACCCAGCTGACAACCCCGACAGGCGCAAGGTCGCCGCGATGGGAGGCATGTCTGCCCAGATCCCCATCAAGAACGACCCCGAGGCCAACGAGCGCGCCATGGCCAAGGTGCGCGCGGACAAGCTCCGCGAGGTCACCGCCGGCCACGACGGCACTTGGGTCGCCCACCCCGCGCTCGTCAAGATCGCGCTCGACATCTTCAACGAGCACATGCTCGGCCCCAACCAGTACCACATCCGCCGGGAGGACGTCGTCGTCACCGACAAGCAGATTGCGGACCCGAGCGTGCCCGGCAAGGTCACCGAGCAGGGTGTGAGGGATAACGTGTCGGCGGCGCTGAGCTACTGCGCGGCGTGGATCAGCGGGAACGGGTGTGTACCCATCAACTTTTTGATGGAGGATGCGGCGACGGCAGAGATCGCGAGGGTGCAGCTCTGGCAGTGGTGCAAGTACGCCTCCAAGACCGTGAGTCCCCCTTACCCTTTCCCCCTACCCGCACCCCCGCTGACCCGCCCTCTTCGCCGATAGGACACGGGCAAGACCATCTCTCCCTCCTACCTCCAGCCCATCTTCTCCGAAGAGTCGGCCAAGGTGTCCAAGCTCCCCGGGATCGACCCGTCGCACGTCAAGATCGCGAGCGAGTACATGGCTGGCCAGATCAAGCAGCAGTGGCCTAGTGACTTCTTGACGAGCGACTTGCTCGTGCACCTCGAGGGGGTTGGGACCAAGGGGACACAGAAGGCTAGCCTCTAGGTTTCAGGCAGGTGTGAGCATGGTAGCGGGGAGAATGGAGTGACGCGACGAGAAGTCAGAAGCAACATTGGATGTGACCATTGTACGAGACGGATGGGGAGAAGCCAGTCGGCAGTCGGTATTCAAATGTAAAGTAACCACCTATGCAGCGGTTCTTGTTCATCCACCATTTCCCCCATGCTCGGATACATCGTTTCAAGTACAACACGCTACATTTTGCCCAGCTCTCTTCGTGATCGACAAGGGTGTCTTCCCAGATTCTTCCCAGATTCCCTTCTGTCTCCACCCCATCACTCTTCCCCTTCGTTCCCGTTACTAGTATCCTCCTCACCATCTCCTGGAGCTGATACGTCACCTCTAATCTTTTGCATCCAACGAAGGGCCGTGACCTTGCTGATGCTGCCCTCGATCTCGCACTCCTCCAGCGCCTCTTCATTGACGTAGTCACAAAACACCTGCCCAGTGACCTGCTCGCATACGTCATCAACACTCATCCACAATGGCTGACAGACAATCTCGGCTCGCCGTGAATCCTTCCTCCTTCGCCTTATCCAACCACTGCTTACATACCCGCATCAACTTGTCGTTGTCGAGGATCAATGACACGCCCGCCTTGAGACCGCCTCGTTTGTCGTGGAACCCCGCGGGGTCCTGCAAGAACTGCTTGACCCAGCTATGCAGCTGACACGCGTGAGACCTCTGTCAGCATCCATCGGCGATAGGCCCGAGAAATGGTGCCAGGATCAGCGGATAGATACGTAGAAAGACTCACATTCCTCCTGAAGTATCCCCCACCGTCCTTCGGCATTTTCCACCCTGGGATGTACTGCACCACGGCCAAGTCTGCCGCTTCTGCAGTTGATTTATCCGTGTGATACACCAAGATAGACACGTATGTCAGCATGACCCTCAACTTCCTCTGCTCCTGCGACCCCCGCTTGGCGTCAAAGATGTGACGGTCCACCTCGTCCATGAAAGCGTTCGCGGCCGCTGTAAGCCGCTCCCACTCCCCGTCGACCCCGTCGGAAGGGTCGTACGCCTCACCCTCCCGTGGGGGGAAGAGTCCGTAAAGAAAGTCAAGGCGTGATGGGGGCTGGGGTTGCGGGTTGGGTTGGGGCGTACCCGATCCAGACGGGGCGTACTCGGACGTGGGGGGGGAAGGGGCGCGGGCCTTGGAGCGACGAGGCTTTTCGGGAGGGGGCTGCTTTTTGGCAGGTGGTTGTGAGGCAGCGGGACCAGAGGCGAGGTGGACGGGGAGCAGCAACAGAGGATTGGCATTAGGGGTTAGCGGCGCGAAGGGTTGACCTGGACGCCTCAGGCGTTGGTGGTCGAACGCAGCAGCAGCTGTGGCTGCATCGCTGTACAGTCTCCGGCGTTTCCTCTGCACGTTGGGGGCCGGGTTAGTGGCGGAAAACATGCCTCCGTGAGACGCCCTTGATTTCTTGGGTGGCATGGTGGAGCCAATGTCGAGGATGAAGGATAGGACGAGGGCAAGGATGACGAAGAACAGTTGCAGACTTGCAGTTGGTCGTCCACCGACGAACGCGTGCCATCGTCATTACTGTGTCCGGACAACAAACCAAGAGCGCGTACTCCGCCGGACATATTGGACACCATCGCTTGACGCGTCGATGCGGTCGGACAAAGCGCAAAAAGATCTCGCCATGATCATCGGCATGCATGGACGAGAGATAAACAGCTGCAGGCCTCTGTACCTGAGAGTCTCTGATCCGATATGTACGAGTACTCGTATATGTATGCAAGAACATGAAGAACGAGATACTCTTCTGATCACATGCTTCCATCAATCACCACTCCTTATCTCGAGGACATTGACATGAGCTGTGGATGGTTGCCGACTTTGTTCTCTTCCGCTGGCGGCTGGCCCAGACCCAGAGCGAAGACAAGTGGAAGCTTTTCAGGGTGGCAGATAGGCTGGTGCTTACTTTGCGTGTGTGACAGCTCTAGTCTCGAAAGTAGTGCCGTTCGTTCAACGCGGCAGATCGATCTGGGCGGTGGGAAAGAAACGGATAGAAGGACCTTCTCTGTCGACTCTTCACCGGCCTTGCCTTATCTCCAACAGCCTGTCTCCGTGCATTTATGCTTGTAGAGCGGGAGCGGGACAGTGGGCAGCAGTTTGTGACGTGCATGGCTGAGGACGGGCTTCTCCCGGGCGCGTCGACGAAAGCTTATCATTGTCGAGGGCCCTCTTTTTATCTGCGGTGACTCACTCCCGTCACGCTTCAACGCTCGGCAGCCGATCCTCCTGAAGGGCGGGTGCCGAATCTCTCGTATCCTTTTGTCCCGACGACGCTTTAGCCTTGGGTCCAAGCGTAGGGAGAGACATGGTCTGGTCTATCCGTCTCAAACTGGGGTGCAATGCGGTGCGGTAGTAAACAGCGACTGGCATGCATATAAGTGAATGAACCGGCCGCTTCTTCTTGGCACCCTCCTTCTTCGTTCTCACGCCCACCTCGACTCCCAACCAACATGGCCTTCAACCCCGTCTACATCGGCTCCTTCTTCATCCTAGTCGCAGCTGTGCTGCTCCTGCTCTCATCCAGTGCGTCCTCCAGCTCACCTCGTGCACGGCCGCATAGCGATAGACAACAAGGCTGACCCCTCGGTGCTCGCTGCAGTCTCTGCGCCTGTGATTCACACGCTCTCATTCCTTGACATCCAGAATGGCAAACAGAAGAGCACATATGGTGCTTTCGGATACTGCACCAACGTCGTTGTGAGTTTCCCACCACCCGAACTCTCACCCCACCCCCACCCCCGTCATCCTTGCACGCTTCGCTCGTCGCTGACAGCCGGCACGTGCAGGGAAGCGACTCGTGCAGCTCGGCGGCGCTCGGGTACGACATCGTGAAGATCTCTGGCAAGGCGGCACAGCACTCGTACACCAGCGACTCTTTGGAAGGGCTTACCAGTGTGCTGGTCCTGCACCCTGCTGGCTGTGGTGAGTCGAGTCTTGTCGAGTCGCGTTGATCCTCTTGCTGTGAATCTCAAAGGGCATCGACTGACCCGCGCCCACCCGTCCCAACAGCCCTCTCCTTCCTCGCCTTCTTCCTCTCCATGTGCACCAACCGCTTCGGCCTCATCCTCTCCTCCTTCCTCACCACCCTCGCTTTCCTCGCCTCCCTCGTCGTCATGGTCATCGACTTTGCCCTCTTCGCCATCGTCCGCAACGAGATCAACTCCACGTCGTCCAAGAACGTCTCGGCGTCGTTCGGGGTCGCGATCTGGTTTACGCTGGGCGCGACGCTGGCGTTGATGTTTGCCGGGTTGATGCTCGGGTGGGGGTGCTGTGCGGGGAGGCGCTCGGACGCCGGCTCGGGGCAGGTGGGGATGTCGGACAAGGAGGCGGCGATGGGGTTGCAGGGGAACAAGGGGCTGGGTGGGTGGCGTTGGTGGAAGAGCAGCAAGTACAGGTATTAGACGGTGGAAGACGAGAATAGAGAAGTGAAAAGCGAGAAGTGGTAAGGAGGGGCGAGCGACGAGAGGTTTGAAGACGGACATTCACGCTGTGTTACTTGATTAGCCGTTGATTTCGATTTGATGTATCCCTAGATAGATGGCAGATAGGTATGTTATGTGGTGGAGATGCGAACCTCTGAGGTTGAAGGGGACGCGGGGGTCTAGTGGGCGGCGTCGATGGAAGAGCAGCAAGCACAGGTGTTAGAGAGTGGAAGAAGATGGGAAGGCAGAAGTGTGAAGAGAGGGGTGAGCCGGAGACTGACTTCGTGCACGCTGTGCTACTGTGCTCATTTGATGATGATTAGATGTCTAGCGCTGAATGTATCCCTCGATGATAGAGCATAAGGTCGTTGTTGCCTTTACGCTGGTGATCATGATGATCTATTTACATCACACCCCATCCACAGGAACCCACCAGAACTGTTGATGATCCCTCCGAGAAGCTCTGGAACTGCCGGTCTCGTGGTCACTCGCAAGGTCCCACATGCCACCTCTCCTCCCCCAGCCTTCCAGGCCAGGTCCCCAAGAACCGTCGGTGGCTGATGTGATTCAATCAACACCGCTCCAGCGCCCGAAAGCGTTCCAGTTGATGACGTCTGGGCTGTCCCCGCTCTCGCAGCGCGCCAAGAAGCCTCCCTTCTCGTCCCTCTCCTCTCTCTCGTCAGCTGCCCAGCTTGCCGTCCGATCGACCGCTGCGGCTCCCGCCGTCACTCTCCAATAAACAGGGCGTAGTGCCTGGGCACCACCGGAATTCGCCACCCAAACCGCTCGAAGCGCAGGCTTCGCTTCAGGGCAGAAAGTGTTGACGTCACTACGTCATCATGCAGCCTTTTTCCCCGGTGCGGCGCTTCACTGCTTTCCGCTGCTCCTCGCTCAGTGCGGTGTATCGAGGGGCGGTCGCATGGGGGAGGAGGAGGAGGGGCGGGGGGTTATATAACAACGGAGCATGGGGGGTGGTTCTTCTTGACAACTGTCTGTTCGCAACATCGCATCGCAATCACAAGCTTCTTGAGCAAGTCCTTTGTCTACCTCTGACGGTGAGTCGCTCGTCAACATCCGGTCGCCGCCTTGCTTCTCCACCGCGGCGGTCGAATCTCTTACTTGGCTTTCCACTCTGCCTTCTGTCCATCTGAGTGGGAGGGGAGTTGGCTGGCTGTGAATGACAGAGAACTGACATATAAGCCTTCGCTCCAGTGCATCTACCACCCATCTTCGTGTATTGATCTCCATCCATCTCTTGCCACCACCTCCACCTCCACCGCCCACCGACAACCATGGCTCTCGGTCCCATCCACTGCGGCTCCTTCTTACTACTAGCAGCGACCGTCCTGCTGCTAGTATCCACCAGTGCGTAGCTCCTGCATATGTTCGATCGTATGGGCAGAGGACAACGCTGACTTGATTTGGTCTTGGGGCAGTCTCGGCGCCGGTGATCCACAACATCTCTTTCCTCAATATCCAGAGTGGGAGCCAGAAGAGCACCTTCGGGGTGTTTGGTTACTGCAGCAACATTGTCGTGAGTCCATTCATGCTCATCTCCGTTGGGCACTGCTGACATGAGTGAACACGCACAGGGGAGCGACTCGTGCAGCAGCAAAGCGCTCGGGTACGACATCGTCTCTGTGACTGGCCAGATCTCTAGCCACACCTTCGCCAACAAGACGCTTGAGGGGCTTACCAAGGCGCTCATTTTGCACCCTATTGCCACTGGTCAGTCCCCATGTCGCTCTGGTGCTGCAATAATGTCCTCGAGAAACAGAGGCTAACCCGGGCTCGACCCACGCAGGCCTCGCATTCATCGCCTTCCTCATCGCCCTCTGCAGCGACCACCTCGGCTTCCTCTTCTCCGCCTTCATCGCCCTCCTTGCCTTCCTCGCCTCCCTCGCCGCCATGGCCATCGACTTCGCCCTCTTCACCGTCATCAAGCACGAGATCAACTCCAACACCTCCGCCCGGGCCACTTACAGCGCAGCCATCTGGCTGACGCTCGCCGCGACGGTGATCTTGTTCTTCTCGACGTTTGTGGTTTGCTTTTCGTGCTGCACAAACAGGCGGGCGAGGCGGTCGGACAGGGAGGTGGGGTACGGGACGGGGCCGACGATGGGCCAGACGCAGGGGTATCAGAAGAGGCATTGGTGGAATAGGAGCAAGTACGCGTACTAGGGGTGGAGGTTGAGGAGACGGACCTTTGCTTGCTGTGCTGTACAGAATGTCGATGTATACATGTATTGACTTGACTGGTCTATATGATGTGGTGTGAACTGCTACCGCTGTAATAACCGCTATATCACCCGTGTGCGGCGCCCATCTCCCCCGCCCCTCCCCTGACTGATAGACTATGACTACACTCAATGCGAATCCCTCTTCCCCAAACCCTCCCCGCCAAACCCTTCCCTCACCACCAGCCATAACCCCGTCACGCAAATCACATCCTTCAAATTCTCCTCACTCAGCACCGTACCCCCCGGCCCCGCCCCTACCCCTCCCGCCGCAGACCCGCTCGACCCCTCCCGAGTCTTCCCCGTGGCAAGCCCCGCTATCCCGCCCGCAACACCTGCTGCCAACCCCGCCAGCCCCCCACCGCCGGGCGCCATGTCGCGCCCCTTGACAGGCTCGAGCGCCATGGGGATTTTGAGTAAGGCGAGGGCCTTGGCGTGTTTGGCGGGTGCGAGGGTTGCGAGCAGCCGGGGCTCGGAGGAGCCGACTCGGACTGTACAGCGCCAGGTGGATGCCGCCCTCCCAGCGGTCTTCCTGCCCGGGTCTTCGTCGTTATCCCCCGACTCGCCGTCTGATGCCCCGCCAGCGCCTGATGAACTGGGCGGAGACCACTCAAACACCACATCATCCTCCCCGTCCCCTTCTTTTCCGAGCGCTACGCCCACCCTCGCCGCCCAGCGTTTTGGCGCTGGCGCCCATTTCCGTACGGTCCATGTGTACCCCACCCTCGCTGTCCTAGGGAGCTCGGGCTCGCGCGGGTGCTCCGAGCTTGGCCCGCGGGAGCTGGGCCCCCGAGACCGCGGGCGCGAGCCCGACCTCCTAGGCGCGGGTGACGGCGGTGGGATCTCCAGCTGTTTCTCTGACGCTGGTGTGAGGTTGGGAGGGGAAGGGAAAGGTGAGCGGGAGCGAGAGGTGGAGAGTGGTAAGGCGGGGAGGACGGTGAGAAGTGGGGAGAGGCCGAATGTGGGTGGTGCGTAGGTGGGGGGTGGGGGGTCGTCTGGTGGGGGTTTGAGCAGCTCGCGCTGGAGCTCGAGGGGCTCGAGGGTGCCGACGCCTGTGATGTCGAGTGTTTGTCTGCGGAACTGCGAGCGGCGCGAGCAGCAAGGTTAGCTTTTGTCACGGGGCGGTGGAGCACACGGGCAACGGCGGGGACACACCTTTGCGACCTTGGCATCCGTCACAGCGTCCGTCACCACCGTACTCTGCACCACATTATGCACGCTCAGATTGAACATCGGCTCGATCCTCTTCTCTGCCCCTCCCGCGCCCGACGCCGTGGTCGCGAACGACCATGTGGACGACGCCGAGCCTGATCGGCGGCGCTCGATGCTTGCCCCGGCGTCTGAGCTGACTTCAGCGTCGGCGTGGGAGGAGGACGAGGCGGCAGAGGAAGGGGTGGCGGATGTGCGTCGTGGGGGCTTGACGACGAGCTGGATCTGGAGGTTGGGGATGGATTTGCTAGAGGACGCTGGGGGTTTCACGATGATGTATGTCTGTGTGTGCCGGGGGAGGTCAGCGCTTGCCCGAGCTGAGATGGGAGCTGAGAAGAAGACGGAACGCAATGGCCAAAGGTGGGGCCAGGAAAGGTGGGACGACTCACGTCCAACGGATTCCTCCTCCTCCACGCGCGCAACTCCCTCTCCCCGCGCGCACTGCCCCCGCTCACCCCGCTGCCCACGCTCTCCTTCCTCGGCCTGGAGCTCCCACCAGCCTCCTCAGGCTCCACGATGACCGTCTGCGGCGCGATATGCACGGAGCGGCCGTTGGCCTGGGGCGGGGTGGCAGTGACAGGCGGGCCAGAGAGGGATGACGAGCGGGTCGTGCTTGGCGTTGCGCTGCTGGATGCCTCGCCAGCGGTGCGCTCGGGGGAGGTAGCAGCCGAGTAGGGCGCGGGGGATGCACTGCGCGAGACGCCTGGGCTGTTGAGGATGGAGGCCGGCGCAGAGGGTGGTGCTGAGGCAGGCTGTGGTGGTGGTGGCGGAGCGGTCTCCTTTGACGCGTCAGGGGGTGGAGCCGCCGAGGGGTTGAAGATATCGAGCAAGCCCCTGAAGGTCTTGGGCATGATGACCGATGATCTCTGGCCCTTGGCCATGGTGGGTGGTTGGGAGGGGGGTGGGGGTGGGGGCGAGAGTGGGAGCAGTGATAAGTATGGATGCAAAGAGTTGTTTGGTGTGAAAATGTTGTGAATGGAACGAGCCAGGGGGCAGATGGATGGGACGATGCTAAATTTGTTTACAGGTTGTGTGGTGGGCAGTCTTGGCCGGCAGCCGGGGCGGGAACCGAGCGATGAGACAATATAAAAGGACAGCCGTGGCGGGGGCGTTGTTTGTTTGGTGAGTAGTGTAGAAGAGAGGGAAGAGGATAGTGCATGCATAGAGTCGCCCGCCGAACACACTCATCACCCCCGTCTCTCGCTGTGCCGGGCAGTGCACTCTCCACCAAGAAAGTTGGCTCGGCGGCCACCGCGTCCATGGCCGGTCTCGAGTCACGGCGCTCACGTACGTAAGCCCCTGGCCGCTGCACCGAATGATGACTGTTGCGTCAACGATCCAGCAGAGATCCAGTATGCATATCCGAGAGGTACACCATACAGAGAGCACCGCCGCCGGCCCCCTTGCACCCAGCCCGAACGGCCGAGGCCCAACCAGAAGAGTCCACTCTCGGTGCCGCTGCTTGCTCACCGCTCGCTGAGACGCTGAGTCTCGCCCAGCCTCGCCCTCGCCCGCCGCTGCCCGCTTGTCTATAAATGCACCTTGCCCGCTTCCCCCCCTCCCTGCCTCGGCTGCGTACATGCACGTCCTGAGTGCTGACTGACCTGCTGAGACTGCTGACGGAACTCTTGAGTCAGAAGCCAGAAACGAAGCCACCAAAGGCCACAGCCCGGCCCGGCCTTTTCGGTCTCCCCTTCGGCCAGCACAAACAAACATCCCGGCCGCCGGGCATCGGGAGTGGGATTTATGCAGCACCCCACTTAGTCACGCGGGCATCTGGCCGCCGTCGGTGTGCAGAGAAGAGTTGGCGTATAGAGAAGACCGCCGCCTGCTACATAACCTCTGCATGGACACCCCTCAACGCTTACCCCCCTGCCGCTCCCACAACGCCCTCGTGATATCCTCTCTCAGCTGCCTCCCTACCTGCTCTCTC
This sequence comes from Cryptococcus sp. DSM 104549, assembly GCA_036427605.1. Lineage (NCBI taxonomy): Eukaryota > Fungi > Basidiomycota > Tremellomycetes > Tremellales > Cryptococcaceae > Cryptococcus > Cryptococcus jaspeensis. Next base: position 1,183,538 of record CP144047.1, read on the forward strand.
TCCCGCGCCACCAAAGCCGTCTCCACTTTCGCCCACGCCTCCGCCTCCACCCCCTTTCTCTCATTCTCATCCTCCCTCTCCTGCTCCTCCGCCTTCTCTACTTCCCGTGCCGCCGCCTCCCGCTCGTACCCCTCTTCCTCTGCGCCCATATCCTCGTCGATCTCTCGGAGCATGTTGTGCATGATGCAGCACCCGGTGATGATCCTCCCGATGTCTTTGATCTCTTTTTGTGACATGGCGGTCTTGAGTAGCGGGTGCCCCTCTTTGATGATGCCCAGGCATCGCTCGATGGGGCTGCGGAGGGCCGCGTGCTGGCGGTCGAATAGCTTCTCGGCGGTTGCTGGGCTGTGACAACCACGGTCAATCGGTGATACGCATAAATATGTCAAAGACCGGCCGACTCACCGACTCACCTGGTGTCTCCAGATTGACCGCCACGAAGCCCGCGATACCTCTTCGCATCATACGGCGTCAAGAGCATATCATTATTCGGAAACCCGCAATCCGCCACATAGTACATCCCCTCCGGCAAATCAAGCGTGTGCCTCCCCCTCGCTTCCCGGAACAACCTCCCATCACTCACCAACCCCTCAAACCCCAGCAGCAAATAGCAGACACGCATATCATGCGTGCACGCCGCCAGGACGTTGATGCAGGGGCGCCGCTTGTAGTTTCACCATACATCGGTGTCTGCTAGGTGCTCGGGGTCGTGGAGCTTGATGGGGAAGCGGTGGGCGTCGAGGCTGCCGGCGCAGTTGTCAAAGATGGGGGACAGGGCTTGGAGGGCTGGGGAGGTGTTGCGGGGGTCACCGGGGGTTGGAGGGGGCATGTAGATGCGGATGAGCTTCCAGAGGCCGTCGATGACGGTCCAAAAAGAGCTACCAGAGGAGGGATCAGCCACGAGCTTCTTCTTGCCGAGGATTGAAGTGGGGAGCTCAAAGACTCACCCATGAACAGTATCCGGCGAGCGCGACCAAAAAGCCGCACTCTTCCGATAACTAGGCTTCCCCCGCAAATACGTCAAAGCATGCAACAGCCTCTGCTCCGCCGTGATCCCTTTGCTCGCCAGCTTGCACCCGTGAGCAGTGAGCAGCTCCATGATGTGGAAGAACCCCCGGCGGGACACGCCGGCTACGTCGTGGAGCTCGTCGCTGGACTCTTCCTGGACGAGCTCCATGGCGCGCTCGCGCCCGGGGTGGCTGCTCGCCTGGGGGGGCTCCGAGGCCCCCTGCTCCTGCTCCTGCTCCTGCTCCTGCTCCTGCTCCTGCTCCTGCTCCTGCTCCTGCTCCTGCTCCTGCTCCTGCTCCTGCTCCTGCTCCTGCTCCTGCTCCTGCTCCTGCTCCTGCTCCTGCTCCTGCTCATGCTCCTGCTCATGCTCCCGCTTCCGCTTCTGTGCCCTCGGCTCCCCTCCCATACGTCCCGAAGAAAGCGCGCCCAAGAGCGCGGCCTAACGCGCTCTCTGTTGTTTTATAGTGATGACCATCTCGGCGCGCTCGTCCTCTGGCCGCTCGGCTAGCAGCTCTGCTGCCTCCTTTTGGACGATGGCATATTCTTCATCCGTCCTTGGGTCACCTGGATACCTGGGGGGAGGCATGGTGTACGATGGAGTGTTTGGGTGCAAGGAGGGGCGGAGGGCTGGGGGGGATGTGTTATGGCGCGTAGTGGTGGTTTGCTGCAGAGAAGCTGTAGACGCGAGTCGAGGACGGACTGTCGGCAAGAGTCAAGTTGTCGTTGATTGTGTGGGGAGCGTTCGTGCTGCTGATATAGTGCGCGAGCAGGGGGATAGTAGATGTTGGCAAGAACAAGGCGCTGTAGCCAATGAGTCAATCAAGACAGCCCCACCCATCCGGAAAGATGTCGTCACACCTCCGAGAGACCAAGGCTTCATGCCAGAGCGAGAGCAGCAAGTGAATGGATGAATGTGCTGCCGAACGCTCTCGTTTCGGCTATGCACCCGCCATCATGGTGGCTGCACGTACAGCTTACTCGCGAGCCGGCTCACGCCACCTATCGCGAACGCATCCGTGATCTCTTCTTCGACCCATAGATCACATACATGATGGCACCCCTTGTAGCGCCATAGCATCACCCCCTAACGAACGAGCACACTCCCACCCCTCCATTCCCACACCCATCTATCATCATTCCCCATCCAACATTATCGCGAGGAACTCTTCCAAATTGATCTCCCCGTCTTGGTCCATGTCGAACTCGTCAATCATCGCTTGCCTACAGTCGACCCATCAGCACCTGTTCCCCTCCACGCCCGCACCCAGCAGCTGAACGACTCACAGTTCCTCCTCGCCGAGCGTCTCCCCAAGCTCCCTAGCCACCCGCCTCAGGTTCTTGAGTGAGATCTTGCCTGTGCGGTCATCGTCAAACAGGTCGAACGCGCGGCGAAGCTCGTGCTCTGGATTCCGTGCGAGGATCTTTTCTGTCACTGCGAGTATGATAGACGTCAGCAGCGGCTCTATTTTGTACTTGGTCGACGCGAATACCAGGCAATCCAGCCGCCCGATCGCCCGCCCGGCACACTCACTGATCCTCTCAAACGCCCCGAAATCCATCAACCCATCCTCCCCCCCATTCTCCTTCAAAAGCTTCATCACCTCCCCCTTCTTCGCATCAAACCCCAGCGCCCGCATCGCCACCTTCAGCTCATGATAATCGATCGCCCCGTCCTTGTCGAGGTCGAACAGCTCAAAGGCCTCTTTGATCTCGCCGCGCTGGTCGTCGGTGAGGATGCGTGCGGGGGGCGCGGAGGGGGCGTGCGAGTGCGGGTGGGGGGCGGTGCCGGGGAGGGGGCGGCGGGGTTTGGGTTTGGAGGTGGTGTAGGGGTTCATTGTGGGTGCGCGAGGGGGAGCGGGGGTGGGGATATGAGGTGTATGGGGTAAGGTGAGAGTGACTTGAAATCGTGAAGGTGCAAGAAGTGCTGGGTGATGTTTCAAAACGCGAACGCGACGCGCTCATTTTGCTTACGTAAGTCCAATGACGCGCCGGAGATGGTGCGTGCGCGAGATCATCCAACTACTTCGACGACCGACGGACATGCTTTCGTTCATCCCAGCATCTGAGTGAGATTGGTTTGTCTTTTGCATCTCAACTTGATATATATCTCAGCAGAAGGCTGACAAAAAGCGGCGTTCCGATGCCTAGCAAGTGTGTTAGGTGTCGTGCTCGGAACTGCGAGGTAAGTTCCCTTCCCTCCCTCCCCTCCGAACCTCAACCCCAAAACTCAGCTGACCCACCGCCGAACCTCACAGTGCAGCTACGAGCGCCCTGCCTGTGCAGCATGCCGCCAAACCTCTTTCAGGCCCGAGCACCTCCACATGCTTTGCATCTACGATCTGGACGACAAAGATGATGACGACGAGGACGATGATGCCTCTGTCTCAGGCGACGCCCTTGCCCCAACAGGCGGCAGGACGTCGCAGGTGTCGCATGAGAGGAGGTTCCCGTCGAATGAGGTGGAACGGGGTGGTTGGAGAAGGTGTACGCGGTGTGTGGAGTGTAACTTCGAGGTACGTTGTCCCTTCAGTCCGCCCGAACCCACTTGGGCACATACCCATGCAGCCGAAGCCAGTAGAGCTGACCCCCCAGCACAGTGCGACGGCGACCTACCGTGCAGCGCTTGCCCACCCTTCATCCCCGGCGTTCCCCCGTGCTGCGTCTACCCGCCCTCATCGTCCTCAACCTTGGCTCCCGTGGTCCGGCTTCCTCCCCCGCACCGGCTGCCTCCCCAGCCCCTGCATCTGCAACCAGAGCAAGCCAGTCGCGCCGCGGTCCCCGTGGTAGAGGAAGCAGAGGCGAGGTATCTGGAGTACGTGGAGAGGACGCCGAGAGAGATTGAGGAGATGGATGTGGCGAGGCTTCAGGCTGGGGTGGGTGGGGCGGGCATGGCGCCTGGAATGGGCGTAACGGATGGGATCGGCTCAGGCCTGGGAGGCATGTCTATGGACGACTGGTTCTCGGGAGGACAAGGTGGGAGTGGAGGAGTCGCTGGATCCATAGCAAGTGGCGGGGCGGAGGCCTCCCATACTCTGGCGGTGGGGGAGAGCTCGGGCGCAGGGCTTCGCCCGCAAGACGGCTGGCAACCGCAGGCCGCGCAGGCGACACCTTTCGTCCCGCCCCCACTCCCACAACTTCCGCCCCCACCTATTGGGCGTCAACTCGCTGCGGCGTGGTTGCCGACCGGTACGCCAGCCCAAGGTGGAAGCGAGTGGTCTACGGACCCCGTGATGCTCCAAACCCACCCCTCGCAGCGCGTCAGCCCACTCGCCGCCGTCCCTCCGGAGATGGTCTTTGGCGCGCCTGGCGCATTTGATGCGCTGGGGCAAGACACATCCTTCACGGATGTGAGCGCTGGCCAGCTTTCGGCCGCCGACGCCATCCTCTTCAATCTGCCCCCTACGCTCGACATGTCCTCAGTCTCCACTGGCCAGATCACGGGCATGGGAGCTGGCCAGGGCGAGACTGCCGGCGCCACCTTCGCTTCCCCGCTCGACATGTACGCATCCACCGACCAGGGCGAGGCCGACAACACTTCCTCACCCGACCTGTCTACCCTCTTCACCTTCGCCCCAGCTCAGGCTCCGCAGGCCCCACCCCCGCTGTACGCGTCGACGTCCTCCCTCCCTCGCGAACCTGTCATCCCCGAGCCGGTCGTCGCATTCAATCCCGGCCCCGGCGACACCGCTTCGCTCGTCACGGACGACATCTCGTCGGCCAACCCGATCAGCCCGCTGTACCCGTCGCCGCACGGTATGCTCCCGGGCTTCCGTCTGTCCCAGTCGGATCTACTCGAGAACCCCGAGCTCACGCCTGCTGCGCAGACGGCTGTCTCCCAGGCGATGCTTTTCCAGGCTACTACTTCCGCTCCTCTCACTTTTCCATACCGACCCACCGCTCTCCCGCAAATTCCACCCCATCAACCCACCGGTGCCCCTCACATCTCGCCTCCCCAGTTATCGCCAGTGCGGTCGTACCCGCAGCCGTCTACCGCCTCGTCCACCGCCTCTCTCATCTCGCCCCCCCAGCTGGCTCCGAGCGGCTCATACCGACCCATCGCTCCCAACCCGGCCCCCGTGCAACCCCCGCACGTCGCCCCGCCTCAGCACACCCTCCCTTCCCCCTCAAGGGGTTACTACAGCTACGACAATTTCGCATTCCAGGGCGGAGCACGCCCCCCCGCGACGCCCGGTGCCCCGTCCGTAGGCGGGTTCGGCAGGTGGGTTGGGCCCGGAACTTCCACCCTCCCACCGATGCTCTCGCCCCCACAGACTGCCAACACCAGCTTGCCACCGCTGCTCGCGCACCAGCAGACACAGCGCGAACAGCGCGAGCGTCTGGGCGACCGGGACTGGGATCATGAGCAGGCGTTGCTGAGGATGCAGGAGGAAGCGCAAGGGAAGGTGAACCCGGCGAGGTCGGCGTTGGGGCTGAGCTTCCCCCCGCCGGGGGGTGGCGGGAGTAAAAAGGGAGGGAGGAAGCAGGAACAGCGGTCGGAGGAGGAGGAGCAGGAATGGGACGAGGAGAAGCACAAGCGGGATCTGGATCACCAGCGGGAGTGGAGGCAGCGGCAGCTGGAAATGAAGGAGATACAGGAGAAGCAGTCGCGGCGACGGCAGCAGGTGCAGGCGCAAGAGAAGGGGGAGGCGAGGCAGACAGTGCCGGAGCAGCAGCAGCTGGAAATGAAGGAGATACAGGAGAGGCAGTCGAAGCGACGGCGGCAGGTGCAGGCGCAGGAGGAGGAGGAGGCGAGGCAGAAGGCGCTGGAGCAGCAGCAACAACATCAAGAGCAGCAGCACGCGGTGCAGCAACAGCCCCAGTACCATTTCCCCCAGCCGACTCAGCAGCACCACTGGTTTCGGCCACAGCCGCAACAGCAGCAGCAGCAAAATCTCCAGCAGCAGCAGCAGTGGTATTCCCAGCAGCAGCAGCAGTATCCCCAGCAGCAGCATTACCAGCCGCCACAGCCGCAACCGCACTACCAGTACCCCCATCCTCAACACTACCCGGCACCGCATCAGTACCGCCCGGTACAGTATCCCCAGGCAGGCAATCCCGTCGTGCAGCCGAGCTCGTACACACCCGGCAGGGTAAGCACCGGTCAGCCTGCCGGAGGAGGCGGCTTCCAGCAGCACGATCCAGCACTGCAGAGGCAGGTGCAGGCGCAGTTATCGATGCGAGCCGAGGCTGCGAACCAGCCGGGGCCGCTGCCGACCATGCAGCCCGCCGAGCAAGGACCGGTGCGGCCGTTGCCGATGCAACAGCCTGGACCGATGGCTTACGGCGGATTCCAGCCGGCGATGTACAACCCCTATCCTCCTCCGCCTGGGTATCCTTGGCCGGCGAGGCCAGCGCCGGGCCCGGCGGGTGCGAGCACCCAGTACGGTGCGCCGCAGGCAGGCGGGTTTTCGGCGGCAGGAGGTGCGGGAAACAGCGGGGCGCACGAGGGAGGCGGTCAGGCTGGGGAGGGGAGTGGCGGGACGGGATACGATGGGATGGGAGGGAACTAGGAGGGGCGGGCGGGGGGGGGGTTCATTGGGGATTACGATGGGAAAGGGCGCGAGATATGGACTTTGACGACACCACCAAGTCATGATGGGTTTGACGACTACATTACTACATTGAGAAGAAGTTTCTTTGACACCTGTACATAGCATAGAAGCATTATAGATGTAGACCATAGTCCTTGTCCCATGCATTGGTACATGGTAGCTTTAATAGCTTAGGGGCCGTACCGTCTTCACGAATCACGCTCACGATCACGCAGGCGGTCCGTGCGCGTGCTTTTGGTGGGGTGACGCGACTTTTTGAGCGCGTTGAATCTCAACTTGAATCTCTCAACTGCCTCTATCACATCCTACCCTCTTTCTATCACATCCTACCCTCTTTCTCTCACACACACTCATTCTTGTATCTTCCCCCTCCCCTTCCCTCCTCATTCGTACCCTACACCTCAACCCTACTCAATCTATTCCCGACCACACCCCCGCTCCACCATGCTCAAACCGACACTACACGACTTGCTGACCGCGCACCAGCGCCAGTCCTCCCGCCCCAACCCCAATTCCAAAGCCCCTCCCTCCGCCTCCGCGACGAGCGCCACCGACGGCGCCAGCATCCGTTCCCGTATCTCCATTGCCAGTCGCCGGGTAGAGCTCGGCCTCTCCCCGGCCCCGTCTGTCGCCAACACGCCCACCCGCCCACGTCGGCACGACGACCCCGCGGCCACCCTCCGCGACCCATTTGCCGGTTCACCGCCAGCGCCGCCTGGTAATGACCAGAAGCCCGCCCGCGATCGTACTCATAAGCACAAGGCCAACCCAGCAGGCCGCCGGCAGGGCTTCGACTTCCGATGGCCCCTCGGCGACCGCCCCGCAGAGCATCCCCCGCTCCAGCGCCGCGAGAGCGTCAGCTCCACTACCTCGCGCGCGTCTATTGTCATCCCGCTCCTTATCCCGTTCAAGCGAAGCGGGGACGATATCAAGGAGAAACTCGCGCAGCGCGAACGGGAGAGGGAGGCGGCTGCAGAGAAGGATAGGTTGAAGGGTCTGAAGGAGAAGGAGAAGCTCAAGAAGCAGCTGGACAAGGAGGCGAGGAAGAGGGAGAAGGAGGCGATGCAGGAAGGGCTTGGGGTGGAGGGGAAGAGGCATGGGATGATGGGGAGGGGAGCGAAGCTGCTCAGGAGACTGTCGATTGGGTCGACCCAGGCGCCGGCATGGGAGTCGACCAAGGGAAAGAGTGAGGCCGGGGATGTGCAGGAGGTGATGAAAGATGACGACGAGGTGAGTCTGATGTGGGGTTGTGCGGGAGCATGGGCTGACGAGATCGGTGTCTTTTGCTAGAGCACCTACCAGCTCCCCCTTCCGCGTCCGGTCTCCCCTCTCGACACCAAAGGCGTCACTGGCGTTTCCCCTCTCAAGGTCAAGGTCAAGGTCGGGGTGGCACCCGCCTGGAAGAACATGATCGGGCGTCCCATGCCTGCCCCTACCGCCGCCGCCGCTGCAGACAGCAAGAAGGGCTACAAGCACTATATCCAAGCTGGTCCTGACGCGGTCCTCCCACCCCATCAATCCCCTCGCGCTCCTGTGCGCCCTCCACGCTACGACGCCAACTTCCCCAAAGACCTCTTTGGGGATCTCGACTTCATCACCGGCTCTCCCCTCCCTCCCAGACCACCCAAATCGCCCTCCAGGCGCCGCACCCGTGTCACAGCGGAGAGCCTCGTTCGCGCAGCTCTCCCCGAACACACTCCTCAAGGCCTCCCCAGTCGCTACCGCCCTAACGGCGTCACCATCTTCGACATCTACCCAGACGAGGACCTCGACTACCACCCCGAGCCCCCTGTGCTCGCAAAGTCAAAGACTCCCATCACCCCGGCGGCTGGCATCCAGATGCTGGCGCCCACCAGGCGTGCGGGTGGTGCCCGAACTCGCGCTAACAACAGGGCTTCGCGCGTCTTTGCCGTCCCCGAGGCGCTCGTCGCCCTCTGGGAGTACGGCCTCGACGACCCCGAGATCGCCGAGATGTCGCTGGACGAGGCAGAGCTCGCGCGCAGGCACATCGCCCCGCTGTTCGTCCATTACCGCTCGACCGGCAAGCTTCCGCCGCGAGCGATGGCGGGGCGCATAAGTCACGAGACCTGCACCGCCTGGACTGCGAGCAGGCTGTCGCGTGAGCAGGAGAGGCACAAGCAGGAGGAACTCAATGTGTTTACTGTGGCGGTGTCGCCGCCGAGCACCGAGTCGGTGAGCTCGAAGGAGAGCGTGAGCCGCGCGAGTGTCACGGGGAGCGTCGGGACAGCGTACAGGGTCCCTCTGAAGTATGAGATGCCTCATGCGCACAGGCGATACAGCGGTGAGTCGTCTCTCTTCGCTTTACGCTAGTGATAAAGACTGACAGGATATGACAGCTGCCTCTGGCTCCACTGGCTTGTTCCCCACCAACGGCCGCGCCGAGCCTGACACCGAGTCGGTCGTGTCGGGCGCCGCGGACGTCGCGGACGGTGATGACGGAGACGACGAGTTCAGCCAGAGATTTGAGAGGGAGATGGAGCTCGCGGATGCCAAGGAGTGTGCTGCCTGAGGGCTTCGGGAGAGGCGCCAATTGCTGAGGACGGAAGAGGACAGTTGTAGATAAAGGACACCGTACAATACCATAAACGACCACCACACGACCACTCTTTACACGAACATTATTCGTAACCCACCATCACTTTGTCATTTGTAGGACCGCCATATTGTTTGTGTATAGCATATAGTCACATGTATTCATTGACAGTCAAGTTCTGTCGAAGCAACCACCGCTGAGATAGCCAGCAGCAGTTCGCGCTCAAAGGCTCCTCCTCCTCCCATTTCCGCCTCCTTCTCCTCCACCACCCTTCTCGGCTGACTAACCAAGGACTGCAAGCTGACTGCCCTTCACCCAGCATCAGTTGTCCTTCTATGGTACCTGCTGGGCGCCTCCGTTCCGATCGACTGGCAGGAAGAAGTGCCGACGATGAGCAACCCCACGGCGCCGCGCAACAAACAACCGCACCGCCCCGCACCCTGTTCTAATCTTGACTCGCCAGCATCATCGGACCACTCGCTCTCCCGTTCCAAATCTCCAGCATACATCACCGGAGCCTTTGATGCTTTACTTGCAATTCCATAGTGCTCCACCTGCACTGCCATGGACAACGCAATCAGCGGACACCCCTGCCTACTTCATATCGGGAGTGGTGAATGAAAGGGTGCAGCTGCCTCTCGTCGCCGCCCTCCTCCTCGCTCCCCTCCCCTACAGTAGCCGCCGATACATCCTTTGCACCGACTTGCCTCAAGTAAACAGCACATGCTCAAGAAGCCTCCGAAGATTACCCTTACCCCCTCCTCCCGCTAAGAATCGTCCGCACCGTGGAGGCGCCGACGCTACTACTTAGTCTTCGCCGGCGGAGGTTCGGAACAGCAGGCGGGGATTCCCCGTTGATGCCCATGGGACTCTCGTGGGTCGACATCGCCCTTGCATAGCCACAGCTCTCTTGAGCGGATGATAACCCCGCAGAGGGGGTGAAGATGCATATAAGAAGCCCCCCATTCCATGTGTCTCAAGCCGCTCACTGTCAGAACTTACAGCGAGCCTCATAGTCCGTCCATACCAACGACCTATAACTCCCAGAGTCCACCACCTAACAACAACAACCACTCACTATCACCATGCTCTTTTCCAAGTCTGCTATCCTTGCCTCTATCCTCGCCCTCGCCGGTGCTTCTGCTGCCGACTACAGGCTCCTGCTCAACAAGCCCGACTGCGTCACCATGGACAACTTCGCGGCCAAGTAAGTCCCCCGTGTCTCTTCTCTGGTCTCGCGCGGGAGCTGTTCTGACATGATGGGTCTCAATGTGTGATGTGCAGCTTCCGCAAGCTCTGCCCCGTGTTTGACACTACCGGTACTGGGACCCAGCGTGGGGAGCTCTTCCGTCCCGGTGACTTCCAGGGCAAGAACAATGACAGTGAGTGCCAGACTGGTAGTCCTCTACGTGTTGGCGAGTACGACTGACCAGTTGCCTGCTTCCTACAGCTCAAGCTCTGGCTTTTTGCGTGAGTACCATGGATCCTCTCAGCTGAGGTCTCAGTTTCATAAAGCCGGCTGACCTATTTGTACTTTCAAACGTAGACGTACGTCAGCAACGTCGATGCGAGCGTGTACACCGTCACTCGCGAGCTCGCCGAGAGCCTCGGCGGCACCGTCGCTTGAGCTGTGGAAGAGTAGTCTGTCTAGCTGTCTGGTGATGCGTGAAGTTGTAGCATAGCATCATGGAATGCAGTACTGCGTCTTGCTTGGGAATCATACCCTTCGGTCAACCTTTCTCTTTCGCTGCTCGGGAGCTTCATGCTCGCACTTAGCCTCCCGGGGTAGCTCGTAGCAGCAGCCTTCTCTCTCTCTCTGACCATCTGGCCAGCGTGTGACTGACCAGCATGGTGTCAGACCTATGAAGAGTGCACCGTCAGCAAGACTCGGTTCAAACGATATGCGGCCGCAGCAAATGTGAGCTAGTGCATGAGAAGGAGAAAGGATGAGCATTGCCGCCAACGTCATATGAGGTAGCTATTATGTATCGCTTTATCTTAGTGTGGATATCTCCTTTCATTGCTTCAATACCTACTCCCTTCCCTCAGAGAGGTGGCCACTAGTATGAGAACTTGTCAGAAAGAGGTAGGGGTACATATAGCAACTTGAGGCCCGCTGGACTATGCAAGAGCTTCCTCACGACGACACCTTCGAATCCATTCTAACCTGTCTCCAATCAACATGCTCTCCTTCTCTACCGTTCCCATCACCGTGGCTATCGTGCTTGGGGCGAGCATCGCTTCAGCCTCCGACGATCGTTTGCTGCTCACAAAGCCCGACTGTGTCAGTAACGAAAACTTTGGTGCCAGGTGGGTCTCTCCAGTGGCAATGGGCAGACATCTTCTCAGTCGTTGACGAGCTGGGCAGCTTCGTCCAGCTGTGTCCAGTCTTCAAGACAGAGGAGCTCAAGTTCTACAATGGCAACCTGACGTTGGGGGATGCCAACGGGGAAAACACCGACAGTGAGTAGCATTCAAGTGGTTCGTAGTGACCAAGGTCCTATGCTCACACCTCTTGCTTTCCAGAGAACTCTCTTGCCTTCTGCGTAAGTGTTCCTTCTCACTTGAACTGGCCATTGCTGACCAGGCTACAGACCTACACCAACGCAAACGGGGATCACATCAGCTACACGGAGGAGTTGGCAGCACAGTTGGGCAGTTCGTTGGCCAACAACTCGTTAGCCACTTGAGCGAAGGAAACCAGCGGAGCACAAAGCGAGTCCATCTAGCTGGCGGTTACAGAGCTAGCACTCTCAGTGGTATCGTGCATGCATGCTTTGGACAAAAATTCGTCCCACACTCACATACGCGGGTCAAGTTAAAGGGCCACACACAGCAAGAAGGCCACAGACGACCTAGTTCCGCATTGTGAGTAGAGCTGCAAGAGGCTTTCGGAAGAAGATCATACGAGAGGGAGAGTTGAGTGATTGAAGGCGCATGAACGTGAGGTCAAGAGAGGATCCGCCTGCATACCATCATGTCAGTGCAAGACGGGGCCTTCGAGTCATGCGCAACCGCACACAGCACAACTCGGTCAATGCTAGTCTTCACAGCCTCACCGAAAGATCATACGTGCCAAGGAGATGTGACTGGACCCCATAGCAGTGAGCTGAGACGGGGGGCGTGCGGACACAAGATCAGAAGACCCCTCCCAGGAGCCACTCACGGAGCGATTTGCAGCTGTATTATGAACATCTGCTATGCACTACCCACGTACGAGACACCCACCGTGCTTGCTCACATACTCATGCACGCGCTCTCCTGCTGTCGCGTCTCACTAGTGTATCAGTCCGATTGGTGGTCCTTTGAGACGTAGGCCAAGACAGTCATCCACGCTGGACAATGCCTTTGCGGTGTGCCGTGCGGGTGAGCGATCAGCCTAAGCTTCTTGTGTCAGCTGGACTCGACATGCAGGCCGCATACTTAAGAGATGCCCCCCTCGCACCACCACCCACAGTTTCTTGACTCTACACCTCATTCAGGACCAACATGATCGCCATCCGCTTCTCCCTCCTCGCCCTCATGTCCCTCGCTTGCAAAGCGCTCGCCGATGGCGAGTACCCTCCCGACGCACGCGTGATCAAGCCCGACAACTCTGCCATGGAACATTTCAAGGCCGAGTGAGTACAACCCCAACGATGGGGTCTCGTGACGATACAGCCAGCTTGCTGACAGACCGGAGCATAGTTTCATCGACCTCTGCCCGCGCTTCTACCCCGACAACGGTGCTACCGACCGCCCCATCTTCGTGGACCAGACCTTCCAGGAGGACCTTGTCAAGACCGGTATGTGTCCTATCCTCCCCTTCTGGCACGTCCCGGGGCTATGCTGATGACACACCGAGTGCAGACCAGGCCCTCGTGAACTGTGTACGTCGCGGCGCGTCCAATCGGTGATCTCGGGCTCGAAGACTCACTAACTTGACGCGCTCTTTGGCGCTATGCAGGTGTACCAAGTCCCCACCGGCGACTACCAGAACATCGGTGTCGACGCCGCTATCGAGCTCGGTGGCGATGGGATCATCATCATCGACCCCATCGAGCAGGGCGGTGACCCCCAGTAGACGGAGGGCTGGAAAGGACCGTCGCGCGAAGGTGTGACGGTGGCTCGCATGCTGGATAATTGGGAGGCCGTAGTACCGTTTGACGGTCGATGCAGGAAATAGCAGCAGTAGCGCCGGTGTTCTCTAGCTCTCAGACTCCAGTCATGGCTAGGACCAAGCATCGCTCTTGACTCCTCAGCACGAAGAAGAGGGTCACCATTCTCGACGAGACCTCGGGACGCGCTCACGCGCACCTCGGCGATGGTCCCTCAGGGATCTCGGATAGTCACCTTCTTCCGAGTCCCTGAGTGCCCCACATGGCTTCTCGAAGTCGAGTCTCGTCGAAAGCAGCTTGGGAAGACGGCCGACTCCACTCGGTGCTCTTATCATGCTTTCAGTCAGTTTGACTCGACTCGGCTTGGGCACAAAGAGGCCCATGGACTTCAGGATGTGTTTACTATATACACGGAGGTAGATAACTCGTAGGACGACAACGCTTACATATCATCGACAAGACCCAGATGACCGCTCCGACAAACCCCTCTCCGGTGGTCATCGATAGCGACGAGGCGTATATCCCCCTCACGGGAAACCCCCACTTGAGGCTCACACCATGGAGGGAGAGTGATTTGGATGATGCCGTGAGTCATTCCTCATTCGGCCGACGTACATCGAAGGACAATGAGCGGTGGGCTGTCGCTGATACTGGTGGTACCATGCAGATGATCCTGTTCAACTCGCCCGAGGTTGGCAAGTGGGCCCGTAGTCGACCATACCCGTATGACTATCTCACGTCATCCTCATCGGCCCATTAGCTGAGAGATGGATCTTCACTTACCCAGGTTTACCCCCGCCGACGCCCAAACCACAATCTTCTCGCTCCTCCCTGCCACCTACTCGTACCTCACCACCCTTCGCGCCTTGTACCCCTCTCCCCCTCCGTTCCCGACGGAGCGGATCTTCCCCTTTGGTGCACTGCGTGATATGCAAACTGGTCACCTGGTCGGGCGGGCGCTCGTCGCCCAGTCCAAGCAGATCGAGGGCGCGTGGGAGGTGGCTTACGACTTGTTGCCGGCGTACTGGGGGAAGGGAGTCGGTACTGGTATGCTGCGGGCCATGCTAACTTACGCAAAGTGGCTGGGCGTAAATCGGATGATAGCGGTGAGTCCTATCATCTCAATTGAAAACATATCATAAATATGAGCGGCAGGACTGACAGTCGGTGAGATGCAGCATTGCGAGGCTCCAAATCTTGCCTCCGGGGCGATCTTGCGCAAGAGCGGATTCATCAAGATAGAAGAGATGGAGGTCGATTGGCCAGAGGACAAGGGGGGAGGAAAGAGGCAGGCGCATAGATATCAGATGTTCTTGCAAGAAGCACCCGGGTCGGCCTAGAGCTAGAACTACGTAGAGCCGAAGTCAGGAGAGTTATCATGGACGGCGAATCGACCAGCAGTAGTGCAGTGTCTGAGCATCGTATGATTAATATGAGGGTACATCGTGTGGTCGTGGGCATATATAGTGACCCAGGACTGTCCCATCCAGCTCCCGCTTGCGTCTATCTTATCTTGAGCACCAGCCAAATGAACGAGTAAAGTCGGTGCCGCCGGGCTCGGGGCTCGGAGGGACCGAACGCGACGACTGGCGGAGACCCTTTGACCCACGCGCTGCTTCTGTTTGTGTGCGGCCGGATATAGATGCTTCTTCGAGTCAAGCTTTATCAGCAAGCTATCGACTCGTGAAGGTCGCCGTTTGAGATATCGCACACTTCTGATTGTCAAGCAGGTGTATAACACCCAGTCGCTCCTCTCAAACCATCATCGCAACAACTTCCCACCCAAGAACACGATCATGTCCGCGCCCGAGTCAACTTGCCCCATCCTCGTCGCAGACGATGGCAGTCTGTATATGCCCGTACCGGGCCGTCCAGAGCTGAGATTCACCCCTTCCACTGAGAACGACATTGACGACCTTGTGAGCCTGGGAACTGATCAAAGCTATCGAGACGACGCGATATGATAACCTGACGTTAGGCCGACGAGACAGGTCTCTCTGTTCGGCCACCCGCTCATAGGCAAATGGGCATATCGTCGGCAATACCCGTGCGTCTGATCTCTCTATGCTTGTAGTGCATGACTGTAGCCCTATCCCCAGTGAAGCTCATCCAGCATGATGCCCTCTAGGTACACCAAGGAGAGCACTGCCTTCCTTATCGACTTGCTCCCCAAAGCCCAAGACTACCTCTCCGCCATCTCCGCGTCCCTCCCGTCCCCTCCCCCCGACTTCCCCATGGAGAGTTTCCCTCTCAGTGCTGTGCGTGAGACAGACACCGGCCGCTTGGTAGGCTACGTCTACGCCTCGCCGTCGCCTCGTGAGCCTGGGGGTGGGGTGGAGATTGCATACGACATCCAGCCGGAGCTGTGGGGGCGGGGGATCGGGAAGGCGATGATCTCGGGTCTGCTGGAGTTTGCGAAGTGGAGCAAGGTGAAGCGGGTGTTGGCTGTGAGTCTGCTACCCATCCCCCCGTATAGAAGGCTGTGTGAGGAGCTAACGAGGACGGGGGGCAGTACTGCGAGGAGAACAATGTGGGATCTGGGGCAGTCTTGAGAAAGTGCGGGTTCACGAAGTACAAAGAGATGACTTTGGAGTGGCCCGAAGACAAGGGCGGTGGGGAGAGGCTGATCCATGGGTACGAGATTCATCTGTAGGGGCGGCCGGAGCGGATCGAGTGTCTACGTTGTAGACTGTATCAACCGTACATAGACGGGATTCATATAGGACCGTCATTCCTTGAGCATCGCCCAGCCTCTTCTTCGTGCGTGTCATCCACCGAACGCCCGGGTCCGTCGTGCGCCCTTCCACCCTCAGCTGCGGTCGTCGCTATCTGTCAGGTACCATACATCTTGTGTGCTCCAGGCTTACAACCACTTCAGGAGGGTCTTCCCCCATGAAGGTTCGTATGCATACCCATACGCTCGGGGTACCGGGGAAGACGGCTGACATGTCAAAGGTGGAGATCATCGGCCATCATCGCGAGTCGCGAGTCGCGACCCTTTGACCCACATGGCGCGTTCGTTGCGTGCATCTCCTTGGTTGTTGGGGATTGGTTTCGAGTCAAAACATGAATGAGGCTTAAGCATATCTGTATCATATCGTGTATCATCGACTCGTAAAGCTCTCGAGTGCTCAGATCCCTTTGCTCATCACTAGGGTACGTATTACCTGCTACTACTTGAAGCCCGTCGCTGAAAACCAGCAGACTCTCGCAAAGAACACTAGGACCGCATCGCCAGCAGCACCACCGCCGTCACCCATGTCCGAAGCGCCCCCATGCCCTATCCTCGTGGCAGAGGACGAAAGCCTATACATCCCCATACCGGGCCATCCGGAACTGAGACTTACCCCCTTGTCCGAGAATGATGTAGACGACATTGTGAGTCTGGGACTGGTGTCTGATCGGCCCACAAGCATCGGGTTGGAGCTGACGTGAGAGCGGGCTGGTGGTGCAGATTGCTCTGTTCAACCACCCGCAGGTGGGCAAATGGGCTGTGCGCCGACCATACCCGTGAGTCATGCTAGCTTACTTTCATGAGAGGCTCCTCCCTGATGTGCTCAATAAGCTGACTGTGCTCATTCCCCAGATACACGCACGACGACACCGGCTTCATGCTCGCCCAGGTACCCACCGCCAAAGCCTACCTCTCCCGTATCTCCGCCTCCCTTCCCTCCCCCCCACCTGATACAGAGATGGAGCTCTTTCCCCTCGGGGTTCTCCGGGAAGTCAAGACAGGGCGGATGGTGGGCAACGCTTACGCCGGGGTATCGGTGCGGGACACAGAAGGCGGGGGGCTCGAGATTGCGTATGACCTGCAGCCGGAACTCTGGGGCCAGGGTCTGGGGAAGGCGATGATCTTGGCTTTGGTGGCGTTTGCAAGGTGGAGTGGGGTGAAGAGGCTGATTGCGGTGAGTCTGGCAGGGCTGATCGCTATCGCTTGAGGCTGACGAGCAAGGGTAGTTCTGCGAGCCGGAGAATGCGGCTTCTGCGGGGGTTTTGCGGAAGTGCGGGTTTAGCAAGTATGCCGAGAAGGATATCGAGTGGCCAGAGGAAAAGGGCGGTGGGTTCCGGGTGTTCCATGGGTACGAGATTCTCTTGTAGGAGTAAAAGGTGAGAGCTCGGGAATCTGAAGAGAAGAAGGTTGATATAATTGCCATGCACCCATTGAGCAGAGACGGACATTGATGAGAGAGAGGTTGTTCCACAGATACGAGATCCATCCGTGTGATGTCCGAAGCGCATTGGGTATCTAGACCGTAGCTTCTGTATGGATCGTACATTGTAGGTGAGTGTCAAATATGTAGTACCCAGTTCTCCTGTGACCATTGTGGGGCGTCGTTTTCGTTCGTGCTTACCACCTTGACAATCCATACGCTCTCTGGTACAGGGGAGGATGGTGTCAAAAGTACTGCTGGATGGAGACCGTCCTCACAACTTCGAACCTTTTACCCACAGTGGGTTGGGGATTGGTTTCGTGTCCAAACATGCGTCAACATTATCTGGATCATATCGCGAATCGACTCGTAAACCTTTGATCGAGAGTGAGATACCTTTGTCATGGCTTTCGTCTGCTGCCTTCGCCTGCTGCCTTACATAAGGCTTGCTGTCGATCACTAGACTCTCCGTTCCAGCCACACCTAATCGACAACGATAGCATCACTTACCACCACCATGTTCGAAGCGCCACCATGCCCTGTCCGCGTAGCAGAAAACAAAAGCCTATACATCCCCATACCAGGACACCCCGAGCTGAGACTCACTCCGCTCCTCGAGAATGATGTCGACGACATCGTGGGTCCGCTATGGCGGGGGGCTGACCGGTTTACAGCCAGACAGGGAGCTGATGACGCGAGACCGGGGGCTGGTCGTTGAAGGTTGCGCTCTTCAACCACCCGCAGGTGGGTCAATGGGCTGTTCGACGGTCGTACCCGTGAGTCATAGTAGCTGTCTTCCGTGTAACTTTCCCTTTCCTAGCGTATCCAACAAGCTAAGTGACTGTCCAGGTACACGCGCGAAGACACCGCCTTCATGTTCAACATGGCCACTATGGCCAACGCCCACCTCTCCCGCATCCCCGCGTCTCTCCCTTCCCCGCCGGTCGACACCAAGATGGAGCTATTCCCCCTCGGGCTTCGCCGGGTAGTCGAGACGGGCCGTGTGATAGGCAACGTGAATGCCATGGCATCTTCGCGCGACACACAAGGTGGGCTGGAGATTGCGTATGACCTACAGCCGGAGTATTGGGGCAAAGGACTGGGGAAGGCGATGATCTTGGCTGTGGTCGCGTATGCGAGGTGGAGTGGGGTGAAGAGGCTGTTTGCAGTGAGTCCGGTATCTGTGGTTCGGTTGAGTGAGTGGCTGACAGGTGAGAGGGTAGTTCTGTGAGCCTGAGAATGCTGCTTCTGCCGGGGCTCTGAGGAAGTGCGGGTTCAGTAAGTACGTGGAGAAGTATATTAGGTGTCCAGAGGAGAAAGGGGGTGGGTTTCTTTTCCTCCATGGGTACGAGATCCTCTTGTAAGGTGTACGCGTATGTCTCGAAGGAGGTTGTCTCGTATACCTACATGCACTTACAGTTGGTATGTACAATGCTCAGTGTGCAGACACGCATTAGCGACAGCAACGGCCAGTGTGTACCCGAATGACATTAGCGATCTACAACTGTTCCTCTCCCAGAGATGTCACGCTACTACCCCTCGATCTCCAACACATCATCCTCCACCCACCTCCCTTTGGCTCTCCCCACCGCCCTCCCCAGCTCCCCCACCACCCCCGCCAGAATCCTCACCTCCTCCTCCGGCCCCAACCCCATTTCCTCACTCGCCCCCAGATGGAACCCCATCATCGACGCATCAAACATTCCTATCTGATCCCTAAACGACTTAACCAGCTGCCTTGTCCCCTCCAGCTGACGCTGCAGGCTCCCGAGATTCTTGATCGTCGCGCCCGTGAGCTCCAGATCCCTCGCTATGAGCTCATTCTTGCTCGGCTCGCCGCCGCGTACGAGGTGTGCGGATTTGTCGACGTATTTCCTCCAGGGCGGGGCGCGGTTGTGCTCGGCAAGGAGGGAGGAGTGGGTGGTGTGCAGGTGGAGGGAGAGGTCTTGTCCGAGGGTGGAGGCGCGGGAGGCGTGCAGGACGGAGGTGCCGGTGAGGTCGTGCAGGGTGTCGAGGGTGGAGGAGAGGCGGAGGAGGAGGGTGTGGAGCTTGGCGGCGAGGGCTTCGGAGGAGGGGCGAGTGGATGGGGGTTGGGAGAGGAGTTGGACAAGGCGGCTGAACTGGGGGTGGGTCAGAGGACAGCTGATTACATGGAGGTCAGAGCAAGACAGCTTACCTCCCATTGAAGCCAGCTAAATGCGTTCACGCTGACAGAGTCGATGTGGACAACCTCGTCGGTCAAATCTCGCGCAAGGTTACCCAGCTGTCACAGTCGTCAGCCTGCGGCAAAGTCAAAGTATGACATAAGATACTTCCACTCACCTCTACAAGCTGCTTCCCGAAGTACTCCTTGTCCTCCAGGTTCGAACCCGTCATGACGGTCACGCCTAGCTCCCACATCCTAATTTGTCGTCGATCAGCCTCAGCGTGTAAAACAAACATACCGTTCTCACACACCTGACATGCTCCAGCGTCCCCACAGCACTCTCATCCCCCAGCATCCTCACACTATCGAATATATCCCGCGCCCGGCGCACCTCCTTCGTGAGCGCCCTAGCCACCTGGCCCACATCCACATCATTTCCCTTCTCTTCCTCCCCAAACCACTCCCAGAATGGCTTGGCCATCGTCCCGCCATCCTGCGAAGTGGCATGGAGGGACGAGAGGAACGACAGCTGGCAGCCGAGGCCTGTGAGGGCGCATGCGGGTGTGGAGAGCGTGCGTACGGGGAAGGCGAGGATGACTTGCCCCACGGGGCCGAGACCCTCTCCGAGGCCCACTATCCGGTCGCCTATATCACCCAAGATCCACCCTGCTGTCTTCCCCAGTGCCCATAGTAGCAGGTTTGGTATCCGGGGGAGCACAAAGTAGATGGCCCCCAGCGCAAAGAGCGCAAGCAGCACGGCGTTGACGGCGTGGGCTATAAATGGTGAGAATATGGTTTCGAGAGGAATGAGGACGAGCTGGAAGGGAGTGAGGAGGAGGCGGAGGGTGTCTGCGAGTGGAGGGCGAGGTGCTGGAGGCAGCTTGCCAGGTGTCGGAGGCCGGGCTTGTGACGGTCTTGGGGACGACACCGACGGTATGGCAGGTCGTCGCCGAACGGGTTCTCTCCGCCGCGGAGCGGACTGCCGTGCGGACGAAGAGGCTGATATGGAAGGGGAGGCTCGTCCCGGGGTGGGTTTTGGGAGGCGTTGAGGGGTGCGAGGCTGGGGGGACGGCGGCGCCGAGTCCGAGGACGATTCCCAGTCGTCCTCTCGAGCCTCTGGTTGCGGCTGCCGTCTTTGCCTGGACGATGCTCTGCGGGTGGGCGAAGGCGATTTGTACCCTCCAGGTGGAGACATTGTCGTAAGGCGGCCTCGCGGGTCTTTGCGCACTAGGTGGGTTGAATGCGGAGCTGAGGATGCGTGTTTCTGCCTGTATGTATGGATCTTGAAAGACGAAGTCGAAGCAAGAGACGACGCGGTGGCAATAGACGATGTCTGTCGAGGAAGTCGCGTGTTTGTGTGACATCATCAGGTTCCTGTTCCTCCAGCAGCCGTGATCTTGCTGGAGCTCTTTCTGTATCTTCCCTCCTTGCATGTGCCGCTGGTAAGGTGCTGAGCTGCATATGCTGTGTGCATGCAACAAGGAATGAGCGAGCGTGCTGCAGAGAGTGCTTCCCCTTCCATCCCTCCGGCTATTGCCACTCCGCGGGGAGAGGGCCAGACCCAGGGACGTGATCCGTTGTCCTGGAATCTCCTGACGCTTTGTTGTTGATGCACCATGTTGTCCGCTCTGCAGCAAGCCACCCATCATCGTCCCATCTCGATCGAGCTCCAAGACCCCTCTCCTCCACGTCACGCTCGTCATCTACTCTCTGTTCTACCCATCTCCTTTTGCATCTCCTTTTGTCTCACACCCACTGCTCAATCGCCGCTCAACACCAACGCGCCGCCCCGCAGACTACTCCCCTGGCTGCCCTTACGTTTCCTTGTCCCTCGCCCAATTCTCCGCGTGCTGCTTGTGGATGCTCGTGGCCATCCTCCCTTATTTTTACCCAGCAGCTGCCTGTCTTTCCACGCTACTGTTTATCTTTCACTCTCGTACATTCGTCCTTTTATTCGTCAATTGCTAGGCATCGCGCTAGTCTCATATCGTGAGACAAGAAGAACCCGCGACCGGGAAGCGGAGGAGTACACAGTCTACACACCGCTCGGTACGTACATAGCGTGGGAAGAAGCGGAGGCAACTTTAACGTCAAGTGAGTGGGCCTGAGTGGTGTGCCATGATGAGGATTGTGCAGACGACCCGATACGACATGGAGCTGACTCTGCTCCTCTTCAGCTTCTCATCCACCGAAAACTTGTCAAAGAGCACTTGCAAAGGACCGGGTTTGTTGACACCAAGTCGACGAAACGTGACTTCAGGTGAGCTCGCGGCGTGCCACGATCGTTCACGGCATCGTTACTCTCCGACATGGATCCACCAAAGCTGACCCTGTCCTCCAGCATGGCTTCATTCCTCCCTTCCACCATTTTGAACGCGACCACCTCCATCATCTCCACCACCTCCCCCACCAAGCTCCCACTCACACCCACCGGCGGCGCTCCCCTCTCTGGCGACACCACACTCGTTCCCCCAAAGTACATCATCAGCGAGAAGCGCGACGAGGACGCAGGGCTGCCCCCCTCCCCCGTTGTCGAGGAGCACCATCCAGCGCGCGGTCAGACCAGCTCCCTCAACCCCCACCCGTCCCGCTCCCTCCCCCAACCCGGCTCCGACACCCACGGCGCCTCCCCGATCCTCGTCCGCTCCCCCCCATCCACCTTGCTCGACGCACCAGCACGTGCAGCCATGAGCCTCCCCAACAGCCAGACGGCCTCGGCGCAGGCTCGCGCCGTCCGCGGGAATGACCCCAAGACGCCAGAGTACGAGGTGGACGAGGAGGGTGTAGGCTACTCGCGGGCTGGCGATGGAGCGGAGCAGGTGCCGCTCCTTGCGCCGACGCCGCAGTACGCGGGTGGCGGCCGGTCGCCCGGGCTGTCGCGTGCGTCGTCTGCAGCGTCAAACAGCTCCAGCAGGGGTATACTCCGCAGGATCTTCATCGACCGCTCCACCACCCCATCACAGCACCTCACCCGGCCGACCTTCCCTCCCCCCTCTCTCTCCACTTACTCGCCCATCTCCCCCAAACCCCTCACCCTCTGGGCTAAGATCAACCTCTTGTTCATCCAGACATTCTCCATCATCCTCTCAACCTACTTCCTCATCTTCGTGGTGCTGTGGGCGCTTTCCGCGGAGGTCGCCAAGGCGCTGCCCAAATGGGTGTGGCCTGACCGGCCCAAGAACTTCCCGTGGGACGATGAGAAGTACTGGAAGAAGGAGGGGAAGCGCGTGAGCAAGGATCCGGCGGACTATGCCAGGCAGGTGGGCATGGATATCGAGCACCAGACGGTGGAGACGGAGGATGGATATTTCCTCAAGTGCGTAGCTCACTCTTTCCCGTCCGTCGACCGAGCTAACGCCCGTCGCAGGATGCACCGCGTCATCGACCCCGACGCTGTCACCCACTCGGACGGCAGAGGCGGGTTCCCCGTGCTCGTACTGCACGGCCTCTTCCAGTCGTCCGGATCGTTCGTTACGTCCGAGGACCGTTCTCTCGCGTTCTGGCTCGCCAAGCAGGGCAAGTACCAGGTGTACTTGGGGAACACGCGTGGCGTATTCGATATGGGGCACAGGAACTTTAGCAGGAATGACCCGCGGTTCTGGGGTGAGTCGGTATAGCTGCTGAGGGAGATTGGCGCTGACGATGGTGCAGACTGGACAATCAGGGAGCTGGCGATGTATGACCTTCCGGCGCTGGTGGAGCATGTCTGCCGTGAGACCGGCTACGACAAGGTACGTCCGCCCAATAGCCACAACGACCCTATGCTGACGCCCTCTCCAGATCGCATTCATCGGCCACTCTCAAGGCAACGGCCTCGCCTTCATCTCCCTCTCCCTCGGCATGTGCCCCTCCCTCGGCAAGAAGCTCTCCGTGTTCATCGCCCTCGCGCCCGCCGTGTACGCCGGCCCGCTCACTACCGGTTTCCCGTTCACGGCGCTCAACAAGATGGAGTGGTCTCGGTGGAAGAGGTTCTTTGGGGTGCTGGATTTCATCCCGCTGATGCGGTGGGCGTATGATTATGCTCCGGCGAGGTTGTTTGCGGCGCTGGGGTATATCATGTTCGCGTTCTTGTTTGGGTGGACTGATACCAACTGGTGAGTTGTCAGGCTCTCTCGACACTGCAGCACTGACTCATCTCATTTATGATAGGCTCCACCGACGCAAAACCAAGATGTTCCGTTTTACCCCTACCCCCGTCTCCTCCGCCTCCATCTTCTGGTGGTGCGGCAAGGGCGGCTTCGCCGACCGCAAATGCACCCTCGACGACTCGCTCGAACGGTGGTTCGACGACCGCTTCCCCCCGCTCTCGATCTACCACGGCGGACGGGATTTCCTGGTGCTGGCGGAGCCGTTGCTGGAGAGGTTGGAGAAGAAGGAGAAGGATGTGAATGTGATTAAGGTGACGAAGCTGGATAAGAGCGAGGTGAGCTGCCACACCTTGCAGAAAGGAAAGCACCGCTGACATCGCGTAGCACTGCGATTTCTATTGGGCGGCCGAGGCGGTTGAATGGGCGTATCTGTCTTTCATGGGTACGTTACTGATGTGCACATACTGTGGAAGCTCCGCTAACAGCAATCCACAGACGACATCGAGTCCACCCGCCCTCGCTATCCCGACGAGCCCGAGCAGCACAAAGAGGCCACGGAGACAAACGTGGACTGAGACCGCGCTGGATAGATTTTGATTCACGATGACGAGTGTAGTACTGTATGTTTTCTCGACGGCTAGTCGTACAGCCTGCTAGATATAATAGTGGTGGCGTTGCAATGAGGATATGATAGCATAGATGGTGACAAGCATACGGGGTCCTCTGAGCATCATGTACTGTGTCCTGTATATCGTCATCTTGCTGCGTCAACTCAGCCAGTAGGCCCCGAGGCTATGCCAAACCACCTCGCTCGGAATGCTTGAAAAGTGCGGCAGACCTTCGCAGACTGGTGCATGAGCACCAAAAAGATCGTACTGGACGTAGCAATATAAGGCAAGACAGCAGCGACGTTCCTTCTTCCCCCACATCTTGCCTTCATTGATGAAAGTGCCATGTCCAAAAAGGAAATGCCTTTACTGAGACTCGAACTCAGGTTAGCGGATTTCTCTCTAATCAGAGATCATAAATGAATATGAGACCACGGTGATAACCAACTACACTATAAAGGCTGAAAACCAGCGTTCGGCGAAGTTTTTGTTGAACCATCTCACCAACAGGGTGTCAGCTGCTTCTATGCCGCTGTAATGCATCTAGAGGCTTTGTGCATAGAAAACCGGTGAGCTGACAAGTCAGCCGCTGTGTTAAAAGCCGAGTTTCGCCCGAGTAGGGTGTCACGCTAGAGGGAGAGGCGAGCCTGACGTGTGCTTCAACCTGCCTGGTGCCCTCCTAACTCTCGCCACTTTTTGAGAAGCAGGCGTGTATTATATCTGCAGATCCTTGCCCTCTATCGTTCGAGTTGCCTCGTGGGGTTTCAACTCCCATGCCAGCGACATGGCCTGATGCGTTGGGAACTTGTGATGAGGCTCCAAAGGAGCAAAAAAAGGCAAAAGAAAACCGACATTGACAGGGCTCGAACCTGTGAGCCTGACGGCACGAGATAACTTTGAAGTCAAAATTCAAGTCTCGCCGAATAACCACTATCGCACAATGCCCGGACTAGGAAATTAAGGGTGCTGCGCTGCGCTACATCACGCAAATCTCATCTTTCGCCTCTTCTTGACACTATTGCCCACCTTTTGGCATGAATAAAGTGTTTTATGCTCGGTCAAACTATTCTGGCGTGCTGAGAGTCTAGAACTGTTGAGCGAAAATGCCACCAGGAGGTGTTGTTGGTCGTGACTCGTGTGGTGGAGGCGATCACTTGCCGTCCAATTCTTCGTCGTTTCGCTCGTCTCACCTTCATCTCTTCTTCGCCTGCACGCATCATCTCCAAACTCTCTCAGCAAGATACCCTCTCAGGCCCCCATCGACCACTTTGCCGTCCTCGGCCTTGCGCATGGCGCCTCGCCTGCGGAGGTGAATCGCGCTTGGCGGCGGCTCGTCTTGCTCGTATGTCGCTGCCTTCCTTCGTAATCTTGGTCACGAGTCTAGACATTGGACTTGATGTACAGCAGCTAACGAGCAATGGAAACAGCATCACCCGGACAAGAACACCTCATCATCTTCCTCCCCTGCAGGTAGCTCTAGCTCCATAGCAGAGACAGAGACGATCCACCAGATCAACGAGGCGCGCCTAGTCCTCAGCGATCCTGCTCGCCGGGAAGCGTGGCTCGCCGCTTTCGAAGAGCGGCCGAGAGGCGATGTCAACGAAGGGCGAGGGAAGAGGGAAGAAGGACCTCATGTGTTTCGGCATATCTCGCTTGATGAGTTCGAGCCGCACTATGAGGCGCGGGGGGCTGCTCCAGCCGGAGACGCAGGCGTGGGGGATGAAGAGGATGGCGGGGATGATGAGCGAGAGCCGGTATGGTTCAGTCATCCGTGTCGGTGCTCTGGGCAGTTTGTCATCACTGTAGAGCAGCTGGAGCAGGGCGTGGAGGTGGTGGGGTGTGAAGGGTGCGGCGAGTGGGCACGGGTGGGGTACGAGGTTGTTGAGGACGACGACGAGGGAGCATAGAGTAGGTTGCGGTTCGCTACACACACAGGGCTCTTTTGTACCATCATGCCATTAATTTCAGATATCGTGCACACAAGTCCGCCAGATGAGAGAGGACAGCACACGGAGACGAGATGTCCATTGATTTGACAGGTGTCTCAAAAGGGTATACACGCATCTGGAATCTATGATCTAGATGACTTTTTGACCAAGATAGCCCCCTCTCTACGTGGCCTCTCTACCACCCCCTTCCCCCCTAGTTGCTTAGACATACACGTTCGTTAGACATTATCATCATCCCCCTAGCCCCCAACCCCAACGCCCTCTATTTTCTACTCGGCCTTGTCCCGCTTCTCCTGCGGGATAGGGTTGCCCGCCTCGTCGATCAACCCCTTCTTCTTCATCATCCGGAGACTCTCGTGGATGGGGTCGAGCGCGGGTGCCGGCTCCCGATACGAGTCATAGTACGCGTCCGCCCAGGTGAAGTACTATATTGACAGTCTTTGTCAGCCATGTCGCGCGTCGCGTCTGAAACCGCAGTCAGGCGGGGCTAGACTCACCTGGCCGTAGTTGCACGTAAAGTACAAGTGGTGCAGCGTGTGGTGCGCGGGCGAGTTGATGTAGCGCTCGAGGAGGTGGCCCGAGATCATGTCGCCGTCGTGGATGAGGATGGTCCAGAGCTGGACAAAGATGAAGAGCCCAAGGTAGAGGTATTTGTGGAGGGGGAAGACGAAGGGGAAGATACTGCGAGGGGGAATAGGGTTAGCTTTGCTGGGAGGAAAGACATGATTGCAGCTCACTGGTAAGGGAGGGATTGGGCGTAGCCGTCAACGGGGTGGAACGCAAGCGCGGCGTACGGCGTGGGCACTGGTGTCAAGTCAGCTCCGGCCTAGAGACATCCCAGATTTCCAAGACCGACGCGACTACTCACCGACCCATTTGTGGTGAGGCTTGTGGATGTGCTTGTAGATCAGCGGGTGGTGCTCCAGACGATGTATCCAGTAGATAGCAAAGTCGGTAAACACCAGGAACATGACCACGCTAAGCGCCATGTACCCCCACCCGTACTGCCCGACGTCCTCGTACAGCTTGCTGTGCCCGCGCACCTCGGCGACGAACCACGGCAGCGTCATGAGGTCGATCCACGGCGCAGCGATCATCGAGCTCTTGATCTCCTTCCTGATCTGGTTCTTCAGGAACTTGGGGTGGTGCTCGAGCCGGCGGTCGTAGAAGACGAAGTAGGAGACGGAGCAGAAGAGGAAGTAGAGTATGCACGCGCCGACGAGGGCAAGAGCGTAGAGGGAGAGGGACTGGCGGAGCATCGAGTCCCGTGGGAGGAGAGACGTCGGTGCTACCGACGGGTGGTACGTCTGGGACGTCGAGTATGATGCGGGGAGGGCGGTGGTGTTGATTATGGGGAGGGAGGATGGTAAGGGGGGGGGGGAGCAGGTAGGCGTAAGCCTTATCGAGGGCGTACTCGTCCGCATACTCGAGGAGGATGTCCATTGTGGTGGCTGTGATTGGGTTGTAGAGAGGAGAGAAGAGGAGAGGCGAGGAGGGTGTTTATCAGATGCAGCGGCTTGAGCTGCTCCACTTGGCAAAGAGTGGTCTGATGCTTTGGCGCTGGACGTGCTGTCGTACCACCTCGGTTCGGCCGAGAACGCGTGTCGTCAAGTCGGGCGGTGTCGGGGGGGAGAAGGGGGGCAAGAGATGAAGAGAGGGTGTGAGGGTGGCAAGAAGGAGGTGAAGAAGAGAGCAAGTGTTATGAACAAGGGAGAAGTCGGAGTGTAGGGGGTTTCTATTTCCAACAGCGACGAAATCGTACGACTAGACGACGGGGGGCGGAAGGCGGTTGTCTGTGCGGTGGAGGCGTCGCTCAAATGAGTGTGGGTGGCTGTGGGGGGGTACAGCCGGGTGGGCGGTGGCTGCTGCTGCGTGTGTATGCAGCGGAAGAGTCCTCTATGTGAATCTATCTGCTCTAAGACGTCGACTTGTCTGCCAAAAGATGCAAGCAAGGCGCCCGCCATGCGAGGGAAAAAGGTGGGACGATGTGGCCTTGTTGTTGATTTTCGGGGCCCTGAACACGCCCACCGAGGCTCACCAGCTTACGTGAACGCAGGGCAGTCATCCGCCCGCTGCCGAGACACTCGTGCGAACCTTGTGGGCAGGGGCGGAGGCAAAAAGTTCAAAAAGTTAACTGACGGAAGTGGGATTCGAACCCACGCCCCGGAGGACTGCCGAGCTATTACCGAAGCAATCGCCTTAAGACAGCTGTTTAGACCACTCACACATCCCGCCTTGTTAGGTGTTTGAAGCCAGAAACGCAAAACCACATTCCATCTTTTTGCAGCGCGCCTTTTGCCGCTCTTTCCACGCTCTTTCGCTGTCACCGTCTGTGACCCATACTTTTTCTCAACACCTGCATATCATAACCCACAACGCCAACATGTCTAACAACGGACGACTGCCCACTCCCGCGCAAGTCAACGACTCCTACCGTCCCAATGGCTACGTAAGTCCGCCCTGCATCTCCTTCCATCCGTGTCGCTAACGCCTTTGCCTTCTCCGTAGGGCATGTCGCCGTCTCTCATCCGGGCCCGTCAGCCGTTCCTCTTCACCAACCGGCTCATTGGTGGTACCATCATCGCCTTTGTGATTGGCGTCTACACCTACTCCATCTCTGCGGTGAAGCAGGACGACTTCGTATGTCCCATTGTTCCCACAGCCATCATATTTTGGCGGTTCTGACACCCTCACAGTCCGACGTCGAAGACTTGCTCCCCCCGCTTGAAGAGCGAAGCAAGCTGCGCTCCATCGAGGACGACATCCGCGAGGGCAGAATCCACCCCGGCACGTCTCACCCCGGCCCCTCAGCCACTGGCACACCCTCCGCCCCTTCCAAGGGCGTTCCCTTCCCGGACGACACGATCGCGCAGGCGGCCGCGTCGGTCTCTTCGCAAGGCTGGGGCATCAAGCGTCTCAGCGATATCGACTGGATCAAGAAGAGGGGGTTGGTGGATGGCAAGGGGAACGTGCTGGTGTGGGGGGCGCCGGATGTGGATCGGATAGGGAGAATGGGCGACAAGCCCACGGGGAAGAAGCTGGTGTAGGGGGCTTTGCAGCGTGGCCTGGGAAGGAGGAGATGCAGAAGTTGGACAGAGACCGAGTGCATTTAACATTATACAACAACCCATGTACCGTACATCCACCTCTCAAGTAGCAGGCTGCGGTCTTCTTGTCAGCCGTTGAACAGAATGGAGAGAAAGGGGACTCACCCTCAGAGCCCTCAGCCTCTCTGCCAACTTCCCGTCCTCCTCCTTGTTCACTGACGCCTCGCCCACACTG
Organism: Cryptococcus sp. DSM 104549; assembly: GCA_036427605.1. Classification (NCBI taxonomy): domain Eukaryota; kingdom Fungi; phylum Basidiomycota; class Tremellomycetes; order Tremellales; family Cryptococcaceae; genus Cryptococcus; species Cryptococcus jaspeensis. The sequence goes on from CP144047.1 coordinate 1,212,976, forward strand.
GGCTCCTTGACCGGCACCTTTGCCTCGCCCAGCCCATGCTGGATCTCCAGCCCCGCCTCGTCCGCCACCTGCTGCATGAGCCCGTCCACCTGGTCCTGGGGGGTAGCGATTGCCGTCGTGTCCGACATGGTCGACTCCATGTACGATGTCTGGACATCGAGGTCGGCGAACTGGGACTCGAACTTGTCCATGACGAGTGATATCTACTTTTCTGTCAGCTTCCGCTCAGCCGTTTACAAGAGGGGAGCTCACCCGCTCGAGGTTCATACTCTCCATCGCCTTGTCCATCCCCTTGACCACGCTCCCCATGCTGTTGGTCACCGACCGCATCGTCACCGCCGTCTCTACTCTGCTAGCCACCGCGTCAATCCTGGACGACAGGCGGAGGAGGTTGAGCCCCTCGTTCTTCTTGCGGATAGCGTTCTGGGCGTAGATACGGGCACCGTCGGTGTTGCCCTTGGCGAGAGCCTATGCGGTGGTCAGCTTGGGACGCCCATCGCCGAAGCTGAACGGGACGCACCTGCTTGAGCTTGTTCTTCTCAGCTACCTCGTCCTTGTTGGCTTTCTTAGCTTGCCGTTGGAGAGACTTGGCGGTGAACTGTAGCATAGGATATCAGTATCGGCGTGTGAGCGGCGAGGACGGAGACGGAACGCGCTTTGAGCTGGAAGAGGGACTCTACGGGGTTGTCAGCGATGTTTCTTGGTATCTCATGGATCCTACTCACTCTCGAGGTTGCTCATTGTGGTTGTAAGGCAGGATGGAGTGGCTGCAGGTGATGTGCGGAAGAGAAACGCGAAGATGAGCGGTATGAAGTGGATGCAATCGACGATGCGCTGCTCGCCGCACCGACGCACCGACGTGGCTGGAGCCGGTGGAGACTGGAGAGCTTCTTCTGTTCCCCACCAAGATTGTTCTTCGACCTTTACTATCACTCCCCGCATACGTCCAGGACAATATCTCGCATCGTGTAGCATACCTCAAGCACGGCATCTCTTCCTCGGCATTCTATAAAGCATAGATAGCTCTCGGTTACTCCACCACCCTCCTTGCCGCTGAAAAAATGGGGCTACTCCACCTCTTGGCCTATGCCGGGGGTCTCGCAGCATTCCTCTTCGTCACATTATCACTGGGTGAGTCTCCTATACCTTGAGGCAAAGCTGACATGTAGCGAGCGGTCTGTTATGGCTTGCCGAGCTTATAGAAGAGCACTCAAAACATGCAAAGGTCGTCGGCATGCGATCAATCTACGTGAGTGCGCGTTCAACCCACGCGACATGCTCATGCTGAATCCCGTCTTCGCCCTCATAGGCTATCGTTGCCCTCCATGTGGTCCTCTACTTTACCGACTCTCTCCCCTTCCTCCCCACAGTCTTCTCCATCTTGTGCCACCTCGCCTACCTCTCAAACTTCTCCACCTCGTGGCCCTACATCTCCCTCACCTCCCCGCGCTTCATCCTCTCGTGCGTGCTGGTCGTCGCGGACCACTTTATCTGGTTCTTCCACTTTGCAGCCATCGCGCAGGAGGCGAAGAAGTACCGCGGTCCAAAGTACCGCTATGGTGGGCAGAATGTTAGGACGGCAGCGGCGGGGGATGTGCCGGCGTTTGGAGACGTCGCAGCGTTCTTTGCGATCTGCGTGTGGTTCGTGCCGCTCTACCTGTTCTTGAGTTTGAGCGCGAACGACAACGCCCTTCCCTCCTACGGTATGTCTCTCCTCCTCTCTCAGCATATGTGTCTATCCTAACCCGCCCTCCATAGACAACTCCGCGCCCCCCTCGCCCTCCGACCCTCACGTTAACCTCGCCTCCCCCGGCCCCTCCCAACGATCCCGCCCCCGGGCCTCCACATCCCTCGTCAAATCCGCCCTCACCCCTCTCCTCTCTCTCCTCCCCCGCCTGCGCGGCCGCGCCCGCCGCAACTCCGAAGGCCTCATCGCCCCGCGAACCCCCGTCCGCGGGGGCACCCCGCTCCACTCACCTTCAGGCTCATACTTCCCATGGGGCCAGGAGGATCCTGGGACCCCCGGCGGCGGGATGGGGAATGGGAGCTTGGGGCTCACACCTGATGTGCATGGGAAGGGTGTGGGACATCCCCATGGGCTTGGAGGGGGTAGTGGTGGTGTGCAGAGGATGAGGACGCCGCCCCCGCCAAGGCGAGTGCAGAGCGAGATGCAGGTGACCACCAAGGGGGCGCTGAACCCCCGTGCACCTGGGACGGGGGCTGCCACGGGGCGGTCAAGTGGGGAGGAGGCGAGGAGAGGGTCGCAGGCGGGGAGGCAGGGGGCGTCGTCGAGCCTGGCGCCTGTGATTGGGGGAGGAGGTGAAGGGGAGCTGTTAAAGAGAAAGGGGGACTAGGGTGTCGTGGGGGACAGGATCCGGGCTTGAGGCGGTCGCATGTATCGATATCATAGCATCGTAGGGGCGCACTGCTTAGGATCTCCTCTTATGCCTAGTAGCACTTTGTACTCACGCCGAGAGTATAGGCATCCATTATGGAGTATGCGTGGCAGAACGCTGATGATTTGTTCATGAACCGCCTATGATGTGATGGTACCAACCTCCCTCAACTCATCCACTACGCAGCAACGGTATCCACAATAAACGTCCCGTTGGTCTGCACCTTTGCCCCCTCCTCAATATCCACCCACCCCTCCTGAATCACCCCGCCTCCATCCACTCTCTCCAACACACTCGGCCCCCTCACCCACACCCTCCCCTGAATCACCTTCCCCTCCCCGCTCTTCTCGTCGCCCTTCTCCTCGTGGCCCGCATCGACGTGCTCGCCCTTGAGGAGCACTTCGACGTTGCTGGCAGGCGGGCCCGAGTGGACCTTGTCGGCCGACTTCCAGAGGTCGACTTCTTTTAGGATGTGCGAAACGCCGGGGGCTTGGAGGTCGTAGAAGTGGGTGACGAAGATAGGGCCAGTGGAGTAGATCGAGGGGTGGAGACGGGTAAGAGGGAGGGAGAGAAGGAGGTGGGACGCGCCGAGTGCGGTAGGGGGAGGAGCATCTGCAGAGTTACATGATCTCGTTAGCCGACTGACTGGAGTACACACCATCAAACCTGCGAGATCATACTCACCACCAACGAGGATGACACCCCGCAACCTCTGCCCAGCAACGCCGCCAAGAACATTCTCCCTCATCCCGCTCCAGAGGACCTTGTCCCACAGCCCATCGCGCTTGACGTGCCCCGCCTTGAGTCCGTGGGCCTTGTGCCTCGCGGCGTAGGAGGCGTAAGGGTGGGCCTCGTAGGTGTACTGAAGGCGTGAGATGAGTGCGTGATGGTGCTTGGGAGTGCTGCAGCGGACATGAGCATGAGAGTTGCGGGGAGTGTGGTCTTAGCTTACATGAAGAGGATGGTAGGTTTTGGCAGTTTCTTCTCCGGGTCAGCGAGCATGGTCAGCTCTGCAGCATGGTCAACCTCCTCAGGATCCCAGATCGGTTCGTGGTTGCCAATCAGCCTGAATCCAGCACCTGTGACACACCGTGCGCATCAGCTTTTCGCTGCTCTCGGAGTATGGTACATAGCTGGTCGCAGCTTACCGTTCCAGATACTGGCCATCGCGATGGTCATACCGAGAGGGGTGTCAAGTCTGACAGCGCTAGCGACGACGTCTTTGAGCGCACCGGACGGGCGCTTGTCGGCAGGGAAGAGTGAGAGCGTGGATGCCATACCGGCGGTGATGTTCTATTGTGCTCAACACGTTAGCATTGGGCGCAAAGCGATGCAAGACGATGGCTAAAACGCACCAGGTGAGTGGCTTTGAGGATGGCCGGCTTGTCGGCAGACTTGGTCTCGGAGTAGAAGTAGCTGTGCACATCGGTAAACTGGGCCTCTATCTCGACGTCGTCAGTTTCTTCTCCCGTCACGTCAGTATGAGCAATTCAATCTCACCTGGCACGACAACCCTGTCTCCCTCCTCCGTCTCCACAACCTCCCACACCTCCTCCCACCAATGCACAACCATCCCCTTCTCCCTCGCGCGGTTCACAATCGCCGCCGTTTTCTTCTCCACATCTCCCATCACCAGCACGCCCACCGCCCCGGCCTTGTCTTCCCAGATCTGCTCAATCACGTCCTCCAGGAGGTTCGCAAAGACGACAACGACCCCGGCTTCGGGGTGGGTCTCCGGGGTAGCAGTGAGTGCGCGGGTCAAGAGTCGCGGGGAGGGGAGGATAACGAGAGGGCGGTCGGGAGTGGCGGAGAGGGACAGGAGGAGGAGCGGGAGAGAGGTGGACGGCGATGGGGGGACGAGAGTGATGATAGACGAGGGCGAAGAGGTGGAGATCTTTGAGGACGGGAAGAGGAGAGAGATGCCTATAGGAATGAGACGGATGATCTCCTTGAGGGCCTCGTCGGTGAGCTAGACAATGCGTAGCCATGTCAGTCTTGGTGTAGAAGAACGGCGCCGGAAGCAGCAAGAGATAAGTGCACCCACCTGGACATCGAGAATTATTCGCTGAGTAGGCCCTACAGGCTTCCTTGGCGGGTTCTTGGGGAGCGTCACGAGATCCTGCACCGTCTTAACTGTGTTGGCGGGCCTCACGGTGAACTGTTCGGTCAAGTGTCAGCTTGCCAAGTGAGATCAGAAGCACTCGCACCATATGACGTTACTCACCGGAGTACCTTGACCAGTAGCCCAGCTCCGGTAGACACCAGTCTCGCCGCTATTCCTCACTCCCGTAACCTCCGCCTGCTTGCCCAACAGAAGCGGGTGCACCAGCGGCTCGGGGACAGAGAAGAAGCGGTGATAGATTGCGAGCACAGCGAGGACCGTGAGGAGCCCGATGGTGAGGTTGTCGATCTCGAATGACGGCATCTTCGAAAGTGTCGATAGATATAAATTCGAGAGAGGAGTGAAGAAGGGTTAGAAGGGTTAGAGGAGGAGGAAGGGAAGGCGGGGCAAGACAAACGGAAGTTTGGAGCTTGTCTTTGGTGCTGGACGCGAGTCAGTCCGGTGGTGCCGTGCGCTGGCGGATGGGTGAGGACTGAGTTACTGCGAATAGTCGTCCCAGCAGTTTAGTGTGTCCTTATTGAAAGACAAGATGAAGATGGAGATGAAAGCTAAGAAGACTAGAAGAGTCGGACGATGGCGTCGGGGTGTTGTCAATTGGCGACTTCGACCGAGCGAGCGCCGAGCTGCCGACGCGCGCCCCTCAGCTGCTCATCCAGACATTGATTTCGCGCCCTTCGTTATACAACTCCTTCATCCAGACACTTCCCGCATCTCCTTGAACACTCACAATGGCAGAGAAGCCAGCAGACGACCCATACTCTAACGAGGCAGAAGCCTGGTACCCCGGCAGTGCGTCTCTCCTACTGACACCTCTCTCGCGCCGTGCTGACCTTTCCTGGCGATGCAGTTCGCCAGCGGTCAAGGCCCGGACAAGGACCCCAAGAAGAGGTGTACGATACGACGCGTGATGTGTACGTAGCTGATGCTTATGCCAAGGGCCTCTGCTGACAAGAAAGACACAGTAACGGGCGCATCGTCTCTGACAAACCTGCAAACAAGGGCATGCTCGCCTCCCAGCGCCGCCAGCGAGAGCACGACCTCAAGGTCGCCGCCGAGCGAGCACGGCGAGCCGCTCTCCCGCCCTCTCGTTCCCTCTCGTCCCGCATATGCTCCCTGCTCCCCATCTTCATCTTCCTCCCCCTCCTCTCGTCATTCCTCACCCAGACATACACATTCAACCTCTCGCCCTACTTCCTCCCGCACCTGCGCCGCTTCTGGGACGAGGCCCCGCTGAACCCGTGGCGCGAGGAGATGATAGAGTTCACGCCGGTGCAGCTGGCAATGTATGACGGGGCGGACGATAGGCCGGTGTACCTGGCTATTGGCGGAGTGGTGTATGACGTGAGCGCCAATAGGAGGGTGTATGGGAAAGGAGGGAGCTACAACATGATGTGAGCCGCTTCGACAGCTATTGAGAATGGACTGCTAGCTGACAAGGGGCAGGACGGGACGAGATGCGTCGAGAGCATTCACGACAGGATGCTTTGAGACGCATTTGACCCATGATATCCGAGGCCTCTCCGATGCCGAGCTCGCTGTACGTTCGCTTCTTGTCGAGATGTTCTCGTGTATTGGCTCACAACGTACGCGCAGTCTTTCAAACACTGGACTTCCTTCTTCGCCGACTCTGACAAGTATCGCAAAGTTGGTACCGTCATTCTCCCACCTATCGACCCCCTCAGCCCCCTCCCCCCACCGTGCAGAGACGATCCCTCATCCGAGCCTGCGCCTGCCGATGCCCACGCACCTGGAGAGGCGGCTGCCCGGAGAGGGGCGGCCAAGCCAGGGCCTGTCGGAGGGCACTAGATGGGCGGAGATGTGAAGGACACTGCTGTACAATAGCCAAGCATGCATACATATACACTCTTCTATACCTCCTAACCTCTCCTCCCGGGGGGCGGAGGCGGGGGCAGCGCGAACAGACCCCCTCCCCCACCGCCTCCACTGCTAGAGCTAGCGGGCTTCTTCCCCTCTCTCCCCGGGATCTTGATCGTGAACGTCTGCCCCTCCTTCAACGAGTAGTCCTTTGGTGGAGCGGCGGGCTTGGGTGGCTCAGAGGGGTTCCCTCCTCCACTACCAGAAGCGGATGCCTGGGAGCGCTTGTTTATGGTCTGAAGAGCGACCTGATTCACCGCACCGTCAGCTTCACGCACCAGGCAGCCGGGATTATAGAAGACGCACCTGGAAGTCGAATGCCTCTCCGCGCTCAGCAAATCCCATACCGATATACGCCCGCTTCCCGCCCTCGCCTTCCACTCGGAGAACAAAGTAGCGCGACGAGTCGAGCACGGGCTCGACTTGCGACCACGGGGCGGCGTAGTTGACCTGTGCGAACAGCTCGCCGGATGTAGAGTCCTGAGGGGGAAGGGTCTGGTCAGTATTCATCTATGAAAGTACTCTCGCTAGAGCCTCGATACCCCGCTGGGCGCTGAAAACCCGGCAACATATGTCGAGACGCACCTCCAAGCGGATCTCACTCCTGGAGCCTACGTCCAGCACCCTAAGCCGGCCCTTCCACAAGAACGCCTCCACATTCCAGTCCGCGGCCTTGTAGCCTGCTGCAGACGTCCGCGGGGGCACTTGATACACTGCAGAGGTGGCCGGGAGTTAGCTGCGAGTCCATAGCCTGGCTATGCTACCTGCCCATCGCTTCGACAGACCGGTGGATGAAATGAACTCACCCATGACCTCGCGTGAGACAAAGAGGACCGCCTCAATCTCATCTGTTAAGCTGTCCATCTTGATTTGCTTGATCTAGTAACTCGTTGGGCTCGTTGCACCTGCTACTTGATAGCAAGACTCCCAGTCAGAGTCGTCGTCTCTTTGTCGTTGTTCTCGTCGCTGGACATCTCGGCTCGGCCCGCGCGCTTGACCTCCACGCGTCTGGCTGGTGCTTCTCGGGAGGACCATTTAAACAAGCCTTCTGCTCTGTGTGAAGTGGCAGCGACGACGAGAATGGCTGGCTGGCATCCATCAACACGGTAGAGTATATGCATGTTATGTATCGTATGCTAGTATGTAGATGCATTCATCGCAGGTACAGTTTAGTGGCGGTACAGAGGGTAGCTATCATTTCCGCAATTTGTCAGCTTGAACGGCGGCCCAACACTAAAGTCGCCATGTAGCTCACTCGATGTAACCTTCCGCCCCGTGAGTGTAGAATGTCGACTCGTCCCACTTGGCGAGCTTATGTCCCTCCTTGATCCTCTCCGGAAGATCGGGGTTAGCTAAAGCCCAGAAGCTCGATTAGCCGCGATCCGATACAACGTGATGAACAGCTTACAGATGAACCAACGGCCGAATGACACCAGGTCGCCAGTCTTCTCCGCATGCTCCAAAGCTTTCTTGGGGCTATAGCCACCGCCCACTATCACCTTTGTATCACCGACCACCTCGTTGACCACTTTCCTCAGCGGGTCCAAGTCCTCTGCGCCCTCGCCCTCGATAAGGCGGATGTACGACAGGTCGGGGTAAAGATCGATGAGAGACTGTACGAGGGGTAGGACTGTGTCGAGGGGATTGGCCATACGCATCCCGTGCAAGGTAGAGAAGGGCGAGAGGCGGATGCCTACGCGGGAGAGCCAGATGTTGGCGGAGATGGCGGTGATGATACGATGCAGGAACCGAGTACGGTTCTCGAGGGAACCGCCATAAGCGTCAGTTCGGTTGTTGGATGCCGTTTGCAGCTGCACCGGGCAATGTCAGTTGCGGCTCGAAACGACATACTAGCAGAGTCAGCTCACAAACTGGTCAATAAGCTGTGTGTATTCCGACTCGTCAGCTATCTGTTGCAACACAACACTGGCGAGCCTCTAGTAGCGGACACTCACATATCCGTCTCCCGCCTGAAGTTCCACCCCATCAAAGCCAGCTTCGAGCGCGCTCCGTCCCGCCCGCGTAAAGTGCTCCACGAATCGGTCTATGTCCTCCTCTGACATGACTGCCAATTGATTGGCATGAGGGGGGTGGCCGTTGTGGGGTACATAAGGGATGGGGGAGGGAGCGTAGACTCGGCCATCAGGAGTGTAAGCGGGGTCCGCGACACGTCTGTGTGGGCAGTGAGCTCGGAGATCGTGGTGCAGCTGCATGGAGAAACGTACCCAAGAGCCCACAACTGACAGTAGATTATACCGCCTCTATCATGGACGGCATCTGTGATGTTCTTCCAAGCACTGATCTGCTCCGTAGACCATATCCCTTAGTCCAAGTCAGCCACCGCCGATATCCACACTCGCTGACGGCTTTAACGCACCCGGCACCCGATCTTGCCCTCCAGCTTCCTCCGCTACTACCGTGGCTTCGGTGATGATTAGCCCGCCCTCTGGAGTACAGTGTCACTTGTCAGCATCATCTCATGAGAGCCTCTCAAATGACGCGACAACCACTCACGACTAGCTCTCTGTCGATAGTACTCCTCCCCCATCCATCCCAACACTCCCTCCGAGTCCGCCCGTTTCCTTGTGAGAGGTGCAAGCACGACCCTATGACCCAGGTCTGGTTCTCCTATACTTATGTTCTGGAACAGCAGGGGTGCGGTTCTATTCCTTGACGCGTTGAGGGATAGGGGGAGGATTGATAGGTGTCCGGGGGCGTAGTAGAGCTGGTTCAAGAGCGCGCCGAAGCTGGCGAAGATTGTGATGATGAGTGATTGAAGCATGATGCTTGATCTTCCTCTGCTCCATGTACTGCACTCCCGTAGGGTGTCAGTGTTAGTTCACCATGCACTACCAGCAACGAGGAAAACAAGAGGAAAAGGCGATATGTCGAGAGGAGGACGATACAGTAGCGTCGCGAACCCAGCCAAGAAGACGCGACCGACAGGCCGGTAGCCCGCGTGGGTGGAGGTCCGTGGATGTGCTCGTGATGGCTTGTGGCTGTGGGTCACTCCATGTCTATAGCGAAGGTATCGCCATCCTCGGCTTTCAATCTAACACAGACTAGTGCGTCCAACGTGCACAAACAAGAACGAACTATGTATCGACGAGTTGTGCCCTCGAGCAGAATCCCGTCCATGAGGGAACTGTGTGGCGGCGATCACCGCTGGCTCGAGAGGTGAGTTGCGATGACGTCTTCGGCGATGCGCCAGCGTCGAGTGCCGGTTCCCGGGCGAGGTATATAAGGCGGTCCCGAGAGATGGAAGAAGGAAAAGACCCCCCTACACCAAGTACCACAAGCATTGACCATGTCGAACAACGAAGAGAAGAGTACGTCCATCCCGCTCTGACGCCCCTCCTTCCCTTTCGCCGGTCCCATCTCATCTCGTTGTCACGTCGTCCCCATGGGCCGCGATGATGATGTTCCCGCCACCCCCTGATGGCCACCGTCGCATCCATACAGTGCATCCTTATGCTAACCCGCTTTCCTTGCCACAGGCTTCAACATCCTCCCCCACCCGGCCAAGACCAACAACCCCGCCGACCTGCAAGGCGAGCCCGGGGAGCGTGGCGGCCTGCAGAGCGCCTCGGCCAACGCCTACAACGCCAAGGGCCCGCACATCCCTAGCAAGGAGGTGGCTGAAGGGCTTGAGAAGCCTAAGACCCGTGACGAGGTGAGTCTGCTGTCACCGTTTCCGGCCAGCAGGCAAAGAATAGCAGCTGCTGACGTAGATGTGTTGTGCAGCTGAGGGCTGAGGCGGAGAAGCTCAACTCTTGAGCGAGGCGACGCGCGGCCCCCATTCCGTGAAGATGGCGTTGTAGCTACCATCTCAGTGATGTCATGTTTGTACTGTATGTGTATTGAAGTTTAGTGCTTGCTGGATTGTGTAGCCATAGGAAGAAGGTCATCGGCGTACAAAAAAATCATGGAATGCGGGGGGCAGTGTGTGTGTGGCGCGAGAACCAATTTGGCGGCTGGTGTTAGGGACCAGTAGCGTCAAGGTGGCTTCAATGGCCGACCGGGCGAGGCTGAAGTGGCATCGTCAGCTGTTGAGCCGCTCACAGCCATCACAGAGCTGGGGATTGTGGGTGTGGAGACCTGAACAAGTATTATGAAAGAGTCGAGTCGGTTACGCCCTTCTGCGCCCCCGAAATTGCGTTGTGTGGTGGATGGTGGTACGTTCGGCAAGACAAGTCAAACCTCGACAATCATGGGATTGGGCATATGTAGCATAGTTGGCATATATAGATAGCTTTATCTCTTCGGTCTACTTGCAAGAACCCGGATACTATACTGGAGAAAAGAAGAAGAGCGAAAACTACGAATACGAAAGGGTATAAAGTACACGCCTCAGAAACATCTACACCACAATAATATCGATCTCGATCTCAATCTCCAGTCTCCCAAGACCCGCTGTCCCCCTCTCGCCTGCCACCTATGATATGTGTTGTATGATCATCCGCCACTCAATAGAATACGCCCAAGAACGATGACCCAAAGTCCATCACTACCACACATCTCTCCCCCCCGCCCCTCATCTGGCATATCATGACTGCACGGGCTTGATCCCCACACCTATCTGCGATCCCTGCTGCTGCTGCTGGCCCTGCTGGCCTTGCTGACCCTGCTGGGGAGCCTGTGCCTGCGCCTGCTGCTGCTGAGCCTGAGGCTGTTGTTGGGACCCAGGAGCGGACCCCTGCTGGGTCTGCTGAGCCGAGAACCCGGCAGCAGGCGGGTGGTACGCCTGCGGCGGGAGGTTGTACGTCGGGTACCCGACGGGGTGCACGCCGGTACCGCCGCGAGCGATGTCCACTTCGCGGCGAAGGTGCTCGATCTCACGGTGCATGTCCACCTGCTGGGACTTTATTTGGCGGAGGTAATCGATGGCTGCGGAGGGGCAATGAGAGTCAGCGTTTTCGTTGTTTGCTTTATGATAGACAAGCTACGCACCTTTGGAGAGGATCTCCCACTTGCTAGCCTTCATACCCCTGTCCGCAGGCAGCTCATCCCGCAACTCATCGAACAGCTCCTTCATCTCCTTTCTCCGCTTCCTCTCGGCAAGCTTGTGCGTCACCCTCAACTCGGGCGACCGCGAAAAGCCAGACTCCTTCTTCTCCCCAAGACCTTCAAGGCCGGGCGGGGCGAGCAGACCCGCAGAGTTGGATCCAGCCGCCTGGCCACTCGGGGTCGAGGAGGACCCGCCCTGGTCCTCCATGACAGCGTCGCCGTCCTTCTCGCCGTTCTCGCCAGCGGCCGCACCGATGGTCTCATCCGGGAACCGCAGCTGGGGGTTGAGGCCCTCCGCATTGGATGCAGGCTGGTGAAGCTGCGAAAGCACGGGCGTGAGCATGTCTGCGGTCGCCTGGACCTGCTGCTCGCTGGGCCCAGTAGCGTCATCGCCAGCCTGTTCGCCGTTCGAGGCAGGCCCAGACTCGGGGTTGGACGAAGCCGGCCTGTTGCCCTGGCCGTTCCACCCGTTGAAGTGGGTGTGCGTGACGGGGAAGACCGTGTAGTGCTGGGGCGGCACTTGGCCAAACCCGTGGGGGCCCAGCCCCCAGCGATCCCACCCCAACGCCTCGGGGTTGGGCTCAAACCCCTTGACCTTCTTCCACTTGCCGTCGCTCCAGCCGGCGAGCTCCTCGGCGGACGGCTTCACGTCCTTCTCCGCGTCCCTCTCCCGCTGCCTCTCTCGCTCCCTACCCTCGCCGTTACCAACCCAGTCCTCGCTCCCCGCCAGCGCCTCGATGAGCGACACCCGCCGTCCGTCCTCATCCGCCGGCACAAGGTGCGGCGTCAGGAGGTACGAGCTCGAGTGCGAGCTCAACGAGTGCGGGGTGTCGCTCTCGGGCGTCGGGGGCTGTGCGTCCGACGAGCGGCGGCGTGGGTGGGTGTAGGAGGGGAGCTCGATGTGGAGAGGAGGAAGGGCGCGGCGCTGGATAGCTTGGGGTGCCGAGGCAGGTGGGTGGGCGACGCCGTTGGCGTCCACCGAGGGCTTCTCGTCGCGGGAGCCGGTCATTGCGTATCTGCTAAGATCCCACGCGGATGGTACAGGCGCGGGCGGGAGAGTATGTGGTGCGTGATTGCTTCGCGGGCGGTGGGACGCAGAGCTGCTGCTGCCTGAGCTGGGACGACGCGCCGGGCCAGGTGGAGGTGGAGGTAAGGGGTAGGTGAAGTGGGCGGAGGCTGGGTAGCTCCTAGGATGGGTGTTTGGGGGAGGGGGAGGGCGGTAAGGCAAGTACGGGTGCTGGTAGTGGTGGTAGCTGTGGCGAGTGAACGGGAACGAGCATCAAAAGTCAGCTGGCGATCCATAAGAACTCTCTCTTGGGGAGGATGGACAGAAGGCGGCCCAGCGAGCCTCGAGGCGTGTTGGCATCGTGGCAAACACGCGATAAGGGTCGTCGCAGGCCCCCGGCAGCACCAGCCGGGCCGGCAGCCAGCCATCCATCGTCCCCATCAACAGTCCAACTCACCGCGAGGAGTGACGATCCACTAATTGTCGGCGGGCAGTCAGCACAAGAGCACGATGGCAGAGTGTATGCAGAGAGGATGGGGGGGAAGAGATGCAAAAGCAAGAACAACGCTCCCGGAAGCCACGAGGGAAAAGCATGGCAGACCCTGAACCCCCCGGCAAATCCAATTCCGTCGGCGTAACGCCGGGATTGAAGGCCTTGTGGCAGCATGACACACGTCCTGTGGACGCGCTCTGAGAGCCTATGCATGGGAGGGAAGGAGGGGATGGGGGACATGGAAGCGACGGAGCAGGTGAGGGGCGTAGAAGAAAGAGGAGGACGCACTTACTGCTGGCTGGCGACGACGCGGGACCTTCTTGGTGAGGGTGAGGGGAGAAGGCGTGGCCTTCACGTGGCGAGGAAGAACGCGATCTGGATCTGCTGAGGTGATGGTGGTTGGTGGCCGCTCTGCTGTGGTGGAGATGAAGATGAAGAGTGCTCAAAGCAAAGAGTATCTAAGAATCCCGGACTGCCGTCTGTCAAGCGCTCGTGTATATACGCTTGACGTCGTTGGACGCGTTCCCGGCCGGTCTATACAACAACAAGGCAAGGTCAAAAAGTCTGGAGCGAGAGGAGAAGCGATGTCGAAGGGCTCACAGGTCTTGAGCCTATGTATGTGCCGCCGGCCCGGTTTCAAAGGCAATGAGGCGAAGGAAGGTGGCGACGACTCCGCTGTGAAGAGAGATCTAGAAACTCATTCATGCATGCCAATTGGATTGCGAACACCTGTTTCTTCGCGGCCGGAGAGAGGCAGGCCAGTTGGCGCAGCCGGTCGGTGGACGCATCAAGGAACCCCTTCGCCACCAATTGTTCGTCACGGTCGCACTCGACCACGGCGATAACACAACGTGCTTTCACGGGTAAACAGGTGCAGGTGTACCGACGCAGTGGTACACCGACACGAGAGGGACGCTTGCGGCGGCGGCAGCGGTCACGGCTGTCGGGGAGGGTCGAGCTTTTCCGGCGAAGCCACGTTCGAGGTAAAACAACCCTTCAACACCAGGGAGCGCTAGTATGCATACCAAACATACCAGTCAGTAGTAGTGGCCGCAGCCTATGGGTACGTACATATCAGCTGGATGTCGTGACACCTGGTGGCACCCGTGGCCGTGGGCCGTAGCCCTTCCGAATACCCTGCAGTCGAGCAACGAAGAGAAGCTCTGAGTTTTTACCTCCGAACGCCCGTCGCGTCTTCCTCGTGTGCTGTCACCTGTAGATCTGTTTTGTGCACTCGTTCGTTGTCCGCGCCCAGCCAGGTTTCCGGCTTCAAAGCGCCCGAAGAAGGACACCGGCTGTCAGAAATCAGCGCAAGGTTTGTGAAGGTCGTGCGTTCAAGGGCCAAAAGTGAGTCACCCGAGGGTCTTTCATTGACAGCCGGCTTGGATCCTGTAAAACAGCCGTGGCCCGTGGGCGAACAGGTGCCAACCTTGTCTCGCGAGGCGAAGCCTCGACAACCACGAAGGTTCTTGTAGTCTACATAGTAGATAGTAGCTCTTTCAATTAAGTAGGAGCCCTGTCAGCGCAAGCACTCGCTGCTTTCGAAGGGTAATTTTTCCTAGTAGATTCCACAATCGCCGAGACACAGACTACGGTACGCTACGGCTTATCTCGGACCGCCACCACGTAGTGCATACTACGAGTACGACGCTTCGGTGCTCCATCATGATGCCAGCAAGCCACGCGATAAGTTTAAATCTTCGCCATCGCCGAAAGTTGGAAGGATAACCCCCGACGCTGACAGTTACACGACGCGTCTTATAGTAGTACCGTCAATCAACGTACGAGTACATAGCATTGCCAGCGTCGATACAGGCAGTCTTGCGCCCCGATGCAAAAGAGTGAGATCTACACTGCCGGGTCCAAAGAGAGGTGCCTCCTTCAGGTCCTCTGCTGGAATTCTGAAGGGTTGTCGGTCACGGGGGATAACGGGCAGTGGTTCAAGCGTTAACCGTCAAGGTTTCCCCTTAACCATTCCCTGTGGCACCTTCCTCCCAAAGTTCCTCGATTGCGCAAACCGGCGGCCATGATATCATGATTACCTACTGGAATCGTGCCGGCCGCCGCCCTTCGGCGGGGTGGTATCCGAAGCTGTATCGTGCTTGAGTGCCACATCGCTTCCGACACCTGGCGACCCTTCGTTGAGTGATTGGGAGCCGTGAGGAGAGATGAGGGAGGACTATAAGGCTGCCAGCGATTAGCCGCGTCGTTGCCGCCAAACCTCTCTCTTCCAGAGCTCCATCGACTTGAACGACTGACGGTTACATGCATGGAATGTG
Organism: Cryptococcus sp. DSM 104549; assembly: GCA_036427605.1. NCBI lineage: Eukaryota > Fungi > Basidiomycota > Tremellomycetes > Tremellales > Cryptococcaceae > Cryptococcus > Cryptococcus jaspeensis. The sequence goes on from CP144047.1 coordinate 1,228,154, forward strand.
CATAAGATGACACAGTTCGAGGTGACAACAAGCGGCGATTCGTTCGCAGGGCGGCGACCACGTTTTCGTTGTTTTAGGTTGTCATATGCCACTGTGCCGCACGCGTTGGGCCATTCAACAAGGATCTGAACCGAATGCGGGCGATCGGCTGATTCGGCTCACCACGAGGCGAGACATCTGCTCCACCTTCCCTCCACCTTCAGTGAGTATTCCAAGTTCCAAAAGAACCCCCTTTCTCTTTTGGCGAGCCCGTCCGTGGCTGTCTCTGATGCTCGCCCGTTTTAGCGATCTATGCAGGTGAGCAGATCTCCCCGGGCATGTGCAGTCGGCCCGCCGGGTTCATGATCGTTCGATGACGGTCGCAGGTATGTAAGTCAGCCCACAGGAACCCCACTGGAGCCTCGAGTGTGTCCATTGATCACTCCGTAGGAATTGTAGTGGATCTCGGTATTCAATCCGTAGGAATTGTAATCACGGTATTCAATCCGTAGGAATTGTAATCGCGGATCTCGGGCTCGATCTGACCACGTTCATGTACCTGTGCAACTGCTCGTCGTCAGTCTAGTCTTCTCCAGGTGGGCCCCCCACCAGGCAATAGTGGGAATCCTATCAGATATGGCCGGATGGTGGCGCCGAGTGTACTTGTAACATGACGTACAGTTTCTAACTGTACCACCACAAAATGCTGCTATCAATGGTGTGCTTTCGTTGAACAGGCCACAATCTACCCCCCTACATCCCGCAAAATGATACGAAGATCGAGCTTGGTGAAGTAAGACAAGGCTTGACCGGCATGGCGGCTTGGAAGACTCAACAGAAAGGTCAGTGAAGGCCGCCGGCCGAGGAGGACGGGAAGTCGGGGACGCCCCTGCTTCAAGTGGCGTCTCGTAGGAGTGCCGAGGCAGCATGTTTGCGTGCGTATGCATTACATAGTGCCAAGCTGGGGAAATGCGCAACGCTGTGTTTAGCGGTTCTTACATCAGGTTCTGAGGAGTACAAACAGACAAAGCATATCAATACGAACCACGAAGTCAATGATGTCGGCCAGACTGAGAACAGCTCGGGTGAGTGGGTCTCTGAGCACAGGGGGTGTTAGAGTTTCCCCAAACCTGAGCAGTCTTTCAATGACTGAGATGATGTCGCGGGAGAGAGAGAGTAGGCGATGTCGCCGTGCGGGCCGCTAGTAGCCGATGTGCGATGCCCCCCGGTCTGACCGGGCGTCAAGCGCGGCCTCGTGCTTCACAGGTAACATCCTCCACTGTTCTTCAGCACACACACGACCAAATCTACTGCAGATGCTCGCCTTGGGATCCTCATCTAGAGCTCCTCCTTGACACTGGTCACCGTCTCTTCCTCTACCACATTGCTGCTCTCCCGGTCAGGCCAGCAGACGGCCGGGCTCGTGACCTTGAATCTGTACTCGCACTTCTCGGGCTCGGATATGGAGAGAAGCTGGTTGGAGGTGCCGCAGGAGATGTCGACGGTGGCGGAGCGGTTCGGGCCGTTCCAGCACTTGGCGCTGTGGTGATTTGATGAGGTGTCAGTGAGATCACGGGCACGTGGGTGAGGCAGAAGTGCTTACCCGTTCTTGTAGACCTGCTGGGAGTAGTACGACAGGGACCCCTGGTCGGCGTCCTCTTTCCAGTGAGAGAATGAACTTCCAATGCAGTGTCAGCCGGCTGACTGCTTCTTGGGTGTGATCCGGGATTCCGAGAGATACATACCCCAGGTTGTTGTTGGACCCGTCCTTGTTGCTCTTCTGCGTAGCCTTGCCGAAGAAGCAGAGCTCGTAAGTGTAGCTAGCACATCGGTTAGCTACGATCTCATGGAACCAAGCCACGCGTAGAGAAAAGGATGCTCACTCCCCATGCGACTTCTCCACGCATGTCCCCTCGAGCTTCTTCCACTCCGCGTCTCGCCCGTAGTGGATCTCCATCTTGGCAAGCTGGTCCTCGTTGGAACGGATCGCGTTGTGGAGCTTGGTGAGGTCGTTGTTGAGAGTTCTGTGCTTCTCACGAGCCGCTGCGACTTCTGCAGTCGCAAGTGTTGGTCAGTCACTGTCATCGGGTAGGAAGGTGATAGACGTACGAGGGCCATCGGCAGTGGTGCCCTTGCTCTTGGGTTTACCGGCAAGGCCGAGTCGAACGATCCAGTCTATAGCCAGATCACGCAGAGACTCCCATGAGTCGTAGAGCGACTCGGGGATGTATTCGTCCAGCTTCCATACTGTTTGCCCAGGACTGCAGTCAGTGATGTTGCCCACGGGAAGAAGTAGGATGGTTGGGTACGTACAGAGGCTGGTGGAGTCATCGTCGTCCTCATCGTCCGTGCTACCCTCGCCGATATCCGACAAAAGCAGCCCCTCCAAGTCCTTCTTCTCCAGCTCGTCGAGCTCCTTGTCGGTGATCTCCTCCTCATCCTCGGCGACCTCCTTCTTCACGTCACCCTCGCTATCGCCCTCAACAGCTCGGGCCCCAGTGATCTCCTCGTAGCCCACGACGGCAGCCTTGACGGCCATGTCTTGGTAGTTCGGGTTGTACCCCTTGGCGAGCTCGCGGAGGATGTCGTGCAGGGCGTCAAGCTCAGTCTCGAGACGGGCGGTCTTGGACCGGAGGCGGGTAAGTGAGAGGCGGTGGGTGAGGAGAGAGAGGTAGAGGGCTATGATGGTGCAGGTCAGAGAGAGCTCGAGAAGGGGGACGTTGACCTACGGGACTGCTTCTTCTTGTCCAGATCCTGCTGGCTACGAGCTTCGGTCTTCTCGAGGATGGCTGCATGAGTGTTCTCAGTTAGCCCCATAAACATCGGGACGATCTGACACCCACTCTTAGCCTTTTGGACCTCAGCCTCGACAGATGCCACTTCAGACCTCTTCTGAACTAGCTCGTCCTCGAGCCGCTTCTTCTCTCCCACAGCCCACTTGACGTACGTCCCTCGGACTTTAGCGCCCTGCTTTGAAGTCAGCGCAAGTCCGTGCACTTAGATCTATCCCAGCTAAGAAGAACTTACAGTTCTCCGGATCTTGTCCTCTGCCTCCTTGGAAGCTCGGTACTCTTTACCAATCTCGGCACAGTTGTTGGGGCAAGCTCCCGTCGCCCATTCATCAGATCCATCGCAGCATTCGGGTTCTGCCAGAGATCAGCTCGTCTTCGAGTGGGTTGTGCCCCATGAACGGTTGCGGAGCTCACCACATAGCCCATCATTGACCCGGCTAGCCCTCACTTGGCCCGGTACATGCCCCTCGTTCTTGCACCAAAACAGCCCGCCCTTGCAAGCCGACGTGCCAGGCTCATCGGACCCGTCGGGGCAATCGCAGTAATCGTCGTTGATCGCCGAGAACGGGATGGTGAGGGAGCCGTCAAGGCATGTGAACGTCCCCGAAGCACTCGCTTCGTATCTGTCGTAGACTACGAAGCACCTGGTCAGCTTGGTTCTCAGCCGGGTAAGATAGACTCACGAGCTGGGTTGAGGCCTCGAATCTGTGAGGGGATGGATGGCTTGGTATCCGCTGTTGCCCCAGCCAGAGCTGTCCCTGGCGATAGCACGAGGAGGAAGGAGAGCACCCCAAAGATTACAGTTTTGTCTGGCATGACGGTGTTCGCTTTGTCGGACAGCTTGGTAACGTCGTCCACGAAGAGGACTTGGATACATAGACCAGAAGACGGACCTTCCAGCGAGGCCGAATCAAAGTGACGTTGAGACGCGTCGTGTCCGGACATTGTTTTGGACTTATAGGACCCAGCGCGTTCGTCCTTTTGGTGTGTCTCCCCAGCACTCGACTTGCATTCTAATCCCCAAGTACGAGTGCACATCAGGATGCTCAGAAGCATGAGGAAGAGAGGTAGAAGAAGCTGCGAAGTCGAGGATTCTCAGATCACGAGAGGATCAAGGAGTCTTGTCCTACCAGTGCGCGGGGCTTGTGTCGAGCCAGGGTCCTACAGCGCTCTAGCCTAAATGGAATCAAGAGGTGGTCGACTAGCCATTGTGGGGCTGCCCACTGAAATCTGTCATCTTCTTGAGAGTCATCATGATGGACCTCGACCGAGGAAATCGCTACACTCGGCCCGACCCCGACGGGACCCGATCGACTGGTCGGCACGACACGGTAGCTTGCGGCGGCTCATCGTGCACAGTTGCATTTATTGACGCAGGTTCTTCTTGACTTTGGGGTTTGGAGCAGCAGTGGCATGCATGTATGCAGCAGCGACGCTGTCTTCGCTTGGGGGTGCCGTGAGGATCAAGCTGTCTGACGCTATGTACGGCGATGATCATGGCAAGGGCACTCAAGAAGGGAGCCGCGCGCATGCCATGGCGTACGCGCGCGTGGGAGGTGAATTAATCTCGTGACGTGTACGGAGCCGTGTTATTATGGCGGCGGTCGGGTTCCCGGGTATCGAGTGCCGGCGCGCGGCCAATAGGATTGCCCAATATTCACCCCCATTGCTTTTTCGACAGAGCCATCTTGCTTCTCTTTTCGACATTGACATCGCCAAACACACCACACAATGGCCCTCCCTAGCCCCCTCCCACGCCTGGTAACGGCCCGTTCCATCTTTGCCGTCGTACGGACCCGCCCGCGCATGGCAGCGGCACCCACAGCGCGGACACTCGCCCACCCGCAGCTCTCGACTTCTGCGAGCACTTCGGCACCAGTTCGCGCCCGACGCTCGTACGCCACCGAGGCCAAGTTCGACCCCGACAGCGTAGAACGGGCACAGGATGAGGTGGACGTGTGTATCGTTGGGGGTGGTCCTGCGGGACTGAGTGCAGCGATCCGGCTGAAGCAGCTCGAGGCTGAGAAGGGCAACACCGAGTACAGAGTGATCGTCTTGGAGAAGGGCGGCGAAGTCGGTTAGTCCAACAGCCGGGTGCTCGTACGCACCCAACCACCCAACCACCCAACCCCAGTATCCACCTCGGCTATCAGTGCTGACATACTACAATTCTCCTACTCGCTCACAGGCGCACACATCCTCTCCGGTGCTGTCATCGAGACGCGCGCTCTCGATGAGCTCATCCCCGACTGGCGCGAGCTCGGCGCGCCGCTCAACCAGGAGGCGACGAACGACTCCATGCGCTTCCTTACCGCCACTTCCTCCTTCCCCCTTCCCCACCCCCCTCAGATGAACAACAAGGGCAACTACATCGTCTCCCTCTCCCGCTTCACCGCATGGCTCGGCGAGCAAGCAGAGGCCCTCGGCGTTGAGGTGTACCCTGGGTTCGCAGGCGCCAAGGTGCTCTACTCGGAGGACGGTACGGGCGTGAAGGGCGTGGTGACCGGAGACGTGGGGCTTGACAAGGACGGCCAGCCCAAGGAGTCGTACGAGCCCGGCATGGAGTTCCGCGCCAAGGTGACGCTCATTGCTGAGGGTGCCCACGGCTCGCTGAGCAAGCAGATCCAGAAGAAGTTCAACCTTCGGGAGGGCAAGGACCCGCAGACGTACGGCCTGGGAATCAAGGAGGTGTGGAAGGTACGGGACGAGGTGTACGAGCCGGGCAAGGTGGTCCACACCGTTGGGTGGCCGATGGATTACAAGACGTATGCCGGGAGCTGGATGTACCACATGGAGGACAACATGGTCAGCTTGGGGCTGGTCGTCGGGTTGGACTATGCCAACCCATACTTGTCGCCGTACAAGGAGTTCCAAGTGAGTCTGGTCTCCATTTTTGGTCTGTGTAAGACGGTGTTGACCAGTTCGCGCAGAGAATGAAGCACCACCCGTTCTTCGCCAATGTTCTTGAGGGGGGCGAGTGCATTGCCTATGGTGCGCGTGCATTGAACGAGGGAGGGTTCCAGTCTATTCCCAAACTCCATTTCCCCGGTGGTGCTTTGATCGGTTGCTCTGCGGGCTTCTTGAACGTTCCCAAGGTGCGTCACCTGCCCATACTTCCACTTATAGTGCCGTGCTGATCCCGTGTCCCACCTGCAGATCAAGGGCACCCACAACGCCATGAAGTCCGGCATGCTCGCCGCCGAAGCTGCCTTCGCTTCCATCTCACAATCCCCCCCTGCCGCCGAGGCTGCCGAGTCCGAGGAGGAGACCCCCGAGCTGCCCCCAGCAGACATGTCTGCCTACGCCACCGCCATCGAGAACTCTTGGATCTGGTCTGAGCTCAAGGCGGTGCGCAACATCCGGCCGTCGTTCCACAACCCCCTGGGTATCTGGGGTGGTATGGCGTACTCGGGGTTGGACACTTTGCTTTTGAAGGGGAGGGTGCCGTGGACGTTTAGGAATAAGGTGGAGGACTATGAGGCGACGAAGAAGATGAGGTGAGTTGTGCTCAATGTCAGAATTGCGAGGGTGGGTGCTGATGGAGGTGGTGATGTGTAGCGAGGAGACGCCCATCGAATACCCCCAGCCGGACGGCAAGCTGTCATTCGACATTCTCACTTCCGTGTCCCTCACCGGCACGAACCACGCCGAGAACCAGCCGGTGCACCTGCGGTTGCCCGAGGTCTCCGGCGCGCGGGCAGAGCACACCAAGGTCAACGTGGAGGGTGAGTGGGCTGCACTTGACTCAACAGAGAGATGCAGGCGCTAACAGCCCGTTTGCAGAATACGCGGGATTGCTGGGGAGGGTCTGCCCGGCTGCGGTGTATGAGTATGCGGATGCGGAGGGGAGCGAGGCCGATGCCGATGGAAAGAAGTTTGTGATCAACTCGCAAAACTGTATCCACGTGAGTCGTCTGCGCTGCCCCCAAGGATCACTTGTGGAGAGATGCTGACGAGGTACGCTCCAGTGTAAGACATGTTCGATCAAGACACCCACGCAAGATATCACATGGACTGGTAAGCTGGCTCTTTGCGACGAGTTTCGTATGGCAGAGCTGATGTATGTGCAATGCAGTTCCCGAGGGCGGCGGTGGTCCCAAATACAGTGAGTCCAGCTCGAAAGTTGATTGCAGAGAACGTGAACTGACGCGATTGCTGAACAGCTATCACTTAATTCTCGGCCTCATTTTGTACTCCGCATGGTCACTGATGTCGCTCGCTATGCAACATCCATCATCGCATTGCTTCACAGCTGGCTAGACCGGTCGTCTGTGCTCTGAACAACTGACCAAACCAATCAGAGGGATGCCGCTCATCTGACCTTACCGGCTATCACAGGCATATGACACTACCCAACGGCCCCAGCCGCTGATCATATCAAGACCTGCCGCTGATCAACCTCGATCACCGATCGCCCCCCAGCGAGCAGGTGACGTCCTCCTTCGCACCATCATGTAACCCCTTGCATCAGAGTCGACCATCAATCGGACGGTGTCACCGCCACCCCCGCACGTACGGCCGTCGGTGGAGGAGACACATCAGCACACAAAAGGATGCGCTGGTGAGAGGTGCCAGACGTGCTGCGGTGTGGAACTGCACTGGGAGCTGGGACCTGTGGGCTAGGGTTGAGGCAGGGCATGACGGGTGTTGTGGGGCGTCGAAACGTGAGTTGAACGTCGATCATTCCCCGTCGGTGCCTTGTCATAGAACCAGGCAGTGAGACACACATGATGAGCGTCACTGAGGCCTGTGTGCTGCAACTGCAGAGCCCTGTTATGTGCTGTTGTGCAAGTCAACGTCCACTGGGCAAGCTCATGATGGTCGCGTGCATGTTGCTGGCGGAGACCCGTCAGCTGCGTGGGTACGACTATGGAGTGGACGATCAAGGACCTCCTTGCCGCAGATCACTGCCCCGCGTCTCTGTCCTTCTCTGGTGCTTACTTACTTGCTTTGTCACCACTTCACTCCATAGTCGTGCACCATCCAGACCCAACATAGCCAACAAGTCATGACCGAGATTAAATGGCCCGTTTATCGCTCCGCCGGGACATTGAGCGGCGGTCCAGTTGTGTGTCTGCACACATGACCCGGATCAACAAAGGCAGGGGACAAAGGTACGGCATAAACAACCCAAGCAAAGCGCACGGATGCTAACGCTCCTTTCTCGTCGGGACTTTGAGCAATGCATGTATGCAGTGAATGCATCAACGTTGTGCTCGGTGTGTGTTCGCTTGGCTGGTGGTGAGACTGCAGGGAGAAGTGCCTTTGAGGTCGGCAGAAGGAGGTGTTGACACACGCTCTCCTGGGGCGGGCAGGTCCGAATCCCTTTGTCGTTTGTTTACCAGCGGCCGAGACCCCCGGGTGCGTACGGTACGGCACGCGCGGAGAGTCGTTCGCGGATGCGCTCTCCTCCAATCCAGGGGGAAGGGGTCAAGGGGCTCGTAAGGGGGAAGGAGGCCGGGAGTGAAGTGGACGGAGGACGAACAAGCGTACAGCTAGTAAAAAGCCGCTTGCTGTGGTTGGTGAAAGGACGAAGAGTGTGAGTTAGACAATAGGATGATCTTACCTTTCAAGTTCGTCACATTTCATTGAGGAATCTTCTACCCCATGCGGCGGCCTCGTGTCGATGATCTGCGCACCGTATATGAAGCCGACAGACTTGCATTCCCCGACAGCAGCTAGCTTACGCTTCACACGCCCCAACCCCAAACAACTTCGCCAAAACCGCAGAAGCGGACAGTCTCTTCTTACCTATAGTCACCCCACACACCACGGCCGCCGATACCCGCGCACACCTTATCTCTAACGACAATCTCTGCCCCTATATACCCCCACGGTACTCGAAGCTTGACGCTCGAACCAAACACCCCTTCTCACGAAGCCTCTCGTTCAGCACGCCCACCCACCAATCATCCCTCCTTCACTCCTTCCCTTGAACGAAGAAGGCGCGGGTGTTGAACCTTTGTCAAGTGTTCAAGGCTGCTTGGAGAGATTGCTGTCAGCGGAGTTTGATCTGCAAGTG